>JAZHRO010000073.1:116166875-117631250 GCA_037157565.1 Thalassia testudinum
GCATACGCCTGAATGCAAAAGTACCGTAAGGACTCGTGTATGTCGTCTTTTCCTGGTCATCAGGAAAGACTGCCACCTGATTGTACCCAGAATATCCATCGAGAAAGCAATAGTACTTATTCCCTGCCAATTTTTCGAGAATTTGATCAATAAAAGGCAAAGGAAAGTGATCCTTCTGGGTAGCGGTGTTTAGCTTGTGGTAATAAATACAGGCCCTCCATCCAGTTGAGGGTCTAGTGACAACTTGTTCACCTTGGTCGTTGAGTTCCACAGTAAAGTCTGCCTTCTTTGGCACCACATGAATGGGACTGACCCATTTACTGTCGGCAATGGGATATATGATCCCGGCATCCAACCACTTCAGGATTTCCTTTTTTACAACCTCCCTCATATTAAGGTTCAAACGTCTCTGCATGTCCCTAAAAGGCTTGATGGAATCATCAGTATAAATGTGGTGCACGCAGAGTGTAGAGTCTATACCCTTAATGTCAGCAATGCTCCAAGCAATAGCTTCCTTGTGCCTAGACAGGCATTCAATCAAGGCTCCCTCCTGTGCCTCAAATAGCATAGTCGAAATGATAACGGGGAGCGTATCATTGGCACCTAGGAAAACATACTTGAGAGTGTCAGGGAGGGGTTTCAACTCAAAGTCGGGGGCTTGTATGGTTGAGGGTTTCATAATAGATGTCCCCATCTCAGGTAGCAAATCTACCTTCAACGGAAATGATGGGGGAAGAGACTCAACAGAGACTCCTAGCAATTCCTCTAGTTATAGTATATCCCCTTCACATTCCTCCAAGAGATGGGAATGCTCATTTAGCATGACATGCTGAAGGGGGTCATCACATAACATTGCAGGAGTTGCCTCTTCAATCAGGTCATCTATTACCTCAACTTGAGAACAATCCTCAAGTTCAGCTTGTTTGTAAGCATCAAACACATTAAGCCAGATTTTCCTGTTCCTAAAGGCCATTTTCAATGCCCCAGTATTGCAATTAATTGAAACATGAGAAGTTGCAAGGAAGGGGCGGCCCAAAATGATGGAGGGTTTGGTTGGCTTGTTTGTAGGGTCAGTGTCCAAAACTAAGAAGTCAACGGGAAAGAAGAAATCCTCCACTCTTATGAGGACATCTTCCAAAATTCCCCGTGGTGTCTTAAGTGATCGATCAGCAACTTGAAGGATTACAGGGCTAGGCTTCAGATTGCCTCCCCCAAGTTGTTCATACACGTAGCTCGGAAGGATGTTCACCCCCGCACCCAGATCAAGTAGAGCCTCATCAATTTAAGTCACCAATAACTACAGAGATGTATGGGGCTCTTGGGTCCTTAAGTTTTGAGGGTTGCCATGTTGAACAATTGAGCTAATGGAATCAGGCAGGACAACTTTTGATTGGACCTGTTTTCTAGATTGCCACTTTTTCGTACACAGGTCCTTTAAGAAGCGGGCATAAGACGGAATCTGCCTGATAGCTTCAAGCAAAGGCAAGTTAATCTGCACTTGCTTGAAAGTTTCCATAATCTCATCTGTCTTATCTTTGGCTCCAGATGAGCCAGCAGAAGTCTGCCCAGAGGTGGATAAGCGCTCTGGAAAAGGCACTCTCGATCTCTGGGTGGAAGGGTTGTCATGTCGAGTAAGGGGTGGAACGGGGGCAACTTCTTCCGGTGAGGTGATTTCAAGCGGAGAAGATTTAGGCAAGTCTTCTCCAGTGGGGGTGAAAGTTGGGGTGGATGGTTTTTTAGGGGGTGAGACTATAGGAGCATCGGGTTTGGAAATTTCTTTCCCACTCCTCAAAATAGTCATCGCCTGAGCATGCTCCCTAAAGACAATCCCTTTTCCTTTAGGATTTTCCTCAGCAGCACTAGGGAGCTTCCCAGTCTCCCTCTGTCTAACAGCCTCAACAAGGTGTCCAATTTGTGATTTCATCTCATGTATAGCCTTGTCATGAGATTGGATGATGGCACTTTGACTTTCTTGCATAGTTTTCAACATCGCCTTCAATTCATCCATCTCAGAGGTTTTAGGTTGGGCAAAGGTCTGAGGTTGGTTCATTTGATGGTTTTGAAAGGATTATGGTTTGTAATTCCCTGAATTTGAGACATTTCCTTGTCTCCATGAAAAGTTTGGGTGGTTCCTCCATCCCTCATTATAAGTGTTGGAGAAAGGATCATTACGAGGTCTTGGACGGAACCCTTGAGCAGCATTCAAATCCGCTTGTACAAGCTCAGGGAATTGGGAGCCAAGTGGCAATCCACAGTGGCGTGTGTATTGCCTTGACAAATTACGCATTCGGAAGCTTAGGATGTGGAGGTGTTAGGTACGAATGAACTCGGGTTCGACATAAGCCTTTCAATGTTTTGATTCAATAATTGAATCTGATAGGCTAAATTCTGGGTGTCCCTTGCTTCATTCGCCTCC
Source organism: Thalassia testudinum (assembly GCA_037157565.1). NCBI lineage: Eukaryota > Viridiplantae > Streptophyta > Magnoliopsida > Alismatales > Hydrocharitaceae > Thalassia > Thalassia testudinum. The sequence goes on from JAZHRO010000073.1 coordinate 116,169,292, forward strand.
AACTTTCTTTGCATAAGAGTGGGCTTTCTATCCATGTAAGCAGAATTCAAGTGAATAGAATTCTCACTCAAAGCATCAAATAAGTTCCAAGCTTCATCTTCAGTCTTAGATAAAAAGGTTCCTGCACAGGCACCATCCACAGTTTGCCTATGCGAATCATTAAGTCTGGTGTAGAACCTTTCAACCAGTTGCCATTTAGGCACCTGGTGATGTGGGCAAAGTCTCAGCAAATCGTTAAAGCGCTCCCACGCATCATGGAATGCTTCCCCATCCTTTTGAACAAAACTCATAATTTCCCTCCTAAAGTGATTTGTTTTGCTCATGAGGAAGTACTTCTTCAAAAACTCCTTCTTCAGGGCATCCCAAGTATTTATATTATCAAGGGTGTGATACCAATACTTGGCTTTGTCCTTTAGGGAGAAGGGAAAGAGGGTCCGCATTTGAGCGTCATCAATAACGCCCTGCAGATTCACCGTGGAACAGACCTCGGTGAATTCCTCAATATGCCTATAAGGGTCTTCCCTAGTAGTGCCATAAAAGGAGGGTAGCAAGGATATGGTACTACTTTTGATCTCATACGAATTGTCCCCTCCAGGTCTACGTAGTGCTGGGCCAACTTGATTGGTTGGGATAAAATATTCCTTAAGGCTCCTTTGACCGGCCATTTCTACCCTTGGAAGGTCTCTTCTTAGGATTCTTTCAGGTTCAGGATCAAATACAAGTTGTCTCCTAAGAGAACGCCTACCAAGCATGCACTACAAACACAATTCAAAAGGACTTGTTTGGTCTTTACAGATTTAGGCTTTTGACTTTAGTTCAAATTGTAGGTGACAAAACAAGTTGCCCAATCAATTATGCGCCTATTGTCAACCTTCGAAATGCCTAAAAAGACCTAGTTGGAGCTTAGGTATTCTCCCCTAAATCTCAAATGGTCAAGTAAATCCAAAGACGGAAGATCGAGGGATGCAAGTCGGCTTAAGCCTTCCTTCGAAGCTGTGCTTTCGCGGTGCTTCTCAACTACCCCCAAAAATCCGTGACAGGATATCCCCCTCTTTGGATTTACAAAACCTTTGATCTCAAGTTCCGAACACTTCAAAATCCAACAGTAGGAGGGCTCTTGTCCTAGTCGTTTCAAGACTTAGGAGTGTCTAAATGAGTACTGTGGTGCAACAGATATAAGTGTGCATTCACTGCAAAAGGATTTTGAATTTTGAATCGCACACCACATTTTACAATCAAGTCCTTGATTTTTAAAATGTCCCTCCTTTAATTAGTCCCTTTTTTTTAGAAAATATGTGACCACTTGTTAAGTAGCTTCAAGACAAACTTTGTGGTCATTGAATTAATTCCAAATGCAATGCATGATCAAGAATAGGATGCAAAGTAAGAAAATGCATACCTTGCTTCCAGCAATCAACGATGCAAGAATGCACGCAATGCAGAGAAATAAATATAGAGGTTGCTCATACAGGCCTAAATGGTTCATCCTAGGGCAGGCAGCTCTAGCAGGCAGCTCATTTTTTTATTTTTTTATTTTTTAAACTACTTATGCACAAGCAAATAAAAGTAATCAATAAACTAAAAATCTAAATCTAAAGAAAAGGGAACAAGCTCCCAAAAATTACCCAACACGGGCCCAAAACAAAATCGGGGAACAAACCCCTCAAAATATACCCCAAAATAAGGGTTTCAAACAAAATGCAATGAAAAATTAAATCTAAAGTCTTAATTCTATTCTACCTAGCGACTAAATATACAATGATGTCCGTCGCGTCCTCGTCCTTCTCCTCCTTTCAAAATTGCTCGTCCAATTCTCCTCTGGCGACGTCGAGGGTCGCCTTCTCACAGTGGCTGATTCTTGCACAAATTTTCTCGCACAGAAAAGAAAATAATAAATGGTCAAATCAGTGTGCAATTGACAAATAATCAAAATAAAATCAGGCAAAATTATTGCGTTTGTTGCCTCCCCGGCAACGGCGGCATTTGACTGGCTGATTATTCGCTTTAAAGTCATTTGCAGTTTTATGTGGTGGAAAGATCGACTAATCAATATTTAAAAAGAAATAGCCACTCGCAGAGGAGCAGGTCGTACCCACAGGGAGGCAATGATGTATTCAAATTCGCACCAGTTAAAAACATTTGTTGGTAGTTAGTTTGGACAAGAATCAAGCCAGATTTGCCTTCAGATTAAGGTTGAAACAAGAAACAATGCTGAAATAGCAATTATGAGTAACTAGAGGATATTTGTCGCAATGCAGGATCAATAAAATATTAATAAAAATTGACAATGGCAGAAAATGTAATTTTTAATGGCCCGGTTACTGTAGCAAAACAGGGGATTATTTCCCCTTTGGCATGCACGACGAGGAGTGGACGGCCGGACGTGGGAAGCTCGAAGGAAGTCCCTTGGACCGAGGGCTTCGAAACGGTGGTGGCGGCGTGTCGCGCGGCGGCCGGAGGCAGCCGGACGACCTCCGGCGAAGGTGGCTGCAGCCAGTGCTGCAGTTGCTCTTGGCATGCGTTGCAGGTGGGTGCGGGAGCGCGCGCGGCCTGTGGCGATTCTGCCGTCTTTGCTGCTGCGTGCTGGCTGAAGGCGTGGGCGCGCACTGCAGCCGATGCGCGCTCTGTTGGCGGTGAGAGCGGGTGCTGCAGGTGCAGGAGGAGGGCGTGCGCTGTGAGGCACGCATAGGACTGCTAGCGGGAGGGTGCAGGCGGGTGGTTCTGCAGGTGCGGCCGCAGCTGGCGTGGGCGCGCACTGCAGCTGGTACGGGGAAGGTGCTGCGGGCGTGGGAGTGAGCGGGTGAGGTTCTGTAGGTGCGGCTGGAGGTGAGCGAGAAGACTGCTGCGGCTTGGGTGGCGTGGGTGTGCAAGCTGGAGGGCGTAGAGATGGCGCTGGAGGTGAAGTGGGTGGATGTGGTTGTGCGAGTGCAGCTGCAGGCGGAAGGTGAGCGGGCGTGAACGGTGAGGTTGCAGGCGGAAGATAAGCGGGTGACGGCTGGAGGCTGTGCACACCTTGCGTGCGGCTGGAGTGGTGCGGGTGGACTCAGACGTCCGGGAAATTTCCCGGACGTCTTAAGTGACTGAGGAGGTGATTGCACAGAGGCTGCGGCGGTGGTTGTTGGTGACGACAGTGAGGGAGATGCACGCTAAGGTGCTCACGGTAATGCGGACAAGCTCCAGATGGCGGTGTGGCCTGTCACACCACACACCCACGGTGGTGGAGACTCGCCGCCATGGTTGAGGCCGGCGGTGTGGAATGGAAGAGAGGAGATCTCTCTGCATAGTGGTGGGTCAGTGGTGGAGGCCGGATAAACGCCAGTTTATCATCATTCTTATGCATTAAAACAAGCCTAGCTCTTAGGATTTTACTCCGCAAACGGGTTTCTGGGTTGCATTTAGGCATAAAATAGGTTAGGCATGCATTGCATTTTTTTATTGTCTTTTTAATATGTTTTTGTGAGTGTTAAGGATGTACAGATATATAGATCCCTAAAACCCTAGCACTCAAGAAGGCAAATGGTGAAGAAGCCCAAACTAGCTGGAACTCAGCCTGATCCAGCTCACCTCAGCTTGATCCAGCTCACCTCAGCTTGATCCAGCTCACCGCAGCTGGAACCTAGCTCACTTGAACTAGGGTTAGCTCATCCCAGCTCCATTCAGCTAATCTCAGCTGAATGGCAGCTCAAGAGAGTTCATCTTAGCTCACCCTAGCTCAAGTCAGCTCAGATCCAGCTCAACTTAGTTGAGTCTAGCTCATCTCAGCTCCCACTAGTCCACAGGGAGCTCTAGCTAGCTCAGCTGAGTTGACAGGATTTTACCCCAGCTCAGATCCAGCTACATCCAGCTCCACTCAACTCCAGCCAGCTGAAGAAGAACTCATCCCAGCTCAGGATGCTCAAGTCCAGCTCCTGGAGACTCAGCTTAGCTCAACTCAGTTGAGCTAAGCTACCTTAGCTGCCTCAACCAGCTTGACCCTCCCCGGGAGCACCAAACCCAGCTCACCTTAGCTCATTGTGGAAGAAGCCAGCTCACTTTAGCTTGGCTTAGCAGCTAGCAAAGAACTAGCAAGCTAAGCCAGCTAGAGTAGCTCCATGCCAGCCTCTTCAGCAGTAGCCAGCTCTAGTTTCAACTCCTGACTTCTCCTCCTCAACTCCTCCCTCCAAACCCTAACTCCAACACCTTCTCCTCTACTCCTCCATTAGCTAAGCTAGCTTAGCTTAGCTAGCAACCAGCTCCTTGGCCATCCACCACCTTCAAAGACAACCCTTGCTAGTTCCACCAACTTAAGCCTACCTAAGCTAGCTACCCTACTCAAGTTGGCGCCACCTCCTAGCCATCCCTTCACCCCATTATCACCACCAAAAGACACCTTAAGTTGGCGTCAAAAACTACCCCTAACCACCTCTATATTGGTGCCAACTTGCAGCCCTTAATCCACCCTACACCTACCGACATAAGCCATCCTAGCCATCCACCTACCCCTCCTTCTAGAATCCTTCTTGGCGCCAACTTAGACCACCTTCTAGAACCCTTTTTGGCGCCAACTTCAAGGGGTGTCAACACCCATAACCACCCCTTTGGTGTCCCTTAAGGTGGCGCCAACTCACCTTGGCCATGGGATCTTTAACCACCTCCATCTCTTCATCTTCGCCCTCCATTTCAAGCGTCACCTTAGCCCCCTTCCTATTCTATAAAAACCCACCACCTACCAACATTTTGGGGCATCCTCCATTAGTGTAATTTGCTACCTATACCACCTATGCCTACGGCCAAGAAGAAGGAGTAGAGAAGGAGATTAAAAGGGCATATCACCAGCCCTTTTGGTGCCTTCTTCTCCCCACTCTCTTCAACTTGGGCCACGCCAAGGAGGAGGACTCTTCCACTTCAAGGAGGACGGCCAGGCAAGGGAGAAGGACCTAGGGTGGATGTCCACCCTTGGAGAGAAGGTTAGGGCATGCCCCCTTAGGGCTTGCCTTGGAGGACATCACCTTGGCGGAGCACAGCAAGGAAGGAGCTTGAGGATTCTTTCAAGCTTGGGAGCTACCAACCTTGGAGCAAGAAGCCCTCTTCTTCACCATCTATCTAGAGGATTTGTGTTTGCTTTTCTTTATTTTAATTTTTCTAGTGGTAGAAGCATTCCTCTACTAGGCTTTTTTGTAAAACACTTTTCATCAATCTAGTTGCCTTCTTTGCAATTTTCTATTTTGCATTTCCACTTGCTTCTAGCATTCTTCACCCCCTCTCTCTAATTATTCTAGGCTTCCACTTGCCTAGAGTGAGCTTAGGGAGAGGTTCTACTTGCCACTTAGAAGTAGTATTTAACTCTGAAGTGTAAATCACCTTTCCGCCACCAATTCATATGTTGTCTTAATTCAAAAACAAAAAAAAAATGGTATATTGAAAAATACCAAAAAGAAAGTTGAGATTTATTTTTCAAGCAAGAGAATCACTATTGCAAACATTTGGCCTCCTTGGACGACCCTAGATACTCCCCTATCTAGGTTTATAAATTTAAAAGCGTATGCGAATTCGCATGTTACAATGACATTGAAAACCCACTTTTACAAATCACGCGTAATCCGCTATCACTTTTTGGCGCCGATGCCAGGGAGGCACGGCTTTTCATTAATTAATTTTCTCTTGCCTGAAGTGGATCTCATCCCCTTCTCTTTCTTTCTTTTGTGTGTGCAGGAACTATAGCGGGAAGGCAGGAATCTGGAAGCGAGAGCTCAAAGTTCCTTTTCTTCCCGTGAAATTCAGGTTGGTTCCTCTTTCTGGTCACATAATTAATTAAAACTACCAAAAATATATTAAACTTGGCTTTCAGGATCCCAAACAACTTGATTAAGTGGAGTGGTGCATTATGAAATCCATTGTTTGCTTGTATGCCTCTTTAGCACCACTCCATTGCAAGTATTGGTGTTCTATTTTTCGGGTCCAGATTTTTGTCCAGATTTGAAAAATCGATTGCTAACACCATAAGCCTCCTAAAATCATAAACTTTCATATAGTGATTCCCAATTAAGTTAGCAAAATTTTTTCCAAATTTCAGAAAAATTGGATTTGTATTTAATTTTTGAAAATTCATGGACTATAGAGGGGTCACACCCTCTAATCTTCCTATTTTGCTACAATCCGCGAATTTTTAGAATTTTTATAATCATCAAATTTTTGTGATATTTAGCGTTCTGGAATCCTTGTGAAATTTTACACATCATATAAAATCATAGAAATTTTCTGAGGTTAGTGGTAATACTAAAAAGTCTAAAATACCCACAAGTATCATTTCTGGACTTTTACATCTATACAATTAAAAATTCAAAACAATTATCAAACAAATTCCTAAAATCTTACAAAAATCTTTTTTGGAATCCTTGTTTGATTTCACTCAAGGTAGTGGTGTTGGTTGCATTAATTGGACCACTATCTATTCTGAAAGCCTAAAAATAGCTCATTGGTAGTTAAATTTCTGTCTTAGGGACAATTGGCTTAGGGTTTCTTTCTTTCTCTTCAGAGACTCAGTTTAAAGGAAATATACAATCACCCATACAACTTGTTTTCCTATGATTGTGGATTTTCAAACTTTTTTGAAAATTTAACTAGAGAAACCCTAAAATACATTCAATTAAATCAAATCCTAAAAGACAAAACTACAAAAAAATTGTGTGACAACTTAATTTACATTGGAGCCACTCTCCAATTTCTGCACACACACAAAAAAATCAAATAACAGGCAACAACCCAATAAACGCCCTCCACATTCCGTGTGCACTATAGCATCCTAGACCTAATTAAAATTTGTAACAACTTGACCCCTAAGGCTTTATCAACTTAGGCTTGCTATTTAGGTCTTAAGTTTTCTTTAGTTAGTACCAATTATGTCATCTGTATTTGGTGTTCAGGCTGAGGGGCCGTGCCAAACAACCAGGCACGGGTTTGTACAAGCACCTGGGGTTTTCCCTAGGAAACGTTTGGGCCCAAACCTCCCCTTAAGCAACTTGGCTAGATTTGTTGATAGAACGAGTATTCACTATTGACTACTTATTTCCCATAAAGACCAAGTCTTAGGTTATTATTAGGGAGTCACATTTAAGTTAGGTCTAATTTTGTTTGTTTGAATTGCACACTTTCTCTCATCTCTTTCTCTTCTCCTCCCCTCCTGTTCTTCCATTTTATGCACAGGCGACGGTCTCAAAATCCGCACTTGGAAGGACCATTTGATTTCGCCCCCCACGTAAAAAGATCACTTTTTCTGTGTTCTTCTCCTAACAAAATGGAAACACAACAAAATAGGTCCACTGACCCCTCCACCTCTAACCTTACCTCTAACCCCATCACTAACCCTAATTCTAACCCTTCCACCCAAAACCCACCCACCATTAACTTCCCACACTTGGAGCTCCCTAATCTTGAGTTGCCCCACACACAACATCAAGACCCCTACCTGATCTTTTAAAATTAATGGCCAATCAGATCAATGAATTAAATTCCAATCAACAAACATTGACTAGAAACATCCAAAACCTAGCCAATCCAAGGCCAAACCCACCACCCCATCAGCAGCCTGTTGTTCCTCTAAAAGATTTCTATGATCCATCTTATTATAACGAACAACCAGGGGTGGTCATAGTAGAGGGGGACTTTGAGATCAAGCCTGCCATCCTGAACCTAATTAAATACTTTCATGGCCTTCCTAGGGAAGACCCTTTCAGTCACCTTGAAGAGCTAACTCTTCTTGCACAGACAACCCGTTCCCGAAATGTGTAAGAAGACATATGGCTGATGTGGCTTTTTCCATTATCTCTTAAAGATAAGGCCGCTTATTGGTTCAGGACCATTGGCCGACCCATCACAACATGGCCTCAACTCAAGAGCGCCTTCCTCAAGAAATTCTTTCCCATATGTCGTACCAATTCCTTACGAAGATCTATCACGACCATTCACCAAAAATCTGGTGAAACTTTCCATGATTATTGGGAAAGATTTCAAGACCTTTTAAGAAGTTGCCCGCACCATGAGATTCCTTTATGGCAGCTCGTGCAAATCTTCTATCATGGATTAGAAGATCAAATCCGACATTTTGTCTACGCCTCATGTGGCGACAACTTCTTAAATAAAGATGCTGAAAGTGCCTATGACCAATTCGAAGAAATGAGTGAAAACTCATTTAATCAAGCTTCCATGAACACATTTTGCAGAACCCAAAACCCGCAGTTCGGTGTTCATGAAATAGGCACTCAATCTATCCCTGTCACCCAAGACGATCTTCAATTGATTGCTCAAAAACTCGACGAGATGCATATTAATCAAAAGAAAATTGAGGAAAGAATGGCCACATCAACTCAAGCTCCACACCCACATCTAACCCAACCTAACTTTCCACGAAGAGAAAATTTGCACAATCTCAACACTACTCCTGCTGATTATTCTGAGGTTGCCCATGATTCACTGGGGAATTACAACTATCCAGATCTTAACCCCACTCAAAATATTTCTGCCATCAAGGAGCCCTTTAAAAATTCTTCCAATTGGAAAAATTACCCGAACTACTCCTGGAATAATCAAGTTTCCTCCCAACCATATCATTTTAATGGGTATGGGTTGAATCCAAACTTCCATCCTGGGCCATCCCAACAAGACATCAATGCCCAGATGATGCGAACCCTGCAGGATATGCAAACAAAAATGACGGAAGTAACCCGCACCATCACAAATCTGAACAATCAGATTGGGGTTATTCCCACGCAAAGACCTGCAGGACATCTTCTGTCCCAACCCATGCCCAACCCTAACCACCAAGGAAACCATTATACAGGCAGAACTCCACACTATCCGAATCATCCTCCTCCTAATCCACCACCTCAGCAGCCTCCCAGGTTTCAGCAATCACAGCCCCCCCCACCTCCTCCAATTAATAATCCGACTGCACATGCAGTTACTTTGAGGAGTGGGAAAACCACCACTGACCCCGGGCCTTCACACCACCCTGGTGAAATACCTGTGCAAATTGACTCCCCACCTCCCCATCAGGAAGAAAAAGAAATACAAAAATCTCAAGACAAGATTCCTGTCCCTTTCCCACAAGCTCTCTACCCCACCACCAACAAAAAGAAGAAATCTGAGCCCACTACAGAAGAACTCATGGAGCTATTTGGGCAAGTTCATATCAATATTCCTCTCCTAGATGCCGTCAAATATATACCTGCCGATGCTAAATTTTTCAAGGAGAGTTGTACTCCTAAAAGGCAGGCCAAAAATCTAGGACAAGTACATCTTTCGGAGACAGTAAGCTTTGTCATACAGAGTAAGCTGCCTCCTAAGATGAAAGATCCGGGGGCGCCTTTAATTTCTGTAATTATTGATGACACTGCATTTAATCGCGCCCTCCTTGATCTTGGTGCCTCAGTTAATATTATTCCCACAAGTTTATTCGAAGAATTTCAGATCGATGAATTAAAACCTATTGAGGTTACCTTGCAATTAGCCGACCGATCTACAATCAAACCTCGTGGGATTATCGAGGATGTTTTAGTCAAGGTCCAGAATTGTGTCCTCCCTGCAAACTTTCTGGTTCTTGACATTGAGGCACCTGAATCATTACTGGACTCCCCAATAATCCTTGGACACCCTTTTTTGGCCACTGCAAAGGCAAATATCAATTGCCACACAGGAAAAATGGATATCACTTGTGCAAGCCAAACTCTCACTTTAGATATTTTCAAATCCTCCAGGAGATTCCATGATGATAACTTCTTTGAGGACTCAGATACTGAATTTTCCAATATGGTCGAGACAATGTTAATAGATACCCTTACCGACCATAATTTTTTTGAGGACTTTGATTCAGAATCAGTGGTCGGCGAAATCTGTGATCTGGAAACTTGTCTTGACCCCAAATTTATTCCTGATACCCCCTAACCCACCCACTATTCACGCACCTAATTCTTCCACACTTACTTCCCTCAATCCCCACCATTCCTTCCCCGACTCCTTTCTTACGGACCTACCACCAACCCCACCTAAGTTTGGCATCCAACCTCATTTAAAAACATGGCCAGACTCGGGCTACACTTATCATTTTCCATCCAACTTTGATCCCAATATTATTTCTAATCATTTTTCTTGGGATCTAGAAGAAGACACCTTTTTTGCGGGCATCCAAGTTTCCAATTATCTACATGATTTTACGTCTTCCGTGCATACCTTCATGCCCGGCTGAATGGCGTAAAAGATAACACTGGATGGGAGGTAACCCATCATTTTTTCTTGCTTTCCCTTTTTTCTACTTTTTCCAGGTTTTGTTCCTCCTAAATCCGACCGTTCTTCACTAAGGTGATCCCTTTTCCCTCCTAATGCATGAGGACATGGCATATCTTAAGCATGGGGGGGTGCTTTTAAATTTTACGATCGATTTAGGATTTTCAAAACCTAAAAACATGCATTTTTGTTTAATTTATTTCCTGCTTGCATACCCAAAAAAATAAAAATGTTCAAAACTTTTTGAGGAAAAATTTTGAAATCAGGACTATGGTCGAAAAATTCACTTTTGGTACAATGGATTTTATCTTTAACAAACTAAGGATAAGGACATGGATCTGATCATTAGAATTCCAGGGACTATTTCAGACTAGATCAGATATCCTACTCTAAAAATTTCACCTGAACTCATGATAGTTCAGGTGACTTGATCCTATTTTGTAATACGAAAAGTATTTGACTTAGTTTCTGATTCAAAAACTTGCATGTTCTGAGAAACTTCTTGTGTCAATTTTCACACACAAGCCAACACTTAAAAACAACTAAAAATTTGAGAAACTCCCTTGTTTGGACTTAGTAAAAGTCTAAAGCAGATCATTGGTTTGAGTTCCCACCGCCGAGAAGGAGGAAAATGCCTCCTTCGAGGACGCGATGTCAACATGTTACCGCCTCGGCATTGCTCCATATCTATATTTCATATCTTTAGACGGAGCATTAAAGTGCGTTTTAGCAGCTCAAGTGTCTTGGACGGTGCTCTACCTATAGTGTCGGAGCAAGAGCTTGAGTTTGCTTGGAGCGCCCCTTTTCACCGCATCGTGTTTTGGGGATGTGAGCTCCTGGGTGGTGTCATGGACAGTGCTATCCCGAAGTACTGGCGCCAGAGCCCCCTCGAGGAATGGTAACGAGAATGATGATCCTGACACATCTGTTGTAAGACTAAGCTAAAAATAAGCATGGGGGAGGAAAAAAAAAGTAATAATAAATAAATTAACATGCCCTTATAAATGTTGGCTTTTCACAAGCACAGACACAAGGTTGTAAAGGATTTTGCAAGTTGAGAATCAGATTCATGAACCAAAAAAATCCTAAAAACAAACATTTCAAGTCATCTGAATTAACAAGGGGTTAATTTGAGAATTTTCTGGAGGATATATTGATCCGTTCGGTCTAATGGTTGAATCCAAAAACAAATTCCGATGTTTATCTTTAACAAATCCCGTACCTCTAGTATTTTAATCTACCAAGGTCCCATAATCTCTTTCTCTCCTCAAAAGTTGAAAAAATTAGATTTCCCAAAAATTTCGTTTTAAGTTTTGCTGAGACTAGAAAAAGATAAGCATGGGGGTGTGATAAATGCCAATTTATCATCATTCTTATGCATTAAAACAAGCCTAGCTCTTAGGATTTTACTCCGCAAACAGGTTTTTGGGATGCATTTAGGCATAAAATAGCTTAGGCATGCATTGCATTTTTTATTGTCATTTTAATATGTTTTTGTGAGTGTTAGGGATGTACAGATATATCGATCCCTAAAACCCTAGCACTCAAGAAGGCAAATGGTGAAGGAGAAGCCCATACTAGCTGGAACTCAGCCTGATCCAACTCACCTCAGCTTGATCCAGCTCACCTCAGCTTGATCCAGCTCACTGCAGCTGGAACCTAGCTCACTTGAACTAGGGTTAGCTCATCCCAGCTCCATTCAGCTAATCTCAGCTAAATGGCAGCTCAAGAGAGTTCATCTTAGCTCACCCTAGCTCAAGTCAGCTCAGATCCAGCTCAACTTAGTTGAGTCTAGCTCATCTCAACTCCCACTAGTCCACAGGGAGCTCTAGCTAGCTCAGCTGAGTTGACAGGAGTTCACCCCAACTCAGATCCAGCTACATCCAGCTCCACTCAACTCCATCCAGCTGAAGAAGACCTCATCCCAGCTTAGGAAGCTCAAGTCCAGCTCCTAGGGACTCAGCTTAGCTTAACTCAGTTGAGCTAAGCTACCTTAGCTGCCTCAACCAGCTTGACCCTCCCCAGGAGCACCAAACCCAGCTCACCTTAGGTCAATGTGGAAGAAGCCAGCTCACTTTAGCTTGGCTTAGCAGCTAGCAAAGAACTAGCAAGCTAAGCCAGCTAAAGTAATTCCATGCCAACCTCATCAGTAGCAGCCAGCTCCAGTTTCAACTCGTGACTTCTCCTCCTCAGCGCCTCCCTCCAAACCCTAACTCCAACACCTTCTCCTCTACTCCTCCATTAGCTAAGCTAGCTTAGTTTAGCTTAGCTTAGCTAGCAACCAGCTCCTTGGCCATCCACCACCTTCAAAGACAACCCTAGCTATTTCCACCAACTTAAGCCTACCTAAGCTAGCTACCCTACTCAAGTTGGCGCCACCTCCTAGCCATCCCTTCACCCCATTATCACCGCCAAAAGACACCTTAAGTTGGCACCAAAAACTACCCCTAACCACCTCTATATTGGCGCCAACTTGCAGCCCTTAATCCACCCTACACCTACCTACATAAGCCATCCTAGCCATCCACCTACCCCTCCTTCTAGAATCCTTCTTGGCGCCAACTTAGACCACCTTCTAGAACCCTTTTTGGCGCCAACTTCAAGGGGTGTCAACACCCATAACCACCCCCTTGGTGTCCCTTAAGGTGGAGCCAACTCACCTTGGCCATGGGATCTTTAACCACCTCCATCTCTTCATCTTGGCCCTCCATTTCAAGGGTCACCTTAGCCCCCTTCCTATTCTATAAAAACCCACCACCTACCAACATTTTGGGGCATCCTCCATTAGTGTAATTTGCTACCTATACCACCTATACCTACGGCCAAGAAGAAGGAGTAGAGAAGGAGATTAAAAGGGCATATCACCAGCCCTTTTGGTGCCTTCTTCTCCCCACTCTCTTCAACTTGGGCCACGCCAAGGAGGAGGACTCTTCCACTTCAAGGAGGACGGCCAGGCAAGGGAGAAGGACCTAGGGTGGATGTCCACCCTTGGAGAGAAGGTTAGGGCATGCCCCCTTAGGGCTTGCCTTGGAGGACATCACCTTGGCGGAGCACAGCAAGGAAGGAGCTTGAGGATTCTTTCAAGCTTGGGAGCTACCAACCTTGGAGCAAGAAGCCCTCTTCTTCACCATCTATCTAGAGGATTTGTGTTTGCTTTTCTTTATTTTAATTTTTCTAGTGGTAGAAGCATTCCTCTACTAGGCTTTTTTGTAAAACACTTTTCATCAATCTAGTTGCCTTCTTTGCAATTTTCTATTTTGCATTTCCACTTGCTTCTAGCATTCTTCACCCCCTCTCTCTAATTATTCTAGGCTTCCACTTGCCTAGAGTGAGCTTAGGGAGAGGTTCTACTTGCCACTTAGAAGTAGTATTTAACTCTGAAGTGTAAATCACCTTTTCGCCACCAATTCATATGTTGTCTTAATTCAAAAACAAAAAAAAAATGGTATATTGAAAAATACCAAAAAGAAAGTTGAGATTTATTTTCCAAGCAAGAGAATCACTATTGCAAACATTTGGCCTCCTTGGACGACCCTAGATACTCCCCTATCTAGGTTTATAAATTTAAAAGCGTATGCGAATTCGCGTGTTACAACGACATTGAAAACCCACCTTTACAAATCACGCGTAATTCGCTATCAAGACCCCCCTCACTTAGCATCCTCTCTCCTTTTGTAGTGGCCTGCACAAATTTGAAATCAGCTGCCCGACCAGATCCAACACATTCGCTCCTCCTTGAGTGGGTTCTTCACTGCGGCAGCTAGTGGCGTTGGAGTGGTAGCCGGTCGTTCCTACAAGAAGAAGAATAAAGAAAATAATGTTAAAATATTATGGTCATTTATATACAGACCCTCAACTTTTATGTTAATGAAAATAATGTACCTAATTGGTTAACTAATTAGATGAATGTCATTCTAAGCTAATTCTAAGTGCACTTAAAATATGAATGCAATGCATGGATTATGTAATTAAATTAAAAATATGAATTAATCTATTTACATCCTAATTTATGCTAAATAGATGTTAGAATTAACCTAATGTCTAGGCAGTTAAATACTTAAATAGCCCACAACTATGGGCTAATCAGCAAGCGCTGGAGGGAGAGCGCGTGGTGAGAGACCGCAGTGCAACACACAGCGCTACAGACTAGAACGGGAGCGGGCGAAGAAGCGGGCATGGGTGTAAACGAGCGTAGGCGCTGGAGCAGACGCTGCGGGTGCGAGCGTATGCAAGAGCAGGCATGCGGATGGGCTGGAGACGATAGTGGCGCAGAGAGAGAGTACGCGGTGATCGAATAAGTAAGAAACTTTCCGGTCACCGCACTGTAGCTACAGTGTTCCGCAGAAATGCGTGAACAGTAGCTATAGTGCTCGCGCGGCACGGAGAACCGGTTGCGGCCGGTTCTACATGCGTGGGTGCGCTAGAGCGAGCCTGTGCACAGGGAAGGAGATGGCGCCGACTGCTGGCGTGCGCATGAAGGCTTGCACGCTGTGTGGAGCTGCCGGTGCCATGCTGCTACTGCTGTTGAGCTTCAGAGCTCAAGTCTGTGACAATGGTGTGAGGGCTTGAATGACAAAACAGAGAGTGGAATCCACCACGCCCACCTGCTCTTGGATGAGCTGGGTGGTGGTGGGACTCACAGTGGTGGTCGTGGACCACTGTGAGCTGCTCTTGCCCATAGCATATCTCTTCAGTGGAAGAGGTGCTGCGTATGGAGGGGAGAGGGGAGGAAGATGGCCTGGAGGAAGGGTCTACAGGTGATGGTCTGGACCAGGCCCCCCTACAAGGAAGCGGGCAGTGCCTTTTTAAAGAAGATGGAGGCAAGCTCAGCCATGCCCTGGGCTGCACATGACTAAGCATGTGGCTGGCAGAGCATGCTGTGGCAGAGAGTGGCGCGAAGAAGAAGCCATGCCCTACAGCCACGTGGGGAAGAAGATATTCAAAGCCAAATAAAATAAAGAAGGTGAAAAATTGCGATGCAACCCTTGATGAGAATGTTAATTACAAGGCCAATTATTCACTTTCCTCCCCTCTTAATTAAATGCATGCATGTGTTAATTTTTACAAATGCAACTATGGCTGCCTAGTATACAATGGCAATGCTAGGAAATAACACAAGATGGCATTTTTATTGGTGTATTTTTGCTGTGCAATCATACCCCCATGCCTATCTTTTTCTAGTCCCTAGCAAAACATTTTGTACTCTATTTAGAAATGATCTTAAGCTAAAGATTTTCTTCTGAGGCGACATAGGTGTGTTTATTTGTTGGATATTGTTAGAACCAATTGTAAAGAAGACTACCAGTACTTTAAATCTTACATGACATAGACCATCTCTCAACTAACCTGGACTCTTAATATTTAAACCTTAAGTACGATTTTCAGGACCCAGGAGGTTTTTGCCATACTCGAGAGCTCAAGAGATTATGGCTTGTGCATAGTGAAGGATCAAGACTAACCAGATGAACATTAAGACTCAAGCCCAGGGTTTCACGAATTTTTAAGTGCAGGTTGGTCCCAGTTTCAGCTCATGTCTTCGGATTGACCCTTAAAAAGATGACGGGAAACTCAACTACCATTTTATTACATTTGTGGCTCAAAGAATATATGGTAGAAATAGGGTATTTGTAACTTGCCCTGAAAACTTTTGTAGGGAGAAGACTTTACAAACATTTGTGAGATATACTGACTTATTTGCATAATTTTTTTCTTTTTTGAAACACATGTCAGTATATCTCTTACAGCTTTATTTGAAGGTACACACTTTTCTTTTGGTGGGAGAGTTCCTTCTTGGTGGAAAGAGTCTCTCCTAAACACAAGACTAAAGCTTGGGATAAAAAGTCTACCGACGTGCACAAGTAAGGACTCCACCTTCCCTAATGAACACTAGGGTTGGATCTTATGTTCACCTGGTCTTTCTTGATATGTGTAGTGTGTACCAAGATTACTTAGGCTCTCGAGTAGAAGCAAACCAACGGATCCTGTACTGGTGTCTCAGGTACAAGAATACGTCCTTAGTTAGGAGAGATTCTGATCTATCTTGTCAATGCTCAAGTGAATTAAGCCGAGCCTGAGCGAATCAAGCTTCTGTGGCCTGGAAAGTCTTCAAAACAGTGGTTGAATATCCATAAACACTTATTGTACTTTTGTTTCAGCCTTCAGATCATTACTAAACACCATTTTTTTATTTTTTTAAATATTTATAGATAGATGGAGACTGCATGATACCATAAAATACCCAGATCCTATGGATGCCTATCCACCCCCCCATGCCAAACGATGCTATGTCCTCATATGCATGCAGGGTAGGGTAGAGGAAGGACCAAAGATCGGGTAACGAGAGCTGAGGTGCAGGGTATTAAGCAGGGTGGTAGGGTGGGTGGATGATGGGTGGTGAAGGTGCAAAGTGAAGTGAGCGTGACAGTGGCAAAGTGTTGTTGGGGTGCCTCCCAACGAGCGCTGAATTTAACGTCCCCAGCTGGACTTATAATGAGGCACAACATTAGTTTCCCTCCAGTAGGGCAACAGTTTCTCCAACAGGGGCAGGTTCATTAGTAAGATAAGGTTTCAAATGCTGCCCATTGACCGTAAATTTATGCCCAGATTTGGGATCTTCTATTTCAACGGCCCCATTGGGAAATGGTCTCGAGACCAGGAAAGGACCAATCCATTTGGACTTCAATTTCCTCGAAAAGAATTTAAGCCGGGCGTAGTAGAGCAAAACTTGCTGAGATAGCTCAAATTCCTTCCGCCGAATACGGCTATCGTGAAAAGCCTTAGTACGTTGCTTGAAAGTTAAGGCAGAATCATAGACTTCAAGACGGAGCTCTTCCAGCTCTTGGAGTTGGAGTTTCCTTTCTCGACCACATAGGTCTAGGTCGATGTTACATTGGCGAACCGCCCAATAAGCGCGGTGCTCCAGCTCCACGGGCAAATGACAAGGCTTCCCGAAAATGATTCTATAAGGAGACATACCAAGGGGAGCTTTGAAGGCGATCCGATACGCCCAAAGTGCATCAATCAGCTTATCGGACCAATCCTTACGGTCAGGCTGAACCGTTTTCTGGAGAATCTACTTGATTTGTCGATTCGACACCTCTGCCTGACCATTCATCTGAGGATGATACAGAGATGCGATACGATGGTGGATTCCATATTTCCTCAGAAGTACCCAAAAAGAAGCATGGGTAAAGTGGCTTCCTCCATCCGAGATAATGGCTCGAGGGATCCCAAAGTGCGCAAAAATGTGGTGTTTGACAAATCGAGTGGATATAACATGGTCAGCATGGCGCGTGGGAATAGCCTCGATCCATTTCGAAACATAATCAACAGCCACGAGGATATATTCGAAGCCGTTGGAAGGAGGAAAGGGACCCATGAAATCAATTCCCCAAATGTCAAAAATTTCAGCAGCTAGGATGGGTTGCAAGGGCATCATGTCACAACGTGACATTGACCCTAATGACTAGCACCTAGTGCAATGTTTGGCATAATTGTGTGCATCCTGGTGAAGGGAGGGCGAAAAGAAATCGCACTATAGCACCTTGGCTGCAGTTTTCCTGCCAGAGAAATGGCCTCCGCAAGCCTGATCGTGGCAAAAGGAAAGCACACTGGGGAATTCACTGTCAGGAATACAGGGACAGATGATTTGATCAGCATCTATTCGAAAAAGAAGTGGATTATCCCAAAAATCATACTTTGCTTCTACCATGAGACGCTCGCACTGGTTTTTAGGCCAGCCACGTGGAAGGGAACTAGAAGCAAGGTAATTGGCAATGTCGGCATACCAAGGTCCACTTGCCACATTAATTGCCAATAGGTGCTCATCGAGAAAAATCTCATTAGTGGGCAGAGTAAGTCCAATATGGCCAAGGTCCAGTCTAGAAAGATGATCAGCTACAACATTCTAGGCTCCAGCCTTATCGCGGATCTCAATGTCAAATTCTTAGAGCAGAAGGATCCAACGAATCAGTTTAGGCTTGGCATCCTTCTTGTGCATGAGATGGCAAATGGTTGCGTGGTCAGTGAAAACAATAACATGTGAGCCCAGAAGGTAAGAGTAGAATTTCTCCAGCCCAAAGACGACCGCCAGTAGTTCTTTCTCAGTGGTGGTATAATTATGCTGGGCCTCATCCAACGTCTTACTGGTGTAGTACACCACGAAGGGGTGTCTATCGCGTCTTTGTCCTAGGATGGCTCCGACTGCAAGGTCGGAAGCGTCACACATGAGTTCAAAGTTGAGGGACCAATTAGGTGGCTGGAGAACAGGGGCCTTGGTGATAGCATCACGCAGCTGCATGAATGCTCGTATGCAGTCATGGCCCATATCGAAAGGTACGTCAGTCGATAGGAGATGAGTTAAGGGTCGAGAAATCTTGGAGAAATCTTTGATGAATCTCCTATAGAAATCAATGTGTCCTAGGAAGGAGCGGATTTGTTTGACAGAGCCAGGCACAAGTAAATCAGCAATTACATCAAGCTTAGCTATATCAACCTTGATACCCCTATCGAAGATGATATGCCCAAGAACAATTCCCTCGTGTACCATAAAATGACTTTTTTCCCAGGAAAGCACAAGGTTCACATCAATACATCTCCTAAGGATACGGGTCAGGTTGGCAAGACAGTCATCAAAAGAGGGTCCAAAGACCGAAAAGTCATCCATGAAGACCTCGAGAAAGTCACCCACCATGTCATGGAATATCACCAACATACATCTCTGGAAAGTTGCTGGCACGTTACAAAGTTCGAACGGCATCCTTCTAAATGCAAAGGTGCCGAAGGGGCAGGCAAAGGTGGTTTTCTCTTGGTCCCGGGGATTAATTGTCACCTGGTTATATCCTGAGAATCCATCCAGGAAATAGAAAAATTTATTTCCCGCTAACTACTTCAGGATTTGGTCAATAAAAGGTAGCGGAAAGTGATCTTTCTTAGTTGCAGCATTGAGTTTCCTATAATCTACACACACTCTCCAAGATGTAGGAGTGCGTGTAGGGATGGATTCGCCCCTGTCATTGACACGGATGGTGAGTCCCACCTTTTTGGGTACGACGTGAATCGAGCTCACCCAGGGGCTATTGCTGATCGGGTAGATTATACCCGCATCCAACCACTTAATAATTTCCTTCTTAACAACCTCCCACATGTTAGGTTTTAGACGTCACTGCATCTCGTGGGAAGGTCGAGCCTCCTCCTCCGTATATTTACGGCAATGCAGTAGGAGGGGCTAATGCCAGTTAAGTCTGATAAAGACCATCCAATGGCTGCCTTGTGTTCCATAAGGACCTTTGTTAGTTTGCACTCTTGCTCCCTGGACAATTTTGAACTGATGATTACGGGGAGCATTTCATTTGGTCCCAAGAAAACATACTTAAGCATATTAGGCAGCTCTTTCAGCTCGGGAGTGGATGGTGAAAGATCTGGCATTTCTTGGGACGAGAGTGTCCCAAATAAATCAGAAGAAAACAATTCAGGAGGAAGGAGTTGGCCCTCAGATTGGCCAAGAAGAGGGGCAACTTGGATAGATGGATCCAAAAATGGATAGCCCCAGTGAGAAGTATGTGGGCTCAAGGTCCCAGTGTGGAGTTGCAAATCCGCCTTATTTGGCGGGAAAGAAAGGGCAATCCAGTCTTCAAGAGTGTGGACTGGCGGTGAATAGCTCGAATATGACTCAGACCACGAGGTATGGGAAGCAGAGAAAACCTCGTCAGAAGTCTGGTCAGGAGAAGGTACGGGAATAGGGAGGGATGGGGGAACGTCACAATATGTGTTGGTCAAGCAATCGTCAGTGTTTAAAGGCAATCCGCAGCAATCAGAATAGGTCCTAATTAGTCCGATACACGCACTGACGGCCATGTCCTCGTCAGACGTGTCATCCTCGATGCAATCGCAATCAAAGTTCTTGGTTGCCTTGAAGATGTTAAGCTTGAGCTTCTCAGATCCAACGGCAATCTCAATAAGCCCAACTCGCAGTCAATATGGGTGCTGGTTGCGGCCAAGAAAGGTCGACCATGGATGATCGGACAATCAGAAAGTGAGCTAGGAACTTCCATATCTAGAACAAGAAAGTCAACAGGAAAACAGAGACTGTTGACCCTAACCACCATGTCTTCCACCATACCCTTTGGAATTTTGACAGAACGATCTACCAACTGTAACGTGACAGGGGTGGGTTTCAGATTTCCCAAGGAAAATTTTTCGAGCATGATGGTTGGTATAAGATTGATGGAAGATCCTAGATCAAGTAGGGCACGATTAAAATTGCAGCCTTGGATGCTACAGGAAATAAGAGGTGTGCCCGGATCTTTCTGCTTCGGTGGTAAATTTGATAGTATAGCACAACTCGCATGAGGTGAGAGAACCACCGGATTCTTTGTTTTCTTTGACTGTCGCCTGGGTGTTATGTAGTCTTTAAAAAATCGGGCGACAATAGGTATGTGGTTGATAGCCTCTAACAGGGGTACCTTGATTTCAACATCCCTGAATAAATTACGCAGGTTATCAAAGGCCTACGTATCCTTCTTCTTGCCTTTTGGCTCCCTCAGTAGAGCCTCAGGGAATGGGACCGATTCTGGCACTAATTTGGGTGTATTGTCCTCTCGTGAATGCAGTGCACATCTCGAATGAGAGGGCGATGAATAAGACGAGCCAGGATTAGGTCAAGGCAAATCGACGGTTTGCTTACAGCTCCTCATAGTGATCCCATTGGATGTCGTGGGTCCAGTGGGATCATAAGACAGAAGAGGGTTCATAATAGGGACATAAGAGTGATGTGCTGCAGCGAGATTAGCCAGAAGTCCCGGTGGAATGCTCGGAGCCTGTAGAATCCGATGAACCTGCCCCTGTGAAGGTCGTACCTATGGTTGAGGACCACGGGGTACGAAATTTCGTGGGTTGGGGACAGGTTGGGCTGGAAGAGTGCCCTGTGATCGAGTCGCCATGCATAGTTGACTGATCTCATCATTCTGCTGCACCAATTGGTGCTGAAGAGAGGTCATGTTCTCTTCATGGCGCTTTGACATTTCCGTCATCATTCGCATCAATTTATCAAGAGGACTTGATGCGTGTTCTGTTTGCGGTACGCAAGGACCCAATGGCAGATTCGCCACAGGATTAGACTGGGCCCTTGGGATGACAGGTGCTGACGGTCACATTGGTCCACCCGCGGGGTTTTGGCGCTGCGGGTTGCTGGACCATGCGAAGTTCGGATGATTTCGCCACCCTGGGTTATAAGTGGCAGAGAACAGGTTGGTCCCCAGGGCGTAAGTGTCTTCTAAGGCAAAAGACGAGTCCGCATGTAAATATGCTTCCGAGCACACGGAGGCTTGGTCCTCTGTGTCAAAATACTGGCTTGCAGAAGCCAGATCCACATGACTTACCGAATCGCTCGGCGTGACACTCGATAAAGAAGGTCTCATGGGGTTTCTAGGGATAAGCCTGGTGTTGGAAGAATTGGGATTATGACGAAGTGGTGAGGTGGGGGTGTTTGCCATAGAACGGGCGGGGTTGGCCAGAAGCTCGTCCAGCTTCTTGTGCATGACGGAGACTTCATCCAATTTTTGTGCGATAAGGCTAAGATCAGTGGATGAATGGGAGGGTCCCATGTCAACTTCGTGAACGTTATGGGGTAGGCTGGTATGATTAAAGGCGACAATGGAAGCATTGTTCATTGAGCTTTTGCTCATATTTTCAAATAATTCGAATGCTCCATTCTCATCTTTATTCATGAAATTCCCTCCGCAGGAAGCATCTGCAATCTGCTTCAAAGTCTCATTTAACCCATAAAAGAAAATCTAGGCTATATGCCACTTAGGCAAACCGTGGTGCGGACACTTCCTGAGGTGGTCATTATATCTCTCCCATGCCTCATGAAAATGTTCGCCGTTTTGCTGCGTAAAGGAAGTGATAGCATGGCGAAGTGCATTGGTTCGCCCGATTGGGAAGAACTTCTTGAGAAACGTTGTTCGCATCTCTTCCCAAGAGTCGATGGTTCTCCCAAGGGTGCATAACCACTGTGACACTTTATCCCGCAATGAAAACGGGAACATTTTCATGAGGACTATTGGTAACCCAATATTTCTTGGTTCAACTATTTCAGCCAATCGGGTTAGGTCTTTCAAATGGAGAAAAGGATCTTCACTTGCAAGACCATGGAAGTGGAAATTAATCAAGCCAATTACATTTGGTTTCAATTCAAAATCATCCCCACCCATGGGGACCCGAATCTGTCCTATAGTCTCTGTAGCAACGGGATTCTGATAGGAGCTAAGAGACCAGGCTCCTCCCATTCGGGAGGGTTCTGCATTTCCTCTAAGGTTTCCCTAATGGCTTCAATTTGTTCATTATACATTTCCATTTGGGCTTGGAGGCGGGTTATAGGATCCATGGCTCCACCACCTGGTGGGTTTTGAGGGTGGTTTCCTCCCTCGGGATTTGGGGATGGGCATGCAGCCATGTTTGTGGAGGAAGACGATTCGACTTCTTTTCTAAAATTATCAAACAATTCAAGATTTTGTGACCTCCTCCCAAACATGTACTACAACAGGAAGAATTGGGGGGATAAGAAGGGAAAAGGAGATGAGAGAAATGACGCCGCAAAGGTATACTTGATGACAAATCAATACAATCAAATTCCTAACCTCTACAGTGTGCCCTTAGACCTAAAGATCTAAGTTACCTACTATCATGACTTATGGAACTAAATGCTAGCACCTCGGAACCGCCAGGCCAGATTGAAAGGCCGTTTGCCCCAGTCTTAGACACCTGATAGCATGCGGGAACCCTCACCAGCACGTAGGCACTACACGCAGGTAGTTAGACCTCCAATCCTTAATAAGGGTCAAGTTGCTACCAGTTTTAATTAGAGGCTTAGGATCAAGTGCTTCTGGAATGTGAAGGGCATTATTTACGGGTAATGCCCAAGTGGTTGATTTTATAAAGTGTGTAAACCAAGTGTGCAACGGGGAAATCTCCTCGAATTGAAGTTTTAATTGGTGAATGGTTTTTAGAGTTTTAGCCTTAAGTAGTATGGATTTTAGGATTTCGCTGAATTACCAATTCAACCAATCTTCGGGTTTTAAGAGAATACAAGTTTTTTTTAAGCCCAACAAACCCTTCTTCAATGTCAATTGGTTAATGCATACTAAAATGCAATGGGCTTCCCTAGATGGAGATTTCTATGTGTGGATGCACGAGTCAATTTTAGATTAGTGTGACAGGGAGCCAAAGCACTTCAATTCAAGTGCTCCCAATCACCAAAATATTTTCCACACACAAGGCTCAACCACAAGATAAAGAAAATCAAATTGATGGGGTTGAAGTATTCGGGATCAAATCTTAGGCACGTGAAAGGTCGTGGTGGGGTTGAAATCAACTCAATTCCAAGTCTCCCCACCAAAAAGGTGATCCCGAATTGCAGATAAATGAGGCAAAGAGGGATGACAATCAATCTACTTATCTTTGCCTCAAAGAATACTTCACACAGAGAAAGATTCAAGAATCAAGATTCTTGGATCTTCACTATGCGAAGTTTGGCGAGAAATCCCAGGATGGTGCAAGTGATGGCAAATAATCAAGCAAGTGATTTTTAATCCACTTGCCCTAAGAGATCCCAAGAAGTTTTTTTTTTTTTATTAAGGTGACAAGTTGACCTAAGTTGGTAAGAGAGAGAGACCTACCTGTTCAGCAATGTGGGCGAAGCTCCAATGCGGTGCCGGCGACTTCACGCTCTCGTTCCCACCTTGGATCTGCCCACGTCTCTGACTTCGTTTGCCTGCCTTCTACTTGCAACTGGTTCACCTACACACCAACAAACAGAAACACCCATGAAGAGAAGGGTGTGAGAAGAGAAAAATTAAAGGAATGGAGTAGAAACTTACCTGAATGCACACCTCCCCGGCAACGGCGCCAGAAAAAGGTATGGTCGGGCTTGGATAGGTTGTGTTAATATAGTGAATTAATTGTTGAAATGAGTATAGTAGTTAAACTAAATCGAGCCTAACCATCTTTTTACAAAATTTTTAACCTGGCCTACTTGATTTTATCTTGATCACTTTTAGGCCCAGGGTCGAACTCAGGGAGGCGGGATTAGAGGTGAATAAGTTTCTACGCCTTTCCTATAACGAATCTCTTCCGTTCGTTTATTATGATTTTGGTGTTTTTCTATTTAAGATTTTTTTCTGATAATTTTGTCTTTGAGGTACACCCTCAAAATCAAGTCTTTGGCTTAGAGCCAAAAAATGTTCTTGGCTTTGAACCAAATTAGGGTTCCAAAAATGGGTCTTGCTATTCGCAAGACCAAGTACCTACAAGACAAGGATTATCCTTTCTCTTTTACTATTTTTTTATCTTTTTAATAGCAGGAAAGAGAAATACAAATAAGATAAATATAGTCTATATATATATAGATATATATATTATATATAGGGGTGGGAGTGGAGGTGGAAATGGTGTATAGCACGGTGTCTAGTTGATCGACGCCTCGAAAGACGTAACCAACAGGACGAAGTGCCACGTGGAGCATAGATGGATGGGTGGAAGGTGTGCGAGACGTTTTCTGTACGCGGGTATCGGGGAATATCAACAACTGGTGCAGATATTCCCTCAATATAACGTGTTGTGTAGGGATATGAATGTAAATATCTATATATATATGTATATATGTAAATATATATGTATATATATGTATAGATAGGGTTGTAATTATATAGATGTATAGGTAGTTGTATATATATGTTTATAGATATGTAAATATATATATATATATAGGTATATATATGTATTTATAACTAGATATATATGTATGTATATGTAACTATATAGATATAGATATATATATATAGAAATATATGTATATAGTTATATTATAGATATTTATATGTATATATGTATATATATATATATATATATCTATGTATATATACTTATATATAGTTGTATAGGTACTAATATGTATATATATATATGTATATAAATATATATTTATAAATATATATATGTATATATATATATAAGTATATATATAGGTGTGTACATGTGAGTGTGTGTGTGTACACGTGAGTGTGTGTGTGTGTATGAGTGAGAGAGTGGCTGCTAGAGAGTGTGCGAGAAAGAGAGCTGGAGAGTTAAGTCGTCCGGAGCACGCAACCGACGTCTGATGGCGCAGGTGCGCGCAGGCGCAGGCACGCTGAAGGGGCCACGCACAGGGGCTGGAGAGAGAGCGTGTGGTGAGAGACCGCAGTGCACCGCACTGCGTAGCATAGCGCACCGTGCTATGCGCTGGAATGGAAGTGGGAAAAGAAGCAGGCGTGGGCCAGATGGGCACGGGCACTGGAGTAGACGCTGCAGGCACAAGCGTACATGGGAGCAGGCGTGAGGATGGGCTGGAGAAGGTTGCGGCGTGGAGAGAGAGCGCGCGGTAACCGGATAAGTGAGAAACTTTCCGGTCACCGCACTGTAGCTACAGTGTTCCGCAAAAACGCGTGAACAGTAGCTACAGTGCTCGCGCAGCGCAGACAACTGGTTGCGTCCGGTTCTATGTGCGCAGGCGCAGTGGAGTGAGCCTGCTCGCGCGGAAGGAGATGGGGCCGACTGCTAGCATGCGCGCGGAGGCTTGCGCACTACGTGGAGCTGCCGGTGCTGTGCTGCTGCTGCTGCCGTTGAGCTTCAGAGCTCGAGTCTATGGCAATGGCGTGAGGGCTTGAACGTTGAAACAGAGAGTGGAATCCACCACACCCACCTGCTCTTGGATGAGCTGGGCGATGGTGGGACTAACAGTGGTGGTCGTGGACCACTGTGAGCTACTCCTGCCCGCAGCGTATCTCTTCAATGGAAGAGGTGCTATGTGTGGAGGGGAGAGGGGAGGAAGATGGCCTGGAGGAAGGGTCTGAGGGTGATGGTCTGGACTAGGCCCCCCTGCAAGGAAGCAGGCAGTGCCTTTTTAAAGAAGATGGAGGCAAGCTCGGCCATGCCCTGGGCTGCGCATGACTAAGCATGAGGCTAGCAGAGCTTGCTGTGGTAGAGAGTGGCACGAAGAAGAAGCCATGCCCTGCAGCCATGCGGGGAAGAAGATGTTCAAAGCCAAATAAAATAAAGAAGGTGAAATATTGTGATGCAACCCTTGATGAAAACGTTAATTACAAGGCCAATTATTCACTTTCCTCCCCTCTCAATTAAATGCATTCATGTGTTAATTTTTACAAATGCAACTATGGCTGCCTAATATACAATGGCAATGCTAGGAAATAACACAAGATGGCATTTTTATTGGTGTATTTTTGCTGTGCAATCAGTAGACCTACCACTAAGTCCATAGTGATTCTCTCCCACTTCCACTCTGGTACAGGAAGTGGCTGTAACGGCCCTGCAGGGCTCTAGTGCTCAACCTTCACCTGCTGGCATACCAATCACTGCTGGACAAATCACCAACATGTCGCTTCATCCCTCTCCACCAGAAGTCGCGTCGCAAATACTGGTACATCTTTGTATTTCCAGGATGTTTGGTGAACCAGGACCCGCATGCCTCAGTCAAGAGCTCTCTCAGCAACTCCTTATTTCTAGGAATGCATAGGCATCCCCTCATGCGCAGTATCTCGTCTAAGAAGGAAAAGTCTCTTGGGTCCCCTGTCAACACCTTGTCTCGCAGTGTCTGTAACTACAGATCGGCCATCTGTCCTGCAATGATATGGTCTATCAGCTCTGATTATGCTTGTCGTGTCACTGTCACTGCCCCGCAGTACCCCCATGACTCTTAGGGTCGCCAACTACCCACCTCCTCCATGAGTCTCTAACTCTGTGCTTGCAAGCTGGCCAAGTGGGCGGGCACCTTCCAGCTCAAGTCGTCGACCACCACATTGGCCTTCCCTGGGTGGTAGGAGATGCTACAATCGTAGTCCTTCAGGAACTCTAACCAACGCCTCCATCTCAGGTTGAGCTCCTTCTAGCCAAAAAGGTACCTGACTCTCTTGTGATCAGTGAAGATCTCGAATGTCTCACCATACAGGTAGTGCCTCCATGTCTTCAGCGTGAAGACAACTGCTGCCAGCTCTAATTCATGGGTGGGGTAATTATGCTCATGGGGCTTCAGTTGCCTCGAAGCGTAAGCGACAATGTAACCCCTTTGCATGACCACACCACCCAACCCCTGCAATGATGCATCGGTGTAAACCACAAACACACCACTACTGTCTGTAATGGTAAGTATAGGAGCTGAAGTTAGTCTCTCCTTCAACTCCTAAAAGTACGCCTCGCACTCGTTGGTCCAGGAAAAGGCAACGTCCTTCCAGGTCAGCTAAGTCATACGACGTGCAATTTGAGAGAGCCCTCTGATAAACAGCCGATAGTAGCCTGCCAGTCCTAAAAAACTACGTGCCTCTGTAACTATGCATGGTCTCTCCCACCTGAGCACAACCTCAACCTTGGCTGGATCCACAGCCAATCCGTATCGTAAAATCACATGGCCCAAGAAAGTCACCTGTCTCAGCAAAAACTCACACTTATTGTACTTGGCATATAGCCTGCGTCGTCTAAAGGTATCCAGGACCATACGTAAATGTTGTTCATGCTGCGCCTGATCCCATGAGTAGACTAGGACATCATCGATGAACACCACCACAAACTGGTCTAAGTACAGTCTGAAAACATGGTTCATCATGTCCATGAAAGCAGCGAGGGCGTTGGTCAGCCTGAATAGCATGACCAAGAACTCGTAGTGCCCGTACCGACTACGGAAAGCTGTCTTGGAGACGTCGGTCTCCTTGATCCTCAAGTGGTGGTAACCTGACCTCAGATCTATCTTAGAGAACACTGTGGCATCTCTCAACTGGGCAAAAAGGTCGTCGATACGAGGTTGCAGGTACATGTTCTTGATGGTGACCCGATTCAACTGTCGGTAGTTGACACAAAGTCGTAAGGTACCATCCTTCTTCTTTAAAAACAACACAGGCGTTCACCATGGGGATGCATTGGGCCTCACAAAGTCCTTCTCCAACAGGTCCTGTAACTGTGACTTGAGCTCTCGTCGCTCAAGTGGCGCCATCTTGTACGGTGCAGTGGAAATGGGGCTGGTCCCTGGAACTAGTGAGGTCTCAAACTCAATCTCATGCTCAGGCAGTAGTCCTAGCAACTCCTCTGAAAAAATGTCAGGGTACTCATAGACCACCGGAATACTCTGAAAGTCGACCACAGGACTAGGCTCTACTACAACACAAGCCAAGAACCTTCACACCCCTAGCCCAAAAGCTTTGCTGCTTGAAGCGTAGAGATGCACCTAAAACCTCCGTCCACCGGCTGGCCATAAAACTCAAAGGGAGGCAACTCTAGTATGGAGAAGACGATCTTCCTCCCAAAACAGTCCACCAAAGTGTGATAGGCAGACAGCCAGTCCATCCCTAAAATCACACTTAAGTCCTCCATCAGGATTACGATCAGGTCGACAGGAAGACTATGTCCCCCTATAGCGACGTCGCAGTCTGTAAAGACCTCTACTATAAACAACTATCCACATGGCCCTCTAATCAAGAACGAAACCTCTAATGGTACGCTGCTCGGTCCCAAACTGACGGCAAAACTAGAGGAGACAAAAGAATGTGTGGCACCAGAATTGAAAAGAACGTATTCTAATCTGCTAGAAACAATAACCATACCTACCACCACAGAACCTGAAGCCCTGGCATTTTTGTGTGTTAGAGCATTGATACTCCCCTCAACCCTAGGTGCAGACGAAGCAGCCATGCTCTAGGTCAGGCGAGCACCAACTAGTCGGTACCCTCCTCGTAACTGTTGTTCTCCTCCACGTGCCTGGTGACCGCAGCCACCAGCTCGGCCTCCAACACTCGGTGCGGGGAGCATCTGCTGTGCTCCGGCCCTAGATGGGCAATCCCTCCTGATGTGGCCCAGCTAGCCACACTGGTAGCAGAGAGGAACACGGCCTCCTCCCTTAGTCGGTCTCTACTGGTGGCTTGGCGAGGATCCTGTGCTAGCAGCTGGTCCCTGTCTAGGGCCCCCCAAAGGCGACTAGTGGCCCCACAGAACGAGACTGCTCTCATGCGGCTGCCATGTGCCTCCTCTCCCAATGGCTCTGTGAGCACTCTGGCTGGTAGGGCCTCTTTCGTCTGCCGTCAGTGTCTCGCGCGGTTGGGTTGGTCTCCTCATAAGTCATGGCCGCCTCAACCACACAAAAGAAAGTGGGTAACTTCAGGGGTTTCACGTACCCCTGAATTGCAGGTCGAAGCCCCTCAATAAACCTCCACAGGTGCTCCTCACCATTAGATGCAGCTGTCGAGGTGAAGCGTGACAGCTCCAGGAAATGCAAGCGGTACATGTTAACTGTCATCGCCCCCTAACAGAGAGTGTGGAACTCCCGCTTCCTCTGGTCTTTCCAGGTCTGCGGAAAGTACTGCTCACAGAAGAGAGCCACAAACTGGTCCCACGTCGGCTCTCTCCCCTCCTGGCCTCTGACTGCCCTCCACCACCTGTGGGCTGTGCTCTCTAGCTGGTACGTGGCAAAGGCCATGCGACACTCTATAGGAGGGTGGAGGGTGTCGAGCACCTTCTCTATCTACTCTGGCTAGACCTCTGCCTCAGATGGGCTCTCATCCCCCTTGAAGGAGGGGGGCTTCAGCTTCCAGAACTGACTGAAAATCTCGTGGTGGAGCTGCAACAGTGGAATAGGTATGCCTCCAGGCAAGGAGGGCTCATGCTTAGAAGTGTCTGAGGGTGGTGGGGGTGGTGGAGGATCACCCCCTCCACCTCCAGCTAGTATCGTGCAGCTGTGGTTCCCCTGTCCCACGGAAGACTCTCCCTCCACGCCCTCAGGAAGGGGTGGCTGAGGAGGCTTCTGGAGCTCCTCCCGTATGATATCTCAAATCATCTGAGCGAGATCCTGGGCCTGGATGCCCGAAAGGAGAGGTGGGTTGGCTGGTGCCTCAGGTCTGACACATCCGCCTCTTCGACCCTGCTCACAGCCACATCTGCGACTTTCCTCGAAAACTCCCCGACGAGGCATCTCTTACAAGGAGACACAGAAAAAAGAGCAAGAACTGTCAATGATAATAGATTACATCAAGATATAACAATCAAAGTGAAGATCAAAGCGATACATTGTGATAGCTATCCTAGTTACATGCTTGTGGATGACTATTTTTCAGATCATTTGTTTCATTTCTCGGGATGACCTTGCTCTGATACCATCTTGTTAGGACTCGATCCCAGACCCCTGCAAGACTCGAGACCGGCCCGCATCGACTAATTCCAAGACCTAGTCGTCCAACGAGAAATAACCAAAAATAAGAAATAATTCACATCCACATATGCAATGTAACAAGCAGAAAGAAATCAAGAGACAGTAAAAGAAATAGAGCAAATAATCTATCAATATTACAGGCCATCACAACTACAACAAAGAAAAGTATAGCGGAAAAATAACTGAAACAGTATTTCATAGAACAAAATACTCACTACCACAACAGAAACTAGGGAAACAGTGAGAACGCAGCTAAGGCTGGGCTCGACTGGGCCCAGATCCCTCTGTAGCTGGTGGTGCTGGCTTCTCAACTCCCAGACCTGAACAAGGTTATAAAGTTTTCGTAGTCAGCGAGTGCTGAGTAGACTGGTAATTTAGCCATTTACATGTAATTAAGACAAGTAATTAATTAATGCAATTAAGTAACCATCCATTTTCATTTAGCTCAACCAAGTAGTTCTAATTTCTTGCTCCCTTATTCATCTAATCATTTCTTGATCTAGCCTGTTCCTCATAGGAACAATCTTGATTGCAGTCTTTTCCATGATGTAGGAGGTACATGTGGTGCTCTCCTGGCCGGGTGAGTCCCCCATGGTAGTCCTACACCCAGTCAACCACCTTGAAGTCACGATCGTGACGTAGCGATGACTACGGCATGTGTGATAAACGCATGGGTAGCTATCCCACACTGGCACGCGATCAGTCGTTTCCACTAGCGGGTATGCCTAAAGGTACAGCATGAAATAGTATAGGGCCTTGCCCTCTTAGAACAGAGGTCTCGCCCCTCCACAGTCCGCGTACCCTAGTCTGATAATTTTGGTTTGCCTAGTGGGCTAAACAAGTGTCGGTGTAGGGTGGCTAGTCCTATCCCTGGGCCCCTAGGGCAGCTAGCGCCCTCCCTATACTAAGTATCTCACCTCGGTACCACATTCACGATGGCCAAACAGAGTCGGTGTAGAGTGACTAGGCCTGACCCTAGGGCTCAACCCAAAGGACGACTAGTACCCCTCTACACTAAAGGGATAGTTGCTCTCCTTGGTACCGTGTACACAAGAGCTAGCTCACTTCCCCTCTACAAGAGTTCTCCTCCTAATTCCCCTTAGGGTGCATGCTGGTATTCCTTTCTTTTCATACTCCAAACTTTTAGATCTCTCTATTTACATTTCCGACTCCATTCTTAAAAATAGGCAGCTCGTGATCTTCTAACTGAGAAAGCATCACATTAAAATAACCAATACATTTGCTAGCATTTAAAGTGTCATATGCATCTCAAGTAAACTGTGTAGCTCATCCATACTCATTTGTTCCTACCCTAGGATTCATTCTCATCCTAGGGTTCTACATGTATCTCAAGTATACAGTGTAGCTCAAACTAAACTCATTTGTTCATGCCCTAGGGTTCATTCTCATCCTAGGGTTCATTCAAGTTATTCTAAACATGCAGTTCATTTGTTTAATCATTATATCAATATAAACCACTCTACCGAAAAACACGGGAGGAATGGGGGCTCGGATCGTAAATCCCGCTGCCTCCACGGGTCCCACGTACTCGACTGGCTGGAGACCTATACAATTGACCACCACATCAAACGAGTCTAAAATTGTATACAAGTGACACTAACTCATAGATAAACTCAGAGAAAAACAACAGTAGTTCATTTGTAGAAATATGATTCCATTTGACCCCTAAACAGGCCAAAAACACGTACACTTTCAAAAATAAGACGTCTAGGACTAGCCACAGACATCTTAAAAGACATCAATACTCACCCTGGGTTTCCTACGGCTTCCTCAAACATCTGGATCCTTCTATGATTGTCTCAGTAGAGTTCCAAACGTCGGACTCTCCTTCCGGTCATCTGGAGGTACGGTCAGATGTCTGGCAACGTGTCCAGGCATCCAAAAACACCTTGAAGGGTGCACCCCATGCCTTTCCAATGCTCTTCCCCCTGCGTACGTACACACAGACCTAAAAACGTCTGGACAAATCTCCTACGATACGGCCTGCATGGTCGGAAACTATGCAGAAGCACATACCTTTTCACTACGTGTGCTTTTAAACGTCCGGCTTCAGCTCCGGATGTCCTCCTGCTACTCCAGACATCTGGGATGTGCTCCAGACGTCTGATACTAGAAAATGTCCAGTACACAGAACTCTCACGAGCCTTCTCCTCTGCGTAGCCACTCTGCACCGGCTGCAGTTGTTACGCTAGCAGCTTCAGGATGTCACGAAGCCCACCTTCGCAAGCTCCTCCTCTTCGCACGCGTCCTCGACTCCTCTTGCAAGAGCTCTTTTGAGCTCCCACAACTCCCTCATAAGCTCCCCCCCTCGAGCTCCTCCCACATTCTCGCTCCCCTCTCCTCCACCTTCACGTCCCGTCTCTTTCTCTTCTTCCTCTCCAATCGTCGCATTGGGAGGAAGGGAGGAAGGTGGTAGCCGGTAGGAGGGAAAGATGGAGACGGGGAGAGTGGCGTAGGTGTCGAGTTTAAATAGGAAAGGGTTAGTGTTTGGGGTGAGGAGAGAGAGAGGTGTGTGCGTGTGTACGCACGCGAAAAAAGAATACAAGGTATGGTTCTTTTACTTTCAGACGTCCGACCCTCTATCCAGACATCTGGACAGATGTCTGACGGCTAATCCAGACATCTTAAACAACCAAAAAGGGCAGCGGGTCATTTTATAATCCATTTGAAAACAATACTTGAAAAACACACCCCAATCAAACACAAGGCAATGAGACTCCCCTTTTTCTTAGAGCAAATTTGAGCCAACCTCCAACCTACCCCTAAAGTTGTCAAATGGGGTCAAGTTTCTGCCTGTTCGTTCCCACTTTAGTGGTATAAGAGGGGGTTGTGACTTGAGATCCCTGCCAAGCTTTTTGGAGAAGAACAGAGGTCAGTTACATTCTTTCCTAGTGGCCAAAGAAGGTGCACAATCAATTATGGGTCCTAAGTGAAATTCCCTACTTGGATGGGGTGAGATCAGTGTGACGTAAAAAATGCGTAATTGAAATATAAACAATCTCACAAATAGTCAATCACACAAAGACAAAGTATTTTTAGGTGGAAACCCAAACCGGGTGAAAACCACCACCTAACCCTCTCGAGTTAGGATTTTCCGATCAACCTAGTTGATCAAATCCACTAAACGAATCACTTTAAAATGAGGGTGATTCAACCTCAGTACAACCACGCTACAAGTACGAGGGTAGCGTTCCTCAACCCCTTCTCTCCACGAGAAGGATTTTGTCCCACGAAGGAGACGGGAATTCGCAAAGCGAATACCCAACCAAAAGACAAAGATAAAATAAAACAACAGGTCCTATAGAACCAACAAAGTAATTAAGAACCTAGCTTCTATAGGAATAAGGAAACTCCCCTTTGCAAGGAGTGCGTCGAGGATGACGCAGATGCGTGAGCCACTCAACGGCACAATGTCGCTCTCGTGAACAACGGCGGGAGAGCGGGTGCGCGAAGACTTGATGCTCTCAAGAGAATAAAACTAGAGCTTGGAGAGCAAGGGCTTCTCTTGGACACAAAAGAGTGGAACTAAGTTGCTTAGATGTGTCTCTTGTTTCTCTTAGTGTATATCTTGTGTTTCTCTTGGTGTCTATTGGTGTGTAAAGGCTCCCCTCTATTTATAGAGGCCTTAGGAAGGCTTTGCAAGGCTTTAGAAAGGTTCTATAGCCGTTGGGAACAAAGCCCAAGTGAATCAACCCGAAATCAGGAACAATCATTGTTCTGACAGGCTTATCAGATGTCTAATTCTAGCATCAGACGTCTGGAAGTTCACTATAAGACGTCTGATTCAAAGGTCAGACGTCTGATTTTGGGCGGGTCTCTCCCTGACTTGGATCAGATCTAAACAGGGTTTTTACGCAAGTCCATCAGATGACATACAGGACGTCTGGCAATATGTCTGGACGTCTGGAAACCTATTTTTACTGTGGGAATTGATTTCCAAACGTTGCAACGGCTAGAAAATCTCTGAGAAGAGATTTTGGGTCAGCCGAGGCAAAACGGTCATTTATCAGACGTCTGGAAAGGCCTAAGGACGTCTGATAAGGCTCTAACGGTCATATTCTTGAGTGTCTGCTAAGCCAGCCAATGGTCCACTAGTTGGACGTCTGGCAAAGTCATCAGACGTCTCCTAAGACATCTGGTCTAAGGTATGGACGTCTGATTTCATCAGACAGAACTAACTATGTCCAGCCTAACAGTTATCAGACGTCTGAAACAACAGTCAGACGTCTTAAAATACTTTATCAGACGTCTGATTTGGGAATTAGACGTCTGGAGGTGCTGTTTGAACCCTATATTGATTTTCTAAGTATTCTACAGAAAACCTAAGTATCCTAGGGTTGTGCCGGTGTTCCTAGGACTACTGTTAGGGTTCTTTGAGGCTCTTTAACATGAAATATCTAAGGAAATAAAGAGCAACAAAAGAAACGAAAAATACAACAAGTACAAAAGAAGGAAATCTATCCTATTCTTCATTTCCTTCCATCTTCAATCTTTCGCTCCACGCGAACCTCCTCTGTTTTCCGTCAAGCTCCTCCAATCCGTCCTGGATGCGAGCTCGAACTCCATCTAAACACGTCCACATTTGCAATTGACCTGAAATCTAGGACTCAAATTGCAAATGTTAAATAACACGTGTTTTGTTATCATCAAAACAAATGATCGTGGTGCTCTAGCACCAACACTAAGTTGACCTTTGCGTGCCCTAGGACCTGTACCTTGCTTCAATGATATTCTCAAGTTATCAAGTGAGAAGTTACTCAAAGGAAAAACAAAGGGATGCATGTAGGGCAAACCCTTCCTTTGAGGCGATGCATAAGTGGTGCCTCTTAACTACCCTTTGTTCTTTTAAGGGGTGTCCCCCCTCCTTTAAGTATCAAAACACTTGGTCAAAAGATAGTACCACCTCCACAAAGTGAAATAGGAGGATCTGCACTGATAAAAAGACCATTGCCTATAGCCTTAAGGGATCAAGACCTAGTGTGGTGCCTAGTGTGCGTGCTCATTGTTAGAATTGTTTCTCAATTTACTTTTAAAAATATCTACAGGAAACACAATATGTGCCCATAGGTCTATCTTTAAAAGCTTTAAAGTTCTTTAAGTAAATGTCAAAAGATCAAAACAAATCCTAAGACATGGCAACCCATTCTTAAGATTAGCATTTCTAATATCAATTCAATTAAGGCCCAATGTATACACTGATGCCAGAAATCATTTAAAATGCAAATACAACATAAGAAGTTTGTGTAGCAGCTGCTTCTTGAAATTAGGCTAGAAATGGAACATTTGATTCGAATGTGGTTTTTCAAAATGGATCATTTCTACTTTCTTGTGGTATTAGGATCAACTTTTTGTTTAATCCTGTGTTTGATTTGGTAAGTCAGTTATTGTTGTTTATGGCTTTAAATGGAGAGGCAGCCACATGGAACATACTAAAAAATTGGGGCTTTCTTCCAACAATCTGATGAGGACATTCTATTACATAAACTACAAATTAGATTGCTAAAAATAATATCTAGTAGTTTGCTAAGGTTTTTCTTAGAGAAGTGTATTTAAATTGCACATTTTGGAGAGGAAAAGTTAAGAATCATGCAAAAGATCCATTACCATTGGATGACATAAATTGTTTTCAGAGATAACCCATCCTTCCATTAATATTATTTTTTTGAGTTCCGTATGACATTAGTTTTAGAGTGTTGATATTTGGACACTAGGCAACCTCTCTGTAAACCACTTGCATTTTGCTGTCATTGTTCTTTTAAATTAATATTTCACTAGATTATGAACACTTCAATTAAAAATTATTTGATACATTCTATTTTTTATTTTGTAGACATATATGATCTAGATTCAAAAGGAGGCCCTGTTGAATCTTCACTAAAGAGGTTGCACCTCTTACTGGTAGTAGAAAGGCTTTAAATTCTCAAACCTAGAAGCTATGAGAAATGAAAGAAACGAGCAAATCGAGATGACCAACTCTACCTAATAACAATATGAAAGGGGTAGAAAGGTGTCATTTGGATGTTTTCTCATATTTCAGTGGTAGACACAAAA
Organism: Thalassia testudinum; assembly: GCA_037157565.1. Classification (NCBI taxonomy): domain Eukaryota; kingdom Viridiplantae; phylum Streptophyta; class Magnoliopsida; order Alismatales; family Hydrocharitaceae; genus Thalassia; species Thalassia testudinum. Next base: position 116,205,860 of record JAZHRO010000073.1, read on the forward strand.
ATAAAAACCAGGTAGCTACTGCTTTGTGGAATTGGGCTAGAAATGGATCATTTGATTCTAAAGTGGTTTTCTGAAATAGATCAGGTAGCTTACTACTATGTTGCAAGAGCTAAAGAAAAGATGGAAGGACCCTATGCTAGTACCAAAGGGTTTCAAGTTCCTAAGGTCAGCCTCTCCATTATCATTTTCTGTCAGTTGTGTTGTGTAGGCTATTTAACCTTTTTATGATTCAACACTGTAGGTCTTATTTAGATTGCGACATCATGGTCGCAAGGTAGATGTGTGGTCTACTAGAGTTACTATTCTCTATATGATCATAGAAAAATGCATTTCAATGGTGATCTTGAATACTAACGCTTTACAATTTCTTATGATATTTGACAAAATGTAATGTTAGTGCTTTTTCACCAGTAGAGCTATTGTCATTGACACAAATATAAAGAAATTTCTAAGCTAAAGGAGAGTAATGACCTTTGGGAAGTTGCTAAGATAAATGATCGCAAGTCATCGTTCCCTATAGTATGTCTCTAAAGTGTTCTCTATAAATGTTCATATTGGTCAATCTCATGGAATTTTACCAGTAGGAATTAATTAATATCCAATGCTTGCAATCTCTTAAACTCAAAATGTTGTCAACGTTTCTGTGCGGATTTAAAGGCGTATTACGTTGTAGTAGAACCGACAAAACGTTTAAACAAATAATTTTATTACTCGAACAACTAGAGTATCCGAGGTCGAACACAGGGAGCAAACTCAGTACTTTGTAAAACCCAAGAATACAACTGTTAAATGCAAATATAATTGATTCAAAGAGTTTTTAAGAAAGATATAAAAAAAATAGAATTAGACGTCTGATTTATGTATCAGACGTCTTAAATGTGATCTTTCTTTCTCTTTTTCTTTTTCTGCTTTGCCTTTCAGATCTCTTTGCAATCTTCCCTTGTCCTTCTTCTTCTTCTCCTGCGAAGACCTCTAACCTTTCTGTTTTCCTCCTTCGCCTGCGAAGACTTCTTTCTTTCTTCTTCTTCTGTCTTGCTTCTCCTTTCTTCGTTGCCTTCTTCTTGTTCTTTGTCTTGCTTTCTTCTTCTTCTTTGTCTTGCTTCTCCTTTCTTCTGCAGCGGCCACGTCCTTCTCCTGCAATCAACCTGCCTGCACAGGGGAACAAAACCTAACCCTTCTCCCTCTACCCGCGCGTGTCTCTCTCTCAAGCAATTCACTCTAACCGCTCTCCCAGAGCCACAGTCTCAATCGGGTCGGATCGTACCCGGGACCAGGCGCACCTGCAGGTGTGTGATGCGCGAGGAGTGCGTAGGTCTAGGTCGGGTCGGATCCGCCAGGTCCGCGTGGTCAGGCCGCGGACGAGGCGGGTGGGGTCAGTGAGGGACCTCACCCCTGTGCTTTCGAGGCAGTAAACGTATATCACAAAAAACCTTTATACCATACCTGTGCCTTGAGATTCCACGATGTGGGACTAAACGTTCCGCCCTTCCTTTGCGTGCGCCCGCAGACTCTCGTGTGCAATTGCCCACGCTGAAGGCCCTGCTGCTGATCCTTGCTGAACTCAGTCACCTCGCAACACTTGCGAGAGTCTGCTGCACCTGCCGCCTGGGAAGCCTGACGCCTGCTGCTGCTCCAAGCTTCCTGCTGCTTCGACTGTTAATGGCGGCCGGAGCGTTTACCTGAACTTCCACAGAACGGCCTATTGGCCCAATTAGAATAGTTGGAAACCTTCGCCGTAGCACGGCGAAGGCGGTGGGTGATGCTGCAGGTTGCCGGTCGGCCTAGGCGTGCCCGCCTAGGTTAACCTGTGGCCGGAGATGGTGGGTTGTTCGGGGGGGTGGTTATGGAGGTCTGGAGTGGCAGTTGTGGGGTGGAGCGAGTTCCTGGTGGTGAGGCGGAGCTCACGAGGTGGTTGGCGAGCCGTGTGGAGTGGCGGAGTGGTGTGGGCGGCTCGCCGGAGTTCGGTCGGTGATGTGGAAGATGAGGGTGGTCAGCGTCGGTCGAGGGGTAATCAGATGAGATAACAGGGGGAAAAGAGAGAGGATAGGATGGAGAGGAGTTCTAACCTAATTGTAAGGACGAAAGGGGACAGAAGGCGGACAGCAGTACTTGCTGTCGCCGGAGAAGATGACGCCCAGTGGGGGAGAACGGCGGCGACGACGGGGCTGAGGCGGCGTGCGCTGGTACTGCGCGACGCGGAGGGAGGTCAGGAAGCTAACTCTGCCACTGGTTTTGTGGCAGAGCGAAGAAGTAGGGGAGGGGGGCTCGCCGGAGCTAGCTGGGGTATTTGGCCGAGCAGGAGGAGAGGAATTGAAGGGGGAAACTCGGCCAAATCAAGCTCAAGATCAGTGGCCGGGTCCGAGGGGTGTTTTATAGGTGCTGGACTTGGTGTGCGGGGCGTGAGAGGCACGTAATTGCCTGAGGTTGGTCGCCGGAGATGGAAAGGAGTTAGGATACCCAAATCTCTCGTGCGTTCGCACGAGAGATTGGGTTCACACCAACGATTGTAATTGACTTTATGAGGAAGGGAATTCCTCAGAGAATCCTCCTTCCATTTCTGGGAGGGAATCTCTGAGGGATTAGAGAGCAATCCTTCTCCGAACCTCGCCGGAGTTCGGTTCTGCCCTAGCAATGGCGGCAGGACCGGTTTGCAAAGAAGGCGAGGAACCTAGGGGGCTCTCTGCAAGGATATTCAAAAGATAGGGACCTCTTTGTGATTTGGGTGTACTAACGTGCAAAGTAGGTCAAGATGGCCTCCCCTTAGGTCCAAATTTTGGTACAAACCTAATTTGGCCCTAAAGAATCCAATGGTGAAGTTGGATTTTAGGTTTGACCTCTTTTGACTGGACATTTTGCGTAAAAACCCAAATTAGGTTAATTGAAGAGCTAAGACCCTAATCTAGGTCAAACTAGGTTCCAAAGGCCAAATTAAGTGTTCTAAACCCCAGAGGATGTTTTTCCATGATTTGTAGAGGGTTTACTTGCTTTTTGTTCTGACCGGAACCTTGTTAATTTAAGCGGGTCTGTTTTAGGGTTACCAAGTGTCTTTTAGTTCTTAGATTGCACATGAACCCATTTCTGATTGACTCAACCCACTTTTTATCTCATTTAGACCATTTGACCTATGTTTTGCCTCTGAGAAATCCCGTTTATCTACTGCAATGGTAAAATTGCAGTTTTAACCTTTATTTCATGTTTTCTTCTTAGAGCACTTGTTTCTTCAGTTAGGCCTTCTTCTAGGTTATGTAGGAGCTTTTATCTTCTTTATTGGGTCAAAATGAGCTAGTTATGGCTCATGATGAGGCTCTCATCATACCCCCATGCCTAGCTTTTGCTAGTCCCTTAGCAAAATTTCAAAGTTTTAACTTCCGTTCTAGACCCTGAATGTTGTCAACAATGATAAGTGCTTCTCCTTTTCTTTTGTGATTAGGTGGGAATGCCGACAATAGGCCTAGAGGTACTCAAGTACCAACCAAAATCCGGACCTGTTCCGCTTTAGCCTCAGTCTTCTGCAAAGGTTTCTACGGCCCACAGAACCTAACCTAAGGTTTGTTGGACTCCGCGGTTAAAGCACCCGTGCTTGAGATATTTTTAGCCTAAGTTCAGTTTGCAGTGCGTTTTTTGTAAGAGAGAGATAGAAGATTTATTTGTTTGGAGAGCTTTTCTCTCTCTTTTCTTTTTTATTTCTAGCTTCGGATTAGCTTCTCAACACGGTCTGTATCGGATTCCTCGTCCCCATCATCAATCCTCAAAGGTCCCTGGCTTTCGAGATTTCGAGATAATCCCGCCCATGGCAACCCCCGGAACCCTGGCTTTCGAGATTTCGAGATAATTCCGCCCATGGCGTTCCGTGGCTGAATTCAGACCCTGGCGATTGACATTTCGTGATAATGCCACCCATGGTGTCTGAACCAACAGAGTGCTTACATGCCTCCAGTAGGATATTTAAATATCCTAAGAGACAAGCACCGAGGAGATGATATGTTGTTACGCATCTTCGAGGGGAATTTCCCGCCTCTCCGCGCTGGGAACTCGTCCAAATCAACTTGTGTTGATTGGCCGCTCCTAATCTAGGTGACTTTTTCAGAATATTAAACGCTCTTGCGTGTTTTGAATATTTATGCGCACTGAACCAGACTGTGTGTGAATTTGGGTGCTTAGGTTACCGAATCCCGCAAACCGGAGGTCAGTTAACGAGGCCGAATACTTCCTAAGCCTTAGACCTAATACTTAAGCTTCGCATTTTCCTCAACCTCTTGAGGATTGTCCAGATTTTAACGGATACGTGAATTTTTAAGCTAAAAATCTAGCCCAAGAGGCCTAAGACCAGCGTTCCCGCTAATCTCTTGTTATATCTCTGTAGCATTTTTCTTTTCTTTTTCTTGACTCGGTCTAGAACTTCAGTTAACCCCTTAATCTTTTACTAATGACTTTTTCTTTTTCTTTTCCTTTTGTGCTCCTTTTTTTTTTTTGTCATTTTTCTTTCTTTTCCTCCTCTCATTTGTATGACCCTGAATTGTTCCTCCCCTCTATCAAGTCCCCCTTTTTTTTTTTTTTTTTTTTTTTTTTTTTTTTTTTTTTTTTATGAATGAAACCCTTTCTTGATATGACTTTTCTGACATTTTGCACTTTCATACCCCCCCATGCCTAAGATTTGCAATGTCCCCATTGTAAATTAGGTGGGTTCGAATTCAGCTTAGTTCATGTGTTAGGACAGGTGTGTGGTGAGTGAATGGGTCGAAGCGACTTGTTGCGAACGATTTCTAATCTCGGGTAGGTATACCTGAGGTGAAGTCGGCTGTTCTAATGGATGAACCCTAAAGTGCAATATGAATTCCGCATAGCGATGTCAGAAACGGTTTCAGGTTTTTCAAAGAATGACGGGTTGCCTCCCGTTAAGCGCTGAGTTTTACGCCATCGGCTGGGCGTAATGAGCTCAAGAGGAAAGGAGGGTAAAGGATGACTCAGTCAAATCTATATCGGTCATGTCAATGAACGGCTTGAGTCTCTGCCCATTCACGACAAATGGTTCAGAATCGTGGCTGAGTGGGCTGATTTCAATAGCTCCATTTCCGAAGATTTGGCGGACTAGGTAGGGTCCGACCCACTTGGATCTTAGCTTTCCTGGGAATAGTTTGAGTCGAGCATCAAAGAGTAAAACTTTTTGACCAGGATGAAAGACCTTTCTAGAAATGTGTTTGTCGTGAAAAGCTTTAACCCGTTCTTTGTAAATTCGCGAGTTCTCATATGCGTCGTGGCGTAATTCATCGATCTCGCTCATTTGAAATCTTCTGTGGGTTCCAGCCTTAGAAAGGTCGAGATTACAGGTCCGTACTGCCCAATAGGCTTTATGCTCCAATTCGACGGGGAGGTGACATGCCTTCCCGTACACTAGTCTGAAGGGAGACATTCCTAATTGGGTCTTGTGGGCGGTCCTATAGGCCCACAATGCTTCCGGAAGCCGAGAAGACCAATCTTTTCTATCAGGTCGAACAGTAACCTGAAGGATCTTCTTGATCTCTCGGTTAGATAGCTCAGCTAGACCATTAGTTTGAGGGTGGTAAGGAGTAGAGATTCGGTGTGACACCCCGTATTTGATCATCAGTGACCTGAACTGAGCGTTTGTAAAATGGGTCCCTCCGTCGGAAATTATAGCACGCGGAATCCCGAACCTTGAGAAAATGTTTTGATGAAGGAATTTTATAACGACTTTATGATTGTTGGTTCGAGTCGGAATGGCTTCTATCCATTTGGAAACATAATCAACTGCGAGTAAAATGTATTCGAAGCCATCCGAGGTAGGAAAGGGTCCCATGAAATCAATCCCCCAAATATCAAAAATTTCGCATACCAAGATCGGCTGTAGAGGCATCATGTCTCTATGGCTCATGTTGCCTAGAGTCTGGCAACGGGAACATGCCTTACAGTGATTGTATGCATCTTTGAAAATTGTGGGCCAGTAGAAACCACACTGGAGGACTTTCGATTCGGTTTTATGTCCCGAAAAATGTCCACCGCATGCCTGGTCATGGCAAAATGAGAGTATGTCTTTGATTTCCACTTCCGTGACGCATCGTCGGATTATCTGATCAGCACCAATGCGGAAGAGATACGGGTCTTCCCATAGATAATACTTGGCATCAGAACGCAATTTGTCCTTTTTGGCCTTCGACCAATCGGGCGGAATCTGATGTGATGCCAGGTAATTAACAATATCGGCGAACCATGGAAGACTTGTACTGATAGTCAGGAGGTGCTCATCAGGAAAATGTTCTGTAATAGGTCCGGACGGATCAATAATTTCAGGAGGAAGGCGGGATAAATGATCAGCTACCACATTGTGCTTTCCCGCCTTGTCGCGAATCTCGATGTCAAATTCTTGCAACAGCAAGATCCAGCGGATTAATCGAGGTTTCGCGTCCTTCTTGGCTAGGAGATGCCTCACAGCTGTGTGATCCGAGTATATGATAACACGGGAACCCAGAAGGTATGATCTGAATTTTTCCAGGGCAAATACTACGGCCAGCAGCTCTTTCTCAGTAACCGTATAGTTACGCTGAGCCTCATCCAGTGTTTTGCTGGCGTAGTAAATGACCACAGGTTTCCCATCAATTTTCTGCCCCAAAACCGCTCCTACAGCGAAGTCAGATGCATCGCACATGATCTCAAAGGGTTGAGACCAATCAGGGGACTGTAGGATTGGGGCTTGGGTGACTCGGTCACGTAAGATCTCAAATGCTTGAGTGCATTCCTTGGAAATTCCGAAAGGCACATCCTTGGAAAGCAGATTGGTCAGGGGGCGCGCGATTTTGGAGAAATCAGGGATGAATCGACGGTAGAAACCGACGTGCCCCAAAAAAGATCGGATGTCCTTAATCGAGCTAGGCATAGGGAGCTTGGAAATCAGGTTAACCTTAGCTCGATCCACTTGGATGCCTTTCTCTGAGATTAAATGTCCCAGGACAATTCCCTCAGGCACCATGAAATGGCTCTTTTCCCAGGAAAGAACCAAATTCACCTCGATGCACCGCCTGAGTATATGGACCAAGTGTTGGAGGCAATCGTCAAATGATTGTCCAAAAACTGAAAAGTCATCCATGAAGACTTCCAGATAGTCACCTACCATATCTGAGAATATGGCAAGCATGCACCGCTGAAAAGTTGCAGGTGCATTGCAGAGACCGAATGGCATCCTTCGAAACGCGTACGTCCCGAAGGGGCAGGTGAATGTGGTCTTTTCTTGGTCCTCTGGATGGATTGCCACCTGATTGTAACCGGAGTACCCGTCAAGAAAGCAGAAGAATCTATTTCCCGCTAGTTTCTCGAGGATCTGATCAATAAACGGTAGTGGGAAATGATCCTTCTTCGTGGAGGAATTTAGTCTTCTGTAATCAATGCAGACTCTCCACGAATTAGCTATTCGGGTAGGAATGACTTCCCCGGTTTCTGTCGTGATGATGGTAAGTCCTGCCTTCTTAGGTACCACTTGTGTTGGACTCACCCAACGACTGTCGGAGATCGGGTAGATGATCCCTGCATCTAACCACTTAATGATCTCCTTTTTCACGACCTCCTGTAGGTTAGGGTTTAGTCGCCTTTGCATTTCTCTTGAAGGTCGTGAGCCTTCTTCTGTATAGATTCGATGCGTGCAGTATGAAGGGCTTATACCAGTCAAATCATCTAGAGTCCATCCAATGGCTCTACGATGTTGCTGGAGAACAGAAATCAAACGGAGTTCCTGGTCAGGTGTGAGTCGAGAATTGATAATCACAGGAAACGTTTGATTTGAATCCAAAAAGACATATTTTAGATGTTCAGGAAGGGGCTTGAGTTCCATGACAGGATTGTCAGCAGCAGCGGGTAGTTCAGGGTTTGTATCGGGAGCAATGGTAGGAGTCATAGGTGTGTCTAGATTGTGTTCGCACTCCTCTGTTAGCGGTTTTTGACTTTCTAGTGGTTGAACAGGAATAATCAGGTTGTCCTCTATGTGCAATTCATCAACCACGGCTTTGACATCACAAATTTCCTCTATAACCCCGCAATTAATCCCTTGTTGGGCTTTGAAAATGTCGATCTTCAGATTTTGATTCCCAAATTTTAATTCTATCTGGCCCTCTTCGCAGTTTATATTGGCCCTAGCAGTGGCCAGAAAGGGTCTCCCTAATATGATTGGTGTGTCCCTTGGGTTCTTAGGTGCATCCATGTCCAGTACTATGAAGTCCACTGGGAAATAAAAATCTCGTACCCTAACAATGACATCCTCGAGTATACCTTTGGGTGACTTGATGGATCGATCAGCTAACTGCAATGTCACCTCAGTGGGTTTAAGTTCAGATTCTTCAAGGTGGTCAAGGAGGGATGTAGGTATTAAATTTATGGAGGCACCTAGGTCTAGTAGGGCTCTATCAAGTTGGGTTTCACCAATTTTACAAGAAATCAAGGGGGTTCCTGGGTCTTTAGCCTTGGGTGGGAGTTTGCTCAGGATGACAGAGCTGGCTTGCTCTGACAGTACAATCGGATTCCCATCCTTGGTTCGCGGCTTACGTTTAGGTGTACATATGTCTTTCAAGAATCTTGCGTAAGCCGGTATGTGGCGGATTGCATCCATCAACGGGATGTTTATCTGGACCTGTTCAAAGAGCTTGACCAGATCCTCCTCAGGAGCCACAGGTTTGGTTGTCCTTTTTCCTTTGGTCAAGGCCTCAGGAAATGGGATCCTAGCTGGTTCCTCTAGGATAGGTCCAGGTTCTTGATCTGGGACAGTAGTATCTTGGATGACTACCCTAGGGTCTTGGAGATTATCAGGCTTGGAGTGGTTCAGATAGTGTGGGTCTTGTGTTGTTTTACCACTACGTGTTGTTACAGAGTTTAATCCAGCCTGACTTTGGTTTGGGTTAGGTAGGAGAGGTGGCTGCTGCTGAAATTCTGCATAAGATGTAGAAGCCTCCATCCTGTCTGGTGATGGAGTAGCAGGGGCCTGATAAATCAAATGTGCGTGGCTTGGATTTGGATTCATAATGCGCCTCTGGGTCGGCACATTATTTGGGTTGGGCAGAGGTTGCGAAGGAAGGGTGCCAGGTTGGCGAGAATTTGCCATCTGGGCCAGTTGGTTGCGAACCTCTGTGATCTCGTCCTTGTGCTGTTTTTGCATTGCCGCATTCGTTTTTTGAATGTCAGCCAGCGTTTGAAGGATAAGAGTCAGTTGATCCTGATTTTGCCCAGATTGGTAGGTGGGATTGGGCCGAGGTTGAGGCGGCTGATATGGACGAGGAGCTTGTGGGCGGGGTTGATATGGTGGTTTTTGAGAGTTTCCCGCCCACTGAAAGTTAGGATGATTTCGCCATCCAGGGTTGTAGGTATTGGAGTATGGGTCGTTCTGGATGGCGTTGAGGTCCTCGCAGTTCTGAGAAACCTCAGGAAAGTCAGAATACGAGGGTTCAGAGTTCCCCCAACTCGAGTAGACGGGATCGGAGGTCACTCCGGTCTGGGAGGTAGACGGGGGTGGATAGGGGCCCATCCCCTTGGCAGGTTGGTGATAGATGTTTTGCACTGTTTCCCTTGCCAGAGGAGGTCGTGCAAAAGAGTTTTGTGCAGAGGTGGCTTGCTGCAAATGTCGAGTTAGCTCGTCCACCTTCTTTTCTATGATAGAGACCTTGTCCAACCGACTGGCCATCAATTCCAGGTCAACAGAAGTGGACAGGTCCTGCGTCTCATGTGTCCCTCTTAGATTCGTCGATGCGCGGGCATTCGTCCTGTCGAATAAGCCCAAGGAGTCATTGTTTATGGAGTTCTCGCACATGTTTTCGAGAATCTCCCACACCGTGTCCTCGTGTTGGCCCATGATGTTTCCTCCACATGTTGCATTGACGATTAGACGAATATCCTCACGGAGTCCCTGGTAAAAAGACTGGACTTGTTCCCACTTAGGAACTCCGTGATGGGGACATTTTCGCATGAGATCTAGGAATCGATCCCAAGCTTCGTGAAGAGGTTCTCCCTGTTGTTGAGTGAAATGAGTGATCTGGTGGCGCAAGGCATTCGTCCGGCCAACAGGGAAGAATTTTTTCAAAAATTCGGACTGTAATTCCTCCCAAGTGTTGATCGGGCGGGTCTGAGTCTGATACCAGTGCGCGGCCTTGTCCAAGAGGGAGAACGAAAACATTTTCATGAGTAGGATATCCCGGTTTTGTACATCTGACCCGAAAGTCTGGGCCAGATGCTTGAGTTGTTTAATGTGTTGGAATGGATCCTCAGAGTTAAGCCCATGGAACTTTGGTATGGCATGAATCATATTGGGCTTTAGATCAGAATCGGGTCCTCCAATTGGGATTCGTACTCGGGGTTCAATTGCCACCGCAGCGGGATTATAGTGATCTCGCATCATAGGTCGCTGTGGTGGGTTTACAAAGTTCTGAAAGAGATCGTTCAAGCGTTGAAGTTGGTGTTCAAGGTTATTCTCATCTTCAATGGGTTGTGCCATGATGGGAGAAGGAGGAGAATCAGGGTCTGAATCAGATGAAAGATTTATGTGGTGGGGTTGCTGCACAAACAAAGGCGTCGAGGCTTGGCCTCGGCGAGAATGAATTTCTAGAGGAGGTCTTAAAGGTGGTCTCAAGGACCTCCTACCAAACATGCACCGGAAGATGTGATGAGATTAGAAGGTACTGGACCCAATCAAGACACCCAAGAATTGTTGGGTGACTATAGAGGTTCGGGGCAGATGGACCCCTGGATCAGAAGATCGTCCACCTGAGAAATACCTGGGCAGCCAGAGAGGGAGAGTCCCGCAAAGACCCCTACACGGTAGAGCGTCCCTACGGGTTACAGGGTTTCCCCCACCCGACCTCTCTTATCACTGCGGTTCCAGGTAGACCAGAATGGGGATCTTGACCTCTTAAGTCTACCTTTTTTATTTTAAGTTCAAGGTGCTTAATGTTCCACTTGAACTTTTAAGTATTTTGAGTGCAAAAAGTGACCTAATATTAAGGTTGGTTGACCCGAGGGATCAACTTCACCTTTGAGAGCTTTTAGGTCCTTCCTTTTATGATTCAAATGAATTATCAGCCTGATTTGCTTAGGGTTCCTCTTATAAATATTTTCAAACACGGTTTAGGCACACTTCTTTTTGGAAAGTTTGTTTCTTTATTTTAGAGAAGATGTGTCTCTAAAAACCCTAGCTTTGCAATCCTAACTTGGCTCTAATGGGTCCAATTTAGTTGCCTTAGAATTTAGCACCTAGGGCTCAATCAAGAAAGTTTTAGCCCTAGTTGCCTTAGTTGGATGACAGACAAAAATATGTTGAAATGAAAATCAGGCAACTTGATGAGTTACTAAATATAAGACAGGTAGCCCTAAGTTGACTTCTCCCCTTTTTTTTTTTTTTTTTTTTTCTTTTAGATTGTGAGAGGGTTAAGGGGGAGGGCTTATGGAGATTACCTGCTCCAGTCTGTTGTGCAGTTGCTATTCGTTCCTTTTTGTTTTGCTTTCCCTGTTTGAACACAACAAAAGAGAAGTTAAGTCAGATATTAAATAGAAAAGTTGTACTCAAAAGCTTTACAAGTGCCCGTTGCTCCCCGGCAACGGCGCCAAAATGTTGTCAACGTTTCTGTGCGGATTTAAAGGCGTATTACGTTGTAGTAGAACCGACAAAACGTTTAAACAAATAATTTTATTACTCGAACAACTAGAGTATCCGAGGTCGAACACAGGGAGCAAACTCAGTACTTTGTAAAACCCAAGAATACAACTGTTAAATGCAAATATAATTGATTCAAAGAGTTTTTAAGAAAGATATAAAAAAAATAGAATTAGACGTCTGATTTATGTATCAGACGTCTTAAATGTGATCTTTCTTTCTCTTTTTCTTTTTCTGCTTTGCCTTTCAGATCTCTTTGCAATCTTCCCTTGTCCTTCTTCTTCTTCTCCTGTGAAGACCTCTAACCTTTCTGTTTTCCTCCTTCGCCTGCGAAGACTTCTTTCTTTCTTCTTCTTCTGTCTTGCTTCTCCTTTCTTCGTTGCCTTCTTCTTGTTCTTTGTCTTGCTTTCTTCTTCTTCTTTGTCTTGCTTCTCCTTTCTTCTGCAGCGGCCACGTCCTTCTCCTGCAATCAACCTGCCTGCACAGGGGAACAAAACCTAACCCTTCTCCCTCTACCCGCGCGTGTCTCTCTCTCAAGCAATTCACTCTAACCGCTCTCCCAGAGCCACAGTCTCAATCGGGTCGGATCGTACCCGGGACCAGGCGCACCTGCAGGTGTGTGATGCGCGAGGAGTGCGTAGGTCTAGGTCGGGTCGGATCCGCCAGGTCCGCGTGGTCAGGCCGCGGACGAGGCGGGTGGGGTCAGTGAGGGACCTCACCCCTGTGCTTTCGAGGCAGTAAACGTATATCACAAAAAACCTTTATACCATACCTGTGCCTTGAGATTCCACGATGTGGGACTAAACGTTCCGCCCTTCCTTTGCGTGCGCCCGCAGACTCTCGTGTGCAATTGCCCACGCTGAAGGCCCTGCTGCTGATCCTTGCTGAACTCAGTCACCTCGCAACACTTGCGAGAGTCTGCTGCACCTGCCGCCTGGGAAGCCTGACGCCTGCTGCTGCTCCAAGCTTCCTGCTGCTTCGACTGTTAATGGTGGCCGGAGCGTTTACCTGAACTTCCACAGAACGGCCTATTGGCCCAATTAGAATAGTTGGAAACCTTCGCCGTAGCACGGCGAAGGCGGTGGGTGATGCTGCAGGTTGCCGGTCGGCCTAGGCGTGCCCGCCTAGGTTAACCTGTGGCCGGAGATGGTGGGTTGTTCGGGGGGGTGGTTATGGAGGTCTGGAGTGGCAGTTGTGGGGTGGAGCGAGTTCCTGGTGGTGAGGCGGAGCTCACGAGGTGGTTGGCGAGCCGTGTGGAGTGGCGGAGTGGTGTGGGCGGCTCGCCGGAGTTCGGTCGGTGATGTGGAAGATGAGGGTGGTCAGCGTCGGTCGAGGGGTAATCAGATGAGATAACAGGGGGAAAAGAGAGAGGATAGGATGGAGAGGAGTTCTAACCTAATTGTAAGGACGAAAGGGGACAGAAGGCGGACAGCAGTACTTGCTGTCGCCGGAGAAGATGACGCCCAGTGGGGGAGAACGGCGGCGACGACGGGGCTGAGGCGGCGTGCGCTGGTACTGCGCGACGCGGAGGGAGGTCAGGAAGCTAACTCTGCCACTGGTTTTGTGGCAGAGCGAAGAAGTAGGGGAGGGGGGCTCGCCGGAGCTAGCTGGGGTATTTGGCCGAGCAGGAGGAGAGGAATTGAAGGGGGAAACTCGGCCAAATCAAGCTCAAGATCAGTGGCCGGGTCCGAGGGGTGTTTTATAGGTGCTAGACTTGGTGTGCGGGGCGTGAGAGGCACGTAATTGCCTGAGGTTGGTCGCCGGAGATGGAAAGGAGTTAGGATACCCAAATCTCTCGTGCGTTCGCACGAGAGATTGGGTTCACACCAACGATTGTAATTGACTTTATGAGGAAGGGAATTCCTCAGAGAATCCTCCTTCCATTTCTGGGAGGGAATCTCTGAGGGATTAGAGAGCAATCCTTCTCCGAACCTCGCCGGAGTTCGGTTCTGCCCTAGCAATGGCGGCAGGACCGGTTTGCAAAGAAGGCGAGGAACCTAGGGGGCTCTCTGCAAGGATATTCAAAAGATAGGGACCTCTTTGTGATTTGGGTGTACTAACGTGCAAAGTAGGTCAAGATGGCCTCCCCTTAGGTCCAAATTTTGGTACAAACCTAATTTGGCCCTAAAGAATCCAATGGTGAAGTTGGATTTTAGGTTTGACCTCTTTTGACTGGACATTTTGCGTAAAAACCCAAATTAGGTTAATTGAAGAGCTAAGACCCTAATCTAGGTCAAACTAGGTTCCAAAGGCCAAATTAAGTGTTCTAAACCCCAGAGGATGTTTTTCCATGATTTGTAGAGGGTTTACTTGCTTTTTGTTCTGACCGGAACCTTGTTAATTTAAGCGGGTCTGTTTTAGGGTTACCAAGTGTCTTTTAGTTCTTAGATTGCACATGAACCCATTTCTGATTGACTCAACCCACTTTTTATCTCATTTAGACCATTTGACCTATGTTTTGCCTCTGAGAAATCCCGTTTATCTACTGCAATGGTAAAATTGCAGTTTTAACCTTTATTTCATGTTTTCTTCTTAGAGCACTTGTTTCTTCAGTTAGGCCTTCTTCTAGGTTATGTAGGAGCTTTTATCTTCTTTATTGGGTCAAAATGAGCTAGTTATGGCTCATGATGAGGCTCTCATCATAGCCTCATCAAAGAGATTGGTGCAAGAAGAATACGAAGAAGCCAGAATTCCTTGACAAGGTACTTGACATAGTTTTTGATTTAGTGGATAGATTTTTTATAGTAAATCCCCAGTTGAGAATTAGTTCTCAAGAAGTTTTGATGCATGATTTTCCCTCCCATGTGTAGAGAAGCTTAGAAAACAGAGGATGCTTTGCGTCTCTTGTGATTCACAGCTAGAGTTCCATACATGGATTGCAAGACCTACAGTTGTTTTGCTGAACTTTGAGAAGTGTTGTGGAAATTCATTTTTTGGGGATGGGTGCTTTCATGTTTGACTTTTACTTGTATTTGCTACATTTTTTATATTTTTGGATGTTTTCAAATGTATCCTCTTGAAGGGCTGATTGCGCAACAATCATAGGTCTTAATTGACCTAGATTAAGCTAGAACTTAGCATAAGTTAGGGTAATTCATGCATGCATAAGTATTAGCTGCATCTTTACTACTTTACTTTAGCTTTGCATAAAATAATGTTATAATGTGCTGATTAAGTGCATTATGTCGATTACAGGCAATCAACTAATCTGGAGCTGGATCTGAAGCTGGATCAGGAATAACGGGAGTTGTAGCAGAGGTGGAGCAGAAGGCTTAGTTTAGATATAGGAATAATAATGTAAGGGGATTAAAGGTTTGCTATTCTATTAAGTAGAAATAAAGCAGTAAAATGTGAAGAGTTAGGTCCATCCTAACCCTAGGATAGCCTAGAGACTTCCCTAAGCCTTAGCCACCCTTAGAGTAGGTCACAACACCCTAGGAAGCCCTAAAACCCTAGTTCCAACCCTTACTTGGATGTCCAGATAAGTTATAGGATGCCCAGGACCCTTAGCCATCTCCCACACACCTCAAACCCACTTCTGCAGTGCTATTGGACATCCAGACACTTTGTCAAATGTCCAATTTCTGCAGAATACCCAAAACAGAACCTTGATTTCCCCTGACTCAGATTGGACGTCCAAAACTGAAGTTTGGACTTCTGATTTTTGAGTATAAGTCGTTTGATCACATTATTGGACGTCTGGTACTGGTCTCCAGTCCCTGTTTTGAGATTCAAGTCTTGATCTTGGATCTCTAGCTCCCTAGACCTAATCCCAACCACATAGGAACCTAAATTAATGTGTCCTAACCCTAGTACATCACTTCTAGACCTACCTAAGGACCTAATTAGGTCCTCACCAAAGCCAACTAACTTAGATCAAAGTCAATTACCTTCACCTAAGTCAATTGGATTCATTGAGTCCAATTGAGCTTAGATCTCAACCCACACAAGTTCAATTGGACTTGGTGAGAGTCCAATTGACCCAAACCCAACCTAATTGAGTTATTTCACTCTCAATTAGGACCACACTCATTCAATTAAACCTAGGTTAAGTTTAATTGCATTTTCCCCTTAGCAATTAGGACTTGTAACCCTAATTCAAGACCTACACCTACCCAAACACCTTAGGACCTAACCTAAGCCATCTAGCCACATAGAGCACGACCACACACACACACACACACCCATTCATGCACACACACTTCTCTAGAGTTCTCTAGAACCCTCTTTGAAGTGGCGCCACCTCTTGGTTGCCAAAATTAGCAACCAAGAGGGATTCAAAATGAGATGCATAATTTTTGGATCTCATAACCTCTTGGCTGGCCACTCTTGGACTCTCTCTAGAGAGTTCTACCTCTCTAGAGAGAAGCCATTGGGTCTATAAAATGACCCCATGGGCGGCCAAGTGACCCCATTCACTTCCTTGGCAATTCACACTCTTGGCTCCATTGGTTCCATTCACACCTACTTCCACTTAACAAGCCACTCCACCTCCACGAGCTCACTACCACCATGGAGGACATCATGCCAGGATGTTGGATCACCCCTCTCTCTCTCCAATGGCCAGCCTAAGCTACATTTGCCGCCCCTCATTCTCCTCCCGACCATTCCAAGGCCATCAGGGACCACCCCTGAATGCCCTTCCGTTCTACTAGATTTATTTTATGCTCTTCATAATTTTATTGCTTTCCATTACTACTTAATGGTGTAGTCTTTATTCTCCCCCAATGATGCATGCAAAATCCCCCCATTGATTCTTGTATGCAGTCATTTTCTGGTAGATAGATTTAAATTCCAAGCATTCTGTACAAGCTTTCCTCTATAGTTTCTGTTGCAAACAACTCTCCCACTGAATGAATGAAAAATGCTTTTTTATATATATATCCATGTGAAATCACCATGAGCTTATTGATTGCTATCATATTTGTGTGATTCAAGTTGCCTGTTTCTAACTCCTAATATTCTTGCAACTAAGCATGTCGTGCCTAAATACGTAATAATCACGAACCGGCATACGATTCTAAACAAAGTAGCGCAATAGAAGATCGATTTCAGAAGTAAACAAATGTCTCCCAGAGACGAACGACCGGGACTCAAAGTCTCATTATCTTTAGAAAATAATATCTTTGTTGGATCGTATTTCGCAACTATACTACGACACTTTTCATATCAAATACGCGATTTACGCCTTTCAATAAATAGCACCGTTACCCGGGAGGCAACGTCATTTTGTGTGAATTCGATCTTTTGAAACTATCACTGACAAATATCTCTACTTTGTTTTTGATATGCAGGAAAAACGACAGAAAAACGGGATCTACGCACACATCAAGCACGGCAAACAAAAAGTCAGGTGCACATCATCTCTCCTTAGAGTAGTGTTTTTTTTCCTGAACCCTAGGAGTAGGTTTACTTTCCACACTTTCCTTTGAAAAATTCTTTGTGAAAAAAGAAAAAAAAAGATTTTACTCATTTTCGTGAAAAAGAAAAAAAAAATCAAAAAGAAAAATTTTGAAAAAAAATCTAGATTAGGGTTCCTTTCAAATCAAGGTTAGTTTGAAAAAAAAAAAGAAAAAAAAAAGATATTTTCTTTGAATCTTTTGAAAAACTTCTTTTTGAAAAAAAAAATGTGCAAAAGTTTTGAAAAAAAAAAAGGCAATTTTGGTGGAAAGCTTAGATTTCAAATTCAAACCTCTTTAAAAAGCTTTTCCACCATCTTCCGATTTTCAGCTAGATTTCAAGCTTGATTTAAAAATTCAATTGCCAAAAAATTAGAAAGCAAAAAATTCTGAAATTCGGGCTAAACCTTCATTCTCAAACCATCTTTCAAATGCCACCACTATTTTGAAAAAATTCCAAGCATACAATTTTTAAAATTCGCGAAGTGCACGAAGGTCAGACTGACCCAGAATCAAAATTTTTCAAATTTCAAAAAGCGATTCCGAGCAATTTGCAAATCTATTTTGACTAAAAATGGTGGGGTTTGAAAGTTTATCTCATTGGCTTTATTTTTCATAGTTTTCTCAAATTTTTTAAGCTTATTTAATACTATTTCAAATCGAAAAACTAACCAGGGGTCAAAATTCCAGATCTGACCTCCTGATATTCAAAATTCCCTAAAAATTTGATTGAAATAGTAAAAATTCCAAAAAAATATTCTCTGGAAAGATAATTGAAAAAAGAATCTACTTACATATTTTCAAATTAATTGGATTCCAATTATTATCAGAAGAACAAACATTACTTTTGTGGTCTGCTGAAACAGAAAAAGAAAAAACCCTAAAAGTGCATGATACTTAGGTTTAATCTTTAGGGTTATAACTAGAGACCACACTTTGGGCTAACCTAGACTTAATCAAGTCTAGTTAGCCGGTGAGCTTGGTCACCTTGTGGGCCACTCTCCACAAAACCCCATTGAAGAAAATGGGTTAAAATTAATTTTAAAACACGAAATTAACCCGAGTTCATTGTCATACTACTAGGTGTTTTTAATCTCTTGCTAAACTTGGTGACTAAGTTTGCGAGGTAGTGTTAAACGACCGCGGCTCAGGGGTCAACAGAACCGGAGGCGTAAGCCAAAGGAAGAACCTTCCCCTTATTCCCCCCGTAACCAGACTGGCTGGGTTAACTTGAGAAGCAGGAACCACCTTCAGTCAGTTGAACGACGAACTTCTCTTCAGGAATTCAAACCACTAACAAAAAATCTGGTCACCTGATCCATAAGGACCATTTGATTGACAGGGCCTTAGCCTTGTCCTGCTTGGCTACACCAACCTAGGGTTTGGTAGTGTATGCAAGGAAGGAGGTCACTTCGACCTCACTTGGTTGGACCTTGGGAGCCACTCCCAAGGAGGTGAGTCACCTCGCCCGGACCATCTTCTCCCCCCACTTCTTCTACTTCAAGAGCCACCATGGCAAATCCTGGACCTGGACCTAGACCGGGCCAGGATATCGAGAATCTGGACCCGATGGCTCGTCTGGAAGCCCGGGTCGCTGAATCTGAAGAGCAGCATCAGCAGAGCATGGATCACATTCTGGCGACACTTGACAGGATGTAGCACCTGCCGTGAGGAGAACAACTACAGGATTTCTACGACCCAACCGCACCTATCGTCCCACCTCTAGTCATAATTCCCGCAGGCAGAGATGTGTTTGAGCTCAAGCCTAATTTAATTGGGTTGATCAGCAGTCATTTCTATGGGAACTCAAGCGAAGATCCGTTCCAACATCTGAAGGACCTGAGTCGACTTGCTGAAATGGTTCGACCCAGGAATATTGATCTCAGGATTGTTCTGATGAATCTTTCTCTCTAAGGGACAAAGCTTCATACTGGTTCAAGACTATTGGGAAGCCAATTGGAACCTGGTTGAAATTACGATGTGAATTCCTACAAAAATTCTTCCCAATTGGTCGAACGAACACGATACGGCGCGCAATCACGACTTTCTCCCAAGGAGCTGGGGAGAAGTTACATGAAGTGTGGGACAGATTTCACGACCATCTTCCATAATGCCCACATCATGGTATACCAAAATTGCACTTAGCTCAGATTTTCTACCATGGGCTGGATGACACACATCGGTATCCGGCCGATGCATCTAGCAGCGGGAATTTTCTTGCAAAAGACAAGAACAGCGCATTTGAGCTGTTCGAATCATTAGCGGAGAAATCGATGATTACCGCATCTATGAACCAATTCCTATGGCCTGGTCAGCAGTGGGTTGGTGTCCACGAGGCTTACACCGAGTCTATTCGAGCCAACATGGATATCATCGTCAAGTAGCTGGATAGACTAAACTTAATCGAGAAGAAGATTGACCAAATTAGTCAGGGTCAATCTGACTTGAGCTCTGCCGCCTCAAGACCCTCCAACGCACCCCAAGCCCCACCTGCTCGAGTTAATCTACTCACTTGGGATGCATCTTCTCCGTATTTACGAGATCCCGCATATCAAAATCCCGTAAATAATCTAGATCTGGCACCCTACGACCAGGGTTACGCACCACCTGCAGATTATAATGCGCATCCCCTTGATGGATATACGTCTCAGACATCTTCGGCCTACAAGGACGTCAACGCTATCCAAGGATATGGGTGTAATAACCCGTATTCAGAGACGTATAACCCTGGTTGGCGCCAGCATCCGAACTTCTCCTGGTCTGACAATCCATAGAGACCACATCAAGATCCACACTACCAGACCAGGTAATACGGGAATGCGCAAAACACGTATCCTAGGCAGCAGCCATTCCCATCTTAGCAGCAGCAACCCCGCTCATTATACCAGTCGCTACACCAAGCTGCCAACTACCCTCCAAAGTGAGTTGACCCTTTGGAGGCATTGAAAGAGGAGCTGCAAGAATCGATGAGGAAGTCTACACAAGATAGCTTGCAGATTATGAAGGCAATGGCTGATCAGATACAGACCACACAAAACATGCAAAACTAGCTGTTGCAGGAGCATAGGACTCAGGGAGCCTTGCCCTCCCAACCTGTCCCGAATATGTGATATGTGTAGAACCAGGGTGCCCCACCTAACTTCCAAGCACCATAGGGACAGGCACACACCATACTACAGGCACCTCCTGCACCACCCGGTTACGTGCAAGGCCAGCTACCTTTGCAGAATCCCACGTATTCTGCTCCTTTCGCTCCCCCACCACCTCATGGACAGCAAGCCGATGCACACGCTGTCTCTTTAGCCTTCTAAGGCCTCGCCCTTTTGGTCTTCTGTTTCAAAAGCAACTGTGGCCAGATGGGATTTGTTCCAACCTTCAGTGGGGGATGGCTCTTCTTTTAGTTATTGGAAGGACAAATGGACTGGTTTGGGCAAATTATCTACTTTATACACAAAGACTTTTGAGGTTACTACACGTAAGCAAACAAAGGTGGCCGACAACTGGTGTCAGGAGGAAGGCGTTGGTCAATGCAACAACCCCTCGGTACCTATGCTAGCGTTTCCCAGGAGTATTTTCATAGGTTGGAAGAAATGCTTCAAGCTTTCAGACCATCAGTGGGCGTGGATGGGTTTTCCTGATGAGTAGGAATTTATTCCCTTAAGAAGGCCTTTGAAAAGATGACTGACATAGGTGATGATGACCCTCACATCAAGATGTGCGCTGATTTGTTGAAGATTAAAATTCCCTCAAGGTCTAGATGTTCATGTGGCTGGAGAGGAGGGGTGGACTTGCTACTGGTTCTCTGCGAACGAGGGTGATGGGTACCCTACTGCTTGCTTGTCCTTTATGTGAGCTCGCAGATGATGATGTTCAACATTTGCTGTCCTCGTGTCTGGTCACTACAGAAGTCTGGTGAAAGTGTTGTGGCACTCCTCTTCCTATGTGGCATGGGCTTTGGGTGTCCTTGCTCAACTCATCATCCCCTTGAGTTTTTATGGTTGCAGTGCTATGGAGTGTGTGGAGAGCTAGAAATGATGTATTATTTAATGAGGGTTGTGGTTGGGCCGAGGAGATTTGTAATGGGGCATCCTTGTTAGCCTATTAGTGGTTGTCTAGCTCATAATAATTCTTTTGATTAATAAAATTGTGGTGTTAACAGTAGCATTCCTTTCTCCTTTTCAAAAAAAATCTACAGATTGCAACCCGATATTTCATACCTGAACTGGTTGGTACACAACTTACACTAAAGCACTTTGGTTGTGTCATCTATTTGAGGCATGTCATATATTGGAAGATGCAAATCTATTTGGATGTTCCGCTATTTTGGAAAAATAATCAGTTGATACATGGATCCTTATCTTTTGATGATGTTGTGAATTCTTAGGGACAAATCAAATCCCATAGTATTACTTTTTTGGAAGTTCTTCTTATGATGAGGCATTTTGTACTATTGTAGTCCCTCATTTTGCATTATCTAAGAATGATTCATTTTTTATTTCGACTTCTGGTTAAAAAATATTTCTATTTAATATAATAAACTTTTCAATAAATCATGAATGTGCACTTAGATGTTGCTTTCTTGATTTACTCATCAACTTAAAGGTTTGCTATTGTTTAACATTGATTTGTTACTTTTAACTCTTCCATTGTCAGTCCCTAGTCTGGTTGAGAAATGAGGAGGCACTACAAAAAAATTGCCGTATAGCAACGGTGGACTATACCGACATAAAAAAGTGTCATTGCAGCTCATGTTATACATTGCTACTATTGCAAGATACACCAGCAGGTAATTAAGGAAAGAAGGAAAAGAGTGGAGCAAATGCATCTTCTTCCTTCTTCGACTATTTGGATCCAAATCCTCAATCTCGAGCTCAACTCATTCAGTCAATTTCTCAAGCAACGACTCATTTCACTCAAGGTTGACCTCGACCTCACCTCAGTGTAGCACCTCAGTGTCAACGCCATTTCACTCGATCATCGTCTCCCCCGATAGATCGCAACTCCCAAAACCTCTTGTTGACTTAGGTTAGCTGTCTCCCTCTCTATTCTTGCACTCGATGTCTTCTTCTATCAAATTGATCCCTCTATTTCTCTATTTCATTAATCGAATTCCCTTGACCAGATCTCTCCCACTTGAATTGATCTCTCACTTGATTTCTCATTATCAATCTCTCTTAATGTTCCTCTCATTAGTTTTGCACTCGATGGATCTCTCCCACTTGATCTCTCTCTCACTCTATACACATTGATTTCTATCCCATGAAGGGATCTAGTTCTAGTGCAAAGTAATAGATTGATAGAGGAGAGAGAGGGTTTATTTTCTTGGTTAGGTGCTCTATTTAATGCTTTCTACTTGTTTGAAGAAATACTTCTTTCTCCCTTTGATTTGGATAGGTCCTTGATGAAACACCTTCTACTTGTTTGATGAAATGCTTTAAAGTCTTTGTTCCCTTTGATGCAAAAAGGTATTTGAAATGCCTTTCAACTATTTAATTAAATTCTTTAAAGTATTTGGTCCCTTCAATATGTTCCATTGAGGGAGTAGGGGATTGAGTAAAATGTGTTGGTCTAGGGTTTTATGAAATGTCATTTAGCTATTTGGAGGATGTTGGGATGTTGGGATCTTGGTCTAAGGTCTTGTATTCAACAATTGCAAATGATTACCATACACACAGATAGGTGCTATTCTACTTCATTGGAAATCTTCACAACCTATTACATGAGAAAATTCTTTGTTCTCAGGATTAGCTTTTTAAAAAATACTGTCATAATTTTCCAGCAGAATAATCTATTTCTTATTCCATATTTTTTAATTTGATTGTTATCTTTTATTCATGCCTAGGTGATTAAGGCTTTTGCTGAAGCTAGTATTGAATCTTCCAATCTGATTGCAGGCATTGATTTTACAAAAGCAAATGGGTAGTCAGGTTCACATCTTGGACTTTCTTAGATATTGTTGATATCTAAAGCTTTAAACACACTAAGAATAATTCTCAATTTTCTAATTTAGTTGTCTATTTGTGATATTATTCTTTCCTTAGTTGAGGGGTTTATTGCCTGATTTTTATTTTTGAAAAGGGTTTCTTACCTGATATCTGAGTCAACTAAATTTATTAGATTGAATTTGGAGATGTATAGACATTTTGTAGCATTGCATTCTATCTGCGTGCAGCACCCTCATGTACTCATTCTAATAACCTTCCTTGGTCGCTTGCTCGATTATAAATTATTGCCGATGTCTTTCTTTCAATTTCACAAACACCAAGTCAGTTAATTTTTTATTCGTTCCTTTCTTGTTGGAAGCATTTGATGGTTATTCCTAGATCTTAGTTTTATGAAAGTCTTGTTTTTTCTCCCAAATGCAAACTACTATGTATTTTCCTTCGAAGGATCACATTGGTCTCTAACTCAATCTTTGAGGCCATTATGTGTTCTTTTACTTTTTCATTTTTTGCATTCTCTTGTAAGGTTGTCTTCCCCAATCTAAACTCCATAGGTAAATAACTCTTCACTGATTTAAATTGGTATTTCCATATTTCACCATTCTAATTTGCTTTTGTTTGCAGCCTTTGCAAGATCAAGATCAGATTTAATGGTACTATTCCTAATGCCTATATTAGCACCTTATGCAGATCACCTCACTTTTTATTCAATTTGGTATAATGTTGATAGCAAATGTTCATGCTTTTGTTTATCATAGTTCATAATTTTGCAAGAGTCAAATACTCATTTCCCATATCATTTCCTTCAATATTGAAGCTTTATATCATTATTACTTTGAAATTATTAGAAATGACTTCAAGATTATTCATTTTTTAACCACTCCTAGTTTGTGTTAATTTAGGTTCTTGAAACATGAATAGCACTAGTGATTTCGTGGTAAAATTATATCCTTCCATGGTATAGACCTGGGCTTGATTCCCAGGTGCATCCTTTTTTTCGGTCCTAAGTTAAAGCATCCATTTTTAATATGTGTTTCAAAATTTTCTTTATTGCAAACACAAAAATGGGAGGTTTGATTCCATGGTACACAACATGTTAGTTCACATTAACTTCTTTATGAAACATAAAAAGTTTGTGTTAATCACTTTTTTGAGATAGAGAAACTTGAAGGCAGATGAAAGAGATGTCGATGAGTTTTTCTCAAGGGCTCGAAAGGTTAGCTTACTTAAGTTACATGTTTCATTACATTGGCTTTAAGTTTATAGTCATGCTCCTTATCTAGTTACTAGTTGACTCATTATATTAAATTAAAATTATTTTAGTTACTTGATTAATTGGTATGCATTGAAATGCTCCCCAATTCCTCCTTGATTTACCCAAAAGGGTTCTAGGTCATCAAAAAAACAAATACCATGTTAACATGATCCTGAAATAATGAATCCATTAGTGGATAACTGCATTGATAGATTATCTCATTCCCGTTTGTTGGTGATTTATTTGTTCTCTGTACCATGGCCACAGACTTTTGATCAACAATCATCTCCCTTTCAAATAAGTCTTTACCCATGAATCAAAAAAAGGCTAGAAAAGACTTGGTGGTAGTGGTGGCCACCTTAACAATGTTGCTAAGTTGGCAGGGCAACATCATTGGAATTAATACACAGGCCAGAAAAACACCAAGTAAACAAAAGTTATGCTCTATATGTTGTTTTCTCAACAACAGATGCACTTGAATTGCAAAAATCATTCCCTACAGACCTTAAAACCAGAAAGAACTATGGTGTAAGTCACAAGAATGGCAGGGTTGCTTGAGTTTCTTCAAGTCATGACACAAAACATATTCAACCTAATTGTAGACTAGTCTTGAATATGTTCTGGAATAGTAGGTTACAAAATTAGAATTGTCCTGATATTCTTTGAGAAAACCTTCCATTGGCATCTATAGGTCATTGGATCACATTCCATGACCAGCATCTTTACTCATCTTAAAAAAAATTCATTCTTTTGACTACCCTTAGGATTGTTTTGGTCTTTAGGAAATAGAAATCTAAAATACTTGTCTTCTGAATAAGCTTTTGGCAGGTTCCCATTAAAAACAACCTTTTGGGTTGGATTTTTCAATGATATTATTTGTGTAATGAGAATTGCATATAGATAAACAAGCCATTACTCTTGTATAGGGACTGGAACCAATCGTAGATATTTATTTGAATAGGATTCATGCTTGGGAGTCATCTATAAACCTTTTCCTATCTTCATGGATAAGAATGACGGAATGTTAGTAGAGTTCCAGAGTCTTTTACCCCATGGTTGTAACCTCTCAGAGAAGCCTGTCTTTGAACAACATAGATTATCTTATCTCTTTGTTATGCTTTTCTCCTATTTTGGATGGAATTTTCAATATCAGATGTGTAATGAGATTGCAATTGCTATGCTTCAACATCTTACTCCTTTAAGATTATCTTTGTACATGGCATCATTATCTTTAAGGCACTTCTAAACTTGTTAGACCTTTCTAGGTTAGGCTAGTATTCTCTTTAGCTGGTGCCTAGAACATATGGATTGTCTATTCTCTATGCCAAGTTGGGGGTCTCTACTTGTGGAATGCTAGATTTTTTTGTGATTTAAATTTTTTTGAAAAATAATCGTAATGTTTTCGAAGCTTCACAAAAGTCTATTTACTACATTTTACCATAGTGACTATGAGTAAGGATTCTTGTTATAAGAATTTCAAACTGCCTTGTATGTGTTGTTCTTCAAGGTTACTAGTCTAGTTAAGAAAGGAGCTAAAAAAATTACATTAAGCATTGGTGATGGTGAAAATGATGTCAGCATGATTCAAGCAGCTCATCTTGGAGTTTGCATAAACGGACTTGAAGGAATGCAGGCTATAATGGCTAGTGATTTTGCTATTGCTCAGTTCTGCTTCCTCGATGATTTGCTTCTTATGCATGGATGATGGTCATACCTATGATTATGCAAGGTAGACTTTCATGCTTTATTTCTAAGTTTCTTTCCTAATTTTTTTGTTTCTTGTAAGGGAGGGGGGGTGAGGAAGTCCTCAAGGGGCACCTTTAGGTTTTCCCCCTTTTTGCAACCCATTGCCTTTGAGCCTATATGAAACAAACCGATGTAGAAGTCTCTTCAAGATAATCTAGGAGCTCATTTATTAAACCCATGATTTAGGTTGATCTTTGGAAGTTTCTCAAAATGATCATAAAAATTTTGAAGCAAAATACACATTGTAAAATATCAAAATTTTGTTTAAGAAATAAATCCAACTGAACGTTGTAATAATTGACTTGATATCAAGATAGGATATCTTGTACCTTATTCAACTGTTCTCGCATGTTTGTGTTTCAAGTGTTTTTGTGTATAGACTCATAAAGTTGAACTAGTATTTCTTTGTTCATAATTTATTTTTTTTCAGGTGAATGTCCCAAAAAAATATTAACATGCTTTCATCTATCAAGCATTTGATATCCTCTACTTTAGTCAACTTCTTATTTTGTTGGTTACATCTATGAGACTAGGCAAATATGTTCATCCTTGTGTGACATTTGAGAAGAATCTCCACCCCAAGTAAATACTTGCATTTTCAGGAGGACTGGATGTGGCATTTTCATTCTCCATTTGAGAAACATGTTTTTATCTTTTTATGTTTCGTTGCCCATTTGATGAACAATGTGATGAATTTAATAGTTAAGGTGAATGTAAAGTCATTCACTTTCATTTCTTAACCTCAGCTGCCATGCAATTACCATAGTTGCCACTCCCTGGCAGATTGATGTTAGTTCTTTTTTTTTCTGTTGAATTACCATAGTTGCCACACCCTTGCAGATTGATGTTAGTTTTTTTTTTTTCTGTTGCTCTCCTTCCTGTGTCATGTTATTTTTATAGCTTTTCCAGTCATAAGAGTACTGGCTATAGATAAACAAGCCATTATTCTTGATGAGATTTTTGTTTATTTATAATGGTAGTTTTACCAATGAATTTTTGGTTGGAATAAGCTTCTACATTACATTGACATAAGGTTTCATTGGTACAATAGGTTTACACCAACGATCATAAATGTCGTTATTAACATAATCGTGAAATTAGAAACAGCATGACCATCGCTGTAACTCCAAGTACAACACCAACGATTTTTACCATCAGTATATTCTACAGAACGCTTCCAAGGAGAACAGTCCAAATGACCATTGGAATAACTTGTTAGACCTACAATGATGGTCATTTCAATCTAGTCCAATGGTTAAAAACCACCAATGAAGGTGTACACTATTGTTCTCCCATTTCCTTTATTAGATTGCAACATCAAATTAAAATGCAATTATGCAACCATATATTGTGATCCAAGGTAGATAGATGTACATCAACGGTAGCAATTAAAATTGGCCTAAATTAGGCCATTTAACCCACATTCGAAGTCAACACACAAATGGCAAGTAACTTACCAACATTTATTTATTGAAACGAATTAAGGTTGTTATCAGCTGCTACATGGACTACGCACATCTGTTACGGGGGACAAGCAGGAGTGGATCCTTCCACCTCAGGGAGAACTCCAGAGTCTCGTCACCCAACGTCGAGGCACCACGTGGAAGATCCCAATTGAAGGAGTGAATGAGCGTAGCCAGCAGGTACGTCACCATCCTCTCTCGCAACTGAAGGCCCGCACATATCCTTCTACCACCCCCGAAGGGCAGGTACTCCAAGGTCTTGCTGCCGTAGTAGTTCCACCTCCCCTTCTGCTCCAAGAACCTCTCGGGTCGGAATTCATGCGGCGCCTCCCACACCGATGGATCCCTCTGTATCGCCCACACGTTAACCGCGACGCTTGCACCCTTTGGGATGGTGTAGCCACCCAATTTGCTGGTCTCACTCGGGGTGCGGGAGAGGAGGATTGCCGCCACAGGGCGCAGACGCAACGTCTCCTTCACCACAGCATTCAGGTACTCGAGTTTGGGGATGTCAGACTCTTCGAGGAATCCATCTCTACCAACCACGGAATTCATCTCCTCTTGCGCTTTCTTCGTCTTTTCAGGATGCGCCATCAGCTCCGACATCGCCCATTCTGCTCCGTTGGTGGCGGTGTCTGTCCCCGCCAAGATTACGTCCTAAATTAATTAAGGCGCGCGCGCGCACATAGTAGATCATGAAATGTTAACTAGCTAGATCGATATAAAAAAGAGAGTGAGTTCTTTACTAATTAATTAATTAATTAATTACCATGATCAAGGCCTTGACGTTTGTGATTTGGAGTGGCATCTGTGGGTCCTTCTCTTCGAGGACATCCAACATCTGTTGCAGAAGGTCGTTCCTGCTGCCCCCATTTGCTCCTGCAGAAAGCCTCCGTCGACGACTAATAATGGGATCCAAGATCGCATCCAAGCGCGCAGATACAGCTTTCATTCTGCGCTGGAGGCCCTGCAGATCCAACGGGGACGAGCGCCGGGAAGAAATCCGAGGAGTTGGGAGCAGCCCAGAGCCAAAATATGCCCTCGACGAGCTCCAGGATTTCGGCTCTTGTTACACCACTGCTGGCCTTCTCCTCCTCCTCCTCCAGTGCTTCCCCCCAGATCATCCTGAGGATGACGTTGAGCATATGGGACAGTGTGGTACCACGGATGCCCACCGCGCTTCCCTCGCGGGCACGCAGCTCCTCGACCACGCGGTGGATCTGCCGGCGGTGTAGCGAGCGGAACGACTCCGACATATTGATGGTGCTCTGCAGCGTTTGCACGAGGGCCTTGCGGAGCAACCGCCACTGGGGGCCGAACGGGACCCAGAGGATGCTCTGGCCTCCCGTGGGGAGCTGCCCACCACAGGAACTCTGTAGTTCGCGAAGATGGTGTCGTGGGTTTTGAGGACCTCCACGGCTAGAGATGGGTCCGTAGGCTTTCGCGAGGTCCACGAAGTAGTGGTGGAGGTTATTGGTGGGCAGGAAAGGGAGGCTACCCAGCAGTGGGGCGCCCATCAGCCCCGGGGGCAGGCGTCTACCTCCATGGGCAACGCAGTACTGACGGTGAAGTAATTGTATGGTTATTATGGTTAGGGGGACGATCAGAAGAATTAACGAAGTGGTTGTTCTGAGTAGCTCCTCCATCGATCTAGCTATAGCTAATGATCTGCGCCTGCCTGCCCTTCCTTCGAACTCGTGGAGTTGGGGCTATATATGTATATATAAGCAAGTGAAGATATCTGTGTTCACTAGCTTATTAAATTAGAGCCCTACTATTCCCGACAGACTTACCTCCAGGCCACCTTTTTTTTTATTTTTTCTAACATAAACTTCTTCAATCAAGGGAAACGAAAAACTTACATGAAGGTAAAATCCTGCCTGGCAAAGAAGAGAGACAATTGAATTTATCCGAAAAGAGAGGAAAAATGCCTCGTCCGAAAGAAACGGAGGGACAAATTTTGCCCTACCCCAAGGAGCGGAAGAACCCAGAACGGAAACAAAATAGAAAAATCAAAACAAAAAACAAAAATTAAAAAAAAGTACAAAGAAGATACTCTTGTAGTGTAACGCAGCATCCCATAGAGATTAATGTAACGACGATGCCACTGAAGAGAAGGCTTCAACGATCATCTAGATCCGTGCCAATGAGAGCCCAGAAACTTGGGAACCGAAGGTGAGTTGGCTACATCTCGATCGTGTGAAACAACGGTCTCTAGTTAGTGTGGTCCTCACAAAGCTACGAGGGTGAGTGGTGGAACCCAAGATCAAGTGCATGACACCACCCTCCCTCCCCCACCCCTCTACAAAGAAGGTACAAGGAGCAGCGATATCGAGCGGGTGCAACGCCCGAGGCAACCTGCACAACATATGCTTGAGGAAGCTCCAATGGCAAAGTGGATTGAAAGCCATTAATTGATACCTTCTATTGGCCTGGTTCATCCTCTTCACTCTCGTTTAATTTATTATTATTACCTTCACTACAAGAGCAAGCACGGTTTGCAATAGTTGTGAATCGTTGCCAATCCTTGCCTAATTGTCCCCATTGACTGTCGTTTTATTTTAGTGATAGTTACATTCCCTTATCGTCGTCGTCTCGTCGTGCGCGACCGCGAAGGAAATTAGGATCTGTTGACAATTTGACAATTGTCACTAAATGAATTTCAGAACGGTTCTCTCACACCGTTGCCAATTGTCTTTGTGGGAGACCAAAATTCGTGCCAAAAAATTACGTATTTTGCACGACAGTTTCATTTAAAATTATCTTCTATGCGTAATGGTGATGGTTTTTAGAATCATCTCCAAATGAATGTAAGGGTCGCCGAAAGGCATGTAATACCTCACACCAAAAATATTGGGGCACTTAAGTGACATATCATGATGGTTCCAAAATTGTCGCTAATCATGTTTAAGTTTTCTTTTAAAGTAATTCATTTTTTTAGTACGAAAATTAATAACACATAGGAAATAACAGAGGTTCAAAACACAATAAGTTCAAATATTCAACAAGAAGAAATTTTATAGTCACAATAATTTTTATGCATATAAAGGATGTTCAAGTATTACAGCAAAAGGGAAGAGAATATGAAAGCATAAACACTATGCTGGGGCACCTATGCCACCAGCCCCATAACCACCAAATCATCATCGTCACCATGCCTCGAAATGTGAAACAATGAATGATCAGGTCTAGATCCTCGAAGATAAGACAAGACCTCCTTCCACTGCTTGTTGTGCCGCTCCAACTTCTCTTGGCACTTCATCCTACAAGTGGCAGCCTACAGCTGTGAGGTGACCTCGTCCAACCTTTTCATCTGCTTCACATCTTGACGTTGTAATGTCTCAATATTTGTACAGAGATTGTCGAATGGGCAGATGAGGAAGATCCTTTCCTATCATATCAAGAAGAGAATGTCACACTCTTACCGCTAAGGACGAAGCCTCCGTGCTCTGGAGGCATCAACGTCCTAAAGGACTCCTTCGACATCAAAGGAGTCCACGAAATGGTCTCGAAGTTCTCGTCCACGACCTTAGGAGGACGGATCAAATCCATCATACAACCCTGTAAATATATATATTTGTAATTATTTTTTATATATTCTGAAATCAATGTAAGTAACTTGTAATTACTTACATGTGTCTCCTCGTATGTCTGATTGTATCCATGCACATGAGCCGTCGACTATTCTTTACAATGAGTCTACTCATAGACTCCCACTCGGTCTAGCTTAACACCCTCATGTGCCTCAACCTGAAAAAGTAGTAAATTTTCAACTTCTCTTAATGTAACTAAATTTCCTTAGTTTAGTATAAAATATTGATTTAAGAAACTTACATATCTATCTTTTAATGAGTCAACACTCATTCGACCCAAGCATTGGTTCTGGGGCTGAGCTTAAGCCTAGTTGGCATTGTCCTTCCTAATTGGCTCTGGTAAGAAATACAAATTCTATTACTAAAAGATTATGTAATTAGTCATTATAAACTTAAATTAAAAATCAAATTCAAAGCTAATTATTTACCTCTATCAGTATATCTCTCCAATACTTGCAACACTCCCTCCAAATGGAAGGCACAATCATTGGAGGCACATTTCTTGATGCCTCCTTATACAGCTTATTATTAAAAAATTGAAATAGTTTTACAAATTTTTATTAAAAAAGATTGATTATATATAAATAATTAAATAAATTGAGAATATGAAAGAATTTCATACCATACTCTTCATCTTTTCTCTCCATCTACGATGTATCCTACATGAATGCTGCAGGATAGCCTTGGGTGTAATGGGATTATCGTCCCAATCAAAAATGCCTTGTATTCAATAATATATAAATCAATTATAGCCGATATAAATCTTAAAAAATGATTTCCAAATTTTTTACCTACAACTCTCGAATAATGTAGGACTCAACTCCTTTGCAACCCTCCTCCAGTCAAAGCAGGAAAGTGGCACGGTAGCCGTAACAATTATGGCTAACCTGCTGGTAAACCTAGGATAGTTCTTCACTTCCCTAGCTGCAGTGATAGTCACCACAATCCTTGTGCCCTCAGGTAGCTTGTCGAGGTCCTCATTTCATGTCGGACCTCGCATGTTTTACTTAGCTAAGCATATTAAACAACATATTTTAATAGATAAAATATGAAAGGAAATAAAATAAACTTATAAAAAAAATAACTACTAAATTTGACCACCACCGGTGCCTCACTACAAGAAAAATCACTATTGGTGACATTAAACTTGTAACAGTCATGAAATCGTCACTAATAGTTGCACATTAGCGACGGTTATGTGTTTAAATGTCACTATAAACCGTCTCTAAATGTCAAAGCATTCATAACTCACAATTGGCGATGGTTGTTAGATCAACTGTCGCAAATGTGTGCCATCGCACGAAAATATCAACTCCCGCATTGGGTAGTAGAAGTTGTCGTTTTCACATTAGGGACAGTCATAAAATCGTTGCTAATGTGCATTTATGACAGTTCTATAAACTATCGTGAAATGTGAGTGGTGGCTAAAAAAAATTTTTCCCGCATGAGGCAGGAAAAGGTGCGTTACATTTTGCGACAATTGATGCGATCAACCATCGTGAATGTGAGCTGCAGTAAGGCAGGAAAATTTGCATTACTCACATTGGCGATGATAGATCCGATAAACCGTTGCCAATGGTGAATATAAGTCTACACCTACACCCCCTCCCGCTCCCCTAAAACAGTTCTCATTCATCGCGCGAGCCACCCCCCTCCTTGCCTCTCCCCAGCTTGCTGTCGACTCTCCCTCTCTTCGGTGAGCCACCCTACTCCCGGGCCCACCACCCCTACTCCACGAGGCATCGCCCCCTCCCCAACCTCCCTCCCCCACGCCACCCACCTCCTCAACCCCCTACCCCTGCCCCTGCACCCTCACCTCCTTCATCGCCCCTCGTGGTCGACCCCCGCTCCCTGCCCACCCCTTGCCGCTGCCCCCCGCAGCGGCCCCTCGCCCCTGCTCTCTACCCTTCTCCATCGCCCCCACCCCTCTTCCTCCTCCTCCTCCCAAAGCCACCCCACTTCATCCACCACCTCCCCCTAGACCCTTTCCATTCATTTTTTTTTTTTAAGATTTGTATTTGTAAAAATTTGATCTTAATTATGTTTGATTTGTAACATTCAATTTAGGTTAATTGGATACGTCATCTTCGATTCTCGTGTTTTATCGAGGTATGAATGTAAAATTTTTAGATTAATTATGTTGTGAATGTAAATGATTGTGGGATGTACCCACTTAATGATATGAAATTATATGTGCATGTATGTAGTGATTGTGTGGTGTACCCACTTAATTATGTGAAATTATGTTATTTTTGTGAATGAATATATGTAGGGTGTACCCACATAATTATGAATGTTCTATTGTTTTCATTTGTAAATGAATGTGATGTATTAACTTAATTTGTAAATGTTTATATGATTAATTGTGTGTTTTATGAATTTATAGTTAAAAACACTTGTATAAATCTAGATACACTTGATGCCAAATAATAAGTCTTCTAACCCCTAGGTTACAAGTTTTGGGAGGGGATATCATATCAAAATACTTGCCCGTCGACCCTTATAATTTTGTTATACAGACAATGTAGAGTGTGTGTATACCTCACTTACATGCACGAAGTTTTATCTTTATAGCATTCCATATGACTCATCGTCCTTTGTTCACAGAAGTTCTGAACAAAGAGGGGCCCTTGAAGATTTAATCACAACTTCAAGTTTTAATCTATAATTTCCCTGAAGAATGCAGACGATAACCAATATCCAGTTGGGGTGGACCCGAGGTTAGATATGGTGATCACCTCCAACGACATCACCGGGATGGGGTGAAGGTGACTCTGCTTGTTTTTAATAATGAGGTGGGCTTCTCTAGAGGGAATGTTGAATCCATTTGCAGCATGGGCCGCTCGACCAAGATGGGGAGGCACAAAGAAGGGTTTGTTGGCAAGAAAGGTGAGTACTGAGAGCCCGCCACTACTTTGCTCTTTATGTTTCTACTACTAGAAGGTGAAGTAGTTAAATGGTTGGTAGGTAGGTACGGATGAAATATGACAAGTCATTGGTATTGCTTTTTCGAATAAGTAATTTGGTATTGCTGGACTATATTATATGTTTGGCGAAGTTAATGACAATGATGGTCACCCATTCTTCTGACGATGAGTTTTTTTTCTTGTAGATCTTGGTGTTTGTGGTTAAACACCAAAGGGATGGAAGGATGGGTACAAGTCATGGTCTTAAGAATGGCAAGAGTGCAACTAATTAAATGGGTTGCTGAAGGCCTAATAGGGTTTTGGATGAAATGCAATATCATCGCATAATTGGGTCTTCAAAGTAATTATGGCAAGCTTGGCGGAGTTCATTTCGGGCTACAAAACTTCAAAGAATTGGACATTTGTCCTTTTCACAGGGGGTTTTGGAGATTATCAAATGATCAAGATGACTATTTGGGAAGAATGGATGAGAAAATATATGAGAGGACCCTATAGCAACAATTGTGTCCCTTTAACTCGAAGTTCTTAACATGTAACTTTAAATTATTAAGTATCTTTAATATTTACTTAATTTTAGGCGAGTACACATGACGGTGCCCAATTGGATTATCTTGAAGTCTATAAGATCACCCATAGCAAGGTTACGGATGGCAAGCACACATGGATTCATGAGACCTACCAAGGCAAGCGGGAGCTTAGCACACATCTTTTCTTTATATTTCTTATTTTTATTTAGGTAATGTTTAGGGTTTATTTATGTAATGTTACTCTTTTCTAAACATTCTTTAAGTTAATTTGTATTAATGTAAATTATTTATTATTATATTTGATTTATTGAATGCAATATATGTGTTATTGGATGTTATGTAGGTTAATTTAAATGTTACCTTTGATTATCATTCATAAAATCTAATCAATTAAAAAAAAAATTATATTTGGCGACGGTTATACTAATAACCGCTGCCAATGCCCTTTCGTGATGGTTTTAGAACCATCACAAAAAGGTTAGCAAAATGACTCCCCTCCTTAGAGCCTATCTTTTGTGATAGTTACACAACCGTCGTGAAATGCCATTAGCGACGGTTATTAGTATAACCGTCGCCAATAATAAATTTGCAATGATTATTAAATAACCATCGCAAAAGTGTTTTTACTATTAGCGATGATATAAGTCATCGCAAAAGGAAGCTAATCACGACAGATGAGGTCAGTACTATTAGCGACGGTTAGTATTAATAACCGTCGTGAAAGACTATTCACTTCATAACCTTCCGCGACGCCAATTTAAGACGGTTTTGTTACTTTTGGGGACGATTTTCAACTATCATCAAAAGTAGTTTTTCTTCTATGCCTGAGTAGCAGGCTCCTACGACGCGCCTGCCTGAGTGGCAAGTTACACGTTGCGACATGTCAGCCTCAGTATCTGGCTGCTGGAAGGGTTGCTCTACCTCATCAGCCTTACACTCACCCCCCCTCCTTTGGCTAGGTCTCATGTTGAGGATTCACCTCAACATAATAGGTATGTTGGTCAGGCCGTGGGGAAGCAAAGACTAGTGCCTTACTACTACTATGAAGGTGATGACCCTAGGATAGTATATGTGGAGCTATGTACTGGATATATTAGGAGAGTAATTGGTCGTTAGATACAGGTGGAGGGTTGGTATCTGGAGGAAACTGGCTCCTTCCTAATCTCATGTGTAGGTGGATGTCTCCCCCTGTCAGCTAGCTTCTTCCATGGCCTCATCTGCACATGAATAAAAAAATTTAATTAAACATATTACAAAATGTATATGATAAATGAGAAAATTTTAAACAATAAATTTTTAAAAAAATAACTAAAAGATGTTGACTTCATTAGAAAGTAAAAGTTATTATACCTTAAACATTGGTATCTACTACACCAAGACCTATTTCTGGTTGTTCTGAAAAATCTTGATATTCTTCAAATAGAAAAGAATATTCACTATCCTTTTCTCCATCAAAGAAATCACGAGGCATGGTTTTTACGAGTATGATCCACCCATTCCTGCTATTATTTGGC
This sequence comes from Thalassia testudinum, assembly GCA_037157565.1. Taxonomy (NCBI): domain Eukaryota; kingdom Viridiplantae; phylum Streptophyta; class Magnoliopsida; order Alismatales; family Hydrocharitaceae; genus Thalassia; species Thalassia testudinum. The sequence goes on from JAZHRO010000073.1 coordinate 116,241,861, forward strand.
ACATAGAGAACTTGTGATACTTAACAGGCTAGTGTGAATGATTCAGTTGTTTGAAGAATTTGATGATTCTTATTTAAACTAATAAAATCATGTTTGTTATCATTTTTGAAACAAATTCCTTCCTTGAAAACATCAAACCAATCACACTTAAATAAAACCACCCTACTGTAGTATCTAAAACTCATCTCGACAATCTCTATGATTCGGCCATACCTTGTTGCGATGCCTTTACATCATTGATTGACTTTATTTTGAATCTAAATCTATTAATTATCTACCTAGAATGATAATGTCCATAACTCAACGAAGTTTCACATAATAAATCAAAGTCATCCGACCAGCGTGGGTCATTGTTGTCTTTCATTTTATATATTACGCTACTTAAACCAATCAAGGAACTGCAACTCCTGAATAGAATGAGGTGAAGAATGTTTAAATTCATTGGAAAATGAATCAACATCGGGAATTTATTTCAAGATATACAGTGAGCCAACTGCTAATCCTAAATCGATTATTCTGTATTCTGTGCGGAGGATTGACCTTCCCCTCGTATCAAAAATTGATAGAGAATCATCAATAATTTCGATGTATCCCACATTGAAATTCCTCTCCAATCAATTGAATCTATTGTCAATATTGTCCATGTACATGGCTGTTTATCACGAGAATCATCGTTTTAAGAAATATGTGTCGTAGTGTAGGACAAAATTCGCGACAACACTTAAATTTATAAAATTCGAATACACAAGTGAGTCCGAGGTCATTCGTAGGGAGCAAATTAGCAATTTCAATCAACTAATCATAATAATTTTTTGAAAATGAACTAATCACAATAATGAGAGAAGATATGCAAATATATTCAAAATGATGCTCAATTTATATATCAGAATAATATAACAAGAAAACCAAGTATGAGAGTGGAAAAAGATTGGTTTAAAATGGTGATTTGAATCACCAAATTAACATTAATGTTACGCTCAACAATTAACTCAAATAATTGAACAGTATCCTCAATCTAATATCCACAGTAAATATCTCCATAGTATCAGTATCAAGCCAATCAAGCACCAAGTCAAACGACAGTATAAGGCTTCAGACACCTTAACCTCAAGGCACCAAGGCACAACAGACAGAGGCACAAGGGCCTTACAAGAGCAAGGGCACAAGGGCAGCACACCCACATAGATGCCCTTCTTCAGATCTCAATAAGTGTTGAGAGAGGAGAGGGATGGCACAAATACCAAGTCAGCAAAAACCCCCTCCTTCCTCTTTAGAAGAGATCGGATCCGGGTAATCGAACCCAATGCCTAGACCCATGGACGTGACCACGGGCGAGGGCATGTGGACAAGCGTGTGTATAGTGCATGCGTTGGGGCGTGCGAGGGACCTCACCCCTGTGCTCTTGAAGGCGATAAGCTACTGAGACGAATTGAATTTATGCACCTTCGCTCTTTTGTCCCACACAATGTCGGACTATCCTCTCCTCTTCTCCGCATCAGTGTGCATGAGTTGCAGCAAAATCGAGTGAGTGATTGAGGATGCTGGAGATGCTCCTTCAGTCAATTGAAGACCCAGGTGAGCTTTTGGGATTTGTCCACGTCGAGTGCCGATCGAAGTAGGTCGAGTGGAAGCCGAAGAGAGGCAAACTGAGCTGGAGAAGATGGTGGCGGTGACGGTTGTCCGACGATGTACCTGAAATACAAAACATGTGCTAAATGCCCAAATTAGTATGCTTAGGAGGTTCGCTGTGTTCTAAGGAACACGAAGGTGGTGTGTTAGGGGTGTATGGCGACATGAGGTGCTTGGACAGTACGTGGAAGGTGGACAGAGGAGGAGAAATTCGGGGGAGTTGTGAAGTAAGTGAGAGTGAAAGTAGGTAGAGGGATTTTGTGCGGGGAGGTGAGGTGGAGCTTGTGGAGGTGGTGGTGTGGTGTTTGGAGTGGTGTAGCGTCGGCATGAGTACATCGGAGTTCAGGCCGGACATGGGGAAGACGAGAGAGAAGGTCGTGTTGTGGTCGAACCTAAATTCTAAGGGGTTGGAGAGGATTAGGAGGGTGAGAGGAAGAGAAAAGGGAGATTTAGAGAGGGGGGAAGTGGACGAGGGTGGCCGACTATGTTGGGTCGGTATCGGAGAAGGTGAAGGCGACAGCAAGGGAGCGACGCAGCAAGAGAGGTTGGAAACGATCGGTCTTTGGCTAGACACGGCTGCCACGACGAGGTGAAGATGATAAGCTGGTCAATTTGGCTGTTGATCAGCTCGACGAGAGGGGCGGAGAGGCTCACCGAAGCTCAAAGAAACATTGACCGAAGGAGAGAAGAAGAGATTCTTCTCCTTTTCTGTGCTAAGGAGAACGACTTGGAAGAGGAGGTCCTTTATAGAGCTTCAGGACGAGCTTTAGATGAGGGAAGGAGCCTGATTGGGCTGTGAAATTAGGGAAAAGGATCCCTTGATTTCTATGAGTTTGTTTGAGCTCCATCGTGTGAATCAAGGTTCAAGATCAGGTCCAAATGATAAAGAGATCTCTCAAGATCAATCCCTCCAAATTTAGAGGGATTTGGTCTTGATTCAAGAAAGAAATCTCTCTGTGAATCTCGACTACGGTACATTCCCATCTCTAATGACAGAAGGGACCAAAATGAATAAAATGATGAGAAGTTAGGGGGCTATTTGCAAAGAATTCGAAACCTTAGGGACTAAATGTAAGAATAGAGTTTTAAAGGGCTAAATTGCAAACTAGGTCAAGGTGGACTCTGATTGGGTCCAAATTTTGGTACCACCGAAATTTGGACCTAACAAATCTAATGGTAAAGTTGGATTTGATTTTTGACCACGTTTGACTGGGCAATTTGCAGAGAAACCCAAATTAGGGTAAAATTCTGTCTACAACTCTATTCTAGGTCAAAATAGGTTTAGATGATCAAACTAAGGGCACCAAACCTCTTAGAATATTTTTATATGAATTTTAGAATGTTTAGATGAATTTTATCCTAACCAGAACCTCATTAATTTAAGCAGGTCTAAAATTAAGGGTTTGTATGTAGTTGTGGTTCTCGAAATGCGTGAAACCCTATTTCTATTAGTGCTGGCCCACTATTTAGAATTTAGAGCTCTTTTAACCTTCATTTAACCTGAGTGACCCAATGGTTAATCTGTGTTCATAATGTGCTGTTAAAATTACAGAATTAACCTTGATTTCCCATTCTCTTCTCAAATCAGAATATTATGGAATTACGACCCTCAGATGATTATGTAGGAGCTTTTATTAATCATAACTCACTAAAAGTGACTAGTTAGGGCCTATGATAGTGTTCACCATCAATAGCACATAAATTTATGCATTTTTCTAGAAGGTAACCCTCAATAATTGACCCCTTTGGCATCGCTTTATTTAAGACATAATCTTTAAGTTTCTTCAGAAATCGCTCAACTGAATACATCTATCTATACTGTACAGGACCACCAACTCTTGCTTCATTTGCAAGATGTAGTGTTAGATGGACCATGACGTCAAAGAAAGTCGGGGGGAAATTTTCTTCCATTTTGTAGTGTGTGATGACAATTTGATCATTCCAATAGTTTAACATTTCACAGTTTAAAGTTTTAGAACAAACGAACTTAAAAAATTGAATCATCTTTGTGAATGCATTGAAAATTGGATCTAGCAACACTCCACGAGTAGCTAGCGGGAACAAAATCTGCATGTAAACATTTGAATCATGACTTTTCAATCCATTGATTTTATTCTGAACTTCATTCACACACTACGAGAGCTGTGAAGCGTACTTATTTGGGACCCAAATTCCTTTCAAAAAGGAGAATATCCTATCCCCTTGTCCATAATTCAAACTGTACATTGCTGGTGTCATTTCCTCTTCATTAGTGACATCTAGCTCATGACGAATTCCCATTTTTTTCATGTCACTTCTCAATCTCAACGTGTCTTTTGGATTTACTGTTAAGTTCAACACATCTAAGATGTTGTCCATGACATTTTTATCAATATGCATCACATCAAGGCTGTAACATGTTGTGAAATCTTTCTAATATGAAAGCTCCATGAAGAAGATACTCTTCTACTTAAAATCAGAGTCTTTTAAAGCTGCTAGATCTTTCTTGAATGGACGACCAAGTCGTACATTGGAAAGCTTTTGTAATTTTGCAAACACCTTGGACCTTGACAGTCGAATATCAATTGTGCTCAACTTATTTCTCAGATTTCTACTCGAAAATCGACAACCTTTACAGTCAAATCTATCCTTAAACTGTGAACTTCGCCATCTGTGTTCAATGGGAAGTGAAAGAGCGATCTTCGTTTTCGATAAAAATTTCAACATAAAATGACGTGTCATTGTATTTAATCATGTGGTAGAAAATAACTTTTCAAAATATTTAATATTCAAATTCTAACTACAAAAATAGTTAAGTCATCTCCACAGGGAGGAATTAACCTATTGGACTAGTAAGTAGTGCTTTGTTTATTCGAAAATCTCAATGGGCGTGCATATTAATTATTGCAATTCATTTACAACATAAGTTAGCATTTATGTAATTACCCAAGAATATAGGGAGGTTACATACAAAATCACCACTATGGAATACATGAATCGTGATCTTACTACTGAGAAATATTGTCAATATGAATCAAAACTGAACCCATTCCCTATAATCAATATCCCATACTCTATTATTTAAGAGATAAATGCAACTATTCATAATTCAAATAAACATGACGGATAATCATGTAAATCCATCTAAATATAATAATTAGATAAAAAAATGAACAGTGATTTTCACAATGGCATTTAGCGTAAATTTTAATTGGGATGTTATTGTAGCGAAACTAGGGAAATGAATCCCCTGCTCGCACGCGCGGGAGAGGCGGTGGCTGGCGACGCGGTTGCTAGCGGAGATGCGTTGGAGGATGGCCTTCGCGATGGTGTAGGAAGCATGGTCAGAGGTGGCCGGCGATCGTGACCGGAGGTGGAGGTGAACGCTGGCGGCGAGGAGCTTGAGCAGCAGCCATGGCCATTCGTGCACAGTTCGTGAAGTCGGCGAGTGCTCGAGGTCGTGCTTGAAGTCGACGAGAGTGCTTGGTTTAAAGTTTGGAGGCTGAAGGGGGACCTAATGGAGGAGTTGCTCGCTGCAACTTTGGGTTCCTTCGTTGGCATGGATAGTGGGTAGTGGTGAAGAAGAAGGACGAAGGGGAAGGCTTAGGCAGTGATGTGGTGTTGGTTGTTGTGGTGGTGTAGTGGTGTTTTTGGGTAGCGAGTGTTGATAGCCATGAAGGGGGGGGTTGGCGTGATGGTGGTCATGGTCGGCAAGGGGATTTTTGGTGGAGAAGGAGATGGAAGAAGAGAAGGAAAGGGAAGGGTGGCTGTGATGGTTGATGGTGAAGATGTTGGTAGAGAGCGGGGGAGGGCGACGGGCACACTGTCACCATGCGCACCTGAAGTCGATGAAAGGTGAAGATCGCCTAAGCCACAATGTAAGCCTTGGACTACGGTGTACGCTCCAGCCACGGTGTCGGTGGATGGAGAAGATCCCCCGCTAGGGGAACAGATGATCTGGGTGGATGTGGCTTTTCTTTTTAAACAAAAACCTCCTCGGTTTCCTTTGGCTGCAAGCATCTCCAACCACTTGCAAAGATCGCGAGTGGTTGGAACGGCAGATAAGCATGGGCAGTTCTTCATTAGATGTTTTATTATCACTCCAGACATCCTAAAACATGTAGAAGCAGGAGTTTGTGATGGTAATTCCTAGACATCTGACCTTGTCCCTAGATGTCTTATAGATGCAAAAATGGACATCTAAACTCTTCCATCTTGCCTGCATTCATCAAATCAATTATGTTATCATATCGTATGATATTAAGTGTAAAATTGATTCATAAAATTATATGCAGACCAAGATGAATTGCCATATAACTCGTAATTAATTAACAAATAAGAATAACTTTCTGGCTTAGGTAGGAGAAACAGAGTCAAATGGGTTTATATTTGATGGCTTACACTGATCTGGTGGTACCTGTAGTTTAGTATTGCTGGCTCTAGATCTCTAGACTATCCAACAAATTAACACTGAGAACGGCTAAAAAATGTGCTCTCTTTGCATTCCTTTGCACTCACTCACTCTTCCTTTTCTTTTTCTTTTTCTTCTTTCTTTTCTGAGATCACATACCTTACCATATTTTTGTAAATGTACTCATTGTTTGGTGTACTCACATGGCATTCACACTTCAATTAAAGTTCTAATAACCCTACAACTAAGTTAGAAGTCCTCAGCTAGTATTCGGATGATTAGAAATACTGAAAACTAGGTATGGGTCATATTTGGTGGATCGTAATAGGTGTTTTTTATTGTTGCCTCAAAAACATTGGCATATAATGAAAAAAATGACAAGAAGATGAAACTCCAAACTCAGATTCTTTTCTTTTTCTTTTCCTTCTCTCTTTTTTTTTCAATATAAATATTTCTCTTTCTTCTTTTTTTCTTTTTCCTTTATTTTCATCAATCAACCTAACACGGCACAAACTTTTATTCATGAGTCATTGTTAGAGATGATGATGGTCAGGAGGATATTGTGTGACTTATTTGGTGGAAGTACCTACTCTTGACATTGGGAAAGGATGGATAGGACAAGCATATTTCTAACCTTTGACACTATTACCCTCCTTCACCTGAGGATTCTATGGAGAAGGTTGTAACCATCCAGCATAGTTATAGTTTTATTAGGACTCAATCTCTGTGAATTTGCCTTATTTGGCGACTCTCAGGAATTCACACAATGTATGCACACAGGAACAGAGAACGAAAACTATGCCTAACTCTAAGGTATCATCATCTAATTATCCAGAACTTAAAGAGTCCTTACAGTAGACTTAGTGCATCAGTAATCTCTCTACTTTCTACTCAGATATTAGGTGGATCTTAATAGAAGATAGTATGCCTGGCTCCCTATTAATTGTCTAAGGGTTCAGCAGACTAAAAATGCTTATTGATTTTCTTCAAAGATCCATTACCTATTCTATATGCAAGTGAAGTAACTGTACTAGATTCTAATCTTAAGAAACAATTTTAAAAAGAAAAATCTTTAATGAAACCTCCTTGATACAATTTCTACTGGGGGTTAACCAATTTTACTCAAAAGAGAGATTTCTTTTTCTACTAATGCACCTAACCTAAATGCATGAATACTGCCTAAAAATGTAAAATGCACCCTCCAAGCCTAAATCCTACAATATCCTCATTATCAAATTAAAACAGGGGGAGAAAGGAAGGAAATCAACTGATGAGGCGTTATTCTGAATACTGGGTTGCCTCCCAACAAGCGCTGTATTTTCTGTTGGTAGCCAGGCTTATAAGGAACCTATAAGTTTGGTTCCAAATAAAAAGAGCTAGGCCCTAAAAATATGTGTAACAGCGTAGGCCTAAAAAATAGGTAGCCACGGATGTTAGCGAGCTGATGATGCAGCGTGATTCCAAATGCTCACCAGAAGACATGAAACAGAGAACCTCGTAGGCAACCTAGGGAGATGTAGGAATAACAAAAGGAACATGAAAAGGGACCTCCCGAAATGGATTAGGTGGAGGATAACAAGGGTCCTCCAAAGTAGGAAGGGTTTTAAAAGATATAAACATAATTATTTCACACCATTGAATGGCGAGACTAAAAGTACAAGCATCAATCCACACTCGCCATTCTACCTAAGGATGTACTAGCCTGATATTCTCCCTGGAAATAATGTATATGAGCAGAGACCTGAGCTAAGGATTGGTTAGGGAGTGTAAGGGTTGCTTGAGTAATTGGGTGGTAATTATTAAGTTCAAAGAGGGCTTAGTCTGCTAGGTTCCATTCCCAATAAGAATTCGGCTTCCACATCCTTACATAACTTCATTATTTTATGAACCTCCAACTGCTCCTCTACAATAGATGTGTCATGAATAGAATTCAATATCTCATTAGTAGACTCATGATCAACATGCTCTGATGACAGTTGGCTTTCCTGGGAAGTAGCGAGATCAGAATTATCGTCAAATCCATCCCCGTGTTCTTTCTTATCAATTACATCCTTTTCGGGGACTTTGTGTGCTACTTCATTATCCTTAATATCTTTAGGAGGATTATCATCTTTAATGTTATGGAGAAAGCCTATAACACTGAATTCTTTATTCTTCTCAGGGCATAAATCTTCAATTGATGTGTACTATCCCCGAGAGTCTCTCTTAGGCTTCTCAATCTTGTGTTCGTCTTCCTCCAACATCAACTCCCTATCTTCCCAATTTTGGGGAGGATGACTTTCAAAATCAAAAGAAGGGAGGAGTCCAGATTACACCAGATCATTTATATCCTCAGGGGGTAAGTCCTCGAATAACACCTAATCCCCCTAAGATTCACTCTATACTCTAAGCCTGGGTTCCTCCATTGGGTCATCATCCTCCTCTAGAATGGATTCTTTGTATCCCTGAGACTAGAATTGATCCAATTCATCCTCCATTCCCTTTGGGTCACCTACATTAGGTATACGTAAATCCTCAGGATGTTACATGGGAGGTGTTGGCTCCCTCGGTGGAGGATCAGGATTAGGCTCACTAAGGGTAGAATGGGGTTCCACCACATGATTAATAGAAGTGGTATAAATAATACAACCTTGACCCAGGTTATCAGGAGTAAGAAAAATACTGTCATCGAGGTCAAGGTCCTTAAGAGGTACCATCTTCCCTTTCTTTTGACTCCAATATAGCTCGGGTGGATAATCACTAGGATCGTTCTCCTCTAGTAGCCATATCTCATGGGGAGAGTCTAAGTGATAGCTACTCAAAACAGAATCCCTATTGTCATTAGCTTCCTCAGAATTATTTTCTTGATCACGGTTATACAGGTAGGGATCAGAATTAATAGTAAGAGAGTAGTTAAGCTGTCTAATTTCCTTGTTTAGTTGTTGACCATTCCTTAACATCTCTCCCATAGACTCCATTTCTTTTTGTTGGTTTCGCATTTCTCTCATAAAAGAGGAGAGGCTACTACTATCAGATTGGGGAGGATAGTCAATCTCAGGCTCTGGTTTCCTAGGGTATCAATCCAACCTTGATAAGGAAAATCATGAAGGGTGGGAGGGTTGGGTGTTTGAAAATTGAAAAATTCCATTCCTAGGCTCTGCTTAAAAGTGGGAGTTATCGGGCCAATACTCCCAGGATAGGAATATTATTGATCCCATGAATTGTTATTGTATCCAACAACGAATGGATACGCTTGGGGCATGGGTCTTGGTAAAAATGATAGTAGTAAGAATAGTCATTTTCTTTAATTTAAACAACTTAACTCTCTTTGAACTTAGAAGAAATCAGAACAAAAGTAGAAACTTTTTAGAGAGTTCTACCACTGTCAAAGCAAATGCAAATACAGTGGGATCTATTTTTAGTAGATTCTAGGTCTTAGAATTAAGTGTTCAGTTGGTAGCCACACAAGTTTTGAAGGAATTACACTTCCTAGGCCAACCTTCGTTGGTGCCTACAAGCTACTCGTAAGGGATGGAAGTCTCGAATCAAGCCCAAACACGAGGAACCGAAGTAACTTCGTGGATAGGCTTGTTGATTTTCTACTAACTTCCTTTGTAGTGAAAAAGAGGAGAGGTAGAATTTATCTAGTGACTTTATGTGTGATGTGCACAGTGTCTCTGGTGTACAACACATGTGTGCATTTTGTATTTAAAATCTCCCAATCAAATCCTTTTACACGTAATTTAAAGTCACTAATTTTAAGGTCGAACCTCTTAAAAGTCTCAATTTTTAAAGTGACCATTGAATTAATTCAATTCAAACACTTTAGTGGTTTTGAATTTAAGTCCAATACAAATGCATGGCAGGTATTTGATGTTAAAGAGTAGATGTGCCTTACTCCAGCTTTCTTCGTGCAAAATGTCTGCAATGAGGAAATATAAGCTAGATGCTACTCATTCAATCCTAGATGGTCGCCTTATTGATATGTAGCTTCTAGCAGGTAGTTCGAATATTTATTTATTTATATTTTATTATTATTATTTTTAATAATAAGCAAACAAATCGAATCTAACTAACTAACTAACTAATATGCAGTTCAAATAATTCAAATAAACCTATAATCTAAATAAAATGGGAACACACTCCCGAAAAGAGGCTCCCGCATACAAGAACGATAAGAAAAAAAAAGTACTGGGAACATGTTAGCAAAAATGTCCAACAAGGATCCATAAGACAGAAATTAAATGTCTAATGTCTATTTAGTCTAAATCTAAACTAAGATCCAATAACTAAATTAGGAAAGGCTCCTCCGTATGCCTTCATGTGCGTGGCATCAAGGCCCACAAGCACCCGTTGCTGACCTCTAGGTGGCGTCAAGGTCTACCAAAAATATTGTCTCCATCATGCGCTCTCGTTGCATTCGTTCATTTTGCACGCAAACAGAAACAAGGTTAGCAATTCAGAAAAGCTTAAGAAATAGCATAAAAATAATATAAATTTCCTGAAAAAATTAATAGACATATTCCTTCTCGACAACGTCGCCATTTGAAGGAGCGATCTTCATTTTTGATAAAAACTTTAACATAAAATGGCGTGTCGTATTTAATCGTGTGGTAGAAAATCGCTTTTCAAAATATTTAATATTCAAATTCTAACTACAAAAATAGTTACATTATCTCCACATGGAGGAATTAACCTATTAGACTAGTAAGTAGTGCTTTATTTATTTGGGAATCTCAATGGGCGTGCATACTAGTTATTGTAATTCATTTTCAACATAAGTTAGCATTTATGTAATTACCCAAGAATATTGGGAGGATACATGCAAAATCACCACAATGGAATACATGAATCATGATCTTAATACTCAGAAATATTGTCAATATGAATGAAAATCGAAACCGTTCCCTATAATCAATATCCCATACTCTATTATTTAAGAGATAAATGCAACTATTCATAATTCAAATAAACATGAGGGATATTCATGCAAATCCGTCTAAATATAATAATTAGATAAATAAATGAACAGTGATTTTGGAATGACATTTACCATAAATTTTAATTGGGATGTTACTGCAGCGAAACAGGGGAAACGATTCCCCTGGTCGCACGCCCGAGAGGGGCGGTGGTTGGCGTTGCTGCTGCTAGTGGAAATGCTTTGGAGGATGGCCTTCGCAATGGTGTAGGAAGCATGGCCGGAGGTGGCCAACGATGGTGACCAGAGGCAGAGGAGAACGTTGGCGGCGAGGAGCAGCCGTGGCCATTCGTGCGCTGTTCTTGAAGTCGGCGAGGGTTCAAGGTCGTGCTTGAAGTCGACGAGAGTGCTTGGTTTAAAGTTTGGAGGTTGAAGGGGGACCTGATGGAGGAGTTGCTCGCTACGGCTTTGGGTTCCTTCATTGGCATGGATAGAGGGCAGTGGTGAAGAAGAAGAAGAAGGACGAAGGGGAAGACTTAGGCAGTGATGTGGTGTTGGCTGTTGTGGTGGTGTAGTGGTGGTGTAGTGGTGTTTCTGGATGGTAGGTGTTGGTAGCTGTGAAGGGGGGGTTGGCGGTGATGGTGGTCATGGTTGGCAAGGGGGAATTTTGGTGGAGAAGGAGACGGAAGAAGAGAAGGAAAGGGAAGGGTGGTTGTGATGGCTAATGATGAAGGTGTTGGTAGTGAGTGGGGGAGGGCGATGTGCATGATGTCACCATGCACACTTGGAGTCGATGAAAGCTGAAGATCGCCTGAGCCACAGTGCAAGCCTTTGACCATGATGTATGCTCCGGCTACGGTGCTGGTGGATGAAGGAGATCCCCTACCAGGGGAACAAATGATCTGGGTGGATGTGGCTTTCCTTTTTAAACAAAAACCTCCTCGATTTCCTTTGGCCGCAAGCGTCTCCAACCACTCGCGAAGATCGCGAGTGGTTGGAATAGCAGATAAGCACGAGTGATTCTTCATCAGATGTTTGATTATCACTCCAAACGTCTTAAAAAATGTAGAAGCAGGTGTTTGTGATGGCAATTCCCAGATGTCCGACCTTGTCCCTGAATGTCTTATAGATGCAAAAATGGACGTCTGAACTCTTCCACCTAGCCTGCATTCATCAAATCAATTATGTTACCATATCATATGTTATTAAGTGTAACATTGATGCATAAAATTATATGCAGACTAAGATGAATTGCCATATAACTCCTAATTAATTAGCAAATATGAATAACTAATTAGAGAGTACTTAGGCCAAATCATGATCCACGAAAGTGAACTTATCTGGAAGAAATCTATGGTGTCCTAAATAAGAAAATTTCTTACTTTGAGGAAGAGATAAATGATGCGTATCATCCATATATATTGGGTAGGGAAACTTCCCTTTCGTACTCTATGCAGAAAGGTTTGCATACGCTGGGAAGTCATTTATGATCCGAACAAAGTTGCGTACATCTAAAAGAATTCTTTCTTCTTTGCATCAAACGTCTCAACACCTTCGTGCCACAATTGTTTCGGTTCATCTACTAATGGTTGTAGGTAGACGTCAATTGCATTTCCTGGTTTCTTATGACCATGGATTAAGAGGGTCAACATCATAAATGAGGATTGCATCAGAGCCAAAGAGGTGAGTTGTAAGTAACCAACATGATTGCCCAAATAGAGTACGACAAGTGCATGTTCTTAAAAGGATTAAATCCATTGGTTGCAAGACTCATCTAACATTATGCGGATCCTTTGCAAAAGATAAATGTCAGCTGTAGAAAATTTTCCACTCCTTTGAATCAGTTGAATGGAGAATAAGGCCATCTTCTGACTTGTTTTCTTGCTGCCACCTTATCCACGTTGCAGTTCTACTAGAAATAAACAGCCGTTGCAACCTTGGAATCAAAGGAAAATAGCAAGAACCTTTCTGGCTTGTTTCCTCCCACTTTATATCTTTCCTTACCACATTCTGAGCAGAAAGTTAAGTTAGTATACTCGTTTCTATATAACACGCAGTCATTTAGACATGCGTGGATCTTCTTACAATTCATACCAAGTACTTGTATTTATTTTTTTTCTTCACACCATAACTCTGGCATATCATTGGGATTATTTAACAACTCCCGTATAAATTGAAGCACCTCAGACATCAATTTCATTATAGCTTTACTTAAAACTTTCAGCTGAGATAATCTCAATAGAAAAGACAGCCTCGTCAAGGAACTGATTCTAGGTGTGATTTTCTCCTCAACTGCCTTCATTGTATCAAAAAACTAATTATAGCTTTTGAGTGTTTCTCATCATTTGTAATTTCAGGATTAGCCTCTCTCATCTCATGCAACATTTCATCGATTTGATTATCATCATTTTCATCATTATCAGACTCATCCACTTCCATTATATTCCATGTGTCATCCTATGTTGGCTCCTCTCCATGTGTGGTCCACTTCGTGTAATGCTACCACCAACCACTACAGATCACATGCTCTAGAACTATTTTCTTATCCTAAACAAGTCCATTGAAACACTTCCTACACGTACATAATATTTCCTCAAAATATTCTCCATGTTTGTATTGTTTCCTATCTTCATGGAAGGCCCAATCCAGGAATGAGATCACTCCACTTTTATATTTAGTGTAATCCAAATTCCTCAAACAAATCTAAGACTTGTCCATGATAACCTAAAATTTTTAGTAAACCACCCATAAGTTAGGAGAAAGTATATGGAAAATATTTGTATTTTGAAAAAGGTTTTCACTTGATAGCCATCATTGAAGATTTGATCACAACATTATTTGTTACATGCAACTACTGTGTGGAGAAATTTCGGCAACATCTTCCCACACTTCTCAAGTATACCCCTTAAGACTAACCCCAACTCCATTTCTAATAGCCACTACTAAAGGGTGCTTCGAGAATAGAGCTAAGATTAGTTAGTATACCAGAGGAGAGAGAAAATGCTACTGAAATTTCTTTACACTCTAGTTACATGTAACAAGTAACAATAAGTTGTGATCAAATCTTCAAAGACACTCTTTAGCTCTGTACTTTACCGAACTAAAGACGACCAACACTTGTGGCATGCTACAGTGACAACACATCAAGCATGTAAGTTAAGTATACACACTTTACATTGTCCATATAACATGATCATAAGTCTTGATGGACAAGTATTTTGATACAATTATGTCTCCCCAACAGCCTGTAACCTAGGGGTTAGAATTCCTATTATTTGTCATGAAGTCCTAAATTTGTGCAAGTGTGCATAACTAAATGATAAAATACAAAAAATAGATAATAAAAAATTTTAACTTTAAATTATTTTCTTTATTACAAACTTCATCCACAGAAACCTAAAGCTTAAATCCTAATCACTAAACCATAACTTGAACCCTAAACACTAAACCCTAAACATTAAACAAGTCCCTTAAAATCTAAATCCCACACCATAAATCAAACACCTTTATACCAAAACTCAAAATCATAAAACTTAAACCATAAATCGAACACTCTAAATTCTAAATCCAAAACCTTAAACTCTAAACTCAAAACCCGAAAACCTAAACCCAAAACCCAGCACCCAACCCTAAACTCTAAACTCAAAAGCGTAAAACCTAAACCCAAAATCGAACACTTTAAATCCTAACCCTAAACTTTATCATTGCATCTCCCATTGCTGAACTAGTGCTACTCCCCTCTACTCCTCAAAGGCTTCTTCGCTCCCTTCTCCTCTCACCCACTTCCCCCTCCTATCCCTCCGATCTCTCCTCTCCACGATCATGGTGCGTGTGTTGATCGATGTTAAGCGGTTCTGGACAGATTGGTGTGTTGGAGAGGAATTCGATCTTTGCTCTTTCCTTGGATGACTCGGGACTTAGGAGCCTCATTGTCAACATGCACTGCTCCTCAGCCAAGAAGGTAGCCTAGGGCTCCAACTCTGACACTGCTGATCTCCTCCACGCAGGTGGTGCGATGAGGGGCTCCCGTGATGAGGTCCACGCTAGGGTTGCTGCGCTGGTGGACAAGCCTTGGGTCGAGGTTGTGAGTCACCGCTGAGGGGCTGTGTAAAGAAGGACCGACGTGCGATTGTCAACGAGGCAGGGGGATTGTCACGTGGCGTAAGGAAGAAGGTCACCATCTGCTACTGTTGCCTCATCGTTGGCCACGTTGCAGTGGTGTGTTACAACCCAATCATCTATCGCATTTGTAGGGGCTCCGGTCACAAGAGCTTCTCGTGCCTCAAGTCGAACACGAAGGGGTCACGCTCATCCTTCCCTACATTTCATGCTTGGCTATGAGTCATGTGTGAGACCCAAGTGGTTGGTGATGCTCGCCAGCATCTGGCCATGGGGGGGAGGCTTGGGATCATGGTAGGGGCTCCCACCCCATTTGTGGTTGCGCTGGCCTACACAGTGCATGTTGATCTTGCAGTAAAGGATGTTCCTCTAGAAGGCCTCACTGTTGGCTCGGCTTCTACAAGGATTGCCTCCCTCGATGACTTGAGAATGACTTTGAAGGCAGTCTTGAAGTCTTCTATGTGGAAGTTGGGGAGGTTGTCGGGGAGAATGGTTCTCCTTTCTGGCTTGGAGGAGGGTGATCTCCACTGTGTCCTTTTTTCTTCTACGAAGGTGGGGAGATCTACGGTGAGATGGAGGGGTATGTCGTCCATCGATGTGGATTTGGAAGAGCGGCCTCCCCCATGAGTGGTCACCGATGTCAAGATCCTGGGCCTACCTATCCACCTTCGATCGAAAGACATGTTGGATGCTCTCTTTGGATGATGCGCTTTCATTGTCGAGTGCAGTGATTTAAGGAACCTTGATGGTAACATCATGGAGGTGAAGGTATCTTTAGAGGTTCTTGAGGGGGAGGTTGTTTTGGAGGCGGTTGTGCTACACTCTCGTGGCGGAACATGGATGATTAGGGTGAGAAGGACATTCAGTAAGAACGAAGCTTCTCATGTGGTGAAACCCAATCCAAATGGGCGAAGACATCATCGACGAAAGCATGGTGTCGCACCTCGCCCCATGGAGGCTGATAATGGTGAGGGGGGCAAGGCTCTTTCATTCACATGCTCTGAGAAGATGGAGGATTCAATCTGCTCCATGATGGAGCCAACCCGACTGGAGGATCTGTGTTGTACTTGGCCAGGTGCTTCTAGTTTGGCTCAGTTCATGGTGAGTGAACCGGATGGTGTCATGCCTAACCCAAGTGAACTGAATGATGGGTAGGATGAGACTCTGCCATGTGTGGAGGAGGAGACGATGCCGGTGATGCCCACTCTTAGGAGGGGACGTCCTCCATGGGGTAAGGACAAATGTGATGATTTGTTTGTTGTGACTCCATGTAGGTACAACGTGCAAACTTACAGAATAGTAGGAATTGGCTGAGTCATGGCGATGGATAAAAAGATGTTTGCTCATTGATCTTGTTAATGTTTAGAGACGTATCGAACCAAGAAAGGGGAAAAAAGTTGTTTCTCCAAGACACATATGCTTTCTTGGAACGTCTGTGGCCTTCGTGACGATGAGCAGAGGTCCACACTAAGATGCTATCTCCAAGAATGGAGGGTAGATGTTACCATGATCCAAGAGACCCACATTGATAGTGCGGAGCCTCGATGTTGGGGACCGTTGGGGCATCCACCTGAGGAGAGTCTACTCCTCAAGCAGTCGGTTGGCTACTCAAGAGGTATGCCTATTTTGTTGAGGAGTTTGCATCTTAGCCTGAAGGTGTCTAGAGTGAAGGAATTCATCATCTTTGGACGATTCATGAGAGCGGAGGATGGGGCTACCTTCTATCTCTCTTGTGTGTATTACCTCTACACACTGGAGGATAGAACCTGCCTTTGGGAAGAGCTACAGTAGATGTCTACTTTTGCTGATGGCGGTCCATGGCTGATTGGTGGTGAGTTCAATGACACACTCAGTCACGAGGATAAGCCTGCGGGGCAAGGTGATTCATCCACGCTTGCCTTCCAGGAGGCGATGGCTGATCTAGAGTTGGAGGAGATTCTCACTTCGGGGATCACATACACATGGTGAAGTGGGAATGGAGCTA
The DNA here is from genome assembly GCA_037157565.1 of Thalassia testudinum. NCBI lineage: Eukaryota > Viridiplantae > Streptophyta > Magnoliopsida > Alismatales > Hydrocharitaceae > Thalassia > Thalassia testudinum. The sequence goes on from JAZHRO010000073.1 coordinate 116,258,880, forward strand.
CTTCCAAGTTGGACAGATTCCTGTGTAATGTCCACTTAGCAAAGGCCCATCAGCTTGTTGGGGTCTTGGCTATGCCTAGACCCTTCTGATCATATGCCCATCCTCTGGGATAATGGAAAAGGCTTGTGCAAGGGCTCCTACTTCAAATTCCAGAGGTCCTAGATGTAGGAGGATGGACTCAGAGATCTTGTTATTCATGAGTGCGAGGCTTGCCCTAGTGATCCCTCAGCCACAAGGACACTTGACTCTCAACTTCATCTCCTTAGATAGTAGTTGCAGTAGCACAGGAGGCAGATCAAGGAGAACAGAGAGCGTCGACGTAGTATGGCTCTGGAGGTTGTCGCTACTCTAGATAGGACTGAGGGGAGTGGCCCCCTTACTCTTAAGGAGCATGAGGAGAGACTGAGACAGAGGATAGTTGATGTATACACATCCATTTAGGTTAAAATGCCTATTTATGCATGTTCCTAAACTTAGAGATGCATTCCATATTATAAATATTGCATAGTATGCATCATTATGCATTTAGAATAGTTTGTATAAATTTTAAGTTAATGTGCATCCTTTTATGGTCAGGAGAGGAGATTTATTTTAGGGCCTCGAATTGATGATCCAACCTTACAGATCAGATAAGGACAACAATCGGAGTCTAACGCCTCCAAAATTATCTTGATCGGAGTCCAGTAGCACATTATGTAGTCCGAGGAAGATCAATGGCCAAGGGATTAGGTGATGTTATTCAAAGCTTCAAACGACAAATCCAACCACCTATTTATGCATGTTCCTAAACTTAGAGATGCATTCCATATTATAAATATTGCATAGTATGCATCATTATGCATTTAGAATAGTTTGTATAAATTTTAAGTTAATGTGCATCCTTTTATGGCCAGGAGAGGAGATTTATTTTGGGGCCTCGAATTGATGATCCAACCTTACAGATCAGATAAGGACAACAATCGGAGTCTAACGCCTCCAAAATTGTCTTGATCGGAGTCCAATAGCACATTATGTAGTCCGAGGAAGATCAATGGCCAAGGGATTAGGTGATATTATTCAAAGCTTCAAACGACAAATCCAACCACATAGATGGATTCGAATTGATGATCACAGCCTAACAGTGCAAAAATCAACCCAATCCGACGTCCTTAGTGCCATCTACAAAGCGAAGAAAATGGACAACCATGATAGCACCACGTGGTGCCATCACAGCTGTCCAATATAGACCGTAGCTCGTCCTCATCCACTGAAGGCCTCCCCAACTCTGCCTCTCCACCGTTGGTTGAGGATCCAATGGTAAGGAAGGCACTATGCCTCATAAATCTTCGACCGTTGGATGAAGATCCAACGGCCATGGGCGTGCGACCATTAAGACATCTGCTCAACAATTCGAGGCTGTAGCATAGTGGTGGGGCGCCTAACTCTCAAGTAGAGGGTGCAGATTCGAAACCTCACATGCCCCCCCAATTTCTCTGCATGGAGGTGAGCATTCAATTGGGCCTCGATGAGCAATCCGACAACATGGAAGTAGCTATGTGGCCTCATAGATGTAGTTGGGCATGCATGCTTGATCGCACACGTAGTTCGACGCCTAATCTATTACACCAGCTGAGCGCACAACGTCCGCGCGATCTGTAGCCCTCCGATGAAGATCGGACAGCTCTCCTTCGACCGTGCCTTAGCTATGCAAGCTGAGAGCCAGTGGGCACGGATCTTTAGCGACGTTTATGGTGAGGCTATAGTGGCGTCTTTGATGTCACTAAATGCCCTATACAGGAAATGTTCTCTCTTTTCCACTATAAAAGGACCCCTACACCCCTCCATCAATCGTCATCTCTTCCTTTCTCTCCCTCACCACCTCCAAGGCTCTAGAGAGAGCTTGTCCCAAGCTCGAGATGCTCCTCTAGAGTAGAAAATCAAATATTTTTCCACTTCTCACCCCCCTTCATCGAACATCCCGTGGTCATCCTCTCACTACCATTGGGAAGAAGATCCTCACCGCGATGCCATCCTACCCCATCCTCCTTCCTCCACTGCAGCTCTCTTTCATCCAACTCCTCACCACTGTCATCTAGGCGACGTTAGAGCGAGTCCTCCAAGCGATCATCGAGGGGGACTCTTCTCATCTCTCTCTATCTTTTATTGCATTCTAGTGTAGTTGTAATTATCTTGATTATTTGTATCAAACTCTTTTTGATATATATTGATGTTCTCTCTCTCTTATTTTGCAAGTAGAATAGTTAGATAAAATTTTATCGATTTGATCTCTTGCCTTATAAAAATACCAAAAATATCGCAAAAGATAAAAGCACCAAAATCAAACAAACTCGAAGTGTGAACTTCAAAATCAAACGTTCGCCTCCTTGTGTTTAACCTGGGACTCACTTTGAGTTTCAGTATAAATTTTATTTGGTAGTGATATTTTGTGACTACGACGACGGGTTCTTCAAAAAACCTTGATTTTACTTGTAAAATACACGCTTATCAACGATTGTACAGGAGGAGGACTATCTTAGAGAGATGGATTGGCATGAGAGGTCTCGTCAGCTCTGGCTGAAAGAAGGGGATGCCAATACGTATTACTTTCATGCCATGGCAAGCGGAAGAAGGTGTACAAATCACATCTCTCAGCTGAGAGACGGGGATGGTCGGTTGGACACACTTGAGGAAATTAGGCGGAAGGTGGATTCTTACATTCAGGAGATTACTATAGCTACCACTCCTGGTGAATGGTGTTTCTGTACCACGGATATGTTGTCTTTGACAAAGCTGAAGGGCCTATGGCTAACCAGGCTAATCGACATGGAGGAGGTTCTTACTGCTATGAGGGGATTGAAAGCCGAAGGGTCCCTTGGGTTGGATGGATTTCGGCTTTCAAATCCTCTTCTACAAAGAGTTTTGGTTTGTCTCAGGACAGACGTCCTCGGTGTGGGGGAGGAGTTCTAGGTAAGGAACTTGGTCTTTGAGTGATTGAAGCACTCTCTTCTCTTCCTCCTGCTAAAGCAACCAAATGTAGAGAGTTTAGGAGACTATAGACCTATAGCTCTCTCAAACTCCATCTACTTTATTGGCAAGGTACTTGCCAACTACTTCTAGGAGGTCCTTCTTGGTCAGATCAATCTGGTGTAGTCTACTTGAGGGTCCATTCATTATAGGAGTCCTTTGTGGTTGCACAGGAGGTGGTTGCAGCGTGGACGCATTGATGGACGAGGGCCTTCTTATGGAAAGTTGACTTCTCCAAGGCCTATGAGATAGTGTCCTAGGCCTACCTTTAGGAGATTCTTCGACGGAGGGGCTTTTTGGAGTCCTAGGTTCGCTGGGTCAGGTGGTGTGTGATGACTGCTCCCTTTTGCCACTCCTCAATGGGAGGCTTACGGGCACATGGACCTAGCCTCAGAAGGGGGTGCGACAGGGGTGCCCTCTTACACCTCTTCTTTTCATCCTGACAGTTGACACTCTTGCTAGATTGACCTTCAAGGTGGTGGATGCTAGTCTTGTTAGAGGCTTTACTATGGGACTGGAGCGGAGGAACCTCACTCCCATATTACAGTATGACGATGACACTATTTTCTTTGTGGATGGAGATGTAGTGCAGGCTCAGGTGATTGGGAGGATCATTTGCATCTTTGGTGACATCACAGAACTCCGTGTTAATGGGGATAAGTCCTCTCTAGTCTGCTTCCACCTCGAAGATAGTTGCAGGGCACCCATTAGCTCTACTCTATAGAATGGTGGCTCTCCCAGTGAGTTATCTTGGTCTTTCTTTGTAGGCCAAGAGGATGAGAGCTGCTAATTGGGCTTTCTACTTTGAGATGCTCACTTCTAGGTTGACTGGTTGGAGTGGTAGATTGCTATCCAGAGGCAAGAGAATGGCCCTCGTCAACTTTGTCTTATCTGCCATTCCCACCTTCTACTTTTCCCTGCTCCGAGTAGGGAAAGGGGTTCTACGACGTCTCGAGATTGTCAGGAGGAGATTCCTTTGGAGAGGTTGCGTATAGGATGGTTGTTTTCTGTAGCCAGTACGGTGGGTGACAAGTTGTAGGCCTAGGAGGAGGGGTGGCCTAGGGGTTCATCGAATGAAGGAGGCAGCTGATTCACTCATGCTGAAGTGGGTTGTTCGACTATTGTAGGGAGAGCAAGGCCTTTGGCAAGATCTGGTGTAGGATTCTTATGGGGATTCAATCCCTCTACTTGGTCATCCCCAGCATCAAATGGGAGTGTCCCCTTTCTGGCACTCTATTTTTAACAACCTCTTGGAGCACTAGGAGAAGTTTACTCCCCACCTTGGTGATGGTAGACACTTTTCTTTCTGGAGTCACAACTGGTCGGGACAAAAGACCTTGTAGGAGAGGTTCCTCAAGGTTTTTGCCCAGTCTGAGACATGAGAGGCACGTGTTAAAGATTATTAGAGCACGCAAGATGGCACATGAGAATGGGTGCCCCAGCCTAGAACTGCCCGCTATGTGACTTCCCAACTGATAGCAGCATTCACATTTTTTCTACATGCCTGGTGATAGATCAAGAATGGAGAATCATATTCGAAGAAGGCCTCCCCCCATGGGATGAATTATGGACATATTTTAGAAATTCATCCAAACCGCATAGATTGATGACAGGAGTTTTATGGTGTATCTGGTGTGATCATAATAATAAATTCTTTAGAGGGACACCAATAAATGTGGGGAATATTGTTAGAACTTGCGGTGAACTAGTGGGAGCGTGGTGAGATTCTTTGTAATTGTTTTTCTTTGTTATGAATTATGAATAACATGCTCCCAGACTACTATCATTAACGATAGCACTCCTCACCTGTTCAAAAAAAAAAGAGATGGCTCTTGGAGGATTCCTATGTTTAATGGGAGGGAAGGAAACCACTCCTAGAGCCAACAGGAGGATCTACACACTTAGGATAGTTTGCTTTTGGTGACGGACCAGATTGCTATCTTTGGAGGCATGGTCATTTCACAGTTGCCAGAACGTACTATGTTCCCATTGATGAGGGTCAGTTAGAACAATTAGAGAGGGTCTGCAGCCAGATTTGGAGCATCAAGGCACCCCTCAAAGTGCAACTCTTTCTTTGGCTTGCACGGAGGGGGGGCCTAACAACGGGTTTTCTTAGGAGGATGATCATGGGGACCCCAGAGTAGACGTGTGAGCTCTTTTGTGGTGCGGACAATCGTACTGAGCACCTGTTCTCTAGGTGCCCTTTCACCCATTGGGTTTGGCTTGAAGTGGCTAGTACTACACCTCCCCCATGGGAATTTTTGTAGGACTTGTTGTTGGACCAAACTAGGGATAGTACTAGAATGGCTGCAACTCTGTGGGCCATGTGGCGTGCTTAGAATGGGAGGGTCTTTACCACTGAGTCTTTCGTCTCCTTTGATATTGTTAGATGAGCCCACCTGTGGGCGTCATCTTGGTCCATGTAATTTTTCTCCATGAGTAATATATTTGGATGAGCACCATCTTGGCATCTTGTCCATTCCTTTTTCCAAAAAAAAAAACTGAATACCTTAAAACTTAAACCCAAAAGCCAAAACCTAACACCCTAGATCCTAAATCCAAAACCTTAAACTATAAACTCAAAACGCTTAAAACGAAACCCAAAATGCAATACGCTAGATCCTAAAATCTAAACTCAAAACCCTAAACCTAACACTTTAAACCCTAAAATCAAAACTTGTAACCCAACACTTTAAACTTAAAATCCAATTCCATCGTTAATGGAAAACCTAAGCCCAACATCCTAAACCCTAAACCTAAAAGGTAAACTCAAAGCCGAATAAATTTCAGTAGAATTTCCCCCATAATATGCACATTTTCCAATTCCTGCATATAATAAAACAAATCATATGTGTAGGCACACCCTACATTCCAATCAAATAAAAAAAGCAACTAACGTGTGGGTGCACCTAAATCAAAATTTATAAATTATTCTAAAAATGAATTGTCACATTCAATAACAATTAACATGTACAAATTATTCATCAACTTCAATTATAAATTTATAATTTACATGCAACTAATTATAATTTTAAAATTAACAACTAATTATTACTACAATAATTTCCAAAAATTTATAAAAATTAACAGAAAATAAAAAAATTTCAATTGGATGGGGATTTGGGTGGAGGATGGCAGGGAGTGGGGGAGGTGGAGGGCAGGTGGGGGAGGGCAGATGAGCAGAGGGGGAGGGTAGGAAAGGGTAGCAGAGGTGGGAAGGGGGTAGGGCACATGGGCGGAGGGGGAGGGGAGGGCAGCAGAGGTAAAGGAGGTAGGGATGGGGGGTTGGCGATGGGGAAGGGGGAAGGGGGCATCGGTTGAGGGGAGGGTAGAGGGGGAGGGGAAGGTGGAGGAGGAGGTGGATGTTGGTGAAGGGGGAAGGGGATAGTGCGGCAAGGGGTGGAGGGGGAAGGGGGTGGAGTGGCAAGGGGTGAAGGGGAGGGAAGGAGGAGGACAGGGGCAGTATCGTCACTAAATCATTTCCTAATAATACATCTCCCTCCCTCAACTTTTGGAGGCACTTGTTAATTTCATTGAATTATGATGGTTTTACTATAAACCGTCATTAAATGGAGCACGCCTACTGACTTTCAGTGACAATTTAGGAAATAATCGTTGCTAAATCTCAAATTGGAGATTTAGCATGTCAGGGGATGGGGGATTTAGGGTTTAGGCGATGGTTATGATAATAACCATCGCTCAATGTTGTATTTAGTGATGGTCAAATAATGGCCGCCGATTAATCGTCGCAAAATGTGCTTTCTGTAGTAGTACTTGAAAACCACATGCGTTGACATGTTGGATTGCCGGTGTTGATGATTGATCATTGCCTGCCACGACATTGCAAACCATGTGAGTTGAGGTGTCGGTTACACAGATCTATACCAAACTTTGTTTTTTCCTTTGGCAATTTTAGGGAAAGACAATATTGCGACCGGCCAACCTTTCGGCTGTGAGGCCCACTTTTTATAAGGACTCCACTTGCCACACACGAGAACACACCATTCAATTCAACATGTGCATTTGTAAGCAATGGTGAATACATATGATTTTCAAGTGGGACAGGTCCACCCTTGGTCTAGTAAGATCGTGTAGAGTGGATAGTTTGTCTGCCTTCAATTTTTCGTAATTTAACAAGGGAACTCACTTGATTGGTTAACTCACTTGATTGGTTTGTCCGTTGCTCCTATCTAAGAGATTAGTGTTGATGTCTTAGCTTACTCCATAAAAAAATAGTACACGGCCCATGTCAACTTGTACAAATTATTCTAAAAGTTAATTATCACATTCAATAACAATTTACATGTCATAATTATTCGTCAACTTCAATTATAAATTTATAATTTACATGTAACTAATTATAATTTTAACAATTAAAAACTAATTATTACTACAATAATTTCCAAAAATTTACAAAAATTAATAGAAAATAAAAAAAAATTCAATTGGAGGGGGACTGGGGTGGAGGATGGTAGGGAGTGGAGCAGGTGAAGGGCGGGTGGGGGAGGGCAGATGGGGCAGAGGGGGAGGGAAAGGCAGTGGAGGCAGAGGAGGTGGGAAGGGGGTAGGACACGTGGAGCAGAGGGGGAGGGGAAGGCAGCGAAGGTAAAGGTAGGGATGGGGGGAGGGCAGAGAGGAAGGGCAAAGGGGGCGTCAACTGAGGGCAGGGTGGAGGAGGAGGGGAGGGCGAAGGGTGGAGCAGGAGGCAGACACTAGCGGAGGTGGAAAGGGAACGGGGAGACGTGACAAGGGTGGAGGGGGAAGGGGGTGGAGCAGCTAGGGACGGAGGGGGAGGGGAGTAGGATGATAAGGGCGAGAACATCGTCGAGGTCTATGACGAATGGCTAGTGATGATGATGACAGTTAGGAGAGTTGCGCGGTGAGGAGTCTTGGAGAGGGAGGGTCATCGCAGTGAGGAGGGTCAGAGACGGAGGGTCGTCGCGGTGAGGAGGGTCACCAAAGAGGGAGGGTCAACGCGGTGAGGAGGGGCAGAGGTCCTTCGCGAGTAGAGTGAGCTGCCTAATCCCTAATATCCTAGATTTAGCGATGGTTTGGGAAAACATCGTCGTCATATCCATTAAAAAATTAATTTCGAATCACTGCTTCCAAAGAAAATGGGTGCGATATGCAACGGTTTTTCATTAAACCGTCGGTAAATCATTTGCTAATAATACATCTCCCTCCCTCAACTTTTGGAGGCACACTCTAATTTCATTGAATTAGGGACAGTTTTACTATAAATCATCGCTAAACGGAGCATGCCTACTGACTTTCGATGACGATTTTGGAAATAAATGTTGCTAAATCCCAAACTGGAGATTTAGCATGGCAGGGGATAAGGGATTTAGGGTTTTGGCAACATAGCCGTCGCTCAATGTTGTCTTTAGTGATGGTCAAATAATGGTCACCGATTAATCGTTGCAAATTGCACTTTCTCTAGTAGTGCTTGAAACCCATGTGCGTTGATGTGTTGGACTGTCGGTGTTGATGAATGATTGTTGCGGGCCATGGCTTTGTAAACCATGTGTGTTGAGGTGTCAGTTACATCAATCTATACCAAACTTTACTTTTTTCTTTGGCAATTTTAAGGAAAGAGACAATATTGGGACCAGCCAACCTTTTGGCTATGAGGACCATTTTTTAAAAGGACTCCACTTGCCACAAACAAGAACACTCCATTCAATTCAACATGTGCATTTGTAGGCAATGGGTGAATACAGATGATTTTCTAGTGGGATGGGTCCACCCTTGGCCTGGTAAGATCATGCAGAATGAACAATTTGTCTACCTTCAATTATTCATAATTTAACAAGGGAACTTTCTTGATTGGTATGATTGTTACTCCTATCTACGAGATTACTGTTGATGTCTCAGCTTACTCCAAAAAAAAAAAAAGACAAGGCCCATGTCAACATGTACAAATTATTCTAAAAATTAATTATCATATTAAATAATAATTAACATGCAGAAATTATTCGTCAACTTCAATTATAAATTTATAATTTACATGCAACTAATTATAATTTTAACAATTAACAACTAATTATTGCTACAACAATTTCCAAAAATTTACAAAAATTAACAGAAAATAAAAGAAAATTTCAATTGGAGGGGGACTTAGGTGGAGGATGGCAGGGAGTGGGGGAGGTGAAGCGTAGGTGGGGGAGGGTAGATTCGGTGGAGGGGGAGGGGAGGAAAGGGTAGTGGAGGTGGAGGTGGGAATGGGGGTAGGGCAGATGGGGCAGAGGGGTAGGGGAGGGCAGCGGAGGTGGAGGTAGGGATGGGAGGAGGGCAGCGGGGGAGGGTAGAGGGGACATCGACTAAAGGGAGGGTGAAGGGGGAGCGGAGGGTGGAGGGCGGAGGAGGTGGACGTTGTCGGAGGTGGAAAAGGGAGGGGGGTGGTGTGGCAAGGGACGGAGGTGGAGGAGGGTGGAGCGACAAGGGGCAGAGGGGGAAGGGGGGAGGATGGGCGCGAGTACCTCATCAAGGTCGACAACAAATAACCAGCGATGACGATGATGGTAAGGAGTCTCGGAGTGGGAGGGTCACCACGGTGAGGAAGGTCAGAGACGGAGGGTCACCGCGGTGAGGATGGCCGCAAGAGAGGGAGGGTTGGCGCGGTGAGGAGGGGCAGAGGTTCTTCACGAGTAGAGTGAGGAGGCAAAGCCCGTGCTCCTCATCCCTAATATCCCATATTTGGTAATAGTTTGGAAAAATATCGTTGCCATATCCATAAAAAACTAATCTCGAATCGTTGCTTCCTAAGAAAATGGGCGCGGTATGCAACAGTTTCCCATTAAACCGTCGCTAAATCATTTCCTAATAATACATCTTCCTTCCTCAACTTTTGGAGGTAGGCACTAATTTCATTGAATTAGGGATGGTTTTACTATAAACCATCACTAAACAAAGCACGCCTACCGACTTTCGGTGATGGTGTAGGAAATAATCATTGCTAAATCTCAAATCGAAGATTTAGCATGGTAGGGGATACGGGATTTAGGGTTTAGGTGACGGTTATGATAATAATTGTCGCTTAATGTTGTATTTAGCGATGATCAAATAACGGTCGCCGATTAATCGTCGTAAATCACGCTTTGTACAATAGTACTTGAAAACCACGTGCATTGACGTGTTGGACTATCAGTGTTAATGAATGATCATTGCTGGCCATGACCTTGCAAACTATGTGCGTTGAGGTGTTGGTTACGCAGATCTATACCAAACTTTGTTTTTTCCTTTGGCAATTTGAGGGAAAGAGACAATTGGGACTGGCCAACCTTTCAGCTGTGGAGCCCATTTTTTATAAGGACTCCACTTGCCACATGTGAGAAAATGCCATTCAATTCAACATGTGCATTTGTAGGCAGTGGGTGAATACAGATGATTTTCATGTGGGACAGGTCCACCATTGGCCTAGTAAGATCGTGCAGAGTGGACAGTTTGTCTGCCTTCGATTATTCGTAATTTAACAAGGGAACTCACTTGATTGGTTTGACCGTTACTCCTATCTAAGAGATTAGTGTTGATGTCTTAGCTCACTCCAAAAAAAACAAGAACACGGCCTACCTATCCCCATCCTCTCTGTCTCTTTCCTCTATCTCCTCTCCGTCTTTTTCCTCTATCTCCTCTCCATTCTTCGGCATGAGTTTGGAGAAAGATCGAGTGAAACCAAAGGCGTGTGCGCAACCGAGGATGCTAGCCTATCGCATCTTTTTCTTTTGTTTTTTTGAGGTAAAAGAGCAAAATTCATTGCAACCTCAAAGGAGATTGAGCCAAAGCCAAGAACCAAATACAAGAGAATCTATACAAATCTGACCAAGTTATGGGCCAAAGCAACATACTCCCTAGGCACCTTGGATACTGAAAGAGAGGCAGCGTTAGCAAGTAAGGAATGACAGTTAAGGTTGTGACTGATCAAGTATCTAGCTAACGGTTTCGACAACATCGCTGAAGATAGAGCCCACTTCGATAGCCGAATTCAATGCAAGATAAATGCCAGCTTATCACATCTTAATATGCAATGGAAAGTTGCGCATATGTAGACACTACGTAAATTCCTGTAGCTAATGTTTTCATCATTTTCTTCTATAGAAAATTCAATAAAGTTGATGTTTAGCAAGGAGGCAAATTGAATTGTTTTAACTTTGTTGTAAAACTATGTCCAATTCAAGCCCCTAGGATGGCTCTTTTGCTCAAAATTTTTTTAAAAAATCCTATTATTTGGGGAAATTGCAATTATTTTCCCTTATAATATATATGATGATATTTTACATAATATATACAAATTTGAATTTGATTTGTCTTTGGGGGCAAATTAGTTAACAATTGCTGGTGGATATTAGTAAGATGCATGATCATTTGCTAGGTGAGATTTATGTAAGTTATAGACAATTTATCACTACATTATGCATATTTATCACAAATAATTGATACATATATATTTGAATTATCTTATATTTGTCGATTCTTTTTATTGATTTTTCCTATTATAAATTCGATCAAGCTATAAACAACAAAATTACGTATGAAGTCAATTAAAAAATCACACTAACACTTTAATTTGTACTGGTGGCTAAAAGTGTAGGCAAAAGGATTTAGTTAGTTTGTCTGACTATTAGTCTCAATCCTTCATGATCCTTTCCATTAAGGAAATACATATATTAATGGATTAAAGAGATGTACGTGGTAATTCTAATTCATGAGGCCTAAAATCAAGCTATTTTATAAGTTATTAAGTTGGATCCAAATATGGACAGTAGCATAGCGTCATCCACACTAGTGGGAGTGCTTCACCATAGATGATTAATTATGCATCCCCTAATAAACATTAATTTCATAGAGTAGTGGAGCTTTCAGTTAAATCTAACAACGAGCAAATTGCTTTTTCTACAATTAAGAATGCATCTACACCCAAAATGAAACCCAGCATCTAAGTGATGTCCATTTGTACACCTGTTTTAGCCTCTAAGTTCATCACATATTAAATGATGCTTCGGTTGAATGCAATTTCTATGTAGGAAGCATTTCAAGAATTACTGACCATCCTTTTTTTTCTCCAAATGAAGGACCTTCTCATTTATAACTCATAAGATGCAAGGTACATTAGGGAACAACCAAGTTTGCAGCACATTACAATGATGACAGCACTTGGTCAGTTGCAGAGCTGGTTGAACCAGTTACCTGCTCACCTTTTGCATAGATAACTCCATAATATCTTCCAAGATCAAGGAGGATCTTTGAATTATAGGCCTCATTCTCCAAGATGGATGCTGAAAGCCAAGGACTTGATTAACAAGATTTAATGCATCAGCTAAAATAAAGGCATCCTTAAATCCCCTTTGCACTGCTAGCATCAGTCCTTGATGAATCATCTAGTGCTTAGCCTCCTCACTCGATGAGACCTCATATGTGTTAGCATTGGCACAAAGAATTTGACTAATAGTATCCCCAATCACCACAGCAGCAGCTGATGTGCTAAAGACTATTGCATCCACCAAAACATGTATTCTATCATTGAAGTTAGCAGGTGTTAACACACTAAAGTTGGGTTTTAAATTCGTGTTATAGTATAGTGATAGAGCAATGAAAACACATAAATTTGTATCTCAAATTTTGAGTTCGAGGTCGTCTCTGAGAGCAAATTAATCACAATTAACAACTAATCAAGTAGTCAAAATAAAGCTAAAGAGATTGATATAACAAGAAATATATTCATTGTAGAGCAATGTATGTATCGAACTCAATAAAAAATGTGTACTCTAAGTGTTAAAGACCAAAAAAATGTGTTTATCAACTAATGCTTAATTGCATCAACGCTTAGGCACATTTCAAGCTAAGCCAACCAATCGGACATCTTAAAAGTTCACAAGACCAAGCCTAACCACGCCAAAGTTAGCCCAAGCAAAATCGAATCAATCCCTGGGCCTAGCAACCCTTCCTCTTTCTCTCTTTTCTCTCTAGTCGAATTTGATTTAGGCTTAGAGCTGCTCAGGAATGCGTCAGCAGGCGAGGGCACATGTAATGGTTGTGAGATGGGGACCCAACCCCCAGTGTCTTGGGCAGATAGCATGGGGGTGCATCTCAATTTATGCGTTGATCAGTGTTCTTTCCAAATGAGGTGGGACAAAAGAAGTCCTCCTTCATTCTCCACATGAATGAGCTCTGCTCAATTGGAGCTGTATGTGGCTTCAATCCTCTAGGATGACTCTTGGAGCTATTCCATGCTCGAGGAATGCAGCAGCGAGGCAAGTGGACGTCAATTGGAGTTGAACGACAACGAAGAAGATGACCGGCGATGGCAAGGGCCCTATAACAAAATATAGGCCTAGGTCCCCAATTAGATACCTAGATAGCTTCGCCAGAGGGAGGCAAAGGTGATGTTGATTAAGTTGGGGAATGCGTGAGGCGACTAGCCGATGAGGCTTTAATGAGCTCTGGCGATCGAAGTTGGGGAGAATGATAGAGGTGATGTATGGGCCAATTAAGTTTGGCAAAAGGTTTGCAAGGGTGAGGGGGACCTTTTGCTAGGCTTAATTGAGTTGGAGGAAAATGGAGGAGGTCAGGGAAAGAGGGTGGTTAGTGCTGCAGTGGTCTGAGTCGGAGAAGACGAAGGACCTAATGTCTGGAGCTCTAGAGCTCCAGAACTCTAATTGAAGGGGAGAGAAAGAAAAGCCCCAAATTAATTTAAAGAAAGGAGAAGGGGAGAGGGATCACCAGTGGTCGCCGATGATGAGGACAAAGGGGAGGATGGCCAAAGTGAATAAGGGCGAGGGAGAAGCTAAAAGCTTCATGGGAAGCTTCGTATGAAGATGAGTGTAACGAACGCGTGCCCCAGACGCCTTTTAAGACGTCTGGGAGGTGGCCCAGACGTTGGACCAGACGTCTGGGATCACATCCAGACGTCTGACCAGACGTCCGGGATCGTTTACAGACGTCTGGAGAACAGTTATGTTCGCACGGGAGATTCGTCTGCGCGCCTGTGCGCGCAGACCTGCGATTCCTCTCTCTCTCTCTGCGGCTGCAGGCGCGCTGCGACCACCTTCTCTCTCCTCCTCGCGCGGCCTTAAAAGGGCGCGCCTCCCCTCCCGTCTCCACCGTCTCCTCCTTCTTCTCCTTCCTGTGCGCGAGAGCGAGCGGACGCGAGGGCAGCAGCGGCAGCCGCAGTGAGCGCGGAGGAGCTGCGGCATGCGAGGGCGGGGCTCTGCCGTGAGGGCGAGCTCGCCGGAGCGGCTTGGCCGGCCGGCGGAGGGCGCAGGGGGCACGGAGCGTCGCGGAGAGGGACCTGCTGCGGTCGGAGCAGCGGACGCGCGAGGTGCGACGCGGGCGGCGTCGCGAGCGGAGGCCGAGCAGGGTCCTGATTCTGGAAAAATTTCCAGAATCAGACATCTGGGTTGATAGCCAGACGGCAAGGTCGACGTCTGTAAGATCATACAGACGTCTGAAAGGTGAGTTTCCGCTTTCTCCTTCCTTCTTGTCGACTGACCGTACTGAGGGAGGGGGGTTGGCCGTGTGCAGGTTCGCTGATTTGCCATCCTTTGCGAATCAGACGTCTGTAAGTTTTACCAGACGACGGGAGTGACCTACAGACGTCCGTGTGGACCATCGGACGTCTAGGGTATAGGACAGATGTCCCAGCAGACTTCTGGACGTCCGGGGAACCAAGCTGAACAGGTAATTCTCTGATCCACCGTTTAAGACGTCTGGAAGGAGTTCCAGACGTCTGATTTTGCACAGTATCGTCTTTTTCGACCCGTTTAGGGCCCGTTTGGGCTCCGTTTTCCGCGATTCGAGTTGCGTTCTTTTCAGAATTAATTCCTCTACTCGTCTACAGTAGCTATACACTGTTCTGAGACACTCCTTGTGTTTGATCCTTGTGATAGGACCTCGTTCGGTTGCAGTCTTGAGAGTCGCGGAGGCACGCGGGATTCCCGATCACGCCCCCAATACTCCCGTTGTACCTGGTAGAGTGGCTTTAAGTATTAATAAAATCTGTTAAAGTATGGAACCATAACTAGAACCTAGGGCATTGCATGAATCCTAGGAATGAGAAATATATGGAATGATAGCTCCTAGGTGTTGCATGAATCCTAGGGCCGGAAAACTAGATTGTATGATAGATCCTAGGATATGGCATGAATCCTAGGATGGAAAAACTAGTGGAATGTATATTACTGCAGTCTTGGAAAAATGGAAAGGAATATATAAAGCTGCCTGTAAATTTAATTAACAGCTGCCTGTTATGAATAAAGAAACATGTTTGAGATCATGGATTTTGAGAACGTGAATCTGGAAAGTGAAACATATGATGTTCTGAGATTAAAGGATGGAACCCTACGGGGAATTAGGAGTGGAACTCCTGGAAAGAGAAAGGAATGGAACTGAGATGTTGTTCGTACTGTCTCTTGGGTACGCAGTACCAAGGGAAGTACCTGTACCAGTTTAGTGCAGAGTGGGGCCAGCCACCCAGGGACCCGGGGTTAGGATTGGCCGCTCTGTACCGACTTGCTGGCCCTCGTGTACGTAGTACCGAGGAGAGCTACTAGTGTTAGGAGAGTACTAGCTACCCCACGGGCCCCGGGGTTCTGCTAGCCTCCTTCACCGACTTGTTAGGCCCACTAGGGCAAACCAGGGTAGTCAGGCGAGGGTGCGCGGACTGTGAAGGGGCAAGGCCCCGATTTGGTTACTGTGGAGGGGTTGGACCCCTGTTACTGAGAGGGCTCTGCCCTGGTTCCGTGCTGTGCTTTGGGCGCACCCGTTAACGGAAACGACTGACCGTGTGCCAGTGCGGGCTAGCTACCTGTGCGTTTATCGCGCGTGCCGTAGTCACCGTTACGTTTGTCAGTGACCTTGGGGTGGTTGACTGAGGGTAGGATCACCACGGGGGACTCTCCCGGCCAGGAGAGCACCACGTGCTACTTCTACTTTTGGAAAAGACTGCAATCAAGATCGTTCCCACGAGGACATTCGAGATCAAGTAAAGGATCTGAGAAATAAATGAAATAGTAAGAAAAATTGAAAGATGTGAATAAAGGAAGTAATAGAACATAACAGCTATTGTACACTCTACTGTTGCCTTTAGTTAGTTTGCCACTCTACTCAGCGTTTTGCTGACGTGTTACACTCATTACCTTTTTCAGGACCAGGTGTTGAGCAGCCAGGGTCGGCGGCTGCAGAGGACGCTGGGCCGAGTAGGGTCCAGTAGAGTTACCACAGCTTTTGTACCCCTTTTGTTTCTGTTCTAGTGAGTAGTTTTTGTTTCCGCTGTACCTTCTTTACCTGCAGTTCTTGTTATATGATACATGCTGTTTTACTGTTGTGGTGATACCTACTGTAGTAGTTTCTTTCCTTACTGCTGTACTTTCTTACTGTTAGTTATATTCATGCTGAATGTGATTTATTTTACTGTCTTTTGGTTACTTCGTCGTTGGACGACTAGGTCTTGGGATTAGTCGAGTCGGTCCGGTTCTCGTGTCTCGTAGGGACTCTGGAACCGGGTCGTTACAAGATGGTATCAGAGCAAGGTCGTCCCGAGAAGTGAATCAACTGACTGGAAAATAACCAATTCACATGTTTATAGCTAGAGTAGCCACCACAACATATCTCTTGACATGAGCTCTTAGAAGTTTTGTTAGGTACCGTTTGTTTTGACGTTTCCGTTTTGTTTCACGTCTCCTTGCAGGAGATGCCTCGTCGCGGGACTGGCGAGACTGGTCGCGGGCGCGGCCGAGGGCGAGGTCGGCGAGGTGGATGTGCTGTCATTGACGTCTCGGTGGACCAGCCACCACTCCCTGGCATCCAGGCCCAGGACCTCGCCAGACTGATACGGGATATTGTACGAGAGGAGCTCCACCCACCGCCCCGAGCACCTCCTCCTGGGGTTGCAGAGGGGGAGTCCTCTGTGGGACCACGCGACGGACGCGGCGCTGGACACGAGGGAGGGGATGGGCCCCTGCCGCCCCCACCTTCCTCCGACACTTCTGTACACGAGGCACCTTCACCTGGAGGTGCACCAGCACCTCCCCTACAGCGCCACTTCGAGCTTTTCGGACAGTTCCGGAAGCTGAAGCCCCCCTCCTTCAAGGGGGATGAGGACCCGACCGAGGCAGAGGACTGGCTTGAGCAGCTGGAGAAGATCTTCGACACCCTTCGCCCCCCGGTGGAGTGCCGCGTGGCCTTTGCCACGTACCAGCTGGAGAGTGCGGCACACCGGTGGTGGAGGGCGGTCCGGGGTCAAGAGAGGGACGAGCCGACATGGGACTAGTTCGTCACCCTCTTCTGCGAGCAGTACTTTCCCCAGACGTGGCAGGACCAGAGGAGGCGGGAGTTCCACACTCTCCGCCAAGGGACGATGACCGTGAGCGCGTACCGCACGCGTTTCTTGGAGGTGTCCCGCTTTGCAGCGACAGCGGTAGCCACTGAGGAGGAGCGCCTTTGGAGGTTCACCGAGGGGCTCCGGCCTGCGATCCGGGGGTATGTCAAACCCCTGAAGCTGCCGACGTTTTCAAGGGTGGTAGAGGCAGCTATGACTTACGAGGAGACCAACCCGTCTGCGCGAGAGACCGACGGCGGGCGGAAGAGGCCCTTTCAGCCAGACTTCTCACAGGGCCGGCGAGAACGGAGACACGTGATGTCCGCAGGAGAGCCGTCACGTTGTGCAGGGCCATCAGTGGCCTTTGGGGGCCCTCGACAGGGGCCAGTCGCCAGCACCGGACCCCCGCCTAGCCGACAGCAGGGACTCACTGAGGGCGGGAGTCGGGTTCCCCTCTGCTACCAGTGTGGCCAGCCGGGCCACGTCAGGAGGGACTGCCCATCTAGGGCAGGAGGTCAGCAGATACTTCCCGCGCAGAGCACTGGAGGGCGCGCAGGAGGCCCCGGTCCCCAGGCACGAGGAGGAGGACAGCAGTCGCGAGGAGGGTACCGGCCAGCACCTGCCCGTCCGACGCAGAGTGTGGCTGCTTCGTCCGCACCTAGGGCTGAGGGGCGTATCAACGCCCTAACACACAGGGACGCCAGAGCATCGGGATCCGTGGTAGCAGGTATGGTTTCAGTTTCTGGTAGACTCGTTTACACGCTTTTCGATTCTGGCGCTACGCACTCGTTTGTCGCAGCCAGTTTCGCAGTTAGTTTGGACCAGGATTATACACTGTTAGAGAATCCATTCGTAATCAGAGGTCCGAGTGGTCAGCTGTTTGTAGCTGAGGAGGTGTACACGGGTTGCGGGGTCAGCATCGGGGGACACAGCCTGCCAGCTGACCTGATTATGATACAGATGGAGGACTTTGGAGTGATTCTGGGGATGGATTGGCTGTCCGCTTACCACGCCTTGGTAGACTGTTTTGAGAGGAAGATTGTCTTCTCCATTCCGGAGTTGCCTTCTTTCGAGTTTCACGGGCAGCCAGTGGACGGAGGGTTCAGGTGCATTTCGGCACTTCGGGCGGCGAGACTTTTGAGCCAGGGGTGTGAGGGCTTCCTAGCTTGTGTGGTGGCAGAGCACAGCCCCGTGGCAGACTTCCAGAGCATCCCGGTGGTCAGAGAGTTCTCCGACGTGTTCCCAGACGAGTTACCAGGACTACCGCCCGAGCGTGAGATCGAGTTTGAGATCTCACTAGTACCAGGGACCAGCCCCATCTCCACCGCGCCATACAGGATGGCACCGCTTGAGCTGCGAGAGCTCAAGTCTCAGTTGCAGGACCTTTTGGAGAAGGATTTCGTGAGGCCCAGTGCGTCTCCCTGGGGAGCCCCGGTACTGTTTGTGAAGAAGAAGGATGGGACCCTACGCCTTTGCGTGGACTACCGACAGCTGAATAGGGTCACCATCAAGAACAGATATCTGCTGCCGAGGATCGACGATTTGTTTGACCAGTTGCGGGGTGCCACGGTGTTTTCCAAGATCGACTTGAGGTCTGGATACCACCAGTTGAGGATCAGGGAGACCGACGTCTCCAAGACAGCTTTCCGCACCCGATACGGACACTACGAGTTTTTGGTCATGCCGTTTGGGCTGACCAATGCCCCCGCTGCTTTCATGGACCTGATGAACCGGGTGTTTAGACCGTACTTGGACTAGTTTGTGGTGGTTTTCATAGATGATGTACTCATCTATTCTAGAGATCGGACGCAGCACGGACAGCACTTGCGGATGGTTCTGGACACTCTGAGACGACGCAGGCAGTACGCCAAATACAGCAAGTGCGAGTTCTGGTTGAGGGAGGTGACCTTTTTGGGTCATGTGATCTCTGGAGACGGCCTGGCGGTGGATCCCGCCAAGGTCGAGGCAGTGCTCAGGTGGGAGAGACCGCGTTCAGTCACTGAGATTCGCAGTTTCCTGGGACTGGCAGGTTACTACAGACGGTTCATCAGAGGGTTTTCGCAGATTGCACGTCCTATGACACAGTTGACCCGGAAGGATGTGCCTTTCGCTTGGACAGACGCCTGTGAGGCGTGTTTTCTGGAGCTGAAGGAGAGGTTGACCTCGGCTCTCGTGCTCACCATCCCTGACAGTAGTGGCGGGTTCGTTGTGTACACGGACGCTTCCTTGCAGGGGTTAGGAGGTGTGCTCATGCAGAGGGGTCACGTGGTCGCTTACGCTTCGCGGCAACTGAAGCCCCATGAGCATACCTACCCTACCCACGATCTAGAGTTGGCAGCTGTTGTCTTCGCGCTGAAGACATGGAGGCACTACTTGTACGGTGAGACCTTCGAGATTTTTACAGATCACAAGAGCCTCAGATATCTTTTTGACCAGAAGGAGCTCAACATGAGACAGAGACGTTGGTTGGAGCTCCTGAAGGACTACGACTGCAGCATCTCCTACCACCCGGGAAAGGCCAATGTGGTGGCTGACGCCTTGAGCCGTAAGGCGCCCGCACGCTTGGCCAGTCTACAGTTACAGAGTTGGAGCCTTTTGGGGGAGGTGGGCAGTTGGCGACCTCTAGAGTTATGAGGGTATTGTGGGGCAGTGACGGTGACACGGCAGACCAGGCCAGAGTTGATAGACCGCATCATCACGGGACAGATGGCCGATCCGTACTTGCAGTCTTTGCGCGACAGAGTACTATCAGGGGACCCAGGGGACTTCTCTTTCACAGACCAGGTGTTACGCTTGAGGGGACGGTTGTGCGTCCCCAGAGACGAGGAGCTGTTGAGAGAGCTCCTGACTGAGGCACACGGTTCCAGATTCACCATACATCCCGGAAACACGAAAATGTACCATGACTTGAGACGCGAGTTCTGGTGGAGAGGGATGAAGCGGGATGTGGGTGAGTTCGTGCAGCAGTGCTTAGTGTGCCAGCAGGTGAAAGCCGAGCATCAGAGGCCTGCAGGGCCGCTTCAGCCGCTTCCAGTGCCAGAGTGGAAGTGGGAGAGCATCACCATGGACTTGGTGGTGGGCTTACCTATTACCCAGCGAGGACACGACGCAGTCTGGGTAATAATGGATAGATTGACGAAGACGGCACGATTTTTGCCGATCCGAGTCACTTTGGGACCAGCACAGTTGGCAGAGAGGTATATCCGTGATGTGGTGCGACTACATGGAGTTCCGCGGGAGATCGTATCCGACCGGGATACCCGCTTTACGTCCCAGTTTTGGGCTGAGTTTCAGCAGGCTTTGGGGACGAGGTTGAGGTTTAGCACGGCTTACCACCCCCAGACGGACGGACAGTCGGAACGCACGATACAGACACTTGAGGACCTTTTGCGTGCCTGTGTACTAGACTGGAGGGGCTCTTGGGAGGAGCACCTGCCCCTGGCGGAGTTTGCATACAACAACAGTTATCACTCGAGCATCGGCATGGCTCCCTACGAGGCTCTGTACGGACGGAAATGCACGGCACCCTTGAGTTGGGTTGAGGTGGGGACCAAGTGGGAGGTTGGCCCCAGGTTGATCCGGCAGAGTCAGGAGGTAGTCGAGCAGATCCACAGACGACTCCGCACTGTCAGGAGCAGACAGAAGAGCTACGCAGATCGCAGACGCAGAGAGGTGCAGTTCGAGGTTGGGGACCACGTCTTCCTTCGTGTTTCGCCCATGAAGGGCTTACAGCGGTTTGGGGTGAGAGGGAAGCTCGCGCCGAGGTTTGTGGGGCCCTTTGAGGTCCTGGAGCGAGTTGGACCCGTTGCTTACAGACTTGCCCTTCCCCCGCAGCTTTCTGGTGTGCACGACGTGTTCCACGTGTCCAACCTCAGGAAGTACGTAGCCGATCCCAGCCACGTACTGAGTCACGAGAGCGTCGAGGTGAGCGACGACCTGACCTACCCCGAGCGGCCAGTGCAGATCCTAGACCGAGCCGTCCGCAGGTTGAGACGAAAGCAAGTACCCCTGGTAAAGGTTTTGTGGAGGAGCCAGCGGTACGAGGAGGCTACCTGGGAGCCTGAGGCGGCAATGCGGGAGCGGTACCCGGAGCTTTTCGCGGGTACATCTTTTCGGACCGGCTTCGGTCCTCTTTGAGTTTGTTATGGTTATTTGGACATCTTTTTCCCGCACCCTAGTTGGCGCAAGTTTCGGGGACGAAACTTCCTTTCAGTTTGTTATATTGTAACGAACGCGTGCCCCAGACGCCTTTTAAGACGTCTGGGAGGTGGCCCAGACGTCGGACCAGACGTCTGGGATCACATCCAGACGTCTGACCAGACGTCCGGGATCGTTTACAGACGTCTGGAGAACAGTTATGTTCGCACGGGAGATTCGTCTGCGCGCTTGTGTGCGCAGACCTGCGATTCCTCTCTCTCTCTCTGCGGCTGCAGGCGCGCTGCGACCACCTTCTCTCTCCTCCTCGCGCGGCCTTAAAAGGGCGCGCCTCCCTTCCCGTCTCCACCGTATCCTCCTTCTTCTCCTTCCTGTGCGCGAGAGCGAGCGGACGCGAGGGCGGCAGCGGCAGCCGCAGTGAGCGCGGAGGAGCTGCGGCGTGCGAGGGCGGGGCTCTGCCGTGAGGGCGAGCTCGCCAGAGCGGCTTGGCCGGCCGGCGGAGGGCGCAGGGGGCACGGAGCGTCGCGGAGAGGGACCTGCTGCGGTCGGAGCAGCGGACGCGCGAGGTGCGACGCGGGCGGCGTCGCGAGCGGAGGCCGAGCAGGGTCCTGATTCTGGAAAAATTTCCAGAATCAGACATCTGGGTTGATAGCCAGACGGCAAGGTCGACGTTTGTAAGATCATACAGACGTCTGAAAGGTGAGTTTCCGCTTTCTCCTTCCTTCTTGTCGACTGACCGTACTGAGGGAGGGGGGTTGGCCGTGCGCAGGTTCGCTGATTCGCCATCCTTTGCGAATCAGACGTCTGTAAGTTTTACCAGACGACGGGAGTGACCTACAGACGTCCGTGTGGACCATCGGACGTCTAGGGTATAGGACAGATGTCCCAGCAGACTTCTGGACGTCCGGGGAACCAAGCTGAACAGGTAATTCTTTGATCCACCGTTTAAGACGTCTGGAAGGAGTTCCAGACGTCTGATTTTGCACAGTATCGTCTTTTTCGACCCGTTTAGGGCCCGTTTGGGCTCCGTTTTCCGCGATTCGAGTTGCGTTCTTTTCAGAATTAATTCCTCTACTCGTCTACAGTAGCTATACACTGTTCTGAGACACTCCTTGTGTTTGATCCTTGTGATAGGACCTCTTTCGGTTGCAGTCTTGAGAGTCGCGGAGGCACGCGGGATTCCCGATCACGCCCCCATTACTCCCGTTGTACCTGGTAGAGTGGCTTTAAGTATTAATAAAATCTGTTAAAGTATGGAACCATAACTAGAACCTAGGGCATTGCATGAATCCTAGGAATGAGAAATATATGGAATGATAGCTCCTAGGTGTTGCATGAATCCTAGGGCCGGAAAACTAGATTGTATGATAGATCCTAGGATATGGCATGAATCCTAGGATGGAAAAACTAGTGGAATGTATATTACTGCAGTCTTGGAAAAATGGAAAGGAATATATAAAGCTGCCTGTAAATTTAATTAACAGCTGCCTGTTATGAATAAAGAAACATGTTTGAGATCATGGATTTTGAGAACGTGAATCTGGAAAGTGAAACATATGATGTTCTGAGATTAAAGGATGGAACCCTACGGGGAATTAGGAGTGGAACTCCTGGAAAGAGAAAGGAATGGAACTGAGATGTTGTTCGTACTGTCTCTTGGGTACGCAGTACCAAGGGAAGTACCTGTACCTGTTTAGTGCAGAGTGGGGCCAGCCACCCAGGGACCCGGGATTAGGATTGCCCGCTCTGTACCGACTTGCTGGCCCTCGTGTACGTAGTACCGAGGAGAGCTACTAGTGTTAGGAGAGTACTAGCTACCCCACGGGCCCCGGGGTTCTGCTAGCCTCCTTCACCGACTTGTTAGGCCCACTAGGGCAAACCAGGGTAGTCAGGCGAGGGTGCGCGGACTGTGGAGGGGCAAGGCCCCGGTTTGGTTACTGTGGAGGGGTTGGACCCCTGTTACTGAGAGGGCTCTGCCCTGGTTCCGTGCTGTGCTTTGGGCGCACCCGTTAACGGAAACGACTGACCGTGTGCCAGTGCGGGCTAGCTACCTGTGCGTTTATCGCGCGTGCCGTAGTCACCGTTACGTCTATCAGTGACCTTGGGGTGGTTGACTGAGGGTAGGATCACCACGGGGGACTCTCCCGGCCAGGAGAGCACCACGTGCTACTTCTACTTTTGGAAAAGACTGCAATCAAGATCGTTCCCACGAGGACATTCGAGATCAAGTAAAGGATCTGAGAAATAAATGAAATAGTAAGAAAAATTGAAAGATGTGAATAAAGGAAGTAATAGAACATAACAGCTACTGTACACTCTACTGTTGCCTTTAGTTAGTTTGCCACTCTACTCAGCGTTTTGCTGACGTGTTACACTCGTTACCTTTTTCAGGACCAGGTGTTGAGCAGCCAGGGTCGGCGGCTGCAGAGGACGCTGGGCCGAGTAGGGTCCAGTAGAGTTACCACAGCTTTTGTACCCCTTTTGTTTCTGTTCTAGTGAGTAGTTTTTGTTTCCGCTGTACCTTCTTTACCTGCAGTTCTTGTTATATGATACATGCTGTTTTACTGTTGTGGTGGTACCTACTGTAGTAGTTTCTTTCCTTACTGCTGTACTTTCTTACTGTTAGTTATATTCGTGCTGAATGTGGTTTATTTTACTGTCTTTTGGTTACTTCCTCGTTGGACGACTAGGTCTTGGGATTAGTCGAGTCGGTCCGGTTCTCGTGTCTCGTAGGGACTCGGGAACCGGGTCGTTACAATGAGGAAGAAGAACCCTCGGTCTATTGTGTGTGGCAAAGGGCGAGGAAGAAGAATGAGGAGCTCCAATGATGCGATGAACTTGCCAGTATGAAGGAAGAAGGGGGTGAGATTCGGTGAAAGTGTGCATACCACCACCTTGTAAATGTGCCACCCTTTAAATAAAACCAAATCCCAGCTCAATTAAGCCAAGTTAGGCTAATTTGGCAAGGAATTTGGCAAGTTTTTTAGCTCACAGAATAAGGGCTCATTTGAGATGATTCCAGCCAAATCAGATATCAAGAGGTGGTTCAACTGATAGAGAATGGGCTTAGGATCATTCCTACCAAATTTAGTGGATTTGATCTTGATTTAATCATTTAAATCTTAGATTGAAGTTCATTAATTTGGGTTTCATGTTCCTGCAATTGCCTTGTAGGGCTGACGAAGGTGATGGCAGTAGGGGGCTATTCGCAAGAATGACAAAAAGCTAGGGTTCTGCTTGTAATAAAAACACAAAAGATAGGAAGCCATGTGTAATAAATAGAGATTTGTGGGCTAAAATATAAATTAGGACAAGATGGACTGCGATTGGGCTCAAGTTTTGGGGTTGACCTAATTTCGACCCAAAGAATCTAATGGTCACTTCAGATTTGAGTTTTGACCAAGTTTGATTAGATAATTTACATAGAAGCCCAAAATAGAATAAATTCTTGCCTAAGTCTCTATTTTTGGTCAAAATGAGTTCCTTTGGCTAAAGTAAAGGTTTCAAATCTCATAAAATATTTTAAAATGATTTTAGGAGGTTTAGATTATATTTATTTCCACTAAAACACATTTATTTGAAGTAAGGCTGTAGTTAGGGTTTTTATTAAAAGAATATCCTCGAAATTCGAAAAATCCTGTTTTAGTCAGCTTAGGCCCACTTCTTAGGAAATTAAGCTCATTTGACCTTAGATTAAGCCTTGATTAACTCCTTAGTTAATCTGCATTGGTGATTATGTGTTAAAGGAACATAATTAACTTGTTTTGTCTTCTCAACCCTAACTCTGAATAGAATTATGATCTTCTCATGTATATCACAGAGCATTAATTATCATAGTAATTAGTCTAAATTAGGCTAGTCAATACTAATGATGGTGCTACCATTATACCCTCATGCCTACCTTTTGCTAGTCCCTAGCAAAATCCTATGGACCAAACTGGATCTTTAGTCCAGCTTTTAATCATAAGGATGCCTGCTTGTGCCACCACTACCCACTCTAGGCCTAGAGGTACTCAAGTACCAGCCAAGATATGGACCTGACCAGCCTCAGCCTTGGGTGCACAACGAAGGTTTCTATGACCCTAAAATCTGCTTAGAGGTTCATTGAACCCAGTTGTTAAAGCACCCATGCATACGTGCAATAAGGTCCAGGTTCATCTTACCAGTGTATTTTTTAGAAGAGAGAGATAGAGAGAGATATACTTTTGAGAGTTTTCTCTCTTTGTTTTTAAATTCCTTTAAATCCAACATTGGATTGGCCCTAAACATGGTCGGTATTAAATTCCTTATCCCCATCATCAATCCTTGAATGGTCCCTAGCAATCGATGCTTCGAAATAGCACTGCCCATGGCAACCCCCAAAACCTTGACATTTGACACTTCTTCACAGTGCCGCCCATGGTGTTCTACAGCTAAATCCAGGCCCTAGAAATCGACATTCCGAGATAATGCTACCTATGGCACCTAAACCAGCACAGGGTGCTTACATGCCCATGGTAGGATATTTAGATATCCTAGGAGACAACCGCTGAGGAGACAATACGTTACAATGTGTCCTCAAGGGGAGTATTTACTCCTCTCTGAGGAGAGAACTCATCCAATCAACTTATGCTTTTGAGCCGCTCCTAAGTCAAATTTTCAAGAAGACATTTTCTTTCCAAACAGAACACTTTATGGCATTATTTTCCGTTAAGTTCACTGAACCAAACTAGTGTGTGAATTTTTGGTGCCTAGGTTACCAAGTCCCGCAAACCAAAGGACAGACAATGAAGCTGAATAATCCGTAAGCCCAAACTTAATACATCAGCTTCGTAACTCTCTTAACCTCTTGAGAAATAGTACAGATCTTAATAAATACATGAGTGTTTAAGCCCAAAATAGGCCCAAGAGGCCTAAAGTCGGTACCCCTCACTAATCTTATTTTCTTTTAGTACTTCAGGACATTATACATCATTTGACCCATCCTAAAACTTAGGTAAGTTCGATACTCAATTATTGGGACTAACACAATTTTATTTTTGCTCCTCTATTTTTCTCCTATTTTTCCTTCTTAAAATAGATTTTCAAATTAGCTCAAAACTTTTCCTCTCCTTTCATCCCTTTTTTTTATATGAAACCCCCCTCAAAAGAATCTAATTTCATGTTGTTTTGCACTTTAATACCCTCCCATGCCTAAGATTTGTAATGCCCTCATTACAAACTAGGTGGGTTCAAGTTCATCTTAGTTCGTAAGTTAGAATAGGTCAGATGGGTGGATAACGGGTCAGGATAATTGCTGCGGATAATTTCAAGCTCTAATATGTTGATCGAAGGTGGAGTCAGTTGTGCTAAGGTACAAACCCTAATGTTTAATGGACATTCAGCTCAAAGATGGGTGAGAAGGGTCTTGGGTATTCAAATGATGGGTTGCCTCCCATTAAGTGCTAAGTTTACCACCATCAAATGGGCATAATGTAGCTCATGGTGAATAGAGATCAAAATATTCAGTAGCCAGATTCAAATCAGTAAGCTCATGGGGTTCAGTCTTTGACCACTCGCTACAAAAGGGTCTGAGTCTTAGCTGAGTTCACTAATTTTCATGGCTCCATTCCCAAAAATCCTTCATACTAGAAAAGGTTCAATCCATTTTGATCTTAGTTTCCTTGGGAAGAGATTGAGTTAGGCATCGAAGAGAAGCACTTTCTGACTAGGAAAGAAAGATTTTCGTGAGATGTGCTATCATGAAAGGTTGTTGGACGGTATTTGTACGCTGAAAATTTGACTTTTGAAAACCTTGTCGTCGTAGTCGTGTAAAAATCTGTTAAATAGATAATTTAGCAAAAACTTTGGTGAGTCCCAAGTCAAACACATGGAGGCATACGTTTGATCAAAAATTGCATTAATATTTGTTGTCATGAAGTAGATTAGCTAGTCGAATTAAATCTACCCTAGCTATTCTACTTAAAGAATAAATAATAGAAGATAGAGAAAGAATAAAACAAAAAAGAGAAAATAGAGAGAGAATGAACAAATATTTCATAGCCACAGATTCATGTTGAATACAACTACTAGCTACACTAGAAAGTAGGAAGTCTAATCTAGAAAGTGGTAAAAAGATAAGGGGGAGAGAAGTTATCCTCCTCGACGGCTGTTTGGAGGACGAGCTGCATTAACAGAGTGGCCGGATGAAGGTGGTACGATACTGGACAAGAGAGAACGAAGATGGAATATAGAGGATGGAATAGGGCAACGTCGCAGCGGGATCTGCTTCTCGAACGGCGGTGAGAGGACAACCACAAGATGCTTCACAAAGGGAGTGAGAAGGTGAAAAAATTATATTTTTAACTATAATGGAGCATCTCAAGTTTGGGACAAGCTCTTAGAGCTTTGGAGGGGTGAGAGAAGAGAGGAAGAGATGAGGAAGATGTGGAGGGAATAGGGCCTTTTATAGGTGTAGTCATGGGGGCAAAAAGGACCTTTTACAAGCTTAACACATTAATTGCCGGGGTCTTTAATGATGGATATAAATGTCACTAAAGACCCACGTCGCTAAACATGCACACATTCCCCCACCTCTCTACCTTTAGCTGCTAAGCATTTCACCCATGCATGCATCCTTGGTCATCCAATCGAGAGATCGGACAGCTTAAATGCTGATGTGCATACATCTAATTAACCTAAAATATCTATTAATGCATGCTCTTAGTGTCACATTAGCATCATACATTGTAAATAGTACATAACATGCATAATCATGCATTTAGATCAAGTTGTATAAATTTTATAGTAATTGTCTCCTTTTTATGGTTAGGGACAGGGCAACTTTTTATCGGGGCCTTGGATCGAAGATCCAACCATACGGATCTGATCAGGGTGACGATTGGAGTTCAACGACTCCAAGATCGCCTTATTAGGACATTTGTAGCACTAGATAGAGATCAAGGAACCTTAAAGAGCAAGGACCAAGATGGTGTTAATCCGCACCTCATACAACAAATCCAATCACATGGATGGGTTCGGATCGACGATCGCAGCCCAACGGCATGAAAATCGGTCCAATCCAACACTCGTGGCACCATCTACATCACTCAGAAGATGGACTGCCAAGATGGCACCACGTGGCACCATCATAGCTGCCCAACACCGGACACAGCTCTCCTTCTTCACCCACTCGACAAATCTCATCCGTTGGATGCCCATCCAACAGTCGAGATCGTGCCACACCACCTCTCATCCAACACCCTCCTCTTTTGAAGGTGCATGCTACGTTTGATCTCGATCGTTGGATGAAGATCCAACTGCCGAGATCAGCCGTGCACAAAACACGCCGCGTGACACAAAGCTATGCATAACGCAGCAGTTAAGCCCGCATCCGCAGCGTGTGGGTGAGTGATTAGAACCTCGTGATGCAGATCCAGTAGTGGAGAGTGAGCGATAGCGCCCACGCGCGATCAGACACATGGCACTTACGCGTGATCGCACGTGGGCGCATGGTGAGTGCATGGATAACTTAAGCCGTCCGATCAATAAGCTATCCGATCTCTTGGTCGGACGGCTGAGAGCGTGAGAACGTGCATGTGCATTGAAGGGCGCGGAGGCGAGGGGGTGCACGAGCAGCGAACACGTCGGCCACGTTCAGGCCTTTAGTGATGGATAAATCTGTCACTAAAGGTCCTGAATTAATGTTTTTCAAGTTATAATGTCTAAAATGCCCCAACTCCTTGCAACTATAAAAGGAGACCCCCTCCATATGGATTTCTCATCCCTTCCTTCTCTTCTCTCCCTCTCCAAAGCTCAAGAGAAGCTTGTCCCACACCTGGGATGCTCCTCAAGAGCTAAAATCAAGTTTTCACCCTCGTTCTGGAAGTGGATCTTGAGATGATGATGACGTGCTGCCTCATTCCCGTTCCTCCTGCTTCGACATCCTTCTTCCTGCTTCGTTCCTCGTCTTCTAGGCGTTGTCTTGTCTAGCTCGTCCTCCAAGCGATCGTCTAGGAGGATAACTTCTCTCTCCCATTCTTTTTCCTACTTTCTAGAGTAGAACTTTCCTTCTTTCTAGTTGTAATAATTTCTCGCTTTCTAGTATAATCTTTTCTCGCTTTCTTAGTTGTAAAAATATTTTGCAATATCAAGTGAATGTTTTCCCTCTCTCTCTCTTATTGTCTATATTGATTCCATTTCATTGTGATTATTCCACCCTTTAAACAAAAATACAAAAAAAATATAATTACGAATTTTGATCGACGTAGCCTCCCTGAGTTCGACCCAGGATTTCTTTACAGGTTTTCCGATATAAATTTTATTTGTTGAACGGATTTCTTCTCTACTCAAACTACAATGATAAGTTTTCGTAACCAACTCCGATAGCGTAGTCGTCCGAAGTTCAACATTTTGGCACCGTTGCCGGGGAGGCAACTATTTTCCGATCTTCTTTTCGCATTTCACAGGCTTACTGTCTTCTAACTTGCTTTATCTCGTGTCTATTGTTTTGCAACTATCTCTTTCAGGGAATTGTCAAGCGGTAGATCAGAGTAAAGTGCAGTTGAAGATGACTGTAAGTGCCCCTCATTCTTCCCCCCCATAGATTTCATTTCATCATATTAAATTCAAATTCCAATTAACCTAGGTGTTTCCAAAAATCCTAGGATTAGTTTGGTTGTTTGGATTTCCACTCACATTCATTTCACCCTTATATATAAAAAAATAAAAAGATATTTTTGTGGGGTAACACAACATACACCAACATTCAAGGCACTTAATCTAATTGATTTTCTTCTACTCAACCAGATTCAGATCTGTGGAACTGGTACACACAAATCAACACATAAAAGAGTAGAAATCATTCTAGGTTAATCATTTTTGTGTGCCTAACTCAGTGGTGCAATTGTGGCCAATTGTTTGAGTTGTTTGGGCCGCACCACTCAACCTAAAATCAACTCACCAAGTAGCTTCCTCTTAGGGTTTTCAATCTAGGTTCATACCAGGCACTCCACTTTATTTCTGATTTTTAAAGGAAAGCAATCTTCACCTATGCTTGAAAACCTAGTTTACCTCAAACTTGATTGAATTCAACCTAATTCTAAACCATAAAAGCTACTTAAGCAAGATTTGAACATTAAAATCTACTCATCACAAATAATCTTGCTTGAAAACCTTGGTTGCGCACGCACTTACACATACTCAACTGTTCATTAAGGGCACAACCCATTTTAAGGGCCCACCACATTCCATAAGCACTACAATCCCAGGCCTCAAAAAAATCGAGTAGACGTTGGCCTTAAGGACTGATTCGCTCTTTGGGGCCTAGTCTGAGATTGTTTACGGTTAACCTACTTGTACTGATCAATCTGATGTCTAGCTAAGGTAGTAGCGTCAAATGACCACGGTTGGGGTGTACACTAGCGACCGGAGGCACAAGCCGAAGGAAGAACCTTCTCCCCAGTCCCTCCTTCTAATTGGTTGGATTGAGCAGACACAAGTAGAGTAAATTGTTTATAATCTTAAGGCGGATTCTGAGAGTCTGTAGATCCTTAGGCTACCCCACTTAAGGACAGGCTTGTTTTGTTGTGCTGCAAGGTTCTTATCCCTTGTCCTTCCCACCTTTTCCTAGTTTATGCTGGGAAGGTCATTGAATCCCCGATTGGAAGGACCATTAGAATATTCTAGGGGGCGTAGATTGGATTTTGGCCAAATTGATCCCATGGCCAATCAATAGCCTCCTCTGCCACAGGATCCACAGGAGGTATTTCGAAGGTAGCTGGAACAAATGCAGAGAATGCAAGAATGGTTCCAGAGAATGCAAAGCGCTCAGCCCTTGAAGGATTTTTATGATCCTTTAAATTACGGGGTACATCCCGACGTCCAGAGTCCTGCCGGAGACATAGAAATCAAGCCCTAGGTGTTAAGCCTAATCAAATATTTCCATGGGCTTGGCTCTAAAGACCCGTTTCAGCTCTTGGAGGACTTGACCATTTTGGTCCAGATCACCAAGGCGCGAAACGTGAATGAGGAGAAAATGATCATGAGGCTCTTCCCCCACTCTCTTAGGGATAAAGCCACTCATTGGTACAAGACTATATGAAGACCATTTGTAAATTGGAATGAGTTGAAATCGACTTTTCTGAAGAAATTCTTCCCTGTCGGACGTACCAATGCTTTGAGACGGGAAATTACTACCTTTACCCAGCAGTCGGAGGAGTAGTTTCATGTTTCCTGGGAGCGATTCTAGGCCCTATTGTGGAGGTGTCCACACCACGAGGTGCTGAAATGGCAACTTGTGTAGATCTTCTACCACGGGTTGACTGAGCAACTCAGAAATCATGTGGGCGCTTCTTGCAAAGGCAATTTCCTCAACAAAGATGCAGATAGTGCACACGATTTGTTTGAGGAGATGAGCGAGAATTCAATCAGTCATGCCTCCATGGATACTTTGAACCGGTCCCAGCAGCCTAGATCGAATGTTAATGAAGTCCATGTCTTTCATTCATTCGATACGGAATTGATTTGCAATAAACCTGATAAGGTGGACTTGGTTGCTAAGAGAATGGAAGAGTGGATGGCTGGAAACTCAATGAACAACTCTCAATCCACTCAATCCCAGAATTCAGGATTCCATTCATCGCAAGCTCCTTCTGGACGGGAGTTCGTGAATCAACTTGATGCAGCTCAACTTGCAAGTCAGCATTATTCGGAACCCCATGGGTTCTAAACTGGGGCCTTTGATCCCAGTTTCTCTGATCCTTCCCTTTATTTCTCTCCATCCTCACTCTATGAGGATGTTTGTGCTGTACAGGAGAATGTTAGATCCAACCCCTACTCCAATGCTTATAATTCAGGTTGGAGAAACCTGGGGCAGCAGACCCAATTCCAACCCAGCAATTATGCTCCACAATGACCAATGGGTCAAGGTCATGTTTATACTCAGTTGCCCCCAAATTAGGTCAATCAGCCAGCTTGGAATGCCCGTCAACCCGTAGGGCAGGCTGATTTGAACCGACAGATGGTAGAGATGTAAGGATCTATGCTCCAGTTTATGCAGCAAATGAAAACTTTGCTGGACAACTTGCAAATCGGGCTTATAGCTAATTCTCGTCAACCCGGACCTCTACCATCTCAACCTGTACCCAACCCACGAAATATCCTGAATCCAGGCAATCAAGCCTATGGGTACATAAATCAGAGGGACCCACACGCACATGCTCAGGTGGTTGAGCAGGGTCCTTCCTCTTCTTCTTCTGTAAATCAATGATTCTTGGCTAATGAAGCCCCTCAAATCTTTCCTAACCCTCCCCAAGACCCAAGCTCATATGCTTTCACAAATTCTGTTACCTTAAGGAGTGGTAAACAAACTCAAGATCCACAACCACACTATTCTGATTTACCGAATCCTGAAGAACCTGAGGAGAGAGAGGAGAATTTTGGAGAAGAAATCAAGGCTCAGGAACCTAATTCCGAAGATCCGATTCATGTTCCTTTTCCTGAGGCCTTGATCAGATCAAGGAAGAAGAAGTATGTTGATAGTATTGAGGAGCTTCTGAATATTTTTAAGAATGTCAAGATCAATATCCTACTCCTCGATGTTATCAAACATATACCAGCTTACGTGAAATTTTTAAAGGATTTATGTACATAAAAGCGTAAGTTGAGAGAATCTGTTTCGAGGAAGGTGGTACTCTCCGAGCAGGCTAGTTCTATTATCTTGCACCACCTCCCTCAGAAAAAGAGAGATCCAGGTGCTCCTTTGATTTCTTGTGTCATTAGAGATTACACTTTTGATAGAGCACTTCTGAATCTGGGTGCATCCATCAACCTAATTCCAACTTCTCTTTACGAGAAGTTTGGATTAGGTGAACTTTGGCTGACTTCAGTAATGCTGTAGTTAGCAGACCATTCGGTCACAAATCCACGAGGTGCTATTGAAGATGTTATTGTTAAGGTTAAAGATTTCTATTTTCCTGTAGATTTCCTTGTCCTTAACATGGATGTACCTGAAAATCTGAGGAACACACCCATCATTCTGGGTTGTCCGTTCCTGGCTACCGCTAAGGCCAACATTAACTATGAAAGCGATAGCATGGAAATTGCCTTTGGATATCAAAGAATGAAATTGGATATTTTTAAGGCGATTAATAAATTTGAGGATTGTGGATTTATTGAGGAACTTGAGGACGATAATATGAATATTGAGATGTGTATGATGGTTTCTGCATTTGGAAGTTTCTCCTCTGATGATGAATTGGACCCGCAACTTTCTATGGCAGACCCACCATCTTCTGAAGAGGTTATTGATTTTGTTCACTCTCAACCTCTTCCTCTTTATGAGTCTTCATCAGCATCTTCCTTACCTTCAATCATCAACCCGCCCCAGCTTGAATTGAAACCATTGCTTGAGAATCTGAAATATCAGTTTTTAGGGCCACATAAGATGCTCCCTGTGATTATCAATGCTAAATTAACAAAGGAGCAGGAGATTAAACTGATTAAGGTCCTGAAGGAACATGAGGAGGCAATTGGTTAGACCATTCATGACCTTAGGGGGATCGAGCCATCGTATTGCAATCACAAAATATTTTTGGAAGATGGATCCCGCCCTTCTCGCTAGATGTAGAGGAGATTAAATCCAAATATGCGAGAAGTGGTCAAGAAGGAGATTATTAAGTGGCTCGATGCAAGAAGTGATCAAGAAGGAGATTATTAAGTGGCTCAATGCAGGAATCATTTATCCGATCTCTGATAGTCCTTGGGTAAGTCCCGTGCAGATTGTTCCCAAGAAAGCCAGGATTACTGTTGTGACTAATGAGAAAGGAGAATCTGTCACAACTTGTTCAGCTTCCTCTTGGAGGGTTTGTATCGATTACAGGAAGCTGAACACGGCCATGAAAAAGGATCATTTCCCTCTGCTTTTCATTGATCAAATCTTGGAAAGATTAGCCGGGCGGAAGTACTTCTATTTTCTTGATGGCTACTCGGGATACAACCAAGTTCCTATCCATCCTGAGGATCAGGAAAAAACTACTTTCACCTGTCCCTATGGAACCTTTGTTTTTCATAGGATGCCGTTCAGCTTATGCAATGCACCTGCGACTTTTCAAAGGTGTATGCTGGCCAGATTCTCAGACATGGTGGGAGAGTTTATGGAAGTCTTCATGGATGATTTCTCTATTTTTTGACAATGGTTTGACTCTTGTCTAGCTAATCTTGAAATGATTCTTAAACGATGCATCAAAATAAGACTAGTCCTTAGCTGGGAGAAGAGTCATTTCATGACACAAGAAGGCATCGTCTTGAGTCATGTAATCTCTGAACAGGGAATCGAAGTGGATAAAGGTAAGGTTGATGCTATTGCTAAACTTCCTCCTCCCACATCTGCTAAACAAATTCGATCATTTCTTGGTCATGTAGGATTCTACAGGAGATTCATCAAGGACTTTTTGAAGGTTACTCGTCCTCTGAGCAATCTTCTTGCCAAAGAAACGCTATTTGATTTATACAAATCATGCCATATGGCGTTTGATTTTCTTAAAAAGGTAGTCACTTATACTCCAGTGTTACAACCACCGGTTTGGACAACCCCTTTTGAGATCATGATCGACGCTTATGATTACGTGGTCAGGGCTATTTTGGGTCAGAAAGTTGATAGGAAGCCCTCTGTTATCTACTGCGCTAGTAAAACTCTGGACGAGGCCAGAGGAATTACACTGTTACTGAAAAGGAATTACTAGTTGTAGTATTTGCTTTGGAGAAATTCAAGGCTTATCTCTTAGGGTCTCACGTCATTATATATACCGACCACTCTGCTTTGAGACATCTCTTGGCCAAGAAGGATGCCAAACCCCAGCTTATTCGTTGGATTCTTCTACTTCAAGAATTTGATCTTGAAATCAAGGATAAATTTAGGTTACAAAATGTGGTAGCAGATCATTTGTCGAGACTTCTGAGTGATTCTTCTCATTCGGACATTCCGATTGCTGATACCTTTTCGGACGAAACCATCCTTACAGTTTCAGGTGTCCAAACCCCGTGGTTTGCTGACATTGTTAATTATTTGGTTTTTGGTCAAATCCCCTAGGATTGGACCAAGCAACAATGGGATAGACTCAAATCTAAGGCAAAATACTACTTCTGGGAGGACCCTGTACTGTACCGCATAGGCTCTGATCAAATTATTCGCTGATGCGTTTCGAAGAACGAATTCAACAGTATTCTCGAGTTCTGCCATGCATCTGCATGTAGTGGACACTTCTCCAGAAAAAAGATGGCTGCAAAAATTTTGCAATCTTGATTCTATTGGCCGCCTTTATTCAAGGATGCCCAGGAATTCTCAAGGTCGTGTTCCCGATGCCAAGCACTCGGGAGCATAACTAAGAGAGATATGATGCCCCTAAACCCGATTCTTCTTGTCAAAATCTTTGACATTTGGGGCATCAATTTCATAGGACCCTTTCTCCCTTCATTTGGACATAAGTACATTCTCGTCGCTGTTGGTTACGTGTCCAAATGGATCAAGGCGATTCCCACCCAAACCAATGACCACAAGGTGGTCATCGATTTTGTCAAGAAGAATATCCTCAGCAGGTTCGGGATTCCGAGGGCCATCATCAGCGATGGTGGCACTCATTTCACTAATGCCCAGTTCTGTAATTTTCTGGCAAAATACGGGGTTAATCACCGAATCTCCACACCTGAAACGTGCTCGGTTTTACCGGGTTTGTTGGTTTTGTTATAACGTTGTAGTAAAGCCGGTTATTACCAACATTTCAAATATAAATTTTTTTACTCGGAAAATGAAAGAGTTCCCGAGGTCGAACTCAGGGAGCAAGTCGTATTCTAGAGATATACA
The DNA here is from genome assembly GCA_037157565.1 of Thalassia testudinum. Classification (NCBI taxonomy): domain Eukaryota; kingdom Viridiplantae; phylum Streptophyta; class Magnoliopsida; order Alismatales; family Hydrocharitaceae; genus Thalassia; species Thalassia testudinum. The sequence goes on from JAZHRO010000073.1 coordinate 116,295,167, forward strand.
TGTTTCTTTTACAAAATAAAGAGAGAGGGAAAGAATTTGTTGTGATGTTCTTCTTTCTTTAGATCTCCTTCTTCTTCTCCCTTGGTTTCTGCTATGGTGATAATCTTCTTCTGCAATGGTGATGCTCTTCTTCTTCTTCCTGCTGTTTCTGCGTTGGTGATGTTTTTCTTTCTTCAGAGCTCCTTGTTCTTCTTCTTCTTTGGTTTTCTGCCTTGACCTCTCTTCTTCTTCTTCTGCAATCGTGGTGATGCTCTTCTTCTTCTTCTTCCTGCTTTGGCCGTTGCTCTTCCTTCTTCTTCAGCCTGCCTTCTGTGTTGCTCTGGCTGCTGACTTTCTGTCGTCTGACCCGGTGCTTCGACGACTTAACTGAGCATTTGCTACAGTGCAGCTCCTTCTTCTTCGCCTTTGGCTTCTTCTTCCGCGGGTCTTCTTCTTCTTCTTTGGCCTGCACACTTCAGAGTTTTTCGTCAAGAGGCAAAACCTACTCTACCCCCCTCCCCCGCATCTCTCTTTCTCTCTGAAACCACTCTTGGGAAAGCTCTCCCAGAGCTACCGGGTAATCGGGTTCGGGTCAGGCCCGGGTCCAGGCCCACCGGCGTGCGGTGGTGGGCGAGGAGTGCAGGTCGGTTTAATCGGGTCGGGCCAGGTCCGCGGAGCGTGGTCACGGACGAGGCCGGGTCGGGTGAGAGGGACCTCACCCCGTGGTCAGGAGGCAGACAGCATAAGGCACTTTTTGCCTTTATGCGTCCGCGCGCCTCCGAGAAGTTCCGAGGTGGGACTAAATGTCCCACCCCAATTGAGCGCCCGTCGCGGAGGGAGCAGTGGGCGATCGTGTCTTCACGCGCGGCCTTCGCCCCATCCGCGAGCCTGGGACGTTTCGCGGGGACTCCCCGCGCAACCTGGGAGTCGAACCTGGGCGAAGGCGTGCCTGCACCTGCAGGTGAAGGAGCTCTGCCTGCTCAGTAATGGCGACGGCGGGCGAGTCACCTGGTCACAGAAGAACGGCCTCTCGGCCAAATCAGACAGGCGGGGGACCTTCGCCGTGGCACGGCGAAGGTGGTCAGGGGGTCTGCAGGGGGCGAAATGGAGCCAACAGGTCGTCCTAGGTCAAACTGTGAGCAAAGAAGTGGGTGTGTTCGGTGGATCTGCAGAGGGTGTTTGGTGGGAAGTGGAGGAGCGGAAGAGGATCAGGGTGAGGAGGCGGAGGTTCTGCGGTGGTCGGCGAGCCGTGTGGGTCGCTGAGGTGATGGGAGCGGCTCGCCGGAGGGTGGTCGGAGGCGGAGAGGGTGAGGGTGAACTGGAGCGGTCGAGGGTTTAATCAAATAAGAGACAGTGAGGAAAAGAAAGAGGGGGAGGTGGGGAGGAGTTCTGACCTAGCTATGGAGACGAAAGGGGCCGAGACAGGGCGACAGTCGTATCGACTGTCGCCGGAGAAGAAGATGCCCAGGGGAAGGGGCGGCGGCGAGCAGAGGGCTGGAGAGGCGCCAGCTGGGTGCGGCGTGGCGCGGGAAGAGCAGGGGAGGAAGTCTCTGCTGCTGGTATTGCGGCAGAGCGAAGAGGTGGAGGGGGAGGAAGCCGCCGGAGCTGGTGAGCGTCTGCCGGAGGAAGAAGAGAAGAAAGCTGGGGGTTTTCTCCGTCAGATCCAGGCTGCCCTGGTCGGTGGAGCAGCGGGGGGTATTTATAGGGATGAAACAGGGAGGAAGGCGGAGGGAGACGACGTGTCTCCCTCGCCGGAGAATGGTCGGACACGAACCCATACCGTCCGTGCGTTCGCACGGCCGGTATGGGGGGCTACAATGACCAGGGGGGTGCCCCTGCGACGGCTGACGACGCAGGGCACCCCCGGTTTACTTGCCAGGTCCGCGACCTTACCCTGCGCGGCGCCATGCTCCGCGCAAGGTCGCCGGAGCATGGTGCTGGCAGGGTTATGCAGGAGGGACCTGATTGCAAAGAACGAAGGAGAGTTAGGGGCCAAAATGCGAGGGTTCAAAAGTTGAGGGCCAAAGAGTAAATATATGAGGACCAAAGTGTGAAGTCGGTCAAGGAGGTTCCTTCTTAGGCTCAAGTTTTTATACATGACTAATTAGGACCTAAGGAATCTGATGGTGAATTTCATTTTCATATTAAACCTTGTTTGACCGGTCAATTTGCGTAAAGACCCAAATTAAGTTATTAATTGGGCATGGTTCTCAATGTAGGTCAAAATGGGTTCTAAAGGCCAAATTGAAGGTTCTAAACCCTAGAGATTATTTTTCTATGAATTTTAGAGGATTTATTCTATTTTTACTTTGCCTCGAACCTTGTGAATTGAAGTGGGTTGTTTTAGGGTTACAGATTATCATTTGGTTCCTTGGAAGTGCTGTAGCCCTTGCTAGATCATCTCATCCCACTTTTATTCTTATTAAGCTGTTTTGACCTGTGTTTGGGCCCAGAATTACCCTGTATGCAGATTATACTGGTAAAATTGCACTTTTGCCCCTTATGACTGGTTTTCTTCTCAAACTCAGAATTCTCTGAGTTAAGCCTTTCCTTGAGATATGTAGGAGCTTTTATCCTTTGTATTAGGTCAAAATGAGCTAGTTATGGCTCATGATGAGGTTCTCATCATACCCCCATGCCTAGCTTTTGCTAGTCCCTTAGCAAAAACTTAAGGTTTCAACCCTTGTTCTAGACCATGAAGTTTTTAATGGTTTTAGATAAGTGCCTTTTTTATTTGAGCATAGATTAGGTTAGAATGCTGACCATAGGCCTAAAAGGTACTCTAGTACCAATCAAGATCCAAATCTGTCTAGCCTTAGCCTCAGTCTTTTAGCAAAGGTTTTTAAGGCCCGCAAGAACTAACCTAAGGTTTATTGGACTTCGTGGTTAAAGCACCCGTGCTTGAAATGATTTTAGCCCTGGCTCAGTTCGCAGTGCGTTTTGTAAGAGAGATAGAAAGTTTTTCTGTTTGGAGAGTTTTCTCTCTCTTTTTCTTTTTAGTTCTAGCCTAGGATTGGCTTTTCAACACGGTCTGTATCAGATTCCTTGCTCCCATCATCAATCCTCAAGGGTTCCTGGAGATCGATGCTTCGAGATAGCACCGCCCATGGCAACCCCCGGAACCCTGGCTATTGAGATTTCGAGATAATCCCATCCATGGTGTTCCGTGGCCGAATCCAGACCCTGGCAATTGACACTTCGAGATAATGCCATCCATGGAATCTGAACCAGCAGAGTGCTTACATGCCCCCCGTAGGATATGTAAATATCCTAAGAGACAAGCACCGAGGAGATGATATTTTGTTACGCATCTTCGAGGGGATTTCCCGCCTCTCTACGCTGGGAACTCGTCCAAATCAACTTGTGTTGATCGGCCGCTCCTATTCTAGGTGTTCTTTTCAGATTTTTGCGACGCTTCTGCGTGATTCTGATTTTTACGCTTACTGAACCAGGCTGTGTGTGAGATTAGGGTGCTTAGGTTACTGAGTCCCGTAAACCAAAAATTAGTTAACGAGGCCGAATACTCCCTAAGCCTTAGACCTAATACTTCAGCTTTTCATTTTCCTCAACCTCTTGAGGAGTGTCCAGATCTTAATGGGTACTAAGAGTCTATTCAAGAATGCCTAAGGTTTGCATTCTTACTAATCTCATTGTGCACTTTTCAGTTATTTTCTTGAATGAGGTCTAGAACTTAGGTTAATTCCTTAGTTCCTTACTAATGACTATTACTTTTTCTCATAATTTTGTGCTCCTTTTTCATTTTGTTTCTTTTCTCCTTCACAAAATTTTCCTTCTCCTCTTTTCCTCTTATTCTTTTTCGAAAAAATTTTTTAATTTTTATGGTATTTTTGGCATATGTGAATTTTTTGTTTGAAACCTTTTCTTACAAGTTTTTGCACTTTCCTACCCCCCCATGCCTAAGATTTGCAATGTCCTCATTGTAACCTAGGGGGTCTTAGTTCATTCCTTAAGGCAGAAATTTGGGTGAGTGGATGGGTCGGGTTGAATTTTTGCGGACGATTTCAAATCTCAGATGCGAACATCTGAGTTGGGGTCGGCTGTCTACAAGGGTGAACTTCGAGTGCTGAAAAGGTGTCAGAACAAGTTTCAGGTTTTCAAAGAGAATGACGGGCTGCCTCCCGTTAAGCGCTGAGTTTTACGCCATCGGCTGGGCGCAATAAGCTCAAGGGGAAAGGAGGATATAAGATGCCTCAGCCAAATCAGTAGAAGTTACATCAATGAACGGCTTGAGTCTCTGACCGTTCACGATGAAAGGTTCAGAATCGTGGCTGAGTGGACTGATTTTGATTGCTCCATTTCCAAAAACCTGTCGGACCAAATATGGTCCGACCCACTTAGATCTCAGTTTTCCTGGGAAGAGTTTGAGTCGGGCATCAAAGAGTAGGACCTTTTGACCAGGATGAAAGATCTTTCTCGAGATGTGTTTGTCGTGGAAGGCTTTAACCCGCTCCTTGTAGATTTGCGAGTTCTCGTACGCGTCTATGCGTAATTCATCGATCTCGCTGATTTGGAGTTTTCTGTGGGTCCCAGCCTTAGAAAGATCCAGATTACAGTTCCGTACTGCCCAATAGGCTTTATGCTCCAGTTCGACGGGAAGGTGGCATGCCTTTCCGTACACCAATCTAAAGGGAGACATGCCTAATTGGGTCTTGTGGGCGGTCCTATAGGCCCACAATGCTTCCGGAAGTCGGGACGACCAGTCCTTCCTGTCAGGTCGAACAGTGACTTGCAGGATTTTCTTGATCTCCCGATTAGACAGCTCAGCTAGACCATTAGTTTGGGGGTGGTAAGGAGTAGAGATTCGGTGAGACACCCCGTATTTGGTCATCAGTGACCTAAACTGAGCATTTGTGAAATGGGTCCCCCCATCAGAGATTATTGCACGAGGAATCCCGAACCTTGAGAAAATGTGTTGATGAATGAATTTGAGAACGATTTTGTGATCACAGGTTCGGGTCGGTATGGCTTCGATCCATTTGGACACGTAGTCCACAGCCAACAGAATGTATTCGAAACCATCCGAAACAGGAAAGGGGCCCATAAAATCAATCCCCCAAACATCAAAGATTTCGCATATTAGAATCGGTTGCATAGGCATCATGTCGCGATGGCTCATGTTGCCCAAAGTCTGGCAACGACTGCATGCCTTGCAATGACTGTATGCGTCTTTGAACAGTGTGGGCCAGTAAAAGCCGCACTGGAGGACTTTTGATGCGGTTTTATGCCCGGCAAAATGGCCACCGCATGCCTGGTCATGGCAGAAAGAGAGGATATTGTTGACTTCCCCTTCCGGGACACATCTCCGGATGATCTGATCGGCACCTATGCGGAAGAGGTACGGGTCTTCCCAAATGTAATACTTGGCATCGGAGCGTAATTTGTCTTTCTTGACCTTCGGCCAAACGGACGGGGTCTGATGAGATGCCAAGTAATTTACAATATTAGCAAACCATGGAAGGCCAGTACCAATAGTCAGCAGGTGCTCATCGGGAAAATGCTCAGTGATGGGTCCGGAAGGGTCTATTATTTCAGAAGGAAGACGGGACAAGTGATCAGCTACCACGTTTTGTTTTCCCGCTTTATCGCGAATCTCGAGGTCAAATTCTTGCAACAGTAAGATCCATCGGATCAATCGAGGCTTCGCGTCCTTCTTTGCAAGGAGATGCCTCACAGCCGTGTGATCCGAGTATATGATGACATGGGAACCCAGAAGGTACGATCTGAACTTCTCTAGGGCAAATACTACAGCTAGCAGCTCTTTCTCAGTAACTGTATAGTTACGCTGAGCCTCATCGAGTGTTTTGCTGGCGTAGTAAATGACCACAGGTTTCTTGTCATTTTTCTGCCCCAAAACCGCTCCTACAGCGAAGTCGGATGCATCACACATGATCTCAAAGGGTTGAGACCAATCAGGGGACTGTAGGATCGGGGCTTGGGTGACTCGGTCACGTAGGATTTCAAATGCTTGAGTGCATTCCTTGGAGATTTCGAAGGGAACATCCTTGGAGAGAAGAGTGGTCAGGGGGCGTGCGATTTTTGAAAAATCAGGGATAAATCGTCGATAAAAACCGACATGCCCTAAGAAGGATCGGATGTCCCTGATCGAGCTAGGCATAGGAAGGTGAGAAATCAGATTAACCTTAGCTCGATCCACTTGGATACCTTTCTCCGAAATTGAGTGTCCCAGGACAATTCCCTCAGGCACCATGAAATGGCTCTTTTCCCAGGAAAGAACCAAATTCACATCGATGCACCGCCTGAGTATCTGGACCAAGTGTTGGAGGCAATCGTCGAATGATGCTCCGAAAACTGAAAAGTCATCCATGAAGACTTCCAGATAATCACCTACCATATCTGAGAATATGGCAAGCATGCATCGCTGAAAAGTAGCGGGTGCATTGCAAAGACCGAAAGGCATCCTTCGGAAAGCGTATGCTCCGAAGGGGCAGGTGAACGTGGTCTTTTCTTGGTCCTCAGGATGGATTGCCACCTGGTTATAACCGGAGTACCCGTCAAGAAAGCAGAAGAACCTATTTCCCGCTAGTTTTTCGAGAATTTGATCAATGAAGGGTAGTGGGAAATGATCCTTCTTCGTGGAGGAATTGAGTCGACGGTAATCTATACAGACTCTCCACGAGTTGGCTAATCGGGTAGGAATGATTTCTCCGGTCTCAGTCGTTATAGTGGTGAGTCCTGCCTTCTTAGGCACGACCTGAATTGGGCTCACCCAACGACTATCGGAGATCGGGTAGATGATCCCAGCATCTAACCACTTGATGATCTCCTTTTTCACGACCTCCTGCAGATTGGGGTTTAAGCGTCTCTGCATTTCACGAGAAGGTCGTGTGCCCTCTTCTGAATAGATATGATGAGTACAATAAGAGGGACTTATTCCAGTCAAATCATCGAGAGTCCATCCGATGGCTCTTCGATGTTGCTGGAGGACAACAATCAGACTGGTTTCCTCTTCAGGATTGAGGTTGGAATTGATGATCACAGGAAGGGTCTGATTAGAACCCAAAAAGATGTATTTCAAATGAGTAGGAAGGGGTTTCAGTTCGAGGGTGGGGTTTTCAGCAGCAGCGGGTGGTTTAGTATAGATGTGAGGTTCAAGGGTGGGAGTTACTGGGTTGTTCACATCTGGATTCGACTCCTCTGTTTGCGGGCCAAGATCCTTCTGTGGTTGATGAGGCATACTCAAGTCATTCTGGAGGTGTGATTCATCAACCAAAGTCTTGATGTCACAAATTTGCTCGATGACGCCGCAATTAATTCCTTGTTGGGCCTTAAATATATCAATTTTCAGTGTTTGATCTCCAAACTTAAGCTCTATTTGGCCCTCCTCACAGCTGATGTTGGCTCTAGCAGTAGCCAAGAAAGGTCTCCCTAGAATGATTGGTGTATCCCTAGGGTTCTCAGGTGCATCCATGTCTAAGACTATAAAGTCCACTGGAAAATAGAAATCCCGCACTCTCACGATAACATCCTCGAGAATCCCTTTTGGTGACTTTATAGATCGATCTGCTAATTGTAATGTCACCTCGGTTGGTTTCAGCTCAGATTCTTCCAGATGGTCAAGTAAGGATGTGGGTATCAGATTTATAGGTGCACCTAAGTCTAACAATGCTCTATCAAATTGGGTACCACCTATCTTACAGGAGATCAGGGGAGTTCCAGGATCTTTTGCCTTGGGTGGGAGTCTACTAAGGATTACAGAGCTGGCTTGCTCTGACAGAACAATTGGGCTCCCTCCCTTGGTTCGCGGCTTACGCTGGGGTGTACATATATTCTTTAGAAATCGTGCGTAAGCTGGTACGTGGCGGATTGCATCCATCAAGGGGATGTTTATGTGGACCTGCTCAAAGAGCTTGACCAGGTCCTCCTCAGGGGCCACGGGTTTGGTGGTCTTCTTTCCCTTGGTCAGGGCCTCGGGAAACGGGATCTTGGTTGGTTCCTCTAGGATAGGTCCAGGTTGTGGGTCTGGAACAGCGGTACCTTGGATAACTATCCTAGGGTCATGATTATCAGGCTGGGAGTGGTTTGGATAATGCGGGTCCTGAGTTGTCTTACCACTACGTGTTGTTACAGAATTTAATCCAGCCTGATTTTGGTTTGGGTTTGGTAGGAGGGGTGGCTGCTGCTGAAATCCCGCACGCGAAGTTGAGGCTTCCATCTCGTCTGGAGATGGGGCAGTAGGGGCCTGATAAATCCATTGAGCGTGGCCTAAATTTGGATTCATAACGCGCTTCTGGGTTGGCACGTTATTCGGGTTAGGAAGAGGTTGGGAAGGGAGTGTGCCTGGCTGGCGAGAATTTGCCAACTGGGCCAGTTGAGTTTTAACTTCAGTAAGCTCGTCCTTGTGCTGTTTTTGAATGGCTGCATTCGATTTTTGAATGTCAGCCAGAGTCTGAAGGATTAAGGACATTTGATCTTGATTTGGCCCTGATGGATAAGTAGGGTGGGGCCGAGGCTGAGGCGGCTGGTAGTGATGAGAGGGCTGTGGGCGGGACTGAAAAGGTGGTCTTTGGGTTTGGGAATTTTCCGCCCACTGAAAATTGGGATGGTTTCGCCATCCAGGGTTGTAAGTGTTGGAGAATGGGTCGTTCTGGATGGCGTTGAGGTCCTCGCAGGTCTGAGGAACCTCCTGAGAATCAGGGAAAGGAGGAATGGAGTTCCCCCGGCTGGTGAAGAAAGGATCGGATGATCTTCCAGTCCAAGAATCAGATGGGGATGGATATGGATCCATCCCAAGGGAGGATCGGTGGAGGATGTTTTGCACAGTCTCCTGTGTGGAAGGAGGTTGTGCAAAGGAGTTACGCGCAGAGGTGGCTCGCTGCAAGTGCTGAGTCAGCTCATCCACCTTCTTTTCAATGATTGAGACCTTGTCCAATCGATTGGCCATTAACTCCAGGTCGACTGATGCGGACAGGTCCTGCGTCTCATGTGCTCCCTTAAGATTCGTCGCTGCGCGGGTATTCGTCCTGTCGAATAATCCCATGGAGTCATTGTTGATGGAGTTCTCGCACATGTTTTCGAGAATCTCCCATACGGTGTCTTCATGTTGACCCATGATGTTTCCTCCGCAGGTTGCATTGACGAAAAGGCGGATGTCCTCACGGAGTCCCTGGTAAAAAGATTGGACTTGTTCCCATTTAGGAACTCCGTGATGGGGGCACTTCCTCATGAGATCCTGAAAACGATCCCATGCCTCATGGAGAGGTTCTCCTGATTGTTGAGTGAAGTGTGTAATCTGATGGCGCAAGGCGTTGGTCCGACCAACGGGAAAGAACTTTTTCAAGAACTCGGATTGAAGTTCTTCCCAAGTGTTGATCGGCCGGGTCTGAGTTTGATACCAATGGGCGGCCTTGTCCATAAGAGAAAAGGAGAACATCTTCATGAGAAGAATATCCCGATTTTGCGCATCTGATCCAAAAGTGTGGGCCAGATGCTTTAGCTGTTTGATGTGCTGGAAGGGATCTTCAGAATTAAGCCCATGGAATTTAGGTATAGCATGAATCATGTTGGGCTTTAGTTCGGAATCAGGTCCTCCAATCGGGATTCTGACTCGAGGCTCAATGGCCACCGCAGCAGGATTGTAGTGGTCCCGCATCATAGGACGCTGTGGTGGGTGCACGAAGTTTTGGAAGAGGTCATTGAGTCGCTGGAGCTGGTGTTCCAGATTATTTTCTTCCTCGACTGGCTGAGCCATGATGGGGGAAGAAGAAGAACTTGGTTCTGAATCAGAAGAGAGAATAATGTGAGGGTGTTGCTGCACAAATACGGGCGTCGAGGCTTGGCCTTGACGAGAGCGAATTTCTAATGGAGGTCTTAAGGGTGGTCTTAGAGACCTCCTTCCGTACATGCACAGTTGGGAGAGGTAAGTTTAGAAGGTGCTGGACCCAATCAAGACACCCAAAAATGTGTTGGGTGACTATAGAGGTGCGGGGCAGATGGACCCCTTGATCAGAAAGATCGTCCACCTGAGAATTACCTGGGCAGCCAGAGAGGGAGAGTCCCGCGAAGACCCCTACACGGTAGAGCGTCCCCACGGGTTACAGGGTTTCCCCCACCCGACCTCTCTTGTCACTGCGGTTCCAGGTAGACCAGAATGGGGATCTTGACCTCTTAAGTCTACCAATTTTTAAGATCAGGGTGCTTAAGGTTTCACTTGACCTTTAGTCTTTTTAAGTGCAAAGAGTGACCTAATTTAAGGTTGGTTAACCCAAAGGGGTCAACTTTACCTATTGTTGTCTTTAAGAGCTTTTAGGTCCTGTCTTTTAGGGTTCAAGTGTTTAGAGAGAGCCAATTGTTTTAGGATTTTTCTTGTTAATTATTTTCAATCAATGGCTTGGGCACACCTCTTTTGGATTTCCTCAATTCTTGATTAAGGGGTGTGTCTCTACTGAAATCCTAATGTTTGACCTTATGTTGGCTCTACTTGGTCCATTTAACTCTTTGTTGGGTAATTAGGGCTCAAGCAAGAATGTGTTAGCCCTTAAATACCCTTAATAGTGTGCAGGAGTGATGAGTTGAAAACATGCAACTTTTTATGGTTACTAAGTATGGAAGACAGGTTAGCCCTATATTGCTTGTTCTTTTCTTTTCTTCCTCTTTAGAGTGTAGGGGTTAATAGTGAGAGAAAAGATTTACCTGTCTTCGGAGTGGTTGTGTGGTTGCTTGTCTTCTTGAGTTCCTGTAGCTGCACAAAAGAGAGGAGATTATCAGAACTTAAAAGAAACAGGAATGTTTACCTCTAGAATAGCCGTTGCTCCCCGGCAACGGCGCCAAAATGAAACGTGGGGTTTTACCGGGTTTGTTGGTTTTGTTATAACGTTGTAGTAAAGCCGGTTATTACCAACATTTCAAATATAAATTTTTTTACTCGGAAAATGAAAGAGTTCCCGAGGTCGAACTCAGGGAGCAAGTCGTATTCTAGAGATATACATGTTTCTTTTACAAAATAAAGAGAGAGGGAAAGAATTTGTTGTGATGTTCTTCTTTCTTTAGATCTCCTTCTTCTTCTCCCTTGGTTTCTGCTATGGTGATAATCTTCTTCTGCAATGGTGATGCTCTTCTTCTTCTTCCTGCTGTTTCTGCGTTGGTGATGTTTTTCTTTCTTCAGAGCTCCTTGTTCTTCTTCTTCTTTGGTTTTCTGCCTTGACCTCTCTTCTTCTTCTTCTGCAATCGTGGTGATGCTCTTCTTCTTCTTCTTCCTGCTTTGGCCGTTGCTCTTCCTTCTTCTTCAGCCTGCCTTCTGTGTTGCTCTGGCTGCTGACTTTCTGTCGTCTGACCCGGTGCTTCGACGACTTAACTGAGCATTTGCTACAGTGCAGCTCCTTCTTCTTCGCCTTTGGCTTCTTCTTCCGCGGGTCTTCTTCTTCTTCTTTGGCCTGCACACTTCAGAGTTTTTTCGTCAAGAGGCAAAACCTACTCTACCCCCCTCCCCCGCGTCTCTCTTTCTCTCTGAAACCACTCTTGGGAAAGCTCTCCCAGAGCTACCGGGTAATCGGGTTCGGGTCAGGCCCGGGTCCAGGCCCACCGGCGTGCGGTGGTGGGCGAGGAGTGCAGGTCGGTTTAATCGGGTCGGGCCAGGTCCGCGGAGCGTGGTCACGGACGAGGCCGGGTCGGGTGAGAGGGACCTCACCCCATGGTCAGGAGGCAGACAGCATAAGGCACTTTTTGCCTTTATGCGTCCGCGCGCCTCCGAGAAGTTCCGAGGTGGGACTAAATGTCCCACCCCAATTGAGCGCCCGTCGCGGAGGGAGCAGTGGGCGATCGTGTCTTCACGCGCGGCCTTCGCCCCATCCGCGAGCCTGGGACGTTTCGCGGGGACTCCCCGCGCAACCTGGGAGTCGAACCTGGGCGAAGGCGTGCCTGCACCTGCAGGTGAAGGAGCTCTGCCTGCTCAGTAATGGCGACGGCGGGCGAGTCACCTGGTCACAGAAGAACGGCCTCTCGGCCAAATCAGACAGGCGGGGGACCTTCGCCGTGGCACGGCGAAGGTGGTCAGGGGGTCTGCAGGGGGCGAAATGGAGCCAACAGGTCGTCCTAGGTCAAACTGTGAGCAAAGAAGTGGGTGTGTTCGGTGGATCTGCAGAGGGTGTTTGGTGGGAAGTGGAGGAGCGGAAGAGGATCAGGGTGAGGAGGCGGAGGTTCTGCGGTGGTCGGCGAGCCGTGTGGGTCGCTGAGGTGATGGGAGCGGCTCGCCGGAGGGTGGTCGGAGGCGGAGAGGGTGAGGGTGAACTGGAGCGGTCGAGGGTTTAATCAAATAAGAGACAGTGAGGAAAAGAAAGAGGGGGAGGTGGGGAGGAGTTCTGACCTAGCTATGGAGACGAAAGGGGCCGAGACAGGGCGACAGTCGTATCGACTGTCGCCGGAGAAGAAGATGCCCAGGGGAAGGGGCGGCGGCGAGCAGAGGGCTGGAGAGGCGCCAGCTGGGTGCGGCGTGGCGCGGGAAGAGCAGGGGAGGAAGTCTCTGCTGCTGGTATTGCGGCAGAGCGAAGAGGTGGAGGGGGAGGAAGCCGCCGGAGCTGGTGAGCGTCTGCCGGAGGAAGAAGAGAAGAAAGCTGGGGGTTTTCTCCGTCAGATCCAGGCTGCCCTGGTCGGTGGAGCAGCGGGGGGTATTTATAGGGATGAAACAGGGAGGAAGGCGGAGGGAGACGACGTGTCTCCCTCGCCGGAGAATGGTCGGACACGAACCCATACCGTCCGTGCGTTCGCACGGCCGGTATGGGGGGCTACAATGACCAGGGGGGTGCCCCTGCGACGGCTGACGACGCAGGGCACCCCCGGTTTACTTGCCAGGTCCGCGACCTTACCCTGCGCGGCGCCATGCTCCGCGCAAGGTCGCCGGAGCATGGTGCTGGCAGGGTTATGCAGGAGGGACCTGATTGCAAAGAACGAAGGAGAGTTAGGGGCCAAAATGCGAGGGTTCAAAAGTTGAGGGCCAAAGAGTAAATATATGAGGACCAAAGTGTGAAGTCGGTCAAGGAGGTTCCTTCTTAGGCTCAAGTTTTTATACATGACTAATTAGGACCTAAGGAATCTGATGGTGAATTTCATTTTCATATTAAACCTTGTTTGACCGGTCAATTTGCGTAAAGACCCAAATTAAGTTATTAATTGGGCATGGTTCTCAATGTAGGTCAAAATGGGTTCTAAAGGCCAAATTGAAGGTTCTAAACCCTAGAGATTATTTTTCTATGAATTTTAGAGGATTTATTCTATTTTTACTTTGCCTCGAACCTTGTGAATTGAAGTGGGTTGTTTTAGGGTTACAGATTATCATTTGGTTCCTTGGAAGTGCTGTAGCCCTTGCTAGATCATCTCATCCCACTTTTATTCTTATTAAGCTGTTTTGACCTGTGTTTGGGCCCAGAATTACCCTGTATGCAGATTATACTGGTAAAATTGCACTTTTGCCCCTTATGACTGGTTTTCTTCTCAAACTCAGAATTCTCTGAGTTAAGCCTTTCCTTGAGATATGTAGGAGCTTTTATCCTTTGTATTAGGTCAAAATGAGCTAGTTATGGCTCATGATGAGGTTCTCATCAACACCTTACCATCCCCAGACGAATGGACAAGCCGAGATCTCCAATCCGAAGATCAAGAATATTCTGTAGAAAATAGTTAGGCCTGATCGTAAAGGCTGGACTCAAAAGCTTGAGGACGCTCTTTGGGCCTACTGTACGATGTATAAAATGCTCATTGGAATGTCTCCATTTCGTTTGGTGTATGGAAAGGCGTGCCATTTACCCATAGAAATTGAACATAGGGCATTCTGGGCAATCAAGCAGTGCAATCTAGATCTAAGTTTAGCCGGGAAGATCAGGAAACTCCAACTATCTAAGTTAAAGGAGCTTAGAAATGATGCGTATGAGAATGCCAAGATCTACAAGGCTCGAACCAATGCTCAACATGACCAATTGATTTCCCGCAAGAGCTTTGAGCCGAACCAGAAGGTCTGGCTATTCGATTCTCGACTTAAGCTCTTTCCCAGCAAACTTAGGTCGAAATGGAATGACCCATTTATTACCGACCAGATATTTCCAAATGGAGCTGTTCAGATCTCTGACTCGAAGATGGGTAATTCATTCAAAGTCAACGGTCAACGTCTGAAGCTTGTTATTGATCGTACTATTCCAGAACCCATCTCAGACACGATTTCTCTAGCTATGTTGTGACTTTTTTGGCTGGACTTCGCCTAGCTGAAAGCATTAAACTTAGCAGTTGTATAGCCTGACTTAGAGCTTACCCGTGCTTCATATTCAGGTGATATCTTCCATACTCTACCCTTCCTTTCATGTCTTTTATTCTCAATGAGGACATTGCATCAGCTAGGCATGGAGGGGTGGATTAATTTCTGAATCATTTTGTCAGCTCTGCGAAATTCTTGTAAATTCTATTCTTATATACATATATATAAATTTGAATTAAGAAGGAATACTTGGACGTTAGGACTTTTCAATCTTAGGAAATATTAAAATAGGATCTGAACACTAAGACCCTTCAGGTCTTTGGGCTTAATCAGCCCGAGTATCCATTAAAATGTTGATTTGTTTTTCGAGTCCTTGCCATCCTGAATTCTATTAAATAAGTTTGGGTGATAAGTACACGACTTATCAACCCACCCTCTGATTTGAGGGAACTTTAAGTCTAAGCATCTACACACTATCTTGTCACTAACTTGTTGTTCGGCGATTTTAACGGAAATTGGGTAGCTAATGAATCTTCTAGTGTGATATGGCTGGCAAGTTATCGTGGGTAACAGCCCATAGGTAGGTTGTCCAGAGCCTAGTTACTGGACCATTCTCTTCTTGCTACCTTTAGGTAAATCTTAGACGAGGGAAGCCACCTACTTAAAAAGAAAAAGAAAGTCAAAAAGAAAAGAAAAAGAAAAAGAAAAAGGAGAAAAGAAAGAAAAAAAGAAAACAAAATAAATAAGCCACACTTCGTCGCATGAGTATGGCTGGCAAGTTGTCGATGGTAACAGCTCATTAATCGGTTGTCCAGAACCCAGCTCAAGAGATGCACTAAAAATTCCCAAAACACTTAGGAAGAAGCGAAGTAGAATAAGCCGGGGAGATATACACTGGATTCACCCTTGTGTTGACCCCATAAAAATAAAAGTAGAGAGAAAGCTACCGATCGTAAAGATACACCTTTAGGCAGAGCTTGCTTTTTAAGGTCACCTAGAGGCATAGAAACCCGAAGTCCGTCCTACTTGCCGATCAATGAGTCTATCACATTCACAATAAGATGCTTAGAACTTAGGGTTCTCATCAAATCTTGGGTGGGTTGAGTGGCCGTAGAAAGCCACTCTCTAACCCTAAACTAAAAAATCCAAAAAACTTAGAAAAGAAGAAAAAGAGAAAAAGAGATTTTTCTTTAAATAAGGCGAGGGCTTGAGGTGGTCTACATTTTGGCAGATACTCTGGCGTTGTTGTGTCTTTGAAAGTTCAGATCTTGAGTAAAAATTTCTTAATGTTGAAATGATTTATGCCCAAGTAATCCAACCTAATTCTTTTATAAATAGCATGTAGTTTTGCTACGGATTAGCAAAATATAGGCATGGGGGTGTGATGTGCATACATCTGATTAACCTAAAATATCTATTAATGCATGTTCCTAGTGTCTCATTAGCATCATACATTGTAAATAGTGCATAACAAGCAAAATCATGCATTTAGATGAAGTTGTATAAATTGTATAGTAATTATCTCCTTTTTATGGTCAGGGATAGGGCAACTTTTTATCGGGGCCTCGGATCGAAGATCCAACCATACGGATCTAATCAGGGTGACGATTGGAGTTCAACGACTCAAGATCGCCCTATTCAGACATCCGTAGAACCAGATAGAGATCGAGGAACCTTTAAGAGAAAGGGCCAAGATGGTGTTAATCTGCACCTCTGACAACAAATTCGACCACACGGATGGGTTCGGATCGACGATCGCAGCCTAACGGCATGAAAATAGATCTAATCCAACACCTGTGGCACCATCTACATCACTCAGAAGATGGATGACCTAGATGGTGCCCGTGGCACCATCATAGCCACCCAACATCGGCCACAGCTTTCCTTCTTCACCCGCTCGACAAATCTCAGCCATTGGATGCCCATCCGACGGCCGAAATCGTGCCACGCCACCGCTCATCCAGTGCCCTCCTCTTCTGAAGGCTCATGCTACGGTTGATCTCGACCATTGGATGAAGATCCAACAGTCGAGATTAGCCGTGCGCAAAATACACCGCGCGAGACAAAGCTATGCATCACGCAGCGGTCGAGCGCACTACGCGAGTGCGTGATGCGTGATCGAGCCCACATCCGTAGTGCATGTGCGTGTGATTAGAGCTGTGCGATGCAGATCCAGCGGCGGAGAGTGAGCGATAGCGTCCACACGCGATCAGACGTGCGGTGCTTATGCGTGATCACACGTGGGCGCACGGCGTAGGAATGGAGAACTTAAGCCTTCTGATCTCTTGATCGGATGGCTAAGAGCACGCAAACATGCGCATGTGTTGAAGGGCGTGGAGGCGAGGGGGCGTGCAAGCGGCAAGCACGTCAGCCACGTTCAGGCCTTTAGTGATGGATAAATCCATCACTAAAGGTCCTGAATTATGTTTTCAAGTTGTAATGTCCAAAATGCCCCCACTCCTTGCAACTATAAAAGGAGACCCCCTCCATACGAATTTCCCATCCCTTCTCTTCTCTCCCTCTCTAAAGCTCAAGAGAAGCTTGTCCCACACCCGGGTGCTCCTCATGAGCTAAAACCAAGTTTTCACCTCGTTCTTGAAGCGGATCCCGAGACAACGATGACGTGCTACCTCATTCCCGTTCCTCCTGCTTCGACCTCCTTCTTTTTGCTCCATTCCTCGTCTTCTAGGTGTTGTCTCATCCGGCTCATCCTCCAAGCAATCATCAAGGAGGATAACTTCTCTCTCCCATTCTTCTTTCTAGAGTAGAATTTTCCTGCTTTCTAGTTGTAATAATTTCTCGCTTTCTAGTATAATCTTTTCTCGCTTTCTTAGTTGTAAAAATATTTTGCAATATCAAGTGAATGTTTTTCCTCTCTCTCTCTTATTGTCTATATTAATTCCATTTCATTGTGATTATTCTGCCCTTTAAGCAAAAAACAAAAAAAATATAATTGTGAATTTTGATCGACGTAGCCTCCTTGAGTTCCACCTAGGATTTCTTTACAGATTTTCTGGTATAAATTTTATTTGTTGAATAGATTTCTTTGCTACTCGAACTACAACGACAGGTTTTCAAAACCAACTTCGATAGTGTAGGCGTCCATTGTTCAACAAACATACACACGCCTCTTGATCTTTAATGCAACACATGTCCGCTTGCGATGGGGTGTGCGTTCATGCGTCAGATTGCGCGTGAAGCGCACTCCTTCATCCAGCGCACCACGTCGTGCTCCCTCGACTACCTGATCGCCATTGCATGGGCGAATTTTGCCCATTCAGTCCTCATGCTTTGATTTGAGGTGGGAGGGATTCGAAAGTGCATCGCCCTCTTCGTGTGGAGGCCCTCAACCGCTATGCCATGAGCTTATTTGAGGTGAATTTTGGATTTCCTCCGCATGCTCTCTCTGCCATTGGATCAAGAACCAACGGTTGAGAGCAAATCTTTATTTGCCTCTTTAGAGGGGAAGGGTGATGTGGATGGATGTGGGTGGCTTGGATATTGCCACGTGGCATCGTCTAAGCCGTCCATCTTCTTTTGCTTGTAGGTGGTGGCATGGGCGTCGGATTGGATCGATTTTCACATTGTTAGGTTGTGATCGTCGATTTGAACCCATCTGTGTGGTTGAATTTTTCATCCGAGGTCTGGATTTAACATCATCTTGGCCCTTGACCTCCAATTTTTCTTGGACTACATCTAATGCTACGAAGGTTCAATCGAGGTAATCTCAGAGTTTTTGAACTTTGATCGTTGCCTTGATCAAATCCGTATGGTTGGATCTCACATCCGAGGCCCCAATAAATGTTGCCCTGCTCCCTGACCACAAAAAGGAAAAATTAACCTAAAGTTTATACAATCTAACCTAAATGCATGATGATGCATATTATGCAATATTTATATGCATGATGCAATTATACGCCTAAGAACCTGCATAAATAAACAATTTATGTGACATAGATTTGTCTACATCACACCCCTATGCCTATCTTTGCTAGTCCCTAGCAAAATTATATGCTATTTATAAAAGAATTACAATTAGATTTCTTGGGCAAAAGTTATTTTTCAACATTAGGAAATTTCTACTAAGGACTAAACTATAGAGACACAACAGCACCCGGGTGTCTACCAAAATGCAAACCAGCTAAGCCCTCGCCTTATTCAAAAGCAAAAGGATCTTTTTCTTTTTCTTTTTTCTAAGTTTTTTGGATTTTTGAGTTTAAGGTTTCGAGGCAGCTTTCTGCAGCTACCAAACACACCAAACACTTGAAGAGAACTTTAAGTACTAAGCATCTTTTTATGTGAATGTGTTAGACTCACTAATCAGCAGTCATAATGGACTTTGGGTTTCTACGCCCCTAAGTGACCTTGAAAAGAAATTCTGCCCAAAGGTGTATCTATCTGACCTGTAGCTTTCTCCCTACTTTTTATTTTTATGAGGTCAATGCTGTAGCAGAAAATAGCCGTAAATGGGATTTAGTTTTGGAAAACCCGTTATTGTAGTCTGATTTGTGAGAAAAACCGTCAACAAATAAATTTAACCAAATCTTGAAAAGAATTCCGAGTCAAACACAGGGAGGCGGACGTTTGATTAAAAACTGTGTTTGCTTTATTTTCACGAAGTAGATTAGCTGGTTGAATAGAATCTAAACTAGCTTTCTATTTAAGAATAATAAATAGAAGAGAGAGATAGAATATTACAAATAAAGACAAAATAGAGAGAGAATGAACAAGAATTTCATAACCAGAATATCATGTCTATTATAACTACTTGTTACACTGGAAAGCAGGAAATCTTATAACTAGAAAGTGGTAAATCTACTCTAGAAAGCAGTAAAGAGGTGGAGAGAAGTTATCCTCCTCAATGGCTGCTTGGAGGATGAGCCGCAGCGACAGAGCACTCGGACGAAGGTGGTGAGATGTACGACGAAGGAGAACGAAGATTGATGACGGAGAATGGGGTAAGACAACATCACAACGGGATCTGCTTCCCGAATGGCGATGAGAGGACCACCACGGAATGCTCCACGAAGGGAATGAGAAGGTGGAAAAATTATAATTTTAACTCTAATAGAGCATCCCGGGTTTGGGACAAGCTCTTAGAGCTTTGGAGGGGCTGAGAGAAGAGAGGAAGGGATGAAGAATTTGTGTGGTATGGGTCTCCTTTTCTAGTTGTAGGGATTGAGGGCAAAATTGACATGTCAAGATTAAATGATTAAATGAAGGGGTCTTTAGTGTCGAATTTAAGTGTCACTAATGACCCCACGTCGCAGAAGCTCCGTGTGAACGCCTGCCTCCTCGTCTTCTGCGTGCTCAATGCTTGCCCATGTCCTCACGATATCAGTTGTCTGATCATGAGATCAAACGACTTATAAGCTGCTGCACCTCATCGTGCGCCCGTGTCAAATTGCGTGTGCGCGATCTACGCACTCTGGGTGCACCACGTGTCGCTCCATCTAGCTGTCCGGCATGCATCAAATGGATGAAATCAATTACGTGCACATTCATGCTGAATTGAGGCACTCGAAGAGGCTCGAACCCGCAGCCTCTATCTCGCCCGCAGGTGCATGACCATTGCGCCAACACTAAGAGTTGGTCACGTTTCCATCTAAAGCACGCAAGCTTGTGGCCATTGGAAGAAGATCCAATGGCCCAGATTTGGCGATCGTTTAAGGAGAAAGAAAGTAGCGGGCATTCATGGCGAGTATTAGGTAGCTGGGATGGCGCCACGTGGCACCATCCTGGCCTTCCATCTTCTGTGACTTGTAGATGGTACCACAGATATCGGATTGGATCGATTTTCACGCCGTTAAGCTGTGATCATCGATTTGAACCCATTCGTGTGGTCAGACTTGTCATTTGAAGTGTGGATTGATACCATCTTGTCCCTTGACCTCTGATCTTCCTCAGACTGCATCTGATGCTACGGAAGTCCGATCAGGGAGACCTTAGAGTCGTTGAACTCCAATCGTCGCCCTGATCAGATCTGTACGGTTGGATCTTCAATCAGAGGCCCTGATTAAATGTCGCCCTATTATCGACCATAAAAGGAGACAATTAACCTAAATTTTATACAATCTAACCTAAATGAAACATGATGCATGTTATGCAATATTTATAATGTATGATGCAACTTTATGCCTAAGAACATGCTCAAATGGACAATTTATGTGATATAAATGTGTTTACATCAGTCAACACAAGGGTGAACCCAGTGTATATCTACTCGGCTTATTCTACTTCTCCACTTCTTCCTAAGTGTTTGGAATTAAACGTGAATTTTTGTGAGCTGGTTTCTGGACAACCGACCGATGAGTCGTTACGACGACAACTTGCCAGCCATACTTGTCCGGTGAAGTGTGGCTTATTTCTTTTTTTCTTTTCTATTTCTTTTTCTTTTCTTTTTGAATATTTTCTTTTTTTTTAGGTGGCTTCACCGATCTAAGATTTACCTAAAGGCAGTAGGAAGAGAATGGTCAGGTGGCTGGGCTCTGGACAATCGGCTAGTGAGCTATTACCACCAACAACTTGCCAGCCATACCACCGTAGAAGGTTCTTCAGCTACCCAATTTCTGTTAAAATTTCCAAAAAGTGGGTCAGTGCAAAAAGTGTGTAGATGCTTAGGATTAAAATCCCCTCAAATTAGAGGGCAAGTTGGTAAGTCATATACTTATCACCCCAACTTATTTAACCAATTTGAAATAAATTTATGAATAGTGAGGACTCGAGAAACAAATTCACATTTTGGTGGACACATGGACTGATTAAGCCAAAAGATTTGAAGAATCTAAGTGTTCAGATCCTACTATATTATTTCCTAAGGTTGAAAATTTCTAAAGCCCAAGTTTTCTTTTCCTAATTAAATTTTTGTTTCTTTTCAAAAAAATAGAAAGAAAATAAAAAGAATCTACGAAGATAACAAGATGATCCAGATAATGATATCCACCCCCCTATGCCTATCTAATGCAATGTCCTCATTGTATTAAAAGGACTGGAAACAGAGTGGAGTAGAGTAGAAAGCACCTGAATTACGTGATTAACATGTCAATTTTGAGATTTAAAAGAGACTGTATACAAGCTAAATCTAGTGCCTTCAGCTAGACACACTATACAAATAAAGAAGAAATAAAGAATTCATAGGTACAAGGATCAAGATAAGAAAATCTATTTTTGGACCTACCAAGAGAAGATGTCCACAGATGTGGATGAGGTTGTGATGCAGACCCATGCCCCATGGTCGGGTGTATCTAAGGTTATGGATAAAAATTACCCGGAAACTAAGATTAGTAGGCAAACGGGGTTAGGCCTGCAGTTTGTAAGGATGCAACCTAAGTCCAAAAAATTGGATAATAGGAAAATCAAAAAGATAATCAATAAATTTTTGCTTGGGTAGGACATCCTTAGAGTAGCAAAATGTCATAAGGGTCCTGGTAAAAGGTTAGTCGTTTCAGGGATATAGGAACCCTTATATTCAAACTTTTGCTTACCTTAGAATTGTCTTCCCATATCTTCATTTCCCAGTTCCTATCCTCTACAATCAGGATTTCAGATTCTGGGACCACCTGCATGTTAATCACCCCACCTAAAATTTCCAAGTCCAAGATTTGTGGCTGAATAAGAATTGACTTGGGTCTAGTGATCTCAAAAATAAAATCGTCATTATGCTCAATGGGGTGTGAGTGCGAAATGGGGCTACTGATTAAATCATCCATTAAGTCAAGATCATATTTCTCCACATCTGCCCCAGTAGGATCAGAATCTTCAATTATTAGGCCATGAAATGATTCATAATACTCCTCAAACCTGCATGTCTCACTAAAATCAATTTCCTCAAACTCAGATGATACTTCACATAACGATTCTTCACCTTCAGAATCAAAGAATTCTGGATTCGCATTTATGTAGCTCTCAAAATCATCTATCATTTCTTGGTGCATGAAGACATACTTTTCCTCGTACCCTGGCTCAGGGATCTCAGGTGAAGTAATCAATTCATTCTCAACTAGTTTCTCTAGATCAACATGGTCAACCCTAGTCTCCTAAATTATGTACCCCCTACAGGTGCCTAAGTGGGTTCTGACATTGGCTCTCCTGAAGGGGGTTCATCTTGGGAATCATCCCAAGATTGGACTAAAGTAATCACAAATCTCATCCTCAATTTCGACAACTTCCCAAGTAAAAACTCACCTGGGTCCTTATCCTTAACTTCTTGTAGCCAATCTAACAAATATTTATTAAGATCGTCAATCATTAGAATCAGAGGCTCCAATTCTTCAGTGTAGGGTGATGGCTTAGCTTCTAAAAATTGAATGGTATTGCTTAAGTTAGCCAACACCCTATCTTGGACCTGGTTCACTTGAACCGAATGGTTTGGTTCAGGGTTGGGTGGGTTTGAGTTCAGTCTAGGGGAGTCAACAAATTGAGGTTCTTGATACCCTCCCTGATAATTGATCATTTCAGATTGTTCATAAAGGGATGATGACCTATATGAAGTGTAATCTGGGGGAGGGTAAGAGTTATAATTAGGATATCCTTTTTGATTGTAGATCAGGTTAAATTGATCGTTAACGGGTGGAGATCTATAATCATTATAGCTCAGAGAAGGATAGAAATCACAATCATGGTATTTAGGGTTAGACCTTGAATACGGAGGTCCAGAATTGTATCCCCAATCAGATTATCCCAACTAGTAGATGGGTGAGAATAAGACTGGTTGGGATAATAATCATCTTAGTAATAAGATGTGCTAGAAGGGTAAGAGTGGAAATGCAAGTAGGATGAGGAAGCATCCATGGCAAAGTGGGAGGAAGAAAGGTGCCCTATAGTAAATGAAGGTTCTCTAACGGAGGGGGTAAGATATGTGTGATATATATAAAAA
Source organism: Thalassia testudinum (assembly GCA_037157565.1). Taxonomy (NCBI): domain Eukaryota; kingdom Viridiplantae; phylum Streptophyta; class Magnoliopsida; order Alismatales; family Hydrocharitaceae; genus Thalassia; species Thalassia testudinum. The sequence continues at coordinate 116,318,239 of JAZHRO010000073.1, forward strand.
TGCGAAAATATAAGTAAATCAATCTCCCAAAAGAATGCAATCACAAGTACACAAGTATTTTTAGGTGAAAGCCCAAACCCAGGTAAAAGCCACCACCTAAACCTTTTAGTTTAGGATTTCCCAATCGACTGAGTCAATCAAATCCACTAATGAATTACTTCAAATGAGGGTAGTTCAATCTCTTACAAAAATACTAGTTTATATGAGGTAGTTGTTGGGATTGTAGAGCGCGTATTTGATCAAAAATGCGTCGTAGTATAGTTGAGAAATACAATCAAACAAAAAAAATTTCTAAGATAACGAGACTTGAGTCCTGATCATTCATCTTTGGGAGGCATTTTGGAAATGCAAATTCAAATTCGATCTCGCAAGCTCTACTCATTCAAAATCGCATGTCGATTTATACTAAATACATATTGATACACGACATGTTGTTGCCAGAATATTAGAAATTGAAAGCATGCAACTTTAATCACACCAAAAGATGATAATAAAGTACATGGTGATTTCCAACATATAAATATATATAAATATTTTCATTGAGGCATGATGGTGGTTACAACAGAGGTAGTGGAATGCTTGTATAGGGAAATTTAAACCTAGCTAGTAGAAAATGACTGCATACATGAATCTATGGGGGGATTATGCATGCATCATTGGGGGAGAATATGCAGCTGCACTACTAAGTAGTAAATAAAGGATTAAATCTATGAAGAACTATAATCTAGTCTAGCAGAACTATGGGCATTCAGAGGTGGGCTTTGATGGCCTTTGAATGGGTGAGAAGAGAAAGATGGGCGGCCAATGGTGCTTAGGCCAGCCCTTGGAGAGGTTGGAGAAGTTGATCTTGGTCTAGGCTTGGTGTGGAGGTGGTGGCATCATGGTGGAGCTCGTGAACATGGAGGTGGAGGTGGTGATGGCTTATGGAAGGTGGAGCTATGCTAAAAAACCAAGATGGACCAAATGGCCACCATGGTGGGAGCTCGTGGGAGACTTTCTAGAGAATTATGGAATTCTCTAGAGGGGCCTATGGTGGGAGCTCGTGGAAGACTGAGAGAGAGGATGGATGGTGGCTTTTAGATCCACATTTGGTGGATCTAAAAATTGAATGCTTCTTGGTTGCTATTTTTAGCAACCAAGGCAACAACACATGGTAGAAAGATCTAGAGAACTCTAGGCTAGGTATTTTCGTGTGGATGGTGTGTGTGGGTGTGTGTCGGTTGAAACTTAGGTGACTATGTTGATTAGGTTAGGTTCTAGTTTGTTTAGGTCAAGGTAGGTCTCAAATTAGGGTTGTAAACCCTAATTCACTAAGGTAAAGTGAAATTAAACTTAATACAAGTTTAATTGGGTGTGTGGAAACCTAATTGAGAGTAAAATAACTCAATTAAGTCAGATCTAGGTTAATTGGACTATCACTGAGTCCAATTGGATAGTGTGTGCTGAGATTAGGGCTCAATTAGACTCAATGAGTCCAATTGAATAGACTGAAGAGATTGACCATGATCCAAGTCAATTAGGTTTAGTGAGGACCTAATTAGGTCTTTAGGGAGGTCTAGAGGTGATGTACTAGGGTTAAGGCACCTTAATTTAGGTTCCTAAGGGGTTAGAATTGCATTTAGGGAGCTAGAGATCCAAGATCAAGGCTTGAATCTCAAAATAGGGTCTGGAGGGCAGTTCTGGACATCCAATAAAGTTATCAGATGTCTTATAATGAAAAATTAGAAGTCCTGACTTATTGTCTAGATGTCCAATTAGAGTCAAAAGGGATTCTAGGTTTTGTCTTAGGCATTCTGCAGAAATTGGACATCTGACCAAGTGTCCGGATGTCCAATAAAACTGCAGAAGTGGGTTTAAGGTGTACGGGAGTTGGCTAAGGGTTCTGGACATCCTATAGCTCATTTGGACATCCAGATAGAGGCTGAAATTAGGGTTTTAAGGTTTCCTAGGGTGAGGTGACCTAATTTAAGGGTGGCTAAGGCTTGGGGAAGCTTCTAGGCTATCTTAGGGCTAGGATGGACCTAAGTTCTTCACAATTTATTGCTTTATTCCTACTTAATAGAATAGTATACCTTAACTACCTTACATTATTATCTACTACATCTAATCTAGGTCTTTCGCTCCAGCTCTGTTGCAACACCAGTTATTCTTTATTCTTCAGATCTAGCTTTAGATCCAGCTTCAGATTTAGCTTCTGATCAGCTTATTACCTACAATTGACATAATGCACCTAACCAGTACATTATAGCATTATTTTATGCATAACTAAAAGAAAGCAGTAAAGGTGCAAGTAATGCTTATGCATGCATGAATTACCTTAACTTATGCTAAGTCCTAGCCTATTTAGGTTAATGAAGACCTATGATTGCTGCGCAATCGTAACCCCATGCCTAAATCTTGCTAGTCCCTAGCAAATGCGAGACTAAATTATTCATAGAAGGGTCCCTAAGGGATTGATTATTTTATCAAGTGTATGCCTAGAGATTTTTCTCCCTTTTGTTTTCATCTTATGGTCTAGGAATCCAGACAATCATGAAACTGTAGCTATGTAGCTTTTTCTACAGATTCGAGTGAAAAATTAATTCACCTCTAAAGCCTGTACTTGACCCCTAGTAAAATTATAGCGGGATAGGCGGACTTCTTCCCTCGGGGTATTTAAGATATTTTATGAATTCCACCCCGACTTTAAGCTTGGGTAGAGAATGTCTGAGGGATACGAGTGTTTATTTGGTGGCTCACTCTCACTTGGTGATACATAGAGATTAGTACTTCAGAATCTAGATTCTTGGATTATCAAGTAACTCAACTCAGAGAAAGACGAGAAAAACTATGCTCTCTTCTGGTTCCTTTGTATTCATTCTCTCCTTTTTTTGTTTTTTTTTAGAGCTCACAATCTCACCAGATTCTCACGTATGATCTGTATTTTGTAGTCTCACTTGTCATCAACACTTTAATTGAGTTCTCATAACCTTAACACTCCGTCAGAATTCCTCAGCCAGTATTCAGGCGGTCAGAAACACAGAAAGATAGGTTAAGCCCATATTTGGTGGATCTCAAATTTATTTGGTGGTATTGCCTCAATGTAAATATTCACAAACTCTTTTTCTGCTCTTTTCTTCTCTTTTTTTTTCTCATTTTTTCTTTTTCTCTTTTTCTCATGTTTTCATTCTTCTTTTTTTTTCATATATAATTTTTCTAACTCAACACAATCTAGCAACACATTCATGAATTTTATTGAAGAGGCATTATTAGGGATTGGTGGTACTCAAGAGACATTGGGTGGCTTATTTGGTGGAAGTGCCTATGGTCGCACGTGTTTCACGAGTTTGAAATCAGGGTTACAAGTAACTCGTCGTCCTAGTTGCAAAACACATCGATCAGATAAAATTTATACTGAAACTCCAAGGGAGTCCTGGGTCGAACACAAGTAGGCGACATTTACTTTAATTGAAAATCATGCTTCGATATGTTTCCTTTTGGTATTTTAGGGTTTTGTTTTTTTTTTTGTACTTTTGTAGAAGAAAACAAGCAAACGAATCACAAGATAGAGATGAAACAAAAATGATATAGTTATCACTTCAATGTCTATTACAATCAACTATGAAAGCATAAAAAGTGAAGGGGCGAGAGGAAATCTCCCGAATCGGTTGTTCAGCGAGATGATGGTGCTTGGCGGAAGCTCGAACGAAGGAGGTGAGGAGCAGGACGATGGAGGTTAGATGCAGGAGGACGTCAGGTAGAGGAAAGCTTTGGCATGGCTCCGGAATGGAGGTGAGAAGACGGAGATGATCTGCTACTGGAATGGAGGTGGGAGGATGGCTCCAAGCCGATCTATGAATGGGGATGGGAAGATGGACAAATATTTGGTGAGGCAGAGGCTTGTTACACTAATAGGAGCCTTGGGAGCTTGAGAACAAGCTCTAATGGAGCGTTGGTAGGCTTGTTAGAGCTTGGTACTAGGTGGGAGTAGAGTAGATAGAGATGGCTTGGAAGGGAGGGGGTGTAGGTCCTTTTATAGTGGAGGAGAAGAGGTAAAAATAGGTATGGGACCATTAGTAACAATTGGACCGTCGCTGGAAGTGTCGCTGTAGGTAGCTCATGCCCTCTCACGAACATAGCTAGCTTTGTTGGCATGCGAAGAATTAGTAATGGCTGTAAGCATCGCTGTAAGTCCAGCTCATCTGTCGATATAGGCCAGCTCATGCGTCATTGGCACACACTGTCTCCGCCTCTCTTTACTACATGTGCGCACATGCTCACGCACTGCTGCTGTGCTGTGTGCATACATGCTTAAGCGCACGAGCGTGCACCAGCATGCGGTGGCGCGTGCGTGTGCTGAGCGGCTTGGGCTACGCCACGTGGCGCAATCTGGGTCGTCCATCTTCTTTTTATTGTAAGGGCTTCTACAGAGGTTGGATTGAGTCGATTTTCACGCCGTTAGGCTGCGATCGTCGACCCAAATCCATCCGCGTGGTCGGATTTTTCATTTGAAGCTCCAAATTATGTCACCTAGTCCCTTGGCCATTGATCTTCCTCGGATTGCATATGGTGCTACGGGACTCCAATCGAGGCAATTTCAGAGGCGTTGGACTACGATCGTCGTCTTGATCATATTCGTACAATCGGATCGTTAATTCGATGCTCCGAAATAAATATCCTTCTCTCCTGACCACAAAAAGGACACAATTAACCTAAATTATATACAACTACTCTAAATGTAGAATGATGCATGCTATGCAATATTTATAACATGAAATGCAAATCTAAGCCTAGGAACATGCATGAATAGGCATTTTACCCTCAATAAATGTGTTTATATCATACGATCATGCCTATCTTTTGCTAGTCCCTAGCAAAATTAAACTATATGCTATGTATAAAAGCAGAATTAGGATTATATTGCTTAGGCCTAAGTCGTTTATTAACAATAGAAAATTTCAACTAAGGTCCTAAACTATGAAAACTTAACAGTACCTGGGTGCCTACCAGAATGCAGACCACCCAAGTTCTCGCCTTATTTGAAAAGGGAAGATACATTTTTTTATTATTTTTCTATTTTTATAATTTTTTTGTACTTTTGGAGTTTGAGAGTTTCAGGATAACTTTTTACGGCTACCCGACCCGCCCAAGACTCGAAAAGGACTCTAAGTGCTAAGCATTTTATGAAAATAGTGAAAGACTCACTAGACGGTTATAAAAATGGACTTCGAGTTTCTACGACCCTAGGTGACCTTGCTTGGAGGTTTATCTTTTCAAACGGTAGCTTTCTCCCTACTTTTATTTATGGTGTCAACACTAGGGTGAACCCAATGTATATCTCCCCAGTTTATTCTAGTACCCCGCTTCTTCCCTAAGTGTTTTAGGAATTATTGTGCATTATTTTTTTTGTGAGTTGGGTTCTGGACAACCGACTGATGAGCTGTTACCACTGACAACTTGCCAACCATACTTGTGCGGTGAAGTGTGGTTTTATTTGTTTTTTTATTTTCTCCTTTTTCTCTTCTCTTCTTTTCTTTTCTTTTCTTTTTAAGTAGGTGGCTTTCCTGATTTAAGATTTACCTAAGGGCAGTACAATAAAAATGGTCTTGTGACTGGGCTTTGGACAACCAGCCAATAAGCTATTACTATCGACAACTTGCCAACCATACCACCCTAGATGGTTCATTAGCTACCCAATTTTCAAAGAAACTGCCGAAAAGTGAGTCAGTGCAAAAAAATGTGTGTAGATGCTTAGGCTTAAAGTCCCCCCAAATCAGAGGGCGGGTTGATAAGTCGCATACTTATCATCCCAATTTATTAGCCAAATTAAAAATGAATTTGAATTGGTGAGGACTCGAGACTAAGTCCACATTAGAGTGGACACCGGGGCTAATTAAGCCGAAGACCTGAAGAGTCTAAGTGTTTAGGTCCTCTCATATCATTTCCAAAAGTTAATAACTTCCAAATGCCTAATTTCTCTTTTCCTAATCTCTTTCTTTTTATATCTTTTTCAAATTTTCAAATTTTTTTTTATGAAACTAAAAGAAATTCTACGGACTTAACAAAATGATTTTAGGATTACATATCCAACCTCCCATGCCTAAATGATGCAATGTCCTCATTGTAAAAAGAAAGACATGAAAAGGGCGAAGTAAATAGAATATCACCTGAGTGTCGTGAAAATCTGGTCAGCTCCGCAGTGAGAAGAATGTATACACACGTGCTAAGTTTAATGCCTTCAGCTAGGCATAACATACATACAAAGAAGAAATTGAGAATTCACAAGTGCAGGTTAGAATCAAAATCAAAAGGTTGATCCTGAAACCCGCTTGTAGAAGATGTCCATAGATGTGGACTAGATTATGGTGCAGACCCATGCCCCAAGGTTGAGTGGTTCTCAGGTTCTAGATGAAAATCACCCAGAATCGAAGGTTGCTGTGTTTGCGGGGATGGGCCTACGGTTTAGTGGTGTGCAACCCAAGACCAAAGTGTCGGACAACGAGTAAAGGTGGTTCAATAGGTGCAGTTGTCCACTTAACATCTAGCTTAGAAAAGTAATCAGTTATTTCAAGCTTGGGTTGCACATGAAAGACATCGTAAGAGTTCTGGCAGAAAGTAAGTGTTTCAGGTCAACAGGAACACTTAGAACCAAAATCAAAGTTCCCTTAGAATTATCTTCCCAGATTTTTAATTCCAACTTCCTATCCTCCGAAATCAATGTTTGCGAGAGCTCCAAATCATTATACACCCCATCTAAAGTACCTAAGTCCAACAATTGTGGTTGAATCAGGATTGACTTGGATTTGGTGATCTCAAAAATATTATCATTCAATTCTTTAGGGTGTGTTTGAGGAATGGGGCTACTGATTGAATCATCAGGATTTGAATCGTCCAAGTTAGCCACAACATGATCATAATCTTCAATGATCGGGCTATCAAATAGTTCGTCATACTCCTCGAGCCTGATTGTCTCACTAGAATCCTCTTCCTTGAGTTCAAATGAGACTTCACCAAAAGATTCTTCACCCTCAGAATCAAAGAATTCATGATCCTCATTTATATATGTCTCAAAATCATATGTCATTTCATGGTTCATGGAGACATATTTCTTGTCATTCCCTAGCTCTAGGATCTTGGGTGAGAAACTCGATTCATCCTCAAAGGGTTGCTCTAGCCCAACCTGGTCATCTCCAATCTCAAAATATGTATCCCCCCAGATAGGCACCTAAGCGGGTTCAGACATTGCCTCTCCTGAAGGGGGTTCATCTTGAGAATCATCTCAAGATTTGACTAGGGCAACCACAAATTTCATCCTCAACCTCAACAATTTCCCAAGAAGAAACTCACCCAGGTCCCTATCCCTAACACTTTGGGGTAAATCCAATAAAGAACTATTAAGTTCATCAATCATTTTGATCATAGGCTCTAGTGCTTCAATGCATGGTGTTGGCTGAGCTTCTAACGATTGTATAGTGTTCCTTAAGTTAGCCAACACCCTGTCTTGGATCTAGTTCACCTGAACCGACTGGTTCGGTTCAGGGTTGGGTGGGTTTAGGTTCATTCTAGGGGAGTCAAGATATTGAGGTTCTTGGGTTCCTCCCTGATAGTAGGTGGTCTCGGGTTGTTCAAAGAATGGTGGTGACCTATATTCAGCATAATTTTGGGGAGAGTAAGTGTTATAATCAGCATATCCTTCATGGTTGTAGATTTGGTTAGGTTGATCATCAAGGGATAGAGATCTATAATCAATGTAGCTCTGGGAAGGATACTAATCATAGTCTTGTTGTCCAGGGTTAGGCCCTGGACGCTGAGGTTCCGATTCATATCCCCAATCAAAGTCATCCCGGCTATTGGATGGGTAATTACAAGTCAAGTTGGGATAGTAATCATCTTGGGGATAAGTGGTGGTAGGAGGATAGGATGTGAAATGTGTGTAGGATGTGGAAGGGTACAAGGTAGATAAGGAGGGAAAATGGAGAAGAGAAAAAATGCCCTACAATACAATTAACCAAACCCGTCCTTATATGGGTAGCTTAAAGACCTACAGACTCCCAGGATCCATCTTGAGATTATAAATGATTTGGTCTACTTTTATTCGATCAATCCAACCAGTTAGAAGGAGGGACTGGGGTGAAGGTTCTTCCTTTGGCTTACGCCTCTGGTTCCTAGTGTACCCCCCAGTTGCAGTCATTTGATGCTACTCCCTTAGCTAGACATTAGATGGACCATTAGAAGCAGATTAATTGACAAAAATCTCAGTCTGAGCCCTGAAGAGTGGATCAATCCTTAAGGCCAACGTCTACTCAGTTTTAGTTAAGCTTGGGGTGATCGTGCTCTTAGAATGTGATGGGCCCTTTAGATGGGTTGTGCCCTTAATGATCAATTGAAATGTGTGTGCGTGCACAACCAGGGTTTGCAAACAAGGTTATTTGATGATGTGTCTTTTAGGGCTTAACCTTATTTTGTAGCTTTTAGGTTTTAATTCTTAGGTTGGTTCAATCAAGGTTTAGTAGAACACTCCAAGTTTTGAAAGCATGGGTGATGATATGTTCCTTTAAAAATCAAAAATAATGTGGAGTGCCTGGTTCAACCCTAAGAATCAACCCTAAGTGGCAAGCTACTTGATGGATCAATTTTAGATTGAGTGGTGCAGCCCAAAAATCTCAATCAATTGGCCTGTTGCACCACTTAGTTAAGGCACACAAGGATGTTTAACCTATTAAGATTTCTACTCACTTATGTGTATTAAGTTGAAGTGTACTGGGTCCACAGGTCAGATCTAGGTTAAGTGATGGAATCAAAGTGATTGTGCGCCTTAGGATAAGAAGTTGTGGTTGTTAAGTGTGTAGCTTTCAGAAAATCCCACAATCAGATAATACTTCTTTTTTCTTATTTATGTGGATGGCGAGGTGAGTGGAGGTGGCAAACAAACAACCAAATCTATCCTAGAGTTTATAAAAGCACCTAAGTTGATTTGGGTTTGAGTTATTAGGTTATGGAATGAAAACTAAGGTGGGGTTGGTGTGAGGGACACTTACAAAACACTCTACCCGCACTTTACTCTGGTCTACCACACTAGGATCTCCATGCTAGGGTACTTGCAAGGCAATTGATCAAAGATAAGCAGGGTCAGTGCTATGTAAATGCAAAGAAGTGTAGAAAACAATAAATTAAATTCCGTTGCCTCCCCGGCAATGGAGCCAAAATGGTCGATCATGTTTCGCGAGTTCAAAATCAGGGTTACAAGTAACCCGTCGTTGTAGTTGCAAAACACGTCGATCAGATAAAATTTATACCGAAACTCCAAGGGAGTATCGGGTCGAACACAAGGAGGCGACGTTTACTTTAACTGAAAACCTAGCTTCAATTTTTTTCTTTTTGGTATTTTAGGGTTTTGTTATTTTTTTTCGTATTTTTGTAGAAGAAAACAAGCAAACAAATCACAAGATAGAGATGGAACAAAAATGGTATAGTTATCACTTCAATGTCTATTACAATCAACTATGAAAGCATAAAAAGAGAGAGGGGTGAGCGAAAATCTCCCGAATTGGCTGTTTGGCGAGACGACGGTGCCTGGCGGAAGCTCAGACGAAGGAGGTGAGGAGTGGGATGATGGAGGTGAGTTGCAGGAGGATGTTGGGTAGAGGAAAGCTTCGACATGGCTTCGGAATGGAGGTGAGAAGATGGAGATGATTTGCTACTAGAGTGGAGGTCAGAGGACAGCTCCAAGGTGACCTATGAATGGGGATGGGAAGATGGACGAATATTTGGTGAGGCAGAGGCTTGCTACACTAATAGGAGCCTTGGGAGCTTGAGAATAAGCTCTAATGGAGCATTGATAGACTTGCTAGAGCTTGGGAGTTGGTGGGAGTAGAGTAGCTAGAGATGGCTTGAAAGGGAGGGGGTGTAGGTCCTTTTATAGTGGAGGAGAAGAGGCAAAAATAGGTATGAGACCATTAGTGACATCCAAGTCGTCGCTGGAAGCATTACTGTAGGCAGCTCATGCCCGCTCATGCCTACTCATGCCCCCAGCTGGCTTTGTTGGCACATGAAGAATTACCAATGGCTATAAACGTGCTGTAGGCCAACTCATGCATCGCTAGCATGCGCTGTCCCTGCCTCTCCTTGCCGCACGGGCGTGCATGCTCATGTACTAGCACTGTGCTGTGCGCATGCGAGCCTAGGTGCCCGTACGGTGGTGCGTGAGTGCATTGGGCAGCCTGGGCTGTGCCACGTGGCACAATCTAGGTCGTCCATCTTCTTTTTGTCATCGGGGCTGCTACAGAGGTTGGATTGAGTCAATTTTTGTGCTGTTAGGCTATGATCGTCGACTCGAATCCATCCGCGTGGTCGGATTTGTCATTTGAAGCTCCGAATTATGTCACCTAGTCACTTGGCCATTGATCTTCCTCAGACAGCATATTGTGCTACAGGGCTCTGATCGAGACGATTTTAGAGGCGTTGGACTACGATTGTCATCTTGATCAGATTCGTACGATCAGATCGTTAATCCGAGGCTCCAAAATAAATATCCTTCTCTCCTGACCACAAAATGGACATAATTAACCTAAATTATATACAACTACTCTAAATGCAGAATGATGCATGCTATGCAATATTTATAAGATGAAATGCAAATCTGAGCCTAGGAATATGCATTAATAGGCATTTTACCCTGAATAAAAGTGTTTTTATCAGCCTACTCATGGCACCAGGAAAGACGGATAGGATGATGTATTTTTGACCTTGACATCAATACGGATAAGTCTAATTTATTGGACATTTATTTGGCTTAAGTACATATGGAGTACGCTTCCTTGTGGCTTAATGGATTAAGCTAAGTATTAATTAAGCTTAGCTTACGAATATTTTTTTTTGCTTCGCATTCTAATACATACTTTTATGCTTCTTATTTGATATGTGTAACTAAAAAGAAATGTAACTGGGCGTGAATATGATTAGCACTTGAATGAGGGGTATGCCTATAATTACCCATTATCGTTGCTCCCACCACTGTCATTCAAATGAAGCAGTTACGAACCTGTGAAGGGAGAGGCGGAGGTTGTAGATCTGGAGAGGGATACGAGCTACGGCTAGGGATATAGCCAGGACTTCCAGGGAGGGGAATCTCTCCATCTTCTCCATCGTGAAGGAGGCGTGCACCGTGGAACCAGCGAGCACTGTGGACTGACTCTCTTCTTGCCTATCCTCCGCTTGCCTTGACGCGGTGGTGCTCAGTGACGGAGAGCACCACCACCACCAGCCATTCTCCCAACATCCTTCCCCATCACCAATGCCATCGCCACAACCATCACTTCCCTCTTCTCTGCTGAACCAACACCCAAACAGAGAACACCACCACCATCCATCGCTTCCTCCCCCTGCACCCAAAACCCACAACCACGCATTCGCACTGCTCCGCGTGCACATCCAGCCCGCGTGTGTGTGCAACCACCATAGAGGCCAGCTGGCTCCTTCTCCTCCTTCAACTCAAAGCACGGTGGCAGCCGCACTGTTCATCTTTCTTCTTCGAAAGAACCCACCGCCGATTGTCCACGCCGACGTGCAGCCACCGCCACAGATCGCCGTTCTCCTCGCCGTGGTCTTCGTTAAGCTCGCCTCGACCTTACGAACGTGACCACGCCTTCAAAGCCGACCACGACAACCTCTATTGACTCGCAGAGGAACCCACCATCGGTGGTGGACAACCCGCTGCTCGGCGACCTCTGCCCACCTCTAACGATGCCACCACCACCACCACTAGAACCCTCTCGGCGACCTCGACCTCCTCCAAGCATGGCACGACCATCCATCCCTCCTCGCACGCACAAGGGATTCAAATGCCCTGTTTTGCTACAGTGAAACCCGTATTAAAATTTACATTTGGTGCCATTGGTGTGGAAGGATTTAATGATTCATTATTTTATTAAGTTGAAATTGCATGCATATCCTCTCATGTTCACTTTTATTCCTCATGCACTCATACTCTTTGGATTTCATGATCTATTCCATGTGTGCATGACATAACTTCAGGAAATAATCTTTGAAATAATATTTTCGTGATTTTATTAGGCTTAAACCTCCCTGTGGATACAACATCTTTCCTGTGGTTTAAATTGGTATCTATTTTAGCCTTTGATTGAGAGATTTCCACCACATAAATTACAATGATAAATCATTCTATTGCTAATTTAATCAAGAGAATTTCTCTCTATCAAATGGCGCAATTGTCGGGGAGGCAACATACGCAATAATTTTACCTAATTTTTATTTCTGATTATTTCTCATTGCACAGTGATCTAACCAGTTATCTTTTCTATGCGAGGAATCTGTGAAGGTAACATGTGCAGCTGGGAGACGACGTCGACCTTGAGCAATGCCCACACGCAGTGAAGACGTAGGAGATCTGGATCCCGCTTTCACAGGGGATTCTCCTTCGTCACAAATTTTATTTCTGTCTTCTCACCCTTGTAGTAATTGAGGCTGAATTTTTGGGGGTTTGTCCCCACATTCTTTAGCTACTAGGGTTTGCATTCTTTTGCATGCGTGATTCATTTTTCTACTTGCTTGCCTCTAAAACAAACAAAATAAAATACCAAGCTACCTGTTAGGAGTTGCATGCCCCTAGGTGCGTGCATTTAGGAGTGATTGAGCAGCACATTAGATCTCATTGTTAGATTGTGAGCATAATTGCACAAAGATTGCTGGAGGCAGCTACACCTTTCTAACTTTTTGCATCTATCTCCTGTTCATGCATTTGCATTAGGGTTAAAATTCAAGACCACAAAGCTGAGTGAAATTACTTAATCCAGTGGTCGCCTAACTGCAATTGGGACTAATAATCAGATTTGACCTTAAAACCAAATCACACTTGATCTAATTCAAACGGACTTGTCTGCATTTTCAAAATAAAAATGATTTGTGGTGTGATGCACACTTCTGACACTGAGCACGCACATTAGGCATTGCACTAAGGCTTGATCCCTTAAGGCTATAGGCACCGATCTCTTTATCGATGTAGACCCTCCTATCATGCTTTGTGGTGGTGGTACTATCTTTTGACCAAGTGTTTTGATACTTCACAGAGGGGGACACCCCTTAAAGGAACAAAAGGGTAGTTAAGAGGCACCACATACGCATCACCTCAAAGGAAGGATTCGCCCTACTTGCATCCCTTTATTCATCCTTGGAGTAACTTCTCACTTGATCACCTGGGAGTATCATCTAAGCAAAGTATAGGTCCTAGGGCACTCGAATGTTCAATTAAGTCGCATAATTGCAATGAATAACTTGTTTGGCCATCTATATCAACCAATTCTACCTCTGCAACAAAGAAGGTTAAGATCTTAAGTCATCACTCCTCTTATACCACTTACAAGGGAGCAGAGGGATAAGCCTTGACCTTTTGACCTATCTTTAGAGTGGAGGTTTCACTTAATCAACAAGAACTTGAATTGTGATTGTATGCTTGGCAGACGCTCTCTTGAGGGAAGTCTAGCGTTTGATCCTGAGCTCGAGAGAATTCTTAGGAGAGCCCACCAAGGAGAGAAAAGAGAAGACATGGCTAATCAAGGAGAAAATCAACAAAGGACCCTGAGGGACTATTTTATTCCAACCAACTAGCCTACTCAAGCACTAAGACGACTGGCAAGGGATAATCCATATGACATCAAGAGCAGTACCATATCATTGTTGCCCTCCTTTTATGGTACTCCTAGGGAGGACCCCTACCGGCATTTGGAGGAATTCACTGAGGTCTATTCCATGGTGAAGATCCAGGGCTTTATTGATGAAGCCCTGATGAGGACTTTATTTCCATTCTCCCTAAAGGATAAGGCCAAGCACTAGTATCATATTCTCGATGCAAGGGTAAATGATTGGGCCAGCCTTAAGGCAGAATTCTTGAAAAAGGATTTTCCTATGAGTAAGACCAACCATTGCAGAAGAGAGATTATGGGTTTTACTCAACAGGAAGGGGAGCAATTTCATGAGACTTGGGAGCGCTTTAATGACCTTCTTAGGTTATGCCCCCACCATCAGTTGCCAAGATGGAAGTTGGTTGAAAGGTTTTATAACGGATTATCTGAAAGGCCTAGGCAAACCATCGATGCAACCTGTGTAGGAACCTTCATGACCAAAACTGAGGATGAAGCCTGGGCATTATTTGAAACATTAAGTGACAACTCCATACATATGTCCTCTGCCTATCAAGAAAGAAAACCATCAATCTTGTAGAGGAAGATAGAGGCCCATCAAGCTGGGGCTTCTCAGGATTTGGCTTATCAGATTCAATTATTGAATAAAAACTTTGAAAGGATTTTAGCAAACCCCGGCATGAACCCGCAAGCAGCCTCTATCTTTCAGGCTTCAAGTGAATGCTCCATTTGCCAAAGCACAATGCACGCCACTGCGGAGTGCCACCAGGCAAATCAATTCCCTGAGTTGATTCAGGTCGACTTGAACATGGCCTAAGGTTTCCGCCTACCTCCTCGCAATAACCCTTATTCGAATACCTATAATCTGGGGTGGCAGAACCATCCAAACTTCTCTTGGAAGCAAGGTGATGCTTCTAACTCAGGGAATACATGACCCCTACCTCCCCAACCCATATACCAACCATCCTATGAAAACCCTCCTCAGAATAAGCCCTCTGAGATGGATGAACTTAAAGCCATGATGAAAGCGATGCAAGAGCATCAGAATATGGTCATCCAATCTTAGAATAAGATGATTACTAATATGCAATCCCAAATTGGTCATCTTACTGAGGCAGTTAGGCAACGTGATTCGGGGAAGCTGCCTAGCTCTTCTGAGGAGAATCCAAAGGGCAAGGGGGTCGTATTTAGGGAGCACACCCAAGTTCTTACCATGTTGAGGAGTGGAAACAAAATTGACAAGCTTGATACCACTTCTGCGGTTACGTCTCAGAATTCCCCTCCTACACCCGACCTGACTTCCATCTCCACTGAGGAGGAGCCACACTACTCTCCCTCGCTTGAAATCACCCACAATGAGGAAGTTGTCCATCCACCACCCCTCTCCTGCCATGACGACCCCTCTACCCAGAAGCTGAGGGTGCCTTATCCAGAGCGCCTATCTGTTCCTGGGGAATCTTCCGTTGGCTCGCTTGGAGCCAAGGATAGGATGGAGGAGATTATGGACACTTTTAGGCAAGTCTAGATCAACTTGCCTCTGTAGGAAGCTATCAAACAGATCCCATCCTATGCCAAGTTTTTAAAGGACCTACACACCCAGAAGCGCCTATCTAAGAGATAGGTCCAAGCCAAAATCATCCTGCCTGACCATTTTAGCTTGGTTCTCCAACATGGAACACCCCCCAAAATGAAAGACCCAGGGACCCCGTATATTTCAGTGGTTATAGGGATGAGGCTCTGCTCAATCTGGGGGTGAGTGGGAACATTTTACCAAGCTCTGTCTATGACCTTTTGGGAGGAGGTGAGTTAAAACCTAGTCCAGTCATCCTTCAGGTCGCAGACAGATCACTTAAGACACCTCGGGGATTACTGGAAGATGTCCTGATGAGAGTGGAGGAATTCTTCTTCCCTGTTGACTATCTTGTGCTAGATACTGACCCTTCTAATAAGCCCACCAAGCCATCCATTATTTTTGGACACCCCTTCTTAGCCACAGCCAATGCCTCTATTAATTGTAGATCAGGGGCACTTAAAATGGGCTTTGGGAACAAGATGATCTGGTTGAATGTTTTTGATACCTACAAGCAATCCAGATTTGAAGATTGTTCTTAGATTGAGGTTGTTGATGAAATAATTGAGGAGACTACTTCAGCACTCTTATGTAGAGATCCTCTTCAAAAGGTCATAACTAAGGGCCATCCTTTGACTATTGAAGAAACTAAAGGGGAAATACCCAAAATAGAAGAGTTGCTGGGGATACACACAGAGTCTCTGTCCCCACCCTGGACTGTGAAGGTAGACCCACTACTTGAGGCGGGGACGTATCAACTTAAACCCTCAATCCAAAAGGCTCCTGAGTTGGAGTTCAAACCCCTCCCGTGCACATTGAAATATGCTTTCCTTGGCCCTAATGACACGCTCCCCATTATTATCTCGTCTGCATTATCTGAATTGCAAGAGGGAGCTCTGCTAGAGTGTTTACAAAGGCACAAGGAAGCAATTGCCTGGTCAATTGCTGATATTAATGGTGCTGATCCCTCCCTTTGCATGCATCATATAAACACGGATGAGTCCGTGAAACCTTTCAGACACATGCCTAGAAGGCTCAACCCCAATATGTGGGAGGTTGTTAAAAAGGAGATTCTGAAATGGCTGGATGTAGGGATTATTTAGCCCATTTCAGAGAGTAAATGGGTTAGTCCTATACATGTGGTGCCCAAGAAGGTAGGAATCATTGTGGAAGAGAACAAACAAGGAGAGTTGGTGACCACTAGACCCTCAACTGGTTGGAGGGTTTGCATTGATTTCCGCCGTTTGAACACGGCTACCTGGAAAGACCTTTTCCCCTTATCGTTTATCGATCAGATTTTGGAGTGATTGGCGGGGAACAAGTACTTCTGTTTTCTTGATGGGTACTCTGGGTATAATCAGATAGCCATTTTTCCTGACGATCAAGAGCATACCACATTCATGAGTCCGTATGGCACATTTGCATTCCGTCGAATGCCATTCGGGTTATGTAATGCTCCTGCCACTTTCCAACGATGTATGATGGCTATCTTTTCTGATATGATCGATGAGTTTGTTGAAATTTTCATGGATGACTTCTCCATTTATGGCTCATTGTTTGACCTATGTCTTTCGCGCCTTGATAAAGTCTTAACTCATTGTGAAGAGGCAAAGTTGGTGCTTAGTTGGGAGAAAAGCCACTTTATGGTCCAGCAGGGCATTGTGTTAGGGCATGTAGTTTCTGAGAGAGGATTAGAGGTGGACACTGCAAAAATTGATTCCATCTCTAAGCTTCCATCACCTGCCAATGTTCGTCAGGTTAGATCTTTCCTTGGCCATGCTGGATTTTATAGGCACTTCATTAGAGATTTAAGTAAAATCTCTATGCCACTCCGCGACCTATTAGTGAAGGATGTCTCCTTCAATTTTGATGATAGATGTGTCGAGGCTTTCCAAGTCTTAAAGAAAGCCCTTATTACCGCACCGATTTTCCAAGCACCAGATTGGACCCTCCCGTTTGAGCTAATGTACAATGCTTCTGATTTTGTAGTGGGAGTGATCTTAAGTCAAAGGGTTGATGGCAAACCTCATGTGTTGCATTATGGCAGCAAGACCCTTACGGATCCTCACCAAAACTACATGGTCACTGAAAAGGAACTTCTTGTTGTAGTATTTGCTTTGGAAAAGTTTTGGTCATATCTTTTGGGATCCAAGGTTGTGGTGTTCACTGATCATTCTGCCTTAAAGCATCTTCTTTCTAAAAAGGACACCAAACCTTGCCTAATTCGTTGGAGTCTGCTACTCCAGGAGTTTGACCTAGAAATTAAAGATAAGAAAGGAGTTGAGAATGTGGTAGTGATTGCGCAGCAATCATAGGTCTTAATTGACCTAAATTAGGCTAGAACTTAGCATAAGTTAGGGAAATTCATGCATGCATAAGCATTATTTGCATCTTTACTGCTTTCCCTTAGCTATGCATAAAATAATGTTATAGTGTGCTGATTAAGTGCATTATGTCAATTGCAAGCAATAAGCAGATATGAAGCTGGATTTGAAGCTGGATCGGGAATAATGGGTGTTGCAGCAGAGCTAGAGCAGAAGACTTAGATTAGATATAGAGAATAATGATGTAAGGGAGTTAAGGTATGCTATTCTATTAAGTAGAAATAAAGCAATAAAATGTGAATAGCTTAGGTCCATCCTAGCCCTAGTATAGCCTAGAGACTTCCCCTAAGCCTTAGCCACCATTAGATTAGGTCACAGCACCTTAGGAAACCCTAAAACCATAGTTCCAACCCTTATCTGGACATCCAGATAAGTTATAGGACATCCAGAACCCTTAGCCAACTCCCACACACCTGAAACCCACTTCTGCAGTGTTATTGGACGTCCAGACACTTTGTCAGACGTCCAATTTCTGCAGAATACCCAAAATAGAACCTAGAATTCCCCCTGACTTAGATTGGACGTCCAGAACTGAAGTCTGGACTTCTGGTTTTTGAGTATAAGTCATCTAATCCTATTTTTGGACGTCTGGAACTACTCTCCAGTTCCTGTTTTGAGATTCAAGCCTTGATCTTGGATCTCTAGATCCCTAGACCTAATTCCAACCCCATAGGAACCTAAATAAAGGTACCCTAACCCTAGTACATCACCTCTAGACCTCCCTAAGGACCTAATTAGGTCCTCACCAAACCCAATTGACTTAGATCAAAGTCAATTACCATCACCTAAGTAAATTGGACTCATTAAGTCCAATTGAGCTCAGATCTCAACCCACACAAGTCCAAGTGGACTTAGTGAGAGTCCAATTGACCCAAGCCCAACCTAATTGAGTTATTTCACTCTCAATTAGGTTCACACCCATTCAATTAAACTTAGGTTAAGTTTAATTGCAATTTCCCCTTAGCAATTAGGGTTTGCAACCCTAATTCAAGGCATACACCTACCCAAACCCCTTAAGACCTAACCTAGACCTCTTGGCCACCTAGGGAACGACCACACACACACACACACACACACCCATTCATGCACACACACTGCTCTAGAGTTCTCTAGAACTCTCTTGAAGTGGCGCCACTCTTGGTTGCCAAATTTAGCAACCAAGAGGCATTCAATTCTTATATCCACTTTTTGTGGATCTAAGAACCACTTCTCTCTCACTTGGCCAGCCACTTATTGGAGCTCTCTCTAGAGAGTTCCACACTTCTCTAGAGAGACTCCCTTAGGTCTATAAAAAGACCTAAGGGTGGCCATTTGCACCCATCCACTCTTGGCCATCCATTTCCTTAGCATTCATTCCACTTAGGCTAGCCACTTTCATCTCCACTCCACCTCCATGAGGAGCACCACCATGAAGGCCACCATCTCCACACCAGTATGCTGTATCATCTCTCCAACCTCTCTCCAAGGGTCGGCCTAAGCACCATTGGCCGCCCCTCCTTCTCTCGGCCACTCAAAGGTTATCAGAGCACACCTTCGAATGCCCTTCCTTTCTGCTAGATTAGTAACTTAGCTCTTCGCAGTTTTACTGCTTCTATTTACTGCTTAGTAGTATAGCTCTTTATTCTCCCCCAATGATGCATGCAAAATCCCCTCATAGATTCCTGTATGCGATCATTTTCTGGTAGCTAGATTTACATTTTCAAGCAGTCCTGCACAAGCTTTCCTCTACATTTCATGTTGCAAACACTTCTCTAAATGAATGAATAAAAGATATATTTTTATACATATATGTATGTTTGAAGTCACCATGAGCTTATTGGTTGCCATCTTTTTTGTGTGATTCAAGTTGCTTGTTTTTCACTTATATATATCATTTTGCAATAAGCATGTCTGTTCCGGAAAATATAGAAGATCTAACTATAGATGCATTTTATGTAAATAGCCACCACATAACTAGAATTATGCACACCGAAACTCATACTTTTACCTTTGTTATCTATTTAATGTATGCACACATAATCAGAATTCATAATAGAAGTGGAGAAATCTTAATCCGAAGATTAAAAATCGGCATGCGATTTTAAATAAAGCAGAGCAGTAAAAGATCGATTTCAAAATTAAACAAATGCCTCCCAGAGACGAATAACTGGAACTCAAAGTCTTGTTACTTTTACAAAATCATTTTTTTGACGAACGTTTTTGCATGACTAAACTATGATTTTCGAAGACTTTAAAATGGATGAAAACACCTCTATCAGGTAGCAGATCATTTTGTCTAGGATCCCTATTGATGCATCAAACCCTGCTGGAAGTATCCAAGAGACTTTCCCTGATGAGTCTCTGATGGCTGTATAGGCCAAAACTCCTTGGTTTGCTAACATGGTGAACTATTTGGTCATAGGTATTACACCCAGTACTTGGGACAAGCAGAAGCAAGACAAGTTTCTTGCTGATGCTAAATTTTATCACTGGGAGGAACTCGAGATTTTTAGAATAAGCCCTGACCAGCTTTTCCGCCATTACGTCCCTGACGAAGAACAAAGAAGTGTTTTGAGTTTTTACCATGACCTCCACTGTGGGGGATATTTTAGTGGGAAAAAAACTGCCCATAAGGTTCTTCAGTTTGGCTTTTGGTGGCCCACATTATTCCAAGATGCACATACATATGTGGGCACATGTCTTCATTGCCAGTAGACGGGAACCATAAGGAAAAGGGATGAGATGCCCCAGCAACCTATCCTCCCTGTTGAGATCTTTGAAGGCATTGACTTCAAGGGTCCCTTTCCTGTGTCCTTTGGATATGAGTACATCCTTGTGGCTATGGACTATGTATCGAAATGAATAGAAGCCATACCCATGCGAACCAATGACCATTCTGTGGTCTTGGGTTTTGTTAAGGCTAATATCATTGCTCGGTATGGGTGCCCAAGGACGATCATAAGTGATGGGGAACCTCACTTCAAGAACGTAAACTTCATAAGACTACGTCAAAATTTGGGAGTTAACCACATGATAGCCACACCTTACCATTCCTAAACGAGTGGATAAGTTGAAGTGACTAATAGGGAGATTAAATGAATTTTAGAAAAAACTGTTAGGCTCGACCGTAAGAATTGGTCCAAAAAACTAAATGATGCTCTTTAGGCCTACAGAATCGTGTATAAGACTCCCTTGGGCATGTCTCCTTTCCGTCTTGTCTACGGAAAGGCGTGCCATCTTCCTGTTGAAATCCAACATAAAGGCTATTGGGCTATTAAAAATGTTTACTTGAATCTAGATAAAGTGGGAAAGGCATGTATGTTAGAGTTAAGTGAGCTTGAGGAGCTTCGTAATGAAACCTATGAAAAAGCTTATAAGCAACGTACAAAGGTCTTCCATGATAAACACATCATTAGAAAGACTTTTGAGCCCAACCAGTGGGTCTGGCTTTTCAATTCCAGACTTAAATTATTTCTAGGAAAGCTCAAGTCTCGCTGGGACGGGCCATACGTTGTTATCAATACTTTCCCTCATGGAGATGTAGAAATTCAGAACCCTACTTCTGGTGCGAGCTTTAAGGTAAATGACTAGCGACTTAAACCTTATATTACTCTTTCAGATGGTCAGGTTTTGGATGCACTTCGGCTTGAGGAGCCT
The DNA here is from genome assembly GCA_037157565.1 of Thalassia testudinum. Classification (NCBI taxonomy): domain Eukaryota; kingdom Viridiplantae; phylum Streptophyta; class Magnoliopsida; order Alismatales; family Hydrocharitaceae; genus Thalassia; species Thalassia testudinum. The sequence continues at coordinate 116,339,463 of JAZHRO010000073.1, forward strand.
TAGCTCCTCCCACTCTCCTCCTCAGGTGATATTCTTCTATGTCTACGTTTTTTTTCCAATGAGGACATTGTCAATCTTAGGCATGGGAGGGTATAACCTGAGAATGTTTATAGCATTTATAAATATTTACATACATTTAGGATAGTGATTTATAAAAAAAAAACTTTTATTTTCTTGAGCTGAATTGGTTAGTCCCTAGCAGAAAATTTATCAAGTAGGTGTCATTAAAGATTTTTCTTCTTAAATTGTTTCTTAAGTTTAGAATCCAGTACATTTACTTCACTTGCACGTAGACTGGGTAATGGATCTTTAAAGAAAACCAATAAGCATTTTTAGTCTATTGAACCCTTGGACAGTTAATAGGTAGTTAGGCATACTATCTTCTATTAGATCCACCTCATATTTATGAGAAGAAAGTAGAGAGATTACTGGTTTGCTAAGTCTAATGGAAGGACTCTTAAGTTTTGGACAATTAGATGATGATACCACAGAGTTAGGTATAGTTTTCGCTCTCTATTCCAGTGTACGAATATTGTGTGAATTCCTGAGAGTCACCAAATAAGGCAAATACACAGAGATTGAGTCTTAATAAAACTGACTATGGTGGATGGTTACGACTGTCTTTCATAGAGTCCTCGGCTGAAGGAGGGCAGTAATGGTAAAGGTCAAAAATATGCTTGTCCCATCCATTCCTTCTCGGTGCTGAGGATAAGCACTTCTACCAAATAAGCCACACAATATCTTCTTGACCATCATCATCACTAATAATGCCTCATGAAAAATAGTATGCGTCGTTTTGTGTTAGTGATAAGAAAAAAGCAACAAAAGAAATAAAAGGGAACATTTATATTTAGAAAAATATGAAAAAAAGAGAGAAGAAAAAGCAAACAGTCCAAGTTTGGGGTTTTATCTTCATGTTATTTTTTTCATTATATGTTGATGTTTTTGAGGCAACCACAAAAACACCCATTACGATCCACTAAATATGACCCATACCTACTTTTTAGTATTTCTGATCGCCTGAATACTGGCTGAGGACTCTAACTTAGTTGTAGAGTTATTAAGACTTCAATTGAAGTGTGAATGCCATGTGAGGCCACCAAACATTGAGTCTGGTGAGATATGTGATCTCAGAAAAGAAAGAAGAAGAAAAGAGAAAGTGAGTGAGCACAAAGGAACACAAAGAGAGCATAGTTTTTAGCCTATCTCTGGGTTAACTTGTTTAATAGTCTAGAGATCTAGAGTCTACAGTACTGGACTACATGAAGTACCAGATGAGTGTGAGCCACCAAAATTAATCCATTCAACTCAGTTTCTCCTACCTAAGCCAAAAAGCTGGGGTTAAACTACAGATTATTTTCTGCTTTATCCCTGAGGGAAGAAGTTGCCTATCCTAATAGAAGTTTTACCAAAGGTAAGTATGAACTGCAAATGTAAGTTGGTTATTTTCACTTGGATCCATTACCTAGGCTACTATCACTTCACATTTGTCTGGATCTCTAAATTTTTGGAATAAGAAAAGAAGAAACCTTTTGGTTACTTCAAATGTTTCACTTTTTGCTAGGGACTAGCAAAACTTAGGCTTGGGGGCATTTGATAAGTCCAATTTATTGGACATTTATTTGGCTTAAGTACATATGGAGTACACTTCCTTGTGGCTTAATGGATTAAGCTAAGAATTAATTAAGCCTAGCTTACGAATATTTTTGTGTCTGCTTTGCATTCTAATACATACTTTTATGCTTCTTATTTGATATGTGCAGGTAAAAAGAAATGTAATTGGGCGTGAATATGATTAGCACTTGAATAAGGGGTATGCTTATAATTACCCATTACCGTTTCTCCCTCCACTGTCATTCAAATGAAGCAGTTACGAACCTGCGAAGGGAGAGGCAGAGGTTGTGGATCTGGAGAGGGATAAGAGCTAAGGCTGGGGATGTAGCCAAGACTTCCTGGGAGGGGAATCTCTCTATCTTCTCCATCGTGAAGGAGGCACACACCATGGAACCAGCAAGCATTGTGGACCGATGCTCTCCTTACCTATCCTCCACTCGCCTTGACGCGGTGGTGCTCAGTGACAGAGAGCACCACCACCACCAGCCGTTCTCCCAATGTCCTTCCCCATCACCAACACCATCGCCACAGCCATCACTTCCCACTTCTCTCTCGAACCCACGCACAAACAGAGAACACCACCACCATCCATCGCTTCCTCCCCCTGCTCCCAAAATGCACAACCATGCGCTTGCTCCACTCCGCGTGCACATCCAGCCCACGCGAACACCCAACCCACGTGTGCGTGCAACCACCATAGAGGCCAGCCTGCTCCTCCTCCTTGAACTCAAAGCACGGTGGCAACCGCACTATTCATCTTTCTTCTCCGAAAGAACCCACTATCGGCCATCCATGCCCACATGCAGCCACCGCCACAGACCGCTGTTCTCCTCGTCGTGGTCTCCGTTAAGCTCGTCTTGACCTTACGAGCACGACCACGCCTTCAAAACCGACCATGACAACCTCTGTCAACTCGTAGAGGAACCCACCACTGGCGGTGGACAACCCGTTGCCCGACGACCTTCGACCACCTTTGACGACTCCACCACCGCCATTGGAACCCTCTCGGCGACCTTGACCTCCTTCGAGCATGGCACGACCATCCATCCATCCCTCCACCTCACATGCACAAGGGATTCAAATGCCTTGTTTTGCTAGAGTGAAACTCGTATTAAAATTTACATTTGGTGCCATTCGTGTGGAAGGATTTAAGGGTTTATTATTTTATTAAGTTGAAATTGCATGCATTTCCTCTCATGTTATGTTTTATTCCCTCATGCACTCACACTCTTTAGATTTCATGATCTATTCTTTGTGTGCATGACATAACTTCAGGAAATAATCTTTGAAATAATATTTTCGTGATTTTATTAGGGTTAAACCTCCATGTGGATACGACATCTTTTCTGTGGTTTAAATTAATATCTATTTTAATCTTTGATTGGGATATTTCCACCACATAAATTACAATGATAAATCAATCTATTGCTAATTTAATCAAGCGAATTTCTCTCTCTCAAATACCCTCCTTCAGCCAAGGATTCCGTAAAGAATGGTCGTAACCATCCACCTTAGCCTTAGTTTTATGAAAACTCACTCTCCGGGTAGTTGCCTTATTTGGTGGCTCTCAAAATTTCGCACAAAAATGTATACGCAGGAACTGAGAGAAAAAACTATGCATAATCTCTGAGTATCATCACCTAATTATCTATTATTCTAGATTCCTTACACTAATCTTAGAGCACCAGTACTCTCTATTCTCATCTCACACTATTTGGTGGATTTTTGGAAGAAAATCTGCCTAGCTCCCAAAACACCATCCAAGGGTTCAGGAAAAGAAGCACTGCTTCTTGACAGATTAAAGATGTTTATCAGCCTTCACCGTAAATCCATTGCAAATTCTACGTGCGTGTGAAAAGTTGTACCAGATTCCAGATTACATGAATCAACTAGAGGATAAAATCCCTAATGCATTCTCTTAATAAGATAATATTATTCATGGACGCACTATGTATATGCTATAAACAATTAACCTCTTATATTCATACTTCATGAAATTTCCCTTTTCGGTTACATTCAGCTTGACCCTAAATTTAGAACAAGAGGTGAGCGGGTGAGTCAGAAGTGGCTGTTGCGGATGATTTTTAGCTCCAATGCGAGCCTTGGAGGTGGAGTCAGTTGTTCTTTTATTTACGGTCCTAAAGTACGTTTGACATGTAGCTTCGAGGTTTTCCTAAATGTTGGTGTAAAAATTTTCAGTTTTGTCTTATCTACACCCCCATGCCTAAGTTCTTGCATGTCCTCATGCATGTATATAAAAGAAATGAATACAGCAAGGAGTAAGTGGGTAGAGATCACCTGTAATTGCTGCTGAAATTTTAACATTCAGCACCGGCCAACCTGACAGTATGCAATATGCAAAAAGGAAATATGCTAAAAGAAAAATATGCTAAATATAAAAATGGTTATGTATAGATGATGGTAGAAGGTGGGATATGCTACATATACGTGCTAAGTTTAATGCCTCCAACTGGGCGAGAACTTACTTAGATATCCTCGATAAAATGAATGAATTTGTCAGCTGGAGGAGGTTCCTGGGCCATGAATGGCTTGTGGCGCTGGCCATTTACCATAGATACATGCCTAGATTTTGGGTCCCTAATTTGGACCGCCCCATTAGGATATAGGTGAATCAAAACATATGGGCCAGTCCACTTGGACTTGAGCTTCCCTGAAAAGGATTTCAGTCACGAGTCAAACAACCAGACTTGCTGGTTGGGCGTGAATGCTTTCCTCCGGATGTGGCGGTCATGAAAGGCCTTGGTCTTGTCCTTGTATATCAATGCATTCTCATTGGTCTCCCACTGGATCTCTTCCAATTCGCTGAGCTGGAGTTTTCGTTCTTGACCTCCCACATCGAGGTCAAGGTTACATTTTCACACTGCCCAAAAGGCATGGTGTTCCAACTCTACAGGAAGGTGGCAGGCCTTGCCATATACCATACGATATGGTGACATTCCGAGTGCGGCCTTGTACGCGATTCGATATGTCTAGAGTGCGTCAACTAATTTATCGGACCAGTCCTTCCTGTCTGGTCTAACCTTCTTCTGGAGAATCAGCTTGATCTAATGGTTAGACACTTCAGCCTGCCCATTGGTCTGCGGGTGATACGGGGTGGCTAGACGGTGATGTACCTCGTATTTCTTTAATAATGACCTGAAGTGGGCGTGGATGAAGTGTCTTCCCCAGTCAAAAATCAAAGAGCAGGGTATTCTAAATCTCGCAAAGATGTATTCCCATATGGAAGAAATGACGGTCTTATGATTAGCCCATCTTGCCGGGATGGCCTCGACCTACTTCGAGACATAGTCAACAGCTAGTAATATGTACTCGAAGCCATGCAAGTTCAGTAAAGGGCCCATAAAATTGATGCCCCAAACGTCGAACACTTCTACAATCATGATGGGCTGGAGTGGCATCATGTCTCTCCTAGTCATAGAACCGACCGACTGGCATCGTTTACAGTGCTGGGCGTACTCGTGTGTATCTCTGAAAATAGTTGGCCAGAAAAATCCCGACAAGAAAATTTTTGCAGCGATTTTCCGTCCCGAGAAGTGACTGATTGCACAGTAAAAATACACCAACAAAAATGACATCTTATGTTATTCCCTAGCATTTCCATTGCATATTAGGCAGCCGTAGTTGCATTTGTAAAAATTGACACATGCATGCATTTTTTTGAGAGGGGAAGAATGTGAATAATTGGCCATGCAATTAACGTCTTCATCAAGGGTTGCATTGCAAACTTCACCTTGTTCAATTTTTATTTTTGTCTTTGAAATCATTGCCCTCGCGCGGCTGCAGGGAATGGGCTTGCACCTCTTCACGCCATGCCTCTGCCAGTAGCATGGCTGGGCAGGCGAGGCCGGCTGTATGGATGTGGCAGGCACCTTCGTCTTTAAAAAGCCCAGCCATCTTCCTTACATAGGAGCCTGGTCCATGCAACACAGCAGCAACCTTCGCCTCCAGGCCATCTCCTCCCTCTCTCCCCTCCATACGCAGCACCTCTTCCTACTGAAGAGATACGCTGCAGGTAGGAGCAGCTTACAGTGGTCCCACGACCACCACTGCGAGCTCCACCACCGCCCAGCTCATTCAAGAGCAAGTGGGCGTGGTGGGTTCTTTCTCTACTTCCACCACTCAAAGCCTTCACGCCATTGCCACAGCTCCAATCTTCAGAGCTCAGCAGCAGCAGCAGCAACAGCACAGCACCAGCAGCTCCACGCAGTGCGCAAGCCCCTGCGTGCACGCCAGCAACTGGCGCCATCTCCTTCCGCACGTGCAGGCTCGCTCCAGCACTCCCGCACATGCAGAACCAGCCGCAGCTGGATGTCCGAGCCGCGCGCGCACTGTAGCTATTGTTCACGCATTTCTGCGCGGCACCGTAGCTATAGTACGGTGACCAGAAAGTTTCTCACTTATCCGGTCACCGCGCGCTCTCTCTCTACGCCGCAACCGCCTCAAGCCCGTCGCCCGCTCCAGCCCCATGCCTGCGTCTGCTTCTCGCATCTACGCTAGCACTTGCACCCGTCTGCGTCCGCGCCTGCGTCTTCGACCGTGCTCACTCTAGCCTGCAGCGCGGTGCACTGTAGTACGCAGCACACTGCGTTGTGCTCCCTCACGCCTGCTCCCTTCAGAGCACGCATGCACCCTTGCGTGCTTGCGCCTGCGTGTGCCTTCGCGCACCACCAGATGTCGGCTGCAGCCTCCAGATGCCTTAACTCTCCAGCGCCCTCTCTCACAGCCAGTCTCTCACTCTCCTGCAGACACACACACACACCACACATGTACACACTCACATGTACACACATGCACTAGCTTGTACATGCCTATATGTATACCTATATATATACATATATACATTTATATATATATATTTACATACATATATATATATATTAGTACCTATACAACCATATATAAGTATATATACATACATACATAATTATATATATATATATCTATATATTTATATATATATATATTTATACACGTATATATACATACATACATATATACATACATATCTATAATATAACTATATACATATATTACTATATATATATATCTATATCTATATAGTTATATATACATACATATATATCTAGTTGTAAATACATATATATACCTATATACATACATATATAACTACCTATACATTGATATAATTACAACCCTATCTATACATATATATAAATATATATTTACATTCATATCACCTATCTGTATCCCTGCACCATGCGTTATATCATAGGAATATCTACACCAGTTGCTGATATTCCCCGATACCCGCATACAGAAAGCATCTCCGCACACACTTCCACCCATCCATCCTACACTCCATGCGGCACTTCGTTCGGTTGGTTGTGTCTTCTTAGACGTCGATCAACTCGACACCGTGTTACACACCATTTCCACCTCCACCCCCACCCTATATATATATAGACTATATTTTTACAAGGAACCTATCTTGTTTCTATTTCTTTTCTATTTCCTGCTATTAAAAAGATCAAAAAAAATAGTAAAAGAGAAAAGATAATCCTTGTCTTGCAGGTACTTGGTCTTACGAATAGGAAGACCCATTTTTGGAACCCTAATTTGGCTCAAAGCCAAGAACATTTTGGCTCTAAGCCAAAGACCTGATTTTGAGGGTGTACCTCAAGGATAAAATTATCATAAAAAGAATCTTAAATAGAAAAACACCAAAAGCATAATAAATGCATGGAAGAGATTCGTTGTAGGAAAGGCATAAAAACTTATTCACCTCTAATTCTCGCCTCCTGGAGTTCAACCCTAGTCCTAAAAGTGACCAAGATAAAATCAAGTAGGCCAGGTTAAAAAATTTTGTAAAAAGATGGTTAGGCTCGATTTAGGTTAACCACTATACTCACTTCAATGCTAATGTCGCCATATTAACACAACCTATCCGAGTTCGACCATACCTTTTTCTGGCGCTGTTGCCGGGGAGGTGCGCATTTAGGAAAGTTTCTACTCCATTCTTTAATTTTTCTCTTCTCACACCCTTCTCTTCACAGGTGTTTCTGTTTGTTGGTGTGCAGGTGAACTAGTTGCAAGGAGGAGGCAAGTAGAGGAAGTCGGAGACATAGGCTGATCCAAGGCGGGAACGAGAGCGTGAAGTCGCCAGTGCCGCACTGGAGCTTCGCCCACATTGCTGAACAAGTAAGTCTCTCTCTTAGCAACTTAGGTCAACTTGTCACCATAATAAAAAAAAAAAACTTCTTGGGATTTCTTGGGGCAAGTGGATTAAAAATCACTTGTTTTATTGTCTGCTATCACCCCCACTGCCCTGAGATTTCCCGCCAAACTTCTCATAGTGAAGAACCAAGAATCTTGATTCTTGAATCTTTTGCCGTGTGAAGTATTCTTTGAGGAAAGATTAAAAAGATTGACTGCCATCCCTCCTTGCCTCATTTATCAGCAATTCGGGATCACATTTTTGGTGGGGAGACTTGGAATTGAGTTGATTCCAACCCCACCACGACCTTTCACATGCCTAAGATTTGATCCCGAATAGTTCAACCCCAACATTTTGATTTTCTCTTTACATTATCTTGTGGTTGAAGCCTTGTGTGTGGAACATCATTCTGGTGATTGGGAGCACTTGAATTGAAGTGCTTTGGCTCCCTTTCACATTAACCTAAAATTGACTCATGCATCCACACATAGAAATTTCCACTTAGGGAAGCCCATTTCATTTTTAGCATGCATTAACTAACTCACATTGAAGAAGGGTTTGTTGGGCATAGAAAAACTTGTATTCTCTCAAAACCTAGAGATTGGTTGAATTGGTAATTCAGCGAAATCTTAAAATCCATACTACTTAAAGGTTGAATTCTAAAAATCATTCACCAACTAAAACTTCAATTCGGGGAGATTTCCCTGTTGCATGCTTGGTTTACACACTCTCTAAAAACAACGCACTTGGGCATTACCCGTAAACAATGCCCTTCACATTCCAGAAGCACTTGATCCTAAGCCTCTAATTAAAATTGGTAGCAACTTGACCCTTATTAAGGATTGGAGGTCTAACTACCTGCGTGTAGCGCCTACGTGCAGGTGAGGGTTCCTGTGTGCTATCGGGTGTCTAAGACTGGGGCAAATGGCCTTTCAATCTGGCCCGGTAGTTCCGCGGTGCTTGCATTTGGTTCCGTAGGTTGTGATAGTAGGTAACTTAGATCTTTAGGTCTAAGGGCACACTGTAGAGGTTAGGAATTTGATTGTCTTGATTTGTCATCAAGTGTACCTTTGCGGCGTCATTTCTCTCATCCCCTTTTCCCTTCTTATCTCTCCAATTCTTCCTGCAGTAGTGCATGTTTGGGAGGAGGTCACAAAACCTTGAATTGTTTGAATTGTCTGATAATTTTAGGAAAGAAGCCAAATCGTCAACCTCCTCCACAAACATGGCTACACACCCACCCCCAAATCCCGAGGGAGGAAACCGCCCTCAAAACCCACCAAGTGGTGGAGCCATGGATCCCATAACCCGCCTCCAAGCCCAAATGGAAATGTATAATGAGAAAATTGAAGCCATTAGGGAAACCTTGGAGGAAATGCAGAACCCTCCCGAACGGGAGGAGCCTAGGTCTCTTAGCTCCTATTAGAATCCCACTGCTACAGAGACCATAGGACAAATTCGGGTCCCCATGGGTGTGGACGACTTTGAATTGAAACCCAATATAATTGGCCTAATTAATTTCCACTTTCATGGTCTTGCAAGTGAAGATCCATTTCTCCATTTGGAAGACCTAACTCGATTGGCTGAAATTGTTAAACCGAGAAACATCAGGATACCAATAGTCCTCATGAAAATGTTCCCATTTTCATTGCGGGATAAAGCGTTGCAATGGTTACGCACCCTTGGGAGAACCATTCGTTCTTGGAAAGAGATGCGAATAGCATTTCTCAAGGAGTTCTTCCCAATCGGGTGAACCAATGCGCTTTATCGTTCTATAACTTCCTTTACGGAACAAAACGGTGAACAGTTTCATGAGGCATGGGAGAGATATAATGACCTCCCCAGGAAGTGTCTACACCATAGTCTGCCTAAGTGGCATATAGCCCAGATTTTCTATTATGGGCTAAATGAGAATTTGAAGCAGATTACAGACGCTTCTTGCGGAAGGAATTTCATGAATAAAGACGAGAATGGAGCATTCGAATTATTTGAAAACATGAGCGAAAACTCAATGAACAATGCCTCCATTGTTGCCTTTAATCGTACCAGCCTGCCCCGTAACGTTCACGAAGTTGAAACGGGACCCTCCCATTCAGCCACTGATCTTAGTCTCATAGCACAAAAATTGGATGAAATCTCTGTCGTGCACAAGAAGCTGGACGAGCTTTTGGCCAATCTTGCCCGTTCTATGGCAAATGCCCCCACCTCACCACTTCGTCACAATCCCAATTTTTCCAACACCAGTCTCATCCCCAGGAACCCCGTGCGATCTTCCTTACCGAGTGTCGCACCAAGCGATTCGGTAAGTCATGTGGATCTGGCTTCTGCAAGCTAGTATTTTGACATGGAAGACCAAGCCTCCGTGTGCTCGGATGTGTATTTACATGCGGACCCGTCTTCTGCCTTAGAAGACGTTGCACCTTGGGGAACAACCTGTTCTCTGCCACTTATAACCTAGGGTGGCAAAATCATCCTAATTTTGCATGGTCCAATAACTCATAGCACTAAAACCCTGCAGGTGGGCCAATGCAACCGTCCGCACCCATCATCCCAAGGGCGCAGTCTAATCCTGTGGTGAATCCATCATCGGGTCCTTGCGTACCGCAAACAGAACACGCATCAAGTCCTCTTGATAAACTGAGGCGAATGATGACGGAAATGTCAAAGCGCCATGAAGAGAACATGACCTCTCTTCAGCACCAATTGGCGCAGCAGAATGCTGAGATCAGTCAACTACGCATGACGACTTGATCTCAGGGCACTCTTCTGATGGCGAAAATACACGGTTTGTTAATTAGGTCGTTGTAACGCGTAAATCCGCTTACGCTTTTAAAATTTATATCCTAGATAGGGGAGTATCTAGGGTCGTCCAAGGAGGCAAAAAATGCAAAATTTATCCTCTTGCTTACAGATAGATCTCAACTTTCTTTTTGATATTTTTCAATATGTAATTTTTTTGTATTTTGAAAAGACGAGGGCAAAATGCGAATTGTAACAAAAAGTAATAACACCTACAAATGCTTAACTAAAATTTAAAAGATAGAAATATCTTCTTCCTAAGCTCACTCTAGGCAAGTGGAGGCCTAGAGTAATTAGGAAGAAGAGGTGAAACAAGTGCTAGAACCAAAAGTAACAACTGCAATAAAAAGCTAAAAGAAGGCAATTTGATTGAGTAGAACGAGTGTTCTTTTCAAGGACAAGTAGAGGAATGCTTCTACTAGAACTTAAACAAATCTAAAAGCAAGAAAAGAAACACAAATCCTCTTGCAACAATGGTGAAGAAGGTTGTCTTCTTGCTCCAAGCCTAGCTGCTCCTTGGCTTGAAAAGAGGGCTTCCTTCTCCTCCTTCCTTGAGAGCTCCTCCAAGGTGGAAGCTTCCATCTTCAGTGCTCTCTCCAAGGGGTGGGAGTGCACCACCCTCAAGAACTCCTCCAAGGTGGCGTGGACCACCTTCAAGATCTCCTCCAAGATCTTCCTTGCCTGGCTTCTCCTTTGGCTAGCGTGACCCAAGAGAGAAGGGAAGAGGGGAAGGCACCAAGGGGACAGAATATCCCCTTAATCTTCTTCTTCTTCTTCTCTCTTGGATGTGGGCTTCTTGATGGAATATGAGAGTGAAATTGCTAGCCAAGGATGACTTGAATGGTGGTGGGTAGTGGTCTTTTTATAGGGTAGGATGGGGGGTTAAGGTACCCCTTGAAATGGAGGGCTAGGATGGAAGGATAAGGGTGGTTGGTGATCCTATGGCTAGGGTGAGTTGGCGCCACCCCAAGGGGTGTTAAAGGGGGTGGTTATGGTGGTGTTGGTGTCTTTGATGGTGGAGAGACACCCCATGTTGGCGCCAACATGGGGTCTTCTAGAAGGGGGGTTAGGTGGATGGTGGAGATGGATTCAAGGAGGATTGTGTGGTGGAGATGAGGGGGGATTTTGGAGGGAAAAGTGGCGCCATTAAGGGGTGGTTATGGGTAGTTTTTGGTGCCACTTTTAGGTGTCTTTTGGAGGTGGTGGGTAGGTTAGGTTGGTGCCAAGTAGGTTAGCTTATGTGGAGCTTAAGTGGAGCTAGTTGGGTGGAGTTGGTAGGTGGGTTTTTGGGGTGGTACAAGCCAAGGAAGTTGGAGCATAGTTAAGCTAAGCTAAGCTAAGCTAAGCTAGCTTAGCTAATGGAGGAGTAGAGGAGAAGATGTTGGAGCTAGGGTTTGGAGGAAGGAGCTGAGGAGAAGAAGTCTGGAGTTGGAGCTGGAGCTGGCTGCTGCTGAAGAGGCTGGCATGGGGCTACTCTAGCTAGCTTAGCTTGCTAGTTCTTTGCTAGTTGCTAAGCCAAGCTAAAGTGAGCTAGCTTCTACCAAAATGAGCTGAGGTGAGCTAGGTCTGGTGCTCCCGGGGAGAATCAAGCTGGTTGAGGCAGCTAAGGTAGCTTAGCTCAACTGAGTTGAGCTAAGCTGAGTCCCCAGGAGCTGGACTTGAGCTTCCTGAGCTGAGATGAATTCTTCTTCAGCTGGCTGGAGTTGAGTGGAGCTGAATGTAGCTGGATCTGAGCTGGGGTGAACTCCTGTCAACTCAGCTGAGCTAGCTAGAGCTCCCTGTGAACTAGTGGGAGCTGAGATGAGCTAGACTCAGCTAAGTTGAGCTGGATCTGAGCTGACTTGAGCTAGGGTGAGCTGAGATGAACTCTCTTGAGTTGCCATCCAACTGAGATTAGCTGAATGGAGCTGGGATGAGCTAACCCTAGTTCAAGTAAGCTAGGTTCCAGCTGCGGTGAGCTGGATCAAGCTGAGGTGAGCTGGATCAAGCTGAGGTGAGCTGGATTAGGTTGAGTTCCAGCTAGTTTGGGCTTCTCCTTCACCATTTGCCATCTTGAGTGCTAGGGTTTTAGGGATCTGTGCATCTGTACATCCCTAACACTCACAAAAACACATTAAAACGACAATAAAAAATGCAATGCATGCCTATCCTAATTTATGCCTAAATGCAGCCCAAAAACCCGTTTGCGGAGTAAAATCCTAAGAGCTAGGCTTGTTTTAATGCATAAGAATGATGATAAACTGGCGTTTATCATCTTCCTGCCCAACCTATTCCCAACCGCGAAATTTCGTACCCTGTGGTCCTCAACCACAGGTGCTACCTTCTCAGGGGCAGGTTCATCAGATTCTGCAACCTCCGAGCATCCCACCGGGATTTCAGGCTAATCCTGCAGCAACTACACCTCACTCTTATGTCCCTATTGAGAACCCTCCTCCACCTTATGATCCCACTGGACCTGCAACATCCAATGCGATTACTACGAGGAGCAGTAAGCAGACCGTCGATTCACCTTGACCTGATCTTGGTCCTTCTTCATTGCCCTCTCATTCGGGATGTGCACCTCATTCGTGAGAGGACGATACACCAAAATTAGTGCCAGAATCGGTCCCATTCCCTGAGGCTCTTCTGAGGGAGCCAAAAGGCAAGAAAAAAGATACGCAGGCCTTTGATAACTTGCATAATTTATTCAGGGATGTTGAAATTAAGGTACCCCTGTTAGAGGCTATCGACCACATACCTACTGTTGCCTGATTTTTCAAAGACTACACTACACCCAGGCGACAGTCAAAGAAAACTAAGAATCCGGTGGTTCTCTCGCCTCATGCGAGTTGTGCTATACTGTTAAATCTACCACCAAAGTAGAAAGATCCAGGCACACCGCTTATTTCCTGTAGCATCCAAGGCTACAACTTTAACCGTGCCCTACTGGATCTAGGATCTTCCATCAATCTTATACCAACCATCATGCTCGAAAAATTTTCCTTGGGAAATTTGAAACCCACCCCTATCACGTTACAGTTGGTAGATCGTTTTGTCAAAATACCAAAGGGTGTGGTGGAAGATGTGGTGGTTAGGGTCAACAGTCTATTTTCCTGTTGACTTTCTTGTTTTAGATATAGAAGTTCCTAGCTCACTTTCTGATTGTCCGATCATCCTTGGTCGACCTTTCTTGGCCACAGCCCATGCCCATATCGACTGCGAGTCGGGTTGTATTGAGATTGCCGTTGGATTTGAGAAGCTCAAACTTAACATCTTCAAGGCAGCCAAGAACTTTGATTGCGATTGCATCGAGGATGACACATTTGATGAGGACATGGCCGTCAGCACGTGTATCGGACTTATTGGGACCTATTCTGACTGCTATGGATTGCCTTTAAACACAGACGATTGCCTGACCGACACATATTGTGACATTCCCCCATCCCTCCCTTTTCCCGTACCTTCTCCTGACCAGACTTCTGATGTGGTTTTCTTCGCTTCCCATACCTCGTGGTCTGAGTCATATTCAGGCTACTCACTGCCAATCCACACTCTTGAAGATCACATAGCCCTTTCTTTCCCACCAAATCAGGTGGAATTGCAACTCCACACTGGGACCTTGAGCCTAAATACTGCTCACTAGGGCTATCCCTTTTTGGATCCATCAATCCAAGATGCCCCTCTTCTTGGCCAAACTGAGGGCCAACTTCTTCCTTCGTGCCTTATTCTGAGTCCAGCTGGGGACGTTAAATTCAGCGCTCTTTGGGAGGCACCCCAGCAACACTCCTCCACTGTCACGTACACTTCACTTCACACCTTTTCACTTCACCACCCACCATCCACCCACCCTACCACCCTGCTATATACCCTGCACTTCAGCTCTCGCTCCCCGATCTTTCGACCTTCCTCTACCCTACATGCATATGAGGACATAGCATCATTTGGCATGGGGGGGTGGATAGGCATCCATAGGATCTGGGTATTATATGGTATCATACAGCTTCCATTCATCTATAAATATGTATATATATATATAAAAGGGTGTTTAGTAATGATCTGAAAGCTAAAACTAAAATACAATAAGTGTTTACGGATATTCAACCACTGTTTTGAAGACTTTCCAGGCCACAGAAGCTTGATTCGCTCTGGCTCGGCTTAATTTACTTGAGCATTGACAAGACAGATCAGAATCTCTCCTAACTAAGGATGTATTCTTGTACCTGAGACACCAGTACAGGATCCGTTGGTTTGCTTCTACTCGAGAGCGTAGGTAATCTTGGTTCACACTACACATATCAAGAAAGACCAGGTGAACATAAGATCCAACCCTAGTGTTCATTAGGGAAGGTGGAGTCCTTACCTGTGCTCGTAGGTAGACTTTTTATTGCAGGCTTTAGTCTTGTGTTCAAGAGAGACTCTTTCCACCAAAAAGGAACTCTCCCATCAAAAGAAAAGTGTGCTCCTCCAAATAAAGTTGTAAGAGATATACTGACACATGTTTCAAGAAAAAAAAAACTGTGTAAATAAGTCAGTATATCTCACAAATGTCAGTAAAGTCTTCTCCCTACAAAAGTTTTCAGGGCAAGTTACAAATACCCTATTTCTACCATATATTCTTTGAGCCACAAATGTAATAAAATGGGAGTTGAGTTTTCCGTCATCTTTTTAAGGGTCAATCCGAAGACATGAGCTGAAACTGGGACCAACCTGCAGTTAAAGATTCGTGAAACCCTGGGCTTGAGTCTTAATGTTCATTTGGTTAGTCTTGATCCTTCACTATGCACAAACCATAATCTCTTGAGCTCTCGAGTATGGCAAAAACCTTCTGAGTCTTGGAAATCGTACTTAAGGTTTAAATATCAAGAGTTCAGGTTAGTCGAGAGATGGTCTATGTCACATAAGACTTAAAGTACTGGTAGTCTTCTTCACAATTGGTTCTCAAAAAATCCAACAAATAAACACACCCATGTCGCCTCAGAAGAAAATCTTTAGCTTAAGATCATTTCTAAATACAGTACAAAATGTTTTGCTAGGGACTAGCAAAAGATAGGCATGGGGTTATGATTGCACAGCAAAAATACACCAATAGAAATGCCATCTTATGTTATTCCCTAGCATTGTCATTGCATATTAGGGAGCCATAGTTGCATTTGTAAAAATTGACACATGCATGCATTTATTTGAGAGGGGAGGAATGTGAATAATTGGCCATGCAATTAATGTCTTCATCAAGGGTTGCATTGCAAACTTCACCTTCTTCATTTTTTATTTTTGTCCTTGAAATCGTCTCCCCCGCACGGCTGCAGGGAATGGGCTTGCGACTCTTCGCGCCATGCCTCTGCTAGCAGCATGGCTGGGCAAGCGAGGCCGGTTGCATGGCTGTGGTAGGCACCTTCGTCTTTAAAAAGCCCAGCCATCTTCCTTGCGCAGGAGCCTGGTCCATACAACACAGCAGCAACCTTCGCCTCCAGGCCATCTCCTCCTTCTCTCCCCTCCATACGCAGCACCTCTTCCTACTGAAGAGATACGCTGCAGGCAGGAGCAGCTCACAGTGGTCCCACAACCACCACTATGAGCTCCACCGCCCAGCTCATCCAAGAGCAGGTGGGCATGGTGGGTTCTTTCTCTACTTCCACTTCTCAAAGCCTTCACGCCATTGCCGCAGCTCCAAGCTTTGGAGCTCAGCAGCAACAGCAGCATGGCACCAGCAGCTCCACGCAACATGCAAGCCCCTACGTGCACACCAGCAACCGACGCCATCTCCTTCCATGAGCGCAGGCTCGCTCCAGCGCTCACGCACATGCAGAACTGACCGTAGCCGATTGTCCGAGCCGTGCGCGCACTATAGCTACTATTCAAGTGTTTCTGCGAGGCACTGTAGCTACAGTGCGGTGACCGGAAAGTTTCTCACTTATCTGGTCACTGCGCGCTCTCTCTCCACGCCGTGCCCGCCTCTAGCCCGTCGTCCGCTCCAGCGCTCGCACCCGCGTCTACTTCTTCGCATCTGTGCCAGTGCCCACGGCCGTCTACGCCCACACCCGTGTCTTCGCCTGCGTTCACTCTAGCCCGCAGCGCGCTGTGCTGCAGTACGTAGCACGCTGCGTTGCGCTCCCACACACTTGCTCCCTCCAGCGCACACACGCACCCTTGCGCGCCTGCACCTACGCATAACTGAGTGCACCACTAGACGTCGACTGCAGCCTCCAGACGCCTTAACTCTCCAGCGCCCTCTCTCATAGCCACTCTCTCACTCTCTAGCAGACACACACACACACACCACACTTGTACACACTCACGTGTACACATGCACACTAACTTGTACATGAGTATATATATACTTATATGTATATATACATGTACATATTTATATATATATATATATTTATATGCACATATATATATATGTATTAGTACCTATACAACCATATATTAGTATATATACATACATACATAATTATATATATATATATATCTATATATTTATATATATATTTATACAAGTATATATACAAACATACATACATATATACATACATATCTATAGATATAAATACATATATATATATATATACATATATATATCTATATACATAGATACTTGTACTAATATATCTATATACATATAAACATATATACATATACATATCTATAATATAACTATATACATATATTACTATATATATATATCTATATAGTTATATATACATACATATATATCTAGTTGTAAATACATATAGATACCTATATATATATATATTTACATATTTATATACATATATATAACTACCTATACATCTATTTAATTACAACCCTATCTATACATATATATAAATATATATTTACATTCATATCACCTATTTATATCCTTGCACCACGCGTTATATCGCGGGAATATCTGCACCAGTTGTTGATATTCCCTGATACCCGCATACAGAAAGCGCCTCCGCACACACTTCCACCCATCCATCCTACACTCCACGCAGCACTTCGTCCGGTTGGTTGCATCTTCCTAGACGTCGATCAACTCGACACAGTGCTACACACCATTTCCACCTCCACCCCCACCCCTATATATATATAGACTATATTTTTATAAGGAACCTATCTTGTTTCTATTTCTTTTCTATTTCTTGCCATTAAAAAGATAAAAAAAATAGTAAAAGAGAAAAGATAATCCTTGTCTTGCAGGTAGTTGGTCTTGCGAATAGCAAGACCCATTTTTGGAGCCCTAATTTGGTTTAAAGCCAAGAACATTTTGGCTCTAAGCCAAAGACCTGATTTTGAGGGTGTACCTCAAGGACAAAATTATCAGAAAAAAAAATCTTAAATAGAAAAACACCAAAAACATAATAAACGCACGGAAGAGATTCGTTGTAGGAAAGGCGTAGAAACTTATTCACCTCAAATTCCCGTCTCCCTAAGTTCGACACTAGGCCTAAAAGTGACCAAGATAAAATCAAGTAGGCCAGGTTAAAAAATTTTGTAAAAAGATGGTTAGGCTCGATTTAGGTTAACCACTATACTCACTTCAATGCTAATTTCACCATATTAACACAACCTATCCGAGTCCGACCAGTAACTACCACAAGCATCATTGTGGCAAAAAGATAACACACTGGGGATCTCAGAATTTGGGACGCATCTTGAAATAATCTGATCCGCTCCAATATGGAAGAGCAGTGGGTCAGCCCAGAGGTAGAATTTGGCCTCTGTCGTAAATTTGAGTTTCTAATCCTTAGATAGGTTCGCAGGAATCTTGCCTGCGGCAAGATAGTTAGTGATATCCGCGTACCAGGGGAACTCAATAGAGTGAATTGCCAAAAGGGATTCATCCAGAAATTGGTCATGGATAGGCAGGGAATAAGGAATGTCGGCTGGGTCCAGTCTGGATAGTTGATCTGCGACAACATTTTGCTTTCCGACTTTGTTGCGGATTTCAATATTAAATTCTTGCAATAGAAGGATCCATCTGTTGAGCTGGGGTTTGGCATCCTTCTTTGCCAACAAATGCCGGAGGGCGGAGTGGTCAGTGAAGATGATAACTTTGGACCCTAATAGATAAGATCTGAATTTCTCCAACCCGAATACTACTGCTAGTAGTTCTTTTTCGGTAATAGTATAATTGCGCTGAGACTCATTTAGTGTCTTACTAGCATAGTATATGACAAAAGGTTATTTCTCTCGACGCTGGCCTAAAACAACACCGATGGCGAAATCAGAAGCGTCGCACATGATCTCGAAATCAAGTGACCAGTTGGGTGGTTGGAGAAATGGGGAAGTAGAGATAGTGCTTCGTAAAGTCTCAAAGGTGCTAAGACACGAGGTGTCGAATTTGATTGGGGCATCGGCAACAAGGAGATTCATCAAAGGTCGTGCAATTTTCGAGAAATCACGTATAAATCTCCGATAGAAGCCAATGTGACCCAAGAATGATCTGATCTACTTGACCGAGCTAGGTGGCGGTAAGTGGGAAATAATCTCAGATTTAGCTCGATCGACCTCGAGTCCATTTTTAGAGATCCTGTGCCCTAGTGCTATGCCATCTCTCACCATGAAATGGCTTTTCTCCCAGGATAGTACTAGGTTCCTCAATACACCATTTCAGGATTTTGGTGAGGTTATCAAGACAAGATGTGAAATCATCTCCGAAAATGGAGAAGTCATCCATGAACACCTCCACATAGTCCTCAATCATGTCAGAGAAGATGGTCATCATACAACGCTGAAATGTTGTTGGTGCGTTGCAGAGGCCAAAGGGCATCCGCTTGAAAGCAAATGTTCCAAAGGGGCATGTGAGTGTGGTCTTGTCTTGATCTTTCGAGCTAATTGCTACTTGATTATACTCGGAGTATCCATCCAGAAAGCAAAAGAAACTGCGTCCGGCTAACCGTTCCAAGATCTGATAAATGAAAGGCAATGGAAAGTGATCCTTCTGGGTAGCCATGTTTAGTTTCCTATAGTCGATGCAGACCCGCCATGATGTCACAGTGCAGGTTGGGATGGATTCGCCTTGATCATTTTTCACTATGGTGAGTCCTGCTTTCTCGGGAACTATCTGGATCGGACTCACCCATTGGCTGTTAGAGATTGGATATTGATGGGAACACTATCATGAGCCATAACTAGCTCATTTTGACCCAATTAAGTCAATAAATGCTCCTACATAACCGTCAGAGAGTCACAAGTCATTGCATAACCATTCTAAAGCAAAAATAAGAAACTAGGGTTAAAACTACAATTTTACCAGCTCATCATGAATGCAGTACAACCATGAGCTTTTTCAGGGGTTGAATGAAGGTCAATTGGTCTTGAAAAGATAACAAGTGGGATAAGACAGATAGAAAAAGGGTTTGCACGTGTTTTGAGAATTAAATGACTTTTGAAACCCTAAAAATAAATCCACTTAATTAAATGAGGTTCTGATTAGGATAAAATTCACCTAAATGCTCTAATATTCATAGGAAAATATTCTCTAGGATTTGGAACCTTCAATTTGACCATCATAAACCATTTTGACCCAAAATAGAACCACAAATAGACATTTGCCTTAATTTTGATTTTTCCATAAATTACCTAGCCAAATATGGTCAAAACCAAAATCCAACTTCACCATTGGATTCCATAGGTCCAAATTATGTTTGTATCGAAATTTAGACCGAACATGAATTTGTCTTGACCTAGTTTGCAAATTCATCCTATCTAATTTCATTTTTACCCTTAATTTTCAAAATCCTTTCAAATAGGCCCCTAACTTTATCTCGTTCTCACAAACAGGTCCCTACTACCATAAAACCTATTCCTACTTGCTCTGGCGACCTTAAAAAGGAAAGAACTCCCTAATTTCTCGACAAATCCCTTTGAAATTTGAAAGGGAAGTTCGTCAAGAAATTCCCTTCCTTTTGGACCTAATCCTAAGCCATGAAACCTACCCAATCTCTCATGTGAATGAATGAGATATTTGGGTATCAAGAAACTTCCAACTTCAGTGAGCTTTCCAAGCTTGGGAAGCTTGCTTCCCAAGCTTTAACTGACCTCTGATGACCCATAAAAGACTCCCCAGATCACAACGAACCTCCTAAGCTTGAATTCAGCCAGAGATTCCCTCTAATTCCTCTCCCCTCATCCGGCCAATTTGCTCTTCAAGCTCCGGTGACCTTCCCTATTTTCCCTCGTCGTCTGACCATAATACAAGTGGTAGATTCTTCCTCCTTGTCTTCTTCCACGTCGTACAGCTCTGGTCGACGCGCCTGCCCCCCTTCATCCTCACCGTCCACATCTCTCTAAGCAGCTTCATCTTCTGTGCCGGCCGTACCTCACCTGGCGCCAACTCCGCCTCCCCTTCATCCACCTCCTTTCCTAAAAGACTCCTCGATTTCCCCTCTTCATTTTAAGACATCTACCACCTCATTATGACTGCCGACTCACCCCATCGCCCTTCATCTTCCACCTCGCCGGCATACCTCCGGCGAGATCACACAGCTACTACACTCCACCAATTTGGCCGCCGTTCATCTCCACACCTCCACTGCGTTCCAGAGAGAAAAAGCCCTGTGGTCTTAGAGGCTATTGGCCTACCCACTGCTCCACCGATCACCGCACTTTCGTACCTCACCCTTAGACACAGTCTGGCCACCTTACACACTCCCACACCTCACGAACACCACCATTCAACTCCCCACCTCATGGCGAAGCTTATGGACTATTTTAACTGGGGCTCTTAGCCCGTTTTCTTGCTTGCAAGTCCCAGGTCTCCGTTGCCATTACTGAAGCTTCAAGCGAAGCTCGCTTCAAGCACCTACAGACACCAGGAAAAGTCCCAGGTGTTGCGGAACACTTCCAGGATCGCAACCAAGGAGCCAATTAGGCTCTTTTACTGAGCCTTTGACCACAATCACGTGAAAAAGTTGTTGCTACAATTGCACGTAGAGAAAGGAGGTGGGATTAGTCCCACATCGGTTATGGCAAAGCCCCTGCGCCTGCATAAATTGAATTTTTGCTTTAGGGTTATCGCCTCAGCATGCACAGGGGGTGTGGTCCCCCCACTCCCCCCTCATGTGCCTCATCCGCAACATCTCCCCTGTGGATTTGGTGCACTCTATAACCTGCCTAAGCCCTGCACTCCTCAGCTGTGACCCATGCCCGCAACCCTGGTCCCTGGTACGCTCTAGGTTCGATTACCCATATACCCGGTATTGTTGAAGGCTCTAGGAGAGCGTGACCCAGAGAGAGAAAGAGAGATTGCGCGGTTGTAGGGGAGGGTTTTTGCTGCCGAAGACATTGGCTGACACTTAGCCAATTTGAGAAGTTCCCCTCCCCTATGAGAAGAAGGAGAAGGAAGCAGAAGAGGCTGAAAAGACAAAGCAGAGAGAAAGAAGAGAAGGAAGAGTAGTCACAGCAGAGAAAGAAGAGAAAAAAGGAGAAGAGGCTGAGAGAGGGAAAAGGAGGCATGCACTGTAGCATTAGATGTTTAAGTCGTCTGATCCCACTTTCAGACGTCTGATTTGAGTTTCTAAAGCTATAATTAACTCTGATATTATGTTTCTACTTGCTATCACTGTATAAGGGTAATTGGTGATTTAAATCACTATTTTACCCTCTTCATTTTGCACATTGATCATTGATTTTATATCATTCTGCCTTAAACTTTTTCTTATATATTATGCTCAGTTATGAATTGTGACCTTGGGCTTTAAATTCCATATTACTCCCTATGTTTGACCTCAGAATCTTTTTCTAGTAATAAAATTTATTTGTTTAAATTCTATTTTGGCTATACTGCAGTGCGACATTCTTAAAACATTGATCTAGCATTCGAACTTTTTGGCATCGTTGCCAAACTTAAACTGTTCCAAGGAAAACTCAGATCAAAATGGATTGGACCTTACCTTGTCCGACGAATCTTTGGAGATGGAGCTATCAAAATCAGTCAACTCAGCCATGATTCAGAACCTTTTGTCGTGAATGGTCAGGGACTCAAACCGTTCATTGAACTCATCGATACAAATTTGGCTGAGATATCTTTTGCCCTCTATTTTCCCTGAGCTCATTGCACTCGGCTGATGGCGTTAAACTCAACGCTTAATAGGAGGCAACCCGTCATTTTTGAAAAACTCAAAACCCTTCTTGACACATCCTATGTTGAACTCATATTAAACTTTTGGGTTCATCCACTAGAACAGCCGACTCCACCTCTGGTACTCGTACCTGAGCTTGAAATCATTCGCAACAATCACCTCAATCCATTCACCCACCCATCACCTGTTCTAATGAATGATCTAAGCTGAACTCGAACCCACCTAATTTACAATGAGGACATTGCAAATCGTAGGCTTGGGGGGTATTAAAGTGCAAAATGCCATGAAAATTACTTCACAAGAAAGGGTTTCATCAAAAAAATCACATATTCCAAAAATACCAAAAAAATTAAAAATTTCGTGAAAAAGAGCAAAAATATGAGAGGAGAGGAAATTTTTGAAGGCATATTAGATTCTGAGGAGAAAAAGGGTGGAGATAGAAAGGTCAAAAAGGAGCACATTTTGAAAAGAAAGGAAAATGAGGTAGTCATTAGTAAAAGATTAAGGAATTGATGAAGTTCTAGACCAAATCAAAGGAAAGAAAATGAAAGGCAAAAAGTGCTAATAAAATAGAGAAGAGATTAGTAGGAACGCTGATTTTAGGCCTCTTGGGCTATAATCCTGGGCTTAAAAATTCAAGTACCTGCTAAGGTCTGGATAATCCTCAAGAGTTTAGGGAAAATGCGAAGCTTAAGAATTAGGTCTAAGGCTTAGGGATTATTTAGCCTTGTTAACTAACCTCTGGTTTATGGGACTTGGTAACCTAAGCACCCCAATCCACACACTGTCTAGTTCAGTGCGCCTAAGTATCAAAATCATGCAAATGTGTTTAACTTATTCTGAAAAAGTCACCTAGATTAGGAGCGACTGATCAACACAAGTTGATTTGGACGAGTTCCCGGTGCGGAGAGGCGGGAAATTTCCCTCGAAGATGTGTAATAACAAATCGTCTCCTCGGTACTTATCTCCTAGGATATCTACATATACTACCAGGGGCATGTAAGCACCTTATGCTGGTTCAGATGCCATGGGTGGCATTATCTCGAAATGTCGATTGATAGGGTCTAGATTTAGCTACAGAATGCCATGGGTCGGATTAACTCGACATCTCGAAAGCCAGTCTTCTGGGGGTTGCCATGCGTAGTGATATCTCGAAGCATTGATTGCCAGGGACCCTGCGAGGATTGATGATGGGAACTAGGAATCTGATATAGATCGTGTTGTAAAGCCAATACGAAGCTAGAAATAAAAAGAAAAAGAGAGAGAAAACTCTTCAAAAATAAATAAAAATTCCTCTATCTCTTTATGACAAAAATGCACTGCAAACTGAACCTAGGCTTTGTTACAAGCACGGGTGCTTTAACCATGGAGTTCAACGAACTTTAGGTTAGTTCCTGTGGGCCTTAGAAACCTTCGCAGCAGACTAAGGCTAGAGTTGGTCAGGTCTGGATCTTGGTTGGTACTTGAGTACCTCTAGGCCTACTATTGGCATTCTAACCTAATCTACAAAAGGAAGCACACAACAAAGTTTTTAAGCATCAAAAGATTTTATGGTCTAGTATCAAAGTTAATACCTTGAAATTTTGCTAAGGGACTACCAAAAGCTAAGCATGGGGGTAAGATGGGAACACCATCATGAGCCATAACTAGCTTATTTTGACCCAATTAAGTCAATAAATGCTCCTACATAACCGTCAGAGAGTCACAAGTCATTGCATAACCATTCTAAAGGAAAAATAAGAAACTAGGGTGAAAACTGCAATTTTACCAGCCCATCATGAATACAGTACAACCATGGGTTTTCTCAGGGGTTAAATGAAGGTCAATTGGTCTTAAAAAGATAACAACTAGGATAAGACAGACAGAGAAAGGGTTTACACGTGTTCTCAGAATTAAATGACTTTTAAAACCCTAAAAATAGACCCGCTTAATTAACTGAGGTTTTGATCAGGATAAAATTCACCAAAATCCTATGAAATTCATATAAAAATATTCTCTAGGATTTGGAACCTTCAATTTGACCATCAAAACCTGTTTTGACCCAAAACAGAACCACAGACAGACATTTGCCCTAATTTAGGTTTTTACATAAACTACCCAATCAAACATGGTCAAAACCAAAATCCAACTTCACCATTAGATTCCTTAGGTCAAAATTAGGTTTATATCAAAATTTGGACCCAAGATGAATTTGTCTTGACCTAGTTTGCAAATTGGTCCTATCTAATTTCATTTCTGCCCTTAACTTTCAAAATCCTTTCAAATAGGCCCCTAACTTTGTCATCATTCTCACAAACAGGTCCCTGCTGCCATTAAACCTATTCCTACTTGATCTGGAGACCTTAAAAAGGAAAGAACTCCCTGATTTCTTGACGAATGGAAGTTCGTCAAGAAATTCCCTTCCTTTTGGACCTAATCCTAAGCCCTGAAACCTACTCAATCTCTCATGCGAATGCATGAGAGATTTTGGTGTCAAGAACTTCCAACTCTGGTGAGCTTTCCAAGCTTGGGAAGGTTGCTTCCCAAGCTCTAACCGACCTTTGATGACCTATAAAAGACTCCCCAGATAACAACGAACTTCCTAAGCTTGAATTCGGCCAGAGATTCTCTCTAATTCCTCTCCCCTCCTCTGGCAGATTTGCTCTTCAAGCTCTTTCAACCTTCCCTACTTTCCCTTGTTGTTTGACCACAATACCAGTGGCATATTCTTCCTCCTTTTCTTCTTCCGCGTCGTGCAGCACCCACCGGTGCACTTGCCCCCCTTCATCCTCGCCGTCCACATCTCTC
This sequence comes from Thalassia testudinum, assembly GCA_037157565.1. Classification (NCBI taxonomy): domain Eukaryota; kingdom Viridiplantae; phylum Streptophyta; class Magnoliopsida; order Alismatales; family Hydrocharitaceae; genus Thalassia; species Thalassia testudinum. Next base: position 116,364,912 of record JAZHRO010000073.1, read on the forward strand.
TGAGCAGCTTCTTCTCTGGTGTCGACCGCACCTCACCCGGTGCCAACTCTACCTCCCCTTCATTCGCCTCCTTTCCTAAACGACTCCTCGACTTCCCCTCTTCATTTTCAAACATCTACCACCTCATTACGACCGCCGACTCACCCCATCGCCCTTCATCTTCCACCTCGCCAGCATACCTCAGGCGAGATCGCACGGCCACTACACTCCACCAATCTGGCCGTCGTTCATCTCCACACCTTTGCTGTGTTCCAGAGAGAAAAAGCCCTCTGGTCTTTGAGGCTATTGGCCTCCCCACTGCTCCACCGATCACCGCACTTTCGCACCTCACCTTCCAACACCATCCGGCCACCTTATGAACTCCCACACCTTACGAACACCGCCGTTCAACTCCCCACTTCATGGCAAAGCTTATGGACTGTTTTAACTGGAGCTCTTAGCTTGTTTTCCTCCGTGCAGATCCCTGGTCTCCACCGTCATTACCAAAGCTTCAAGCAAAGCTCAAAGCTCACTTCAAGCATCTACAGACCCCAGGCAAAGTCCCAGGTGCTGTGGAACACTTCCAGGATCGTAACTAAGGAGCCAATTAGGCTCTTTGACTGAGCCTTTCACCACAATCACGCGAGGAAGTTGCTGTTACAGTTGTGCACAGAAAAAGGAGGTGGGATCAGTCCCACATTAGTTGCGGCAAAGCCCCTGTGCTCGCATAAATTGAATTTGTGCTTTAGGCTTATTGCCTTAGTAAGCACAGGGGGTGAGGTCCCCGCACACCCCCCTCACGTGCCTCATCCCGAACATCTCCCCTGAGAATCTGGTGCACCCGATAACTTGCCTAAGCCCTGCACTCCTCGGCTGCGACCCACGCCCGCAGCCTTGGTCCCAGGTATGCTCTAGGTCCGATTACTTGTATATTGATACTGTTGAAGGCTCTGGGAGAGTGTGACCCAGAGAGAGAAAGAGAGATTGCGCGAAGGTAGGGGAGGGTTTTTGCTACTGAGGACATTGGCTGACACTTAGCCAATTTCAGAAGTTCCCCTCCCCTGTGAGAAGAACGAGAAGGAAGCCGAAGAGGCTAAAAAGACGAAGCAGAGGGAAAGAAGAGAAGGAAGAGCAGCTGCAGCAGAGAAATAAGATAAAAAAGGAGAAGAGGCTGAGAGAGGGAAAAAGAGGCAGTGCACTGTAACATTTGACATTTAAGTCATCTGATCCCACTTTCAGACCTCTGATTTAAGTTTCTAAAGCTATAATTAACTTTGATATTGTGCTTCTACTTGCTATTACTGTATAAGGGTAGTTGGTGATTTAAATCACCATTTTACCCTCTTCATTTTGCACATTGATCATTGATTTTTATATCATTCTGTCTTAAACTTTTGCTTATATATTGTGCTCAGTTATGAATTGTGACCTTGAACTTTAAATTCCATATTGCTCACTATGTTTGACCTCAGAATCTTTTTAGGGTAATAAAATTTATTTGTTTAAATGCTATTTTGTTTATACTGCAATGCGGCATTCTTAAAACATTGATCTAGCGTTTGAATAGGTATACAATACCTGCATCCAGCCATTTGATGATCTCCTTAACAACCTCTACCATGTTTGGGTTTAGCCATCTTTGAGGTTGTCTCGAAGATTTCACCGCCTCATCCGTGTAAATGTGATGGGTGCAATATGAGGGGCGAATACCGCAAAGATCTGAAATGCTCCACCCTATAGCAGCCCTATGGTATTGTAAAATCGAAATCAGTTGAAGCTCCTGTTCTTGGGTTAAGTGAGCACTAATAATGACCGAGTATGTCTCACTTTCGCCCAAGAACACATACTTAAGTGAGTCAAGTAAGGGCTTCAATTCAATCACGGGTGGGTCAGAGTCAAAAATGGGAATTGGAGGAGCAGACTCAAAGGTGGGAATCTGATGATCCGGATGCATGTGAATTCCTATTGATTCACTACCTGTGAGATAGTCAGTTGTGACTACGTTAACGGGAAACCCGTTAGCTGTGGTCACATCTTCCTGTAACAATAGGGGCGATCCAGTAGTGTACGGATTAGGATAGCTATATTCAGGGGTGCTGTGGTTAGAAAACATCCTAAACGATCAGATCCTCAGGGAGATATGTGCAATGCAATGGTCTCAGTTCTATGTGGATCGAGGTCCAAGAACCCTGATAGTGCAGACAAATGAGACATTGGGTCATCACAAAGGAGCCCAATGTTACCACAGTATGTCGAATCTTCATCTTCACCATCCTGTATGCGATCTCAGTCAAAATTCCTTGATGCCTTGACTATGTCAAGTCGAAGTCGCTCATTACCTAGGGCTATCTCCATACACCCGGATGCACAATCAATGTTTGCTCGAGCTGTCACTAGAAATGGGTGACCCAAAATGATTGGTGCATCTCGGAGATTAGGAAGAACCTCCATATCGAGAACGAAAAAGTATGCGGGAAAGCAGAATCCACTGACTTTTACGATCACGTTCTCAACCAACCCCCTTGGTGATTTTACCGATCTATTAGCCAGCTAAATCGTGACCGAGGTTGACTTTAACTTCCCAAATTGAAATCGATTAAATATAGCAATGGGAGTCAGGTTGATGGACGAACCCAGATCTAGAAGGGCCTGATCAAATGGAGAATCCTGCAAGAAGAAGGATATGAGTGGGGTACCAGGGTCTTTCTTTTTCGGCGGTAAGTCAGCTAGAATCATGGCACTAGCCTCCTTTGACAGTACTACCTGTCGTCCAATTTTAGGCTTTCGCTTCGGGGTATAATAGTCCTTGAAGAACCCAGCGATAGTGAGGATGTGATCAATTGCCTCGAGGAGAGGGACCTGAATATGTACTTCCTTGAACATTGACTTCAGGTCCTCAAAATTCCGTGTGTCCATCTTCCATACTACATTTCACGTCAGAGCCTCGGGAAAAGGGACGGGAATCTCAGGGTCAAGTGGCCTATTACTGATTGCATAGCAATCATGCAACCTAAAACACCTGAATTGAGCTAGATTCTAGAATAACTTCTAGTCAATGCATGCATAAGCATCGTAATTTGCATACTAGTTAGTTTATTAGTCATATAGATAATATCATCATTTTATGACCTAAAAGAGAGATGACTTTAATCGTAGATGATTCGAAGCCACAGATGTAAGATCAGACCAGACAGATCTGATCAGAACGACGATGGAAGTCCAACTCTTTCAAAATCGTCCCGATCAAACAACCAGAGTATCGTGTGCAGTCCATAGAGGAACGGAGATGACGAAATTAAAGGACAAAGATTCAAGCCTCAGATGAAAAATCCAACTGCATGGATGAATTCGGATCGACGATTGCAATCCAACGGCATAAAAATCAACTCGATCGGAGGTCAACAGCACCAGATACAAATAAAACAGGATGGACGGACATGATGGCACCACATGACTCCATCACAGCCGCTCCCTCACCATCACCCCATCTAGGAAGGCCGCACTGCACGCTATGGGCCGTTGGATCTTCATCCAATGGCCATGAGCGTGCCAAGTCGCCTGCCCAGACTGGATAAGTATAAATACAAATAAACAAGTATTTATAACAAAGGGTTTGTGTAGAGCAGTGGCTTGCGCACGTGCGTGCATGCGTGGGGTGCGAGTTTGAGCTCTATGCTACGTGAAATTCAAGCAAGCACGTGTGGGAGGAATTGAGTGCGATTGCATGCGCTGAAGCGTGGTGACGTGGCGTGATCAGAGCATGTAGCAGGTACGTGTGATCTCATGTAGTTGCTTCGATGCTAAGGTAGTGGCACTCGTTACGATCACACAGCTGATGTTAAGGCAAGATTAAGGCTTGAGCGGTGAGAAGGAAAAGATGAATGGCATGCGAGGAGGAAGCAAGGCCGTGTGATCTTCGATCCATCGCTTCAACGGTTGCCACGTGTTGCTACCAGAGCAAATCGAGCGTAGAAGGCTTTTTGAAGGCTATTTTGAGGCTGAATTAGAGCCGTTGATCTCCTGATCGATGGATCTGATTAGCCAAAGGGTTGTTGCACAAGATTAAAGGTTAAAATATCCTTTTTACCCTCCATCAAAACTATAAAAGGCCCAGGGTCCCCCAGTTGAAGGCATCAACTTAGAATCTCTCTCTCCCGTCAACTCCACATCCCTTCTACCATCTTCTCTGCTATTCTCCATCCCTCTGCAACTTCATCCTGGCGCTCTGGATCTGAGGTGCTGTCACATCTCGTACAAGCATCCTACAAGCGGAATTATCTCTCTGCACTTTCTATCTATCTCTCTATCTCCCTCTCCTTCTATCTATCTGCTCTCTCCCTCTTTAGCACAGTACTTTCTATTTTGAAAACTATTTATGAATGCAATAAAATTCTGATATTTGAAATGGTTGATATATGCTCTTTATATATATATATATACATATATAAATACCTGTTAGAACTATTTCTCTAAAAAGCTTTCGTTAAAAATCGAGATTGCCTCCCTGCGAATGACCTGGTACTCACCGGAGTTTTATAAATTCATTTGTTGACATGTTTTCACGCTATACAACAACTAAGAAACTTTTAAAATGCGAATTACATGCCAAACAAGTTGGCACTATTGTCGGGGAGGAAATGGAAATTTTTGAAGCTTTTCGTTGCATATTTGAGATTTCTAACTCGCTACATTTTTCGTTGATTTCGTGTGTGCAGGAAACGAAGAAATCTGAACCAAACACGACAACAGAGAAAGTGTGGATTCGAGCCTTAGGTAAGTACCCATAGTTTAGATTAGTTAGATTTAGGATTTTCTTGAACCCTAGGATTAGTTAGAATTTGTTTTCTTATTAGAAAAAAAAATAAAAGAAATATTTCTCTTGATTTTGGGCTGAAATAAAACTTTAACTTAAAAATTCAATTCCTAATGATCATCACGTCTAAAAATTCTCAAGTTTTTACTCGACATAGATTTCAATGTCAGAAACAACATATCCAAATTTTACGATAATCAGACTTATAGAAAAATTTTAAAAATTTAGGAATTGATCTATTATCAATATGGATTTTGTTCTTGATTTTTCAAAGTTCAAAATATCATACAAATTTTTTTGTAACTCCGATTGAGGTGAAATTTTTGGCACTAAATTTTTGAAAAAGTCAAGAATTTTGGAAAAATCTAAGAAAATTTTTTTTGCTTGTTTGATTGCACTAATTATCTGATCACGAACTGGGCATCAAAATAGACTAGAAAACCCCCAATACAGTTTAAATCCGAAAAAAATAGAACATGTGCATTAAAATTCTTGAAAAAATATTTTATGAGTGCCTAGTTGGTGGTGCAAGAAGATGAATTGATTGCATTGCTTGGGTCGCACCACTCTTCATTTTGGACCTAAAAGAATCATTTAGAACAATTTGTGCTTAGGGTTTCACGCAAAGGATAGAGCACACTTGCATTTCCATACTTAAAGGAAATCTATCAAATAAAATGGGATTTGCAAAACTTTTGTGTGCCTCATCAGAACCTTGGTTGAAAATATTTAATTATGTACCCTAAAACACGTTAACACAAGCATTTGAATCTCAAAAGATACTTCATCATAAAAATTTACTTGTGAACCCTTTTCCTACGCACTTCACACCTCTAAAATCAGTTTTAAGGGCAAACACCCCCTAACGCCTGTCATATTTCAAAAGCACATCAAACCCAAGCCTAAAATTGAGTAGATGTGCTCTAGGCAGGACTAATAGACTTGAGGACTTGAAACTAGATTGGGCTAAGGTCAAGGCCTTGTATACTTGGATCCACTGGTGACAAGAAAGGTCGGTGCGGTAATCGCATTAACCTTTAGTGGTATCCCACCGTGTGGTGTGTCCTAAGGGGTCCCACCCTTCTGGCTAGCCAAGTAATTCAAGGGTTGATCTAACCTAGTCATGTTTTGGGGAGTCAGGATCGGGTCTAATTAGGGTTGACACTCTAAGGACCAGTTTGATTACTTGCATTGAGCGGGCGGGGTTTCTCTCATCTATCTTCTCTCTCATCTACAGACATTCTTCTGGTGCATGCAAGGTAGATCTCAAAATCCTGATTTGCTACCACCATTAGAAAGAAATCCTAGGAGAAGACATATTATCCAGGATCTGAATCTAAACCCTCTGCAATGGCTAGTCATCACGAGGAAGAAGAGATCGATGAACAAAGTCTGGATCCTATGACTCTCTTACAAAGGCAGATCACCAAGCAGGGCCAGCATCATGACCAATAGATGGAAGTCATAGTGCAGGCCATCACTCGACTCCAAAACGGAAGGGTAGACCAGCCCCTCCGTGACTTCTATAACCCTCTTAATGCCCAACCTGAACCCTTTGTTAGGGTACCTCAGGATGGGGAAGATTTTGAACTCAAACCTCAGATCATTAACTTGATTCCCCACTTCCATGGCCATGAATCAGATGACCCCTTCCACCACCTTGAAGAGCTCTTGCACATAGGAAGAACCTTTGGCCCTAGGAACATGAATGAAGGTACCCTAATGATGAAGATGTTCCCATTCTCCCTGAAAGATAGAGGCGCACATTAGTTTAGAACAATTGGTAGACCAATCCTAACTTGGGAAGACCTGAGAATCACATTCCTAAAGAAATTCTTCCCCGTAGGAGAAACTAATGCCCTTAGATGTGCCATAGCAACCTTTAAGCAGAACCCTAGGGAACAACTACATGAGGCTTGGCAGAGGTTCAATGATTTAGCTAGGAAATGCCCTCATCATGGGATTCTGAAGTGGCACTTGGCCCATATTTTCTATTATGGGTTGAGTGATAATCTAAAGAATTTTGTTGATGTGGCATGTGGGGGTAATTTCCTGAGTCGAGATGTTGAGGGAGCCTTTCAATTGTTTGAGAATATGAGTGAAAATTCCCTCAATAATGCCTCAATGTTCACCTTTAACAAAGCTAATCAACCAAGAAGCGGAGTTTATGAAGTTAACAACAATTCAAACTTGGTTGATTTAGTGCTAATTGCACAACATTTAGATAAGGTGGAACTCATGGGAAAGAATGTGGAGAACTTGGATAAGAAACTAGATAATCTTCTAAAAGGTGGGAGCTCCTTAGGTATACAATCTAGATTAAGCCCTATGCCTACACAAGGAATGAATATGTTAACCCACAACCAACTCCCCAATCCACTAGGTCAAGAATCAATGCACAACATCAATGACCTAACAATGACTCCACCTATGAGCCAACTGTACTTGGACCCATCTCTTTCTGGGTGACAAGGAGGGACCTTGATGCCTTCAAATTCTGAACTAGGTAGCTCGATGCCTAGTTATCTTGAGGATGTGAATGCACTCCAGGGTTACACTAGAAATGAGCCTTATTCAAACACTTACAACCTTGGATGGCGCAACCATCCTAACTTTGCTTGGTCAAGTCTGAAACCCGCCCAGGGTCCTAACTTGACTAAGCCAAACACTTATGGGCAACCTAGTAGGTATACACAACCATGCACATATAAACCACAACCTACTCAGGAAAACCAGCCCTCTGATTTGAATCTGGTCCTCAAAAAAATGAGAGATGAATTTGAGACATAAGGAAGAAATGAATCAATTGAGGATAGAATTGACAGGATGACTGGACTAGCTAGTAGATGTAGACAACATGGGATGCTGCCATCCCAACCTGTCCCAAACCCAAGAAACTTCAATAGGGTTAATTAGCACAACACACAAGAGCAACAAGCATAGCTAATTCAGCCTGCTCCCCAGCACCCACCAGGTTTTGTTAACCCTAACCCAACCTAGGCTCAACCCATTTTCTAAAACCCACCTTACCCTTCTAACCCTAATGCACATGCCTGTGCTATCACTTTGAGAAGTGGGAAATAAATCCAAGATCCTTCTACATCAAAATCTTTCCAAGATCTTGAGGAGCCTAAATCTGACTTGGGAAACTAAACTAATTTAGAAAACAAGACTTAGGATTTGAATACTCATGATTTTTCTCAAGCACCTTTTCCTGAAGCTTGATCAAACCCAGGGAAAAGAAAATTGATCAATCCAAGGAGTGTCTTGAGATTCTAAAGCAAGTCCAAGTAAATATATCACTCCTTGAAGCTATTGAGAATATCCCAGCCTATGCAAAATTTCTGAAGAAAATATGCACACTGAAATGCCAGGCCAAATCATAAAAAAGGGTAGTGATTTCTGAACAAGCTAGTGCCATCATCCTAAACAAGCTCCCTTCTAAAAGGAAAGATCCAGGGACCCCCTTAATTTCATGTGAAATGGATGGATTCATCCTGGATCGAGCTATACTGGACCTTGGTGCCTCCATCAATTTAATCCCCACAGAATTATATGAAGAATTGAATTTAGGCCCCTTTCATGACACTGATGTGACCCTTCATCTTGCTGATAGGTCAACCAAAATTTTGAAGGGCCTTTTACATAATGTGATTATAAAAGTGAGGGATTTTGAGTACCCTATGGACTTCCTTGTTCTAGATATGGAGGCATCAGAAAACCTGAACCATACCCCGATAATCATAGGGAGACCTTTCTTGGCCGCGGCCAAGGCCCTAATCAATTGTGAGACCTTTCTTGACCTTATGCACATCACCTCTGGAAGGAAAAATTGTCAACTTTATATCTTTAAAACTTCTCAAAAGAATAAGGTGAATTGTGGTTCCATTGAGGTTGTAGGAACAATTGAACAAGTGTTGGCAATCCATAATAAAGATGATCCAAATCCTGCCAAAGCTCAAGACTAGAACGAAGGGAAAGAAGGGGATGTACTTGAGGATAATTTTGATCTACCATCTCCCATGGAAAATCAAATTGAACATGACATTAGTGAGATTGAGAAACTTCTGGGAGTAACTTATGATGAATTAGATGATAATATAAAGAATCCTCAATACATCCACCCTGAAATTTAAGAACTTTTGAATTCTGAAGGAGTTCAAGAAAATGGGCAATCTAAGGACATGAACCAGGAAATAACCCAGAAGAAGAAGTTCAACACATAATGGACTGGGGAAGAACTTATAAGCCAACTGGTTCAAATGGATGGCTTGACTCAGAAGAAGTGACTTCGGATGAGGAAGAGGAAATTTCTTATGAAGATTTTGATGAATTCCACACAACTCTACCCCTATCTTCATATGACCCAGAGCCTGGGGAACTCATGATTTTTTATATCAACTACCATTATGAAGATCCTTATGATTTTGATTTGGAACCAATTCTAAATCTCAATCATGATCTCGATCCAGACCCTCTACCACCTCTTTTTGATCTATGGAACTGGATTAACGAACAGGCTCTGCATCTTCAACCTCATCCACTTGACCCTATTTCATATTCGAAATCAGAAAGACTCTTTGGAATAGGGTTGCATCATCAGCTGGTCTGCATTTCTGGATCATTGATTCTGGGACCAAATGATCATATCTTTCTACTAATCTTGAATTTCCCTCCAACTGTTATTACATTTTCTCTTAATCCATAGTATTGAACTACATATTTTTGGGTTTAAGTCTGGCAAATGATGTTAAACTTAGCGCTAGCTGGGAGGTAACCCAGTATTCATTATAGGTAGCTCTGCATCTTTTGCATCCATGCTGACCTAGATTAACAAACATAGTCAGGTGATATCCCCTCTTCTTGCTTATTATATTTTGATTTTCATGCATACATTTCAATGAGGACATTGTAATGAATAGGCATGGGGGGTGGACATTGCATGTCTTATCTTTATGTTTGAAAAAAAAAATGCAATTAGGCATAAAGAATTTTTATTAAGGTTTTATTAGGGATTTATTGTTAAGTTGATTCCTGAGTTTAGAATCCAGTATAATTTCACACTTACATGTAGAATTTGCAATGGATCCTCTATGAAGATCAGTAAATATCTTTAGTTTGTAGAGAAGAAGCAGTGCTTCTTCTCCTAAACCCTTGGACAGTAATTAGGGAGCCAGGAAAACTATCTTCTAACAGATCCACCAAACAAGTGTGAGGTGAGATTAGAAAGTCTACTGGTGCTCTAAGGCTAGAATGATGAATCTTAAACTTTGGATAATGAGATAATGATACTCGGAGTTAGGTATAGTTTTTACTCTCAATTTCTGCGTACAAGTTCGTAGTGTGAACTTCTTTTGAGAGCCACCAAATAAGGCAAAATACGTAGAGAGCAGGTTCTGATAAGACTATGACTAAGGTGGATGGTCACGACCGTCCTTTACGGAAGCCTCGGCTGAAGGAGGGTATTAATGTCAAGGTCAGAAATACGTTGTCCTATCCATTCCTTTCCCAGTGTCGAGAATATGCACTTCCACCAAATAAGCCACCTAATATCCTCTTAAACACCCACAATCTCGAATAATGCCTCATTAATAAAAGTTATATGTGTTACTGTGTTGTGTTAGTAGATGTCTAAAAAATAAAAAAGGTATATACGTCTATGCATATAGAAAAAAATATACATATACAAAAAAAATAGAGGAGTAGAAAAGAAAGAAAGAAAAAGAAAAAAGAAGTTCATAAGTTTTTCTAGAGTTTATTTCAAGTGTATTGAGGCAACAACACCCATCACCCTCATGATCCACCAAATACAACCTTGACCTACTTTTCTATATATCTGGCTGCCTGAATACAGGTTGAGGAATGCTGACTTAGTCGTAGAGTTATCAGAACGTAATCAAAGTGTTAGTGACAGGAGAGACCACCAAATATACTGATAAATCTGGTGAGATTGTGAGCTTAAAAAGAAAGAGAAGAAAAAGAAAAAGAAAAAGGAAGAGAAAGAAAGAGAGAGAACGAGTACAAAGGAATTAAAGAGAGCATAGTTTCTCGCCTCTCTCTGAGTTGAATTATTTAATAATCTGGAAATCTAGGTTTTAAAGTACTAGTCTATATGTAGCACCAAATGAGTGTGAGCCACCAAAAATAAATCCACTTGACTCAAAGAGAAAGCCTTCTTCCTAACCCAAAAGCCGGGGATGAATATACAGGTTACCTTATAACCCCAAGGGGAGAAGTTTGCCTATCCCAATAGAGTTTTACTAAGGGTCAAGCACGAGCTTTAGATGTGGATTGACTTTTCACTTGGATCCGTTGCATAGACTACAACAAAACACATTCATGATTATCTGGATTGCTAAAGTATTGGATGAAAACGAAAGACATAAATCTCTAGTCAAACTTTTGATTGAAATCTATCATGCGGGACAACTTTGCATTTAGTCTTGCATTTGCTAGGGACTAGCAAGATTTAAGCATGGGGGTGTGATTGCACAACAATCATGCAACCTTAAACACCTGAATTGAGCTAGATTTTAGCATAACTTCGAGTCTAAGCATCGTAATTCACATACTAGTTAATTTATTAGTCATATAGACAATATCATCATTTTATGACCTAAAAGAGAGATGATTTTAATCACAATTGATTCAAAGCCACAGATGTTAGATTAGACCAGACAGATCTGATCAGAACGACGACGGAAGTCCAACGCTTCCAAAATTATCCCGATCAAACAACCAAAGCATCGTGTGTAGTCAATAGAAGAATGAAGATGATGGAGCCAAAGGACAAAGATCCAAGCCTGATATGAAGAACCCACCTGCACGAATGAATCCAGATTGACGATCGCAATCCAATGATACAAAAATCAACTCGATCGGAGGTCTACGGCACCAGATACAAAGAAAAGAAGATGGATGGCCATGATGGCACCATGTGGAGCCATCACAGCCACTCCCTCACCATCACCCCATCTATGAAGGCTGCATGTGGCTCCATCACAATCTCTCCCTCACCATCACCCCATCTAGGAAGGCCACACCGCCCGCTGTGGGCCATGAGTGTGCCATGTCGCCTAACCAGACTGGATAAGGATAAATACAAATAAACAAGTATATATAATAAAGGGTTTGTGTTGCGTAGTGGCTTACACGTGCACGTGCATGCACGGGGTGTGGGTTAGAGCCCTACGCTGTGCGAAATTGAAGTGAGCGCATGTGGGTAGAATTGAGTATGATTTTACGCACTGAAGCTCGGCGACGTGGCACGATCAGAGCACGTAGCGGGTACACGTGATCTCACACGGTTGCTTCGATGCTAAGGCAGTGGCGCTCATTACGATCGAACGGCTGATGTTAAGGCAGGATTAAGGCTTGAGCAATGAGAAGGAAAAGACAAAGGGTGCGCGAGGAGGAAGCGAGGCCGTGTGATCTTCGATCCCTTGCTCCAGAGGCTGCCACATGTCGCTACTAGAGCAAATCGAGCATAGAAGGCTTTTTGAAGGCTATTTTGAGGCTGAATCAGAGCTGTTGATCTCCTGATCGATGGATCTGATTAGCCAAAGGGTTGTTGCACAATATTAAGGGTTAAAATACCCTTTTTGCCCTCCATCAAAACTATAATAGCCCTAGGGCCACCCAGTTGAAGGCATCAACTTAGAATCTCTCTCTCTCATCAACTCCAGATCCCTTCTACCATCTTCTCTGCAATTCTCCATCCCTCTACAACTTCATCTCAGCACTCTGGATCTGAGGCGCTGCCACACCTCGCACAAGCATCCTACAAGTGGTGTCATCTCTCTACACTTTCTATCTATATCTCTATCTCCCTCTCCTTCTATCTATCCGCTCTCTCTCTTTAGCATAGTACTTTCTACTTTGAAAACTGTTTATGAATGCAATAAAATTTTAATATTCTGAATGCTTGATATCTGCTCTTTATATATATACATATATAAATACTTGTTAGAACTAGTTTTCTTAAAAGCTTCCGTTAAAAATCGAGATTGTTTCCCTGCGAATGACCTGGTACTCACCGGAGTTTTATAAATTTATTTGTCGATGTTTTTTCGCACTATACTACAACTAAACAACTTTTAAAATGTGAATTACGCGCTGAACACTTACCCTTATGTACCATAGGTGGCTCCTAAGATGAAGGAGTCGAACCCACCTATGGCGAAGGGTGAGAAAAATCAGGACCCTCCTGCCTATGTGGTGGGTCGAATGTCTTCCTTCCACTCCTCAATGAGACAGCATTTGCATCAGCTTGCTGTCCATGAGGTGGTGGGGGAGCCGAAGGGGCAGAGTATGCGGGGTTCTGCATCAAAGGCAACTGGCCTTGAGCATATCCAGATGGTGTAGGAGGCGCCTGTGATATGGCGTGTGCCTATCACCGTGGTGCCTGAAACCTAGGCAGGGCACCTTGGTTCTGCACATACCGAGGGTTCAGGACAGGTTGGGAGGGTAAGGCTCCTTGAGTCCTATGCTCCTGCAATAGCTGGTTTTGCATGTTCTGTATAGTCTATATCTGGTCAGCCATCGCCTTCATTATCTGCAAGCTATCCTACGTAGACTTCCTCATTAATTCTTGTAGCTCCTCTTTTAGTGCCTCCAGAGGGTCAGCCTGCTTTGGAGGGTGACTAGCAGCTTGGTGCAGTGGTTGGTATATAGAACGGGGTTGCTGCTGCTGAGATGGGAATGGTTGCTACCTATGGTATGTGTTTTGCGCATTCCCGTATTGCCTAGTCTGGTAGTGTAGGTCTTGATGTGGTCTCTGTGAGTTATCAGACCAAAAGTTCGAATGCTGGTGCCAACCAGGGTTATATGTCTCTGAGTATGGGTTATTACGCCCGTATCCTTGAACAACACTGACATCTTAGTAGTCCGAAGACATCTGGGACGTATATCCATCAAGGGGATATATATTATAGTCAGCGGGTGGTGCGTAACCCTGGTCATATGGTGCCAGATCAGGATTATTTACGGTATCCTGATATGCAGGATCTCATAAATAAGGAGAGGATGCATCCCGAGTGAGTAGATTAACTTGAGCAGGAGGGGCTTGGGGTGCATAGGAGGGTCTTGGACCAGCAGTGTTCAGGTCAGATTGACCCTGACTAATTTGGTCAATCTTTTTTTCGATCAGGTTCATTCTATCCAATTGCTTGACGATGATATCCATGTCAGCTTGAATAGACTCGATGTGAGCCTCATGGACACCAACCCGCTGCTGACCAGGTCGCTGGAACTTGTTCATGGATGCGGCGTTCATCGACGGCCAAAGATTCAAACAACTCAAATGCACTGTTCTTGTCTTTCGTGAGGAAATTCCCACCACTAGATGCATCGGCCAGATACCAATATGTGTCATCCAGCCCATGGTAAAAGATCTGAGCTAGGTGCCATCTGGGTACACCATGGTGTGGGCATTTCCGGAGAAGGTCATGAAATTGGTCCCAGGAGTCATGCAACTTCTCCCCAGCTCCATGGGAGAAAGTTGTAATCGTATGCTTCATCGCGTTTGTTCGATCGATCGGGAAGAACTTTAGCAATAATTCACTTCGTAATTCCGGCCAGGTTCCAATTGGCTTCCTGATGATCTTGAACCAATACAAAGCTTTGTCCCTCAGAGAAAATGGGAAAAGCTTCATCAGAACAATCCCAAGGTCAACATTCCTGGGTCGAACCATTTCTGCAAGTCGACTCAGGTCCTCTAAGTGCTAGAACGGATCTTCGTTTGAGTTTCTATAGAAATGACAATTGATCAAACCAATCACATTAGGGTGTGACGATCGGTGCAGCTGGATCATAGAAATCACGAAGTTGTTCTCCTCGCAGTGCATGCTGCATTCTGTCAAGTGTTGTCAAGATACGGTCCATGCTCTACTGATGCCGCTCCTCTGATTCAACAACCCGGGCCTCCAGATGAGCCAACGGGTCCAGATTACTTGCATCCTGACCAGGTCTAGGTCCAAGTCTAGGATTAGGGTTAGCCATCTCGGCTAAGGAAGTAGAAGAGGTGGGGGGAGAAGATGGTCCAAGCAAGGTGACTCGCCTCCTTGGGAGCGGCTCCCAAGGTCCAACCAGTCGAGGCCTGAGTGACCTCCTTCCTTGCATACACCACCCAACCCCTGGGTTGGTGTAGCCAAGCTAGACAAGTCTAAGGTGCTATCAATCAGATGGCCAAATTTTTCATTTTAAGTTTGAATTCCAGAAGAAAAATTCTTCGTGCAATTGACTGAAAGTGATTCCCACCTTAATCTAACCCAACCAGTTTGTTTACGAGGGGACTAAGGGGAAGGTTCTTCCTTCGGCTCATGCCTCCAGTTCCGTTACCCTCGAGCCGTGGTCGTTTGACACTGCCCCGCAAACTTAGTCACTAGGTTTGGCAAGAGAGGTTGAAGCCACCCAGTAGTACGACAACAAATTCGGGTTTGCTTACATGTTTTAAAATTAATTTCAACCTATTTTTCT
The DNA here is from genome assembly GCA_037157565.1 of Thalassia testudinum. Lineage (NCBI taxonomy): Eukaryota > Viridiplantae > Streptophyta > Magnoliopsida > Alismatales > Hydrocharitaceae > Thalassia > Thalassia testudinum. The sequence continues at coordinate 116,380,180 of JAZHRO010000073.1, forward strand.
TTAGTTGGGGTTTGTGGTGAGTGGCCTACAAGGTGACCAAGCTCACCGACTAAACACTAGACTTGACTAAGTCTAGGTTAGCCCAAATGTGGTCTCTAGAATGTAACCATAAAGGTATAACCTAGGGTTCATGCAATTCTAGGTTTTTTTCTTTTTCAGCTGACCATGAAATAAAAATACTTCTTTGGCGAAAATTGGAAGCCAAATAAGTTGAAATTTTGCAAGTAGATTCCTTTTTCAATTGTCTTTTTAGAGAATATTTCTTTTGTAATTTTTACCGTTTCAACTGAATTTCTAGAGAATTTTAAATGTCAGGGGTCGATCTAGAATTTTGACCCCTGGTCGATTTTTGCTTTGAAATAGTATCAAATGACCTTCAAAAATTCAGAAAAAATATGAAAATTAAAGCCAATGAGATCAGATTTCAAACCCCACCATTTGAAGTAAAAATAGATCTGTGAATTACTCGGAATTGCTTTTTGAATTTTGAAAATTTTCAAATTTGAGTCAGTCTGATCCCCTTACACTTCATGAATTGTTAAAAACTTTGTACTTGGAATTTTTTCAAATGAATGGTGTCATTTCAAAGGTGGTTTAAAAATGAAGGTCTAGCTCGAATTTCAGAATTTTTTGCTCATTAATTTTAGAGTAATTGAATTTTTAAATTGGAATTTGAAGCCTGGCCGAGAATCAGAGGGTGGTAGAGAAGCTTTTGAAAAGGTGTTTGAATTTGAAATTCAAACTATCCACCAAAATGATTTTTTTTTAAGAAATATTTTTTTTTTCAAAAGATTTTCAAATTTTCTTTTCTTTTTCTTGCTTTTTTTTTCAAAACTAACTAACTAATCCTAAGATTCAAAAAGGGAAAACTATTCTAACTACCTTTTTTTATTTTTTTTCATGAAAATAAATAGCCTTTTTTCTTCAAATGAAATTGCTAGAAGGAAATCTAACCTTAGATTGAAATCAAACCTAGGTTAAGAAAGATATGATGTGCACCTGGTAATTTTTTTTCTGCATTCGTTTTGTGCGTAGATCCTATTTTTCCCTGTTTCCCTACACATCAAAGGACAAGCAAAGGAAGATTTATCAGTGATATTTCTAGAGATTGAAATAAAAAATGACGTTGCCTCCTCGGCAACGACACCATTTGTTGGGATCGTAGAGCACGTATTTGATAAAAAATGTGTCGTAGTACAGTTGCGAAATACGATCAACAAAAATAATTTCTACGATAACATGACTTGAGTACCAGTCTTTCATCTCTGGGAGGCATTTTGGAAATGCAAATTCAAATTCGATCTCTCTCACTCTACTCGTTCAAAATCACATGTCAATTTATACTAAATACGTATTGATACACGACATGCTGTTGCCAAAATATTAGAAATTGAAAGAATGCAACTTTAATCACACCAAAAGATGATAATCAGGCACATGGTGATTTTCAAAATATAAATATATATAAATATTTTCATTGAGGCATGATGGTGGTTACAGCACAGGTAGCAGAATGCTTGTACAGGTGCTGGTTAAATGGGTTGATTGGGATATCCACTTTGGAAATGATTCCATTGATTATTCAGGTTAGGCATGGGTTGGGAAGGTAAATTCCCAGTAGGTCAATGATTAGGAGTAACCTTAACTTGGTGTTGCAAGTTTGTAATCATGCGGGTTACTTTTGTCATTTGATTCTACATACCTTGCAGAGTTTTCATGACTTGTGTATTAATATCTTCCTAGGATGGTCCAGGTTGATATGTAGGTTGGCCATAATTCCCAAAATGATTTTGTTTAGGAAAAAGAATTAGGTTTGGGTTTTTCCAGGAGTGATTCGGGTTGGTCCTCCAGTTTTGATTACAAGTGTTGGAGGGATTTCTAAATTGCTCCTAGAGAGCATAAATATTTTCTGTGGTGGGATCAAGAATATTTTGCTCCAAATAATCAAAATTCCCAATCAATTCTTGTGGGAAAGCAGCTGGAAATTGCTGACCAGTAGGTGTGGCATCGATATTGTGCAGATTTTCTCTTCGAAGAAGTTGTGGAGTGTTGGTGTGTGGAGAGTTAAAGTGTGGAGCTTGTTTGTTTGTGAGCTTTTCTTTCATTTTTTTTTCTGGTGAATTTGCATCTGGTCCAATCGTTGAGCTAACATATATAGATCATCCTAAGTGACTGGAATAGAGGTGGATTTGGAGTGAATTTCATTAACTCCGTGTCTAGAGTTTTGTGTTCTACCAAAAGTGTCCATTAAAGTCATATTAAATGAGTTTTCACTTATTTCTTCAAAAAGGAGATAGACACTTTCGGCATCTTTATTAAGGAAATTACCCCCACATGAGGCATCCACGAATCGATTCAATTGATCTTCTAATCCATGATAGAAGATCTGTACTAACTGCCATTGCGGAATTTCATGGTGGGGACAACTTATTAAGAGTTCTTGGAATCTTTCCCAGGCTTCATGGAGGGGTTCATCAATTTTTGTTGAAAGGTCGTTATGGATCTTCTTAAAGCATTAGTTCAACCAATTAGAAAAAAATTCTTTAGAAAAGTGCTCTTTAATTGGAGCCAGGTGATGATCGGGCGCCTAACCATTCTAAACCAATGTGAAGCTTTATCTTTTAGAGAGAGGAAAAACTCTCATCAACCATACGTCTTCCTGCACATTGCGGGAATGAGTGGTTTGAGTGAGGACAGTTAATTCCTCGAGATGACAAAAAGGGTCCTCTCTTGGAAGGCCATGAAAATGCTTGATCAGGTTTAGAATAGCTGGTTTGATCTCAAAATCCCCTTGTGGTATGACCACCCCAGGTCTTTCCTTATAGCTGGAAAGATCATAGAAATCCTTAAGAGGAATGACAGGTTGCTGGCGGGGTGGTGGGTTTTTCCCTTGGTTAGCTAGGTTCGTCACAGTCCTAGCCAAATTCTCTTGATTTTGTTGCAGTTGAACCAAATGGTCGACCATAAAGGCAAAGGGGTTTGTATTTTAAGTTTGGATTTGAGGGCCACCTGGCCCTGCAGGAATTTCTGGTTGCTCCAGATGAGGGAGGTTAGGGATGGAGAAGTCAGCTTGTGGGTCGGCTGGCAAGTTAGAAGTGGAAGCAGAATTTTTTTTTTTGCTTTCCTGGGTTTTCCATATTTTTAGAAGAGGAAGGAGAAGAAAATAAAGATTTTCTGGTGTGGGGGGAAAATTCAGATGGTCCCTCAAGATGTGGTTTTTGGGACCTTTGCCCGTGCATGCACTTTTTTGGAAGAATTGGATGGGAGAAGAGATGGAGAGGAGAGAAAGTGTACAATTCAAACAACAAATTCTTGACCTAACTTATGTGTGACTCCCTAGAAAATTAATCTAAGACTTGGTGTACTTAGGAAATAAGTAATCACTAGTGAATACCCGTTCTATCAATAAATCTAGCGAAGTTGTTTAATGGGAGGTTTGGGCCTAAGCATTTCCTAGGAAAATCCCAGGTGCTTGTACAAACCCGCGCCTGGTCGTTTGACATGGCCCCTTAGCCTGAACACCAGATATAGATGACAGAATTGATATCAACAAAAGAGAACTTAAGACCTAGATAGCAAGCCTAAGTTGATGAAACCTTAGGGGTCAAATTGCTACAAATTTTAATTAGGTCTAGGATACTAATGTGTACATGGAGTGTGGAGGGCGTTGATTTGGGTATTGTCCTATTATTTCAATTTTTTGTGTGTGTGCAAGAATTGGAAGTTAATTCCAATGAAAAACAAGTTATCACAATTTTTTATTTCTGTCTTTTAGGATTCAATTTAATTTTATGTGTTTTAGGGTTTCTCTTTTTAAAATGTTCAAACAAGTTTGAAACTTCCACAATCAATGGAAAACAAGTTGTATTGGTGATAGTCAATTTCCTTTAAAAGTGGTTTTCTAGAAATACAAAGGAAAACCCTAATGCAATTTGATCCTAAGGCAGAAAATTACTACCAATGGGTTGTTTTTAGGCTTTCTGTATTAAGTAGTGGTTCAAACATGGCAAACAATACCACTACTCTAAAGAAAATCAAACAAGGATTCCAGAAAAGATTTTTTTAAGATTTTAGGAATTTGTTTGATAAATTGTTTTGAATTTTTATTTATGCTAGTGTCAAAGTCCAGAAATGATATCCGTGGGTATTTTGGACTTTTTGTACCACCACCGACGTCAAAATTTTTTGGTGATTTTATATGATGTGTGATTCCAGAAAGGTAAATTTCATAAAAATTGGATAAGTAGAAAAAATCTAAAAATTTGTAGACAGTAACAAAATAGGAAGAATAAAGGGTGTGACCTCTCTGTAGTTCATGAATTTTTAAGACTTAAATTTAAAGTTAATTGATTTGAAATTTGGAATAGATGTTCCTTACTTGATTTGGAATCCATGAGTTAGATTTCAAGATTTTAGGAGGCTTGTGGTATCAGGAATTAATTTTTCTAGTCCGGACAAAAATTTAGACTAGAAAAATAGAATACCAACACTTGAATTAGAGTGGTATTTAATGAAGCATACAAGCAAATAGTGAATTTTAAATTTCACCACTCCACTTGGTTAAGTTGTTTGAGGTCCTAAAAGCCAAGTTTAGTGTGTTGTTGGTAGTTTTTAGCAAATTATATGACCAGAAAAGGGAACCAACCAGAAAATCTGTGGGAAGACAAGATATTGTATTCGTCTCAGAATCCCGCTTTCTTCCCACAATCCTACACACATGAAAGAAAAAGATAGAAGGGGATGAGATCCACTTCAAGCAAGAAAAAGATTAACCAAATTCGTGCCTCCCCGGCAGTGGCACCAAAAAGTGATTGGAATTTTGCACTGTTTGTAAAATTAGGGTTTTATCATTGTAACGTAGAAAAACCAAGCCACTTTTAAAATTTGTAACCAAGATAGTAGGGCATCTAGGGTTGCCCAAGGAGGCCAAATTGTTTGCAAATCAAATCTCTTGCTTGGAAAAGGAAGTCAACCTTCCTTTTAGTCTTTTTCAATATATAATTTTTATGTGTTGAAATAACGAAGGCAAAATGCAAATTGTTGACGGAGAAACAACTAACACCTACAATCACTAAGCTAAAACCCAAGTGACAAATATGACCCCTTCCTAAGCTCACTCTAGGCATGTGGAGGCCTAGAGTAATCAGGAAGTGGAAGTGAAAAAAGTGCTAGAACAACCATAAAGCAATTGCAAAGAAAATGAAAAGAAGGCAAATTGATTTAATAGAATTTGTGTTTTACAAAAATGTAGAGGAATGCTTCTACTTAAAATGGAAAATATAAAAGCAATAAAAACACAAATCCTCTTGCAAAATTTGGTGAAGGGAGTCCTCTTGCTCCAAGTCTAGCAGCTCCTTGGCTTGAAAAGAAGGTCTCCATCATCTCCTTCCTTGAATGATCCTCCAAGATGGATGCTCTCCACCTCAATTCTTTCCTCCAAGGGTGGGCATGCACCACCCTTTCTCCTCCAATGCCTGGCTATCCTCCTGGTGGTGAAGATCCTCCTCCTTCTTGGTGTGGCACAAAGGGAAAGAATGTGTAGAAGGCCCCAAGGGGGTGGGTGATGTGCCCCCTTAATCTTCTTCTCTACTCCTTCTTCTTGGCCGTAGGCTTAGGTGGAAGTAAGGTGGAAATTCTCTAATGGGAGGATGATGACAATGGTGGAAGGGGATGGGTTTTTATAGTGGTGGACGGTGGTGGTTATGGTGGAGATGAAGTGTAGGGCTAGGATGGCTTTTAGGAGGTGGTTAGGTGATCTTATGGTGGAGAATGGTTGGTGCCAAGTGGGGAGATGTGAAGGTGGTAGTTATGGTGGTGGAGAGGCACCTAAAGGTGCACCAACCATGGAGAGGTGTCTGGGTTTTGGCACCACCATGAAGGCTTCTAGAAAGGGGGTTAAGTGGATGGCTAGGATAGGTTGTAGGGTTAGGTGTAGGGCCATGATGTGGGGGTGTTTTGGCGCCAAAAGGGAGGGATTCTAGAAGGTTATTTTGGTGCCAAAACAAGGTGCCTTTTGGGTGTAGTTGAGGGGCTAAGAGGTGTCTTTCTTGGCGCCAAAATAGAGTAGAGGTTTAGGTAGCTTAGGTGGACTAGGTAAGCTTAGTTGGTGGAGCTAGCTAGGGTTGAGCTGAAGGTGGAGGATGGCCAAGGAGCTAGCTAAGCTAGCCTAGCTAGCTATGGAGTAGAGGGGTAGGTAATGTGAGCTAGGGTTTGAAGAGAGGAGCTGAGGAGGAGATGTTTAGAGCTTGAGCTAGAGCTGGCAGCTATCGAAGAGGGTAGCATGGAGCTACTCTAGTTGGCCTAGCTTACTAGTTCTTTGCTAGTTGCTAAACCAAGCTAAAGTGAGCTGGCTTCTACCATAATCAGCTGAGGTGAGCTGGGTCTGGTGCTCCCAGGGAGGATCAAGCAGGTTGAGGTAGTTAAGGTAGCTTAGCTCAATTGAGTTGAGCTACCTTAACTACCTCAACCTGCTTGAGCTAAGTTGAATCCCAGGAGCTGGACTTGAGCTTCCTGAGTTGAAATGAAGTCATCTTCAGCTGGCTGGAGTTGAGTGGAGTTAGATGTAGCTGGACCAAAGTTGGGGTGAACTCCAGTCAACTCAACTGGGCTAGCTAGAGCTCCCTGTCAATTAATGGGAGCTGAGATGAGCTAGACTCAGCTAAGTTGAGCTGGATCTGAGCTGACCTGAGCTAGGGTAAGATAAGATGAGCTCTCTTGAGCTGCCATTCAGCTGAGATGAGCTGAATGGAGCTAGGATGAGCTAACCCTAGTTCAGGTGATCTAAATTCCAGCTATGGTGAGCTGGATCAAGCTGAGTTCCAGCTGGTGAGAGCTTCTCCTTCACCAGTTGCCTTCCTGAGTGCTAGGGTGATGTAAACACATTTATTGAGGGTAAAATGCCTATTCAAGCATGTTCCTAGGCTTAGATTTCCATTTTATGTTATAAATATTGCATAGCATGCATCATTCTGCATTTAGAGCAGTTGTATATAATTTAGGTTAATTACATCCTCTTTGTGGTTAGGAGGGAAGGATATTTATTTTGGAGCCTCGGATTGATGATCCAACCATAGGGATCTGATCAAGACAACGATCGAAGTCCAATGCCTCCGAAATCGCCTCGATCGGAGTCCCACAGCACCATATGCAGTCCGAGGAAGATCAATGGCCAAGGGACTAGGAGACATAATTCTGAGCTTCAAATGACAAATCTAACCACGCAGATGGATTCAGGTTGACGATCGTAGCCTAACGGCACAAAATCAACTCAATCCGACCTCTGTAGCAGCCCCTACAACAAAAAGAAGATGGACAACCCAGACTGCGCCACGTGGCGCAGCTTAGGCTGTCCAGCGCACGCACGCGCCACCGCGTGTGTGTAGCAGAACGGGTGCACGCACGCACACGCAGGCGCACCTACGCACAGTGCAGCACCAGTGTGTTGGTGTGCATGCACACGGCAAAGGCAAGGGAGCGCAGTGCCAACTATGCATGGGCTGGACCTACAACAACGCATGAGCTGGACTTACAGTGACGCTTACAGCCGTTGCTAATTCTTCATGTGCCAGCAAAGCCAGTTGTAGGCGTGATCGGGCATGAGCTGCCTGCAGCGCTGCTTCCAGCGAAGGCCTAGATGTCACTAATGGTCCCATACCTTTTTTTACCTCTTCTCCTCCACTATAAAAGGACCTACACCCACTCCCTTCCAAGTCATCTCTACCTTCTCTACTCTCACCTACTCCCAAGCTCTAGCAAGCCTACCAATGCTTCATTAGAGCTTGTTCTCAAGCTCCCAAGGCTCCTATTAGTGTTGAAAACCTCTGCCCCACCAAATATTCGTCCATCTTCCCATCCCCATTCATAAGTCACCTTGGAGCTGTCCTCCCTCCTCCATTCCGGTAGTAGATCATCTCGATCTTCTCACCTCCATTCTGGAGCCATGCCAAAGGTTTCCTCAACCCGACGTCCTCCTGCATCTCACATCCATCGTCCCGCTCCTCACCTTTTTTGTCCGAGCTTCCGCCAGGCACCGTTGTCTCGCCGAACAGCCAATTCAGGAGATTTCCTCTCACCTCCCTCTCTTTTTATGCTTTCGTAGAATATTGTAATAGACATTCATGATATATAAAATATTTGTTCCATATCTCTTGTGATTTATTCTGCTTATCTGCTTCTTACAAGAACACAAAAGAATAACAAAACCCTAAAACTCCAAAAAAAAACAAATCGAAGCGCAGTTTTCAATTAATGTAAACGTCGCCTCCCTGTGTTTGACCTAGGATTCCCTTAGAGTTTCGATATAAATTTTATCTGATCGACGTGTTTTGCAACTACGATGAAGGGTTATTTGTAGCCCTGATTTCTAGCACATGAAACACGCTGCGACCTTTTTGGCACCGTTGCTGAGGAGGCAACAGAATTTACTTTATTATTTTCTGCACTTCTTTGCATTTACATGACACTAACCCCCCTTATCTATGATCTATTGCCTTGCAGGTACCCTAGCATAGAGATCCAAGTGTGGTAGATCAGAGTAAAGCACGGGTAGAGTGTTTTGTAAGTGTCCCCTACACCACCCCTACCTTAGTTTTCATTACATAACCTAATAACTCAAACCCAAATCAACTTAGGAGCTTTGCATAAACTCTAGGGTAGATTTTCGTTGTTTGATTGTCACTCTGCTCACCTTACCCACCCGCATATATAAAAAAAAGTTAAAAAAAAAAATTCTTCTCTTGTGGGATTTAACTAAAAGCTGCACACTTAACACCCACAACATCTTATCATATGGCGCACAATCACTTTGATTCTACCACTTAAAGGGATTTGACCTGTGGACCCGATACACTTCAACTCAATGCATATAAGTGAGTAGAAATCTGAATAGGTTAAACATTCTTGTGTGCCTTAACTAAGTGGTGCAATAGGCCAATTGATTGAGTTGTTTGGGCCGCACCACTCAATCTAAAACTGATCCATCAAGTAACTTGCCACTTAGGGTTGATTCTTAGGGCTGAACCAGGCACTCCGCATTAATTTTTATTTTTAAAGGAACATATCATCACCCATGCTTTCAAAACTTGGAGTGTTCTACTAAACCTTAATTGAACCAACTTAAGAATTAAACCCTAAAAGCTACTAAACAAGGTTAAACCCTAAAAGACACATCATCAAATAACCTTGTTTGCAAACCCTGGTTGTGCACGCACACACACTTCAACTGATCATTAAGGGCACAACCCATCTAAAGGGCCCATCACATTCCAAGAGCACGATCATCCCAAGCCTAACTAAAACTGAGTAGATGTTGGCCTTAAGAATTGATTCGCTCTTCAAGGCTCAGATTGACATTTTTTCGATTAATCTAATTTTGTTGGTTCATTTGATGTCTAGCTAAGGGAGTAGCATCAAACGACCACGGCTGGGGGGTCACACTAGGAACCAGAGGCGTAAGACAAAGGAAGAACCTTCTCCCCAGTCCCTCCTTCTAACTGGTTGGATTGACCGGATAAAAGTAGACCAAATCGTTTATAATCTCAAGATGGGTCCTGGGAGTCTATGGGTCCTGGGGTCTTTAGGTGATGTAAACATGTTTACACTACTTAAGATGTCAATTTATGCATGTTCTTAAGCATAGAATTGCATTGCATAGTATAAATATTGCATAACATGCATCATCTTGCATTTAGATTAGTTTGAATAAAATGGAGGTTAATTGTCTCCTTTTATGTTCAGGAACAAGGCAAAAATTTTTATTGGGCCTCGAATCGAAGATCCAACTGTATAGATTTGATTAGGGCGATGATTGGAGTTCAACGACTCCAAGATCGCCCTAATCAGACATTTGTAGCATCATAGAGAGACTGGGGAACCTTAGAAGATTAAGGTCCAAGATGGTGTGAATCCACACTTCAGATGACAAATCCGATAGCAAAGATGGATTCAGATCGACGATCGTAGCCTAAGGTGCGAAAATCGACTCAATTCGACAACCGTGGCATCATCTACATCATCCAGAAGATGGATGGCCAAGATGGTGCCATGTGGTGCCATCTTAGCCACCCAACCGGCCGCTGCACCCGTCGCACCCTCTCTTCTTCATCGCTTCTCCGCCATTGGATGATCATCTAATGGCTGTAGATGCATGCACCCGAATTGTAACTGTGACACAAGTGCATTGGTAGCGCATTGGTCGAACGCGCTCGCGAGATCAAGAGGCATGCGTTCGGGCCTGCGCGAGCGGCAGCTGAGGCACGGCGAGGGAGTTTAACTGACCGCTCGATTGTGATATAGCAGTCGAGTGCACGTGATACTACTCACGCCCGCACGTGACGCACCATCAGACGCCCGCACGTGACATGCCATTAAACGCGGGCATTGCGCGCAGAGGAGGTGTGGCGTGGAGTGCTCTCAGCCGTTCAATCTCACAATCGAATGGCTGAGATTTAGTGGAAGTGAGCACACGTTGCATGCATAGAAGGTGAGCGGGCAGCGCACGGCGTCCATGATGGGGCTTTAGAGATGGTTTTATCCGTCACTAAAAACCCTTTATTTAATATTTTAAGATTAAAAAGACCAAATTGTCCTCACTCCTTGCAACTATAAAAGGAGACCTCCTCCATATGAAATTTTCATCCCTTCTTTCTCTTCTCTCCCTCTCCAAAGCTCAAGAGAAGCTTGTCCCACACCCGGGATGCCTCTCAAGAGATAAAGTCCAATTTTCGTCCCCCTTTCGAAAGTGGATCCCGCAATGACAACGACGTGCTACCCCATTCCTGTTCTTCCCGCTTCGTCTTCCTTCGTCCTGCTCCGTTCCTCGTCTTCCAGGCATCGTCACATCCAGCTCGTCCTCCAAGTGATCGTCGAGGAGGATATCTCTCTCCCCATTCTTTTACTGCTTTCTAGAGTAGATTTACTGCTTTCTAGTGTAATCATTTCTCGCTTTCTAATCGTAATGAGTAGTGTAACAAACAATCTTTTTGATAATGAATTCCATGTTCATTCTACATCTCTTTTTGGTTTTTCTTTGTAATATTCTCTGTCTCTCTTCTATCTATTGTAAATAGATAGATAGTTTCTAATTAATTAATCTGCTTCTTGACAAATAAAATAAACGTGTATTTTTAATCAAACGTCCGCCTCCTTGAGTTCGACCTGGGATTTCTATTCCGATATAAATTTTATTTGTTGAACACGATTTCTTCGCTTTCAAACTACGACGACAAGTTTTTCAAAACCAAACACGATAGCATAGCAACTTGTAGCTTCAACATTTTGGCGCCGTTGTCGAGGAGGCGATGCTATTTGTTCTTTTCACGTTTTGCAACTTACGAATCATTTACCTCACTTCTCTCCTTTCTTATTGTGATTGCAGGTACTCTTTTGAGATGAGAAAAAGCAGTAGAACAAAGCAAAGTGCTATTGAAGGTTCTGTAGGTTATCCCCCATCGCCCACCCATTAGTTTTTGTTTCACCACATAATAACACAAACATCAATAAACCTAGGTGTTCTTATAAACTCTAAGGTTAGTTTTGTTTGTTTGTTTGACACCCACACCCACTCCAACCTCCACATTTAAAAATAAAAATTAAAAAAAATCTCACAGAGGTACACAACCTCATCTGATTTCCAGACTCAACCGGTAACCAGATCTTTGGAGTCGGTACACACATCTAAACACATAATTGAGTAGAAATTAGATTAGGTAATCATTTGTGTGCCTAATTAAGTGGTGCAACAGGCCAATTGTTTGAGTTGATTGGGCCTCACCACTTCAGTTAAAATCAACTCATCAAGTAGCTACCATTTAGGTTCAACTATTAGTGATTTACTAGGCACTCCACATTCTTTTAAGTTTCAAAGGAAAACATCTTCACCTATGCTTTCAAAACTTAGTGTGCCAACAAAACTTGTTTGAAAGTACCTAAAGTTGAATATTAAAAGCTACTAAGCAAGATTTGAACTCTAAAATTCACCTCATCAAAAATAATCTTGCTTGAAAATCACTGGTTGTGCACGCACACACAAATCAATCAATCATTATGGGAACAACCCAGATAAAGGGCCCATCACATTCCAAAGCACATTGAAACCTAGCCTTAAATAAAATAGAGTAGATGTTGGCCTTAAGGATTCGACTTGCTCTTCAAAGCCCAGAACGATATTATTTTCGATTAGTCTATTTCTATTGTTCAATCTAATGTCTAGCTAGCGGAGCAGAATCAAACGATCGTGGTTGGGGGGTACACTAGGAACCAGAGGTGCAAGCCGAATGAAGAACCTTCTCCCTAGTCCCTCCTTCTAACTGGTTGGATTGAACAGATAGAAGTAGATCAAATTGTTTCTTTATCTCAAGACGGGTTTTGGGAGTCTATAGGTCTTTACGCTAGCCCACTTAAGGATAGGTTTGATTGCTTACATTGCAAGGCACCTTTCTTCCTCCCGTCTATCATGAATCCTTCCACATTCTATACGCATTCCTGCTCTTTCCCTCCTGTTATGAGTTATCCTCAACATGATGATTATCCTAACTCGTATTGTAATCAACCATTAGTTAGTTGGGATAACTCGGATTGGGGATACTGTTCTGGACCTCTGTGTTTAGGGTCTAACCCTGAACACTATGATTGTGATTTCTATCCTTCTCAGAGCCACATCGATTATAGATTGTCAACCTTTCATGGACAACCTAATACGATCTACGATCAAGAAGGATACACTGATCCTTACCCATCCTCTGATTACATTGCCTTTAGGTCATCACCACCTTTTGAACAATCCGAAATGACCTATTATCAGGAAGGGTATAACGAATCTCAATTCGTTAACTCCTCTGCACTGATCCTAAACCCGCCCAACCCTGAACCAAGTCATTTGGTTTAGGTTAACCAGGTTCAAGATAAGGTGCTGGCTAACTTGAGGAATATCATACAATCTTTAGAGGTTCAGCCAATACCTTGCATTAAAAGATTGGAGCCCCAGATTGAAATGATTGATGATTTGAACAAGTATTTGTTGGATTGGCTCCAGGATGTTAAGGATAAGACCCAAGTGAGTTTCTACTTGGGAAGTTAGCAAAATTGAGGATGAGATTTATGGTTGCTTTAGTTTAATCGTGGGATGATTCCTAGGTTGAACTCCCTTTAGGAGAGCCAATGTCAGAACCCACTCAGGCACCTACTGGGGGGACATGTGTTACGAGGCTGACTAGATTGAATTAAAGCAACCAATTAAGGATGATCTGATTTCTTCACCTGAAATCCCTCAGCCGGGGTACGAGGAAATGTATGTCTCCATGGACCAGAAGTGATGGATAATTTTGAGACATACATTAATACGGATTTTGATTTCTTTGATTCTGATGGTGAAGATTCAAGTTGAGAAGTCTTACGTGAGTTTACAGAATACGATTTCTGTGAGACGATTGGGCCTGAGGAATCTGAAAGATCATTTGATGCCCAATAACTGAGGAAACTGATCTTATTGGGGCTCACGTTATGGATCCAGAATCGCATTTTCTAGAGGATTCAATCAAATGCACTGATTGTCAGTTACAGCCCATTGAGCTTATCGATGATTCTATTTTTAAGATAACTAGACCCAAGTCAATTCTGATTCAGCCACATCTTTTAGACTTGGAAATTTTAGAAGGGGTGATTAATATGCAGGAGGTTCCAGAATTTAACATTCTGAATGAGGAGGAAAGGAGTTGGGAAATTTTGATTTGGGAAGTAAATTTCGGAGGAAATAAAAGACTGGGTCTAAGGGTTCCATTTCATCTGAAACCATCAAACCATAAGCCTTATGACATTTGTTCTGAGGATGCTCAACTTAAGTATACATTCATTGATTATCCTTTGGAGCTTGAATTTTCTGTAACCTAACTTTTTGGTCTTGGGTTGCATCCTCATAAATCGCAGGCTCGACCCCACTTGCATACAGATTTTAGGTTTTGGGTAATTTTTATCCAGTACCTTAGATATTCTCGATTATGGGGTATGCGTCTGCACCATGATTAGCCCATAGTTATGGGCTATTTAAGTATTTAAGTGCCTAGACATTAGGTTAATTCTAACATTTATTTAGCATAAATTAGGATGTAAATAGATTAATTCATATTTTTAATTTAATTACATAATCCATGCATTGCATTCATATTTTAAGTGCATTTAGAATTAGTTTAGAATGACATTCATCTAATTAGTTAACCAATTAGGTACATTATTTTCATTAACATAAAAGTTGAGGGTCTGTATGGAAATGACCATAATATTTTAACATTATTTTCTTTATTCTTCTTCTTGCAGGAATGGCTGGCTGCCGCAGTGAAGAACCCATTCAAGGAGGAGCGGATATGTTGGATCTGGTCGGGCAGCTGATTTCAAATTGGTGCTGGCCACTACAAAAGGAGGGAGGTAGCCGAGCTCGGGAGGCCTCCACCACCGACCCACCACTGTGCAGAGAGATCTCCTCTCTTCCATTCCACACCGCTGGCCTCAACCGTGGCGGCGAGTCTCCACCACCGTGGGCATGTGGTGTGACAGGCCACACCGCCATCCGGAGCTCATCCGCATTACCGTGAGCACCTTAGCATGCATCTCCCTCGCCGTCGTCACCAACAACCACCGCCGTAGCCTCTGTGCAATCACCTCCTCAGTCACTTAAGTCGTCCGGGAAATTTCCCGGACGTCTGAAGCCACCCACACCACTCCAGCCCTCACCCACTCACCTTCCGCCTACAACCTCACCATTCACGCTCACCATTCACGCCCGCACACCTTCTGCCTGTAGCCGCACTTGCACAACCACATCCGCCCACTTCACCTCCAGCGCCATCTCCATGCCCTCCAGCCTACGCACCCACGCCACCCACGCCGTAGCAGTCTTCCCGCTTACCTCCAGTCGCACCTATAGAACCTCACCCGCTCACTCCTGCGCCCGCAGCACCTTCCCCGCATCGGCTGCAGTGCGCGCCCACGGCAGCTGCAGCGGCACCTGCAGAACCACTCGCCTGCGCCCTCCCTCCAGCAGTCCCGTGTGCGCCTCACCACGCACGCCCTCCTCCTGTGCCTGTAGCACTCGCTCTCACCATCAACAGAGCGCGCACCGGCTGCAGTGCGCACCCACGCCTCCAGCCAACACGCAGCAGCAGCACGCGGCAGTCCTCACCGCCAACAGGCTGCGCGCGCTCCCGCACCTGCCTGTAGCGCGCGCTTCGCCTGCCAATAGCAGCTGCAGCACCGGCTGCAGCCACCTCCGCCGGAGGTCCTCCGGCCGCCACCACCCTTTTGATGCCCTCGGTCCAAGGGACTTCCTCCGAGCTTCCTGCGTCCGGCAGTCCACTCCTCGTCACGTAGGCCAAAGGGGAAAAAATCCCTTGTTTTGCTACATTAACCGAGCCATTAAAAATTACATTTTCTGCCATTGTCAATTTTTATTAATATTTATTGATTATGCATTGCGACAAATATCCTCTAGTTACTCATAATTGCTATTTCAGCATTCTTTCTTGTTTCAACCTTAATCTGAAGGCAAATCTGGCTTGATTCTTGTCCAAACTAACTACGAACAAACGTTTTTAATTGGTGCGAATTTAAATACGTCATTGCCTCCCTGTGGATACGACCCGCTCCTCTACGAGTGGTTATTTCTTTTTAAATATTGATTAGTCAATTTTTCCACCACATAAAACTGCAAACGACTTTAAAGCGAATAATCGACTCGTCAAATGGCGCAGTTGCTGGGGAGGCAACTGATGCAATAATTTCACCTGATTTTATTTTGATTATTTGTCAATTGCACAGTGATTTGACCATTTATTATTTTCTTTTCTGTGCGAGAAAATTTATGCAAGAATC
Source organism: Thalassia testudinum (assembly GCA_037157565.1). Taxonomy (NCBI): domain Eukaryota; kingdom Viridiplantae; phylum Streptophyta; class Magnoliopsida; order Alismatales; family Hydrocharitaceae; genus Thalassia; species Thalassia testudinum. The sequence continues at coordinate 116,396,038 of JAZHRO010000073.1, forward strand.
AGCCAGTGTGAGAGGCGACCCTTGATGTCGCCAGAGGAGAATTGGACGAGCTATTTTGGAAAGGAGGAGAAGGCCAAGGACGCAATGGACATCATTGTATATTTAGTTGCTAGTTACAATAGAATTAAGACTTTAGATTTAATTTTTCATCGCATTTTGTTTGAAACCCTTGTTCTGGGGTATATTTTGAGGGGTTTGTTCCCCGATTTTGTTTTGGGCCCGTGTTGGGTAATTTTTGGGAGCCTGTTCCCTTTTCTTTAGATTTAGGTTTTTAGTTTATTGATTACTTTTATTTGCTTGTGCATAAGTAGTTTAAAAATAAAAAAAATAAAAAAAATGAGCTGCCTGCTAGAAGCTACCTGCCCTAGGACGAACCATTTAGGTCTGTATGAGCAGCCTCTAGATTTATTTCTTTGCATTGCATGCATTCTTGCATTGTTGATTGCTAGAAGCAAGGTACGCATTTTCTTTGCATCCTATTCTTGATCACGCATTGCATTAGGACTTAATGCAAAGACCACCTAATCTGTACTGAATAAATCTAACAAGTGGTCACATATTTTCTAGAAAAAGGACTAATTAAAGGAGGGACATTTTAAACCAAGGATTTGATTTTCAAACTTGACGTGCGATTCAAAATTCAAAATCTTTTGCGGTGTATGCACACTTATTTCGCTTGCACCACGACACGCTTCTAGACACTCCTTAGGTTTCGAAATACTAGGATAAGAACCCTCCTACTGTTGGATTTTGAAGTGTTCGGAACTTGAGATCAAAGGTTTTGTAAATCCAAAGAGGGGGATACCTTGTCACGGATTTTTGGGGGTAGTTGAGAAGCACCGCGAAAGCACAGCTTCAAAGGAAGGCTTAGGCGTACTTGCATCACTCGATCTTCCGTCTTTGGATTTACTTGACCATTTGAGATTTAAGGAAGAACACCTAAGCTCCAACTAGGTCTTCTTAGGTGAGTCGTAGGTCGACAATAGGCACATAAATTGATTGAACAAATTGTATTGCCACCTACAATTTGACTTAAAATCAAAAGCCTAAATTGGGAAAGACCTAAAAGGTCCTTTTTGAATTGTGTTTTGCTTGGGGAATTCTGATTTAGGTGTGAGTTAGAATGTACCACATTGATTTTCATCCTTTCACATCTTGCGCACACCCTCACCCCCACTCTGCATCCTTCGATCCCAGACACCGAGATGGTCCATTCCTTGATGGACATAATGACAATCATTGGGATTCGTTTTACTCCTATTATAGGAGTATTGGCCTGCTTAAGCCCCAAATCAGTGAACAGAACCTAGGAGCAGGAATTGCTTTGCTCAATATCCCACATACCATAGAAATACCCAACCCACCCTCCCTGAAAAATTATATTGGTTGGAAAAACACTCCTGGGTACTATAAGCATGAGCCTGACTTCTCTCATGATAGAAATGACCTCTCCTCTTTGAAGATGGAAATACAGAAAATGCAAAAAGAAATGATTGAATTGTTAGGAAAATCTTTGAGAGCAGGCCAACAAGAAAGAGATGAAATTAGCCACCCAATCTACCCCATTGAGGATGACGTACACCCCTCTACAATAGATGCATCTCCCGTGGGAGAGCTACACTTTAAGTTGGAGGGAAATTCTGGGGAGAATAGCTACTTTTCGAGGATCGATTTTGAAACCTCCCCATTAGATGACACTTCCTTGAGAGATCCACACTTTAGGTGGGAGGAAAATACACATGAAAGTAGTTATGCATTGGATGAAGAAAGGTGGCAACCCGAGGAAGATAATGATAAGGTTGAGTATCCACCTGAATTATATTGGAGTCAAAAGAAGGGAAAGATGGTACCATTGGAAGACCTCGACCCAGATGATAGTATTTTCGTGACATTTGATGAAGTGGGTCAAAGTCATGTTGTTAATCCTACCCTCCCTTCTGATCACGATATGGAACTCAAACCCACCCTTAGGGAACCTAACCCTAAAGAAATTGACCTATCTGAGGAGTCTGATGTTACCAGTGTAAACCATTTACCTTAGATAGAGCACCCTAAGGGATCTGCTGAGATATTAAATGATTCTAGACCTCGGGTACATTATGAATTGTGTGATGAGGAGGAAGATGAATTATATGAGGAACCTACATTTAAGATTTGGAGTGACACTAACGGTGATTATGTCTTATTTGAAGAGTTAGCCCCTGAGGATGTCACAAATTTGACCAAATTAGGTTTCCTTAGCACACCCATTGATGATATTTTTCCTCATGATGAAATGATGGAAAATTTGGAAGCAATTTCTAAGATTTATGTGGATTCACATATAGACTCCGGGGAAGATTTGAGTAAAGAACAAAAACCTGGGGATGACATTGATAGGATAATCCCTAGATCTGTTGCTTCCAAGCTGCCTTCATTCACTTCGAAGTCACCCTCTGATTCGCTTATATCTAAAAGCGAAATTGTGACTCCTGATGAAGAGCTGGAAGATACATGTGATGGTGCAAGGAATGCTAGGGATGAAATTGAGGATTTAGAAAGAGTGTTAAGGATGGACACCGAGCTGATTAAACCCAACCTAGATCTTATGGCCATCCCGCAACCTCGTAACTTGGACACCCTAGATGATCCTTGCCTTAGAGAATTGCTCACTTTTGTTCTGACCAGGGGGCTTAACAGACCAATATTTCCCATAATGGAGTATTGGGTATGGATTGATGATTTCTTTAGTCAGTCCATTACCCTGGGGGTTTATCTTTGCACCATTCCTTCCCCATACCTTTTGGAGGATCCTTGTCATCCTCCCCCTACCCCTTTGGAGGTTGTTATACCTGTTTATCCTTTAGAACCTCCTTTGGTGACCTGGGAAGATTTCATTCCCATCTTAGTTGGGCGAGCATTTGCTATCGGGATTCATCATCAGCTCGCCAACATCCTAGGTTACCTATTTTCTAGGCCAACATTGCTTTGCTCATTTTTAGGACCTATTTCTGTAATTCTTGAACCTGATTTGCAAGTTCTTTGGCTATTTAGCCCAGCTCTGACCCAGGTAATATCCTTCTATGCAATGAGGACATTGCAGAATTTAGGCATGGGGGGGTGTACTTGGGGATATACATAGCATAGTGCATTCATTGCATACATTTGCATAAAAAAAAAAAGTTTTGAGCTTAACTGGCTTGATCTTGCAGTCTTAAGCAAATCAGAACTCTATGGTAGATTAAGTTAATTCTAGGGTCAAACTTTAGAAGCTAAATGAGTTGCTAGCTTTAGACCTTTAGGGTCCTTTGTGGACTTAAAAACTTAAGTAGGAGTTAAGTTGAGGACCATTCCTCAAGAGGTTGAGGAAGGGAAACTAGGGTTTGAGTTAAAAGGTGGGGTAGTACCTGGAGTCTTATTCTACCTTTTGATTTACGAGTCCTTGTAACCCTAGCATCCAAATTTCACACACATGGTCTGGTAATTAACTTAATTTCTGTCTTTCTGAAAAGAGATTTGGTTCTCTTAGTTTTGACTTAGGAGAGGCTTGAAAACACATTTTGATTGGAAGAGTTCCCGCCGCAGGAGAGGTGGAGTATATACTCACCTTGAGGATGCGATAATAACATATTACTGCCTCGACGCTTGTCTCTTAGGATATCCATCCTACTGGGGGCATGTAAGCGCATTGTGCGGTTCAGGTACCATGGGCGGCCCTATCTCGAAGTGCCGATTGCCATACTTAATTTCTGTCTTTCTGAAAAGAGATTTGGTTCTCTTAGTTTTGACTTAGGAGAGGCTTGAAAACACATTTTGATTGGAAGAGTTCCCGCCGCAGGAGAGGTGGAGTATATACTCACCTTGAGGATGCGATGATAACATATTACCACCTCGGCGCTTGTCTCTTAGGATATCCATCCTACTGGGGGCATGTAAGCGCATTGTGCGGTTCAGGTACCATGGGCGGCCCTATCTCGAAGTGCCGATTGCCATAGGCCTGAATTCGCTTAAGAAATCTATGGGCGATACTATCTTGAAGTGTCGATTGCCAGGAGTTCTTGGGGTCGTTATGGGTGGTGCTCTCTCGAAGCATCGAAAGCTAGGCACCCCTCGAGGTATGGTAATGGGGACAATGAATCCGACACAGACCGTGTTGATAGCTGATTTGAGGTTAGACTTAGAAGAATAAAAAAATATATATATATATATATATATAAATTCTTTAACTCAAATAAATCAGACCAATGCACAGGCACGGATGCTTTAATCTCAGGGATCAATAAACTTTAGGGTAGAGTAAAAAATCAGGGAAAGTTGTGCCTACAACTCGTCTTTAGCCGACCTAGTCTGTAACTTAGCAACTACTTAGGAACCTTGGGTCTAGAGTCTGAACTTAATATGCTTCTGAAGGAAGACTAAGTGAGTTGAGTAGTCTACTTGGAGTGCTAGGTTTCGCTTAATTTTGCTAGGGACTAGCAAAAACTAGGTATGGGGGTATTTGATTAGCCCATAGTTGTGGGCTATTTAAGTATTTAAGTGCCTAGACATTAGGTTAATTCTAACATTTATTTAGCATAAATTAGGATGCAAATAGATTAATTCATATTTTTAATTTAATTACATAATCCATGCATTGCATTCATATTTTAAGTGCATTTAGAATTAGCTTAGAATGACATTCATCTAATTAGTTAACCAATTAGGTACATTATTTTCATTAACAAAAAAGTTGAGGGTCTGTATATAAATGACCATAATATTTTAACATTATTTTCTTTATTCTTCTTCTTGCAGGAATGGCTGGCTGCCGCAGTGAAGAACCCATTCAAGGAGGAGCGGATATGTTGGATCTGGTCGGGCAGCTGATTTCAAATTGGTGCTGGCCACTACAAAAGGAGGAGGGAGGTAGCCAAGCTCGGGAGGCCTCCACCACTGACCCACCACTGTGCAGAGAGATCTCCTCTCTTCCATTCCACACCGCTGGCCTCAACCGTGGCGGCGAGTCTCCACCACCGTGGGCGTGTGGTGTGACAGGCCACACCGCCATTCGGAGCTTGTTCGCATTACTGTGAGCACCTTAGCGTGCATCTCCCTCGCCGTCGTCACCAACAACCACCACTGCAGCCTCTGTGCAATCACCTCCTCAGTCACTTAAGACGTCCGGGAAATTTCCCGGACGTCTGAAGCCACCCACACCACTCCAACCGCACGCAAGGCGTGCACAGCCTCCAGCCCTCACCCACTCACCTTCCGCCTGCAACCTCACCGTTCACGCCCGCTCACCTTCCGCCTGCAGCCACACCCACACAACCACATCCACCCACTTCACCTCCAGCACCATCTCCGCGCCCTCCAGCCTGCGAACCCACGCCACCCACGCCGCAGCAGTCTTCCCTCTCACCTCCAGCAGCACCAATAGAACCTCACCCTCTCACTCCCACGTCCACAGCACCTTCCCCGCACCGGCTGCAGTGCCCTCCCACACCTGCTGCAGCCGCACCTGCAGAACCACCCGCCTGTGCCCTCTCGCCAATAGTCTCGCACGCACCTCACCGTGCACGCCCTCCTCCCGTGCCTGTAGCACCCGCTCTCACCGTCAACAGAGCGCGCACTGGCTGCAGTGCGCGCCCATGCCTCCAGCCAACACACAGCAGTAGCGCGTGGTAGTCCTCACCGCCAACAGGCCGCACGCATTACCGGACCTGCCTGCAGCACGCGCTCCTCCCGCCAACAGCAGCTGTAGCACCGGCTATAGCCACCTCCGCCGGAGGTCGTCCGACCGCCTCCGACCGTTGCGCGACACGCCGCCACCACCGTTTCAAAGCCCTCGGTCCAAGGGACTTCCTCCGAGCTTCCAGCGTCCGGCCGTCCACTCCTCGTCGCGCACGCCAAAGGGGAAAAAATCCCCTATTTTGCTACAGTAACCGAGCCATTAAAAATTACATTTTCTGCCATTATCAATTTTTATTAATATTTTATTGATTCTGCATTGCGACAAATATCCTTTAGTTACTCATAATTGCTATTTCAGCATTCTTTCTTATTTCAACCTTAATCTGAAGGCAAATCTAGCTTGATTCTTGTCCAAACTAACTACGAACAAATGTTTTTAATTGGTGCGAATTTAAATACGTCATTGCCTCCCTATGGATACGACCCGCTCCTCTGCAAGTCGTTATTTCTTTTTAAATATTGATTAGTCGATTTTTCCACCACATAAAACTGCAAATGACTTTAAAGCGAATAATCGACTTGTCACACCACAATCTGGTCCACATCTGTGGACATCTGTTGGTAGGTCAGAGGTTTCATCTTTTTATTCTGATTCTGACCTGCACTTGTAAATTCTTTCTTTCTATTCTTTTTATAGTGTGCCTTGCTGAAGGCACTAAATTCAGCACATATACAGCTTTTGTTTATCTCAGAGCAGACCCGACATTCACGCAATTCAGGTGCTTTCTACTCTATTCCACTCTATTTTGTCTTTTTAATACAATGAGGACATTGAATTAGATAGGCATGGGGGGTGGATATTCATCTCTGAATTTACTCGTCAGCTCCGTAGATTTATTTTATTTTTTCTTTTATTTATATTAAAAAAAATTTTGTGGAATTAGGAAAGAGAACTTGGGTTTAAGAAAATTTTCAATCTTAGGAAATACTACATTATGATCTAAACACAAAGATCCTTCATCAGGTCTTTGGACTTAATCAGCCTGTGTATCCATTAAAATATGGATTTGTTTTTCGAGTCCTCGCCAACCTGAATTCTATTTTAATTCGAGTAAATAAGTTTGGGTGAAAAGTACATGACTTATCAATCCACCCTCTGATTTGATGGAACTTTGAGTTTTAATCATCTACACACTTTCTTTGCATTGGCTTGTAGTTTGGCAATTTTAATGGAAATTGTGTAGCTAATGAACCTTCTAGGATGATATGGCTGGCAAGTTATCGTGGGTAACAGTCCATAGGTAGGTTGTCCAGATCCCAGTCACTGGACCTTTCTCTTTTTACTGCCTTTAGGTAAATCTTAGACCAGGGAAGCCACCTACTCAAAAAAAGAGAAAAAGAAAGTCAAAAAGAAAAGAAAAGAAAAAAAAGAGAAAAGGAGAAAAACAAAAGAAATAAGCCACACTTCGCCACACGAGTATGCTGGCAAGTTGTCAGTGGTAATAGCTCATCGATTGGTTGTCCAGATCCCAGCTCAATAAATGCACTGAAAGTTCCCAAAACACTTAGGAAGAAGCGGAGAAGTAGAATAAACCAGGGAGATATACACTGGATTCACTCTTGTGTTGACCTCGCAAAAATAAAAGTAGGGAGAAAGCTACCGGTTGTAAAGATACACCTTTAGGCTGAATTCTCTTTTTAAGGTCATCTAGAGGCATAGAAATCCGAAGTCCATTTTTACTACCGATCAATGAGTTTATCACATTCACAATAAGATGCTTAGAACTTAGGGTTCTCATCAAATCTTGGATAAGTTGAATGGCTGTAGAAAGCCACTCTTAAACCCTAAAACTCAAAAATCGAAAAAAAAATTATAAAAGAAGAAAAAGAGAAAGAAATTTTTCTTTGAATAAGGCGAGGGCATGAGGCGATCTGCATTTTGGCAGATACCCGGGCATTGTTGTATCTTTGAAAGTTCAGATTCTAAGTAAACATTTTCTTAATGATTGAAAATAACTCATGCCCAAGTAATCCAACCTAATTCTTTTATAAATAGCATATAGTTTTTGCTATGGACTAGCAAAAGATAGGCATGGGGGTATCATGTAAACATGTTTACACTACTTAAGATGTCAATTTATGCATGTTCTTAAGCATAGAATTGCATTGCATAGTATAAATATTGTATAACATGCATCATCTTGCATTTAGATTAGTTTGAATAAAATGTAGGTTAATTGTCTCCTTTTATGTTCAGGAACAGGGAAAAAATGTTTATTGGGGCCTTGGATCGAAGATCCAACCATACAGATTTGATTAAGGTGACAATTGGAGTTCAATGACTCCAAGATCGCCCAAATTAGACATCTGAGCATCAGATAGAGACCAGCGAACCCTAGAAGGTCAAGGGCCAAGATGGTGTGAATCCACACTTCAGATGACAAATCGAACCGCATGGATGGATTCGCATCAACGATCGCAACCTAAGGCGCGAAAATCAACTCAATCCGACAATTGTGGCACCATCTACATCATCCAGGAGATGGACGACCCAGATGGCGCCACATGGCGCCATCTCAGCCACCCAACCGGCTGCTGCACCCGCCTCACCCTCTCTTCTTCATCGCTTCTCCACTGTTGGATGATCATCCAATGGCTGTGGATGCATGCGCTCGAATCGTAACTGCGACACAAGCACTTATGTAGCGCGTTGGTCGAACGAGCTCGCGAGATCAGGAGGCATGCGTTCGAGCCTATGCGAGCGGCAGCTGAGGTGCAGCGTGGGAGTTCAATTGGCCACTTGATCGCGATCGAGAGGTCGTGTGCGTGCGATAGCGCTCACGCCGCATCAGACGCTCGCACGTGACGTGCCATTAGACATGGGCGTTGCCAGTAGAGGCGGTGCGGTGAGGAGCGCTCTCGGTCGTTCGATCTCACGATCGAACGGTCGAGATTTAGTGGACGTGAGCACACGTTGCATGCACAGAAGGCGAGTGGGCGGTGCACGGTGTCCACGATGGGGCCTTAGCGCGGTTTTATCCGTCACTAAAGACCCCTTATTTAATATTTTGAGATTAAAAAGACCAAATTGCCCTCACTCCTTGCAACTATAAAAGGACACCTCCACCATACGAAATTTTCATCCCTTCTTTCTCTTCTCACCCTCTCCAAAGCTCAAGAGAAGCTTGTCCCACACCCGGGATGCTTCTCAAGGGATAAAGTCCAATCTTCGTCCCCCTTTTAGAAGTGGATCCCACGACGACGACGTGCTGCCTCGTTCCTATTCTTCCGGCTTCATCCTCCTTTGTCCTGCTCCGTTCCTCATTTTCCAGGTGTCGTCCCATCCGGCTCGTCCTCCAAGCGATCGTCAAGGAGGATATCTCTCTCCCCATTCTTTTACTGCTTTTTAGAGTAGATTTACTACTTTCTAGTGTAATCCTTTTCTGCTTTATAGTCGTAATGAGTAGTGTAACAAACAATCTCTTTGATAATGAATTCCATGTTCATTCTACATCTCTTTTTGATTTTTGTTTGTAATATTCTCTCTCTCTCTCTTCTATTTATTGTAAAAAGATAGATAGTTTCTAATCAATTAATCTGCTTTGTGACAAATAAAACAACCGCGTATTTTTAATCAAACGTCTGCCACCCTGAGTTCGACCCAGGATTTCTATTCCGGTATAAATTTTATTTGTTGAACACGAGTTCTTCGCTTTAAAACTACGACAGGTTTTTCAAAACCAAACACGATAGCGTAGCAACTCGTAGCTTCAACATTAGGCTACCCACATAAGGATAGGTTTGGTTGATTGTATTGCAGGGCACCTTTTCTCTTCTCCATTTTACCTCCTTTTCTATCATGTACCCTTCCACATCCTACACATGTTTCACATCCTATCCTCCTACCACCACGTATCGCCAAGATGATTACTTTCCCGACTTGACTTATAATTACCCATCCACTAGTCGGGATGACTTTGATTGGGGATATGAATCTGGACCTTAGTGTCTAGGGTCTAACCCTGGACAATAAGACTATGAATACTATCCTTCCCAGAGCTACAATGATTATAGATCTCCACCCTTTGATGATCAACCTAACCAGATCTACAACCATGAAGGATATGCTAGTTATAACGTTTACCCTCCCCAGAATTATGCTGAATATAGGTCACCACCATTCTTTGAATAACTCAATATGACCTACTATCAGGGAGGAACCCGAGAACCTCAATATCTCGACTCCCCTAGAATGAACCCAAACCCACCCAACCCTGAACCGAACTAGTCGGTTCAGGTGAACCAGATCCAAGATAGGGTGTTGGCTAACTTGAGGAACACCATACAATCTTTAGAAGCTCAGCCAACACCATGCACTGAAGCATTGGAGCCTATGTTAAAAATGATCGATGAGCTGAATAGCTCTTTATTGAATTTGCTCCAAAGTGTCAGGGATAGGGACCTAGGTGAGTTTATTCTTGGGAAATTGTTGAGGTTGAGGATGAAATTTGTGGTTGCCCTAGTCAAATCTTGGGATGATTCTCAAGATGAACCCTCTTCAGGAGAGCCAGTGTCTGAACCTGCTCAGGCGCTTGTCGGGGGGGATACATATTCTAAGATTGGAGATGACCAGGTTGGTCTAGAGCAACCCTTTGAGGATGAATCAAGTTTCTCACCCGAGATCCTCGAGCCAGGGAGCGAGGAAAAATATGTCTCTTTGAACCAGGAAATGACAATCGATTTTGAGACATATATAAATGAGGAACATGGATTCTTTGATTCTGAGGGTGAGGAATCTCTTAGTGAAGTCTCACTTGAGCATAAGGAAAATGATTTTAGTGAGACAAATGGGCAAGAGGAATCTGCTGAACCATTCGATAGCCTATTCATTGAAGATTTTGATTCGGTTGGGGCTAACTTGGAGGATTTGAATCCTCATTTACTTGATGATTCAATCAGTGACCCCATTCCTCACCTGCACCCCAAAGAGCTGACTTCTGAGATCATTGTGCCCAAGTTAATCTTGTTTCAGCCACGATTTTTGGACTTGGGTAAATCTTATGGGGTAAACAGTATGCTAGAGGTCCCAGAGCTTGAGCCCTTGATGTTCGAAGATAGAATTGTTGAAATAAAAATTTGGGAAGCTAATTCTGAGGGAACTTTGATTTTGGATATAAGGGTACCTATTGACCTAAAACCACCTATCTTCTTTACGGACCCTTATGATATCTTTCACGTGCGACCCAAGCCTAGAATAACTGATTATTTTTCTGAGCTAGATGTTAAGTGGACAACCGCACCTATTGAACCATCTTTACCCGTTGCCTAACACTTTGGTCTTGGGTTGCAAACTACTAAACCGTAGGCCCGGCCCCGCAAACACAACAACCTTCGATTCTGGGTGATTTTCATCCAGAACCTTAGAACCACTCAACCCTGGGGCATGGGTCTGCACCATAATCTGGTCCACGTCTGTGGACATCTTCTGCTTGTAGGTTTCAAGATCAATATTTTTATTTTGATTCTGAGCTGTACTTGTGAATTCTCAATATTTTTATTGTATGTATGTTATGCCTAGTTGAAGGCATTAAACTTAGTGCATGTGTATACACTCCTCTCTACGGAGTTGACCAGATTTTCACAACACTCAGGTGATATTCTGTTTACTTCGCCCTTTTCATGTCTTTATTTTTACAATGAGGACATTGCATCATTTAGGCATAGCAGGGTGGATACTTAATCCTGAAATCATTTTGTTAACTCCATATAATTTCTTTTAGTTTCTTTAAAAAAAAAATTGAAAACTTGAAAAAGATGTAAAAAGAAAGAAATTAGGAAAAGAGAACTTAGGCATTTGGAAGTTATTAACTTTAGGAAATGATACGAGAGGACCTAAACACTTAGATGCTTCAGGTCTTTGGGCTTAATTAGCTTGGGTATCCACTAGAATGTGGACTTAGTCTCGAGTCTTCGCCAATCCAAATTCATTTTAATTTGGTAAATAAATTAGGATGATAAGTATACGACTTATCAACCCAACCTCTGATTTCGGGGTATTTTAAGGCTAAGCATCTACACACTATTGCACTGACTCACTTTTCAGTGGTTTTTATGAAAATTGGGTAGCTAATGGATCGACTTGGGTGGTATGGCTAGCAAGTTGTCGGTGGTAATAGCTCATCGGTCGGTTGTCCAGAGCACAGCCACAAGACCATTTTCATTGTACTGCCTTTAGGTAAATCTTAGATCAGGGAAACCACCAACTTAGAAAAAAGAAGAAAAAAAAAGAAACACTCAAAAAGAAAAGAAAAAAAAATAGAAAAAGGAGAAAATAAAAAAACAAATAAATCCACACTTCACTGCATGAGTATGGCTAGTAAGTTCTTGGTGGTAATAGCTCATCGGCTGGTTGTCCAGAACCCAGCTCACAAAAAAATGCACAATAATTCCCAAAACACTTAAGGAAGAAGAGGGGGAGTAGAATAAATCGGGGAGATATACACTGGGTTTGCCCTTGTATTGACCCCATAAATAAAAGTAGGGAGAAAGCTACCAATCGTAAAGATAAACCTTTAGGCAAGGTCACCTAAAGTCGTAGAAACCCAAAGTCCATCTTAACGGCCGTTTTGTGAGTCTATCACTTTTTCACAAAGATGCTTAGTACTTAGAGTCCTTTTCGAGTCTTGGGTGGGTCGAGTAGCCGTAAAAAGTTATCTTGAAACTCTCAAACTCCAAAAGTACAAAAAAAATTAGAAAAGAAGAAAAACAATAAAAAAAATGTATCTTCCCTTTTCAAATAAGGTGAGGACTTGGGTGGTCTACATTCTGGCAGGCACCTGGGTACTATTGAGTTTTTGTAGTTTGAGACCTTAGTTGAAATTTTCTATTGTTAGTAAACGACATAGGCCTAAGCGATCTAATCCTAATTTTGCTTCTATACATAGCATATAGTTTAATTTTGCTAGCAACTAGCAAAAGATAGGCATGGGGTATGATGTAAACACATTTATTGAGAGTACAATGCCTATTTATGCATGTTCCTAGGCTTAGATTTGCATTTCATGTTATAAATATTGCATAGCATGCATCATTCTACATTTAGAGTAGTTGTATATAATTTAGGTTAATTGCATCCCTTTTATGGTTAGGAGAGAAGGATATTTATTTCGGATCCTTGGATTGACAATCCAATCATACGGATCTGATCAAGATGATGATCGGAGTCCAACACCTTCGAAATCACCTCGATCGAAGTCCCGTAGCACCGTATGCAGTCTAAGGAAGATCAATGGCCAAGGGACTAGGAGACATAATTTAGAGCTTTAAATGACAAATCCAACCATGTGGATGGATTTGGGTCGACGATCGTAGCCTAACAGTGTGAAAATCGACTCAATTCGACCTCTGTAGCAAGCCCTACAACAAAAAGAAGATGGACGGCCCAGACTGCGCCACATTGCACAGCCCAGGCTGTCTAGCGCATGCACGCGCCACCGCATGCTCGCAGCAGCGTGGGTGCGCGTGTGCACGCATAGGCACGCATGCGCACAGCACAGCGCCAGCGCATGGGTGTGCACACACAGCAAAGGTAGGGGAGTGCAGCACCAGCTATGCATGGCCAGGACCTATAGCGACGCATGAGTTAGACTTACAGTGACACTTACAGTCGTCGATAATTCTTCATGTGCTAGAAAAGCTAGCTGTGGGCATGAGCGGGCTTGAGCTGCCTACATCGACGCTTTCAGCGACAGCCTGGATGTCACTAATGGTCCCATACCTATTTTTGCCTCTTCTCCTCCACTATAAAAGGACCTGCACCCCCTCCCTTCCAAGCCATCTCTACCTACTCCACTCTCACCTACTCCCAAGCTCTAGCAAGCCTACCAATGCTCCATTAGAGCTTGTTGTCAAGCTCCCAAGGCTTCTATTAGTGTAGCAAACCTCTGCCCCACCAAATATTCATCCATCTTCCCATCCCCATTCATTGGTCACCTTGGTGCCATCCTCCCATCTCCATTCTGGTAGCAGATCATCTCCGTCTTCTCACCTCCATTCCAAAGCCACGCCGAAGCTTTCCTCAACCCGACGTCCTCCTACATTTCACCTCCGTTGTCCCACTCCTTACCTCCTTCGCTCGAGCTTCCGCCAGGTGCTGTCGTCTCGTCGAATAGCTGATTCAGGAGATTTCCTCTCACCATCCTCTCTTTTCATGCTTTCGTAGAATATTGTAATAGACATTCATGATATATAAAATATTTGTTCCATATCTCTTGTGATTTATTTTGCTTATCTCCTTACAAAAACACAAAAAAATAACAAAACCCTAAAACTCCAAAAAGAAACAAATTGAAGCATGGTTTTCAATTAAAGTAAACGTTGCCTCCCTGTGTTCGACTCAGGACTCCCTTGGAGTTTCTGTATAAATTTTATCTGATTGACGTGTTTTGCAACTACGACAATGGGTTACTTGTAACGCCGATTTCTAACATGTGAAACACGCTGCGACCATAGGGTTCTAAGGATTTGGTAATCTGTATATCCTTAACATTCACAAAAACACATTAAAAATGCAACAAAAAGTGCAATGCATGCCTAACCTAATTAATGCCTAAATGTTTCCCAAAAAACCCATTTGCGGTGCAAAATCCTAAGAGCTAGGTTAGTTTTCCTTTTTAGAAGGAAGAGCTAGGTTAGTTTTAATGCATAAAAATGATGATAAACTGGCATTTATCAATTGGTGATGATATATTCCTTTAGAAATTAGAAAAAATGTGGAAGGCTGCTTCAGCCCTAAGAATCAACACTAAGTGCAAAGCTACTTGATGGATTAGTTTTAGATTGAGTGGTGTGGCCCAAACAGTTTAAGCAATTGGCCTATTTCACCACTTGATTAAGGCACACAAAAAGTCTTAACCTAATCAGATTTCTACTCACTTATTCTTGCATTGAGTTAAGTGTACTGGGTCCACAGGTCAGATCCCAGTTAAGTGGTAGAATTGAAGTGATTGTGCACCTTAGACTGAGAAGTTGTGGGTGTTAAGTGAGTAGCTTTCAGAAAATCCCACAAGAGAAGGGTATATTTTTTTTCTTTTTTTATATATGCAGTGATGAGATGAGTGGAGGTGGCAAACAAACAACCAAATCTATCCTAGGGTTTACAAAAGGCACCTAAGCTGATTTGGGTTTGAGTTATTAGTGCGATGAAATGAACTAGTGGGTGGGGAAGTGGGGGACACTTACAAAGCACTCTACTTGTACTTTACCCCGGTCTACCGCACTCGGATCTCCATGCTAGGGTACCTGTAAGATAATAAATTAGAGATAAGTGAGGTTAGTGCTATGTAAATGAAAAGAAGCATAGAAAATAATAAAGTAAATTCTGTTGCCTCCCCGGTGACGACGCCAAAATGATCGAGGCACGCTTCATGAATTCAAAATTGGGGTTTTGGAGGACCCATCATCGTAGCTCTCAAAATGCATCTATCAGAAAAAATTTATAACCGAAACTCAAAAAGTGAGTCCCAAGTCGAACACAGAGAGGCGAACGTTTGGTTTTAAAAATATGCATTTCTCTTTTATTTGTTTTTGGTCATTTTTATCTTTTATAATTTTTTTGGTATTTTTAGAAAATAAGAGATTAGGTTGATGACTCCTAGCTAATCTACTTGTAGCAATATAAGAGAGAGAGAAAGAGAGAGAAACAATCATCTATTTATAAATGAATGCTTGTTACACTACAAAAGTGGACAATCTACACTATGAAAGCGTAAAAAGATAGAATGAGGTGAGAGAAATCCCCCTCAAGGGTTGCTTGGAGGATGACTCGCTCTAACGTCACTTGGAAGAAGGTGGTGAGGAGAGAGACGAAGGAGGACAAAGCCGAAGGATGGAGGATGGGGTAGGACAGCGTCATGGCGAGGATCTTCTTCCCGACGGGTGGTGAGAGGACGGCCATGGGATGCTCCACGAATGGAGATGAGGGGAAGGAAATCTATTTGATTTTCTACTCCTGAGGAGCATCCCGGGCTTAGGACAAGCTCTCTCTAGAGCCTTGGAGGTGGTGAGAGGAAGAAAGGAAGATATGAAGAAAAATGGGAGGGGTAAGGATCCTTTTATAGTATAGGAAAGAATCAAATTCATATATAGGACATTTAGTGACAGTCATAAACGTTGTTGAAGATCAGTCGCAAACGTCACTGAAGACAGCCCACGAGCCTATGCTGCCGCTGCACTGGCACGTGCCATGTCGCACACCTTCGCACGCTACAAGCCTGCATGCGATGCCACTGCGTGCATGCGCACACCTGCGCTGCTGTGCACGTGTGGTGGCTCGTGCGTGCATGTGGGCGGCTTGGGTTGTGCTACGTGGCATGATCTGGGCCATCCATCTTTTCATTGTAGGGCTACTATAGAGGTCGATTTAGTCAATTTTCGTGCCGTTGGGCTAAGATCGTCGACCCGAGTCCATTCGTACGGTCGGATTTGTCATTTGAAGGTTTGAATTATGTCACCTAGTCCCTTGGCCATTGATCTTCCTCGGAATGCATATGGTGCTACGGAACTCTGATCGAGGCGATTTCAGAGGCGTTAGACTCCGATAGTCATCTTGATCAGATCCGTACGGTCGGATCATCAATCTGAGGCTCTGAAATAAATATCCTTCTCTCCTGACCACAAGAAGGATGCAATTAACCTAAATTATATACTACTCTAAATGCAGAATGATGCATGCTATGTAATATTTATAACATGAAATGCAAATCTAAGCCTAGGAGCATGCATGATTAGGCATTTTAACCTAAATAAATGTGTATATCACATCCCAAGTAGCTTGGAATGCTTTTTCTTGTACTTCTTTTCCTTCTCCTTCTCCTTTTTCTTTTCCTTCTTGAGAAGAGGACATTCAGGTCGGAGATGTCCTTTTTCATTACAATGATAGAAACGTCTTAGACTTTCCTTCTTCTCCATCATCTTTTGCTTCTTTGAATCCCTACAGAACTTGGAAATTTTCTTAAGTAAAATCTTAAATTCCTTTTCATCTGAACTCACCTTACTATCCGATGCAGCTTTGAATGCCAAACTCTTCCTTGGCTTTAGCTCAGGAGTGTCCTTCTTCTTCTTCATCTTTGTCTTATAGGCCATGAGGTTGCCTAAGAGGTCTTCCATGTTGAGCTCCTCAACTTCGCTCGCCTCCTCAATGGCGGTGACCTTCTATGCCCATTCCAGTCTGAGAGAATGGAGTAGCCTTCCCTAAAGCTCCCCTTTTATGGAGGTCTTACCTAAGGCTTTAAGATATTCACTATGAGAGTGAACCTAGTGTTCATATCATCTAAAGTTTCGTTTGGTTTCATAGAAAAAGATTCAAAATCTCAAGATAAGACATTAATTTTAGAAGCCTTTACCTTTGAGGTCCCTCATGAGTTACCTCTAATGTATGTCAAATCTCGTATGAGGTGACGCATTGAGAGATTCAGTTGAACTCCTTTGGGATCAATGCGCAGTAGAGTGCATTCATCATTTTGGTGTTGAGCAAAAGTTCCCGAGTTTGTTGTTGGGAGTAACCTACCTCGGGTCTTTTTGGAATGACGTATGGCACTTCGCATCACTGCCATATCATGCAGTCACTTGCTTGGAGCCAAGTCTTCATCTGGAGCTTCTAGTAAGGGTAGTTGCTTCCGTCAAAGAATGGCAGATGGGTAGTAGACTGCCTCTTGGATGTTCTCATCGTCATGATGCATCCCTCCATGATCTCTTGTCGGTGTGTGACACCAAAAGTGCAAGACCTGCTCTGATACCAAATGCAGGTTCTCTAATGGAGGGGGTGAGATATGCGTGATATATATAAAAATGCAGAAATATAAGTAAATTAATCTCACAAAAGAATGCAATCACAAGTACACAAGTATTTTTAGGTGGAAACCCAAACCCAAGTAAAAACCACCACTTAAATCTTTAGGTTTAGGATTTCCCGATTGACCGAGTCAATCAAATCCACTAACGAACTACTTCAAATGAGGGTCGTTCAACCTCTTACAACAACACCACCTTATACGTGGGTAGTGTACCTCAAACCCCTCCTTTTCACGAGGAGTATTTTGTGCCACGAAGGAGACGGGTATTCGCAAGGTGAATACCCAATCAACAACAAAGAAAATACAATGGAAACTATAGAGCCACAAAGTAAATTTATTGTAAATCTAGCTCTTATAGGCAAAAAGAACTTCCCTTAGATGGAAATGGTGCGACGTGAAGTCAACAGAGTGACAGTGCTCTCGGATTGATGCTAGAAGGCTTGGAGAACAAGAACACTATCTTCTTTGACCTCGCTTCTCTTGGACACAAAAGTGTGCAAGTAGTATTCATAGGTGTGTGTGTGTTTAGGAAGGGTGTTCCTCTATTTATAGATGTCTTAAGAAGGGTTTAGAAGCCTCTTCTAGCCGTTGGAAGACTTCTCTAGTCATTGGGAATAAATCCAATGCAAATCAGGTTGGAATCAGGGTCATTTATGATTCTGACAAGGTTATCAGACGTCTAAATCTATTATTAGGTGTCTGGGTCATCATCTGATTTTATAAATGGGCGTCTGATCTAGAAGGGTGGTTCAACTAGACAATGTTAGATCAGAACGGTCGTCTAAAGATGACTTTTAAGACGTTTGGACTTAAGGTCAGACGTCTAATTCTAGATGAGCTTCCTTCCTATTTTTGCCTAGACCTAAACAGGGTTCTAGGACCTAATGGTCAGACGACAGGTCAGTTATCTGGCACAAAGTCTGGATGTTTGGAAATAGGTTTTACTAAGGGAATTGCTTTCCTGAGGCTAAACGGCTATAATCATTTGATAAAAGATGATTTGGGCCTAGCATTTACTTATCAGACGTCTAGGGGTCACTATGGACGTTTGAAAGTGAAAGTAGGCTAGATAAAGAGTTAATCCTTTAAGATTAGCCTGACAAAGCTAATGGTCCTCTAGTTGGATGTCTGTCAATGTCATAAGACGTCTGGATTAAGTGCTGGTCATCTGAAATCAACAAACAGAAGGCACTAAGTCCAGCCTAAGTGTTTGGTTGTCTGATCAAATGGTCAGACGTCTTAAAGTCCAAGATCAGACGTCTAATTTTCAGATTGGACTTGTGATCAGGTAGTCTGAAGCCTATTTTGGCTTTCTAAGTTCTCTACAAAAAAGCCTAAGTATCCTAGTGTGGAGTAGGTGTTCCTAGGACTGATGTTTAGCTACTTTGGGGCTCTTTAACATATAACCTAGACACAAATAAAGAGAAAGAATAAAGATACAAAAACAAAGTACATGAACAGATAAAACTTCTATCCTATTCTTCAACCTCTCGCCCCATGCGAAGCTTCTTCTCCTCCATCAAACTCCTCCAATCCATCATGGATGAGAGCTTGAGCTCCTCCTTCAAACTTGAATCCATTTGCATTTTCCTGAAACTCATAAACTTAATGCAAATGTTAAATAACACGTGTTTTGTTATCATTAAAATTAACGATCGTGGTGCCCTTGCACCAATAGTACAAATAATCAAACCTATCGTTAGGTAGGGTATCCTAAAGGTCTACAAACTCTCAGAACCCATCTTGAAATGAAAAGAACAATTTGATCTAGTTCTTTCTGGTCAATCCAACCAGTTAGAGGGAGGGACTAGGGAGAAGGTTCTTTTCCCTTGGCATTCGCCTCAGGTTCCTTTGATACACCCTTAATTGACGGGTTATGGCGAAGAAAAATCAGGGTTTCAAGAACCTGTCATCGTAGTTCGCAAAACACGTTATCAAATATAATTTTTAACCGACACTAGAAAAGTGGGTCCCGAGTTGAACACTGGGAGGCAAATGTTTGGTTTTGAAAATTTGCGTTTCGCTTTTATTTATTTTTTTCATTTTTTTCTTTTCTAATTTTTTTGATATTTTTAGCAAGCAATAGATTAGGTCAATGAATTCTTATCTAACTAATCTACTTGCAAAATATCAGAGAGAGATAGAGAGAGAGAAACAATCATGTATTTTTATAATGAAATGATTATTACAACTAGGAAAGCAGGAAAACTATACTACGAAAGTAATAACGATAGAGATAGGTGAGAGAAATCCCCCTCGATGGTCGCAGGAGGACGACTCACTCTGATGTTGCCTGGAGGAAGGTGGTGAGGAGCGGGACGAACAATGATAGAGCTGGAGGACGGAGGGTGAGGCAGGATGGCTTCGCGGCGAGGATCTACTTCCCAAAGTAGGTGAGAAGATGGCTACAGGATGCTCCACAAATGGGGATGAGGGGAGGGAAAAATATTTAATTCTACTCTAGAGGAGCATCCCGGGCTTGGGACAATCTCTCTCTAGGGGCTTGGATGTGGTGAAAGGAAGAAAGGAAGAGATAATGAAGAATAGAGGGGGGTAGGTCCCTTTATAATGGAAGGAAGAGGAGGAATTCATGCATAGGTCATTAATGACAGCTGCAATCATCGCTGAAGATCCATGGCAACCCTTGCCCCCTGGCACATGCATCACCTACCCCTGCTCCTTGTGTCGTGTCGTGCACGCGTGCGCTGCCATGCGCTGCACGTGTTTGTGCTGTGAACGCTTATACACATGCACGGCTGTGCGTGCACGGTTACTTTCTCAATTGGGGGCTGCGGGGATTTGAACCCGCGCCCCTCACTTGGAAGTCCACGCTTCCACTAATAGGCCAAATGGATGTTTGAGTCGAGAAGATGTCTTATGGCACACAATGGAGGAAGCTTCTCAACCGTTGGATCAAGATCCAATGGCTGGGAATGTAGGTCGCGGATGAGGAGTGGTGTGGGAGGCCACTGATGGTAGATGTTGGGCGGCCTAGATGGCACCACGTGGCTCCATCTGGGTCGTCCATCTTCTTTCTATTGCAGAGGGTGCCACGGTGCTTGGATTGAGATGTTTTCCATGTTGCCAGACAGCAATCGTCGCTACAGATTCATCCGTATGTTTGGATTTTTCATCCGAAGCCCGTAAGGATGTTGCATTGCCCCCTGGCCATTGATCTTCCTCAATCGCATAAGGTGATATGGGATTCCTATTAGGATGATCTCGGAGGTGTTGGACTTCGATCATCATCCTGATCAGTTTCGTACATTCGAATTGTCAATCCAAGGCCCCAAAATAAATCTCCTTCCCACCTTGCCATAAAAAGGACACAATTAAGCTAAAATATACACAACTATTCTAAATGCAGAATGATGTATGCTATGCAATATTTATAATATGAAATGCAAATCTAAGCCTAGGAACAAGCATGAATAGGCATTTTAACCTAATTAAATGTGTCTACATCATACCTCCATGCCTATCTATTGTTAGTCCCTACATGCTATGTATAAAAATAGAATTAGGACTCAATCACTTAGGCCCAAGTTGTTTATTAAGAATAGAAATTTTCAGCAAAGGTCCTAAAGTACGAAAACTCAATAGTACCTGGGTGTCTGCCAAAATGTAGACCGCACAAGTCCTCGCCTTATTTGAAAATGGAAGGTACATTTTTTTTCTTTTCTTCTTGTCTAATTTTTTTGAGCTTTTGGAGTTTGAGAGTTTCAGGATAACTTTTTACGGCAACCCGACCCGCCCAAGACTTGAAAATAACTCTAAGTGCTAAGCAACTTGTGAAAAGAGTGAAAGATTCATTAGCCGGCTGTTAAAATGGACTTCAGGTTTCTACGACCCTAGGTGACCTTAAGAGTTTCTGCCTAAAGGTATATCTTTTCGAACTGTGGCTTTCTCCCTACATTATTTTTTATGGGGCCAACACAAGGGCGAACCTAGTGTATATCTCCTTGGTTTATTCTACTTCATCGCTTCTTCCCTAAGTGTTTTGGGAATTATTGTGCATTTTTGTGAGCTAGGCTCTAGACAATAGGCCAATGGGCTGTTACCCATGGCAACCTGCTAGCCATACTTGTGCAGTGAAGTGTGGTTTTATTTTTTTATTTTCTCCTTTTTCTATTTTTTTCTTTTTATTTTCTTTTTTTCTTTTTATTTTTGAGTATCATTTTTTTTCTTTTTCTTAGTAGGTGACTTCCCTGATCTAAGATTTACCAAAAAGCAGTAGAATGAGTATGGTCTTATAGTTGGGCTCTAGACAACCAGTCAATGGGCAGTTACCTACGATAACTTGCCAGCCATACTACCCTAGACGGCTCATTAGCTACCTAATTTCTATAAAAATCACCGAAAAATGAGTTAGTGCAAATAGTGTGTAGATGCATAGACTTAAAATCCCCTCAAATTAGAGGGCAGGTTGATAAGTCGCGCACTTATCATCCCAATTTATTCACCAAATTAAAGTCAAATTACTTGTTGAGGACTCGAGACTAAGTCCACATTCGAGTGGACACATGGGCTAATTAAGCCCGAAGACCTAAAAAGTCTAAGTGTTCAAGTCCTAAAGTTAATAACTTCCAAAAGCCAAAGTTCTCTTCTCCTAATTCTATTTTATTCCTTTTTTGTCCTTTTGAATATTAATTTTTTTTTAAAGAAAATAAAAGAAATTCTATAGAGCTAACAAAATAATTTTAGGTTTAAGTATCCAGTCCCCCATGCCTAAATGATGTAATATCCTCATTTTAGAAATAAAGACATGGAACAGGTGAAATAACAAAATATCACTTGAATTTCTTGTCAATTTGGTCAGCTCCACAGAGAGAAGAGAGTATACACACATGCTAAGTTTAATGCCTTCAGCAGTTATAATATAGATACAAAGAAGAATTTGAGAATTCATAAGTACGGGTCAGAATCAAAATAAAAATATTGATCCATAAACTTACTAAGAGAAGATGTCCACAGACGTAGACCAGATTATGGTGTAGACCCATGCCCCAGGGTCGAGTAGTTCTCAGGTTATGGATGAAAATCACCTAGAATAGGAGATTATTATGCTTACGGGGTCGAGCCTACGGTTTGGTGGTGTGCAACCCAAGACTAAAGTGGCGGACAATGGGTAGATCTAATTCACTCAACTCGGGTGTCCACTTAGAGTTCAGCTCAAGAAGATAGTTGAAAGAGTCGATCTTTCGCCTTGCGTTGTACTATTTAAGTGGTGGAAAAATTGACTAATAAAAAAAAATAATAATAGCCACTCACAGAAGAGTGGGTCATGTCCACAGGGAGGCAATTATGCAATAAATTCTTGATTATTTTATATTCTTTCGGTTAAGTGCGAAATCCTTATTCAAATCTGACATAAAATGAGAAAGAAAGTAGATTCACAATAACTTAAAAAGATAAGAGTATATGTGCAGTTTTCCTCACTGAAATCTTCAATAAATATATGATGATTTTTTGTAATTTTCACGTGTCATATACTAGAGAGAATCGGTGCATGTGTTGATCCCAAAATCAATCTTAAAACAGGTGAATATCATTGACATGCAATTATCAAAAAATATGATTGTGCATGCAGTAAATGTACTTTTTATTGGAATTCAAAACAGAGCATTTTCTCTCTCTCCTCCTCATGAGAGAGAGAGCGCCGACGGGCGGTGGATGTGCTAGGGAGGTCAGCGAGGATGAGGCCTATCTGATGGAGGCCGCGGCGCCGATGGAGATGGCCGGAGGTGGTCGGCCAGCAGAGGAGAAGAACGTCGGAGAGGCTACTGCTGCCGTGAAGGTGCTGCTTGAGAGGGGCGCGTGGAGGTGTGCTCCTGCAGGCGCGGCTGGAGGATGGCGGACGGGTGCATGCCTACAGGCATGAAGGCGTGCAGTAGGAAGGAGGGCGCACGGTGGTGAAGGCGGGAGTGTCTGCTGGTGTGCCTGCAGGAGTGCAAGTGCGGCCTGGCTGCGGTGCAGAGGCGTGCGGTTGCGGTGTAGTGCCTACGGAGGGTTGAAGCCGCTGGCGGGGGAAGCGAAAGTGGGCGCTGGAGGCTAAGGTGTTGGAAGTTGAGGCACTGGAAGTTGAGGCATGCGCCTGCAGGTTGGCTGGAGATGAGCATGTGCCTGTAGGTGTGCAAGGTGGAGAAGGAGGGTGCACGGTGCAGGCTTGGAGGCGGGTACAGGCGCTTGAACAGGTCCTGCGGATGAAGGCACTTGGTGCTGCGGATGGTCGGTGAGCGCACAGCACCTGCGGGGAGCGCTGGTGGTGAGGCGGTCTGCAGAGAGCGCTAGGCGCTGAAGCGGGTGCCTGTAGGCTACGGAGAGGCTTGCTAGGGTATGGCTGCAGGAGCACGGTGGGGAGCCTGCGGGGTGGGGCGCGCGCTGGTCACAGTGCACGCTTGGGGTTACCCACTCTCTCTGGATGATCTTCTCTCCCCTTTCTTCGCCTCTTCTTTTAACTCCTCTCTCTCCCCGCATGTGCCAATCAAGGGATTTTCAAATCCCTTTTCTAATTTTGGCAGGAGAATGTTGGGGAGGCGTTCTTGAGGCCTGCGGCTGTTGAGGGTGGCCGGTGGAAAGGGAAAAGATGTCACCTGTTGTTGGGGAAATTTGCTCCCCAACCCTTGCTCTCTCTAAATATAATTCTTGCACATAAAAATAATAAAATCATTACATATTAAGTTATAGAATATTATAAACTTAAATCATGATGCATACAAATATTGTACAACTTAATTGCAGTTATTAACACACCTAAACGGTACAATTAAAGTTACTTAGGCGTAATATTAGTCCATTAAAATGGACTCATCAATTACCCCCTATGATTTGCTAGTCCCTAGCAAAAATAAAAAGTAATAGAAGTAATCAGAAGATTTCTTCTTTTCTTATTTCAAAACTTTAGAGATCTAGACAAATGTGACGTGATAATAGCCTAAGTAACAGATCCAAGTGAAAAAGTCAATTCGCATTGGAAGTTCATACTTCACCCTTGGTAAATACTGCTGTTGGGATAGGCAACTACTCCCTTCAGGGATAAAGCAGAGGATAATATGTAATTTGACCCTGACGTTTGGCTTAGGTAGGAGATATCGAGTTGAATGGATTTATATTTGGTAGCACACACTCATCTGGTGCTACAAATAGTCTAGTACTGTAGACTCTAGATCTCTAGACTATTAGACAGTCAACTCTAAGAGAGGCTACACAATTGTGCTCTCTTGATGTTCCTGGGCACTCCCTCTTTTCTTTCTTTCTGAGATCACGAATCTCGCTAGATTTAGAAATTGTACTCACTATTTGGTGACCTCACATGGCATACACATTTCAATTAAAGTCCTAATAACTCTACAATAAAGTTAGAGTTCTCAACCAGTATTTGGGCGATCAGAAATACTAGAAGGTAGGTATGGATCATATTTGGTGGAACGCGATAGGTGTTCTGTTGCTTCAGAAACAGTGTTACATCATAAACTTGGACCCTTTTTTTTTTGTAATATAACTATTTCTTCTTTTTGTTCTTTCTATTTCTTCTTCTTCTTGTTTTTTCTTTTTAAATATAAATCAACATAATACGACATAGACTTTTATTTGAGGCATTATTCGGGATGATGATGGTCAAGAGGATATTGTGTGGCTTATTTGGTGGAAGTGTCTATTCTTGTCACTGGGAAGGAATGGATAGGATGGGCGTATTTCTAACCTTTGACACTAATACCCTCCTTCAGCCGAGGACTCTATGAAGGACGGTCGTAACCATCCACCATAGTTATAGCTTTATTAAGACTCAATCTCTGTGTATCTGCCTTATTTGGTGACTCTCAAGAATTCACACAAAATACGCACATAGGAACAGAGAGTGAAAACTATGCCTAACTCTGAAGTATCATCATCTAATTATCCAAAACTTAAGAGTCCTTGCACTAGACTTAGCGCACCGGTAATCTCTCTACTTTCTTCTCTCAAATATGAGGTAGATCTATTAGAAGATAGTATGCCTGACTCCCTATGAACTGTCCAAGGGTTCAGTAGACTTGCAAATGCTCATTGGTTTTCCTCAAGGATCCATTACCATGTCTACGTGCACGTGAAATAAATGTACTGGATTCTAAACTTAAGAAATAATTTCGGAAGAAAGACCTCCAATGACAAATGTATTTTGCTAGGGCTAACGCAATCAGCTTAGGAAAAGAGGAATTTATATATATATATATATATGTATGCAAATATTTATAAATGCTATAAACATTCTCAGGTTATACCCCCCCATGCCTAAGACTGACAATGTCCTCATTGGAAAAATGCAGACATAGAAGAATATCACCTGAGGAGGAGAGTGGGAGGAGCTAAGGCTCCTCAAGCCGAAGTGCATTCAAAACCTGGCCATCTGAAAGAGTGATATACGGTTTAAGTCGCTGGCCATTTACTTTAAAGCTCGCACCTGAAATAGGGTTCCTAATCTCTACAGCTCCATGAGGGAAGTATTGATAACAACGTATGGCCCATCACAGCAGGACTTGAGCTTTTAGGGAAATAATTTAAGTCTAGAACTGAAAAGCCAGACCCACTGGTTGGGCTCAAAAGTTTTTCTAATGATGTGCTTGTCATGGAAGACTTTTGTACATTGCTTGTAAGCTTGAGAAGTTTCATAAGCTTCATTACGAAGCTCCTCAAGCTCACTTAAGCTTCATTACGAAGCTCCTCAAGCTCACTTAAGCTTCATTACGAAGATCCTCAAGCTCACTTAATTCTAACATACGTGCTTTTCCCGCTTTATCCAGATTCAAGTTAACATTTTTAATAGTCCAATAAGCTTTATGTTGGATTTCAACGGGAAGGTGGCATGCTTTTCCATAGACAAGACGGAAAGGAGACATGCCCAAGGGAGTCTTATATGCAGTTCTGTAGGCCCAAAGAGCATCATTTAGTTTTTTAGACCAATCCTTCCGATCAGGCTTGATAGTTTTTTCTAAAATTCGCTTAATCTCCCTATTGGACACTTCAACTTGTCCACTCGTTTGGGGATGGTAAGGTGTGGCTATCATGTGGTTGACTTCCAAATTTTGGAGTAGTCTTGTGAAGTGTACATTCTTAAAGTGAGGTCCTCCATCACTTATGATCGTCCTTGGGCACCCATATCGAGAAATGATATTAGCCTTAACAAAGCCTAAGACCACGGAATGGTCATTGGTTTGCATGGGTATGGCTTCTATTCATTTTGATATATAGTCAATAGCCACAAGGATGTATTCATATCCGAAGGACACAGGAAAGGGACCCATGAAGTCAATGCCCCAAATATCAAAGATTTCAACAGGGAGGATAGGTTGTTGGGGCATCTCATCCCTTTTTCCAATGGTTCCTGTCTGCTGGCAACGTAGACATGCGCCCACATACGTATGTGCATCTCGGAATAATGTAGGCCACCAAAAACCAGACTGAAGAACCTTATGGGTAGTCTTCTTCCCACTAAAATGTCCCCCACAGTTGAGGTCATGATAGAAACTCAGAACACTTCTTTGTTCTTCATCAGGGACGCAACGGCGAAACAGTTGGTCAGGGCCTATTCTAGAAAGCTCAGGTTCCTCCCAGTGATAAAATTTAGCATTGGCGAGAAACCTGTCTCGCTTCTGCTTGTCCCAAGTACTAAGGGTAATGCCCGTGACCAGATAGTTCACTATGTCAGCAAACCAAGGAGTTTTAGCTTCCACGGCCATTAGAGACTCAACAGGGAAAGTCTCTTGAATACCATCAGCAGGGTTTGATGCCTCAATAGGGATCCTAGACAAATGGTTTGCTACCACATTCTCAACTCCTTTCTTGTCTTTAATTTCCAGGTCAAATTCTTGGAGTAGTAGAATCCAACGAATTAGGCGAGGTTTGGTGTCCTTTTTAGCCAGAAGATGCTTAAGGGCTGAATGATCAGTGAACACCACAACCTTGGATCCCAAAAGGTAAGACCGAAACTTTTCCAAAGCAAATCTACAACAAGTAATTCCTTTTCAGTGACAGTGTAGTTTTGCTGAGAATCCGTAAGGGTCTTGCTGGCATAATGCAACACATGAGGTTTGCCATCAACCCTTTGACCTAAGACCGCTCCCACTGCAAAATCAGAAGCATCTCACATAAGCTCAAATGGGAGGGTCCAATCTGGTGCTTGGAGAATCGATGCGGTAATGAGGGCTTTCTTCAAAACTTGTAAAGCCTCGCCACATTTGTCATCAAAATCGAAGGAGACATCCTTCGCTAACAGGTTGCAGAGTGGCTTAGAGATTTTACTGAAATCTCTAATGAAGCGCCTATAAAATCAAGCATGGCCATGGAAAGATCTAACCTGACAAACATTGGCGGGAAATGGAAGCTTAGAGATGGAATCGATTTTTGCTGTGTTCACCTCTAATCCTCTCTCGGAAACTATATGCCCTAACACAATGCCCTGTTGGACCATAAAGTGGCTTTTCTCCCAGCTAAGCACCAGCTTTGCCTCTTTGCAACGGGTTAAGACTTTATCAAGGTGCGAAAGGCATAGTTCAAACGACGAGCCATAAATGGAGAAGTCATCCATGAAAATTTCAACGAACTCATCGATCATATCAGAAAAGATAGCCATCATACAACGTTGGAAAGTGGCAGGAGCGTTACATAAACTAAATGGCAATCGGCAGAACGCAAAAGTGCCATATGGTCTCGTGAAGGTGTTATGCTCCTGATCATCAGGAAAAATGGCTATCTGATTGTACCCAGAGTACCCGTCAAGAAAACAAAAGTACTTGTTCCCCGCTAATCGTACCAGAATTTGATCAATAAACGGTAAGGGGAAATGGTCTTTCTGGGTAGCTGTGTTTAAACGGCGATAATCAATGCAGACCCTCCAACCAGTTGAGGGTCTAGTGGTCACTAGTTCACCTTGGTCATTCTCTTCCACAGTGATTCCTGCCTTTCTCGGAACTACATGAATAGGACTGACCCATTTACTATCTGAAATGGGATAGATAATCCCTGCATCCAACCATTTCAGAATCTCCTTTTTAACAACCTCCCGCATATTTGGATTGAGCCTTCTCTGTGAAACGTTGGCTTGCGTGTATAACCGGGTTTTGTTATAGCGTTGTAGTATAGCCAGTTATTGCCATCATTTCAAATATATAATTTTTTACTCGGAAAATAAAAGAGTTCCCGAGGTCGAACTCAGGGAGCAAACTGTATTCTAGAGATACAAATTCTTATTACAAAAATAAAGAGAGAGAGAGAGAATTTGTTGGCTTTTCTTCTTTTCTCTTTGCTTCTCCTCTTCTTCCTTCTCAGATCTTCTGCTCTCTTCCTTTGTTCTTCTTCTTTATCTGCAGTGGTGATGTTCTTCTTCTTCTTCTTTCTTTCTTCTTTTCCTTTCTTCAGATCTTCTTCTTCTCGTGCTCTTCTTCTTCTTTCCGTCTTCCCTTGGCCTCTCTGTGTTCTCCTCTGCCTCGCCTTCCTTCTCCTTCTTTGCCTTCAGGACGTCGTCTGATTTTCCAATCAGACGACTTAAACCGCCGCTGCTACAGTGTCGCTCGGTGCTCCTCCTTCCTTCAGCCTTCATCTTCTTCCACGGTTCTTCTTCACCTGTGCCTGCACACTTACACATCTTGATCAGAGGGGCAAAACCTAACTCTACCCTCCCCCGCATCTCTCTCTCACAGAAGCCGCTCTTAGGAAATCTCTCCCAGAGCTGCCGGGTTGCCGGGTACGGGTCACGCCCGGGTCCAGGCCCACCGGCGTGCGTGGTGGGCGAGGAGTGCAGGTCAGTCTAAGTCGGGTCGGGCCAGGTCCGCGGGGCGTGGTCGCGGACGAGACCGGGTAACTGGGCAGGTGAAGGGGACCTCACCCCGTGTGCTAAGGCAATAAGCCTCCAGCACTTTTTCACTTTATACCGCTGTGCCGCTTCGGAGTCTTCCGAGGTGGGACTAAATGTCCCACCCCAATTTGGCGCCTGCGCGGAGGAAGCAGCTGGTAATCGCAGCTTTAAGCGAGGCCTTCGCGCGAGGGATTCGCCTCAACTGCAGCCTAACGCTTTGCCGAAATGCCCCCGCACAGCCTGGGAGCGTGACCTGGGCGCGGCGCACTTGGGGCAGCAGGTGCAGAAGCTGCTTCGGTTCAACAATGGCGGCGGCGAGCGCAGGTACCTGCCCACAGAGAAACGGCCTCTCGGCCCAATCAGAAATGCGGAGGACCTTCGCCGTGGCACGGCAAAGGTGGTCGGGGGGTGTGCAGGCGGCGGGGTGGAGCCTAAGGACTGCCCTAGGTTGGACTGTGGGTCGGGAGATGGGTTTGTTCGGTGGAGTTGCAGAGGGTGATTTGGGGGAAGTGAAAGGGCGGAGGTTGATCAGGGTGAGGAGGCGGAGGTTCTGCGGTGGTCGGCGAGCCGTGTGGGTTGCTGGAGTGATGGGAGCGGGTCGCTGGAGCAGGGGCCGGAGGTGGAGAAGGTGAGGGCGATTGGTCGGATCGGGGTAATAGTAAAGATGTAAAATGAGGAAAAGGAAGAGGGGAGAAAGAGGAGGAGTTCTACCTACTTAGCAGGACGAGGAGGGGCCGGAGCGGGCGACAGTCGTATCGACTGTCGCCGGAGAAGAAGATGCCCGGGGGAAGGGGCGGCGGGGCGGAGAGGGTCGGAGAGGCGCCAGCTGGGTCCGGCGTGGCACGGGAAGAGCGAGGGAGAGAAACCCTGTAGCTGGTAGTGCGGCAGAGCGACGAGGAGGAAGAGGGGAGGCCGCCGGAGCTGGAGGGCTTCCTGTCGGAGTGGGAAGAGAGGAAGTGGGGGTCTTTCTCCGTCAGGACCGAGCTCGGAAGAACGGTGGAGCGACGGGGGTATTTATAGGGGCCGAATCAGAGAGGAAGGCGGAGGGAGACGACGTGTCTCCCTTGCCGGAGGACGCTGGAGGAAGGATACCCATACCGTCCGTGCGTTCGCACGGCCGGTATGGGTGGTTGCAGTGACCAGGGGGTGTTCCTGCGACGGCTGACGACGCAGGGCACCACCGGTTGACTTGCCAGACCCCCCCTCACCCTGCGCGGCGCCATGCTCTGCTCAAGGTCGCCGGAGCATGGTGCTGGCAGGTTTTGCAGGGAGGACCTGAAAGCAAATAACGAAGGAGAGTTAGGGGCCAAAATGCGAGGGTTCAAAAGTTGAGGGTCAAAAAGTAAATATATGAGGACCAAAGTGTAAAGTTGGTCAAGAAGGTTTCTTCTTAGGCTCAAGTTTTTATACATGACTAATTAGGACCTAAGGAATCTGATGGTGAATTTTATTTCTACATTAAACCTTGTTTGACCAGTAAATTTACGTAAAAACCCAAATTAAGTTATTAATTGGGTATGGTTCTCAATGTAGGTCAAGATGGGTTCTTAAGGCCAAATTGAAGGTTCTAAACCCTAGAGATTATTTTTCTATGAATTTTAGAGGGTTTATTCCATTTTTGCTTTGCCTTGAACCTCGTGAATTGAAGTGGGTTTGTTTTAGGGTTACAGATTATCATTTAGTTCCTTGGAATTGCTGTAACCCTTACCAGATCATCCCACTTTCCTTCTTATTTAGTTTGTTTGACCTATGTTTGGACCCGTATGCAGATTATACTGGTAAAATCGCATTTTTACCCCTTTTGACTTGTTTTCTCCTTAAACTCAGAATTCTCTGAGTTAAGCCTTTCCTTGAGTTATGTAGGAGCTTTTATCTGTTGTATTAGGTCAAAATGAGCTAGTTATGGCTTATGATGAGGTTCTCATCATACCCCCATGCCTAGCTTTTGCTAGTCCCTTAGCAAAAACTTAAGGTTTCAACCCTTGTTCTAGACCATGAAGTTCTTAATAGCTTCAGATAAGTGCTTTTTCATTTGAGCTTAGATTAGGTTAGAATGCTGACCATAGGCCTAAAAGGTACTCTAGTACCAATCAAGATCCAAATCTGTCTAGCCTCAGCCTCAGTCCTTAGCAAAGGTTTTTAAGGCCCACAAGAACTAACCTAAGGTTTATTGGACTTTGTGGTTAAAGCACCCGTGCTTGAAATGATTTTAGCCCTGGCTCAGTTCGCAGTGCGTTTTATAAGAGAGAGATAGAAAGTTTTTCTGTTTGGAGAGTTTTCTCTCTCTTTTTCTTTTTAGTTCTAGCCTAGGATTGGCTTTTCAACACGGTCTGTATCAGATTCCTTGCTCCCATCATCAATCCTCAAGGGTTCCTGGCGATCGATGCTTCGAGATAGCACCGCTCATGGCAACCCCCGGAACCCTGGCTATTGAGATTTCGAGATAATCCCATCCATGGTGTTCCGTGGCCAAATCCAGACCCTGGCAATTGACACTTCGAGATAATGCCATCCATGGAATCTGAACCAGCAGAGTGCTTACATGCCCCAGTAGGATATGTGAATATCCTAAGAGACAAGCACCGAGGAGATGATATTTTATTACGCATCTTCGAGGGGATTTCCCGCCTCTCCGCGCTGGGAACTCGTCCAAATCAACTTGTGTTGATCGACCGCTCCTACTCTAGGTGTTCTTTTCAGAATTTTGCGACGCTTCTGCGTAATTTTGATTTTTACGCTTACTGAACCAGGTTGTGTGTGAGGTTAGGGTGCTTAGGTTACTAAGTCCCATAAACCAAAAATTGGTTAACGAGGCCAAATATTCCCTAAGCCTTAGACCTAATACTTCAGCTTTTCATTTTCCTCAACCTCTTGAGGAATGTTCAGATCTTAATGGGTACTAAGAGTCTATCCAAGAATGCCTAAGGTTTGCGTTCTTACTAATCTCATTGTGCACTTTTTAGTTATTTTCTTGAATGAGGTCTAGAACTTAGGTTAATTCCTTAGTTCCTTACTAATGACTATCACCTTTTCTCATAATTTTGTGCTCCTTTTTTCCTTTTGTTTCTTTTTTCCTTCTCCTTCACAAAATTTCCTTCTCCTCTTTTCCTCTTATTCTTTTTCGAAAATTTTTTTTTAATTTTTATGGTGTTTTTGGCATATGTGAATTTTTTGTTTGAAACCTTTTCTTACAAGTTTTTACACTTTCATACCCCCCATGCCTAAGATTTGCAATGTCCTCATTGTAACCTAGGGGGTTGTGTTTTTTTTTTAGTTCATTCCTTAAGACAGAAATTTGGATGAGTGAATGGGTCGGGTTGAATTTTGCGAACGATTTCTAATCCCAGATGCAAGCATCTGAGGTGGGGTCAGCTGTCTACAAGGGTGAACCTTAAGTGCAAAAAGGTGTCAGAAAAAGGTTTTGGATTTTTAGGAAAATGACGGGTTGCCTCCCGTTAAGCGCTGAGTTTTACGCCATCGGCTGGGTGCAATAAGCTCAAGGGAAATGGAGGATATAAGATGTTTCAGCCAAATCAGTAGAAGTCACATCAATGAACGGCTTGAGTCTCTGACCGTTCACGATGAAGGGTTTGGAATTGTGGCTGAGTGGACTGATTTCGATAGCTCCATTTCTAAAAACTTGTTGGACTAAATATGGTCCGACCCACTTGGATCGCAGCTTTCCCGGGAAAAGTTTGAGTCGGGCATCAAAGAGTAGGACCTTCTGACCAGGATGAAAGATTTTTCTTGAGATATGCTTGTCGTGGAAGGCTTTAACCCTCTCCTTGTAGATTCGCGAGCTCTCATACGCGTTTAAGCGTAATTCATCGATCTCGCTGATTTGAAGTTTTCTGTGGGTTCCAGCCTTCGAAAAATCTAGATTACAGTTCCGTACTGCCCAATAGGCTTTATGCTCCAGTTCTACGGGAAGGTGACACGCCTTTCCGTACACCAGTCTAAAGGGAGACATGCCTAATTGGGTTTTGTGGGCGGTCCTATAGGCCCACAATGCTTCCGGAAGTCGGGACGACCAGTCCTTCTTGTCAGGTCGAACAGTGAATTGCAGGATTTTCTTGATCTCCCGATTAGACAGCTCAGCTAGACCATTAGTTTGGGGGTGGTAAGGAGTAGAGATTCGGTGAGACACCCCGTATTTGGTCATCAGTGACCTAAACTGAGCATTTGTGAAATGGGTCCCCCCATCAGATATTATTGCACGAGGAATCCCGAACCTTGAGAAAATGTTTTGATGAATGAATTTGAGAACGATTTTGTGATCACAGGTTCGGGTCGGTATGGCTTCGATCCATTTGGACACGTAG
The DNA here is from genome assembly GCA_037157565.1 of Thalassia testudinum. NCBI lineage: Eukaryota > Viridiplantae > Streptophyta > Magnoliopsida > Alismatales > Hydrocharitaceae > Thalassia > Thalassia testudinum. The sequence goes on from JAZHRO010000073.1 coordinate 116,429,694, forward strand.
TCCACAGCCAACAGAATGTATTCAAAACCATCCAAAACAGGAAAGGGGCCCATAAAATCAATCCCCCAAACATCAAAGATTTCGCATACTAGAATCGGTTGCATAGGCATCATGTCGCGATGGCTCAAGTTGCCCAAAGTCTGGCAATGACTGCATGCCTTGCAATGACTGTACGCGTCTTTGAACAGTGTGGGCCAGTAAAAGCCGCACTGGAGGACTTTTGATGCGGTTTTATGCCCGGCGAAATGGCCACCGCATGCCTGGTCATGGCAGAAAGAGAGGATATTGTTGAATTCCTCTTCCGGGACACATCTCCGGATGATCTGATCGGCACCTATGCGGAAGAGGTATGAGTCTTCCCAAATGTAATACTTGGCATCGGAGCGTAATTTGTCCTTCTTGGCCTTCGGCCAATCGGACGGGATCTGATGAGATGCCAAGTAATTTACTACATTAGCAAACCATGGAAGGCTAGTACCGATAGTCAGCAGGTGCTCATCGGGAAAATGCTCAGTGATGGGTTCGGAAGGGTCAATTATTTCAGAAGGAAGATGGGACAAGTGATCAGCTACCACATTTTGCTTTCGCGCTTTGTCGCGAATCTCAAGGTCAAATTCTTGCAACAGCAAGATCCATCGGATTAATCGAGGTTTCGCATCCTTCTTTGCAAGGAGATGCCTCACAGCTGTGTGATCCGAGTATATGATGACACGGGAACCCAGAAGGTACTATCTGAATTTTTCTAGGGCAAATACTACAGCTAGCAGCTCTTTCTCAGTAACCGTATAGTTACGCTGAGCCTCATCGAGTGTTTTGCTGGCGTAGTAAATGACCACAGGTTTCCCGTCAATTTTCTGCCCCAAAACCGCTCCTACAGCGAAGTCGGATGCATCGCACATGATCTCAAAGGGTTGAGACCAATCAGGGGACTGTAGGATCGGGGCTTGGGTGACTCGGTCACGTAGGATCTCAAATGCTTGAGTGCATTCCTTGGAAATTTCGAAAGGAACATCCTTGGAGAGAAGAGTGGTCAGGGGGCACGCGATTTTTGAAAAATCAGGGATAAATCGTCGATAAAAACCGACATGCCCCAAAAAAGATCGGATGTCCTTGATCGAGCTAGGCATAGGAAGGTGAGAAATCAGATCAACCTTAGCTCGGTCCACTTGGATGCCTTTTTCCGAAATTGAGTGCCCCAGGACAATTCCCTCAGGCACCATGAAATGGCTCTTTTCCCAGGAAAGAACCAAATTCACATCGATGCACCGCCTGAGTATCTGGACCAAGTGTTGGAGGCAATCGTCAAATGATGCTCCAAAAACTGAAAAGTCATCCATGAAGACTTCTAGATAATCACCTACCATATCTGAGAATATGGCAAGCATGCATCGCTGAAAAGTAGCGGGTGCATTGCAAAGACCGAAAGGCATCCTTCGGAAAGCGTATGTTCCGAAGGGGCAGGTGAACGTGGTCTTTTCTTGGTCCTCAGGATGGATTGCCACCTGGTTATAACCGGAGTACCCGTCAGGAAAGCAGAAGAACCTATTTCCCGCAAGTTTTTCGAGAATTTGATCAATGAAAGGCAGTGGGAAATGATCCTTCTTCGTGGAGGAATTGAGTCGGCGGTAATCTATACAGACTCTCCACGAGTTGGCTAATCGGGTAGGAATGATTTCTCCGGTCTCAGTCGTTATAGTGGTGAGTCCTGCCTTCTTGGGCACGACCTGAATTGGGCTCACCCAACGACTATCGGAGATCGGGTAGATGATTCTGGCATCTAACCACTTGATGATCTCCTTTTTCACGACCTCCTGCAGATTGGGGTTTAAGCATCTCTGCATTTCACGAGAAGGTCGTGTGCCCTCTTCTGAATAGATATGATGAGTACAATAAGAGGGACTTATTCCAGTCAAATCATCGAGAGTCCACCCAATGGCTCTGCGATGTTGCTGGAGGACAACAATCAGACGGGATTCCTGTTCAGGACTGAGGTTGGAATTGATAATCACAGGAAGGGTCTGATTAGAACCCAAAAGGATGTATTTCAAGTGAGCAGGAAGGGGCTTCAGTTCGAGGATGGGGTTATCAGCAGCAGCGGGTGGTTCAGTATAGATGTGAGGTTCAAGGGTGGGAGTTACTGGGTTGTTCATATCTGGATTTGACTCCTCAGTTTGTGGATCAAGATCTTTTTACGGTTAATGAGGTATAATCAGATCATTCTGGAAGTGTGTTTCATCAACCAAAGTCCTAATGTCACAAATCTGTTCGATGACACCGCAATTGATTCCTTGTTGGGCCTTAAATATATCAATTTTCAGTGTTTGATTCCCAAATTTGAGCTCTATTTGGCCCTCCTCACAGCTAATGTTGGCTCTAGTAGTAGCCAAGAAAGGTCTCCCTAAAATGATTGGTGTATCCCTAGGGTTCTCAGGTGCGTCCATATCTAAGACTATGAAGTCTACAGGAAAGTAGAAATCCCGCACTCTCACAATAACATCCTCGAGAATCCCTTTTGGTGACTTTATAGATCGATCTGCTAATTGTAATGTCACCTCAGTTGGTTTCAGCTCAGATTATTCTAGATGGTTAAGTAAGGATGTGGGTATCAGATTTATGGAAGCACCCAAGTCTAGCAATGCTCTATCAAACTGTGTATCACCTATCTTGCAGGAAATCAGGGGAGTACCAGGATCTTTGGCCTTGGGTGGGACTCTGCTTAGGATTACAGAGCTGGCTTGCTCTGACAGAACAATTGGACTCCCACTCTTGGTTCGCGGCTTACGCTGGGGTGTACACACATTCTTTAAAAATCGTGCATAAGCCGGTACGTGGTGGATTGCATCCATCAAGGGGATGTTTATGTGGACCTGCTCAAAGAGCTTGACCAGGTCCTCCTCAGGTACCACGGGCTTGGTTCTTCTCTTTTCTTTGATTAAGGCTTCAGGGAATGGGACCTTGGTTGGTTCTTCTAGGATAGGTCCGGGTTCTTGATCTGGGACAGTGGTATCTTGGATAACTATCCTAGAGTCATGGTTATCAGGCTTGGAGTGGTTTGGATAATGCGGGTCTTGAGTTGTTTTACCACTACGTGTTGTTACAAAATTTAATCCGGCCTGATTTTGGTTTGGGTTTGGTAAGAGGGGTGGCTGTTGCTGAAATCCCGCATAAGAAGTTGAAGCTTCCATCTCGTCTGGAGATGGAGCAGTAGGGGCCTGATAAATCCATTGTGCGTGGCCTAAATTTGGATTCATAACGTGCTTCTGAGTCGGCACGTTATTCGGGTTAGGAAGAGGTTGGGAAGGGAGTGTGCCTGGCTGGCGAGAATTTGCCAACTGGGCTAGTTGAGTTCTAACCTCTGTAAGTTCGTCCTTGTGCTGTTTTTGAATAGCCGCATTCATTCTTTGAATGTCAGCCAGAGTCTGAAGGATTAGGGACATTTGATCCTGATTTGGCCCTGATGGATAAGTAGGGTTGGGCCGAGGCTGAGGCGGCTGGTAATGACGAGAGGGCTATGGGCGGGACTGAAAAGGTGGTCTTTGGGTTTGGGAATTTCCCGCCCACTGAAAATTGGGATGGTTTCGCCATCCATGGTTGTAAGTGTTGGAGAATGGGTCGTTCTGGATGGCGTTGAGGTCCTCGCAGGTCTGAGGAACCTCTTGAGAATCAGGGAAAGGGGTAATGGAGTTCCCCGGGCTGGTGTAGAAAGGATCGGATGATCCTCCGATCCGAGAATCAGATGGGGATGGATATGGATCCATCCTAGGGGAAGATCGGTGGAGGATGTTTTGCACAGTCTCCTGTGTGGAAGGAGGTTGTGCAAAGGAGTTACGCGCAGAGGTGGCTCGCTGCAAGTGCTGAGTCAGCTCATCCACCTTTTTCTCAATGATTGAAACCTTGTCCAATCGACTGGCCATTAATTCCAGGTCGACTGATGCGGACAGGCCCTGCGTCTCATGTGCTCCCCTAAGATTCGTCGCTGCGCGGGTATTCATCCTGTCGAATAATCCCATGGAGTCATTGTTGATGGAGTTCTCGCACATGTTTTCGAGAATCTCCCACACGGTGTCTTCATGTTGACCCATGATATTTCCTCCGCAAGTTGCATTGACGAAAAGGCGGATGTCCTCACGGAGTCCCTGGTAAAAAGATTGGACTTGTTCCCATTTAGGAACTCCGTGATGGGGGCACTTTCTCATGAGATCCTGAAAACGATCCCATGCCTCATGGAGAGGTTCTCCTGATTGTTGAGTGAAGTGTGTAATCTGATGGCGCAAGGCGTTGGTCCGACCAACGGGAAAAAACTTTTTCAAAAACTCGGATTGAAGTTCTTCCCAAGTGTTGATCGGCCGGGTCTGAGTTTGATACCAATGGGCGGCCTTGTCCATAAGAGAAAAGGAGAACATCTTCATGAGAAGAATATCCCGATTTTGCGCATCTGACCCAAAAGTTTGGGCCAGATGCTTTAACTGTTTGATGTGCTGGAAGGGATCTTCGGAATTAAGCCCATGGAATTTAGGTATAGCATGAATCATGTTGGGCTTTAATTCGGAATCAGGTCCTCCAGTCGGGATTCTGACTCGAGGCTCAATGGCCACCGCAGTAGGATTGTAGTGGTCCCGCATCATAGGACGGTGTGGTGGGTGCACGAAGTTTTGGAAGAGGTCATTGAGTTGCTGGAGCTGGTGCTCCAGATTGTTTTCTTCCTCAACTGGCTGAGCCATGATGGGGGAAGAAGAAGAACTTGGTTCTGAATCAGAAGAGAGAATAATGTGAGGGTGTTGCTGCACAAACACGGGCGTCGAGGCTTGGCCTTGACGAGAGCGAATTTCTAAAGGAGGTCTTAAGGGTGGTCTTAAGGACCTCCTTCCGTACATGCACTGTTGGAAGAGATGAGTTTAGAAGGTGTTGGACCCAATCAAGACACCTAAAAATGTGTTGGGTGACTATAGAGGTGCGGGGCAGATGGACCCCTTGATCAGAAAGATCGTCCACCAGAGAATTACCTGGGCAGCCAGAGAGGGAGAGTCCCGCAAAGACCCCTACACGGTAGAGCGTCCCCACGGGTTACAGGGTTTCCCCCACCCGACCTCTCTTGTCACTGCGGTTCCAGGTAGACCAGAATGGGGATCTTGACCTCTTAAGTCTACCAATTTTTATTTTAAGATCAGGGTGCTTAAGGTTTCACTTGAACTTTAGTCTTTTAAGTGCAAAGAGTGACCTAATTTAAGGTTGGTTGACCCAAGGGGTCAACTTTACCTCTTGTTTCCTTTGAGAGCTTTTAGGTCTTGTCTTTTAGGGTTCAAGTGTTTAGAGAGCCAATTGTTTTAGGTTTTCTTTAAATAGGTATTTTCAGACAAGGGCTTGGGCACACTTCATTTGGTTTTCTCAGTTCTTGCTTAAGGAGTGTGTCTCTAAATCCCTAGTGTTGGACCCTAGGTTGGCTCTACTTGGTCCAGTTAGCTCTTTGTTGGGTAATTAGGGCTCAAGCAAGAATGTGTTAGCCCTTAAATACCCTTAATAATGTGCAGGAATAATGGGTTGAAAACATGCAACTTTTTATGGTTACTAAGTATGGAAGACAGGTTAGCCCTATATTGCTTGTTCTTTTCTTTTCTTCCTCTTTAGAGTTTAGGGGTTAATAGCGAGAGGAAAAATTACCTGTCCTCGGAATGGTTGTCGTGCGATTGCTTGTCTTCTTGATTTCCTGTAGTTGCACAAAAGAGAGGAGATTATCAGAAACTAAAAAGAAACAGGAATGTTTACCTCTAGAATAGCCGTTGCTCCCCGGCAACGGCGCCAATTGGTACGTTGGCTTGCGTGTATAACCGGGTTTTGTTATAGCGTTGTAGTATAGCCAGTTATTGCCATCATTTCAAATATATAATTTTTTACTCGGAAAATAAAAGAGTTCCCGAGGTCAAACTCAGGGAGCAAACTGTATTCTAGAGATACAAATTCTTATTACAAAAATAAAGAGAGAGAGAGAGAATTTGTTGGCTTTTCTTCTTTTCTCTTTGCTTCTCCTCTTCTTCCATCTCAGATCTTCTGCTCTCTTCCTTTGTTCTTCTTCTTTATCTGCAGTGGTGATGTTCTTCTTCTTCTTCTTTCTTTCTTCTTTTCCTTTCTTCAGATCTTCTTCTTCTCGTGCTCTTCTTCTTCTTTCAGTTCTTCCCTTGGCCTCTCTGTGTTCTCCTCTGCCTCGCCTTCCTTCTCCTTCTTTGCCTTCAGGACGTCGTCTGATTTTCCAATCAGACGACTTAAACCGCCGCTGCTACAGTGCCGCTCGGTGCTCCTCCTTCCTTCAGCCTTCGTCTTCTTCCACAGTTCTTCTTCACCTGTGCCTGTACACTTACACAGCTTGATCAGAGGGGCAAAACCTAACTCTACCCTCCCCTGCGTCTCTCTCTCACAGAAGCCGCTCTTAGGAAATCTCTCCCAGAGCTGCCAGGTTGCCGGGTACGGGTCGCGCCCGGGTCCAGGCCCACCGGCGTGCGTGGTGGGCGAGGAGTGCAGGTCAGTCTAAGTCGGGTCGGGCCAGGTCCGCGGGGCGTGGTCGCGGACGAGACCGGGTAACCGGGCGGGTGAAGGGGACCTCACCCCATGTGCTGAGGCAATAAGCCTCCAGCACTTTTTCACTTTATACCGCTGTGCCGCTTCGGAGTCTTCCGAGGTGGGACTAAATGTCCCACCCCAATTTGGCGCCTGCGCGGAGGAAGCAGCTGGTAATCGCAGCTTTACGCGAGGCCTTCGCGCGAGGGATTCGCCTCAACTGCAGCCTAACGCTTTGCCGAAATGCCCCCGCACAGCCTGGGAGTGTGACCTGGGCGCGGCGCACCTGGGGCAGCAGGTGCAGAAGCTGCTTCGCTTCAACAATGGCGATGGCGAGCACAGGTACCTGCCCACAGAGAAACGGCCTCTCGGCCCAATCAGAAACGCGGAGGACCTTCGCCTTGGCACGGCGAAGGTGGTCGGGGGGTGTGCAGGCGGCGGGGTGGAGCCTAAGGGCTGCCCTAGGTCGGACTGTGGGTCGGGAGATGGGTTTGTTCGGTGGAGTTGCAGAGGGTGATTTGGGGGAAGTGAAAGGGCGGAGGTTGATCAGGGTGAGGAGGCGGAGGTTCTGCGGTGGTCGGCGAGCCGTGTGGGTTGCTGGAGTGATGGGAGCGGGTCGCCGGAGCAGGGGCCGGAGGTGGAGAAGGTGAGGGCAATTGGTCGCATCGGGGTAACAGTAAAGATGTAAAATGAGGAAAAGGAAGAGGGGAGAAAGAGGAGGAGTTCTACCTACTTAGCAGGACGAGGAGGGGCCGGAGCGGGCGACAGTCGTATCGACTGTCGCCGGAGAAGAAGATGCCCGGGGGAAGGGGCGGCGGGGCGGAGAGGGCCGGAGAGGCGCCAGCTGGGTGCGGCGTGGCGCGGGAAGAGCGAGGGAGAGCATCCCTGCAGCTGGTAGTGCGGCAGAGCGACGAGGAGGAAGAGGGGAGGCCGCCGGAGCTGGAGGGCTTCCTGTCGGAGTGGGAAGAGAGGAAGTGGGGGTCTTTCTCCGTCAGGACCGAGCTCGGAAGAACGGTGGAGCGACGGGGGTATTTATAGGGGCCGAATCAGAGAGGAAGGCGGAGGGAGACGACGTGTCTCCCTCGCTGGAGGACGCCGGAGGAAGGATACCCATACCGTCCGTGCGTTCGCACGACCGGTATGGGTGGTTGCAGCGACCAGGGGGGTGTTCCTGCGACGGTTGACGACGCAGGGCACCACCGGTTGACTTGCCAGACCCCCCCTCACCCTACGCGGCGCCATGCTCCGCGCAAGGTCGCCGGAGCATGGTGCTGGCAGGTTTTGCAGGGAGGACCTGAACGCAAAGAACGAAGGAGAGTTAGGGGCCAAAATGCGAGGGTTCAAAAGTTGAGGGTCAAAAAGTAAATATATGAGGACCAAAGTGTAAAGTTGGTCAAGAAGGTTTCTTCTTAGGCTCAAGTTTTTATACATGACTAATTAGGACATAAGGAATCTGATGGTGAATTTTATTTCTATATTAAACCTTGTTTGACCGGTCAATTTACGTAAAAACCCAAATTAAGTTATTAATTGGGTATGGTTCTCAATGTAGGTCAAGATGGGTTCTTAAGGCCAAATTGAAGGTTCTAAACCCTAGAGATTATTTTTCTATGAATTTTAGAGGGTTTATTCCATTTTTGCTTTGCCTTGAACCTCGTGAATTGAAGTGGGTTTGTTTTAGGGTTACAGATTATCATTTAGTTCCTTGGAATTGCTGTAACCCTTATCAGATCATCCCACTCTCCTTCTTATTCAGTTTGTTTGACCTATGTTTGGACCCGTATGCAGATTATACTGGTAAAATCGCATTTTTACCCCTTTTGACTTGTTTTCTCCTTAAACTCAGAATTCTCTGAGTTAAGCCTTTCCTTGAGTTATGTAGGAGCTTTTATCCTTTGTATTAGGTCAAAATGAGCTAGTTATGGCTTATGATGAGGTTCTCATCACTCTGCATATCTCGGAAAGGCTTCATGGACTCGTCCGTGTATACATGATGCATGCAAAGAGAGGGATCAACACCCTTAATATCAACAATTGTCTAGACAATTGCTTCCTTGTGCCTTTGTAAACACTCAAGCAGAGCTCCCTCCTGCAATTCAGATAATGCAGACGAGATAATAACAGGGAGCATGTTATTAGGGCCAAGGAAAGCATATTTCAATGTGCTCTGGAGGGGTTTCAACTCCAATTCTGGAGCCTTTTGGATTGAGGATTTTAGTTGAGATGTCCCCACCTCAGGCAGCGGATCTACCTTCACAGTCTTGGGTGGGGACAGAGACTCAGTGTATATCCCCAGCAACTCTTCTAGTTCAGGCATTTTCCTTTCTGTTTCTTTAATAATCGAGGGATGGTCCTGAGATATGACCTTCTGAAGGGGATCTCTACATAAGAGTGCTGGAGTAGTCTCTTCAATTATTTCATCAACGACCTCAATATGAGAACAATCATCAAATCCGGGTTGCTTGTAAGTATCAAAAACATTCAACCGGATCTTCTTGTTCCCAAAGCCCATTTTAAGTGCCCCAGATCTACAATTTATAGAGGTATTGGCTGTGGCCAAGAAGGGGCATCCCAGAATAATGGACGGCTTTGTGGGCTTATTAGATGGGTTAGTATCAAGTACCAGAAAGTCAACAGGGAAGAAGAAATCCTCTACTCTCACAAGGACATCTTCCAACAATCCCCGCAATGTCTTAAGTGCTCTGTCTGCAACTTGGAGGATTATTGGACTAGGCTTCAGCTTTCCTCCTCCCAAAAGGTCATAGATAGAGCTCGGTAGAATGTTTACCCCTACACCCAGATAAAGCAGAGCCTCGTCAATGTGTTGGTTACCTATAACCACTGAAATATATGGGGCCCCTGGGTCTTTCATTTTGGGGGGTGTTCCATGCTGAAGAACTGAGCTAACATGGTCAGGCAGGATGACCTTGGTTTGGACCTGTTTCCTAGATCGGCGCTTCTGGGTGCACAGGTCCTTCAGAAACTTGGCATAGGACGGAATCTGTTTAATCGCTTCCAATAGAGGCAAGTTCATCTGGACTTGCCTAAAAGTATCCATAATCTCTTCTGTCCTATCCTTGGCTCCAGATGAGCCAACAAAAGATTCCCCAGGAGCAGATAGGTGCTCTGGATAGGGCACCCTCGGCTTCAGGGTAGAGGGGTCGTCATGGCGGGAAAGAGGTGGTGGAAGGACGACATCCTCATTGTGGGTGATTTTGTGCGAGGGAGAGTGGTGTGGTTCTTCCTCGAGTGAGATGGAAGTCGGGTCAGGTGTGGAAGGGGAATTCTGAGATGTAACCGTAGGAGTGTTATCAGGCTTGTCAATCTTTTTTCCACTCCTCAACACGCTGCTTGGGCGTGCTCCCTGAATACCACCCCCTTGCCCTTAGGGTTCTCCTCAGAAGAGCTAGGCAACTTCCCCGGATCACGTTGCCTAACTGCCTCAGTAAGATGACCAATTTGGGATTGCATATCAGTAATCATCTTATTCTGAGATTGGATAACCATATTCTGATGCTCTTGCATTGCTTTCATCATGGCCTTCAGTTCATCCATCTTAGAGGGCTTATTCGGAAGAGGGTTTTCATAAGAAGGTTGGTATGTGGGCTGGGGAGGTAAGGGTCTTGTATTCCCTCAGTTAAAAGCATTAGCTTGCTTCCAAGAGAAGTTTGGATGGTTTTGCCACCCTGGATTATAAGTGTTGGATTATCAGATGTATGGAGTTGTCGCTTAAAGTTTCAAATAATGCCCAGGCTTCATCCTTAGTTCTGGTCATGAAGGTTCCTGCACAGGCTGCATCAATGGTTTGCCTATGCCTTTCAGATAATCCGTTATAGAACCTTTCGGCCAACTGCCATCTTGGCACTTGAAGGTGGGGGCATAACCTAAGAAGGTCATTAAAGTGCTCCCAAGTCTCAAGAAATTGCTCCCCTTCCTGTTGAGTAAAACCCATAATCTCTCTTCTGTAATGGTTGGTTTTATACTTTTTTAAAAATTCTCCCTTAAGGGTGGCCCAATCATTTACCCTTGCATCAAGGGTATGATACCAGTGCTTGGCCTTATCCTTTTGGGAGAAAAGAAATAGAGTCCTCATCAGGGCTTCATCAGTAAAGCCTTGGAGCTTCACCGTGGAACAGACCTCGGTGAATTCCTCCAAATGCCGGTAGGGGTCCTCCCTAGTAGTACCATAAAAAGAGGGCAATAAAGATATGGTACTGCTCTTGATCTCATACGGATTATCCCCTGTCAGTCGTCTTAGTACTTGTGCAGGTTGGTTAGTAGGAATAAAATAGTCCCTTAGGGTCCTTTGTTGATTTGCACCTTGCTCAGCCATTCCTTCTTTTTCTTCTCCTAGGTGAGCTCTCCTAAGAATTCTCTTAGGCTCAGGATCAAACATTAGACTGCCCTCAAGAGAGCATCTACCAAGCATACAAAACACAATTCAGGTTTTTTTTTATTATTGAGTAAGTTAAACCTCCACTCCAAAGATAAGTCAAAAGATCAAGACTTATCCCTCCGTTTTGACGTAAGTGGTATAAGAGGGGTGTGGACTTGAAATCTTAACCTTCTTTATTGTGGAGGTTGAATTAGTTAATATAAATGGCCAAACAAGTTTTTCACTGCAATTACATGCCTTAATTCAACCTTCGAGTGCCCTAGGACCTATACTTTGCTTGGATGATACTCTTAGGTGATCAAGTGAGAAGTTACTCCAAGGATGAACAAAGGGATGGAAGTTGGGCGAACCCTTCCTTTGAGGCAATGCGTATGCGGTGCCCCTTAACTACCCTTTTGTTCCTTTAAGGGGTGTCCCCCTCTGTGGAGTATCAAAACACTTGGTCAAAAGATAGTATCACCACCACCACAATGCACAATAGGAGGGTCTGCATCGATAAAGAGATCGGTGCCTATAGCCTTAAGGGATCGAGCCTTAGTGCGGTGCCTAATGTGCGTGCTCAGTGTCAGAAGTGTGCAACACACCGCAAATCTTTGTAATTTATTTCGAAATCGCAGACAAGTCCCTTAGAATCAGATCAAGTGTGAATTGCCTTTAGGGTTGAATCTGATTATTAGTTCCACTTTTAGTTATGTGACCACTGAATTAGTAAATTAAAATAACTTGGTGGTCTTGAATTTAAATTTGAATGCAAATGCGTAAACAAGAGCTGGATGCAAAAGTTAGAAAGATGTACCTGTCTCCAGCAATCTTCATGCTAATATGCTTACAATGCAATAATAAGATCTAATGTGCTACTCAATCACCCCTAAATGCACACACCTAAGGGCATGCAACTTCTAAATAGGCAGCTCGATATTTTCTTTGTTGGTTTTAAAAGCAGGCAAGTAGAAAATAGAATCATGCATGCATCAAAAATATTGTAAGCCCTAGTAGCTAAAGAATGCAGGGACAAACCCCCAAAAATTCAGCCCCAATTACTACAAGGGCGAAAAGATAGAAATAAATTTGTGACGATGGAGAATCCTCTGCGAAAATAGGATCTTGGCCTCCTTTGTCTTTTCCTTGTGTGGCTTAACTCGTGGTTGCTATCGCCGCTCTATTGTTCCTCGTCACCTCGTTAGATTCCTCGCACAGTAAAAAAAAATTGATCAGATAAATTTGCAACTCAGAATATTGAAAAACAATGAAGTAAATCTATTGCGTCTGTCGCCTCCCCGGCAACGGTACCAATTTGAAAGAGTCGATTTTTCGCTTTGCGTTGTAGTATTTAAGTGGTGGAAAAATTGACTAATAAAAAAAAATAAAAATAACCACTCACAGAAGAGTGGGTCATATCCACAAAGAGGCAATTTTGCAATAAATTCTTGATTATTTTATATTCTTTCGGTTAAGTGCGAAATCCCTATTCAAATCTGACATAAAATGCGAAGGAAAGTAGATTCACAATAACATAAAAAGATAAGGGTATATGGGTAGTTTTCCCTTACTGAAATCTTCAATAAACATATGATGATTTTGTGTAATTTTCATGTGTCATATACTTGAGAGAATCGATGCACGTGTTGATCCCAAAATCAATCTTAAAACAGGTGAATATCAATAACATGCAATTATCAGAAAATATGAGTATGCATGGGCAATTCTGCCATAATAAAATAATAATAAATCAAAAGTCAAATTCTATGTCAGTGGCAGTAAATGTAATTTTTAATGGAATTCAAAACAGAGCATTTGCTCTCTCCCCTCCTCGTGCGAGAGAGAGAGGGGACCGGCGGGCGGTGGATGTGCTAGGGTGGTCGGCGAGGATGAGGCCTATTTGATGGAGGCCACGGCATCGACGGAGATGGCCGGAGGTGGCCGGCCGGTGGAGGAGAAGAACACCGGAGAGGCTACTGCTGCAGTGAAGGTGCTACTTGAGAGGGGCGTGCAGAGGTGTGCGCCTGTTGGTGCTGCTGGAGGATGGCGGACGGGTGCATGCCTACAGGCGTGAAGGCATGCAACAGGAAGGAGGGCACGTGGTGGTGAAGGTGGGCGTGTCTGCGGGTGCACTTGCAGGAGTGCGGGTGCGGCCTGGCTGCGGTGCAAAGGTGATGGTGCTGGAGGTTGGTAGGGCATGGCTGCAGGCGCGCGGTTGCGGTGCAGCGCCTGCGGAGGGTTGAAGGCGCTGGCGGGGGAAGCGAAAGCAGGCGCTGGAGGCTGAGGCGCTGGAAGTTGAGGCACTGGAAGTTGAGGTACACGACTGCGGGCTGGCTAGAGATGGGTGTGTGCCTGTGGGCACACAAGGTGGAGAAGGAGGGTGCGCGGTGCAGGCTTGGAGGCGGGTACAGGTGGTTGAACAAGTCCTGCAGGTGAAGGCACTTGGTGTTGTGGATGGCCGGTGAGCGCACAGCACCTGCGGGGAGCGCTGGTTGTGAGGCGGTCTGCAGAGAGCGCTAGGTGCTCAAGCGGATGCTTGCAGGCTACGGAGAGGCTTTCTAGGGTGCGGCTGCAGGCGCGTGGTGGGGAGCCTACAAATGGGTGTGCGCCTGAGGGGTGGGGCACGTGCTGGTCACAGTGCACGCTTGGGGTTACCCACTCTCTCTGGATGATCTTCTCTCCCCTTTCTCCACCTCTTCTTTTAAGTCCTCTCTCTCCCTGCATGCGCTAATCAAGGGATTTTCAAATCCATTTTTTTGGTAGGAGAATGTTGGGGAGGCATTCTTGAGGCTGGCGGCTGTTGAGGGTGGCCGGTGGAAAGGGAAAAGATGTCGCCGATTGTTGGGGAAATTTTCTCCCCAACCCTTACTCTTTCTAAATATAATTCCTGCACATAAAAACAACAAGATCATTACATATTAAGTTATAGAATGTTATAAACTTAAATCATGATGCATACAAATATTCTACAACTTAATTGCAGTATTAACACACCTAAACGATATGATTAAAGTTACTTAGGCGTAATATTAGTCCATTAAAATGGACTCATCAATAGTCAATTAATCTGAGCTTGGGTTGCACATCAATGATATCGTAAGGGTCCTGATAGAAAGTAGCTAGTTTTAGGTCAACAGAAACCCTTAAATCGAAACTCCTGCTTTCATTGAAGTTAACTTCCCAAATCCTCACTTCCAAATTCCTATCCTCCAACATCAAGTGTTCAAGCTTCGAGACCTCTAGCATATCATTCACCCCATATGATTTACCCAAGTCCAAAAATCATGGCTGGATCAGAATTGACTTGGGCACAATGATCTCAAAAGTATGATCATTCAGCTCTTCATGGTGTGGTTGAAGAATAGGGCTACTGATTGAATCTTCTAGTAAATGAGGATTTGGATCCTCCAAGTTAGCCCCAACCAGATCACAATCTTCAATGATCGGGCTATTAAATTGTTCATTTGATTCATCAGGCCTATTTGACTCACTAAAATCATCTTCCTTAAGCTCAAGTGAGACTTCACCTAAAGATTCCTCACCCTCAGAGTCAAAGAATTCTTGATCCGCATTTATATATGTCTCAAAATCATATGTCATTTCCTGGTTCATAGAGACATATTTTTCCTCATTCCCTGGCTTTGGGATCTCGGGTGAGGCAATTGGTTGCTTTAACCCAACCTATTCATCCCCCATCTTAGAAAATGTATCCCCCCCAATAGGCACTTGAGCGAGTTCAAAGATTGGCTTTCCTGAAGGGGGTTCATCTTGAGAATCATCCCAAGATTGGACTAAGGCAACCACAAATTTCATCCTCAATCTCGACAATTTCCCAAGTAGAAACTCACCCAAGCCCCTATCCCAAACATTTTGGAGCAAATCCAATAAAGAGCTATTTAGCTCATCAATCATTTTTATCATAGGCTCCAATGCTTTAGTGCATGGTGTTGGCTAAGCTTCTAAAGATTGTATGGTGTTCCTCAAGTTAGCCAACACCCTGTCTTGGATCTGGTTTACCTGAATCGAATGGTTCGATTCAGGGTTGGGTGGGTATGGGTTTATTCTATGGGAGTCAGGATATTTAGGTTCTCGGGTCCCACCCTGGAAGTAGGTCGTCTCGGGTTGTTCAAAGAGTGGAGGTGAATTATATTCAGTGGAATACTGGGGAGGGTAGATGTTATAATCATCATATCCTTCCTGATTGTAGATCAGTTTGGTCTAATCAACAAATGATGGAGATCTATAATCATTGTAGCTTTGGGAAGGATAGTAATCATAGTCTTGTTGTCCAGGGTTAGGCCCTGGACATTGAGGTCTGGTATCGCATCCCCAATCAAAGTTATCCCAGCTAAGAGATGGGTAATCATAAGTCAAGTGGGGATAGCAATCATCTTGAGGATACGTGTTGGTAGGAGGTTAGGATGGGAAATTTGTGTAAGATGTGCAAGGATACATAGAAGAGTAGGAGGGAAAATAGAAGAGAGAAAGGTGCCCTGCAGTACAATCAACCAAACCTATCCTTATGTGGGTAGCCTAAAGACCTACAGACTCCTAAGACCCATCTTGAGATGATAGACACGATTTCGTCTACTATCCGGCCAATCCAACCAATTAGAGGGAGGGGTTGAGGAGAAGGTTCTTCCTTTGGCTTGCCTTCGGTTCCTAGTGTACCCCCCAGCCACTGTCGTTTGACGCTACTCCCCTAGATCGACATCGGATGGACCAGTAGAAGTAGATTAATAAAAAAAAATCTCTATCTAAGCCCCAAAGAGCGAATCAATCCTTAAGGCCAACATCTACTCATTTTAATTAGGCTTGGGATGATTGTGCTCTTGGAATGTGATGGGCCATTTAGATGGGTTGTGCCCTTAATGATCAGTTAAAATGTGTGTGTGTACACAATCAGTTATAATGTGTCTTTTACTATTTAACCTTGTTTAGTAGCTTTCAGGGTTTAATTCTTAGGTTGGTTCAATTAGGGTTTAGGTTTTACAAGCACTGGTGATGATGTATTCCTTTAGAAATCATAAAAAAATGTGGACTACCTGGTTCAACCATAAAAATTAACCCTAAGTGGCAAGCTACTGATGAATCACATTTATCTTAAGTGGTGCAGCCCAAATAGCTCAATCGATTGGCCTATTGCACCACTTGATTAAGGCACACAAGATGTTTAACCTATTCAAATTGTCTTCTCACTTATGGGTGTGTTGAATTCAGGTGTACCGGATCCACAGGTCAGATTCCGGTTAAGTGGTAGAATCGATGTGATTGTGTGCCTTAGGATGAGAAGTTGTGTGTGTTAAGCATGTAGCTTTCAATTAAATCCCACAAGAGAAGTGTTTTTTTTTTATTTTCTTTTTATGCGAGGGTGAGATGAGTGGAGGTGGAAAACATGACAAGCAACTTCTATCCTAGGGATCGTGGAAACACCTAAGTAGATTAAGTCTTGATTATTAAGGTGGCAAAATGAAATCTAGTGGGTGGGGAGGTGGGGGAAAACATACAAATGTCTCTACCCACACTTTACTCCAATCCACAGCCTTCGGCTCCTCTATCGAGTTCCTGCAAGATGGTGCAAAAATACACGTGATTTGTAATTAGGTTTTCAAATTGTTGTAACATGAGAAATCGCAAACGCTTTTAAATTTTTAAACCTAGATAGTGGGGTATCTAGGGTCATCCAAGGAGGTAATTTTGCAATTATAAATCTCTTACTTGAAATTGGAAATCACCTTTCTTTTTGTATTTTTGGAATATGAGTTTTTTTTGAAGTTTTGAAACAACAGGGGCGATTGCGAAATTGAAGTGAGAAGGCAACTACACCTAAGTTGTTGAAACTAAAACCTAAGTGACAAGCAAGTTCTCTTTCTAAGCTCACTCTAGGTACGTGAAGACCTAGAGTAAATAGAGAGACAGTGGGTGCACACTAGGAAAAGGTAATAAGATGCAACTAGAAATGCAACAAAAATTAAAGAAGGCAAAATTTTACTAAAGGAAGATATTGTTTTACAAGTAGAGGATTGCTTCTACTAAATTAAAAAAGTAACAAAATAAAAGGATTCTTCCTCCTTCTCCTTCTCCTTGAATTGCTCCTTCAAGGTATGTACTCCTCCTGGCAAGCCCTAGGTGGGGTGTGCCTTAGCTTCTCCACAGGTGGATGGTTTCCACCTCAAAAGCTCCTCCAAGGGTGGGCATGTACCACCCTCAAGACCTCCTACAAGGGTCCTCCTTTCCTGGCTTCTTCCTTTGGTTGGTGTGGACACAAGAGAGAAGAGAAGAGGGGAAGGCACCAAGGGGACAGAGTATCCCCTTAATCTTCTTCTTCTCCTTCTTTCTTGGCCATGGGTTATAGGGTAGAATATAGGTGGAAAATAATGCAACCAAAGGTGCTTTAATGGTGGTGGGTGGTGGTCTTTTTATACGAGTGGAAGGGGGTTAAGGGTAGTTAATGGATGGAGGGTTAGTATGGCTTGTAGACGGTAGTTAGGAGATCTTAGGGTGGATAATGGGTGGGGAAAAATGAGGAGATGCATGGTAATTTGGTGCCAACCCTAGGTGGAGACTAGGGTTAAGGGTTGATGGTGGTAGAGTTAGGTGGCGTGTAGGACATGTGTAGGGTTAGGATGGAGTTGTAGGGTGGTGGTTGGTGTATGGGTGGTGGATATAAGGTGGCGCCAAGTGAGAAGTTGTATGAGGTGGTGGTTGGTGTGGGTTTAAGTAGAGTTGGCACCACTTTATGTTGGTTAAGGGAGAGGGCTAGGTGGTGCCATTAGATGAAGGGTTAAGATAGGTTGTGGTGTTGATGGAGTGGTGGAGATTTAAGGTGATGTTGGCACCAACATGAAGGGGTATGGGCGAGAGTTTTTGGCGACAGCTAGAGGTGGTTTAGGGTTGGTTAGAAATGGTCAAGGTTGGCACCACCTAAGGCTTCTAGAAGGGGTTTATGTGTAGGGTGGAGATAGCCTTAGGAGGTGATGTGTAGGGTGGAGATTAAGGGGTGGTTGGTGCCATTTTGAACTGGTGTATGTGGGTGGTTTTGGTGCCAACATGAAGAGGTGTGATGGGGTGGTGGTTGATGAGGGTTGGAGCCAAAAGTAGGACGGTTAGGTTAGGGTTTAGTTAGGGCTAAGGGGAAAGGGTGGACGGCCACGGAGGTGGAGCTAGTTGGGAGCTTAGCTAATAGAGTAGAGGTGGTGGAGCTAGGGTTTTATGAAGGGAGATGGAGAAAATAAATCTAGAGCTGGTGGATGCTACATCTGGAGTTGGATCTGATGAGGTAGCTTCATGGGGAGCTCAACTACTTAGCTAAGATACCTTGTTCTTATGTTAGTTGCTAGGCTTGGGTAGTTCAGCTGTGTTGAGGTGGAGCTAGGTAGTGCTGGGACTACCTCAAATGAGAAATCTAGAGCTAGCTAGGTTGCTAGTTGACAAGTAGTAGCTCAGCTAGCATGGAGTCTAGCTGCCATGAGTTGGGTGGAGCTGGAATGAGCTGGGGCTAAGCTGAGATGGACTCCTATCAACTTAGATGAGCTAGCTATTGCTACTAGTTAACTGATGGGAGCTGAGATGAGATAGACTCAACTAAGTTGAGAAGGGTTGAGCTGAGATGACCCACCTTGAGCTAACATTCAACTAAGGTGAGCTGAATGGAGCTAACCGTAGTCTAAGGGAGGTGGTATCCAGCCATGATGAGCTGGAATTAGCTGAGTCCTAGCTTGATTGAGCTTCCACTTCACTAGTTACCTTCAAGAGTGGTAGGGTTTTAGGGATCCATCAATCTGTTTATCCCTAACACTCCAAGAAACACGTTAAAAACATAATAAAAAATGCAATGCATGCCTAACCTAACTGATGCCTAAATCAAACCCAAAAAGCCATTTGCAGGGCAAATTCCAAAGAGTTAGGATTATTTTAAAGCAAAAGAATGATGATAAATTGGAGTTTATCACAAGACAATAAATTGAAGAAGAAAGATAGGTTAGAAAAATGTGTAACTAATGTGGGAAAACGCGAGAAAAACCAAAGAGCGCTGCCTTCGCGGCAATAGCGCCAAAATGATTAATGGGT
The DNA here is from genome assembly GCA_037157565.1 of Thalassia testudinum. NCBI lineage: Eukaryota > Viridiplantae > Streptophyta > Magnoliopsida > Alismatales > Hydrocharitaceae > Thalassia > Thalassia testudinum. The sequence continues at coordinate 116,448,688 of JAZHRO010000073.1, forward strand.
TTTCGCAAAGAAAAATCAGGGTTTCGAGAACCCATCATCGTAGTTCACAAAGCATGTTATCAAATATAATTTTTAACCGAAACTCTAAAAGTAAGTCCCGGGCTGAACACGGGGAGGTGAACATTTGGTTTTGAAAATCCACGCTTCACTTTTATTTGTTTTTGTCATTTTTGTCTTTTCTAATTTTTTTGGTATTTTTAGCAAGCAAGAGATTAGGTCAATGAATTCTTATTTAACTAATCTACTTGCAAAATATAAGAGAGAGAGAAATAATCATGTATTTTAATAATCAAATGTTTATAACAACTAGGAAAGTAAGAAAACTATACTACGAAAGCAATAAAGATGGAGATAGGTGAGAGAAATCCCCCTTGACGGTCGCTTGGAGGATGACTCGCTCTAACGTCGCCTGAAGGAAGGTTGTGAGGAAAGGAATGAACGAGGATGGAGTCAGAGAATGGATGGTAGGGTAGGATGACGTCACGGGGAGGATCTACTTCTCGAAGTAGGTGAGAAGATGGTCGCGGGATGCTCCATGAATGGGGATGAGGGGAGGGAAAAATATTTGATTCTACTCTAGAGGAGCATCTCGGGCTTGGGACAATATCTCTTTAGAACCTTGGAGGTGGTGAGAGGAAGAAAGGAAGAGATGGTGAAGAATAGAGGGGGGTAGGTCCTTCTATAGTGAAAGGAAGAGGAGAAATTCGTGCATAAGGCAATAGTGACAGCTACAATCGTCACTGAAGATCTGCCCAACTGTCGTTGAAGATCCGTGCCAACCCTCACCCCCATTGGCACATGCATCACGTGTCCGTGCCCCTCGCACCGTGTCACATGCGTTGCGCTATGCTGCACGTAGCTATGCTGTACATGCTTACTTTCTCAATTGGGGGTGCCGCAAGGTGATGAGCCGTGTTTCGCGAATTAAAATTGGGGTTTGGAGAATCTATCATCGTAGGTCGCAAAATTCTTCTATCAAATACAATTTATAATTAAAACTCTAAGGGAGTCCAAGGTCGAACATAGGGAGGCGACATTTACTTTGTTTGAAAACCACACTTCGTTTTGTTTCTTTTTGGTGTTTTGGGGTTTTGTTATTTTTTTCTTTTGTTTTTATAGAAGAAGCAAGCAAGATAGATCACAAGAGAGATGAAACAACAATGATATATCACGCAAATGTTTATTACAATAATCTATGAAAGCATAAAAGAGATAGGGGTGAGAGGAAATCTCCCAAATCGGCTGTTCGGTGAGACGACGACGCCTGGCGGAATCTTGGAAGAAGGAGGTGAGATGCAAGACGATGGAGGTGAGATGCAAGAGGACAGCAGGAAGAGGAATGCTTCACCGAGGCTCTGGAATGGAGGTGAGGAGACGGAGGCGATCTTCTACTGGAATAGAGGTGGGAGGATGGCTCCAAGGCAACCTATGAAGGTGGTGGGATGAAGGATGAATATTTGGTGGGAAATAGGAATATTACACTAATAGGAGGCCTTTGGAGCTTGAGAGTAAGCTCTAATGCAGCTTTGGTAGGCTAATAGAGCTTAGGAGTAACTGGGAGTAGAGTAGGTAGAGATGAAGAGGAATGGGGGATGTAGGGGTATTTATATAGTGGAGGGAAGAGGAAGAAATTCATGCAGAGGGTTGTAGTGATAGCTGCAAGTGTCTCTAAAGACCTCTGCAGTAGTCGCTGAAGATCTTGCCCCCACCGCTCATGGTCACAGCTATCCTTGCACCTACAAGCAATTAGTGATGGCTGTAAGAGTCACTAAAGGTCCTCCCAAGATGTCGCTGAAGATCCGCGGAAACCTTGCCCCAGCTGGTCCATGCATCACACGCCCCTTGTCGCGCTCGCGTTCACTCGCTGGCACTGTGGTGCGGGTGGCTGTGTGCTGCGCCCTTGTGCATGCATGCTTACTACAATGTGGTTGGCTGTGAGTGCTTGTGCGTGCAGCCGGTGCCTCCAATTGCAGATTTGGGGGGTCCGCGGGTCTCAAACTTGCGCTCCTTCTTTGCAAGCCAAGTGCTTCACCTTTGCGCCAAGGAGATGGATTGTCGTGTGAAGAGAGATGTGGTCGCATGTCTCGACCGTTGGATGAAGATCCAATAGTCGCGATGGAGCCTTCGTTGAGATGCTTGAGGTCAGGCGATGTAGAGCGCCCCTCAGCCGTTGGATTGAGATCCAACTGCTGAGATTACACCATGTGTGAAGCTGGGGGGCTGTGGTTTGTGTAGGGCAGTCTGGATGGCACCATGTGGCACCATCTGGACTGTCCATCTTCTTCTCCTTATAGAGGATGCTACGGAGCTCTAATTAGGGTGATTTTCATGTTAACGGACTATAATCATCGCTCCAAATCCATCCATACAGACAGATTCTTCATCTGAAGCCTGTAAAGATGTCTCATTGCCTCCTAGCCATGTAATACGAGAGAATTAATGTACGTAATTTACAATTATCTTAAATGCAATGCAATGGATGTTTATGCAATATTTATACCATGATAGGCAATGCTAAACCTAGGAACTATCATAAATAAGCATTTTATCATGAATTCATGCGTGTTAATCATACCCACATGCTTACTTTTTGCTAGTTCTTAGCAAAACTAACCTAAATGCTATGTATAAAAGTGGAATCAGGATTTGATTACTTAGGCAAGATTTGTCGATTGCTTTAGAAAATCTCAACCCCATGACCTAATTAGAAAAACTTGACAGTGCCCGGGTGTCTGCCAAAATGCAAATCGCCTAAGCCCTCGCCTTATTTGAAAAGAGAAGATACACATTTTTTTGTTTTTCTTCTTTTCTAACATTTTTTTGTATTTTTGGAGTTTGAGAGTTTCAGGATAACTTTTTACGGCTACCTGACCTACCCAAGAGTCAAAAAGGACTCTAAGTGCTAAGCATCTAGTGAAAGGAGTAAAAGACTCTCTAGGCAGCCGTTAAAATGAACTTCAGGTTTCTACGACCCTAGGTGACCTTGCCTAAAGGTTTATCTTTTCGAATGGTAGCTTTCTCCCTACTTCTTTTATTTATGGGGTCAACACAAGGGTGAACCCAATATATATCTCCCCGATTTATTCTACTTCCCCGCTTCTTCCCTAAGTGATTTGGGAATTATTGTGCATTTTTGTGAGCTGGGCTCTAGATAACCCGCCAATGGGCAGTTACACAAAGCAATTTGCCAGCCATACTCTTGCGATCAAGTGGGTTTTATTTTTTATCTTTTATTTTCTCCTTTTTTTATTTTTTTTTCTTTTTGGGTACCTTCTCTTTTTCTTTTTCTTTTTCTTTTACCTAAGTAGGTGGCTTCCCTGATCTAAGATTTACCTAAAGGCAGTATGAAGAAAATGGTCTTGTGGCTGGACTCTGGACAACTGGCCAATGGGCTGTTACCCACAACAGCTTGCCAGCCATACCACCCTAGATAGTTCATTAGCTACCCAATTTCCGTAAAAACCACCAGAAAGTGAGTCAGTGCTAATAGCGTGTAGATGCTTAGACTCAAAATCCTCTCAAATCAGAGGGCGAGTTGATAAGTCATGTACTTATCATCTCAATTTATTTAGTAGATTAAAGATGAAATTGAATTGGCAAGGACTCAAGACTAAGTCCACATTCGAATGGACACCCGGGCTGATTAAGCCCAAAGAGCTAAAGAGTCTAAGCATTCAAGTCCCAAAGTATCAATTCCTAAAGTTTGCAACTCCTAATGCCTAAGTTCTCATCTCCTAATTCTTTTTTTTTTTTGACAATAACAAGAAATTGCTATTATGGTGAATAAAAAGATTATTTCATAAGATATATCCACACCCCCATGCTTAACTAATGCAATGTCCTCATTGTTAAAAATGAAAGCATGCAAGAGAGTAGAAGTGGAAGAATAGCACTTAGTTTCTGTGAGATTTTGGTTAGCTCAGAATAGTCCTTACATGGGCTGAGTTTAGTGCTTTTAGCTAAGCGATGATCGGCCCATGGTGGTTAGGGCAAGGTAAGAGCAACCTTGTCCGAGACACGTTCAAGGAGTACATGGTCAACAAAGGGTTTGAGACATTGTCCGTTGACCTTGAAGGAATTACCCATCTTTGGGTCATAGAATTTGACACCCCCTTTAGGGAAAATCTGCTCAATAACGAATGGGTCGTCCCACTAAGACCTAAGCTTGCCAGGGAAGTGCTTCAGTCGAGAATCGAAAAGCCAGATCTTCTGGTTCAGCTCGAAGCTCTTACGTGAAATCATCTTGTCATGGAGAGCTTTGGTTTTGCCTTATAAATTCTAGCATTTTCATAGGCATCATTTCTAAGCTCCTCCACCTCAGATAGTTGAAGTTTCCTGGTCTTCCCAGCCAACTCTAGGTCAAAATTACATTTCCTGATGGCCCAAAATGCCGGTGTTCTAGCTCTATGAGTAAGTGACACACCTTACCAAACACCAGACAGAACGGAGACATACTGATAGGCGTTTTGTAAGCCATACAGTAGGCCCAAAGAGCATCATCTAGATTTTGAGTCCAATCCTTCCTATCGGGCCTTATGATTTTTTGCAAAATATTTTTGGTCTCCCGAATGGAGACCTCGGCCTGTCCGTTCATTTGAGGGTGGTAGGGTGTGGAAATCCAATGATTCACCTCATATTTCCCCAATAAATTTTGAAACTGGGCATGAGTGCAATGTATGCTACTATCACTGATTATCGCTCGAGGAATCTTGAATCGACTGAAGATATTCTTCTGCACAAAATTGATGACCACTAATTAGCCCATATTTGTGGGCTATTTAAGTATTTAAATGCCTAGACATTAAGTTAATTCTAACATTTATTTAGCATAAATTAGGATGTAAATAGATTAACTTATAGTTTTATTTAATTACATAATTCATGCATTGCATTCATATTTAAATGCATTTAGAATTAACTTAGAATTGCATTCATTTAATTAGTTAACCAATTAGGTGCATTGCATGCATTATTTTAAGTTAACATAAAAGTTGAGGGTTTGTATATAAATAACCATAATATTTTATTATTATTTTATTCTTCTTCTATGAGCAACGGCTGCATTTCTTCCTCTAGCTACCACAGTCAAGACCCCATTCATGGAGGAGTGGGTGTGTTGGATCTGGTCGGGGCAGCTGACTATAAGGGAGAGGAGGAGGCTGCCAAGCTCGAGGAGACACTGCCCCACTCCACCACTGTGTACTCCATTCCACCACCGTGGTCTCCAAGGCTGAGCTCCACCACACCGTGGGCCGGCGAGGTGACAGCTCGCCACGCCAAGCCAGTGGACTCGTGCCAACACCGTGAGCGTGTGTCCCTGATGGCCACGCTTCGATCACCGTGCCTCACCAGGATCAACATCACCACCTTCACCGCCATCACCAGCAACCACCACCACAGCTGCCGCAACTCCATGCTTTGCATCCTCAACTTCCCCGTCAGTTAAGACGTCCGGAAAGTTTCCCGGATGTTTGAAGCTTGGCCCCATATCTTCTTCTTTCTTCTTCTTCCTCTGTTTCCCTTCACCTTAAAAACAAACCCAACAACACGCCATCCCCACGCACAGCAACAGCCGGCCTCTCCTCTAGGCCGTGCTACATCCCCACATGTAGCAGCAGCCAAGCTCCTTTGGCTGCATATCATGCATCACTGCGCGTGCGCAGGTGGTGCCCAGCCACTATCTTCGTGTGCCTCTCAGCCAGAACCAGCAGCAGCCCCTGCGTCCTCCTCTCAGCAACCGCATGTCCACCAGCCAACAGCCATCGCCTCCAGCCACACACGTAGGCCGCGCTGCACTTCAGCCAGCATGCCCTCGAGTCGCGCACATAGAGCGCGCTGCACTTCCGCTGCACTCCCTGCAACGCACCGTCGACGCTTGCAGCGTGCGGCCAGCAGCATCCAACAACAGCAACTGCGGCCTTCAGCGCTTCCCTGCGTGTGGCCTGCAGTGCACAGTAGCAGCTTCTGCGACCAAGCTCAGCTGCTCCCGTGCACGCCGGCACGGCCTGCGCATCCACTGCGTGAAGCCCTTCAGCAGCCACCGGAACCAACCTCAACCGTACCTCCGTCTGGCCACCTCGGGGCACCTCACACTTCGCCGCGACCGCCATCACGGAGCCCTCGGTCTAGAGATCCTCCTCCGAGCTTCACACCTTCAGCCATTCCTTCCTCCTCGAGCATGGACAAGGGGAAGAATTTCCCCTGTTTTGCTACAGTAAAGCCCTTATTAATAATTACATTTTGTGCCATTGTCAACTTTTATTATTATTTTATTAAGTTGCATTGCAAAATATATCATGTAGTTGTGCAAAATTGATATTTCAACATTTACACTTATTGTTTACCTAATCTGAAAGTGATTTTGAGTCGGTTTCTTGACTAAATTAATAGTGAACATCGGTTTTTGACCCTTGTGAGTTTAAATAGGCCATTGCCTCCCTGTGGACACGACCCGCTCCTAATTGAGTGGTTATATTAATTATTGATTAGTCTATTTTTCCTCCACATAGAATTACAAACGACGCATCATTTTATGTGACAAACGACTTTAAGTAAAGAATCGACTCATCAACCACCTTGAGGTATTGGTCCAGGTGGGGATTACCTCAATCCATTTGGACACATAATCAACAATGACCAGAATATACTGGTGTCTAAATGAAGGATGCAAAGGTCCCATGAAGTCGATGCCCTAAATGTCAAAAATTTCGATGGAAAGCATTGGGTTTAGGGGCATCATATCTCTCTTAGCCATGTTCTCGAGTGTGTAGCATCGAGTGCACGACTTTGAGAATTCCTAAGCATCCTTAAATAATGATGGCCAATAGAATCTAGATTGCAAGATTTTTACTGTTGTCTTTTCCCCGGAAAGGTGTCCACCACATGCAGATGTATGGCAGAACTCAAGTATACTATGGAACTCAATTTTTGGGATGCATCGATGAATAATCTAGTCTGCACCTATGTGGTATAGCTTGGGATCGTCCTAAAAATAATATTTGGCCTTAGACACAAGTTTGTCCCGTTGTTTAGTCCAATCCTGGGGGATTTGACCAACGACCAAATAATTGACGATATCCGCAAACCAGGGGGTTCGAATACCTGAGATTGTAAGGATAGCCTCATCTGAAAAACTGTCTAAGGTAGGGATATCTGGATGAGGAGAATCAATTAGGATTCTCGAGAGGTGATCCACCACTACGTTTTGTGTCCCGACTTTATCCCTGATTTCAAGATCAAATTCTTGAAGTAACAGAATCCAGCAAATAAGCCACGGCTTGGCATCCTTTTTGGCCAAGAGATGTTTCAAGGCTGAGTGGTCGATATAAATGTTTACATGAGAACCTAAAAGATAAGCCCTGAATAGTTCTAAAGCTAAAACTGCAACTAGCAATTCTTTTTCAGTAATGTTGTAGTTCCTCTAGGCCTCGTCGAGAGTCTTGTTAGCATAGTAGATCGCAGAGGGCTTTTTCTCAATCTTCTGACCAAAGACAGCCCCGATGGCATAATCAGATGCGTCAGCCATAATCTCAAAAGGGGTTGTCCAGACTAGTGGTTACAACACTTGGGCACAGGTGACTACCATTTTTAATAAATCAAATGCCTTACGGCATGATTCATCAAACTCGAATGGCATGTCTTTGGCCAGAAGTTTACTCAAGGGTCGAGCAACCTTCGAGAAGTCCTTGATGAATCTTCTATAAAAACCCACATGCCCAAGGAAAGAGCATATGTGTTTTATGGATGTGGGTGGAGGAATTCTAGAGATAGCATCCACCTTAGCCTTATCAACCTCAATACCCCGATTAGAGATCACATGACCCAAGACAATGCCTTCCTGAGTCATAAAGTGGCTCTTTTCCTAGCTAAGGACCAGCCGTGTCTTGATGCATCTCTGGTGCATCAATTCCAGGTTAGCTAGGAAGGACTCAAAAGAATATCCAAAAATGGAGAAATCATCCATGAACACCTCAAGACAATCTCCCATCACGTTAGAAAAGATGGCCAGCATGCACCTTTGAAAAGTCGCTAGTGCATTGCAAAGCCTGAATGGCATTCTATGGAATGCAAAGGTTTCGTTGGGACATGTGAAAGTTGTCTTTTCTTGGTCTTCGGGATGGATATGGACTTGGTTATATCCTGAATAACCGTCCAAGAAGTAAAAGTATTTTTGCCCAACTAACCTTTTTAGGATTTGATCGATGAATAGCAAGGGAAAGTGATCCTTTTTGGTGGCTGTGTTCAACTTCCTATAGTCAATACGGACTCTCCAAGCAAAAGCCGAACGAGTGGTGAAGGTTTCCCCTTTCTCATTAGTCGTAACGGTTATTCCTACCTTCTTGGGTACAATTTGAACGGGGCTAACCCACAGACTATCTGAGATTGGATATATAATTCTAGCATCGAGCCACTTGATTATCTCCTTCTTGACCACTTCTCCCATATTCAAGTTTAGTTTCCTTTGCATTTCACAAGGGCGAGGCCCATCTTCCATAAAAATATGGTGATTACAATAAGATGGCTCGATCCCCCTAAGGTCATGGATGGTCCAACCAATTGCCTCGTTCTTGTTCTTAAGGACCTTAATCAACCTCAATTCTTGCTCCTTAGTCAAATCAGCACTAATAATCACAGGGAGGGTGTTCTTACGTCCTAAGAACTCATATTTCAAATTTTTAGGCAATGGTTTCAATTTAAGCTGAGGTGGGTTTAGTATAGACGGTAGGGAGGACGTCGATGAAGATTCATCAGATGATCTAGTGGAAGAGGCTAGGAATGAACAAAATCAACAACCTCTTCAGGATGTGGCAGGTCTGCCACGGAAGGTTGTGGGTTGGGTTCGCTAAAGTTGGTGGAGTCCTCGAGTGCACTGATCGTCATACAAGACTCAAAATCATGATCCTCGAGCTCCTCAATGAATCCACAATCCTCAAATCCTCTTATTGCCTTAAAAATATCAAGAGTTAGCTTCCATTCCCCAAAGGTGATCTCCATACTATCGCTCTCTCACAGTTTATGTTGGCCTTGGCGGTAGCTAGGAACGGGCGCTCGAGAATGATGGGCGTGTTCCTCAAATCGTTAGGTACATCCATGTCAAGGACCAGGAAATCTACAGGAAAATAGAAATCCTTGACCTTGACAATTACATCCTCAATAATGCCTTTCAGTGTGGTGACAGAGTGATCTACTAATTATAGCATTACTGAGGTTGGCCTAAGTTCGCCTAACCCAAACCTTTCATAAAGATAAGTCACAATTAGGTTGATGGATGCAACTAGATCCAACATGCCCTATCAAAAGGGTATCCCTCAATAATGTATGAAATCAAGGGGGCCCCTGGATCTTTCTTCTTTTGAGGAAGGTGATGCAGGATGATAGAACTTGCCTGCTCAGAGAGAATCACCTTCCTCTGAGTGGGTCCTCTCGGCTTACGCTTTTGGGTACATAGTTCTTTCAAAAACATAGCATAAGCCAGGATGTGCTTAATAGCATCGAGGAGCGAAATTTTGATTTCTATGCTCATGAATAAATTCAGGAGCTCCTCGTTGCTTTCTAAGAGTTTCTTCTTCCTGGTTTTCAATATGGTTTCAGGGAACGGGATGTGAGTGGTATTTTCAATTTTCGATCCCTGGGCATTATTGTCTTCTTCAATCTCCTCCTCTCTCCCAAGCTCCCTAGGGTTTTGGCTTCTAGAAGGTAATTTAGGGTCCTGGGTCTGTTTTCAACTTCTCAAGGTGATGGAGTTTGCAGAGGCATAAGGGTTCGGGTCTTAAGGTGGGTTAGTGGTGATTGTAGGGCCTTTGTTGGTCATGTAACTAGAAGAAGAAGAGGAACCCTGCTCAACCACCTGAGCATGCACGTGTGGGTCCCTTTGATTTCCATACCCTTGGGCTTTATTGCCCTAATTTTGCACATTGCGTTGGTTGGGTATTGGTTGGGATGGTAGAGATCTGGGTTGTCGGGTGTTAGCAATAAACCTGGATTGCAAGTTGTCCAATGATGTCTTCATTTGCTGCATAAGCTGAAGCATGGACCCTTGCATTTCCACCATTTGCCGATTTAAATCATCCTGACCTATAGATTGTTGGGCATTCCAAGATGGCTAAGTAACCGATCTTGGGGGCAACTGGGCGTATACTTGAGCCTGACCCATAGGTCTTTGAGATGCATAGTTGTTGGGTCATATTTGGGTTTGTTGCCCTTGGCTTTTCGAGAAGTTACCATGGTTCCTCCAACCAAAGTTATAAGTATTGGAATATGGGTTGGACCTAGCATTCTCCTGCACTGCATACCCGTCCTTGGAAAACACTCACAAATTCATCGTAAAATGCTTATTTACGATAGTTCCTAGGCCTAGCATTGCATATCATGATATAAATATTGCACAAACATCCATTGCATTGCATTTAGGATAGTTGTTTATTACGTACAGTAATTCCATTATTTTACATGGCTAGGAGGCAATGCGACATCTTTACAGGCTTCAGATGAAAAATCCGATCATATGGATGGATTCAGAGCGACGATCGCAGTCTGTCAACGTGAGAATCACCCCGATCAGAGCTCTGTAGCACCCCTCGCAAGAAGAAGATGAACGACCTAGATGGAGCCATGTGGCACCATCTAGGTCACCCCACCTAAGCCAAGGAATCTCCGAGGCTGCCGCAAGATGAGATCCCAGCTGTTGGATCTCAATCCAATGGTTGAGATGCACGACTGCACCGCTCCCTCCACTCGATAAACCGCTTTCTTGGCGCATTGGTGAAGACACATTCTCTGAAATAGCTAGTGCGAGTTTGAGCCGTGGTGGGGGGAGGCTATTTCGCGAAGTGCGAGCACAATCGAATTGCACCTGTTGGATGAGCGCAGGCGCAATCAAGTAGCGAAGGCGTCACCACGTGGCACCGTTGGATGAGCATGAATGCGCCATCTCACGTGTGAAATCAGGGATGCTCATTTAAGATGACTGGATGCACTCTCGGCCATCAGATTTTCTCGAAGGTGAGATACGTGCGCGTTTGAATCCGCAAGGGTGCAAACTAAGGGTGCATCCCAGCCGCACGATGACGGATCCAGCGGTAGAGATCTCTTGAAGCGGACAGCTGCGGGAGTGAGCGGTGGGTGTGGGATTTGCAGCGATAAAAGAGTGGTCCTTTAGTGACACTTGCAGCTAGGCGTGTGCCAGCTAAGGCATTGAAGAGGCGTAGATCTGTTGGCTACAGCTTGAGTAGCCTTTAGTGATGCTTGTAGCTATCACTGAATGCCTATCGTACTTCTTCCCATCCATTATATAAAGGCCTACACACCCCCATACCAAACCATCTCTACCTACTCTACTCCCACCTACTCCTAAGCTCTAGCATGCCTACCAACGCTCCGTTAGAGCTTACTCTCAAGCTCCCAAGGCTCCTATTAGTGTAGCGAACCTCTGCCTCACCAAATATTCCTCCCTCTTCAAATCACCATTCATAGGTCACCTTGGAGTCATCCTCTGACCTCCATTACGGTAGCAGATCATCTCTGCCTCCTCACCTCCATTCCAGGGCCACGCTGAAGCTTTCCTCTACCTGACGTCCTCCTGCATCTCATTTTATTTCAAAAACAAAAAAAATAACAAAACCCCGAAACACCAAAAAGAAACAAATTGAAGTGCGGTTTTCATGCAAAGTAAACATCGCCTCCCTATGTTCGACCTGGGAATCCCTTGGAGTTTCGATAAAAAATGTATTTGATTATGAGTTTTGCGACTACGATGATAGGTTACTCTTAACCCTGATTTCAAACACGCGAAGCACGTAAAATCATTTTGGTGCCGTTGTCGGGGAGGCAACGGAATTTACTTTATTGTTTTCTATGCTTCTTTGCATTTACATAGCACTAACCCCGCTTATCTCTGATCTATTATCTTGCAAGTACCCTAGCATGGAGATCCAAGTGTGGTAGACCAGAGTAAAGTGTAGGTAGAGTACTTTGTAAGTGTCCCCCACATTCCCCCTCCACTAGTTTCATTTCGCCACACTCATAACCAAGACCTAATCTAATTAGGTGTTTACATAAACCCTATGATAGACTTTGTTTGTCTTGTCTGCCACCTTCACCCATCTCACCCACATTTTATAAAAGAAGCAACAAAAAGATACTTTTTGTGGGATGAATCAATCTACACACTTTATACACCCACATCAGAGGCACATAACCTGACTTGATTTTCATCTACTCAACCAGGATTCCGACCTGTGGACTCGATACACTTATTCAACACATAACAGAGTAGAAATCATATTAGGCTAATCACCTTTTTGTGTGCCTTAATCGATGGTGCATTTGAGCCAATTGATTGAATTGTTTGGGCCGCACCACCTAATTTGAAAGAGGTTCATTTTGTAGTGGCCCCATAGGATTCAATAATTAGGTCAAGCTAGGCACTCCATATTTTCTTGATTTATAAAGAAAAATACTTGAACACGTGCTTTTAAAACTTGGTTTGCCTCACAAAACTTTGTTTAATACACCTAATATTTGAATCCTAAAAGCTACTAAGCAAGATTCGAACCCTAAAACTCACCTCATCATTAATAATCTTGCTTGAAAACTTTGTGGTTGTGCACATTCACACATTCTCAAACAAATCATTAAGGGCACAACACATTAAGGGCCCATCACATTCCTGAAGCACCATTGTCCCAAGCCTAACTAAAATTGATTAGACGTTGGCCCTAAGGACTGGTTCGCTCATCAGGATCTAGATTGAGATTGTTCATGATTAAACTGCTTATACTAGTCAATCTGATGTCTAGCTAGGGGAGTAGCGTTAAATGACTGTTGTTGGGGGGTACACTAGGAACCGGAGCTGCAAGCCAAAGGAAGAACCTTCTCCCTAGTCCCTCCTCCTAATTGGTTGGATTGCCTTTATATAAATAGGGTAAATCGTCCATAATCTTAGGATGGATTTTGAGAGTCTATAGACCTTTAGGATACCCCATCTAAGGATAGGCTTGTATTCTTGTGCTGTAGGGCTCCTTCTCTTCGCCGTCCCTCTGACTTTCTTCTAGTGTATGCTTGGAAGGAGGCCATTGAACCCTAGACTGAAAGGACCTTTAGACCATTCTAGGAGGTGGAGGTTGAGCTATAGCCAAGCAGATCCCATGGCCAATCAACAACCATCTCCCTTACCCCCGAACCAGCAAGAGCTGATTCAAAGGCAGTTGGAAGAATTGCAGCAGATGCAACAATGGTTCCAACGTATGCATGGTTAGGGCGCTTGACCCCTGAAGGATTTTTATGATCCTTCAAACTACGGGGAACGTTCCGGTGTTACGATTCTCGTCGGAGACGTAGAAATTAAGCCCCAAGTCTTAAGCTTAATTAAGCATTTCCATGGGCTTGGCTCCGAGGACCCATTCCAGCACCTAGAGGATTTGACCACTTTGGTTAAGACCACCATAGCAAGGAATGTGAATGAAAAGCAAATGATCATGAGGCTTTTCCCCCACTCTCTTAGGGATAAGGCCGCACATTGGTACCGGACCATAGGAAGGCCGATTGAGACTTGGGCTGCTCTTAAGTCAGCTTTCTTGAAGAAATTCTTCCCTTTCAGAAGGACCAATATCTTGTGATGGGTGATTACCACTTTCGGCCAATGGCCGGGGGACCGTTTCATGGTGCCTCACAGTGATTCCAGGAAATTTTGAGAAAGTGTTCACACCACGAGGTGCCAAAATGGCAACTCGTGTAGATTTTCTATCACAGGTTGGTTGAACAACTCCGTAATCACGTGGATGCCTCCTGTGGAGGCAATTTCCTCAATAAGGATGCAGTTAGTGCATACGACCTGCTTGAGGAAATGAGTGAGAACTCAATTAATCATGCCTCCATGGATGCATTCAACTAGTCCCAACAACCTAGGTCAAGTGCTAATGAGATCCATATTCTCATTCATTTGACATGGAATTGATTTGTAATAATCTGGATAAAATGGACTCGGTTGCTATGAGAATGGAAGAATGGATGTCTAGGAATTCTGAAAACACTTCTACACCTACTCAATCCCAGAATTCAGGATTCCATTCCTCACAAGCTCCCACAAGGCAGGAGTTCGTGAACCAACTTGAATCAGCTCAGCCTATGAGCCAGGATTTCTCGGAACCTTATGGGTTCCAAACTGGGGCCTTTGATCCCAGTTTTTTTGATCCTTCTCTCCATCCTCACCTTATGAGGATGCATACGCAATGCAGGAAAATGTTAGGTCTAAACTATATTCCAACACTTATAACTTGGGTTGGAGGAACCACCCTAACTTTTCCTGGAAAAGTCAGGGGCAATAGACCCAAACATGACCCAGCAACTATGCATATCAAAGACCTATGGGTCAGGGTGAAGTATACACCCAGTTGCCTCCGAGACTGGTTACTCAGCCATCTTGGAATGCCCAATAATCTGCAGGGTAGGCTGATTTAAATCGACAGATGGTGGAAATGCAAGGGTCTATTCTTCAACTTATGTAGCAAATGAAGACATCATTGGATAACTTGCAATCCGAGTTAATTGCTAACACCCGACAACCTAGATCTCTACCATCCCAACCCGTACCCAACCCACGCAATGTGCAAAATCAGGGCAATAGAGCCCAAGGGTATGAGAATCAAAGGGACCCACACGTACATGTTCAAGTGGTTTAGCAGGGTCCCTCATCATCTTCTTCTTCTGGTTACATGACCAACCAAGGCCCTCCAATCCTCACTAACCCACCTCAAGACCTGAACCCTTATGCTTCTACAAACTCCATCACCTTTAGAAGTGAAAAGCAAACCCAGGATCTTGAATTAGCTTCTAGAAGCCAAAACCCTGGGGAGATTGAGAGAAAGGAGGAGAAGATTAAAGAAGACAATAAGGCCTAGGGATCGAAAATTGAAGATGCTACCCACATCCCATTCCCTGAAGCCCTATTGAAAACCAAGAAGAAGAAAATCGAAGATAGCAATGAGGAGCTCCTGAATTTATTCAAGAGTGTAGAGATCAATACTCCTCACCTCGATGCTGTTAAGCACATCCCGGCTTACACTAAATTTCTTGAAAGAATTGTGTACCCAAAAGCTTAAGCCGACAGAAACCACTCCGAGGAAGGTGATTCTCGCTGAGCAGGCAAGTTCTGTTATCTTGCATCACCTTCCTCAAAAGAAGAAAGATCCAAGTGCCCCCTTGATCTCATGCATTATTGGGGAATACACTTTTGATAGGGCACTATTGGATCTAGGTGCATCCATCAACCAAATCCCGACTTCTCTTTATGAGAGGTTTGGGTTAGGTGAACTCAGGCCAACCTCAGTAATGCTACAATTAGTGGACCGTTTGATCACCACACCAAGGGGCGTTACTAATGATGTAATTGTCAAGGTCAAGGTTCTCTATTTTCTCATAGATTTCCTCATCCTTGACATGGATGTACCTAATAATTTGAGGAAGACACCCATCATTTTGGAGCGTCCGTTCCTAGCTACCACCAAGGCCAACATAAACTATGGAAGTAGTAGTATGGAGATCACCTTTGGGGATAAGAAGCTAACTCTGGATATTTTTAAAGCGATAAGAGGATTGGAGGATTGTGGATTCATTGAGGAGCTCGAGGATTAGGATCTTGAGACTTGTATGATAATTAGTGCACTCGAGGACTCCACCAGCTTTAGCAAACCCAACCCACAACCCTCTGTGGTAGACCTGCCACATCTTGAAGAGGCTATTGATTTTGTTCATTCCCAGCTTCTTCCACTGGATCATCCTGATGAATCTTCGTCTGCATCCTCCCTACCTTCTATTCTAAACCCACCTCAGATTGAATTGAAACCATTGCCCAAAAATTTGAAATATGAGATCTTAGGACCTAAAAACATGCTCCTTGTGATTATTAGTGCTGATTTGACCAAGGAGTAAGAATCGAGGTTAATTAAGGTGCTTAAGAATAAGGAGCAAACTGGTTGGACCATCCACGACCTTAGGGGGATCTAGCCATCTCATTGTAATTATCGTATTTTAATGGAAGATGGATCCCACCCTTCTCGCGAGATGCAAAGGAGACTAAACCCAAATATGTGAGAAGTGGCCAAGAAGGAGATAATTAAGTGGCTCGATGCTAGAATTATATACCCAATCTCGGATAGTATGTGGGTTAGCCCCATTCTTGTACCCAAGAAGGCGGGAATAACCATTTCGACTAATGAGAAAGGGGGAACCTTCACCAGTCGTTCAGCTTCTGCTTGGAGAGTCTGTATTGACTATAGCAAGCTGAACACAGCCACTACAAAGGATTACTTTCCCTTGCCATTCATCGATCGAATCCTTAAAAGGTTAGCTGGGAAAAAATACTTTTGCTTCCTGGATGGTTATTCGGGATATAACCAAGTCCCTATCTATCACGATGACTAGGAAAAGACAATCTTCACATGTCCCTACGGAACCTTTGCATTTCGTAGAATGCCATTCGGGCTTTGTAATGTGCCTGTGACTTTTCAAAGGTGCATGCTAGTCATCTTTTCTGACATGGTGGGAGATTGTCTTGAGGTATTCATGGATGATTTCTCCATTTTCGGAGATTCTTTTGAGTCTTGCCTGGCTAACTTGGAATTGATCCTCCAGAGATGCATCAAAACATGGCTGGTCCTTAGTTGGGAAAAGTGCCACTTTAAGACTCAGGAAGGCATTATCCTGGGTCATGTGGTCTCTAGTTAGGTTATTGAGGTTGATAAAGCTAAGGTGGATGCTATCTCTAGACTTCCTCCACCCACATCCGTAAAACAGAACTACTCTTTCCTTAGGCATGTGGGTTTTTATAGAAGATTCATCAAGGATTTCTCGAAGGTTGCTCGACCCTTGAGTAACCTTCTGGCCAAAGACACACCATTCAAGTTTGATGAATCATGCCATAAGGCATTTGATTTGTTAAAAACAGCAGTCACCTGTGCCCTGGTTTTGCAACCACCGATCTGGACAGCCCATTTGAGATTATGGTTGACGCATCTGATTCTACCGTCGGTGCTATCTTGGGTCAGAAGATTGAGAAAAAGCCCTTTGTGATTTACTACACTAGCAAGACTCTGCACGAGGCCTAGAGGAACCACACCATTACTGAAAAGGACTTGCTAGCTGTAGTTTTTGCTTTTGAAAAATTTAGGGCTTATCTTTTAGGTTCTCATGTAATCATTTACACCGACCACTTGGCCTTGAAACATCTCTTGGCCAAAAAGGATGCCGAACCTCAACGTATTCGCTGGATTCTACTACTTCAAGAATTCGATATTGAAACCAGGGTTAAAGTCAGGGCACAAAATGTAGTGGCAGATCACCTCTCGAGAATCCTAATTGATTCTCCTCATCTAGATGTCTCGATCTCTGATACTTTTCTGGATGAGACTATCCTTACAGTCTCGGATATCCGAACACCATAGTTTGTGGATATCATCAATTATTTGGCCGTTGGTCAAATCCCCCAGGATTAGACCAAATAACAACGGGATAGACTTGTGTCTAAGGATAAATATTATTTTTGGGACGATTTCCAGTTGTATTGCATCGGTGCAGACCAGATTATTTATCGATGCATCCTAGAAATTGAGTTCCATAGCATATTTGAGTTCTGCCACACATCTGCGTGTGGACACTTTTTCGGTAAAAAGATGGTAGCAAAAATCTTACAATTCAGATTCTATTGGCTGTCATTATTTAAGGATGCCCAGGAATTCTCAAAGTCATGCACCCGATGGTAGACACTCGGGAACATGGCTAAGAGAGATATGATGCCCCTTAACCCAATACTTTCCATCGAAATTTTTGACATTTGGGGCATCGACTTTATGAGACCCTTCCCTCCTTCATTTGGACACCAGTATATTCTGGTCACTGTTGATTATTTGTCCAAATGGATTGAGGCAATTCCCACTTGGACCAATGACCACAATGTGGTCATCGATTTTGTGAAGAAAAATATCTTCAGTCGGTTCGGGGTTCCTCGGGCAATTAGCAGTGATGGTGGAACACATTTCACTCATGCCCAGTTTTGGAATTTACTGGGGAAATATGGGGTGAATCATCGGATTTCCACACTGTACCACCCTCAGACGAACGGACAGGCTGAGGTCTCCAATCGGGAGATCAAAAACATTTTGCAGAAAATTGTTAGGCCTCATAGGAAGGATTGGACCCAAAAGCTAGATGATGCTCTTTGGGCCTACCGTACGGCGTACAAAACGCCTATCGGTACATCTCCATTCCATCTGGTGTTTGGTAAGGCGTGTCACTTACCCATAGAACTTGAACACCAGGCATTTTTGGCCATCAGGAAATGTAATTTTGGCCTAGAATTGGCCAGGAAAACTAGGATGCTCCAACTATCTGAGTTGGAGGAGGTTCGATATGATGCTTGTGAAAATGCCATAATCTATAAGGTAAGGACCAAAGCTCTCCATGACCAGATGATTTCACATAAGAGCTTTGAGCCAAACCAGAAGGTTTGGCTTTTCGATTCTCGATTGAAGCTTTTCCCAGGAAAACTCAGGTCTAAGTGGGATGGCCCATTCATTATTGAGTGGATTTTCCCTAACGGGGCTATCGAAATCTCTAACATAAAGACGGGTAATATCTTGAAGCTTTGTTGACCACATGCTCCCTGAACCCATCTCAGACAAGGTTGCTCTTACCTTGCCTTAACCACCGTGGACCTATCATCGCCTAGCTGAAGCCATTAAACTCTTTACGTGTAAAGACTATTCCAAGCTGACCAGAATATCATGAAAACCAGGTGCTATTCTCCCACTTCTACTCTCCTGCATGCTTTCATTTTTAACAATGAGGACATTGCATTAGCTAAACAAAGGGGGGTAGATATTTCTTATGAATCTTTTTGTCAACCATAACAGTAATTTCCTATTTTTCATCTTAAAAAAAAAATGAAAAAAGACTTAGGAGATGAGAACTTAGGCATTAGGAGTTGCAAACATTAGGAATTGATACTTTGGGACCTGAATACTTGGACTCTTCCGATCTTCGGGCTTAATTCGCCCAGGTATCCAATCGAATGTGGACTTACTCTCGAGTCCTCGCCAAATAATTCCATTTTAGTTGGTTAATAAATTGGGGTGATAAGTATATGACTTATCAAACTGCCTTTTGATTTGAGGGGACTTTAAGCCTAAGCATCTACACACCTTTTGCACTAATTCACTTTTCGGTGGTTTCTTCGTAAATTGGGTAGCTAATGAACTATCTAAGGTGGTATGCCTGGCAAGTTGTCGGTGGTAACATCTCATCGGTTGGTTGTCTAGAGCTTAGCCACATGACCATTTTCGTCGTACTGCCTTTAGGTAAATCTTAGATCAAGGAAGACACCTACTTAAAAAAATAATGCTAACAAAAAAAATAGAGAAAAGGAGACAATAAAAAAAATAAACAAATCCACAATTCACCGCACGAGTATGGCTGGCAGGTTGCCATGGGTAATAGCCCATTGGCTGATTGTCCAGAGCCCAGCTCACAAAAATGCACAATAATTCCCAAAACACTTAGGGAAGAAGTGGGGAAGTAGAATAAACTGGGGAGATATACATTTGGTTCGCCCTTGCGTTGACCCCATAAATAAAAGTAGGGAGAAAGCTACCATTCGAAAAGATAAACCTCTAGGCAAGGTCACCTAGGGTTGTAGAAATCCGAAGTTCGTTTTAACAGCCGCTTAGTGAGTATTTCACTCTTTTCACTATATGCTTAGCACTTAGAGTCCTTTTCAAGTCATGGGCTGGTTGGGTAGTTATAAAAAGCTATCTCAAAACTCTCAAACTCCAAAAGTACAAAAAGAAATTAGAAAAGAAGAAGAAAAAAAAATTATGTATCTTCTCTTTTCAAATAAGGCAAGGGCTTGGACTGTTTGCATTTTGGTAGACACTCGGGCACTGTTGAGTTTTTGTAATTAAGTCTTAGAGTTGAGATTTTCTAAAGCAATCGACAAATTTTGCCTAAATAATCGAATCCTGACTCTACTTTTATACATAGCATTTATGTTAATTTTACTAGGGACAAGCAAAAAGTAAGCATGGGGTATGATAAACATGCATAAATTCATCGTAAAATACTTATTTATGATAGTTCCTAGGCCTAGCATTGCATATCATGATATAAATGTTGCACAAACATCCATTGCATTGCATTTAGGATAGTTGTATATTATGTACATTAATTCTATCATTTTACATGGCGAGGAGGTAGTGTAACACTTTTACAGGCTTCGGATGAAGAATCCAACCATACGGATAGATTCAGAGCGACGATCGCAGTCTGTTAACGCGAGAATAACCCCAATCAGAGCTTTGTAATACCCTCCACAAGAAGAAGAAGATGGATGGCCCAGATGGGGCTACGTGGTGCTATTTAGGCCACCCCACCTGAGCTGATACGTCCCTGAGCCCACCGTAAGATGAGATCCTAGCCATTGGATCTCAATCCAACAACTGAGATGTGCGCTCCATGGCTGAAGAAGCGTCTCTCCTCAGCTGACCTCAGGCAGCTCAAGGAAGGCCTCATCTCGACCATTGGATCTTCATCCAATAGTCGAGACTCACGACTGCATCACCGTCCACCTGACAATCCGTCTCCTTGGCCAAACAATGGAGCAGCTACTTTGCAAAGCAAGGGTGCATGTTTGACTCTCCAAAGCGCCACCAATTGGCCATAGAAGAGAAGTGCCTCAAATTCGACTGCCCGATCGTGCATAAGCGGCCAAGATGAGGCTACGTGGACACATAGCTAAGCGCGGATGCTGCATGTGGCCATCGACGCTCCTCAAGAATGTGCCATCTCACGCGCAATCAAGAGGCATGATCTTTGCGCCATCTCAGCCGTTCACCTTTGAATCAAATGGCCACGGCGCATCTGACCTCAGCGAAAGCTGCGGGCGTGAGCGGTGGGCGCTGGATTTTCAGCTATAGAAGAGTCGGCCTTTAGTGACACTTGCAGTTGTCAGTAAATGACCTATGTAGTGCGTGCTCTAGCTAAGGCAATGAAGAGGCGTGGATCTTCAGCGACAGCTCAAGCGGCCTTTAGTGACTCTTGTAGCTGTTGCTGAATGTCTGTGTGTGGGATGCTCTTCCACCCATCATTATATAAAGCCCGCTACACCCCCCATTCCTCTTCATCTCTACCTACTCTACTCCCACATACTCCTAAGCTCTAGCAAGCCTACCAACACTCCGTTAGAGCTTACTCTCAAGTTCCCAAGGCTCCTATTAGTGTAGCATCCCTTTGCCCCACCAAATATTCCTCCACCTTCTCATCACCATTCATAAGTAGTTGATGGGAACAACATCATGAACCCTAACTAGCCCATTTTGACCGAATGAAGAGAATAAAAGCTCCTACATAACCAACTAAAGGTCCTTACTCACTGAATAACCTTTCTAAGAGAAAAGCAAGAAACAAGGGGTAAAATTATAATTTTACCATTGTAGTACAACAACGAGTTTTCTCAAGGGCTAAACACAGGTTGAAAGGTCTTAACAATATAAAAAGTGGGTTGGATTTGACAGAAAAGGGTTTATGTGTACCCTGTGAATTAAATGACTTCTTGAAACCTTAAAATAGACCCACTTGATTAACCAAGGTTCTGGTCAGGATAAAATTCACCTAAACCCTCTAAAAATCATATAAAAATATTCTCTATGGTTTAGAACCTTCAAGTTGGCCATTGGAACCAAGCTTGACCTAGAATGGGGTCTCAAACAGATATTTATCCTAAATTAGGTTTTTGCATAAATTGCCCAGCCAAACATGGTCAAACCCAAAGTCCAACTTCACCATTGGATTTCTTAGGTCTAAATTAGGTTTTTACCAAAATTTGGACTTAAGGAGAACTCATCTTGACCAACTTTGCAGATAGGTCTAGCCTGATTACATTTGTACCCCTATATTTCAAAACCCTTGCAAAAGCCCCCTAGCTTCTTCATCATTCTCGCAATTAGGTCCCTCCACCATTATAGTGGAGGAATCCTACTCGGGTGAGCTTTAGAGGGTGGTTTCTCCCTGTGACGGGAACCGTTCTCGAGCATTTGAAAGTCGTCGGAAATTGTAGTATAGTAGCTCAAAAACGTTCGTCAAAAATTAAGTTTATAAAAATTACGACACTAGAGTCCCGGTCGTTCGTCTCAGGGAGGCATTTGATTTAATTTTGAAATTGATCTTTTTGCCACTCTACTTTATTTAGAATCGCATGCTAGTTCATGATTATTACGTATTTAGGTACGACATGCTTAGTTGCAAGAATATTAGGAGTTAGAAATAGGCAACATTTATCAAGCAAATGATAATAGCAATCAATAAGCTCATTGTGATTTCACAACATAGAGACATATATATATATATATATATATATAAGCATTTTTCATTCATTCAGTAAGAGTTGTTTGCAACAGAACTATAGATGAAAGCTTGTACAGAAATGCTTGGAATTTAAATCTATCTACCAGAAAATGACTACATACAAGAATCAATGGGGGGGATTTCGCATGGATCATTGGGGGAGAAGTAAGACTACGCTATTAAGTAGTAATAAAGGAAATAAGATTATGAAGAGCATAAACTAAATCTAGCAGAATGGAAGGGCATTCAGGGGTGGTCCCCGATGGCTTTGGAGTGGTCGGGAGGAGAATGAGAGGCGGCCAATGTAGCTTAGGCCGACCCTTGGAGAGAGGGAGGAGTGATCTAGCATCCCAGCATGATGTCCTCCATGGTGGTGGTAGTGAGCTCGTGGAGGTGGAGTGAGCTAAGTGGAAGTGGGCATAAATGGCACCAATGGAGTGAATTTGCCAAGGAAGTGAATGGGTGCAAATGGCCACCCCTTAGGTCTTTTTATAGACCTAAGGGAAGCTCTCTAGAGAATTATGGAATTCTATAGAGTGGCCTATGGTGGGAGCTAGTGGGAGAGTGAGAGATAGAGGATGGATGGTGGTTTTTAGATCCACCAAATGTGGATCTAAAAATTGAATGGCTCTTGGTTGCTAATTTTGGCAACCAAGGCAACCACACATGGTAGAGAGTTCTAGAGAACTTTAGGCTAGGTATTTTCCTGTGGATGGTGTGTGTGGGTCAAAACTTAGGTGGCTAGGTTGATTAGGTTAGGTTCTAGTGGGTTTAGGTCAAGGTATGTCTCAAATTAGGGTTATAAACCCTAATTCACTAAGGTGAAGTGCAATTAAACTTAATACAAGTTTAATTGGGCATGTGGAAACTTAATTGAGAGTAAAAAAACTCAATTAATTTAGGTCTAGGTCAATTGGACTCTCACTGAGTCCAATTGGACAGTGTATGCTGAGAGCAGGGCTCAATTGGACTCAATGAGTCCAGTTGAATAGGCTGATGGAATTGACTAAGATCCAAGTCAATTAGGTTTAGTGAGGACCTAATTAGGCCCTTAGGGAGGTCTAGAGGTGATGTACTAGGGTTAGGGCACTTTAATTTAGGTTCCTATGAGGTTGGAATTGGGTTTAGGGACCTAGAGATCCAATATCAAGGCTTAAATCTCAAAATAGGAACTGAAGAGCAGTATCAGACGTCTAATAATAGTGTCAGACATCTTATACTTAAAAATCATAAGTACAGACTTGTTGTCTGGACGTCCAATCAGAGTCAGGAGGGATTTTGGGTTCTGATTTGGGCATTCTGTAGAAATTGGACGTCTGACAAAGTGTCTGGACGTCCAATAACACTGCAAAAGTGGGTTTGAGGTGTGCGGGAGATGGCTAAGGGTCCTGGACGTCCTATTACTTATCTGGACGTCCAAATAAGGGTTGGAACTAGGGTTTTATGGCTTCCTAGGGTGTTGTGACCTAATCTAAGGGTGGTTAAGGCTTGGGGAAGTCTCTAGGCTATCCTAGGGCTAGGATAGACCTAAGCTCTTCACATTTTACTGCTTTATTCCAACTTAATAGCATAGCAAACCTTTAACTCCCTTACATTATTTTTCCTACATCTAATCTAAGCCTTCTGCTCTAGTTTTGCTGCAACTCCCGTTATTCCTGATCCAGCTTCAGATCTTGCTCCAGATCCAGCTCCAGATCTCCTTATTACCTGTAATCAACATAATGTACTTAATTAGCACATTATAACATTAATTTATGCATTGCTAAAGTAAAGTAGTAAAGATGTAGATAATGCTTATGCATACATGAATAATCCAAACTTATGCTAAGTTCTAGCTTAATCTAGGTCAATTAAGACCTATGATTGCTGCGCAATCATACCCCCATACCTAAATCTTGCTAGTCCCTAGCAAATGCAGGACTAATTTATTTACAAAAAGGGTCCCTAAGGGATTGATTATTTTATCAAGTGTATGCATAGAGATTTGTCTCCTTTTTGTTTTCATCCTTTGCTATAGAAATCTAGACAATCGTGAAAGTGCAGCTATGTAGCTTTTGCAACGGATTCGAGTGAAAATCTAATTTACCTCTAAAGCCTGTACTTGACCCCTAGTAAAAATTCTAGAGGGATAGGCGGACTTCTTCCCTCGGGGTACTCAAGATATTCTATGAATTTTACCCCGGCTTTAGGCTTAGGTAGAAAATCTCTGAGGGAAAGAATTATATATTTGGTGGCACATTCTCACTTGGTGCTACATAAAGAGTAGTATTATAGAATCTAGATTCTCGGATTACTAAGTAACTCAACTCAGAGAAAGACGAGAAAAACTATTCTCTCTTTTGATTCCTTTATATTTATTCTCTCTTTTTCTTTTTATTAGAGCTCACTATCTCACCAGATTCACACATATGATCTATATTTGGTGGTATCACTAGGCATTAACACTTTAATTGAGTTCTCATACCCCTAATACTAAGTCGGGATTCCTCAGCTAGTATTCGGGCGGTCGGAAACAAATGAAAAATAGGTTAAGGCCATATTTTATGGATCTCAATTTTATTTGGTGGTATTGCCTCGATGAAATAAACACTAAGTATTCATTCTTTTCTTTGCTTTTTCTTCTTTTTCTATTTTCTTTTTCTTCTTTTTTTTTTCTTTTTCTTTTTCAACATAACACAATTAGCATACATCCATGAACTTTATTGAGGAGGCATTATTAGGGATTGGTGGCACTCAAGAGACATTGGGTGGCTTATTTGGTGGAAGTGCCTACTCATGGCACCGGGAAAGATGGATAGGATGGCATATTTCTGACCTTGACATCAATACCCTCCTTCAGCCGCAGATTTCGTAAAGAATGGTCGTAACCATCCGCCTTAGCCCTAGTTTTATGAAAACTCGCTCTCCACGTATTTGCCTTATTCGGTGGCTCTCGCAATTTTGTACAAAAATGTATACATGAGAATCGAGAGCGAAAACTATGTCTAAACTCAAAGTATCATCACCTAATCATCTAGGATTCCAGATTCCTCACACTAATCTTGGAGCACCAGTACACTCTACTCTCATCTCACACTATTTGGTGGATTTTTGGAAGAACATCTGCTTGACTCCCAAAACACTGTTGATGTAAACAAGTTTACACTACTTAAGATGTCTATTTATGCATGTTCTTAAGTATAGGATTGCATTGCATACTATAAATATTGCATAACATGCATCATCATGCATTTAGAGTAGTTTGAATAAAATGGGGGTTAATTGTCTCCTTTTATGTTCATGGACAGGGTAAACTTTTTATCGGGGCCTCGGATCAAAGATCCAACCGTATAGATTTGATTAGGGCGATGATTGGAGTTCAACAACTCCAAGATCGCCCTAATCAGACATCTGTAGCATTAGATAGTGACTGGGGAACCCTAGAAGATCAAGGGCCAAGATGGTGTGAATCCACACTTCAAATGACAAATCTGACCACACAAATGGATTCAGATCGATGATCGTAGCCTAACGACGAGAAAATCGACTCAATCCGACACCCGTGGCACCATCTACATCATCCAGAAGATGGATGGCCAAGATGGCGCCACGTGGTGCCATCTCAGCCATCCAACAGGTCCTCAGAACCACCGTTTCCTCTCCAAAGAAAATCCAATGCGCGATCGGGGCCGTTGGATCTTGATCCAACGGTCTTGATCGCGTGTTCAAAAGTTCAGCCACCCGCCCATCCTCGCGCGTAGCATAGTGGATAAGGCATTCGGTCGCCTTCAAACGCACGTTCGAATCGCAGGGTGCGGTGAGCGAGCGCGAGGAGCGTCGGAACATCATCGAACGACTATACGGGCCCGATAGCGCTCACGCACTATTAGACATGTGGCGAAGACATGGCATCACACGCGATAAGGCACGCGGCTGAGGCGGGCGATGGACGCATCTCAGCCGTTCGATCTTGCAATCGAACGGCCAAGATTTAAAGTATGTGAACATGTGTTGAGGAGCAGAAGGCAAGCGGGTGCACGCGCGCCACCCACGAAGGCCACGTTTGGACCTTTAGCGACGGTTTTATCCGTCAGTAAATGTCCTGAATTAATGTTTTTAGAGTTGTAATGACCAAATTGCCCTCACTCCTTGCAACTATAAAAGGAGACCCCCTCCATACGAAATTCTCATCCCTTCCTTCTCTTCTCTCCCTCTCCAAAGCTCAAGAGAAGCTTATCCCTCACCCGGGATGCTTCTCGCGAGATAAAGTCAATTTTTCATCCCCTTTCAGAAGCGAATCCCACGACGATGATGACGTGTTGCCCCGTTCCCGTTCTTCCGCTTCGTCCTCCTTCGTCCTGCTCCATCCTCCTTCATCCAGGGGTTGTCCCGTCTGGCTCGTCCTCCAAGCGACCGTCAAGGAGGATATCTCTCTCCCCATTCTTTTTTCTGCTTTCTAGAATAGATTTACTGCTTTCTAGTGTAATCATTTTCCCACTTTCTAGTCGTAATATTTAGTGTAATGAACAATCCTTTCGATAATGAATTCCATGTGCATTCTATATCTCTTTTGATTTTTGTATTATTCTCTCTCTCTTATGCTCTCTCTCTATCTCTCTCTCTTCTATTTATTGTAAATAGTTAGATAGTTCTAATCAATTAATTTACTTCATGACAAATAAAATAAATTTATGTTTTTAAATCAAACGTCTGCCTCCCTGTGTTCGACCCGGGATTTCCATTGTAGTATAAATTTTATTTGTTGAACACGAGTTCTTCGCTTTCATACTACGACGACAGGTTTTTGAAAACCAAACATGTTTGCATAGCAACTCGACGTTCAACATTTTGGCGTCGTTGCCAGGGAGGCGACGCTCTTTGATTTTTTCTTCGCGTTTTTACAACTTACAAATCATTTACCTCACTTCTCTCCTTTCTTATTGTGATTGCAGGTACTCTCTTAAGACGAGCAAAAGCGGTAGATTGGAGTAAAGTGCTATGGAAGGTTTGTAAGTTATCCCCCACCTCCCACCCATTAGATTTCATTCCACAACATAATAACACAAACATTAATCAACCTAGGTGTTCTTATAAACTCAAAGGTTAGATTGTTTGTTGCTTGACACCTACACCCTCCCCAACCTCCACATTTAAAAAGAAAAAAAAAAATCTCACAGAGGTACACAACCTCATCTGATTTTCAAGCTCAACCGGTAAGCCGATCTTTGGATCCAGTACACACATCTAAACACATAATTGAGTAGAAATCAGATTATGTAATCACTTGTGTGACTAATTAAGTGGTGCAACAGGCCAATTGTTTGAGTTGATTGGGTCGTACCACTTCAATTAAAATCAATTCATCAAGTAGCTGCCACTTAGGTTCAACTCTTAGGGATTTACCAGGCACTCCACATTCTTTTAAATTTTAAAGGAAAACATTTTCACTCGTGCTTTCAAAACCTGGTGTGCCAACAAAACTTGTTTGAAAACACCTAAAGTTGAATCCTAAAAGCTACTAAGCAAGATTTGAACTCTAAAATTCACCGCATCAAAAATAATCTTGCTTGAAAACCACTGGTTGTGCATGCACACACAAATCAATCAATCATTAAGGGCACAACTCATATAAAGGGCCCATCACATTCCAATGCACATTCAAACCTAGCCCTAAATAAAATATAGTAGACGTTGGCCTTAAGGATTCGACTCGCTCTTCAGAGCCCAGAATGAGATTATTTTCTATTAATCTGTTTCTACTGTTCAATCAGATGTCTAGCTAGGGGAGTAGAATCAAACGAACGTGGCTGGGGGGTACACTAGGAACCGAAGGCGCAAGCCAAAGGAAGAACCTTCTCCCCAGTCCCTCCTAACTGGTTGGATTTAACAGATAAAAGTAGATTAAATCGTTTCTCTATCTCAAGATGGGTTTTAGGAGTCTGTAGGTCTTTGGGCTAGCCCACTTAAGGATAGGTTTGATTGTTTGTATTGCAGGGTGCCTTTCTTCCTCTCATTTCTCATGAATCCTTCCACATATTAAACGCATTCTCGCTCTTTCCCTCCTATTTTGAATTATCCTCAACATGATGATTATCCCGACTCATACTGTAATCAACCATCAGTTAGTTGAGATAACTTGGATTGGGGATATAGTTTCGGACCTCCGTGTTTAGGGTCTAACCCTGAACACTATGATTGTGATTTCTATCCTTCTCAGAGTCACATCGATTATAGATTGTCACCCTTTCATGAACAACCAAATACAATCTACAATCAAGAAGGATACACTGATCCTTACCCATCCTCTGATTACACTGCCTTTAGGTCGTCATCACCTTTTGAACAATCTGAAATGACCTATTATCAGGAAGAGTATAAAGAATCTCAATTCGTTAATTCCCCTGCATTGATCCCAAACCCGCCCAACCTTGAACCAACTCATTTGGTTCAGGGTAACTAGGTTCAAGATAAGGTTCTGGCTAACTTGAGGAATATCATACAATCTTTTGAAGTTTAGCCAATACCTTGCATTGAGAGATTGGAGCCTTTGATTCAGATGATTGATGATTTGAATATGTATTTGTTGGATTGGCTCGAGGATGTTAAGGATAAGAACCTGGGTGAGTTTCTACTTGGAAAATTAGCAAAATTGAGGATGAGATTTGTGGTTGCTTTAGTTCAGTTGTGGGATGATTCCCAGGATGAACTCACTTCAGGAAAGCCAATTTCAGAATCCGTTCAGCCACCTGTTGGGGAGGACACGTGTTATGAGGCTGACCAGATTGAATTAGAGCAACCAATTAAAGAAGATCTGATTTCTTCACCTGAGACCCCTGAGCCGGGGTACGAAGAAACGTATGTCTCCATGGACCAGAAAGTGATGGATGATTTTGAGACATACATTAAAATGGATCTTGATTTCTTTGATTCTGATGGTGAAGATTCAAGTTACGAAGTCTCACACAAGTTTATAGAATATGATTTTTGTGAGACGATTAGGCCTGAGGAATCTGATAGATCATTTGATAGCCCAATAATTGAGGAAACTGATTTTATTGGGGCTTACATTATGGATCTAGAATCGCATTTCTTGGAGGATTCAATTCAATGCCCTGATTGTCAGTTACACCCTGTTGAGCTTATCGATGATTCTATTTCTGAGATAATTAGACCTAAGTCAATTCTGATTCAGCCACATCATTTAGACTTGAAAATTTCACACGGGGTGATTAATATGCAACAGGTCTCGGAATTTAACATTCTGATTGATGAGGATAGGAGTTGGGAAGTTTTGATTTGGGAAGCTAACTTTAGAGGAAAAGAAGATTAAGTCTAAGGGTTCCAATTCATCTGAAACCATCAAACCAGGACCCTTACGACATCTATTCTGAGGATGTCCAACCTAAGCATACATTCAATGATTATCCTTTTGAGCTTGATTTCTCTGTAACCCAACTTTTTAGTCTTGGGTTGCATCCTCATAAATCGCAAGCCCGACCCCGCTTGCATACTGATTTTAGGTTTTGGGTAATTTTTATCCAGAACCTGAGATATTCTCGATTATGGGGTATGGGCCTGCACCACAATCTGGTCCACATTTGTGGACATCTACCGATAGGTCAGAGGTTTCTTATGTTTATTCTGATTCTGACCTGCACCTGTGAATTCTTTATTTCTCTTCTTTGTATAGTGTGCCTAGCTGAAGGCACTAAATTCAGCACATATATAGTTCTTTTTAGTTTCTATCTCAGAGTGGACCTGACATTCACGCAATTCAGGTGCCTTTTTCTCTATTCCACTCTATTTTGTCTTTTTAATACAATGAGGACATTGCATTTGATAGGCATAAGGGGGTGGATATTCATCTCTGAATTTATTCGTCAGCTCCGTAGATTTGTTTTATTTTCTTTTATTAAAAAAAAATGGAATTAGGAAAGAGAACTTGGGTTTAAGAAAGTTTTCAATCTTAGGAAATACCACATTTTGATTTGAACACAAAGACCCTTCAGGTCTTTGGACTTAATCATTCCGTGTATCCACTAAAATGTGGATTTGTTTCTCGAGTCCTCACCAACTTGAATTTTATTTTAATTGGAGTAAATAAGTTTGGGTGATAAGTACACGACTTACCAACCCGCCCTCTGATTTGTGGGAACTTTAAGCCTAAAGCATCTACATACTATCTTGTCACTGACTCGTTAATCGATGATTCTAACAAAAATTAGGTAGCTAATGAACCTTCTAGGGTGGTATGGCTGGCAAGTTATCATGGGTAACAACTCATAGATAGGTTGTCCAGAGCCCAGTCACTGGACCTCTCTTTTTGCTGCCTTTAGGTAAATTTTAGACCAGGGAAGCCACCTACTTAAAAAGAGAAAAAGAAAATCAAAAAGAAAAGAAAAAGAAAAAATGAAAAGGAGAAAAAAAAAACCACACTTCGCCGCACAAGTATAGCTGGCAAGTTGTCATTGGTAACAGCTCATCGACCAGTTGTCCAGAACCTAGCTCAATAAATGCACTGAAAAATCCCAAAACACTTAGGAAGAAGCGGAGAAGTAGAATAAATCGAGGAGATATACACTGGATTCACCCTTATGTTGACCCCGTAAAAGAAAAATAAAAGTAAGGAGAAAGCTACCAGTTGTAAAGATACACCTTTAGGCAGAATTCTTTTTTAGGTCACCTAGAGGAGTAGAAATCCAAAGTCCATTTTAACTGTCGGTCAACAAGTCTATCACATTCACAATAAGATACTTAGAACTTAGGGTTCTCATCAAATCTTGGGTGAATTGAATGGTTGTAGAAAGCCACTCTTAAACCCCAAAACCTGAAAATCCAAAAAACTTAGAAAAGAGGAAAAAGAGAAAAAGAAATTTTTCCTTGAATAAGGTGAGGGCTTGAGGCAATCTGAATTTTGGCAGATACTCGAGCATTATTGTGTCTTTGAAAGTTCAGATCCTAAGTAGACATTTTCTTAGTGATTGAAAATAACTCATGCCCAAATAATCCAACCTGATTCTTTTATAAATAGCATATAGTTTTTGCTAGGGACTAGTAAAAGATAGGCATGGGGGTATGATGTAAACATGTTTACACTACTTAAGATGTCTATTTCTGCATGTTCTTAAGTATAGGATTACATTGCATACTATAAATATTGCATAACATGCATCATCATGCGTTTAGAGTAGTTTGAATAAAATGGAGGTTAATTATCTCCTTTTATGTTCATATACAAAGAAAACTTTTTATTGGGGCCTTGGATTGAAGATCCAACCGTACAGATGTGATCAGGGTGACGATTGGAGTTCAACGACTCCAAGATCGCCTTAGTCAGACATCTGTAGCATCAGATAGTGACCAGGGAACCCTAGAAGATCAAGAGCCAAGATGGTATTAATCCACAGTTCAAACGATAAATCCGACAGCACGGATGGATTCGGATCGACGATCGCAGCCTAACGGTGCGAAAATCGACTCAATCCAACACCCGTGGCATCATCTACATCATCCAGAAGATGGATGGCCAAGATGGCGCCACATGGCACCATCTCAGCCATCCAACTGCCCTTAGGACCGCCGCTGCCTCTCCAAAGAAAATCCAACATGTGATCTGGGCTGTTGGATCTTAATCCAACGGTCCTGATCTCGTGTTCAAAGTTCATCCACCTGCTCATCCACTCGTGCAGCACAGTGGATAAGGCGTTCGGTCGCCTTCATATGCACGTTTGAATCGCAAAGCGCGGGTGAGCGAGCGCGGGCGAGCAGGGGCGAGGAGCATCGGATCATCATTGAATGGCTGTGCATGCCCAATAGCGCTCACGCGCTATTAGATGCACGGCGAAGACGCGGCATCACAAGCGATGAGGTGCGCGGCTGAGGTAGGCGATGGAGGCATCTCAGCCATTCGATCTCGCAATCAAATGGCCAAGATTTAAAGTATGTGAACATGCGTTGAGGAGCGGAAGGCGAGCGGGCATGTGCGCGCTGTCCACGAAGGCCACGTTCGGACCTTTTGCGGCGGTTTTATCCATCACTAAAGGTCCTGAATTAATGTTTTTTGAGTTGTAATGACCAAATTGCCCCCACTCCTCGCAACTATAAAAGGAGACCCCCTCCATACAAAATTTCCCTTCCTTTTCTCTCCCTCTCTAAAGCTCAAGAGAAGCTTGTCCCACGCCCGGGATGCTTCTCGCGAGATAAATTCAATTTTTCGTCCCCTTTCGGAAGTGGATCCCGCGACGATGATGACGTGCTGCCCCGTTCTTGTTCTTCCACTTCGTCCTGCTCCGTCCTCCTTCGTTTAGCCGTCGTCCCGTCTGGCTCGTCCTCCAAGCGACCGTCGAGGAGGATATCTCTCTCCCCATTCTTTTTACTGCTTTCTAGAATAGATTTACTGCTTTCTAGAGTAGATTTACTACTTTCTAGTGTAATCATTTTCCCACTTTCTAGTCATAATATTTAGTGTAATGAACAATCCTTTCGATAATGAATTCCATGTGCATTCTATATCTCTTTTGATTTTTGTATTATTCTCTCTCTTATTCTCTCTCTTCTATTTATTGTAAATAGTTAGATAGCTCTAATCAATTAATTTACTTCGTGACAAATAAACTAAACGCGTGTTTTTAAATCAAATGTTTGCCTCCCTATGTTGGGCCTGGGATTTCCATTCCGGTATAAATTTTATTTGCTGAAGATGAGTTCTTCACTTTCGTACTACGACGACAGGTTTTTCATAACCAAACACATTAGCGTAGCAACTCGTACGTTCAACAACTATCCAGAGGTTTAGGGAAAGAAGCATTACTTCTTCTCGACAGACTGAAGATGTTTATCGACCTTCACCATGAATCCATTGCAAATTCTACGTGTGTGTGAAAAGTTGTACTGGATTCCAGATTACAGGAATCAACTAGAGGATAAAATCTCTAATGCATTCTCTTAATAAAATAATCTTATTCACGAATGCAATATGTATATGTGGTATAAACATGTAACCTCATATAATTTGTACTTCGTGAATTTCCCGTATCGGGTTACAATCGGCTTGACCCTAAATTTAGAACAAAAGGTGAGCGGGTGAGTCGAAAGTGGCTGTTGCGAATGATTTCTAGCTCCAATGCAAGCATTCGAGGTGGAGTCGATTGTTCTTTTGTTTAAGGTCCTAAAGTATGTTTTACATGAAACTCTGAGGTTTTCCTAAGTGTTGGCATAAAAAATTTTTCAATTTTTCTGTATCTACCCGCCCATGCCTAAGTTCTTGCATATCCTCATGCATGAATGTAAAAGAAAATAAATACTGTAGGGGAAGGATGGGTAGAAATCACCTATAATTGCTCCAGAAATTATATTCAGCACCGGCCAACCTGTTAACATGCAATATACAAAAGGGAAATATGCTAAAAATATGCTATGTATAAAAATGGTTATATATAAATGATGGTGGAATGTGGAGTGAATGGTATCTATACGTGCTGAGTTTAACGCCTCCAGCTGAGTGAGCACTCAATCAGATGTGTCATTTCTAGCATAGGAGCCGGCTAAGATTAAGAGAAAGATATGCTCGTATGCTCCCAGAATCAGTGGTCCAAAGATGCGAACCAGCAAATTGTGCACCCGTACTCTAAAAAGTCTAGCTATAAGAAAGTGTGGAGTGGTGGTGGAAAATAGAGGATAATCAGAGGGGGGATCATGATGTTGATTTAGCTGATTTATCATGTCCCACAATTCAGCATGAAGTCGCTGAGGGAGTAGATCAAAATGTATCTCAGAACTAGAATTTGAGTCATAGGGATCCTCATAATGATAATTGACATCAAAGATCATGCCCTATCCAGGCTCTGGGTCATATGGGGGTATCCATGAAAGTAGAAGATCTGTGGGGAGGTCATTGAAATCCTCGTCAGAAATTACTTCATCCTCATCAGTACCCATCTTTGATTCATCAGAGGCTGTCTCCTCAGGCTCAGAGTCGAGCCATCTATTAGATTGACTAGGATGATAGGTGTGCGTCCCCAACTCCTTCTGCTTAAAGCTTCACCCTCATATGCATTGGGTTCCTCAGTAATTTCCTACATCCATAGCTATTTCTGGTCTTCTGATATCATGCTCGGGGATAGAAAGTGTCATCTCAAAATCTTTAGCATCCGAATTAAGGATGTAGGTGAAAGAAGAAGAGTGTAGATCAAAAGATGTTGGCTCCAGCATAGGTTCACCTACAATGGGAAGTGGCTTAGGCTGATCAGTAGTGTCGCATGTAATGCTTGCCTCAAGATCCATATCCTCAATTGGATCTACTTCCCTTGTCTCAATTAGGTTATCTAACCCAGGAGGTCTCTCCCAAGATTCAGGATAATCTGATTGCAACTCAGTCCTGGAGATATCAGTCCTTTCCTCAATTTCAGATGAACCCATTCGGCATACTTTCTACTCCTGTCTCATATCCATGCTAGATTCCTTTTCCCCTGAGTGATCTTCCAGTATCTGCTCTTGAGAATCTTCCGTGTGTCCTTCCAGCATAATTGTTTCAGATTCCTCGAGGTCTTCAAGGCTATTTTCCACTTGATATCTCAAAAGTAGTAGTTCTTGAGTTTCCCGATTTTGTCTCATTAGTCTTGCTATCTCTGCTATTTCCTGAAGAAGCTCCATCACAGCTTGTTGATGCGGAATCCAGCTTTGTCTTTGGTTCAGCTCAATGATAGCCTAGATTTCGTGTAGATAGGATGCAGCCTTTTCCTTAGCGCTTGCTATAGCTCTCTGTATTCTATAATGTGGCCGCATATGCACCGGTAGCTCTTCAGGGGTTCCAGGGGGTGAATCAGGTCTACCCATGTTCCATGGGTGAGAACCAGGAGTATGAGATCCATATCATGGGTTATAAGATGCGGTCCTTTAAGGGATCGATAGGTATGGGTCATAATATCCAGGGTTAGGATATGGGTTAACCATTTTGGTAACCCGAGGAGAAGGATCAAGCGAAGCGAAAAGTCATCTTCGCCACCTTGGGTTCTGATCCTAAGGTTGAGCTGATTCAGTGACCCGGGCTCTCAGATAAGCTCGTGGGTCCAACTCTCCTGGATCCTGATTAGGTCCAGATCCAGGGTTAGCCATTGCAACTAAGTAGATAGAAGTGACTCGCCTCCTTGAGAGCGACTCCCAAGGTCCAATCAATCAATGTCTGAGTGACCTCCTTCCTTGCATACACCACCCAACCCTTGGGTTGGTGTAGCCAAGCAGGACAAGGCTAAGGCCCTGTCAATCAAATGGTCCTTATGGATCAAATGAATAGATTTTTTGTTAGAAATTTAAATTCCTGAAGATAAGTTTGTCGTTCAACCGATTGAAAGTGATTCCCGCCTTTCAAGCTAACCTAGCCAGTCCGGTTACGGGGGGACTAAGGGGAAGGTTCTTCCTTTGGCTTAGGCCTCTGGTTCCGTTGACCCCCGAGCCGCGGTTGTTTGACACTGCCCCACAGACTTAGTCTCCAAGTTTCGCAAGAGAGATTAAAAACACCCAGTAGTATGACAACGAACTCGGGTTGATTTCGTGTTTTAAAATTAATTTTTAACTCGTTTTCTTCAGTGGGGTTTGTGGTGAGTGGCCCACAAGGTGACCAAGCTCACTGGCTAACTAGACTTGATTAAGTATAGGTTAGCCCAAAGTGTGGTCTCTAGTTGTAACCCTAAAGATTCAACCTAAGTTGCATGCACTTCTAGGGTTTTTCTTTTTTTTTTTTTGTTTCAGCAGACCACAAAAGTGATGTTGTTCTCTGATAATAATTGGAATCTAATTAATTTGAAATTTTGTGAGTAGATTCCTTCTTCAATTAGTTTTTCAGAGAATATTTTTTTGAAATTTTTACTATTTCAGCCGAATTTTTAGGGAATTTTGAATATTAGGGGATCAGATCTGGACTTTTGACCCCTAGTTGGTTTTTCTGCTTTGAAATAGTATCAAATGAATTTAAAAATTTAGGAAAAATATGAAAAATAAAGCCAATGAGATCAGCTTTCAAACCCCACCATTTTTAGTTAAAACAAATTCACGGATTGCTCTGAATCACTTTTTGAAATTTCAAAAATTTTGAATCTGGGTTAGTCTGACCCCCACGTACTTTGCGAATTTTCAAAAATTATATACTTGGAATTTTTTTAAAAGACAGTGGCTTTCGAAAGATGTTTTGAAAATGAAGGTTTAGCCCAAATTTCAGAATTTTTCACTTACTAATTTTTCGGCAATCGAATTTTTAGATCAAGTTTGAAATCTGGCCGAAAATCAGAAGATGGTGGAAAAGTTTTTTAAAGAGGTTTGAATTTGAAATCAAAGCTTTCCACCAAAAATGCTTTTTTTTTCCAAAACTTTTGCATGTTTTTTTTTTCGAAAAGAAATTTTCAAAGGATTCAACGAAAATATATTTTTTTTCTTTTTCAAACTAACCTAGATTCGAAAGGAAACCTAATCTAGATTTTTTTCAAAATTTTCTTTTTTCTTTTTTTCCTTTTTGACAAAAATGTGTAAAATATATATTTTTTTTAAAGAATTTTCAAAGGAAATTGCAGAAAGTAAATCTACTCCTAGGGTTCATAAAAGAAACCTAATGTAAGGGGAGATGATGTGCACCTGAATTTTTCTTTGTCGCACTCGATGTGTGCACAGATCTCGTTTTCCTTTTGTTTTTCCTGCACATCAAAAATAAAGTAGAGAGAAATTTGTTAGTGATAATTTCAAAGATCGCAATCATAGAAAAAGACGTTGCCTCCGCGTCAACGGTGCCATTTGACGGGAACCGTTCTCGCGCATTTGAAAGTCGTCGGAAATCATACTATAGTCGTGCAAAAACGTTCGTCAAAAATTAAGTTCGTAAAAATTACGAGACTAGAGTCCCAGTCGTTCGTCTCTAGGAGGCATTTGATTTACTTTTGAAATCAATCTTTTTGCCACTTTACTTTGTTTAGAATCGCATGCCAGTTCGTGATTATTACGTATTTTGGTTTGACATGCTTAGTTGCAAGAATATTAGGAGTTAGAAACAGACAACATTAATCACGCAAATGATAATAGCAATCCATAAGCTCATTGTGATTTCACAACATGGAGACATATATATATATATATATAAAAGCATTTTTCATTCATTCAGTGAGAGTTGTTTGCAACAGAACTATAGATGAAAACTTGTACAGAAATGCTTGGAATTTAATTCTATCTACCAGAAAATGACTGCATACAAGAATCAATGAGGGGATTTCGCATGCATCATTGGGGGAGAAGTAAGACTAAGCTATTAAGCAGTAGTAAAGGTAATAAAATTATGAAGAGCATAAACTAAATCTAGCAGAATGGAAGGGCATTCAGGGGTGGTCCCCGATGGCCTTGGAGTGGTCGGGAGGAGAATGAGGGGTGGCCAATGTAGCTTAGGTCGATCCTTTGAGAAAGGGAGGAGTGATCCAGCATCCCGGCATGATGTCCTCCCTGGTGGTGGTAGTGAGCTCGTGGAGGTGGAGTGAGCTAAGTGGAAGTGGGCGTGAATGACACCAATGGAGTGAATTTGCCAAGGAAGTGAATGGGTGCAAATCGCCACCCCTTAGGTCTTTTTATAGACCTAAGGGAAGCTCTCTAGAGAATTTTGGAATTCTATAGAGTGGCCTATGGTGGGAGCTCGTGGGAGAGTGAGAGATAGAGGATGGATGGTGGTTTTTAGATCCACCAAATGTGGATCTAAAAATTGAATCCTCTTGGTTGCTAATTTTGGCAACCAAGGAAACCACACATGGTAGAGAGTTCTAGAGAACTCTAGGCTAGGTATTTTCGTGTGGATGGTGTGTGTGGGTGTGTATGGGTCGAAACTTACGTGGCTAGGTTGATTAGGTTAGGTTCTAGTGGGTTTAGGTCAAGGTATGTCTCAAATTAGGGTTATAAACCCTAATTCACTAAGGTGAAGTGCAATTAAACTTAATACAAGTTTAATTGGGTGTGTGGAAACTTAATTGAGAGTAAAACAACTCAATTAATTTAGGTCTAGGTCAATTGGACTCTCACTGAGTCCAATTGGACAGTGTGTGCTGAGATCAGGGC
The DNA here is from genome assembly GCA_037157565.1 of Thalassia testudinum. Taxonomy (NCBI): domain Eukaryota; kingdom Viridiplantae; phylum Streptophyta; class Magnoliopsida; order Alismatales; family Hydrocharitaceae; genus Thalassia; species Thalassia testudinum. The sequence goes on from JAZHRO010000073.1 coordinate 116,487,133, forward strand.
TCAATTGGACTCAATGAGTCTAATTGAATAGGCTGATGGAATTGACTAAGATCCAAGTCAATTAGGTTTAGTGATGACCTAATTAGGTCCTTAGGGAGGTCTAGAGGTGATGTACTAGGGTTATGGCACCTTAATTTAGGTTCCTATGGGGTTGGAATTGGGTTTAGGGACCTAGAGATCCAAGATCAAGGCTTAAATCTCAAAACAGGAACTGGAGAGCAGTATCAGACATCTAATAATAGTATCAAATGTCTTATATTCAAAAATCAGAAGTCCAGACTTGTTATCTGGACGTCCAATCAGAGTCAGGGATTTTGGGTTTTGTTTTGGGTATTCTACAGAAATTGGACGTCTAACAAAGTGTTTGGACGTCCAATAACACTGTAGAAGTGGGTTTGAGGTGTGCGGGAGATGGCTAAGGGTTCTGGACGTCCTATAACTTATCTGGACATCCAAATAAGGGTTGGAAGTAGGGTTTTAGGGCTTCCTAGGGTGTTGTGACCCAATCTAAGGGTGGCTAAGGCTTGGGGAAGTCTCTAGGCTATCTTAGGGCTAGGATGGACTTAAGCTCTTCACATTTTACTGTTTTATTCCTACTTTATAGCATAGCAAACCTTTAACTCCCTTACATTATTTTTCCAACATCTAATCTAAGCCTTGTGCTCCAGCTCTACTGCAACTCCTGTTATTCCTGATCCAGTTTCAGATCCTGCTCTAGATCTAGCTCCAGATCTACTTATTGCTTGCATTCGACATAATGTACTTAATTAGCACATTATAACATTAAGTTATGCATAGCTAAAGTAAAGTAGTAAAGATGCAGATAATGCTTGTGCGTGCATGAATAATCCTAACTTATGCTAAGTTCTAGCTTAATCTAGGTTAATTAAAACCTATGATTGCTACGCAATCACCTTGATTTCTCAGAGAATCCCCTTCAAAATTGGAAGGGAGATTCTCTGAGAAAATCCCTCCATTGTGAACCTAGTTTGATGCCGTAATTGTTACCTAATCTCTCATGCAAACGCATGAGAGATTTGGGTCGCTTTTGAATTTTCCATCTTCAGCGACCATTCCTTGCTTGGAAGCTTGGGTTCCTAGCAAAAATCCCTCTCCAGAGGTCTCTTTAAGAAGCCCCAGATCCAACCGACTCCTCCAGGCTTGAAATCGACTGGAAACCCCCTCAAATTCTTCTCTCCTCCTTTGGCCGATTCGTTCATCAAGCTCTGACGACCTTCCTTGATCTCCCTCGTCACTTGACCACAATACTAGTGGCAAGTTCTTCCTACTTATGTTCATCTGCGTCGCGTAGCACCCGACGACACCCTTGTCTCCTCTTCATCCTCGCCGACTGTCCTTCTCGAGCGCCTTCGTCTCCAACATCGGTAGTACGCACCCGACGCCATCTTCATCCTTCCTTCGTCCACTATCACCCTAGATAAGTCCCCTTCACCCTCTACATTCTTCTTCCCACTTTATTTCCCTAAATCGACCACTGCCACAATCCAACACCCTCATCTCCTTCATCTTCGGCCACCACCTCCGACGAGACCGCTCCACCACCACAGACCATCCCACCCCTCACCGACAAGTCCATAAGCATCCCCTCACTCCACTGAACATTTTCCTTCACTCCACACACCACTCCACTCACTCACGCACCTCACCAAACACACCCACACCTACGCACATAGTGTGCCCTAGGCATGCTCGCATAGGCATCCCCATGACACGCCAACCACCGCAACACACTCGCTGTGCCCCGACGAAGCTTCCTGGGTGAGCTGACGTGGCCACGAGGCCATCTTGGTGATTTCAGGTGGCAGGTGTCCTCCGCCATTGGCGTAGAGCTTGAAGCAGGCTCCAGGCCTTGCCAGCTCCAGGTCTCTGTCCCAGGTTGCGCGGAACACCCTTGCGAACGACTCCAGGCACTCAATTCTAGTCGAAGGCTGTGGCAGTTGAGGCAATTGATGGACCACCTCTGCTACAGGTGCGTGAGAAGAAGGGCGTGCATTTAGTCCCACATCGGCAGCTGCGAAGCGAGTGAAGCCACATAAGTTGAATTCTTGCCAGTAGCTTATCGCCTCTGAATCACGAGGTGAGGTGCCTCTCACTCGACCGACCCGACCTCGTTTGCGCTCATGCCCCATGGACCTGGCCTTGACCCGACTCGACTGCACTCCTCACCCACCACCATACGCCGGTAGGCCTGGTCCTGGGTAAGTACCCAACCCGATTACTCGGAAATGTGTGGCTCTGGCAGAGTGAAACGTAAGCAAGAAAATAGAGGAGAGTGTGTGCGGGTAGGGGTAGGTTTTGCTGTTGGCTGAAGAGGAGGAGAAGCGAAGCTGAAGAAGAAGGAGATGCTAAGGAGCTAAAGAGGCTAAGGGTCAAGGTAGAAAGGCAAAGGAAGAGAGAAGGCAACTGGCAGAGAAAGAAAGAGATAGAAAAGAAGGAGCAGAAGCAGAAGAAGGAAGAAGCTGAAGGAAGGCTAAAGGCAGAAGTCATAGGAGAAGGTAGAGAAAGCCAAAGACAAAGAGAAAGAAGAAGAGCCACAGAAGCTGAAGGCAGAGAAAGAAGACTATAGCATCATTTTAAGCCGTTCGATTTTCAAATCAGACATCCAATTTGTGTTTAATTTATATACGTTGAGTTCTTTAGTATTTTGTGCTCTACATTTACTCCCATATTTTTGCACTTTGAGACTGATATTATTGCTTTTTCCTTTAAATGCTAAATTGTGATCTTGATTTCTAAACACCAATTTGCTCCCTGTGTTCGACCTTGGACTTCAAAATTCGAGTAATAAAATTATATTTGTTTTGAACGCTTTTTTGGCTATATTACAACGCGATATTCTTAAAACCCGATTCAGTGGTCATAAACATTTTGGCACCATTGATGGGGAGTAACAGGTGATTTAGAATTCTTAATTACAATTTCTGATTTGGTACTAACTTGCTATATCACTTTCTTTTTGTGATTGTTATCAGGGAGAAGATTCAAAGAAAAGATAGCCGCACATCAAACACTCCAAGGGTAGGTAATTTCTGATTACTTTCTCTTAAGCCCCTCATTCTGAAAAGAAAAAAAGGTAAAATCAATTAGGGCTACTTGCTTTCCATTCTTAGGTAATTCATCAAGTTTCCTAACTTGATTTCAACAACAAAATCTGATTTGTGCACCCATTTAAGGTAAGTAGGGCTACCACATTCTTGATTGAGCCCTAGATACCACATTTGACAACTAAATTAGACCAAGATTAGAGCCAAATTAAGGATTTCAGTTTATGGTTTTAGAGACACACCTTAATAAGCAAGAATTAACTTTCCAAAAAGATGTGTGCCTAAGCCTTGGTTGAAGTGATTTATTCAAGAAAACCCTAAAATTCAGGCTCTTAATCTCACTTGAATCCTAAAAGAAGGGACCTAAAACTTCTCAAAGGACAAATAGGTGAAGTTGACCCACCTTGTTGGGTCAACCAACCTTGAAATTAGGTCACTTTTTGCACTCAATACATCTAAAGTTCAAGTGAAATCTTAAGCACCCTTGCTCTTAAATAAAACTGGTAGACTTAAGAGGTCAAGTCCCCATTCTGGTCTACCTGGAACATCAGTGACAAGAGAGCTCGAGTGGGGGAAACCCTATAACTCATGGGGGTGCTCTACCGTGTAGGGGTCTCTGTGATACTCTCCTTCTCTAGCTGCCCAGGTATTTCTTAGGTGGACAACTTTCTGACTAAGGGGTATCATCCACCCCGAGCCTTTATAGTCATCCAAATTTTTTGGGTGTCGTGATTGGGTCCATCGCATTCTACTCTCATCCAGACCATCGGTGCATGTTCGATAGGAGGTCCTTAAGACCATCCTTGAGGCCTCCTTTAGTCATTCACTCCTGTCGAGGCCACGCCTCAACTTCCGTGTTTGTGCAGCAACCCCATCACATAGACATCTCCTTTGATTCATCTAAACCCAATTCTCCTTCCATCATCATGGCACAACCCATAGAGGAAGAGAATAACCTTGAGAACCAACTCCAGTGCCTTAATGATTTATTCCAGGCCTTTGTAAGCCCACCACAACATCCTATGATGCAAGATCACTACAATCCCGCTGCGGTGGTGATCGAACCTCGAGTCCAAATCTCGGTTGGAGGTCCTGATTTTGAACTCAAGCCCAACATGATTCATGCTATTCCAAAGTTTCATGGGCTTAATTCGGAGGATCCCTTCCAGCACATCAAACAACTCAAGCATCTGGCCCAGACCTTCGGGTTAGATGTCCAAAATCGGGATATTCTTCTCATGAAGATGTTCTCCTTCTCTCTCATGGACAAAGCAGCTCACTGGTATCAGACTTAAACATGTCCAATCAACACATGGGTTGAACTACAATCCGAGTTTCTAAAAAAGTTTTTCCCAGTTGGTCAGGAGGATGCCTTACAACACCAGACCACACACTTCACACAGCAGCCTGGAGAACCACTTCATGAAGCATGGGACTGTTTCCTAGATCTAATGTGAAAGTGCCCCCATCACGATGTTCCTAAATGGGAACAAGTCCAGTCTTTTTACCAGGGACTCCGTGAAGATATCCGCTCATTCATCAATGCAACCTGCAGAGGAAATATCATGGGTCAACACGAAGACACTATGTGGGAGATTCTCGAGAATATGTGCAAGAACTCCATCAATAATGACTCCATGGGCTTATTTGACCAGACGAATGCCCTTGCATCGACGAATCCAAGGGGAGCACATGAGACACAGGGCCTGTCTGCATCAGTCGACATGGAATTGATGGCCAGTCGTTTGGACAAGGTCTCTATCATTGAGAAGAAGGTGGATGGGCTAATTCGATATCTGCAGTGAGCCACCTTTGCGCAAATCCCGTTCGCACAATCGCCCTCTAGGAGGGAAGCTGTGGATAACATCTATCACTGATCTTCTCAGGGGATGGACTCGTATCCACCCCCGTCTGACTCTAGGACCGTAGGAAACTCTGATCCTACCTACTCTAGTTGGGGGAACTCTAAACCCTTGTACTCTAATTTTTTTGAGGTTCCTTTGACCTGCGAGTACCTCAACACCATCCAGAATGACCCATTCTCCAACACCTAGAACCCAGGATGGCGAAATCATCCCATTTCCTTTGGTCAGGAAACAATCAGAATCAGAGACCACCATATAAACCCCGTCCACAAGCTCCTCATCCATTTCAGCCGCCTCAGCCTCGGCCCAACCCCATCTATCAATCTGGGCCAACTCAGACAGATCAGATGCTCTCATCATTTAGGCTCTGGCCGACATTCAGAAGATGAATGCAGCTACGCAAAAATAGCATAAAGACGAGATTGTAGAGGTTCTTAATCAACTCACCCAGATGGCAAATTCCCACTAACCTGGCACACTCCCTTTGCAACCTCTACCGAATCCGAATAACGCGTCAAACCAAAGGCTCATTATGAACCCAAATCCAGGCCAAGCCCACATGATTTATTAGGTCCCTTCTGTTGCATCACCTGATGGGATGGAAGCTTCAACATCATACTCGGGATTTCAACAGAAGCCACCTATTTTACCAACACCGAACCAAAACCAGGCAGGACTAAATTCAGTAACAACCCATAGTGGCAAAACAACAAAAGACTTACCTTACCCAAGCTACTTTCAGCCTGGTAGTGCTAATTGATAGCGATTTTACGCGGTTTGTTAATTAGGTCATTGTAACGCGTAAATCCGCTTTCGCTCTTAAATTTATAATCCTAGATAGGGAAGTATCTAGGGTCGTCCAAGGAGGCAATATGGTTGCAAAATTGATTCTCTTGCTACGAATATAAATCTCAACTTTCTTTTTGGTATTTTTTTCAATATATCATTTTTTTGTTTTTAAGCTAAGGCAACATGCGAACTGATGGCGGGAAAAGTGATTTACACTTCAATTTAAATACTACTTCTATGTGGCAAGTAGAGCCTCTCCCTAAGCTCACTCTAGGCAAGTGGAGGCCTAGAATAATTAGGGAGAGGGAGTGAAGAATGCTGAAAATAAGCTAATAGAAATGCAAACAAGAAATGAAAAGAAGGCAACTAGATAATTGATAAAGTGTTTTACAAAAGGCCTAGTAGAGAAAAGCTTGTACTACTAGAAAAATGCAAATAAGAAAAGAAAACACAAATCCTCTAGATAGATGGTGAAGAAGAGGGCTTCTTGCTCCATGGTTGGTGGCTCCCAATCTTGAAAAGAGTCCTTCAACTCCTTCCTTGCAGTGCTCCGCCAAGGTGATGTCCTCCAAGGCAATCCCTAGGGGGGAGTGCCCTAAGTTTCTCTCCAAGGGTGGACGCCCACCCTAACTCCTTCTCCTTTGCCTGGCCGTCCTCCTTGAAGTGGAAGAGACCTCCTCCTTGGCGTGGCTCAAGTTGAAGAGAGTGGGGAGAAGAAGGCACCAAAGGGGCTGGTAATGTGCCCCTTTAATCTCCTTCTCTACTCCTTCTTCTTGGCCGTAGGTATAGGTGGTGTAGGTGGAAAAATATACTAAGGGAGGATGCCCAAAATGGTGGTAGGTGGTGGCTTTTTATAGAATAGGAAGGGGGCTATGGTGACCTTTGAATTGGATGGCCAAGATGAGTTGATGGAGGTGGTTGGAGATCCCATGGCAAAGGAGAGTTGGCGCCACCTTAAGGGACACCAAGGGGGTAGTTATGGGTGTTGACACCCCTTAGTGTTGGCGCCAAAATGGGTTTTCTAGAAGGCTATTAGGTGGCGCCACCTTAAGATTCTAGAAGGGGGGTATGTAGATGGCTAGGATGTGTTATATGGGTAGGTGTAGGGTGGATGAAGAGGATGAAAGTTGGCACCAAAATGGGGGTGGTTAGGGGTGGTTTTTGGCGCCAACTTGAAGTGTCTTTTGGTGGAGATAATGGGGTGAAGGGGTGGCTTGGTGGTGGCGCCAACTTAAGTAGGGTAGCTAGCTTAGGTAGGCTTGAGTTGGTGGAGCTAGCTAGGGTTGATTTTTAAGGTAATGGATGGCCAAGGGGCTGGTTGTTAGCTAAGCTAAGCTAAGCTAAGATAAGCTAAGCTAGCTTAGCTAAAGGTGGAGTAGAGGAGAAGGTAATGGAGCTAGGGTTTGGAGGAAGGAGCTGAGGAGGTGAAGTCTGGAGCTGGAGCTGGCTGCTGCTGAAGAGGCTGGCATGGGGCTACTCAAGCTAGCTTAGCTTGCTAGTTCTTTTCTAGTTGCTAAGCCAAGCTAAAGTGAGCTAGCTTCTACCAAAATGAGCTGAGGTGAGCTAGGTCTGGTGCTCCCAGGGAGAATCAAGCTAGTTGAGGTAGCTAAGGTAGCTTAGCTCAACTGAGATGAGCTAAGCTGAGTCCCCGGGAGCTGGACTTGAGCTTCCTGAGCTGAGATGAATTCTTCTTCAGCTGGCTGGAGTTGAGTGGAGCTGGATGTAGCTGGATCTGAGCTGGGGTGAACTCCTGTCAACTCAGCTGAGCTAGCTAGAGCTCCCTATGAACTAGTGGGAGCTGAGATGAGCTAGACTCAGCTAAGTTAAGCTGGATCTGAGCTGACTTGAGCTAGGGTGAGCTAAGGTGAACTCTCTTGAGCTGCCATCCAGCTAAGATTAGCTCAATGGAGTTGGGATGAGCTAACCCTAGTTTAAGTAAGCTAAGTTTCAGCTGTGGTGAGCTAGATCAAGCTGGGTTCCAGCTAGTCTGGGCTTCTCCTTCACCATTTGCCTTCTTGAGTGCTAGGGTTTTAGGGATCTGTTCATCAGTACATCCCTAACACTCACAAAAACACATTAAAATGACAATAAAAAATGCAATGCATGCCTATCCTAATTTATGCCTAAATGCAGCCCAAAAACCCATTTGCGGAGTAAAATCCTAAGAGCTAGGTTAGTTTTAAAGCATAAGAATGATGATAAACTGGCGTTTATCACTAACTCCAGGCACTAGGATAGTTATCCAGGATACCCTGTCCTTGATCAAGAACCTGAACCTATTCTAGAGGAACCATCCAAGGTTCCATTTCCCGAGGCCTTAACCAAGGGAAAGAGGACAAACAAACCCATGGTACCTGAGGAGGATCTGGTCAAGCTCTTTGAATGGGTCCAGATAAACATCCCCTTGATGGATGCGATCCACCATGTACCAGCTTACGCATGATTTCTGAAAGACGTGTGTACACCTAAGTGTAAGCCGTAAACCAAAAGCGGGAGCCCAATCGTATTGTCAGAGCAAGCCAGCTCTGTGATTTTGAGAAAACTCCCACCTAAGGCAAAAGACCCAGGTACTCCCCTGATTTCCTATACAATTGGTGATACCCAATTTGATAGAGTTTTATTGGATCTAGGAGCCTCCATAAACCTAATACCTACATCCCTACTTGACCATCTTGAGGAATATGAGCTAAAACCAACAGAAGTGACATTACAGTTGGCTGATCAATCTATTAAGTCACCTAAAGGAGTTCTTGAGGATGTCATTGTAAGGGTTCGGGAATTAAATTTTCCGGTAGACTTCATAGTTTTGGATATGGATGCTTAAGAAAATCCGAGGGATACACCAATTATACTAGGGAGACCCTTTCTGGCCCTAGCTCCTTTCTGGCCACTGCTAGGGCCAACATAAATTGTAAGGAGGGCCAAATTGAACTGAAATTTGGAAACCAGACACTAAAGATTGACATCTTCAAGGCCCAACAGGGGATTAATTACAGTGTTATAGAATAGATATGTGATATCAGGGCTGTGGTTGATGATCCATATATTGAGGAAAACCTGACTACTTCTAATCAACCACAAGAGGATCAAAATCCACAATCAGAGGAGTCCAAACTTGACTTAGACACACCCATAACTCCTTCCCTTGCTACTGACACACACCCTGAACCACCCACTGCTGCTGATAACCCTGTTTTGGAACTCAAGCCTCTTCCCGATCATCTGAAGTACATCCTTTTGGGTTCCAATCAGATGTTTCCTGTGATTATCAACTCCAGAATCACACTTGATCAGGATTCCTGTCTGATTACTATTCTCCAGCAACATCGAAGAGCCATTGGATGGACTCTCGATGATTTGATTGGCATCAGTCCCTGTTACTGCACACACCATATCTATACTTAAGAAGGCACACAACCTTATTGGGAAATGCAGAGACGTCTGAATCCTAATCTACAGGAGGTCATGAAAAAGGAGATCATCAAGTGGTTAGACGCTGGGATCATCTACCCGATCTCTGACAGTCGGTGGGTGAGTCCATTCCAGGTTGTGCCTAAAAAGGTAGGACTCATCGTAATCATGACTAAAATCAGAGAAATCATACCGACCCGTGTGGCGAATTAGTGGAGACTCTACGTTGATTACATAAGACTCAATACCTCCACAAAGAAAGATCATTTCCCACTACCGTTTATTGACCAGTTCCTCTAGAAACTAGTAGGAAATAGGTTCTTCTGCTTTCTGGACGGGTACTCCAGTTATAACCAGGTGGCAATTCATCCTGAGGACTAAGAAAAGACCACTTTCACCTGCCCCTTCGGCATGTACGTGTTTCGAAGGATGCCGTTCAGTCTCTGCAATGCACCCCCTACTTTTTAGTGGTGCATGCTTGCAATATTCTCAGATATGGTAGGTGATTATCTAGAAGTCTTTATGGATGACTTTTCAGTATTTGGAGAATCATTTGATGATTGCCTCCTGATGAGAGCCTCATAATGAGCCCTAACTAGCTCATTTTGACCTAAGAAAGAGAATAAGAGCTCCTACATAACCTAGAGAAAGACCTAATTCAAGGAATAAGTGTTCTGAGAAGAAAACATGAAATACAGGTTAAAACTACAATTTTACCATTGTAGTACATAAACGGGATTTCTCAGAGGTAAAACATAGGTCAAATGATCTGAATAAGATAAAAAGTGGGTTGGTTAATCAGAAATGGGTTATTATGCAATCCAAGAATTAAATGACATTCTGCAACCCTAAAATAGACCCGCTTAATTAAACAAGGTTCTGTTCAGAATAAAAATCAACTAAACCCTCTAAAATTCATGGAAAAATATCCCCTAGGGTTTAGAACCTTCAAATTGACTTTTGGAACCTATTTTGACCTAGATTGGGGTCCTAACTCATCAATTGACCTAATTTGGGTTTTTATGCAAAATGTCCAGTCAAACGTGGTCAAACCTAAAATACAACTTCACCATTGGATTTCTTAGGTCCAAATTAGGTTTGTATCAAAATTTGGACCTAAGGGGAGGTCATCTTGACCTACTTTGCAAAATAGTACACCCAATTACATTTTGACCCCTACCTTTTGAAAACCATTGCACAGACCCCCTAACTTCCTCTCCACTCTTACAACCAGGTCCCTATGCCATTAATTGGGAGAAATCTGACTTTGACAAGGAATGGAGGGGGAGTACTCCCTGATTCCTCAGAGATCTCCTCGTAGATTTGGAAGGGAGATTCTCTGAGGAATTCCCTTCCATATGAGCGTGGTCCTGATCTGTGATTTGCACCCAATCTCTCATGAGAACGCAAGAGAGATTTGGGTCTTTAACTGATTCCTTCTCCGGTGAGGACTCCCGCACTTGGAAGCTTGCCTTCCAAGCATAGGAGCCCTTGCCAATGCCTATAAAATGACCCTCAACTCCGGTTGCACCTCCTCAGCTCGACTTGGCCAGAGTTCCTCCCAAATTTCTTCTTTTCTCCTCTGGCGAAGTAGTCCAGCGAGCTTCAGCGAGCCATCCTCCTCTTTCTTGTCGCTCTGCCACAATACCAGTGGCAGAGCCGCCCTCACCATCTTCCTCCACATCGTGCAACCTATGGCGAGATGCATCCATCACTCCACACCTCCACACATCTCGCCACCAACCTCTTTACCTCTGCCACAGTCCACTGAACATCATCCACCCACTCACAGACCACCTGCACCTTTCTAAACACCCCCCGACCTAACCCATAAGCCCAACCATAGAGCGACCTACTCACGCTGTTTGCACCTCAAAACATGCCTGTAATAATGACTTCTTATGCTATTTCCTAGCATTAACATTGCATATTAGGATCCTGTAGTCGCATTTGTAAAAACACTTGCATTCATGCATTTAATTGAGAAGAGAAGAGAATAAAACAATGGTTTGCATTTTTACATTTTTCTTCAAGTGTCTCTTTGCAAAAGTCCCCTCTCCATATTTTATTTCCTCTTTCTTTCTTCTCTTCCCGTGATTCTTCCCGCGCCATGCTGCAGCATGCCATTCCCTGCCATCGCCTCTCCCTGCGGCTACCACTTCCCCGCCCTTCCCCCTGCTGCAACCATGCCTCCCCGCCATGCTCTCCTCCTCTATAAGAAGCTGCAGCTTCTTCCTCGGGAGAGAACAGACCCCACACACGCTGCTGCACGAAATAACACCCGCGGCCATCTTCTCCACCGTCTTCCCCTCCCATACGTCGGCCCTCCGTCGAGGAGGCACCCGGCGAGCAGGAAAACCCACTGTGGTGCACACCACCACAGTGGGAGCACCACCGCCCAGCTCTTCGACGAGCCGGTGGGCATGGTGCCTTCCCTCGTTGCGTTGTTTTTCTTTCACGCCATTGCCGCCGCTTCAAGCTCCGAAGCTTGAAGCCGCGGCAGCAGCAGCCACACAGCAGCAGGTCCCCCCGCCTCCTCCGCGACCGTCCTTGCAGCCGCTCACCGCCTCCACGCGCGCCTGCGGGGCATTCCCCGCTCGTTCTTCATTCTGTCGCCTCTGCCGTTGCACCCTTAATCGGCTGCTGCGCGCACTGCAGCGGCCGGCTAAGCCCTCTCGCCGTCCCCTGCCAACCTCCGTACCCCTCTGCGACCGCTGCAGACCCTCCTCCACGTTCACTCCTCCGTGCCATCACCCGCTCTTCGCCCTCGCACTTGTCCTGCAGACGCATCATCTCCATCTGCAGACGCCATTTCCAGACGTCCGCCTCCGCTTGCAGACGACGCGGCTCTAGACGTCTGCCGCCATCCACAGACGTCTTATCTCGTGGCGCTCACCCGCTCTCTCTAGTTCTCTCTCACTCCTACGTCCGCTCCCTTCCGATCTCTCCCGCCCTCTCTCTCTCTCTCTCTCTCTCTCTTTTTTACTCACAGCAACACACACACATTCACCGACGCACACACACCTATACCAACACATGCACACACACTCACACACTTATAGTAACATATATATACATACATACATAAATATATATGCATACATATATCTATATATATATATATACATATATACTTATATACATAGTAGTACCAATATTTATGTATACATACATATATACATAATATACCTATATATATATATATATACGTATATATATCTGTATACTCATACCTATATACATATATATATATACATATCTATGTACATATATATATACATACATATACTTATATATATATACATATATCTCGATACATATACTTATATACATATATATATATATATCTATATAGTATAATATATATATACTTGTATACATATATACATATCTATATACATACATATATATATCTATATAGTATAATATATATATACTTATATACATATATACATATCTATATACATACATATATACATATATATATATATATATATATACATCTACACCTATATATATACATACATATATATCTATATATATCTATACATATATACCTATACATTTATATATATATAGATATATTTACTTATATACATACATATGTACATATATTTTCACGTTATTTACTATACGCTGTATCGCAGGAATATCTGCACCAGTTGCTGATATTCCCCGATACACGCGTACAAAAAGCGTGGACACAGTCATCATCCATCATCCATCCTCACTCCACGCGGCACATAGTCGTGTTGGTTGCGTCTCTCTAGACGACGACCGACCCGACATGGTGCTACACTCCATCGCCACCTCCACCCGCACCCCTTTATATATATACTACATATATATATATATATATATATCTATAGATACTATATTTACTTTCTGTCTGTTAGCTTCCTTCTTAGTAAAAAGATAAAAAAAAATATAAAAGAGAAAAGATAATCTTTGATTTGCAGGTACCCCATCTTGCGAGTAGCAAGGCGTGTTTTGGAACTCTGTTTTGGCTAAAAGCCAAGGACACAATTTTGAGGGTGTGCCTCAAGAACAAGGATTACCATAAAAAATCTAAATAAGAAAAACACCAAAAACACAATAAACGAACGGAAGAGACGCGTTTTAAGGAAAACGTAGAAATTCGACTTGAACCCCACTTCCCTGAGTTCTACCTTGGGCCTAAAAGTGACAAGATAAAATCAATTAGGCCAGGTTAAAAATTTTTGTAAAGAGATGGTTAGGTCCAAATTAGGTTAACCACTATATATATTTCAACGATAAAATCATCATATTAACAACCTATCTGGGCCGACCGATCACACGCACGCCTAGGCCACCCCGTGGCCTGCCACCTACCGTCCCACCTTCGCCTTGATACAGCGAAGCTTCCCATGTATTTTAATGGGGCCACCAGGCCATATTCATTTGTGGTAGATCTGAGCACCAGGCGCCATTAGCGATGGCTCGAGAAGGTCGCGAGCTTCATCCCAGGCTGCACGCTCATGCGTGGTAGATCTGACCGATTACTCGGCTCTGGGAGAGTGTACTGAAGAGGGATACACAGAGAGAGAGAGATGCGCAAGGGAGGGTAGAGGGGTAGGTTTTGCTCTGCAGGGAAGAAGAAGGAGAAGGAAGGAGCAGCTGAAGAAGCTAAGGCACGGTGAAGCGGGGCTAAGCAGACTTAGCTGCAAAAGAAAGAAGAAGGAAGGAAGTCTAAAGGAAGAAGAGAACGGAAAGGTGAAGCTGACACTTAGCCGCAAATAAGGGAAGTCAGAAGAGAAGAATGAAAGACAAGGAAGAAGGAGGGGCAAAGCCAAAGAGAAGAGGATGTCAGAGAGATAAGGCTAAAGAAGGAAGAAGAAAGGCAAGGCTAGAGCAGAGAAAAGAGCTTCAAAGAAAGGAAGAAGAAGCAGACGACGAAAGTCAAGGAATGAAAGACACTGTGCAGGGGAAGAAGAGAAGCAACTGAAGCAGAGACAGAAAGAGAAGGAAGAAGAAGAAGAAGAGAAAGATACAAGGAGAAGAAAATAAGAGTGCCATCATTTAAGACGTCTGATCATAGAATCATATGTCCAACTCTTTTATTTTTGCTATAAATTTAATTTATACAACTCTTGCATTTATATTCTGATTAAGTTTTGAGTAATTCTAAATGTTTAATTATATTATTGAGATTAGTGAATAAATTCCATTTTCTCCCTGTGTTCGACCTCGGATAGTTAGGTTTTCGAGTAATAAATTCTTATTTATTGTCAACGCTTGGTCACCTATACTACAACGCGACTGACTTAAAACACGATCAAGCGCTGCAAACATTTTGGCGCTATTGCCGGGGAGCAACGTGTAATTTATCACTAATCTATATATTCTTTTTTGATCATATTGAACACTAACTTGCCCTACTTTGCTTTGTTGTGATCTTGCTAGGTATTATACCAGAAGATCCTTCCCCCAAGTCAACTACTCCAGGGCAGGTAATCTCCTTTTTCTTCCTTAAACCATCCCCTAATCCCTGAAAGACAAAAGGAAGCAATTAATTGCCTTCTTTCTATAGTAATCACCATCTTTAAGGTAAACGTTTCCTGATTTTGCAAAAATTTTTCAAATCTTCTTGAAGTTGGAGCGATTTTTTTAGATCCTATCCCACAAAATTCCTGTGCCTAATAAAAATCACGCTTAATCTCTACGGATAACACATTTCTTGCTTTTAAGTCCAAAGAGAACTTTTGTGAAAAAGAGGATTGGAAATAGAACCAAATTAGGGTTTCAATAGTAGGGTTTTTGGAGTGCTAGTCACACATGCCTGTATAAAAGGAAATGAACCCTCCCGCATCAGTGTGCAACCCAAGCCCTTGATTGAAGAGATCTAAACATGACAAACCCTAAAAATTGAGCTCTAAAATCACTTGAATCTTAAAATCCTGGACCTAATAAACTGGGAGTCAAATCAGGGTGGTCTCTAGGTCCTAAGCCTAGAATCATTCTGCCATCTTTAGGACAGATTAGGTGAAGTTGACCCCTTGGGTCAACCAACCTCTAAATTAGGTCATAACATCAAAATAACTAAAGTTCAAGTGAAAACCCTAAAGCACCTTTGAAATAAAAGTGGTAGACTTAAGAGGTCAAGGTCCCCATTCTAGTCTACCTGGAATCTCAGTGACAAGAGAGGTCAGGTGGGGGAAACCCTGTAACCCGTGGGGACGCTCTACCGTGTAGGGGTCTTTACAGGACTCTCCCTTTCTGGCTGCCCAGGTAATTCTCAGGTGGACGACCTTCTGATCCAAGGGTATCATCCGCCCCGAACCTCCATAGTCATCCAACATTTTTGGGTGCCTCGATTGGGTCAAAAACATCTCCAGTCCCTCATCTTTTCTCTTTAAAGCACACACGTACATTTTCAGTGGGACTCTTTATTCAGATTTAATCACTTCATAACTTGATTCTACATCTTGATTCAAACTCCGATTCTACATCTTGATTCCACCACCTGATCCAAATAAGCAGCCAAACCACTTAGGACTAGCATTCAAGAAACCTGAATATCGGAGATCCATGAGAGATAGGATGATTGAGGATGCCCTGAAATTCTATAAAAAAGAAGACAAAACCTCAACACCAGTAGAAAACATTCAGGTTGATGTCCCAACAACCACAACCTTTACCATAACTTGTGCCCAAGTACTATTGGCAGAAGCAACAAAAGGATCAACCCGAGACATGCTCATCACAGGATACATTGAGATAGAAAAATTGCACAAATCTTGAATACCTTCAATGCATGACAAATCCTCAACTTTGGAAGCAACGCCAAGATGATCTTGAAAAATGGGAAGAGATAATGAGATTATTAAAATAAATTATCGACCAGAAATACTCGTATATGCCACAAACAAAGGATGAACCATCTTGGGACAACATCGAGGATCAATCTGGTCTCGGGCTTGAGGCAATAAATGGTTGTGGATTCCAAACCCAGATGGAGTACAATGTGCCTAATATTGAAGAAGGTTGGGAAGCTCCAATTGCAGGAGAATACAATGTTGATCCCAATCTAGACCATGAATCACCAGGCTTAGAATCCCAAAACTCCTGCAATCATGAGAGTAAAACTGAACCTCTCGAGGGTGTAAATTTCGCCCCTTATTCTGATAAGGTGACCCTCGAAGGTTATTTGGACCTAGATTCTAGTGATTCAACCCACATCCTAAACCCAGAATCTAGATCTGAAACCTATTGGGAAGATTTCGAGGTCCCATATGAGGAAGATCAATTGTTCAATGAAGAATATGATTTTGGGCCTCTATTTGATGAATATCCCTCGCCAACATCCTCAGAGAAACCAATCGATTTTTCAGAAGTCATGCCAATTTATGATACAGAAACTGAGGAGTTGGACAAGTGGGTTTTCAATTGGGTCTGTCCTACCAGCTTGGAACTTGAGCCTCTACCAGATAAGGACATCTTTTTAAGCTTAGAGTTGACATCTAGGCTAGACCCCAAGCAGGCTGCTGAATCTATAGCATATGATTTATTCTATAGTGGAACTCATGATCTTGAATCCCATTCAAATTTTGATTTTCGCAAACTCTCTGATGATTTCAAATTTGACCATAACATCGGAGAAAATATGCTTCCTGATTATAACAAGCCAATCTACGACCTCAGCTCACATGACTCATTCTCTAACTCCAAGTTTGAAAGTTACTATGAGTAGTCTCTACATGAGACCACTTGTCATCCCTTTCTAGAAGAGCCCTCATACACAATTCTCATTAAAGCCACCTCTTCCACACATACAGAACTGATCAAAACCCGTTCTCTACCCCGACCCGCAACCGGACTCAATTTCTATTCTGATTCACCTCTCACTGAGCTGTTTGTAAATGATTCAACTCCACATCTATACCGGGCATCGGGTATCAATAAGACAAACATGAGCCATCATTCTTTGATCACCCCTGTAGGGTTTCCACACCATGCACTGATTATTTTTCGGAACCCTACTCTGACCAGGCTGATTCAACTCAGCCTAAACCTGAGTTTTCACTTCCATCCGAGACACAATGATATGGTGTGTTTCACATCTGTTGATCTACATCTATCAACCCACCAGACTGATTGGGTTTGGGCTGCATCATCAGCCTGTTGATCTTAACAAGCACATGGTTGGACCAACCAGGCTCTTAATCAAGGTTCTTATTTTACAAAACTCCACTGATTTGACCACTCCCTCTCCACCCCATTTTCCACTTGGCTAAAGGCGTTGAATATAGCACTTAACGAGAGGCAACCCGTCACTTGAAAAATAGAGACTCGTCTAATTATTCGTCTGTACTCCACGTCCATTGCACCTTGAGTTCAGCCTTAGACAGTTGATACCACCTCTGGTACACGTACCAGAGCTTGAAATCATCCACATCAGTCATTTTCGACCCATTCACCCACCCAATGTATCCTGTTCTAAGTCCCTGACCTCAACACTATTTCACACCCTCCGTTTACAATGAGGACATTGCAAAACTTAGGTATGGGGGGTGATAAAGTGCATACATACAGAACCAAGAAAAAGTCAGAAGGATTCTCACAAAAAAATTCACATATGTCAAAAACACAAAAAATTTGAAAAATTATGAAAAAGAACAAAAAATGGAGGGAGGAAATTTTGTGAGCCACATAATCATAAGGAGGAGAAAAAGGGCAAAAATGACAAAAAGGAGCACAAAATGAAAAAGAAAAAGAGATAGTCATTAGTAAAAGATTAAGGGATTAACTGAAGTTCTAAACCACATCAAGGAAAGAAAAGTGCTAAGGAGACACAAAAAGAGATTAGCAGGACGCTGATCTTAGGCCTTCTAGGCTACACTCTTAGGCTTAAAAATTCACGTACCCGCTAAGATTTGGATAATCCTCAAGAGGATTGGGAAAATGCGAAGCTTAAGTATTCAGCCTCGTTAACTGACCTTCGATTTGTGGGATTCGGTAACCTAAGCACCCCAATCCACACACAATCTGGTTCAATGAGCATAAATATCAAAATCACGCAAAAAGCATTTCAATGTTCTGAAAAAAGTCACCTAGACTAGAAGCTACCGATCAACACAAGTTGATTTGGACGAGTTCCCGACGTGGAGAGGCGGGAAATTCCCCTCGAAGATGCGTAAACAACATATCATCTCCTCGGTGCTTGTCTCTTAGGATATTTAAATATCCTACTGGGGGCATGTAAGCACTCTGCTGGTTCAGATACCATGCCCGGCATTATCTCGAAATGTCGATTGCCAGGGTTTGGATTCAGCCACGAAACGACATGGGCAGGATTATCTTGAAATCTCAAAAGCTATGGTTTTGGGGGTTGCCATGAGAGGTGCTATCATGAAGCATCGATTTCCAGGGACCCTTGAGGATTGATTATGGGGACGAGGAATCCGATATAGATTGTGTTGAGAAGCCAATCCGAAGCTAGAAATAAAAAGAAAAGAGAGAGAAAGCTCTCCAAACAAATAAATCCTCTATCTCTCTCTTACAAAAACACACTGCAATCTCAAGCTAGGCTAAAAATGTCTCAAGCATGGGTGCTTTAACTGCGGAGTCCAACAAACCTAGGATAGTTTTTGCGGGCCTTAAAAGCCTTCGTGGAGGACTGAGGCTAGAGCAGGTTAGGTCCGGATTTTGGTTGGTACTTGAGTATCTCTAGGGCTATTGTCAACATTCTTAACCTAATCAAAAGAAAAAGAAAGGCACTTATCATAACTGGTGACAGACACTCAGGGTCTGGAATAGAAGTTAAAACCTTAAAATTTTACTAAGGGACTAGCAAAATCTAGGAATGGGGGTATGATGAGAGGTTCATCATGAGCCTTAACAAGCTCATTTTGACCTAAGAAAGAGAATAAGAGCTCCTACATAACCTAGAGAAGGACCTAATTCAAGGAATAAGTGTTCTGAGAAGAAAACATGAAATAAAGGTTAAAATTGCAATTTTACCATTGCAGTACATAAACAGAATTTCTCAGAGGAAAAACATAGGACAAATGATCTGAATAAGATAAAAAGTGGGTTGGTTCAATCAGAAATGGGTTATCATGCAATCCAAGAACTAAATGACATTCTGTAACACTAAAATAGACCCACTTAATTCAGCAATGTTCTGGTCAGAATAAAAATCAAATAAACCCTCTAAAATTAATGGAAAAATATCCCCTACGGTTTAGAACCTTCAAATTGGCTTTTGGAACCTATTTTGACTTGGATTGGGGTCCTAGCTCATCAATTGACCTAATTTAGGTTTTTATGCAAAATGTCTAGTCAAACGTAGTCAAACCTAAAATCCAACTTCACCATTGGATTCCTTAGGTCCAAATTAGGTTTATACCAAAATTTATACCTAAGGGGAGGTCATCTTGACCTACTTTGCAGAATAGTACACCCATTACATTTTGGTCCCTACCTTTTGAAAACCATTGCACAAACCCCCCTAATTTCCTCGCCACTCTTACAAACAGTTTCCTCTGCCATTAATGGTTAGAAATCCGACTCCGGCAAGGAATGGAGGGGGAGTACTCCCTGATTCCTCAGAGATCTCCTCCCAGATTTGGAAGGGAGATTCTCTGAGGAATTCCCTTCCATCTGAGTGTGGTCCTGATTATGATTTGCACCCAATCTCTCATGCGAACGCACGAGAGATTTGGGTCTCTAACTGATTCCTTCACCGGTGAGGACTCCCGCACTTGGAAGTTTGTCTTCCAAGAACAGGAGCCCCTGCCAGTGCCTATAAAATGACCCTCAACTCTGGCTGCATCTCCTCAGCTCGACTTGGCCAGAGTTCCTCCCCAATTTCTTCTTTTCTCCTCTGGCAAAGTAGTCCAGCGAGCTCCGGCGAGCCATCCTCCTCTTTCTTGTCGCTCTACCACAATACCAGTGGCAGAGCCGCCCTCACCATCTTCCTCCACATCGCGCAACACACGCACAAGCATCTCTAGCCCCGTCGTCACCACCGTCTCCCTCCACTGGACGTCGTCTTCTCTGGCGACAACAGGTACTGCTAGCTGCCATCTCTCCCCCTTCGTCCACTTAGTTAGGTGAGAATCACTCGTCTCTATCACCTCTTCAATTCCCCTCAATCTATTTCATGAATTACCCCTTGACTGCCACTGTCCATTGCCATCTTCCCCATCTCCGGCCAACCTCCGGCGAGATGCATCCATCACTCCACACCTCCTCACATCTCACCACGAACCTCTTCACCTCCGCCACAGTCCACTGAACATCATCCACCCACTCACAGACCACCTACACCTTTCTAAACACCCCCCGACCTAACCCATATGCCCGGCCACAGAGCGACCTACACACGCACGCTTAGGCCGCCCCGTGGCCTGCCACCTACCGTCCCACCTTTGCCTTGATACGGCGAAGCATCCCATGTATTTTAATGGGGCCACCAGGCCATATTCATTTGTGGTAGATCTGTGCACCAGCCGCCATTAGTGATGACTCAAGAAGGTTGCAAGCTTCATCCCAGGCTGCACGCTCTAGGTGTTAGGGTCCCAGAGGAAGAAGACGCGTGTGTGAACTCAGACAGTAGGGAAATTGGTTTGGCGAGGCCTCCAACTGCAGCAATTGGAACAAGGAACTCCTGTGGGCGAACGTGCAAAAGCGGGTGGGACATTAGTCCCACCTCAAAAAATCAAGAGTAAGGTGCATCGCTTATATTGAATTTGTGTTTTACTCTGTTCACCTCGAGACACACATGGGGTGAGATCCCTCACCCTTTACACGCCTCGTCCGTGAATTGACCCCGTGGACCTGGCACCCAGACCCGATTAGCCTATCCGCACACTCCTCGCACACTACACCCACGTCGATGCGCCTGGAGCCGGGCATGCGACCGACCCGATTACCTGGCTCTGGGAGAATGTACTGAAGAGGGATACACAGAGAGAGAGAGACGCGCGGGGGAGGGTAGAGGGGTAGGTTTTGCTCTGCAGTGTGTGCAGGGAAGAAGAAGAAGGAAGGCGCAGCTGAAGAAGCTAAGGCAAGGTGAAGTGGGGCTAAGTAGACTTAGCTGCAAAAGAAAGAAGGAAGAAAAGCTAGAGGAAGAAGAGAATGGAAAGGTGAAGCTGACACTTAGCCGCAAATAAGTGAAGTCAGAAGAGAAGAAGGGAAGACAAGGAAGAAGTAGAGGCAAAGCCAAAGAGAAGAGGAAGTCAGAGAGCTAAGGCTGAAGAAGGAAGAAGAAAGGCAATGCTAGAGCAGAGAAAAGAGTTGCAAAGAAAGGAAGAAGAAGCAGATGGCCAAAGTCAAGGAAAGAAAGACACTGTGGAGAGGAAGAAGAGAAGCAACTGAAGCAGAGATAGAAAGAGAAGGTAGAAGGAGAAGAAAATAAGAGTGCCATCATTTAAGACGTCTGATCATAGAATCAGACATCCAACTCTTTTATTTTTGCTATAAATTTAATTCATACAACTCTTGCATTTATATTCTAATTAAGTTTTGAGTAATTCTAAGTGTTTAATTATATTATTCAGATTAGTGAATAAATTCCATTTGCTCCCTGTTTCGACCTCGGATACTTAGGTTTTCGAGTAATAAATTCTTATTTGTTGTCAACGCTTGGTTACCTATACTACAATGCGACTGACTTAAAACATGATCAAGTGTAGCAAACACCTCCTACACTTGGTCCAGATCCTCAGGTAGTGCACTGACGTGAATTTGATTCTTTCCTAGGAAAAGAGCCATTTCATGGTGCCTGAAGGAATTGTCCTGGGACATCTCATATCAAAAAAAGGCATCCAGGTCGATCGAGCCAAGGTGAATATGATTTCCAAACTTGCTGTGCCTAGCTCGATCAAGGACATCCGATCTCTTTTGGGGCATGTCGATTTTTTCCATTGGTTCATTCCTGATTTCTTAAAGATCGCGTGCCCCCTAACCACTCTACTATCTAAGGATATTCCTTTTGAAATCTCCAAGGAAGGCACTCAAGCATTTGAAAACATCTCCTTGTGAAGAAGGATGTGAAATCTCGATTAATCCGCTGGATCTTGCTGTTGCAAGAGTTTGACCTCGAGATTTGTGATAAAGTGGGAAAACAGAACGTGGTAGCTGATCACTTGTCTCGCCTTCCTTCTGATATTATTGACCCTTCTAGACCCATTACAGAATACAATCTAACCTAAATGCATGATGGTGCATGTTATGAAATATTTATAATGCATGATGCAATTATACGCCTGAGAACATGCATAAATAGACAATTTATGTGACATAGATGTGTCTACATCAAAGGTCTTAAGAAGAGAAGGTTCGGGAATTACATCCTCGAGAGGTTTTGATTCAAGCTTATTACAGGTGTTTGGGAAATCAAGGCATGATGGACCAGCTTCATGGCTTTCTGAGGTTGGTTCAGAATCAAGAACACTTCCAATTGGGTCCTCCCAACCCATACCAAGATCAGGCATGTCAATTTGCACAAAGTTTGAATCAGATTCCATTTGGGTTGGGGGTCCCCAACAACCTTGATTTTCAAATCAGGGATTTGGGAAATCATGTTGATCCTCAATGTTGTTCCAAGGTGTATCATCAGTTTTTGAGGGGTATCTAGGTATTTTTTATCAATGGCTTCATACACCCTATTCTGTAATTTTCCACATTCCTCCAAGAGGTCTTGGTGTTTTTAAAAGAGTAGGGGATTTGACCAACATTATAGATACTCACTGCTATGTAATTTCCTCAATTCAATATATTCTAATAAGAGATCATCCCATGCTGAACCGTGTGCCATTTGTGTCAAGATCAATTCAACACGGTTCCTAATGTGGGTTGTTGCTTTTGAAACATTAACCTGAATGTGCTAAAATGGATCTAAGGTTTTGTAATATTCATCATGATGTCTAAGAGCAGCCTCGGTCATCTTTTCTTTCATGCTCATTTGGGATTCAGGTTTCCTAAAAAGACTTCCTAACTTGCAGGTTGAATTTTCAAATCAGGTGGGTGAATCAAGATGTAGAATGAAATTCAGGCTCAAATTGAATTGATTAGATCATATCAGAAATCCCACAGAAGATCAACTCTAATGAGGCCTCTAGGTTAACAACCTAGGGACCTTTTCGATGTATGTGTTCTAAAGAAAAGATGTGTGACTGGATATGAATTGGACCTAATTAAGGCACCCAAAGATTTTTGGATGACTAAAGGCTATTTTGAGGCAGATGATACCTCTGAATCAGAAATCACACACCCGATAAGTACTTAGGCAGCCAGGAAGGGAGAGCCCCGGAAAGACCCCTACACAATAGAGCGTCCACATGGGTTACAGCGTTTCCACCACCTGACCTTCCTAGTCACTGCAATTCCAAGTAGACCAGAATGTACAAATTGAGACCTTAAGTCTACCAATTTTAGTCCTAATTTATGCCTTGAATTTCACATGATTAAGAAGTTGATTCAATTTATGACCTAATTTGAAGGTTGATTAGCCCACAAAGTAGGCCAACTTCACTTGACCTACCCTAAAGGATTGAGGATGAAATTTGAGTCCAGACCCAAAAATCACCCTAATTTGACTCTCAGGTTATTAGGTCCAAAATTTCAAGGTTCAAGTGAATTTAGTGCCTGATTTTATGGTTTTCCTTGAAAAGCTCTTTTCAAACAAGGGATTGGGTTGCACATCAAGAGGGAGGGTTAATTTCCTTTAATCCAGGAAAGTGTGTACTAGCACTTCAAAACCCTAAAGTAGAAACCCTAATTGGTTCTATTTAAAGTCCAATTTAATCTCAAGGGTAACACCTTGGACTCAAAGAAGAAGTTGAGTAGTCCAAGATGTTTTAAAATTTAATAGCAAATCCCTAATAGGTATAGGAAATCAAGGTAGGGATCTCTAAACAAATCATCTCATCTTCAATCAGATGTCCAATTAAGTTCTCAAATCATGAATCTTTTGCCTTTTGCAAGATAATTACTAAGAAGATAAGGTAGATGAATCCTAATTGATTTGTTTCCTTTTCTCTCTGCCCAAGATTAGGAGGTTCATTTAGGGAAGAAATGAAAGTTTACCTGCCCCTGGAGTGGTTGTTTGCATGGAAGATCTCTTCGTAATGTACCTCGCAAAATCACAATCAATGCAAATAGGGCAAGCTAGTGCTCAGATAAATCAAGAAAGATAAGACTAATGGTGAATTGTGCATTGCTCCTCGGCAATCATGCCAAAATGTTGCATGCGTGAAAGGAGGAGATTTTAATATGCGTTCATTGTAGTACACTCCTAAATCACACAACAAAACATTTAAATTTATAAACTCAGATTCTAATTGGAGTTTGAGATCGTTCGTAGAGAGAAAATGTGGAATTCACACATTAATCTTCATTTAAAATAAATAAGCACAATAAATTGAGCATCAAATAGATATTTAAATGTAAATCAAAGGATCATGAGATAAAAATAATAGAAAGACAAAATAGTGGTGATTTGAATCACCAATTATTCATCTTAATTAAGCATATATCTCATACTAAAATAATTCAACAGTATTCTCAATCAACTCAACTTAGGTACTTAAATAATTCAACAGTACGTACATCAACCTTTCAAACGGTAGGAACAAGGCATCAAATGCCTTAATCTTCACTTATCAGAGCTTCACAGAAGGCACACAAGGGTGCCAACCTTCCTTTAAGGCCTTTCAATTACAAGGCCTCTTCAAGCCTTCAAGCATAGGCTTTTCTTCTCACAAAGGCCAAGTATAGAGCCTTTCTTCCTTCAGTTCACACCCAAGCACTTCAGAGAAAAACCCACCCTCACAAATACTCTTATTTCTTCTCTCTTAGACCATGGTGTATAATCGGGTCTAGTTTTCGGGTAATCAAATCCTAAAGGGTGGCCAGACCTACGGGTGTGTGCACGGGCGAGGCGTGAAGCGACGAGGAGGTGCATGAAGCGGGGACTCGATCCCCAGTCTACTGGTCGAGAAGGCTATGAGAGGAAATCAATTTATATCACGTAGGCGGTTCTTCAATAACTGATGTGGGACTATGTCCCTATCTTCCTCGCACGAAGCTCAGCAGGTGACCCTTCCAAAATAAACGTAGCTACTGGTTCCTCTACATCCAATTCGGATTGCTTCTGGGGTTGTTGATGAAGTCTGTAGCACCTGGAGTTGGAAGTAGCGATGATAGTGGTCGGTAAACAACAGATGGAGGCGGAGATTGGATGACGATGACGGAGCTCTGGTGGTGACCTAAAATGCAATACAATGGCCTTGTAGACCAATTAAAAAGCTCTTGAGCTTCTCTGTAAGGCGAGGAAGATGATGGTGAGGTCGATTAGGTGAACGACATGTGTTGGTCGGAGGGCCAAGGGATGATCAGTGGATTGAGGGGTTCTTCAGCCAGGGGATTGTGTGAGCGAAACCCTCAATTTCTTGTAGGGTTTCTCTCGTACAGTCGTACGCGAGCTTATGGACTAGGTGGAGTGAGGTTTCGTGGTGTGGATCGTCAGTGCAAGTTCACCGAAGTTCTCACCAGACTTGGGAAAGATAGTGAGAAGGGAGGCGATTTTCGGTCGAATTGAGAGGTAGTAGGGTCGATGAGGATCTATAGAGGTAGAGGAAGAGATTGAACCTATTTATGGACAAAGACAGAGGGAGAATTGCGACAGCTGTGATTAGCCGGTTGCAGAGGGGATGGACCTTCAGTAGGGGGAATGACGAAGGAGTAGGGCGGCTCCTGCTGGTATTACAAGAAGCGGACGACGGAGGGAAGATGTTTCCCTTTGCATATGGTATGTGGTAGAGGAAGAAGATGAAGGTTGGGGGAGCTCACAAGAGCTATGGTCAGAGCTGGCTAGAGAGAGAAGAAGTTGAAGAGATGAGGCCAAATCGAGCTAAAGAGCATGGATTTGCAAAGGGGAAGTTTTTATAGAGCTTGGGGTAAGCTCTGGACAAGGAAACATGCCTAAATTGGCTTGTACTTGAAGAACAAGAGACCCATAACTTTCTTGCATTCGCACGAACTAATCCATGTGATTTAGGAGCCAAGATCTGTCTCAAAGGATTCCTCATAGTCTGATCATCAATCCCACCAAATTTGGTGGGATTTGATGATGATTTGAGTAGGTTTAGGAGTGGTCAAAGTCTTCCTGGAGGTCGGTTGACCACAAATGGCGGCAGGGGTCATTTTGCAAAGAAGATGAGAAAAGATAGTAGGCTATTTGTAATTAATTCTAATGTTAAGGGCATGGATGTGAGGAATAGAGTTTTAAGGAACTAGAATGCAAACTAGGTCAAGATGGACTTTGATTAGGCCCAAATTTTGGTACAAACCTAATTTAGACCAAACGAATCTAATGGTGAAGACAGATTTCTGTCTTGACCAAGTTTGACTGGATAATTTGCACAAAGACCTAAATTAGGGTAAAACTTTGTAACTTTATTTAAGGTCAAAATTGGTTCAGATAGTCAAATCAAGAATACCAAACCTCAAGGAATATTTTTATATGAATTTTAGATGATTTAGATGAATTTTATCCCATTCAAAAGCTTTGTAATTTAAGCAGGTCTGAAATTAGGATTTTGGGTGCTGTATTGGTTCTCAAAATGCATAAAACCCCATTTTTGTGGGGGAAGGTTGATCCTTTTAAATTTTGTTATCACAACGATGCCAATTTTCATTTGTTTTGTGTTCAGAGCTCCAAAAACAATCTAGATGCGGTTGGATATAATGAGGAAATGTTTCTTTTGGAAAGGGGCAAAACATGAGGGACGATTCTTCCAACCAGTAAAATGGGACAATTTGTGTATCCCTAAGGAGAAGGGGGGGTTGGGAATTAGGTCCCAAAAGGAGTTAAATGATTCATTATTGTTGAAGTGGGCAATTAAAATATTTCAAGGAGAGAATAAACTATGGGCGGAGGTGATCGGTGGGATTTATGGTGAATCACATTCTATGGTGAATAGTCTTTTTCTCACAAAGGCATCACCTTTCTGGAGTTCGGTGGTGGTGGCTATGAAGGAGAACTAGAATCTGTTCCAACTAGTATGTGGGGATGGACGATCCTTTTTGTTCTAGTAAAAAAATTGGTCTTCGTTGGGAATGCTGCACCAAAAGTACCCACGTGTCTATGGTCTTGCTATTGACAGAGAGGCTAAAGTTGTAGACTTCTGGGATAAAGATGAGAATAGATGGGAGATATTGGAGATGAGCTGCAGAGAGGGGAATCGTACATGGGCAGAGAGATCACGCCTGCTGCAGGATCTACAAGCTTTCAAGTCGATGGGGGGTACTGATACATATAGATGGATGGGAGATTTTTCATCTACCAAGGCCTATGAACAAATGGTAACTAGGATACAAAATGAAGAAGCTGACGCCATATGTGCTGGGTTATGGAAGCTTAAAATTCTATTGAAGGTACAAATATTTTTGTGGCTTTGTAGGAGGGATGGTCTTATTCCTAGCAACTTGAGACATCAGAGAATAGGTGTTGCTACTCAAACATGTCACTTATGTGGTTTTCAGACAGATAGTGTGCGACACATTTTCTCCTCCTGTGTGGTTACTGATTGTGTGTGGAATAGGGTCTATGGCGGTGGGCTACTTGTTTAGGAGGACATGTGGGGTGATTTTATTAGGAGTGGGAGACCACATTGTTCCATGGTGACTGTTTTATGTTGTGTGTGGCGTGCGAGAAATGATTATCTTTTTCAGGAGAGACTTGTTAATACGGTATGAATTGTACATGATTGTTAGGCTCTCATACAGCATTGGAGGAGCTGATGTATGTTGGTTTTTCTTTATTTCATTAATAAAATCTCCAGATGGCTATCAATTTAGATACCTTTCCTTTCTTCTTCAAAAAGAAAACCTATTTTTGTCTGTGTGGGCCCACTTATTAGTCTTTAATGCTCATTTGACCTTCGATTAACCCCTGGCATATCCTGTGGTTACTCTACTTTGATAATATGATGTTAAAACTATAGAATTAACCAAGATTTAGTGTTTTACTCTCAGAATGGATATGAAAGGAATTATGACTCTCAGGCGACTATGTAAGAGCATTTGTCACTTGATTATGACTAATTAAAGCTAGTTATGGCTCATGACGATGTTATCATTAGATTGCATCCATCAAGGGAATGCTTATTTGGACTTACTCAAAGAGTTTGACCAAGTCCTCCTTAGGTGCCACAGGTTTGGATTTCCTATTTCCTTTGGTCAAGGCCTCGAGAAATGGAATGTCTATAGGTTTCTCCAAGATTGGTTCAGGCTCTAGATCTAAGGTGGGTTTATCCTTGATATCCACCCAGGGTTTAAGTCTTAAGCTACTTGGACCAGATTGATTAGGATAAGGTAGGTCCTGGGTAGTTTTGCCACTGTGTAGTGACAGAGTTTAGGCCTGGTTGGTTTGGATTTGGAGTTGGCAGAAGAGGAGGTTGTAGTTGATATCCTGCATATAGAGTAGAAACCTTCAACCCTTTAGGTGGAGGTGCAAACGGGGCCTGATAAACATAATGTGCTTGGCCCTGATTTGGGTTCACAATGTGCCTCTGGTTTGACATGTTGTTTGTATTTGATAGAGTTGGAAATGGAAGTGCACCAGGCTGGCAAGTCCCAACCATTTGTGCGAGTTGGTTGTGAACCTCTGTAATTTCCACATTATGCTACCTCTACATGGTAGCATTGGTCTTCTACATATTAGCTAAAGTCTGTAGAATCAAGCTCATTTGGTCATCCTTGCTAGGCCTGGTTTGAAAGTTCAGGTTGAGCCTAGAATGAGCGAGCTGATATGGCTGCAGATTTTGTCTTAGGGGTTGGAATTAATATCTAGAGTTTTGATTATTTCCTGACAATGTGAAATTTGAATGATTACACCATCCAGGGTTGTAGGAGTAGGAGAATGGATCATTTTAGATGGTGTGGAGCTCCTAGCAGGGTTGAGTAGCTCCCGATTAATCAGGGTATGAGAGTTCAAAGATCCCCCAACTGGAGCAAGATGGCTATGAGTTTCCTCCGAAACTAGGATCAGATGGTGGTGGATATGCATCCATCCCTTGATATGAGTGGTGGTCAATGTTATGCACGGCCACCCTCCCTTTGGGTAGACGTGCATACGTGCTCTGTTGAGAAGAAGTGGCCCTTTGGAGTTGTCGAGTTAAATAGTCCAACTTCTTCTCGACAATGAAGACCTTATCTAATCGATTAGCCAGTAACCCCATATCGACAAATACAGATAGGTCTCGTGTCTCATGTGTCCCTCTGGTGTTTGTCAATGCATGTATAGTTGTCTGGTTAAACATACCCATAGACTCATTGTTTATGGAGTTCTCGCACTTGTTGTCAAGAATCTCCCAAATAGTGCCTTCATATTTACCCATGAAGTTGCCTCCAAAGGCTGCATCAATAAATAATCAGATATCCTCACGGAGTCCCTGGTAAAAAGACTAGACCTATTCCCATTTAGGAACCCTGTGATGAGGGCATTTCCACATGAAATCCAGAAAATAATCCCATGCCTCATGAAGGGGTTCCTCCACATTCTGTGTGAAATGCATGATTTGGTACCTTAGGACATCAGTGCTTCCCACAGAGAAGAATTTCATATGGAATTCAGCTTGTAAACCCTCCCAAGTGTTGATCGGTCGAGTCAATGACTGATACCAATGAGTTGCCTTATCTTTCAAAGAGAAGGGTAACATTTTCATGAGTAGGTGTTGAACGTGCTTCTGCCATGTTTTAGAAAAGAGATGTGTCATAGTATAGACAATAAAAGTGTATCAACATTTAAATTTATACATGCTCGAAAAATGTAATTTCCGAGGTTGTTCACAGGGAGCAAAAGATCACAATGTAAACCACTAATCAAATTGCACAAAATATGAAGTGAATGCTTAGGTTATTGCAATAAAAAGATATGAATCAATGTATATAGATCAGGGGTAAAGAAATATGATGAAGAGAGAATAAGCCAAAAAATGTTATGGTTTGAAACCACTTAATAAACCTTTCAACACTTAGGCTTTTTTCTCAACTCAAAGACTCAATCAGACATCGCTCAAGCCATGTTTACGACTTAAAGTTCAAGCCCAAGTCAAGGCCCAATTAGTTTTGAAGTAAACCCCCACTAGACTCTCATAGCCTAGACCTTTCTCTTCTCTCTCTCTATTTAGACCCTAATTGGATGCAGACCCAGGTCCAAACTCACGTGGCGTGAGTGTGGATGAGGTGTGCATGATGCATGCATGGGGACCCGATCCCCATGTTCTAAGCAATGCGCTTTGTATGTAGAAGGTTATGAAAAGAGTTCTATTTTGTCTTTGCACAATGTGGGACTAAAGTCCCTCCTCTTTGTTGCTACTACGTGGAGGAGGGTGATCTACGTACTAGGGCTACAACTGCGGCATTGTTCAATTGAGGGCCTAGCAGGGCTCTTGATGTTGTTCCACATTCAAGGGGACTGGTAGCGTGGCTAGTGGTTGCTGAACGATGATGGTCAGAGCTGAAGAAGATGATTGGTGACAATGACTTACCTACATAGAAAACATAGCCCATGGGCCCAATTAAATGCACATGAAGCTCTACCATGGTGAGGCAGAGTGTGTGGTGGTCGGAATTTGGTGTATGCTGTTGTGTAGTGGCCAGGCGAGGGAGCTTCAAGCAGCTCCGGTGGTCAGTATCGAAGATGATGGTGGAGAAAGCATAGGTTTCAATACCTTAGGTGAAAGATTTGTTAGGGTGATGGGTATCTTTTTCCTGAGTTTATTCAGTGTGGGGAGAGTGGAGGTGGGTGGACAATGATGGTGGTTGGAGTGGAGGTTGCTGGAGTTGGAGATAGACAAGGATAAGGAATTCAGAGCTGAGAAGCTCCAGAGAGCTAATTCAGGGAGAGAGAGAGAAAACCCCTAAGCTAATTTGAAGAGAGGAGATTAGGAGGGCATCGTTGGAGGTGCACTGGTGATGGGGAAAAAGAGGTAGCCGGCTGGAGCGATTGAGGAGGAATTGAGAGCCAAAGCTTCGTGGGAAGTTTTGTAGAAGCTTAAGGAGGAAGAACCCTCTGCCAATTGTATGTGGCAGAGGACGAGGAAGGGGATTTGAGAGCTCCAGTGGTGGGTCTTCTATGCAGGCGAGGAGGAAGAATTTGAGAGGGAATCCAGCTAGAATTGCACCCATTTATGCATAAGAGCATGTGACCCCTTTTGTAGAGTTGATCCCAAGTTTATTTAAGCCAAGATGGCTTTATTTGGCATGTGGTTAGACCGAATCTTGAACGTGGGTTTCTCGAGTTCACTGGCGGGGAAATTGGAGGTGATTGAGCTCATGACAGAGCTTAAATGATCGACCATGATCAGAGGAACGAATTTGCCAAGTCTTGTGATTTTTTATTGAAGTTTCTTCAACTTGCCAATCAAATGTTGGCAAGTTGGGTTTCTTCTCCTACCGTGTTTCCAAAACGAGCGCGTAGAAGAAGGTGGTAGTAGGGGTCTGTTTGTGAGGAAGATGAGAAACCTAGGGGCATATTTGTGAGAGAAGTGTAGAAATTAGGGGTTTTAGTGTAGAGAAAAGGGACCTATGGGCTTAAATGCAAAATAGGTCAAGATGGACTTTTATTGGGCTCAAATTTTAGTATAAATCTAATTTGGACCCAAGGAATCTAATGGTGACCTTAAATTTAGGTTTTCATCACGTTTGACTGGGAAAATTACATAGAGGTCCAAAATAAGGTAAATTCCTGCTTAAGTCTCTATTTTTTTTATCAAAGTCAAGGTACCAAAACTCTTAGAATATTTTTCAATAAATTTTAAGTGGTTTAGATTTCATTTATTTCTACTAGAACCTCTCAATTTGAGTAAGGTTGTTAATTAAGATTTTCATGTAATAATTTAGTGCTCAGAATGCATAAAACCTGATTCAGTTAGCTTAAGCCCACTTCTTGGAAAATTAAGCTCATTTGACCTTGGATTACTCCCTGGTTATCCCCTTATTTAATCTACATTAGTGATTGGATGTTAAAAAGGCATATTTAACCTATTTGCTTGTCTTTTTCTAACATTCAATCCAAAACAGAGTTATGATCTTCTGATGAATATTAAGGAGCATTTGTTACTGTTGTTAAGCTAAATCAATCTTATTAACACCAATAATGATTCTACCATCATAACCCCATGCCTAACTTTTGCTAGTTCCTAGCAAAATCCTGTGAACCAAACTAGATCTCTAAGCCAGATTTTAACCATTAGGATGCCTTACCAAGCCGCATCTCTAGAAATTAGATCAAAATACCAATAATAGACATAGAGGTACTCAAGTACCAACTAAGATCCAGACTTGATCAGCCCCGGCCTTGGGTCTACCGCAAAAGTTTCTATGGCCTGCAAAAACTTCCCAAAGGTCTGTTGACCCCAACGGTTAACGTACTTGTGGAGTATGTGCCGCAAGTCTAGGTTCACTTTCTTAATGCTTTTTTGAGAAGAGAGAGAGAGAGACGGATATTTATTTTGAGAGTTTTCTCTCTTTTGTTTTTACATTCCTCTAAACCCAACATTGGATTGACCCTAAACATAGTCTGTATCGTATTCCATGTTCCTATCATCAATCCTCGAAGGGTCCATGGCTTTTGACACTTTGGGATAGCACTGCCCATGGCAAACCTCAGAACCCTAGCTTTCGACACTTTAGGATAGTGCCACTAATGGCATTCTGTAGCTGAATCTAGGCCTTAGCAATCGACATTTTGGGATCATGCTGCCCATGATAGTTGAACCAACTCAAGGTGCTTACGTGCCCCTAGTAGGATATTCAGATATCCTAGGAGACAAACATCGAGGAGAGGATATGTTATGACACATCTTCGAAGGGAGTATTTATATTCCTCCTCTCCACGTCACGAACTTGTTCAATCAACTTGTGTCTTCGAGCCGCTCTTAAGTAAGATCTTCAGGAAAACGTTTTCAGAATGGAATAGTTTCTGGCATTATTCTTCATTAAGTGCACTAAACTAGACCAATGTGTGATATTTGGGTGACTAGGTTACCAACTCCAGCAAACCAAAGGGCAGGCAATGGACTGAATAATCTTAGAGACTTGGACTTAATACATCAGCTTTGCAACTTCCTCTAGTCCATATCTTAATAAATACATGAGTGTTTAAGCCCATAATCAAGACCAAGAGGCCTAAAGTTGGTACCCATCACTTATCTCCTAGGCTTTAGCCCTTTAGGTCTTAATTCATCATCTAATCTAGCCTAGAACTTAGGTAAGTTCTATACTCAATTGCTAAGACTAACACAATTTTTCCTTTCTGCTCCTTTTTCTATATATTTTCCTTCTTTCTCCTCCTCAAACCCGATTTGTAATACATCTCACATATTTTTTTTTGTACAAAACCCCCTTAACAAAATCAAATTTCACATCATTTTGCACTTTCATACCCCCCCATGCCTAAGATTTGCAATGTCCTCATTGTAAATTTGGTGGGTTCAAGTTTAGCTTAGTTTGTATGTTAGAATAGGGTCAGATGGGTGGGTGAATGGGTTGGGATGACTATTATGAACAATTTCAAGCTCCAATACAAATATCGAAGGTGGAGTCGGCTATTCTAAGTAATGAACCGTAAAGTGCAATATGAATTCAGCTAAAAAATAGGTAAGGGTCTCAAGATTTCAAATGATGGGCTGCCTCCCGTTAAGCGCTAAGCTTAATGCCATCAGCTAGGCACATTGCAACTCATGTTGAATGGAGGTCAAAAGATTCAGCAGCCAGATTCGAATAAGTTTAGGGAATGGTTTTAGTGTTTGACCATTTACTACAAAAGGATAAGAGTCCTGGTTGAGTTCGGTGATTTCCACTTCTCCATTTCTGAAGATCCACAGAACTAGAAAAGATCTGATCCATTTCAATCTCAACTTTCCTGGGAAGTGCTTAAGCTTGGCATCAAAGAGCAACACTTTTTGACCATGATGAAAAGATTTTCACGATATGTGCTTGATGAGGTGGAGATTCATCATGAAAAGGTTTGAGTTTAGAAAACCAATCGTCGTAGTTCAATTCATGAGAAAATCTGCTGATTAGATAATATTTATAACCAAAACTTGGGATGCGTCCTGGGTCGAACACGGGGAGGCAAACCTTTGGTTTTGAGAAATCCACACTTCATTTTTATTTCTTTTTGTCATTTTTATCTTTTATAATTTTTTTTGTGTTTTTATTAAGCAAGAGATCAA
This sequence comes from Thalassia testudinum, assembly GCA_037157565.1. NCBI lineage: Eukaryota > Viridiplantae > Streptophyta > Magnoliopsida > Alismatales > Hydrocharitaceae > Thalassia > Thalassia testudinum. Next base: position 116,521,474 of record JAZHRO010000073.1, read on the forward strand.
ATCAACGAAAACATTACCTAACTAATCTACTTGCAAAAATAATGTAGAGAGAGAGAGAAAATATCAATATATTAATGAACAAATATTTTCTATAGCTATGAAAGTAGAAAAACTAAATAAGAAAGCAGTCAAGATAGATGGAGATGAGAAGAGTCCCCCTCGGTCGCTTTGAGGATGGCTCACTCTGACGGTGCCTAGATGAAGGTGGTGAGGAGCAAGATGAGGGAGAACGGCGGTGGAGGAAGGAGGATGGGGCAGGATGTCATCGTGGCGAGGATCTTCTCCCCAAAGGAGGTGAAAGGACGACCATGGGATGCTCCACGAATAGGGATAAGAGGCGGGAAATATTTGTTTTCTATTGTAGAGGAGAATCCTGGGCATGGGACAAGCTCTTTCTAGTGCCTTGGAGGTGGTGAGGAGAAGAAAGAAAGAGATGAAGAAGAATGGGAGGGGTAGAGGTCCTTTTATAGTAGAGGAAAGGATCAATTTTGTATACAACACATTTAGTGACGGTGATAAACGTCACTGAAGATCCACCGCAAACATCGCTGAAGATAGCCTTGCGCCCATGCTACCACAGCGTTGCAATGCGCTCTATGCACCCTTGTTGGCACGCTACGCACCTGTTGTCATGTGCGTAGTGCCTTACGCTACAAGCTGCACTACTGTGCTTGCGTGCCTCCGCGTGCGCATGCCCCCACACTACTGTGCACGTGCGGTGGCGAGTGCATGTGCTTGGGGGACTTGGGCTGCGCCACATGTTATGATCTGGGTCGTCCTTTCCTTTGTAGGGGGTGCTACAGAAGTCGGATTGAGTCGAATTCCATGCCATTGGGCTGCGATCATCTACCCAAATCCATCCGTGTGGTTAGATTTGTCGTTTGAATATCTGAATTGCATCACCTAGCCCATCGTCCGTTGATCTTCCTCAGACTGCATATGGTGTTACAAAACTCTGATCAAGGCAATTTCAGAGGCATTGGACTCCAATCATCGTCCTGATCAGATCCGTATGGTTGGACATCAATTCGAGGCTCTGAATTAAATCTCCTTCTCTCCTATCCATAAAAGGATGCAATTAACCTAAAATATATACAAACTACTCTAAATGCAGAATGATACATGCCATGCAATATTTATAGTATAGAATGCATATCTCAGCCTACAGACATGCATAAATAAGTATTTTAACCTAAATGGATGTGTCTACATCATACCCCCATGCCTATCTTTTGCTAGTCCTTAGCAAAATTAAACTATATGCTATGTATAAAAATGGTATTAGGGCTCTATCGCTTAAGCCTAAGTTGTTTATTAATAATAGAAAATTTCAACTAAGGTCTTAAACTACGAAAACTCAACAGTACCCAGGTGTCTGCGAGAATGCAGACTGCCCAAGTCCTTGCCTTAGTTGAAAAGGGAAGATACATTTTTTTGTTTTTCTTCTTTTCTTATTTTTTTGGATTTTTTTGACTTTAGGGTTTTAGGGCATCTTTCTATGGCCACCCAACCCACCCAAGACTCGAAAACGACTCTAAGTGCTAAGCATCATGTGAAAGGGTGATAGACTCACTAAGCTATTGTTAAAATGGAGTTCTGGTTTCTACAACCCTAGGTGACCTTAAAGATTTCTACCTAGAGGTTTATCTTTATGATGGTAGCTTTCTCCCTAGTTTTTATTTTTATGGGGTCAACATAAGGGCGAACCGAGTGTATATCTCCCCAATTTATTCTACTTCTCCACTTCTTCCTAAGTGTTTAGGAATTATTTGTGCACTTTTGTGAGATGGGGTATGGATAATTGGCCGATGAGCTGTTACCACCAACCACTTGCTAGCTATACTTGCGCGGTGAAGTGTGGCTTTATTTATTTTTCTTATTTTCTCCTATTTCTATTTTTTTTTCTTTTTGGTTGTTTCTTTTTCTCTTTTTTTCTAAGTAGGTGGCTTCCCTGATCTAAGATTTACCTAAAGGCAGTAGGAAGAGAATGGTCATGTGGTTGGACTCTGGACAACCAGTCGATGAGCTGTTACCACCTACAACTTGCCAGCCATACCACCCTAGATGGCTCATTAGCTACCCAATTTCCATAAAAAGTGTCGGAAAGTGAGTCAGTGCGAATAGTGTGTAGATGCTTAGACTTAAAATTCCCTCAAATCATAGGGTGGGTTGATAATTCGTATCCTTATCACCCCAATTTATTTACCAAATTAAAATGAAATTGCTTGGCGAGGACTCTGGACAAAGTCCACATTTGAAAGGATATCTAGGCTAATTAAGCCTGAAGATTTGAAGAGTCTAAGTGCTTAGGTCCTAAAGTATCATTTCCTAAAGTTAATAACTTCCAAAAGCCTAAATTCTCTTCTCCTAATTCTATCTTTTTCTTTTTTTGTCTTTTTAAATTTTCAAAATTTTTTTAAAAGAAAATAAAAGAAATTCTACAGAGCTAACAAAATAATTTCAAGATTATGTATCCACCCCCCATGCCTAAATGATGCAATATCCTCATTGTAGAAATAAAGACATGAAACAGGCGAAATAATAGAATATCCCCTCAGTTTCATGACAATCCAATTAGCTCCATAGAGAGGACACACACGCACTAGGTTTAATGCCTCTAGCTAGGCATAAAATACAAACAAAGAAGAGGTTAAGAATTCACAAGTGCAGGTCAGAATTAAAATCAAAAGATTAATCCTCAGACCTGCCAGCAGAAGATGTCCACAGATGTGGACCAAGTTGTGGTGCAGACTCATGCTCTAGGGTCGAGTGGTTCTAAGGTTCTGGATGAAAATCACCCAAAACTGAAGATATTAAGCTTGCTGGGTCAGGCTTGCGATTTGGTGTTGTGAAACCCAAGACTAAAGTGTCAGACAAAAGATAGATTTGATTCACTAGGTTTCGATGTCCACTTAAAGTTTAGCTCAGAAAGATAGTTATTCCAAGCTTGGGTCACACGTCAAAGATATTGTAAGGGTCCTGGTAGAAAGTTGGTGGTTTCAGGTCAATAGGAACCCTTAGATCCAAAATTGTGTTTCCCTCAGAATTATCCTCCCAGATTTTCATTTCCACATTTCTATCCTCCAAAATCAATGTTTTCAGGACCACCAAATCGTTGCACACCCCATCTAAAGTACCCAAGTCCAACAATTGTGGCTCAATCAAAATTGACTTGGGTCTGGTGATCTCAGGAATACCATAATTCAGCTCTTTAGGGTGTGGTTGAGTAGTGGGGCTACTGATTGAATCATCAGAATTCGAATCGTTCAAGTTAGCCCCAACATGATCATAATCTTCAATAATTGAGCTATCAAAAGGTTTATCAAATTCCTCTGGCCAATTTATCTCACTAAAATAATCTTCCTTAAGCTTATGTGAGACTTCACCTAAAGATTCCACACCCTCAGAATTAAAGAATTCTTGATCCTCATTTATGTATATCTCGAAATCATACGTGATTTCATGTTCCATGGAGACATTTTTCATCATTCCCTAGCTCAGGGATGTCCAGTGAAGTAATCAGTTCATCCTGAATCGGTTTCTCTAGATCAACCTGGTCATCTCTAGTCTCAGAACATGTATCCCTCCTACAGGCACCTATACAGGTTCAGACATTGGCTCTCCTAAAGGGGGTTCATCTTGAGAATCATCCCAAGATTTACTAGGGCAACCACAAATTTCATCCTCAATCTTGATAATTTTCCAAGTAGAAACTCACCCGGGCCCCTATCTCTAACATCTTGGAGCAAATCCAATAAGGAACTACTAAGTTCATCAAGCATTTTGATCATAGGTTCCAATGCTTCAGTGCATGGTGTTGACTGAGCTTCTAAAGATTGTATGGTGCTCCTCAAGTTAGCCAACACCCTATCTTGGACTTGATTTGCTTGAACCAAATGGTTTGGTTTAGGGTTGGGTGGGTTCGGTCTAAATCTAGGGGAGTCAAGATATTGAGGTTCTCGGGATCCTCCCTGATAGTAGGTCATTTCGGGTTGTTCAAAAAATGGTGGTGACCTATATTCAGTGGAATACTGGGGAGGGTAGGTGTTATAATCATCATATCCTTCCTGATTGTAGATCAGGTTGGTTTGGTCATCAAAGGGTGAAGATCTCTAATCATTGTAGGCGTGAGAAGGATAATAATCATAGTCTTGTTGTCCAGGGTTAGACCCTAGACATTGTGGTCCGGATTCATATCCCCAATCAAAGTTATCCTGGCTAGGACATGGGTAATCATAAGTCGAGTCGAGATAGTAATCATCTTGAGGATAGGCAGTGGTAGGAGGGTAGGATTGGAATAGTGTGTATGGTGTGGAAGCATACATGGTGGATTAGGAGGGGAAAACAGAGGAGAGAAAAGTGCCTTGAAGTGCAGTCAAGCAAACTTATCCTTAGGTGGGTAGCCTAAAGATCTACAGACTCTCATAACCCATCTTAAGCTTATAAGAGATTTAGTCTACTTTCATCTGGTCAATCCAACCAGTTAGAGGGAGGGGCTGGGGAGAAGGTTCTCCCTTTGGCTTGCACCTCTGGTTCCTTTGATACCCCCCAACCGCAGTCGTTTGATGCTACTCCCTTAGCTAGACATCAGATGGACCAGTAGAAGCAAATTAATAAAAAATAATCTCAATCTGAGCTGCAAAGAGTGAATCAATCTTTAAGGCCAACGTCTACTCAACTTTAATTAGGCTTGGGATGATTGTGCTCTTGGAATGTGATGGGCCCTTTAGATGGGTTGTGCCCTTAATGATAAATTCATGAGTGTGTATGTGCACAACCAATGGTTTTTCAAGTAAGATTATGTTTTTGTAAGGTGAATTTTAAGGTTCAAATCTTGCTTAGTAGCTTTAGGATTCAATTATTAGGTGTATTCAACCAAGTTTTGTGAGGCAAACCAAGTTTTAAAGCACGAGTTCAAGCATTTCTCTTTATAAATCAAGAAAATATGGAGTGCCTGGCCTGACCTAATTATTTGAGTCCTATGGACCAGCTACAAGAAGATTTAGTTTTAAATTGATTAGGTGGTGTGGCCCAAACAGCTTAAACAAGTGACCCAGATGCACCACCAATTAAGGCACACAGAAGTGATTAACTTAATCTGATATCTACTCTTTTCTGTGTTGATTTGTGCATGTACCATAAAGTGGTGCACCATACGTCCTGACTTATGGGTGTTAATGTGTGTTTCTTTTAGTAAATCCCACAAGAGAAGAGTATATTTTTGTTTTGTGTTTTTTTTTATATATGCGGGGGTGAGATGAGTGGAGGTGGCAAACAAGACAAACAATTTCTATCCTAGGGTTCATGAAAACTCCTAAGTAGATTAGTTCTTGATTATTAAGGTGGTGAAGTGAAATCTAGGGTGGGGGTGTTGGGGGTACACTTACAAAACCTTCATCCACACTTTTCTCTGATCTAACCGCTCTGGCCTGCCTCGGAAGAGTACTTGCAATCACAGTAAGATCAAAGAAAAAGTGAGATAAAAGTTAGGTAAGGTGGAAAAATGTGACAAAAATGAAAGAGCATTGCCTCCCCTGCAACAGCGCCAAAATGATTAGGCCGAGATGCGTTGCGAAAAGGTTTGAGTTTGGAAAACTTGTTGTCGTAGTTCGATTTGCGAGAAAATTCGTCAATCAAATAATATTTATAACCGAAACTCGAGATGAGTCCCGAGTCAAACTCAGGGAGGCGAACATTTGGTTTTGAGAAATCCGCGTTTCATTTTTATTTGTTCTTATCATTTATCTTTTATAATTTTTTTCTATTTTTATCAAGCAAGGGATCTGATCGATGAAAACATTATCTAATTAATCTACTTGAAAAAATAATCCAGAGAGAGAGAAAATATCAATATACTGATGAACAAATATTTTCTACAGCTACGAAAGAGGAAAAACTATAGTAGAAAGCATTAAAGATAGATGGAGATGAGAAGAGTCCCTCTCGATGGTCGCTTGGAGGATAACTTGCTCTGATGGCGCTCGGATGAAGGTAGTGAGGAGCGGGATGAGGGAGAACGACAGTGGAGGAAGGAGGACGGGGTAGGACATTGTCGCGGCGTGGATTTTCTTCTCAAAGTAGGCGAGAGGATGGCCGAGGGATGCTCCACGAATGGGGATAAGAGGTGAAAAAATAATTGTTTTCTATGCTAGAGGAGCATCCTGGGCTTGGGACAAGCTCTCTCTAGAGCCTTGGAGGTGGTGTGGAGAAGAGATGAAGAAGAATGGGCAGGGTAGGGGTCCTTTTATAGTAGAGGAAATGATCAATTTCGTATACAGGACATTTAGTGACAGTCATTGTTGTCTCGGAAAATCATTGCAAATAGATTTGAGTTTGGAAAACCCATCGTTGTAGTATGGTTTGTGAAGAAATCCGTCAACAAATAAATTTTACCGAAACTCGGAAAGAATTTTGGGTCGAACAAGGGGAAGCTATGTCGATTTAAAATCTGCGATTATATTTTTCTTTTTTTAATTTTTGTTTAAAGACGAGATACTCATAATGAATCAATACTAAACTAGAGAGAGAGAGAAGAGAACAAAATAATTTTATAAAATGGATAATGTTTTTACAACTAGAAAGTGGGAAATATTACAACTATAAAGCCATAAAATCTACTCTAGAAAGTAGTAAAAGAGAAGGGAGATGAGAAATTATCCTCCTCGTCGAATGCTTGGAGGACGAGCCGAAATGGGTGATACCTGGAAGATGGAGAGTGGAGACGGAAAATGAAGCTAGAAGAACTAGGCGCGAGGCAAGATATCATCGTCACGGGATCCACTTTCAGAATGGGGGTGAGTAGACAACCACGGGAGCTCCACGAACGGGATGAGAAGTGGACAAAATTTTTGCTTTTAACTCTAGAGGAGCATCCCAGGTTTGGGACAAGCTTCTTTAGAGCTTTAGAGAGGGAGAGAGGTGAAGGAAGGGATGAATGAAATGTAGGGGGCGTAGGCCTTTTTATAAGTGTAGAGGTTGGGGACAAAAAGGTCATTTCAAGTTAAAAACATTAATGTAGGGTCCTTTGGTGACGGATTTAGGAGTCAGCTAAGGCCTGACGTGGGCTTAGTGACCTACTCACCCACGGCCTCTTCCTCTCCCATTCTCAAAAACACCCGTGCACGTTCAAAAGATCTCAGTCGTCTGATCGCGAGATTGACGGCTGAGAATGCATCGTGCCGCGGCTTCATAACGCCACACCCACGTGCGATGGCACATTGGATCATGCGTCATTGCATGCGTTCACACTCGACGTTCACCCGTCGAGCCACATAGCAGCCCTGCTGCCACATGATTCAAATCCAACAGAGGAATTTGGCTACGCCTGCACTTGCGCTCGATTTGAGGCGAGGCGGGGCTCAAACCCGTGCCTCCATCTTCGCGTGAAGTCACGTGACCGCTGAGCTAGGCAGTCACTTGAGGCATGTTTCTGGATTTGGGTGCAAGATCCAACAGGTGAGATCGTCCACGTGGTTGAGGAGAGAGATAGCAACGGTGGGTCCTTGGGTCGGTTGGGTGACTGGGATGGTGCCACGTGGCTCCATTTTAGCCATCCATCTTCTATGTCTTGTAGATGGTGCCATGGATGTCGGATTGGATCGATTTTCTCACTGTTTGGCTGTGATTGTTGATTCGAACCCATCCATGTTGTTGGATTTGTCATCTGATGTACGGATTTACATCAACTTGGCCCCTTGACCTCTGATCTTTCTCGGACTGCATATGATGCTACAGAAGTCCGATCGTGGCGATTTTGGAGTAGTTGAACTCTGATCATCACCTTGATCAGATCCGTACGATTGGATCTTCAATCTAAGGCCTTGACTAAATATTGGTTCTCCCTAACCACCAAAAAGAGTAAATTACTATATAATTTATACACTTTGACCTAAATGCATGATGATACATGTTATACACTATTTACAATGTATGATGCTTCTACGACACTATGAACATGCATAAATAGACATTTTAGGCTATTTAGATGCATACACATCACACCCCCATGCCTATCTTTTGCTAGTTGCTAGCACAAACTATATGCTATTTACAAAAGAATTAGATCGAATTTCTTGGGTAAAAGTTATTCTTCAACACTGGGATATTTTTACTAAGGACCTGAACTACAAATTCACAATAGCACCCGGGTGTCTGTCAAAATGTAGACCGCCTCAAGCCCTCACCTTATTCGAAGAAGGATCTTTTTCTTCATTTCTACTTTTCTAATTCTTTCTTGGATTTTTGAGTTTAGAGTTTCGGAGTAGCTTTCTACGGCCACTCAACCCATCCAAGACTTGAAGAGAACGCTAAGTTCTAAGCATCCTTATGTGTGAAATGTGATAGACTCTCTGATCGGCGATTAGAATGGACTTTGGGTTTCTACGCCCCTAGGTGACCTTGAAAAGAAATTTTTCCTAAAGGTGTATCTATTTGATCGGTAGCTTTCTCCCTACTTTTATTTTTACGGGCTCAACACAAGGGAAAACTCAGTATATATCTCCCTGGCCTATTTTACTTCTCCGCTTCTTCCTAAGTGTTTTGGAATTATACCTGCATTTCTTGAGCTAGGATCTAGACAACTACCAATGGGTTGTTACCCACGATAACTTGCCAGCCACACTCGTGCAGTGAAGTGTGGATTATTTCTTTTTTCCTTCTATTTTTTTCTTTTCTTCTTGGATATATTTCTTTTCTCTTTTCTTTCTTTAAGTAGGTGGCTTCTCTGACCTATGATTTACCTAAAGGCAGCACGAAAAGAATAGTCATGTGACTGGGCTCTAGATAACCTACCAATGGGTTGTTACCCACAATAACTTGCCAGCCATACAACCCTAGAAAGTTCATTAGTTAACCAATTTCCATTAAAACTGTCGAAAAGCGAGTCAGTGCAAATAGTGTGTAGATGCTTAGACTTAAAAATCCCTCGAATCAGAGGGTGGGTTGATAAGTCATGTACTTATCACCCCAACTTATTTAATCAAATTGAAGTAAATTCAGAATGGCGAGGACTCGATAAATAAATCCACATTTTAGTGGACACCTGGGCTGAATAAGCCCGAAGACCTGAAGGGTCTAAGTGTTCAAATCCTACTTTATTATTCCCTAAGGTTGAAAAATCCTAATGCCCAATTATTCATTCCTAATTCAATTCTTTTTTTTAATAAAGAGAAAAATAAGTAAAATTTATATGAATTCCACAGAGCTGACAAAACGATTTAGAAATGAATCTACCCACTCATTCCTAGTTGATGCAATGTCTTTATTGAAAATAAAGTGCATGAGAAGCAGGGTAGAATGAAGAAAATATCACCTGTATTCCATGATGCTCGGGTCAGCTCTGAGTTAGACTGTACAAGCGCTGAGTTTAATGACATCAGCTAGGCGATGTCCAGCCAAAGAAGTCACATTAAGGTTAAAGCAACCTTCTCTGGAGATGGGTTCAGGAATAATATGATCAACATAAGGTTTCAGACATTGTCCGTTGACCTTAAAAGAATTACCCACCTTCGGGTCAGAGATCTCAACTGCTCCATTGGGAAATATTCGATTGATTATGAATGGGCTGTCCCACTTTGACCTAAGCTTGCTGGGAAAGAGCTTAAGTCAAGAATCAAAGAGCCAGACCTTCTAGTTCGACTCAAAGCTCTTGCGGGAAATCAGTTAGTTGTGAAGAGCCTTGATCTGAGCCTTATGGATCTTGGAATTCTCGTACGCATTGTTTCTAAGCTCCTCCAACACAGATGGTTGGAGCTTCCTAGTCTTTTCGGCTAAACTTAGATCAAAGTTGCATTTCTTGATCACCCAGAATACCCGATGTTCAATCTCTATGTCTAAGTGGCATGCCTTCCCATACACCAGATGAAATGGTGACATGACGATAGTCATTTTGTATGTTGTACGATAGGCCCAAAGAGCGACCTCAAGCTTTTGGGTCCAATCTTTTCAATCAGGCCTAACCATCTTCTGCAGGATGTCCTTGATCTCCCAATTGGAGATCTCGGCATGTCCGTTCGTCTAAGGGTGGTAAGGTGTGGAGATTCTGTGATTTACCCCGTATTTTGCTAGTAAACTATGGAACTTGGCATTTATGAAGTGAGTACCACCATCGCTGATGATGGCCCTCAAAATACCGAACCGACTGAAGATGTTCTTTTTGAAGAAATTTATTACCACTTTGTGGGCATTGGTTCTGGTGGAAATAGCCTCAATCCACTTAGACACGTAATCAATAGCAACAAGAATGTACTTGTGTCCACATGAAGGGAGGAAGGGTCCCATGAAATCGATGCCCCAAACATCAAAGATTTTGATGGGAAGGATTGGGTTTAGAGGCATCATATCTCTCTTGGTTATGCTCCCAAGTCCTGGCGTCAGGAACACGACCTCGAGAATTACTGGGAATCCTTGAATAAAGATAGCCAATAGAATCCAGATTGAAGTATTTTTGTAGATTTCTTTTTCCTGGAGAAATGTCCACCATACGTAGATGCAAGGCATAACTCAAGTATGCTTTGAAACTCATTCTCTAGTACACATCGGCAAGTAATCAGATCAGACTCGACGTGATACAGTTCATGGTCATCCCAGAAGTAATATTTGGCTTCAGATTTGAGTCTATCCCATTTTTGCTTGGTCTAATCTTGGAAGATTTGACCAACAGTAAAATAATTTACTATGTCTACAAACAAAGGGGTTTGGACACTTGCAACTGTCAGAATAGTATCGTCTGGAAAAGTATCAGCACTTAGAATGTCTGGATGAGAAGAATCACTTAGATGCCTCAAAAGATGATCTACCACCACATTCTGTGCCCCGGATTTATCTTTGATTTCAAGATCAAATTCTTGAAGCAGAAGAATCCATCGAATGAGCTAGGGTTTAGCATCCTTTTTGGCCAAGAGATATCTCAAGGTCGAGTGATCGATAAAAATTATGATGTGAGACCCTAAGAGATTAGTCCTGAATTTTTCTAAAGCAAATACTTTGGCTAGAAATTCCTTCTCAGTAACAGTGTAATTCCTCTAGGCCTCGCCCAGAGTTTTGCTAGCATAGTAGATGACAGAGGGCTTTCTGCTGATCATTTGACCCAAAACAGCCCTGATCGCATAATTAGAAGCATCGGTCATGATCTCAAATGGAGTTGTCCAGACTGATGGTTGCAACACCGGAGCACAAGTGACTGTCGTTTTAAGAAAATCGAATGCCTTGCGACATGATTCGTTGAAATCAAATGGCATATCTTTGGCAAGAAGGTTGCTTAGAGGGAGAGCAACCATAGAGAAGTCCTTAATGAACCTTCGATAGAATCCCACATGACCGAGAAATGAGCAAATTTGTTTGACATATGTGGGAGGAGGAAGTTTAGAAATAGCATCAACCTTAGCTTTGTTAACTTCAATTCCCCGTTCAGAGATTACATGACCCAAGACAATACCTTCTTGTGTCATGAAATGGCTCTTTTCCCAACTAAGGACCAATCTTGGTTTGATGTGTCCTTTAAGGATCAATTCGAGTTTAGCCAGGAAAGATTCAGATGAGTCTCCGAAAATGGAGAAATCGTCCATGCAAACTTACATGAACTCTCCCACCATGTCAGAAAATATGGCCATCATACACCTTTGAAAAGTTACAGGTGCATTGCAAAGCCCGAATGGCATTCTACGGAAAGCAAAGGTTCTATAGGGATAGGTGAAAGTCATCTTTTCCTGATCCTTGGGATGGATAGGGACTTGATTGTATCCCGGGTAATCGTCCAGGAAGCAAAAGTACTTTTGCCCAGATAATCTTTCAAGGATCTAATCGATGGAGGGCAATGGGAAATGATCCTTTTTGGTGGTTGTGTTCAGCTTCCTATAATTGATACAAACTCTTTAGGAGGAAGCTGAACAAGTTGTGACAGATTCACCTTTCTCGTTAGTCACGACGGTGATGAGGGTGTGTTTTGCATGGTAAAAATTAAGGTTTGAAGGACATATCATCGCAACTCACAAAATGCGTCTATCAGATAAGATTTATAATCGAAACTCGAAAAGTGAGTCTCGGGTCGAACATGAGGAGGAGAACGTTTGATTTTGAAAAATCTGCGTTTCGCTTTTATTTATTTTTGTCATTTTTATCTTTTCTAATATTTTTGGTATTTTTTATCAAGGAAGCGATTAGGTCGATAAAATTTTATCTTGTTAATCTACTTGCAAAAATATAAGAGTGAGAGAGAGAAACAATCATGGATTTCTAATCAAATGTTTTTTACAACAAAGAAAGCGGGAAAAATTACACTACGAAAGCCATAAAGATAGAAAGAGGTGAGAGAATCCCCCTAGATGGTTGCTTGGAGGACAACTCGCTCTGACATCGCCTGGAGGAAGGTGGTGAGGAGTGGGACGAAGGAGGACGTAGCCAGAGGACGGAGGATGGGGTAGGACGACATTGCGACGAGGATCTTCTTCTCGAAGGGCAGTGAGAGGATGGCCATGAGATGCTCCACGAATGGGGATGAGAGGTGGGAAAACTATTTTCTTTTCTACTCTAGAGGAGCATCCCTGGCTTGGGACAAGCTCTCCCTAGAGCCTTGGAGGTGGTGAGAGGAAGAAAGGAAGAGATGAAGAAGGAGAGGTGTAGGGGTCCTTTTATAGTGAAGGGAAGAGGGCAATTCGTGTAGAGGGCATTTAGTGGCGTCAAAGGCGTTGTTGTAGATCCACACCAACCAATCCCCCAAACATTGCTAAAGCTTGTTGGCACTCCTCAATTCCTTTGCTAGTGCATGCATAGCGTAGACCATTAATGACAGCTATAAGCGTGACTAAAGGCTCGCACAACTATTGCTGTAGCCTCCAGCTTATGCTCGCTTGCAGCTGTACTCACGCACCCACCTTCTCTCCGTGAGATGCTCGATCAACCGTAGCGATCGCGTGCTCAGATGGTGTTGGATGGTGCATGGGGATGTGGATCGACGCCTGCGTGAGCACCTCCGCTAGATCGATAGTCATCTGTGCATCCACGTATCTGCATCTCGGTCGCTCATGCATGATCGGGCGGTCGAAATCAAGCGTGCCTCACCACCGTCTGGATTGGAAAAGTGGGAGAGCTCAAATCAGCACCAAAGCATTGAGAATGCCCTTGGAGACCACTGCACCACGCGTCAAAAGGTGTCGCGATTTTGAATTATCTGAGGCCGGTAGTCAAGTGATCCTAGCTGTTGGATTTTCATCCAACGGTTAAAATCGCATGATGAAGGCTCTCTTGAAAATGGGCGGGCAATGTGGCTTCACAAGAACCATTGGATGGGCATCCAATGGCCCAGATCTCACGAGAGAGAATGCCTTTGAGGAGGAGCGGCCACTGCTGGCCGGTGTTGGGTGGTCTAGATGGCACCATGTGTCACCATCTGGGCCGTCCATATTCTGTCTATTCAGAGGGTACCATGGTGCTCAGATCGAGATGATTCCTACATTATTGGACTGCGATCATCACTCCGGATCCATCCGTACGGTCGGATATTTCATCCGAAGCCCGTAAGGATGTCACATCGCCCTCCTGGTCGTTGATCTTCCTCGAACTTCGTATGATGCTACGAGGCTCCGATCTAGACGATTTCAGAGGTGCTAGACTCCGATCGTCGCTTTGATTAGATCTGTACGGTCCGATCATCCATCTGAAGCCCTGAAATAAATCCTCTTCTCTCTTGACCATAAAAAGGACCTAATTAAACCTAAAATATATACAACTACTCTAAATGCTATGCAATATTTATAACATGAATTGCAAATCTAAGCTTAGGAACATGCATGAAGAGGCATTTTATCCTCAACAATTGTGTCAACATCAAATGGTAATCTTGGCTTTCTTGGGAACAATTTTCACAGGGCTTACCCATGGACTATCCAAGATCGAATAGATGATTCCTACATTGATCCACTTAATTATTTCTTTCTTGACCACTTCTCGCATATTACAGTTTTGTTTCCTCTGCATTTGACGAGAAGGGCAAGATCCATCTTCCATGAAAATTCTGTGGTTACAATAAGATGGCTCAATCCCCTTAAGGTCATGGATGGTCCAACCAATTGCCTCTTTATGTTCTTTTAAGACCTTGAGCAGTTTTCTCTCCTACTATGTGGTCAATTTAGAACTAATAATCATAGGGTGCATCTTCTTACGTCTGTTGAACGGTAACGAACGCTACGCTTACGTGTTCGATTTTGGAAAACCTATTGTTGTAGTTCGAAAGCGAAGAATTCGTGTTCAACAAATAAAATTTATACCGAAATTAAAATTCTGGGTCGAACATAGGGAGGCAGACGTTTGATTTAAAAACTATACGTTTCTTTTTATTTGTCACATAATAATTCAATTTAAAACTATCTAATTATTTACAATAAATAGAAGAGAGAGAGAGTAAGAGAGAAAGAGAAATTACACAAAGAAATCAAAATGAGATGTAGAATAAACAAGGAATTTTTCATTGAGATTGTTCATTACAACTAGAAAGTATAAAACAATTACTCTAGAAAGCGATAAATTTACTCTAGAAAGCATTAAAAGAATGAAGGGAGAAATGTCCTCTTCGACGATTGCTTGGAAGACGAACAAAACTACACTAGAAAGCAATAAATTTATACTAGAAAGCAGTAAAAAGAATAGGGAGAGAGAAATCCTCCTCGACGGTTGCTTGGAGGATGAGCCGGATGGGACGACGCCTGGACGAAGGAGAACGAAGCAGGACAAAGCAGAAGAACGGGAACGGAGCAGCACGCCGTCGTCGTCACGGGATCCACTTCCGAAGGGGAACAAAAATTGGACTTTATCTCGCGAGAAGCATCCCGGGTGTGGGACAAGCTTCTCTTGGGCTTTGGAGGGGTAGAGAGGAGAAAGAAGGGATGCAAATTTCGTATGGAGGGGGTCTCCTTTTATAGTTGCAAGGAGTGGGGGCAAAATGGACATTACAACTTCAAAACAATAAATGAGGGGTCTTTAGTGACGGATAAATCCGTCACTAAAGCCCCCAACGTGGGCGTCGTGGGCGGCTCGCACGCGCCTCCCCGCCTGCTGGCACGCTCAACGGCTTGCGCACGTTCGTCGATTCTCAGCCGTCCGATCGCGAGATCAGACGACTTAAGATGCATCTCTGCCCGCTCGTTGTGCGCCCGCCTGGCGCATGCGATCGCGCGTCCACGCCGCGCGTTCAATCGCGCGTGAACATAATCGGGCGCACGCGACCATTCGATCTCCATCTGACGCTCCACGCGCCTCAATTGCCCGCGCCTTCCAGCCCCTCGCCGCGGCTCGATCCCGCGCCTACCTCTCGCAAAAGCGCGCTTGACCGCTGCGCTATGGGGCGCGGATGGTCGAGCGGACGCTTTTAAGCGCGAGAGACCACAACCGTTGGATTAAGATTCGACGGCAGAGAGCGATCGGGCGCGGGGCCTTCACAAAATGCAAGTAGCTGTTTGGGAGGCTGAGATGGCGCCACATGGCACCATCTTGGCCGTCCATCTTCTGGAAGTTGTAGATGGTGCCATGGATGTCGGATTGACTCGATTTTTGTGTCGTTGGGATGCGATCGTCGATCCGAATTCATCCGTGCAGTCAGATTTGTCATCTGAAGTGTAGATTTACACCATCCTGGCCCTTGATCTTCTAGGGTTCCTAGGTCACTATCTGATGCTACGGATGCCTGATTAGGGTGATCTTGGAGTCGTTGAACTCCAATCGTCGCCCTGATCACATCCATACGGTTGGATCTTTGATCCGAGGCTTCGATAAAATGTTTGCCCTGTCCAAGCACATAAAAGGAGACAATTAACCTCCATTTTATTCAAACTACTCTAAATGCAAGATGATGCATGTTATGCAATATTTATATCAAGAAATGCAATCCTATGCTTAAGAACATGCATAAATAGACATTTTAAGTAGTGTAAATGTGTTTACATCAAGGTCCTAAAAATTGATATTTCAAACTCTCAGGCAATGGTTTCAGTTCGAGCTGGGGTGGGTCTAAGATGGAAGGTAAGGAGGACGCTGATGAAAATTCATCAGGATGATCGAGATGAAGAGGTTGAAAGTGAACAAAATCAACAACCTCTTCAGAATGTGGCAGGTTTTCCACGGAAGGTTGTGGGTCGGGTTCATTGGTGCAGGAAGAACTTTAAAAAGCAAATACAGTCATACATGTCTCAATATTCAAATGATCTTCCTCGAGTTCCTCTATAAATCCACAACCCTAAAATTTATTAATCACCTTAAAAATATCTAATTTCAGTTTCTAATCCCCAAAGGAGATTTCCATGCTAGCACTCTCATAGTTGATATTGGCCTTTGCGGTAGCCAAGAACGGATGCCCCAGAATGATGCCGTATTCCTCAAATTCTCAGGTACATCCATGTCAAGAATAAGGAAATATCCAAGAAAATAGAAGTCCTTAACCTTCACAACAACATCCTCAATAACGCCTCTCAGATTTGTGACTGAACGGTCCGCTAACTATAGCATTACTAAGGTCAGCCAAAGTTCACATAATCCGAACTTCTCGTAAGGAGAAGTCAGAATTAGGTTAATGGATGCACCTAGATCCAAGAGTGCCCAGTCAAAAGTGTAATCTCCAATAACACATGAAATCAAAGGGGCACCTGGATCTCTCTTTTTCGGAGAAAGGTGATGTAGGATAACAGAACTAGCCTGCTCATAGAGTATCACCTTCTTTAGAGTAGATTCCCTCAGCTTACGCTTCTGGGTGCATAAATCCTTTAAGAATTTAGCATAAGCCGGTATGTGTTTGATAGCATCGAGGAGGGGGATATTGATTTCAACATTCTTGAATATATTCAAGAGCTCCTCGTTACTATCAACATGCTTCTTCTTCCTGGGTTTAATCAAGGCCTCAGGAAAAGGAACATGAGTCAGATATTTGGAATCAGGTTCCTAAGGCTTGATTTCTTCAAAATTCTCCTTTCTTTCCTCAGGCTCACTAGGATTTTCTTAACTAGAGCAGGGTAGGTGTGGGTCCTGGGTTTGCCTTCCACTCCTCAAAGTAATGGAGTTGCAGATGCATACAGGTTTAGGTCTTGGGGTGGGTTAGGAAAGATCGGAGGGGCTTGATTACCCAAAATCCTCAGATTTGATGAAGTAGAAGATGATTAGCCAAAAAACCCATTGGTCTTGGAGGAGCATAGTTACTAGATCAGAATTGAGTCTGCTGCCTCGGATTTTTCTAGGAGAAGTTAGGGTGGTTCCTCCAACTCGGATTATAAGCATTGGAATATGGGTTGGACCTAACATTCTCCTGTACAGCATGGACATCCTCATAATGTGAGAATGAAGAGGAAGAAAGGGAGGAATCAGAGAAACTGGGATCAAAGCCCCAGTTTGGAACCCGTGGGGTTCCGAGCAATGCTGGCTCACAGGTTGAGCCGCATCCAGTTGATTCACGAACTCCCATCCAGAAGGAGCTCGTGAGGAATGGAATCCCAAATTCTGGGATTCAGTGGATCGAGAATTATTTACAGAGTTTCCTGCCATCCACTCCCCAATCCATTTGGTAACTAGGTCCAGCTATCTAGTTTATTACAGATCAGCTCCTTATTGAATGAATGAGAGTCATGGACCTCATTAACATTCGATCTAGGTTATTGGGACTGGTTAAATGCATCCATGGAGGCATGATTGATTAGATTTTCACTCATTTCCTAAAAGAAATCATGCGCACTACCTGTGTCTTTGTTGAGGAAATTGCCTCTGCAAGAAGCATCCACGTGATTTCTGAGTTGCTTAGTCAACTCGTGGTAAATGATCTACACGAGTTGCCATTTCGGCATCTCGTGGTTGATATGAGAGTATTTCACTTGATTAAGAAGATAATAGAATGATATGTCGTAATTTATGTGGTGAAAATCTCTCAATCAAAGATTAAAATAGATCTCAATTTAAACCATAAAAAGGATGTCGTATCCACAGGGAGGAACAACTACAATAAATCACAGATAAGAAATAATCATGTTTGCAGAAATATTCGCCAAATGGATCAATAGATATGCTACTCTGAATATACTTGCGATTTTGTGAAAAATTATGCACTATTTATATAAATTTCACATCAAAGTTTGGGCTTCCAGAATCTCTAAATGACGCAAGTGTAGTGGCAGAGGAAGTAATTCTTATTTGCATGCAACTATGAATCAAATTTCAATGTGAATTGACATGTATCGCAAGAACCAATCAAATATGCGGAAATATAAGTGCATGCTTGCAAATCCAACAGAATATAATAATCAAATACTCAAAATCCCACACTTCTAATGGCATTCAAATGTAAATTTTAATAGGGGGTTCACTGTAGTAAAATAGGGCATTTGAAGCCCTTATGCATGCGAGGAGGATGAGGGACGGATGGCCGTGTGAAGCTCGATGAATGTTGAAGGCATGAAGGGCATTCCAATTGTGGTGGTCTCACGTCGAGAGGTGGCCAGAGTTTGCCAGACGGGAGGATGGAGTTCGTCGGCGATGGGTTCCTTTGTGCATATGCGGGGACTACAGCCGACGTTTCTAATAATGTGGTGGCACTCGTGGAGTCGAGGTTAATGCGATGGAGTCAACAGCACATCGAACAGAGGCTAGATGTGCAGGTTGCGTGTGGAGTCGGTGTGAAAGTTTGGGTTCCTCTTCTCTGTTGGCGGAGAAGAAGAAGAAGACGAAGGGGTTGTTTGCGTGTTGGTGGTTGGACACGTGTGCATAAGGGCGTGCGGAAGGTGCTGTGCTCGTGTGGTTGCAGGTGCGCGTTGGGCTGAGCGCAAGGGCACGTGTGCGCGGAGGTGGTGACGACGCGCAGAGAAGACACTGCGGTTGTGTGTGTGTGGGAAGCGTGCGGTCGCTACGTGGTGAGTGCGCTATTGGTGGCTAACGCTGCTGTGCGTGGGTGCGCAAGGAGTTCGAGCAGGGGTGGCTTGCTGCAACGCCGAGGGTGGTCTGATGGTGTTGGTGGTGAGGATGGTTGATAAACGCCAATTTATCATCATTTATTTGCATTAAAACAATCCTAGCTCTTAGGTTTGGCTTCGCAAATGGGTTTTTTGGGTTGCATTTAGTCATAAATTAGGTTAAGCATGCATTGCATTTTTCTTGTCTTTTTAATGTATTTTTGTGAGTGTTAGGGATGAACAAATATACAAATCCCTAAAACCCTAGCACTCAGGAAGGCAACTGGTGAAGAAGCTCAGACAAGCTGGAACTCAGCTTGATCCAAGTCACCATAGCTGGAATCCAGCTCACTTGGATGAGGGTTAGCTCATCCTAGCTCCATTCAACACATCTCAGCTGAATGGTAGCTCAAGAGAGCTCATCTTAGCTCACCCTAGCTCAGGTCAGCTCAGATCTAGCTCAACTTAGATGAGTCTAGCTCATCTCAGCTCCCATTAGTCCACAGAAAGCTCTAGCTAGCTCAACTGAGTTGACTGGAGTTCACCCCAGCTCAGGTTCAGCCACGTCCAGCTCCACTCAACTCCAGCCAGCTGAAGATGACTTCATTCCAGCTCAAGAAGCTCCAGTCCAGATCCTGGGGACTTAGCTTAGCTCAACTCAGTTGAGCTAAGCTACCTTAGCTGC
Source organism: Thalassia testudinum (assembly GCA_037157565.1). Lineage (NCBI taxonomy): Eukaryota > Viridiplantae > Streptophyta > Magnoliopsida > Alismatales > Hydrocharitaceae > Thalassia > Thalassia testudinum. The sequence goes on from JAZHRO010000073.1 coordinate 116,541,070, forward strand.
CCCAACCAGCTTGATCCTCCCTGGGAGCACCAGACCTAGCTCACCTCAACTCATTATGGTAGAAGCCAACTCACTTTAGCTTGGCTTAGCAGCTAGCAAAGAACTAGCAAGCTAAGCCAGCTGAAGTAGCTCCTTGCCACCCTCTTCAATAGCTGCCAGCTCCAGTTCAAGCTCCAGGCTTCTCCTTCTCAGCTCCTCTCTTCAAACCCTAGCTCCAATACCTCCTCCTCTACTCCACTACTAGCTAAGCTATCTTAGCTTAGCTTAGCTTAGCTATGCTCCAGCTCCCTTGGCTTTTACCACCAAAAAACCCTACCTAACAACTCCACCAACTAGCTCCACCTAAGCTCCATATAAGCTAACCCTTCTTCCACCTCACCTTGGTACAAACCTAGCCTACCCACTACCTCCAAAAGACACTACAAAGTGGTGCCAAAACCACCCTAACCAGCCTCCTTATTGGCGCCACCTTTTCCCTCCAAAACCCCCTTCATCTCCACCACATATCTTCCCTTAAACCCATCTCCATCATCCACCTAAACCTCCTTCTAGAAGCCCTCATGGTGGTGCCAAAACTAAGGCATCCCTTCATGGTTGGTGCCACCTTTAGGTGGCTCTTCACCACCATAACCACCACCTTCACACCCCCCTACTTGGTGCCAACAATTCTCCACCATAAGATCACCTAACCACCCCCATCTTCCCATCATAGCCATCCATCTCAAGAGTCACCTTAACCCTCTCATCCTACCCTATAATAAAACCAACACCCACCACCTTACAACTCATCCTTGGCTAGCAAAATACCTCTCATATTCTACCTAAAGCTCACACCCAAGAGAGAAGAAGAAGAAGAAGATTAAGGGGATACTCTGTCCCCTTGGTGCCTTCCCCTCTTCCTTCGCTCTTGTGCCCACGCCAGCCAAAGGAGAAGCCAGGCAAGGAAGACCTTTGGAGGAGGTCTTGAAGGTGGTCCACATGACCTTGGAGGAGAGCTTAAGGGTGGTGCACGCCCACCCTTGGAGGAAAGAATTGAGGTGGAGAGCATCCACTTTGGAGGAGCATTCAAGGAAGGAGAAGGAGACCTTTTCAAGCCAAGGAGCAGCTAGGCTTAGAGCAAGAGGACTCCCTTCTTCACCAAATAGTGCAAGAGGATTCTTGTTTTTTATGCTTTTATATTTTCCATTTTAAGTAGAAGCATTCCTCTACATGTATTTGTAAAACATAAATTCTACTAAATCAATTTTCCTTCTTTTCAATTTCTATTGCAATTGCTTTATCCTTATTCTAGCACTTTTCACTTCCACTTCCTAGTTACTCTAGGCCTCCACATGTCTAGAGTGAGCTTAGGGAGGGGTCATATTTGTCACTTAGGTTTTAGCTTAGTGATTGTAGGTGTTAGTTGCTTTTCTGTCAACAATTAGCATTTTGACTTTATTATTTCAAAACATAAAAATTATATATTTAAAATACCAAAAAGAAAGATTGAGTTTCCTTTAAAAGCAAGAGATTTGAATTACAAACTTGCCTCCTTGGATGACCCTAGATACTCCCCTATCTAGGAATAGAAATTTAAAAGCGTATGCGATTTTGCATATTATAACAACTTAAAAACCTACTTTTACAAATCATGCGATTTTTCGCATCACTTTTTGGCGCCGTTGCCGGGGAGGCACGGCTTTGCTTAATCATTTTTTCTCTTGCTTGAAGTGGATCTCATCCCCTTCTCTTTCTTTTCTCTAGTGTGTGCAAGAACTACAGTGGGAAAGTGGGAATTTGGAAGCAAAAGCTCAAAGTTCCTTGTCGTCCCGCAAACATTCAGGTTGGTTTTCTTACTTGTCACACCTAACCTAAAAAACTACCAAAATATGCTAAACTTGGATTTTAGGACCCTAAACAACATAATTAAGTGGAGTGGTGCATTTTGAAACCCAGTGATTGCTTGTTTGCACCGTTAACACCACTCCATTTCTAATATTGGTGTTCTGCATTTTTGGATCCAGCCTTCTGTCTGGATTTGAAAAATTAGTTCCGATCACCACAGGCATCCTAAAATCTTGAAATTTTACACAGAGATTCCAAATCAAGTTGGAAACATCTGTTCCAAATTTCAGAATAATTGGATTTGTATTTAATTTTTAAAAATTCATGGATTGCAGAGGGGTCACACCCTCTAATCTTCCTGTTTCGCTACTGTACGTGAATTTTAGAATTTTTATATGTAACTAATTTTTGTGAAATTTAGCTTTCTGGAATCCTTGCGAAATTTTACACATCATATAAAATCACCAAAGTTTTCTGAGGTCAGTGATAATACTAAAAAGTCCAAAATACCCATGGGTATCATTTCTAGACTTTGACACCAATACAAATAAAAATTCAAAACAATTATTAAACAAATTCCTAAAATCTTAAAAAAGTCTTTTCTAGAATCCTTGTTTGATTTTCTTTAAGGTAGTAGTGTTGTTTGACTTTTTTCGACCACTACTTAATACAAAAAGCCTAAAAACAATTCATTGGTAGTAATTTTCTGTCTTAAGGATAATTGGTTTAGGGTTTCTTTCTTTCTTCTTTCTAGAGACTCACATTAAAGGAAATTAACCATCACCAATACAACTTGTTTTTCCTTTGATTGTGGAGTTCAAAACTTGTTTGAAAATTTAAAAAGAGAAACCCTGAAACACATTGAATTAAATCAAATTCTAAAAGACAAAAATATAAGAAATTGTGTGATAACTTGCTTTTTAATTGGAACCACTTTCCAATTCTTGCACACACAAAAAAAAATTGAAATAACACGGCAACAACCAATCAACGCCCTCCACATTCCGTGTGCACTTTAGTATCCTAGCCCTAACTAAAATTTGTAGCAATTTGACATCTAAGATTTCATCAATTTAGGCTTGCTATATAGGACTTAAGTTTTCTCTAATTAATACCAATTCTGTCATCTATATCTAGTGTTCAGGTTGAGGGGCTGTGTTAAATGACCAGCTGCAGGTTTGTACAAGCACCTGAGGATTTTCCTGTTAAATGCTTGGGCCTAAGCCTCCCCTTAAGCAACTTGGCTAGATTTGTTGACAGAACGGGTGTTCACTGCTGATTACTTATTTCCTAGGTAGACCAAGTCTTAGGTTAATTTTTAGGGAATCACAATTAAGTTAGGTCTAGAATTTGATTGCTTGTGTGCACACTTCACTCATCTCCATCTCTTCTCCTCCCCTCCCATTCTTCCATTTTATGCACGGGCAACGGTCTCAAAATCCGCACTTGGAAGGACCATTTGATTTCACCCCCCATGCAAAAGGACCACTTTTTCTGTCTTCTAAAAATATGGAAAATCAACAAAATAGGCCCACTAACCCTTCCACTTCCACCTCTAATCACACCTTTAACCCCATTAATAACCCTAATTCTGACCCTTACACCCACAACCCCCCCACCTTTGATTTCCCACACTTGGAGCTCCCTAATCTTGATTTGCCTCAATCTCAACATCAAGACCCCCTGCCTGATCTTTTAACAATGATGGCTGAGCAGAATGCTAAATTAAATTCCAATCAATAAACATTGACTAGGAACATCCAAAACCTAGCCAACCAAAGCCACCCAAAACCTGCAGCTTGTTATTCCACTCAAAGATTTTTATGATCCATCTTATTATGAGGAACGACCAGGGGTGGTCATACCAGAGGGGGACTTTGAGATCAAGCTAGTAGTCCTGAACCTAATTAAGCACTTCCATGGCCTTCCTAGGGAAGACCCTTTCAGTCACCTTAAAGAGCTGACTCTTCCTGCATAAACAACCCATTCCCGAAATGTGCAAGAAGACCTATGGCCGATGCGACTATTTCCATTATCTCTTAAAGATAAGGTTGCTTATTGGTTCAGGACTATTGGCCGACGCATCACAACTTGGCCTTAGCTCAAGAGTGCCTTCCTCAAGAAATTCTTTCCCATAGGTCATACTAATTCATTACGAAGATCCATTACGACCTTCCAATAGAAACCTGGAGAAAGTTTCCATTACTCTTGGGAGAGATTCCAAGATCTTTTAAGAAGTTGCCCGCACCACGACATTCCTTTATGGCAGCTCATGCAGGTCTTCTATAATGGTTTAGAAGATCAACTTCGACACTTTATCGATGCCTCGTGTGGCGGAAACTTCTTGAATAAGGATGCTGAGAGTGCCTATGAGCTTTTTAAAGAAATGAGCGAAAACTCATTTAATCAAGCTTCCATGAACACATTTGGCAGAACTCAAAACCCGCAGTTCAGTGTTCATGAAGTAGGCACTCAATCTTTCCCTATCACCCAAGACGATCTTCAAATGATCGCTCCAATACTCGACCAGATGCATATTAATCAAAAGAAAATTGAGGAAAAACTGGCCACATCAACCCAAGCTCCACATAATCCACACCTAACCCAACCTAACCTTCCACGAAGAGAAAATTTGCATAATCTCACCACTACCCCTACTAATTATTACCAATATTCGGAGATTGTCTATGATTCTTTGGGGAATTACAACTATACATATCTTAACCTCACTCAAAATATTTCTGCCATCCAGGAGCCCTTTAAAAATTCTTCGAATTGGAAAAATTGCCCGAACTACTCCTGGAATAATTAGGTTCCTTCCCAACCAAATCATTTTAATGGGTATGGGTTGAATCCAACCTTTCATCCTGGGCCATCCTAACACGACATCAATGCCCAGATGATGAGAACCATACAGGACATGCAGACAAAAATGACGGAAGTAACCTGCACCATTACAAATCTGAACAATCAGATTGGGGTATTCCCACTCAAAGACCTATAGGACATCTTCCTTCCCAACCCATGCCCAACCCTAATCACCAAAGGAACCAATATCTGGGCAAAAATCCACACTACCCGAATCAGCCTCCTACTAATCCACCACCTCAGCAGCCTCCCAGGTTTCCACAATGGCAGGCCCCCTACCTCCTCCAAATAATAATCCAACTGCACATGCAGTTATGTTGAGGAGTGGGAAAACCACCACTGATCCCGGGTCTTCACACAAACCTGGTGAAATCCCCATCACTGTGCAAATTGACTCCCCACCTCCCCATCTAGAAGACAACAAAATACAAAAATCTCAAGACACGATTCCTATCCCTTTTCCACAAACTCTCCACCCCACCACCAATAGAAAAAAGAAATCTGAGCCCACCACAAAAGAACTCATGGATCTATTTGGGCAAGTTCAAATCAATATTCCTCTCCTAGATGCCATCAAATATATACCTGCCTATGCCAAATTTTTGAAGAAAATCTATACTCCTAAAAGGCAGGCCAAAAATGTAGGATAGGTACATCTTTCGGAGATAGTAAGCTCTGTCATACAAAGCAAGCTGCCTCCTAAGATGGAAGATCTGGGGGTGCCATTAATTTCAGTGATTATTGATGATACTACCTTTGATCGCGCCCTCCTTGATCTTGGTGCCTCAGTTAATATCATTCCTACGATTTTATTTGAAGAGTTTCAGATCGGTGAATTAAAACCCATCGAGGTTACTCTGCAATTAGCTGACCAATCTACAATCAAACCTCGTGGGATTGTCGAGGCTGTTTTGGTCAAGGTCCAGAATTGTGTCTTCCTTGTAGACTTTTTGGTCCTTGACATTGAGGTACTTGAATCATTATTGGATGCCCCAATAATTCTTGGACGACCTTTTTTAGCCACTGCAAAGGCAAATATCAATTGCCACACAGGCAAAATCGATATCACTTGCGTCGGCCAAACTATCACTTTAGATATTTTCAAATCCTCCAAGAGATTCTATGATGATAACTTTTTTGAGGACTCAGATACGGAAATTTTCAATATGGTGGAGGAGTCAATGTTGATAGATACCCTTACCAACCATAATCTTTTTGAGGACTTTGATTCAGAATCAGTGGTCAGCGAAATCAATGATGTGGAAACTTGTCATGACCAAAAAACCCTTCCTAATGAACCCCCTGATTACCCTGACCCTCCCACTCTTCCATCACCCCACACTTCCACACTCACTTCACCAAATCCTCCCTATCCCTTCCCCGACCCCTTTCCCATGGACCTACCACTAGACTGGCCCGAGTTTGTCATCCAACCTGATTTAAAATCATGGCCAGACTTGGGCTACACTTATCATTTTCCATCAAACTTTGATCCCTATATTTCCTCTGATCCATTCTCTAGGGATCCAGAAGAAGATGCCTTTTATGCGAGCATCCAAGTGTCTAACTTTTTACATGATTTTCCATCTTCCATGCATACCTTCACGCTTGGCTGAATGGCATAAAAGATAGCACTGGATGGAATGTAACCCATCATTTTTCCTACTTTCCTTTTTCCTTTCTTTCTCTAGGTTTTGACCATCCTAAACTCGACTGCCCTTCACTAAGGTGATCCCTTTTCCCTCCTAATGCATGAGGACACATTGCATATCATAAGCATGGGGGGGTGTTTTTAAAATTTTGATGATTGATTTAGGCTTTTCAAAACCTAAAAACATGCATTTTTCTATAGCCATTTTATTTTCTTGCTTGCATACCCAAAAAAAATAAAAATGTTGAAAACATTTTGAGGAAAAATTTCAAATTGGGACTAAGGTTGAAAAACTCACTTTTGGTACAATGGGATTTAATATTTAACAAACTAGGGATGAGGATGCAGATCTGGTTATTAGAATTTCAGGGTCTATTTTTAGACTAGATCAGATATCCTTCTCGAAAATTCCACCTGAACTCGTGATAGTTCAGGTGACTTGATCCTCTTTTGTAACATGAAAAGTATCTAACTTAGTTTCTGGTTCAAAAAGTTGCATTTCTTGCGAAACTTTCTGTGCTAAATTTAACACACAAGCCAACACCTAAAAATCACTAAAATTAGAAAGAAAACCCCCCTTGTTTGGACTTAGTAAAAAGTCTGAAGCAGATCATTGGTTTGAGTACCCACCGTCGAGAAGGAGGAAAATGCCTCCTTTGAGGATGCGATGTCAACATGTTACTGCCTCGGCACTGCTCCATATCTATATTTCATATCTTTAGATGGAGCATTAAAGCGCATTTTAGCAACTCAAGTGTCTTGGATGGTGCTCTACCTATAGTGTCAAAGCAAGAGCTTGAGTTTGCTTGGAGCGCCCCTTTACACCGCATTGTGTTTTGGGGTTGTGAGCTCTTGGTTGGTGTCATGGACAGTGCTATCCCGAAGCACTGGTGCCAGAGCCCCCTAGAGGATTGGTGACGAGAATGATGATCCCGACACATCTATTGTAGGACTAAGCTAGAAATAAGCATGGGGGACAAAAAAAAAAGTTTTAAACCAAAAACACGCCCTTCTAAGTGTTGGCTTTTCACAAGCACAGACACAAGGTTTTAAAGGTTATTGCAAGTTGCGAATCAGATTCAAGACCAGCAAAATCCTCAAAACAAAAATTTCAAGTCATCTGAATTAACAAGGGGTTAATCTGTGAATTTTTTGAAGGATATATTAATCCCATTTTTGTCTAATTACTGGATCCAAAAATAAATCCCGATGTTTATCTTTAACAAATCCAGTGCCTCCTGTGTTTAGATCAATTACGGTCCCGTAATCTTTTTTCTCCTCAAAAGTTAAAAAAATTTAGATTTCCCAGAAATTCCGTTTTGTAAAAATTTAAGTTTTACCAAGAGATTAGCAAAAGATAAGCATGGGGGTGTGATAAACGCCAGTTTATCATCATTCTTATGGATTAAAGTAAACCTAGCTCTTAGGATTTTTCTCTGTAAATAGGTTTTTTGGGTGACATTTAGGCATTAATTAGGTTAGGCATACATTGCACCTTTTGTTGTCTTTTTAATGTGTTTTTGTGAGTGTTAGGGATATACAGATTGCCAGATCCCTACAACCCTAGCACTCAGGAAGGCAACTGGTGAAGGAGAAGCTCTCACCACCTTGAACTCAGCTTGATCTAGCTCACCATAGCTGGAATTCAGCTCACCTAAACTAGGGTTAGCTCATCCTAGCTCCATTCAGCTCATCTCATTTGAATGGCAACTCGAGAGAGCTCATCTTAGCTTGCCCTAGCTCAGGTCAGCTCAGATCCAGCTCAACTTAGCTGAGTCTAGCTCATCTCAGCTCCCATTAGTCCATAAGGAGCTCTAGCAAGCTCAACTAAGTTGACTGGAGTTCACCCCAGCTCAGGTCCAGCTACATGCAACTCCACTCAACTCTAGCCAGCTAAAGATGACTTCATTTCAGCTCAGGAAGCTCAAGTCCATCTCCTGAGGACTCAACTTAGCTCAACTTAGTTGAGCTAAGCTACCTTAGCTTTCTCTGCCAGCTTGATCCTCCCCAGGAGCACCAGACCCGGCTCACCTCAACTCTTTGTGGCAGAAGCCAACTTACTTTAGCTTGGGTTAGCAGCTAGCAAAGACCTACCAAGCTAAGCCAGCTAAGGTAGCTCCATGCCATCCTCTTCAGCAGCTGCCAGCTCAAGTTCAGCTCCAGACTTCTTCTGTCTAGCTCCTCTTCAAAAGCCCTAGCTCCAAATGCCTCCAACCCTACTCCCTACTAGCTAAGCTAGCTTAGCTTAGCTAGTCCACCCCCATGGCACCAAAACCTACTACCCTACTACCTAATCTCTAATAAAAAGACCACCTACTCCTAGTTTATTTTGGTGCCAACTATCCCTTCTATCACCACCCTACATCCACCATCAAAACTCATCTCCACCATCCATTTTTTCCTCCAAAATCAATGCCTTCTAGAAGGTATTTTTGGAGGGAAAACCAAGCCACCTCTTCAGTTTCCTCCCATTTTTCCCTCAAAATTATCCAAGCACCCCTTCATTTCCCTCCAAGAAAACACCATAACCACCCCACTTCCCATCCTATAAATACCCTACCCTACCACCACATAATTCCCATCCTCCCATTAGTTTAATTCCACATTACACCCACCACAATTCAAGGCCAAGGAAGAAGAAGAGAAGCAGATTAAGGGAGCATCTACTCACCCTTTTGGTGCCTTCTTTCTTCTCCCTTGTGCCATGCCAATGAGGAGGAGCACTCCCCCACTAGGAGGACGACCAGGCAAGGAGGAGCAAGGGTGGTACACGCCCACCCTTAGAGGAGATCGTTGGAGGTGGTAGCTTCCACCTTGGAGGACACCATTTTCAAGGAAGGAGAAGGAGGAGCCCTTTTCAAGCCTAGGAGCCACTAAGCTTGGAGCAAGGAGCTTCCCCTCTTCACCAACAATTCAGGAAGATTTTTGCTTTATTTTCTTTGTTGCAATCATCTAGTAGTAGAAGCATTCATCTAATAGGGTTTTTTGTAAAACACTCTCTCTTTTAATCAAAGTTGCCTTCTTTAATCTTTTTGTTGCATAGTCTTGTAGAATTCTTGTTTAACCTTTTTCACTCCCTCTCCCTAATTACTCTAGGCCTCCACGTACCTAGAGTGAGCTTAGGGAGAGGTTCGACTTGTCATTATAATAGTAGTGTAGTGGATTAATATAGGAAATTTTCTTGCTATCAACAAACCCACCTTGTTCTTGTTATTTCAAAACAAAAAAAAAATCATATATATAAAACATCAAAAGGAAAGTTGAGTTCCATCTTTAAAGCAAGTGATTTTGATTTGCAAACTTGCCTCCTTGGACAACCCTAGATACCCCATTATCTAGTTTATAAATTTTAAAAGCGCATGCGATTTCGCGCATTACAACAACTTTAAAAACCTGCTTCTACAAATCACGCCAAATTTTGCATTACTTTTTGCAAAAAGTGATGCTAAAAATCGCGTGATTTGTAAAAGTGAGTTTTTAAGTCATTGTAACACGCGAGCTCGCATACGCTTTTAAATTTCTATTCCTAGATAGGGGAGTATCTAGGGTCATCCAAGGAGGCAAGTTTGCAATTCAAATCTCTTGCTTTTAAAGGAAACTCAATCTTTCTTTTTGGTATTTTAAATATATAATTTTTATGTTTTGAAATATGAAGGAAAAATGCGAATTGTTGACGGAAAAGCAACACCTACAATCACTAAGCTAAAACCTAAGCGACAAATATGACTCCTCCCTAAGCTCACTCTAGACATATGGAGGCCTAGAGTAATTAGGAAGTGGAAGTGAAAAAGTGCTAGAACAAAGAGAAAGCAATTGCAATAGAAATTGAAAAGAAGGGAAATTGATTTAGTAGAATTTGTGTTTTACAAAAACATGTAGAGGAATGCTTCTACTTAAAATGGAAAATATAAAAGCAAAAAAAACACAAATCCTCTTGTAGAATCTGGTGAAGAAGGGAGTCCTCTTGCTCAAAGCCTAGCTGCTCCTTGGCTTGAAAAGAAGGTCTCCTTCTCCTTCCTTGAATGCTCCTCCAAAGTGGATGCTCTCCACCACAATTCTTTCCTCCAAGGGTGGGCGTGCACCACCCTTAAGTTCTCCTCCAAGGTGGCGTAGACCACCTTCAAGACCTCCTCCAAAGGTCTTCCTTGCCGAGCTTCTCCTTTGGCTGGCATGGGCATAAGAGAGAAGGGAAGAGGGGAAGGCACTAAGGAGACAGAGTATCCCCTTAATCTTCTTCTTCTTCTTCTCTCTTGGGTGTGAGCTTTAGGTAGAATATGAGAGGTATTTTGCTAGCCAAGGATGAGGTGTAAGGTGGTGGGTGTTGGTCTTTTTATAGGGTGGGATGAGAAGGTTAAGGTGACTCTTGAGATGGATGGCTAAGATGGGAAGATGGGGGTGGTTAGGTGATCTTATGGTGGTGAATTGTTGGTGCCAAGTAGGGGGATGTGAAGGTGGTGGTTATGGTGGTGAAGAGCCACCTAAATGTGGCACTAATCATGAAGGGATGCCTTGGTTTTGGTGCCCCCATGAGGGCTTCTAGAAGGAGGGCTAGTTGGATGGTGAAGATGGGTTTAAGGGAAGATATGTGGTGGAGATGAAGGGGGTTTTGGAGGGAAAAACTGGCGCCAATAAGGAGGGTGGTTAGGGTGGTTTTGGCGCCACTTTGTAGTGTCTTTTGGAGGTAGTGGGTAGGCTCGGTTGGTGCCAAGGTGAGGTGGAAGTTGGGTTAGCTTATGTGGAGCTTTGGTGGAGCTAGTTGGTGGAGTTGTTAGGTAGGGTTTTTAGGTGGTAAAAGCCAAGGGAGCTGGAGCATAGCTAAGCTAAGCTATCTTAGCTAGTCTTGGAGTAGAGGAGGAGGTATTGGAGCTAGGGTTTGAAGAGAGGAGTTGAGGAGGAGAAGCCTAGAGCTTGAACTGGAGCTAGCAGCTACTGAAGAGGGTGGCAAGGAGCTACTCTAGTTGGCTTAGCTTGCTAGTTCTTTGCTAGCTGCTAAGCCAAGCTAAAGTGAGCTGGCTTCTACCATAATGAGCAGAGGTGAGCTGGGTCTGGTGCTCCCGGGGAGGATCAAGCTGGTTGAGGCAGCTAAGGTAGCTTAGCTCAACTTAGTCGAGCTAAGCTGAGTCCCTGGGAGCTGGACTTGAGCTTCCTAAGCTAGAATGAAGTCATCTTCAAGTGGCTGGAGTTGAGCGGAGCTGGATGTGGTTGGACCTGAGCTTGGGTGAACTCCAGTCAACTCAGCTGAGCTAGCTAGAGCTCCCTGTGGACTAATGGGAGCTGAGATGAGTTAGACCCAGTTAAGTTGAGCTAGATTTGAGCTGACCTGATCTAGGGTGGGCTAAGATGAGCTCTCTTGAGCTGCCATTCAGTTGAGATGAGCTAAATGGAGCTAGGATGAGCTAACCCTCATCCAAGTGAGCTGGATTGCAGCTATGGTGAGCTGGATCAAGCTGAGTTCCAGCTAGTCTGAGCTTCTTCTTCACCAGTTGCCTTCCTAAGTGTTAGGGTTTTAGGGATCTATATATCTGTTCATCCCTAACACTCACAAAAATACATTAAAAAGACAAGAAAAATGCAATGCATGCCTAACCTAATTTATGACTAAATGCAACCCAAAAATCCCATTTGCAAAACAAAACCCTAAGAGCTTGGATTGCCTTAATGCAAAAGAATGATGATAAACTGGCGTTTATCACACCCCCATGCTTATCTTTTGCTAATCTCTTAGCAAAAATTTAATCTATAAAATGAAATTTTTGGGAAATCTTATTTTTTTGACTTTTGAGAAAAAGATTAAGGAACCTTAGTTGATCTAAACACAGGAGGCACGGGATTGCTAAGGATAAACATCGGGATTTGTTTTCGGATCCAAAAATTAGATAAAATGGGATCAATATATCCTCCAGAAAATTCACAAATTAACCCCTTGTTAATTCAGATGACTTGAAATTTCTATTTTTATGATTTTTCTGGCTCTTGAATCTGATTTGCAACTTGCAATATCCTTTAAAACCTTGTGTTCGTGCTTGTGAAAAGCCAACATTTATAAGGGCATGTTTTTTTTAGTTTAAAATGTTTTTTTCTCCCCCATGCTTATTTTTAGCTTAGTATTACAACAGATGTGCTGGGATCATCATTCCCACTACCAATCCTTGAGGGGGCTCTAGCACGAGTACTTCGGGATAGCACTGTCCATGACACCACCCAGGAGCCCACAACCCCAAAACACAATGTAGTGTAAAAGGGCGCTCCCAACAAACTCAAGCTCTTGCTCTGACACTATAGGTAGAGCACCGTCCAAGACACTTAAGCTACTAAAATGTGCTTTAATGCTTCATCTAAAGATATGAAATATAGATATGGAGCAGCGTCGAGACAGTAACATCTTGACATCGCATCCTCAAAGGAGGCATTTTCCTCCATCTCGACGGTGGGAACTCAAACCAATGATCTGCTTCAGACTTTTTACTATATCCAAACAAGGGTTTTTTTTGATAATTTTAGTGATTTTTAGGTGTTGGCTTGTGTGTGAAATTTGACACAGGAAGTTTCACAAGAAGTGCAAGTTTTTGAATTAGAAACTAAGCCAAATACTTTCCATGTTACAAAAGAGGATCAAGTCAGCTGAGCTATCACGAGTTCAGGTGGAATTTTCGAGAAGGATATCTGAACTAGTCTAAAAATAGACACTGAAATTCTAATGATGAGATCCACATCCTCATCCCTAGTTTGTTAAGTATTAAATCCCATTGTACCAAAAGTGAGTTTTTCAACCTTAGTTCCAATTTGAAATTTTTCCTCAAAAAGTTTTCAACATTTTTATTTCTTTTTGCATATGCAAGGAAAGTAAAATGACTAATGAAAAATGTATGCTTTTAGGTTTTGAAAATCCTAAATCGATCATCCAAATTTTAAAAACAATGGTCGTGGTAGTGCTCTCTATCACCAAGCACCCCCAGGCGGACGCAGTGTTTGAAGGAAGGCAATGGTGGGCACAGTGCGCTCTATGCTCCACCGGGTAAGCTTTTAGTTTGCAGTGGAGAAGGTGGGAGACCGGGTTGGGGAGAAGATCCTCTTCTATCCAGTGGGGGGTTGCCCCTAAATGCCTCTCCCATTTGTTTCTCTCATCGCGAATCTCGACCAGCGACTCACCCGGCGAGTTAATCTCAACTGTTGGGGCATTGCGTTGAAGTCTCACGGTGAGGGTGTGGTCTATTGCAAGGGAAAAAAAATAAAAAGGAAAATGGGTTATTTACAGAGTTATTCCAAAATGGTGCATGTAATGCATGATGTTACCATAATTTATATTACCTTCTATTACATGTGAATGTGATGTATAAAACAAGCATGCCATCATATTTATAAACTAATCTATTTATAAATCTAAGTATGCTATGTACAAGTAGAAATCCTTCTCATATCTAGGTATTTATGCATTCCATTAGCCCACAAATGCAGTCTCATCAAATGCCCTCATGCCTAGTTTTTGCTAGTCCTGAGCAAAAGTGAAAATAAGGGAAGTAATCAGGGGAATTCTTCTTTCTTTATTCCACAAATTTAGAGATCTAGACAAATGTGAAGTGATAATAATAATAGCCTAGGTAACGGATCCAAGTGAAATAACCAACTTACATTTATAGTTCATACTTATCCCTTGGTAAATATTTCTATCGGGATAGGCAACTACTTCCCTCGAGGATAAAGCAAAAGATAATCTGTAATTTGACCCCGGCTTTTTGGCTTAGGTAAGAGATATTGAGTTGAATGGATTTGTATTAGGTGGCACACACTCATTTAGTGCTACATGTAATCCAGTACTATAGACTCTAGATCTCTAGACTATTAAACAAGTCAACTCAGAAAGAGGCTAAATAATTGTGCTTTCTCGATATTCTTTTGTGCTCACTCTTTTCCTTCTTTTCTTTCTGAGATCACAAATCTCACCAGATTTAGTAAATGTACTCACTATTTGGTGGCCTCACATGACATTCACACCTCAACTAAAGTCCTAATAATTCTACAACTAAGTTAAAGTCCTCAACCAGTATTCGGGCGATCAGAAATACTGAAAGGTAGGTATGGGTCCTATTTGGTGGATCACGATGGGTGTTTTTGTTGTCTCAGAAATAACATCATGAAGATAATATTAGACTCTTTTCTTTTTATTTTCTCTCTCTCTCTCATTTTTTCTAAATATAATTGTTTCCTTTTTTTCTTTTCTTTTTCTTTCTTTATAAATCAAAATAACATGACACAGACTTTTATTTGAGTAATTATTAGGGATGATGATGGTCAAGAGGATATTATGTGACTTATTTGGTGTAAGTGCCTACTTTCGGCACCGGGAAGGAATGGATAGGACAAGCGTATTTCTGACCTTTGACACTATTACCTTCCTTCAGCTGAGGACTCTATGAAGGATGATCGTAACCATCCACCATAGTCATAGCTTTATTAAGACTCAATCTCTGTTATTTGCCTTATTTGGTGACTCTTAGGAATTCACGCAATGTACGCACACAGAAATAGAGAGCCAAAACTATGCCTAACTCTGAGGTATCATCATCTAATTGTCCAAAACGTAAGAGTCCTTACACTAGACTTAGCACACAGTAATCTCTCTACTTTCTTCTAACAAATATGAGGTGGATCTACTAGAAGATAGTATGCCTGACTCCCTATTAATTGTCCATGGATTCAGTAGACTAAAAATGCGTATTAGTTTTCTGCAAAGATCCATTACCCAGTCTACGTGCAAGTGAAGTAAATGTACTGGATTCTAAACTTAAGAAACAATTTAAGAAGAAAAATCTTTAATGACACCTCCATGACAAAGATGTTTTGCTAGGGACTAACCAATTCTGGTTAAGAAAATAAAAGATTTTTTTTTCTTTATAACCATCCTAAATGTACGCAAATATTTATAAATGCTATAAACATTCTCAGGTTATACCCCCCATGCCTAAGATTGACAATGTCCTCATTAGAAAAATGCTGACATAGAAGAATATCACCTAAGGAGGAGAGTGGGAGGAGCTAAGGCTCCTCAAGCCGAAGTGCATCCAAAACTTGGTCATCTGAAAGAGTAATATAAGGTTTAAGTCGCTGACCATTTACCTTAAAGCTCACACCAGAAGTAGGGTTCTAAATTTCTACAACTCCATGAGGGAAAGTATTGATAACAACCTAAGGCCCATCCCAGCGAGACTTGAGCTTTCCTGGAAATAATTTAAGTCTGGAATTGAAAAGTCAAACCCACTGGTTGGGCTCAAAAGTCTTTCTAATGATGTGCTTATCATGGAAAACCTTTGTACGTTGCTTGTAAGCTTGAGAAGTTTCATAGGCTTCATTACAAAGCTCCTCAAGCTCACTTAACTCTAACATATGTGCCTTTCCCGCTTTATCTCTAGATTCAAGTTAACATTTTTAATAGCCCAATAGGCTTTATGTTGGATTTCAACGGGAAGATGGCACGTCTTTCCATAGATAAGACGGAAAGGAGACATGCCCAAGGGAGTCTTATACGCGATTCTGTAGGCCCAAAGTGCATCATTTAGTTTTTTACAGCAATCCTTATGATCGGGCCTAACAGTTTGTTCCAAAATTCACTTAATCTCCCTATAAGACACTTCAACTTGTCTACTAGTTTAGGGATGGTAAGGTGTGGATATCATGTGGTTGAGTCCTAAATTTTGGAGTAGTCTTGTGAAGTGTACGTTCTTGAAGTGAGGTCCTCCATCACTTATGATCATCCTTGGGCACCCGTACCGAGAAATGATATTAGCCTTAACAAAGCCCAAGACCATGGAATGGTCATTGGTTCGCGTGGGTATGGCTTCTATCCATTTCGATACATAGTCCACAGCCACAAGGATGTACTCATATCCAAAGGACACAGGAAAGGGACCCATGAAGTCGATGCCCCAAATATCAAAGATCTCAATAGGGTGGATAGGTTGTTGGGGCATCTCATCCCTTTTTCCAATGGTTCTTGTCTGTTGGCAACGTAGACATGCGCCCACATATGTATGTGCATCTCGAAATAATGTGGGCCACTAAAAGCCAGACTGAAGAACCTTATGGGCAGTCTTTTTCCCACTAAAATTTCCCCCACAATGGAGGTCATGGTAGAAACTCAGATCACTTCTTTCTTCTTCATTAGGGACACAACGGCGAAAAAGTTGGTCAGGGCCTACTCTAAAAAGCTCGGGTTCCTCCTAGTGATAAAATTTAGCATTAGCAAGAAACCTATCTCGCTTCTACTTGTCCCAAGTATTGGGGGTAATTCCCATGACCAAATAGTTCACTATGTTAGCGAACCAAGGAGTTTTGACCTCCACGGCCATTACAGACTCATCAGGGAAAGCCTCTTGAATACTGCCAGTAGGGTTTGATGCCCCAATAGGGATCCTAGACAGATGATCTGCTACCACATTCTCAACTCCTTTCTTATCTTTAATTTCGAGGTCAAACTCTTGGAGTAGCAGAATCCAATGAATTAGGCAAGGTTTGGTGTCCTTTCTAGCAAGAAGCTTTAAGGTAGAATGATCAGTGAACACCACAACCTTGGATCCCAAAAGATAAGACCGAAACTTTTCCAAAGCAAATACTACAGCAAGAAGTTCCTTTTCAGTGACTGTGTGGTTTTGTTGAGGATCCGTAAGGGTCTTGCTAGCTTAACGTAGCACATGAGGTTTGCCATCAACCCTTTGACCTAATACTGCTCCCACTGCAAAATCAGAAGCATTGCACATTAGCTCAAATGGGAGGGTCCAGTCTGGTGCTTGGAGAATCAGTGCGGTAATAAGGGCTTTCATTAAGACTTGGAAAGCCTCGCCACATCTATCATAAAAATTGAAGGAGACATCCTTCGTTAACAGGTCGTAGAGTGGCTTAGAGATTTTACTGAAATCTCTAATGAAGCACCTATAAAATTCAGCATGGCCAAGGAAAGATCTAACTTGATAAACATTAGCAGGCAATGGAAGGTTAGAGATGGAATCAATTTTTGCGGTGTCCACCTCTAATCATCTCTCAGAAACTATATGCCCTAACACAATGCCCTACTCGACCATAAAGTGGCTTTTCTCCCAACTAAGCACCAGCTTTACCTCTTCGCAATGGGTTAAGACTTTATCAAGGTGTGAAAGGCATAGGTCAAATGATGAGTCATAAATGGAGAAGTCATCCTTGAAAAATTCAACGAACTCGTCGATCATATCAGAAAAGGTAGCCATCATACAATGTTGGAAAATGGCAGGAGCATTACATAACCCGAATGGCATTCGGCGGAATGCAAATGTGCCATACGGACTGGTGAAGGTGGTACGCTCTTGATCGTCAGGAAAAATGGCTATTTGATTATACCCAGAGTACCCGTCAATAAAACAGAAGTACTTGTTCCCTGCCAGTCGTTCCAAAATCTGATCGATAAACGGTAAGGGGAAATGGCCTTTCTGGGTAGCCGTATTCAAACGGCGATAATCAATGCAGACCCTCCAACCAGTTGAGGGTCTAGTGGTCACCAGCTCTCCTTGGTCATTCTCTTCCATAACGATTCCTACCTTTTTGGGTACTACATGAATAGGACTGACCCATTTACAGTCTGAAATGGTATAGATAATCCCTGCATCTAGCCATTTCAGAATCTCCTTTTTAACAACCTCCTGCATATTGGGGTTGAGCCTTCTCTGCATGTCTCGGAAAGGTTTCACGAACTTGTCCGTGTATATATGATGCATGAAAAGGGAGGGATCAACACCCTTAATATCAGCAATTGACCAGGCAATTGCATCCTTGTGCTTTTGTAAACACTCGAGCAGAGCTCCTTCCTGTGATTCAGATAATGCAAACAAGATAATAATGGGGATCATGTCATTAGGGCCAAGGAAAACATATTTCAGTGTGCTTGGGAGGGGTTTCAACTCCAACTCAGGAGCCTTTTGGATTGAGGATTTAAGTTGAGATGTCCCTACCTCAGGTAGCGGATCTACCTTCACGGTCCAGGATGGCGATAGAGACTCTGTGTGTATCCCCAACAACTCTTCTAATTTGGGTATTTCCCTTTTAGCTTCTTTAATAATCGGAGGATGGTCCTTAGATATGACTTTTTGAAGGGGATCTCTACATAGGAGTGCTGGAGTAGTCTCTTCAATTATTTCATCAACAGCCTCAATCTGAGAACAATCTTCAAATCTGGATTTCTTGTAAGTATCAAAAACATTCAACTGGATCTTCTTGTCCCCAAAGCCCATTTTAAGTGCCCCTGATCTACAATTGATAGAAGCGTTGGCTGTGGCCAAGAAGGGGCATCCCAGAATAATGGACAGCTTTTTAAGCTTATTAGATGGGTCAATATCTAGCACCAGAAAGTCAACAGGCAAGAAGAAGTCCTCCACTCTCCCAAGGACATCTTCCACCAATCTCCGTGGTGTCTTAAGTGACCTGTCTACGACCTGGATGATGATTGGACTGGGCTTTAACTTGCCTGCTCCCAAAAGGTCGTAGACAGAGCTTGGTAAAATGTTCACCCCCGCACCTAGATTGAGCAGAGCCTCATCAATGTGTTGGTTACCTATAACCATTGAAATATACGGGGCCCCTAGGTCTTTCATTTTGGGGGGTGTTCCATGTTGGAGAGCCGAGCTAACATGGTCAGACAGGATGACCTTGGTTTGGACTTGTTTCCTAGATCGACACTTTTGGGTGCACAAGTCCTTTAGAAACTTGGCATAGGCAGGATCGGTTTGATAGCTTCCAATAGAGGCAAGTTGATCTAGACTTGCCTAAAAGTGTCCATAATCTCCTCTGTCCCATCATTGGCTCTAGGCGAGCAAACAGAAGATTCCCCAAGAGCAGATAGGAGTTCTGGATAGGGCACCCTCGACTTCTGGGTAGAGGGGTCATCATGGCGAGAGAGGGGTGGTGGAATGACGACATCCTCATTGTGGGTGATTTCAAGCAAGGGAGAGTAGTGTGGCTCTTCCTCAGTGGAGATGGAAGTCAGGCCAGGTGTAGAAGCGAAATTCTGAGACGTAACCGTAGGAGTGTTATCAGTCTTGTCAATCTTCTTTCCACTCCTCAGTGCAGTCATACATGGGCGTGCTCCCTGAATACGACCCCCTTGCCCTTAGGGTTCTCCTCAGAACAGGTCCTCAGTAAGATGACCAATTTGGGATTGCATATCAGTAATCATCTTATTCTGAGATTGGATGACCATACTCTGATGCTCTTGCATCGCTTTCATCATGGCTTTAAGTTCATCCATCTCAGAGGGCTTATTCTGAGGAGGGTTTTCATAAGATGGTTGGTATATGGGTTGGGGAGGTAAGGGTCTTTATTCCCTGAGTTAGAAGCATCACCTTACTTCCAAGAGAAGTTTGGATGGTTCCACCACCCCGGATTATAGGTATTGGAATAAGGGTTATTGCGAGGAGGTGGGCAGAAACCTTGGGCCGCGTTCAAGTCGGCCTGAATCAACTCAGGGAATTGATTTGCCTAGTGGCACTCCGCTGTGGCATGCATTGTGCTTTGCCAAATGGAGCATTCTCTTGAAGCCTAGAAGATAGAGGTTGCTTACGGGTTCATGTCGGGGTTTGCTAAAAGCCTATCAAAGATTTTATTCAATAATTGAATCTGATAAGCCAAATCATGAGAAGCCCTAGCTTCGTGGGCCTCTATCTTCCTCTATAAGATTGATGGTTTTCTTTCTTGATAGGTAGAGGACAAGTGTATGGAGTTGTCACTTAATGTTTCAAATAATGGCCAGGCTTCATCCTCAGTTCTGGTCATGAAGGTTCTTGCACAGGTTGCATCGATGGTTTGCTTATGCCTTCCAGATAATCCATTATAGAACCTTTCGACCAACTGCCATCTTGGCACCTGATGGTTGGGGCATAACCTAAGAAGGTCATTAAAGTGCTCCTAAGTCTCATGAAATTGCTCCCCTTCCTGTTGAGTAAAACCCATAATCTCTCTTCTGTAATGGTTGGTCTTACTCATAGGAAAATACCTTTTCAAAAATTCTCCCTTAAGGGTGGCCCAATCATTTACCCTTGCATTTAGTGTATGATACGAGTGCTTGGTGATGAGTCCCTTAAAATGGACTAATATTAAGCCTAAGTATCTTTAATCGTACAGTTTAGGTGTGTTAATAATGGCAATTAAGTTGTAGAATATTTGTACGTCACATGATTTAAGTTTATAACATTTTATAACTTAATTATTTTGTTGTTTTTATGTGCAGGTAATAAAATGTAGAAAGAACAAGGGTAGGGGGATAACTTCCCCAACACATAACAACCGTGACTCTTTCCCCCCTCCCCCACCGGACATTAGGGTAATCTTCCTCTTCCGCTGCCTTTCTCAACAACTATGGCCAAGGATTTGGGAAAATCCCTTAACTCACGCCCAAAGGAGAGAAGTTAAAAGGAAGAGGCAGGGAGAGAGGAAGGACATCCAGAGGAGAAGAAGCATGCATTGTGGCCTTCTTCACCCTTGTGGGAAAAACCTCACGCCTCCTACGCACCCATCACCTTCTGTCCATTGCCTGCTAGCGCACCCCACCGCCCTGTTGCAGATGCCGCACCGCTCGTCACCATCTCATCCGCTCATGCACCAAGCCCGCGCCTCTCCAACCGCGAGCCTCTCCCTCCAGCCACTGTAGGCGCAAACTAGCGTGCCCTACCGCAAGCCCCACCGCAAGCAGCACGCTCCACTGCTCATCTGCAGGCGCTACCTCCACCCACCTGCAGACCGCATGCCTGCAAGCGCCTGCCCACGCACCAGAGCGTGCACGCCCGCATGCCACCAGCCGCAGGCACCGCAGCAGCACCTCCGCCTTCTTATTCAATAGGCCGAAGCTCTAGCTACCACCGCCGGCCACCTCCATCGCCGCCGCTGCCACCACTAGAGAGCTCTCGACCTCGCCGTCCTCTTGAGCCTCGCAACAACCCCCACGGTGCTCTCCCTCTCGTAGGGAGGAGAGAGGAAAAAAGCCCTGTTTTCCCCCAATTAAAATTTACATTCAATGCCATTGCCACCTAATATGATTTTATTTATTACTATTATATTATGGAAAAATTGCATTTGAACACTCATAGTTCTTTATAATTGCATGACATTGATATTAACTTGTTTAAAGATTGATTTTTGGGCTAAACTTAAGTACTAATTGTCTTTACTACACATCATGTGAAAATTGCATAAATTCATCATAAATTTATTAAGGATTTCGGTGAGGAAAAATTGCACCTATACTCTTATCTTTTTAAGTTATTGCAAATCTACTTTCCTTCACATTTTAAGTTAGATTTGAATAGGGTTTTCGCACTGTCCGAAATAACATTAAACAATTAAGTACTGATTGCATAATTGCCTCCCTGTGGACACGACCCGCTCTTCTACGAGTGGTTATTTTCATTGTTTCTGATTAGTCAATTTTTCCACCACTTAAATACTACAATGCAAAGTGAAAAGTCGTCTATCAAAATTGGTGCCGTTGCTGGGGAGGCAACAGACGCATTAGATTTACTTTATTGTTTTAAAATCTTTTGAGTTACGAAATTATCTAATATTTTTGATTATTGTGTGAGGAATCAGCTGAGGCGACGAGGCGCAACTAAGCAGCGACAGCAACCATGAGTTAAGCCACACGAGGAAAAGACGAAGGAGACCAAGATCCTGTTTCGTAGAGGATTTTTCGTCGTCATAATTTAATTCTGTCTTTTCGCCCTTGTAGTAATTGGGGATAAATTTTTGGGGGTTTGTTCCTGCATTCTTTAGCTACTACGGCTTACAATATTTTTGGTGCATGCATGATTATATTTTCTGCTTGCTTGCTTTTAGAAACCAATAAAGAAAATATCGAGTTGCCTATTTAGAAGTTGCATGCCCTTAGGTGCGTGCATTTAGGGGTGATTGAGCAGCATATTAGATCTTATTATTGCATTGCAAGCTTATTAGCACGAAGATTGCTGGAGACAGGTATATCTTTCTAACTTTTGCATCCAGCTTCTATTCACGCATTTGCATTCCAATTTAAATTCAAGACCACCAAATTGTTTGAATTTACTAATTCAGTGGTCACATAACTATAAGCGGAACCAATAATTAGATTCAACCCTAAAGGCAATTCACATTTGATCTGATTCTAAGGGACTTGTCTACGATTTCAAAAGAAATTACAAAGATTTGTGGTGTGTTGCACACTTTTGACATTGAGCATACACATTAGGCACCACACTAAGGCTTGATCCCTTAAGGCTATAGGCACCGATCTCTTTATCGGTGCAGACCCTCCTATTATGCTTTATGGTGGTGGTGATACTATCTTTTGATCTAGTGTTTTGATACTCCACGGAGGGGGACACCCCTTAAAGGAACAAAAGGGTAGTTAAGGGGCACCGCATACGCATCACCTCAAAGGAAGGGTTCGCTCTACTTGCATCCCTTTGTTTGTCCTTGGAGTAACTTCTCCCTTGATCACCTGAGAGTATAATCCAAGCAAAGTATAGGTCCTAGGGCACTCGAAGGTTGAATTAAGGCATGTAATTGTAGTGAAAAACTTGTTTGGCCATTTATTTTAACTAATTCGACATCCACAATAAAGAAGGTTAAGATTTCAAGTCAACACCCCTCTTATACCACTTACGTGGGAACGGAGGGATAAATCTTGATCTTTTGACTTATCTTTAGAGTGGAGGTTTGACTTACTCAAAAGTAAAATTCTGAATTGTGTTTTGTATGCTTGGTAGATGCTCTCTTGAGGGTAGTCTTGTGTTTGATCCTGAGCCTGAGAGAATTCTTAGGAGAGCTCACCTAGGAGAAGAAAGAGAAGAAATGGCTGAGCAAGGTGCAAATCAACAAAGGACCCTAAGGACTATTTTATTCCTACCAACCAACCTGCACAAGCACTAAGACGACAGGCAGGGGATAATCCGTTTGAGATCAAGAGTAGTACCATATCTTTATTACCCTCTTTTTATGGTACTACTAGGGAGGACCCCTACTGGCATTTGAAGGAATTCACCGAGGTCTGTTCCACGGTGAAGCTCCAGGGCTTTACTGATGAAGCCCTGATGAGGACTCTATTTCCTTTCTCCCTAAAGGATAAGGCTAAGCACTGGTATCATACCCTCGATGCAAGGGTAAATGATTAGGCTACCCTTAAAGGAGAATTTTTAAAAAAGTATTTTCCTATGAGTAAAACCAACCATTACAGAAGAGAGATTATGGGTTTTACTCAACAGGAAGGGGAGCAATTTCATGAGACTTGGGAGCGCTTTAATGACCTTCTTAGGTTATGCCCCCACCATCAAGTGCCAAGATGGCAGTTGGTCGAAAGGTTCTATAACGAATTATCTGAAAGGCATAGGCAAACCATTGATGCAGCTTGTGCAGGAACCTTCATGACCAGAACTGTGGATGAAGCCTGGGCATTATTTGAAATTTTAAGCAACAACTCCATACATTTGTCCTCTACATATCAAGAAAGAAAACCATCAATCTTGCAGAGGAAGATAGAGGCCCATGAAGCTGGGGCTTCTTAGGATTTGGCTTATCAGATTCAGCTATTGAATAAAAACTTTGATAGGCTTTTAGCAAACCCCGACATGAACCCGCAAGCAGCCTCTATTTTTTAGGCTTTGAGAGAATGCTCCATTTACCAAAGCACAACGCACGCCACTGTGGAGTGCCATCAAGCAACCCAATTCCCTGAGTTGATTCAGGCCAACTTGAATGCGGCCCAAGGTTTCTGCCCCCTCGCAATAACCCTTACTTTAACACTTATAATCCAGGGTGGAAGAACCATCCAAACTTCTCTTGGAAGCAAGCTGATGCTTCTAACTCAGGGAATACAAGAGCCTTACCTCCCCAGCCCACATACCAACCTTCTTATGAAAACCCTCCTCCGAATAAGCCCTCTGAGATGGATGAACTGAAGGCCATGATGAAAGCAATGCAAGAGCATCAGAATATGGTTATCCAATCTCAGAATAAGATGATTACTGATATGCAATCCCAAATTGGTCATCTTACTGAGGCAGTTAGGCAACGTGATCCAAGGAAGTTTCCTAGCTCTTCTGAGAACCCTAAGGGCAAGGGGGTTGTATTCAGGGAGCACACCCAAGCAGTGACCGTGTTGAGGAGTGGAAAAAAGATTGACAAGCCTGATAACACTCCTACGGTTACATCTTAGAATTCCCCTTCCACACCTGACCCAACTTCCATCTCACCCGAGGAAGAGCCACACCACTCTCCCTCACAAAAAATCACCCACAATGAGGATGTCATCCTTCCACCACCCCTTTCCCGCCATGATGACCCCTCTACCCAGAAGCTGAGGGTGCCCTATCCAGAGTGCCTATCTGCTCCTGGGGAATCTTCTTTTGGCTCGTCTAGAGCTAAGGATAGGATGGAAGAGATTATGGATACTTTTAGGCAAGTCCAGATTAACTTACCTCTGTTGGAGGCGATTAAACAGATTCTGTCCTATGCCAAGTTTCTAAAGGACCTGTGCACCCAGAAGCACCGATCTAGGAAATAGGTCCAAACCAAAGTCATCCTACCTAACCACGTTAGCTCGGTTCTTCAGCTTGGAACACCCCCCAAAATGAAAGACCCAGGGGCCCTGTATATTTCAGTGGTTATAGGTAACCAACACATTGATGAGGCTATGCTCGATCTTGGTGTAGGGGTAAACATTCTACCGAGCTCTGTCTATGACCTTTTGGGAGGAGGAAAGCTGAAGCCTAATCCAGTAATCCTCCAGGTTCCAGACAGATCACTTAAGACACCGTGGGGATTGTTGGAAGATGTCCTTGTGAGAGTGGAGGATTTCTTCTTCCCCGTTGACTTTTTGGTACCGGATACTGACCCATCTAATAAGCCCACAAAGCCGTCCATTATTCTGGGACACCCCTTTTTGGCCACAACCAATGCCTCTATAAATTGTAGATCCGGGGCACTTAAAATGGGCTTTGGGAACAAGAAGATTCGGTTGAATGTTTTTGATACTTACAAGCAACCCAGATTTGAAGATTGTTCTTAGATTGAGGTCGTTGATGAAATAATTGAAGAGACTACTCCAGCACTCTTATGTAGAGATCCCCTTCAGAAGGTCATATCTCAGGACCATCCCTCAATTATTAAAGAAACTAAAAGGAAAATGCCCGAACTAGAAGAGTTGCTGGGGATACACACTGAGTCTCTGTCCCCACCCTGGACTGTGAAGGTAGATCCGCTGCCTGAGGTGGGGACATGTCAACTAAAACCCTCAATCCAAAAGGCTCCTGAAGTGGAGTTGAAACCCCTCCCGAGCACATTGAAATATGCCTTCCTTGGCCCTAATAACGTGCTCCCCATTATTATCTCGTCTACATTATCGGAATTGCAGGAGAGAGCTCTGCTTGAGTGTTTACAAAGGCACAAGGAAGCAATTGCCTGGACAATTGCTGATATTAAGGGTGTTGATCCCTCTCTTTGCATGCATCATATATACACGGACGAGTCCGTGAAGCCTTTCTGAGACATGCCGAGAAGGCTCAATCCAAATATGCAGGAGGTTGTTAAAAAAGAGATTATGAAATGGCTGGATGCAAGGATTATCTATCCCATTTCATATAGTAAATGGGTCAGTCCTATTCACGTAGTTTCGAAAAAGGCAGGAATCACTGTGGAAGAGAATGACGAAGGAGAACTGGTGACCACTAGACCCTCAACTGGTTGGAGGGTCTGCATTGATTACCGTCGTTTAAACACGGCTACCCAGAAAGACCATTTCCCCTTACCATTTATCGATCAAATTTTGGAACGATTGGCGGGGAATAAGTACTTTTGTTTTCTTGACGGGTACTCTGGGTACAATCAGATAGCCGTTTCTCCTAATGATCAGGAGCGTACCACCTTCACGAGTCCTTATGGCACTTTTGCATTTCGTAGAATGCCATTCGGGTTATGTAACGCTCCTGCCACTTTTCAATGTTGTATGATGGCTATCTTTTCTGATGGAAAACCTCATGTGCTGCATTATGCCAGCAAGACCCTTACGGATCCTCAGCAAAACTACACGGTCATTGAAAAGGAATTAATTTCTGTAGTATTTGCTTTGGGAAAGTTTCGATCTTATCACTTGGGATCCAAGGTTGTGGTGTTCACTGATCATTCAGCCCTTAAGCATCTTTTGGCTAAAAAGGACACCAAACCTCTCCTAATTCATTGGATTCTGCTAGTCCAAGAATTTGACCTGGAAATTAAAGACAAGAAAGGAGTTGAGAATGTGGTAGCAGACCATTTGTCTAGGATCCCTATTGAGGCATCAAACCCCATTGGCAGTATTCAAGAGACTTTCCCTGATGAGTCTCTAATGGCCGTGGAAACTAAAACTCCTTGGTTCGCTGACAAAGTTAACTGTCTGGTACGGGCATCACCCCTAGTACTTGGGACAAGCAGAAGCGAGATAGGTTTATCGCCCATGCTAAATTTTATCACTGGGAGGAACCTGAGCTTTTTAGAATAGGCCCTGACCAGCTATTTCGCTATTGCATCCCTGATGAGGAACAAAGAAGTGTTTTGAGTTTCTGCCATGACCTCCACTGTGGGGGACATTTTAGTGGGAAGAAGACTGCTCATAAGGTTCTTCAGTCTGGTTTTTGGTGGCCCACATTATTCTGAGATGCGCATATGTATGTGGGCGCATGTCTACGTTGCCAGCAGACAGGAACCATTGGAAAAAGGGATGAGATGCCCCAACAACCTATCCTCCCTATTGAAATCTTTGATATTTGAGGCATTGACTTCATAGGTCCCTTTCCTGTGTCCTTCGGATATGAATACATCCTTGTGGCTGTTGACTATGTATCAAATGGATAGAAGCCATCCCCATGCGAACCAATGACCATATCGTGGTCTTGGGCTTTGTTGAGGCTAATATCATTTCTCGGTATGGGTGCTCAAGGACGATCATAAGTGATGGAGGACTTCACTTTAAGAATGTACACTTCACTAGACTACTCCAAAATTTGGGAGTCAACCACATGATAGCCACACCTTATCATCCCCAAACGAGTGGGCAAGTTGAAGTGTCTTATAGGGAGATTAAGCGAATTTTAGAAAAAACTGTCAGGCCTGATCGGAAGGATTGGTCTAAAAAACTAATTGACGCCCTTTGGGCCTACAGAACTGCATATAAGACTCCCTTGGGCATGTCTCCTTTCCGTCTTGTCTACGAAAAAGCGTATCACCTTCCCGTTGAAATCCAACATAAAGCTTATTGGGCCATTAAAAATGTTAACTTAAATCTAGATAAAGCGGGAAAAGCATGTATGTTAAATTAAGTGAGCTTGAGGAGCTTCGTAATGAAGCTTACGAAACTTCTCAAGCTTACAAGCAACGTATAAAAGTCTTCCATGACAAGCACATCATTAGAAAGACTTTTAAGCCCAACCAGTGGGTCTGGCTTTTCAATTCTAGACTTAAATTATTTCCTAGAAAGCTCAAGTCTTGTTGGGATGGGCCATACGTTGTTATCAATACCTTCCGTCATGGAGCTGTAGAGATCAGGAACCCTATTTCAGATGCGAACTTTAAAGTAAATGACCAGCGACTTAAACCGTATATTACTCTTTCAGATGGCCAGGTTTTGGATGCACTACAGCTTGAGGAGCCTTAGCTCCTCCCACTCTCCTCCTTAGGTGATATTCTTCTATGTCTATATTTTTCCAATGAGGACATTGTCAGTCTTAGGCATGGGGGGATATAACCTGAGAATGTTTATAGTGTTTATAGCATTTATAAATATTTGCATACATATTTACTAAAAAAAAATAAAATTTCTTGAGCTGATTGGGTTAGTCCATAGCAAACTACCTTTGTTATTGGAGGTTTTTCTTTCGGAATTATTTCTTAAGTTTAGAATCCAGTACATTTATTTCGCGTGCACGTAGACTTGGTAATGGATCCTTTGGGAAAACCAATAATCATTTGTAGTCTACTGAACCCTTGGACAGTTCATAGAGAGTCAGGCATACTATCTTCTAATAAATCCACCTCATATTTGTGAGAAGAAGTAGAGAGATTACTGGTGCGCTAAGTCTAGTGCAAGGACTCTTAAGTTCTGGATAATTAGATGATGATACTTCAGAGTTAGGTGTAGTTTTCACTCTCTGTTCCTGTGTGCGTACATTGAGTGAATTCCTGAGAGTCACCAAATAAGGCAGATACACAGAGATTGAGTCTTAATAAAGCTATAACTATGGTGGATGGTTACGATCGTCCTTCATAGAGTCCTCAGCTGAAGGAGGGTAATAGTATCAAAGGTCAAAAATACGCCTGTCCTATCCATTCCTTTCTGATGCCGAGAATAGGCACTTCCACCAAATAAGCCACACAACTTCCTCTTGACCATCATCATCCCTAATAATGCCTCATAAATAAAAGTCCGTATTGTGTTGCGATTGATTGAAAAAGAAACAAAAAAAAAAGGGAAAAGAGAAAAGAAGTAGAAAAAGAAGAAATAGAAAGAAGAAAAAGAAGAAATAGTTATATTACAAAAAAAAAAAGTCCAAGTGTATGATGTAACACTATTTCTGAGGCAACAGAACACCTATCACGTTCTACCAAATATGACCCATACCTACCTTCTAGTATTTCTGATCGCCTGATACTGGTTGAGAACTCTAACTTAGTTATAGAGTTATTAGGGCATTAATTGAAGTGTGGATGCCATGTGAGGCCACCAAATAGTGAGTATAACTTCTAAATTTGGCGAGATTCGTGATCTCAGAAAGAAAGAAAAGAGCGAGTGCCCAGGAACATCAAGAGAGCATAGTTGTGTAGCCCCACTCAGAGTTGACTTGTCTAATAGTCTAGAGAGCTAGAGTCTGCAGTATTAGACTATATGTAGCACCAGTTGAGTGTGTGCCACAAAATACAAATCCATTCAACTTGATAACTCCTACCTAAGCTAAACGTCGGGGTCAAATTACAGATTATCGTCTGCTTTATCCCTGAGGGAAGTAGTTGCCTATCTCGGCAGAAATTTTTGCCAAGGGTGATGTATGAACTCCTAATGTGAATCGGCTCTTTCACTTGGATCCGTTACCTAGGCTATCAGCACTTCACATTTGTCTGGATTTCTAAAGTTTTGAAATAAGAAAAGAAGAAATCTTCTGATTATTTCTATTATTTTTTCTAGGGACTACCAAATCTCAGGCATGGGGGTATTTGATGAGTCCATTAAAATGGACTAATATTAAGCCTAAGTATCTTTAATCGTACAGTTTAGGTGTGTTAATAATGGAAATTAAGTTGTAGAATATTTGTAGGCCTCATGATTTAAGTTTATAACATTCTATAACTTAATTATTTTGTTGTTTTTATGTGCAGGTAAGAAAATGCAGAAAGAACAAGGGTGGGGAGACAAATTCCCCAACACATAAAAGCCGTGACTCTTTCCCCCCTCCCCTGTCGGACATTGCGGTAATCTTCCTCTTCCGCCACCTTTGTCAACAACTATGGCCAGGGATTTGGGAAAATCCCTTAACTCACGCGCAAAGGAGAGAAGTTAAAAAGAAGAGGTGGGGAGAGAGGAAGGCCATCCAAAGGAGAAGAAGCGTGCATTGTGGCCTTCTTCCCCCTTGCGGGAAAAATCTCACGCCTCCTACGCACCGCATCACCTTCCGGCCACTGCCTGCTAGCGCGCCCCACCGCTCTGCTGCAGACGCCGCACCGCTCGTCACCCTCTCATCCGCTCATGCACCAAGCCCGCACCTCTCCAACCGCGCGCCTCTCCCTCCAGCCACTGCAGGAGTAAACCAGTGTGCCCTACCACAAGCCCCACCGCAGGCAGCACACTCCACCACTCATCTGCAGGTGCTACCTCCACCCATCTGGAGACCACACGCCTACAAGCGCCTGCCCGTGCACCAGTATGTGCATGCCTGCACACCACTAGCCGCAGGCACCGCAGCAGCACCTCCGCGTTCTTGTTCAATAGGCCGGAGCTCCGTCCACCTCCGTTGCCGCCGCTGCCACCACCGGAGAGCTCTCAACCTCGCCGTCCTCTTGAGCCTTGGAACAACCCCCACGATGCTCTCCCTCTCTCGCTAGGAGGAGAGTGGAAAAAAGCCCTGTTTTCCCCCCAATTAAAATTTAGATTCAATGCCAATGCCACCTAATTTTATTTTATTTATTATTATTATATTGTGGTAGAATTACATTTAAACACTCATAGTTCTTTATAATTGCATGACATTGATATTAACTAGTTTAAAGATTGATTTTTGGGTTAAACTTAAGTACTAATTGTCTTTAGTACACATCACGTGAAAATTACAGAAATTCATCAAAAATTTATTGAGGATTTCGGTGAGGGAAAAATACAGCTATACCCTTATATTTTTAAGTTATTGCAAATCTACTTTCCTTCACATTTTAAGTTAGATTTGAATAGGGATTTCGCACTGTCCGAAATAACATTAAATAATTAAGTATTGATTGCATAATTTCCTCCCTGTGGACACGACCCGCTCTTCTACAAGTGGCTATTTTCATTATTTTTTATTAGTCGATTTTTCCACCACTTAAATACTATAACGCAAAGCGAAAAGTCGTCTATCACTTGGTCTTATCCTTTAGGGAGAATGGAAATAGAGTCCTCATTAGGGCTTCATCAGTAAATCCCTAGAGCTTCACCATGGAATAGACCTCGGTGAATTCCTCCAAATGCTGATAGGGGTCCTCCCTAATAGTACCATAAAAGGAGGGCAACAAAGATATGGTACTACTCTTGATCTCTCATGGATTATCCCCTGCCGGTCGTCTCAGTGCTTGTGCAGGTTAGCTGGTTGGAATAAAATAGTCCCTCGGGGTCTTTTGTTGATTTGCTCCTTGATCAGCCATGCCTTCTCTTTTCTCTCCTAGGTGAGCTCTCCTAAGAATTTTGTTGGGCTTAGCATCAAACACTAGACTGCCCTCAAGAGAGCATCTACCAATCATACAATTTCAATCACAATTCAATTTCTTGTTGATTGAGTAAGTGAAACCACCACTCCAAAGATAGGCCAAAAGGTCAAGGCTTATCCCTCCGTTCCCATGTAAGTGGTTTAAGGGGGTGGTGACTTAAGATCTTAACCTTCTTTGTCGTGGAGGTAGAATTGGTTGATATAGATGGCCAAACAAGTTATTCACTATAATTACGTGACCTAATTCAACCTTCGAGTGCCCTAGGACCTATACTTTGCTTAGATGATACTCCCAGGTGATCAAGTGAGAAGTTACTCCAAGGACAAACAAAGGGATGCAAGTAGGGCGAACCCTTCCTTTGAGGCGATGCGTATGCGGTGCCCCTTAACTACCCTTTTGTTCCTTAAAGGGGTGTCCCCCTCCGTGAAGTATCAAAACACTTGGTCAAAAGATAGTACCACCACCACAAAGCACGATAGGAGGGTCTGCACCGATAAAGAGATCGGTGCCTATAGCCTTAAGGGATAGAGCCTTAGTGTAGTGCCTAATGTGCGTGCTCAGTGTCAGAAGTGTGCATCACACCGCAAATCTTTTTTTATTTTATTTCTGAAAACGCAGACAAGCCCTTTGAATCAGATCAAGTGTGATTTGATTTTAAGCTCAAATCTGATTATCAGTCCCAATTTCAATTAGGCGAAGCGACCACTGAATTAGTAAATTCAATCATTTTGGTGGTCTTGAATTTTAATTCGAATGCAAATGCATGAATAGGAGCTGGATGAAAAAGTTAGAAAGGTGTACCTATCTCCAGCAATCTTCATGCCAATATGCTCCCAATGCAACAATGAGATCTGACATGCTGCTCAATCACCCCTAATTGCATGCACCTAAGAGCATGCAACTCCTAAACAGGCAGCTTGATATTTTCTTTTGTTTGTTTTAGAGGCAAGCAAGCATAAAAATGGATCACGCATGTAGAAAAATGTAAACCCTAGTAGCTAAAGAATGTGGGGACAGACCACAAAAATTCAGCCCCAATTACTACAAGGGCGAGAAGACGAAAATAAAATTTGTGCCAAAGAAGAATCTCTTGTGAAAGTGGGATCCAGGTCTCCTGTGTCTTCTCCTAGTGCGGGTGTCGCTCAAGGTTGATGTCGCTGCTCTGTTGCACCTGTCGCCCCATCAAATTCCTCACACAAAAAGATAAAGAATGATCAGATAATTACACAACTTAGAATACTCAGAAATAATCAGGTGAATCTATTGCGTCTGTTGCCTCCCCGGCAACGGCGTCATTTGATATAAGAGTATTTCACTTGATTAAGAAGATAATAGAATGATATGCCGTTGTAATTTATGTGGTGAAAATCTCTCAATCAAAGATTAAAATAGATCTGAATTTAAACCACAAAAAGGATGTCATTTCGACAGGGAGGAACAACTACAATAAATCACAGATAAGCAACAATCATGTTTGCAAAATGGATCAATAGATATGCTCCTCTGAATATACTTGTGATTTTATGAAAGATTATGGACTATTTATATAAATTTCACATCAAAGTTCGAGCTTCCAGAATCTCTAAATGGCGCAAGTTTAGTGGCAGAGGAAGTACTTAATTGCATGCAGCCATGAATCAAATTTCAATGTGAATTGACATGTATAGTAGGAACCAATCAAATATGCGGAAATATAACTGCATGCTTGCAAATCCACCAGAATATAATAATCAAATACTCAAAATCCCACACTTCCAATGACATTCAAATGTAAATTTTAATAGGGGGTTCACTGTAGCAAAACAGGGCATTTGAACCCTTGTGTGTGCAAGGAGGAGGAGGGACAGATGGCCGTGCAAAGCTCAGTGAAGGTTGAAGGCATGAAGGGCATTCCAATGGTGGGGGTCTCACATTGAGAGGTGGCTGGACTTCGTTGGACAGGAGGACAGAGGTCGTCGGTGGTGGGTTCCTTCATGTGTGTGCGGGGACTGCCGTCAGCGTTTCTGATGATGTGGAAGCGCTCGTGGAGTCAAGGTGAGTATGGTGGAGTCAACGACTCGTCGAACGAAGCCCAGATGTGCAGGCTACGTGTGGAGGAGCCGGCATGGATGTTTGGGTTCCTCTTCTCTATTGGCAGAGAAGAAGAAGACGAAGGGGCTGTTGGCGCGTCGATGGCTAGATACGCGTGCACAAGGGCACGTGGAAGGTGCTGTGCATTCGCGGTGGCAGGTGCACACGTGCCTGAGCGTAAGGCTGCTGTTGAACGTCGGGTTGCTATGCTAATGTGTTTTGTTTTGAAAACCTGTCATCGTAGTATGAAAGCAAAGAACTCGTGTTCAACAAATAAAATTTATACCGGAATCGAAATCCCAGGTTGAACTCAGGGAGGCAGATGTTTGATTAAAAAAACACACGTTTATTTTATTTGTCACGAAGTAAATTAATTGATTAGAACTATCTAACTATTTACAGTAAATAGAAGAGAGAGAGAGAGAATAAGACAAACAAAAATCAAAAGAGATATATAATGCACATGGAATTCATTATCGGAAGGATTGTTCATTACACTAAATATTACGACTAGAAAATGGAAAAATGACTACACTAGAAAGCAGTAAAAGGAATGGGGAGAGAGATATCCTCCTCGACGGTCGCTTGGAGGACGAGTTGGATGGGACGATGCCTGGACGAAGGAGGATGGAGTAGGACAAAGGAGAACGAAGCAGGAAGAACAGGAACAAGGCAGCACGTCATCGTCGTCGCGGGATCCGCTTCCAAAAGGGGGACAAAAAATTGACTTTATCTCGCGAGAAGCATCCCAGGTGTGGGACAAGCTTCTCTTGAGCTTTGGAGAGGGAGAGAAGAGAAGGAAGGGATGAGAATTTCGTATGGAGGGGGTCTCCTTTTATAGTTGCAAGGAGTGGGGGCAATTTGGTCATTACAACTCTAAAAACATTAAGTAGGACCTTTAGTGACAGATAAAACCATCGCTAAAGGTCCGAACATGGCCTTCGTGGGTGATGCACACGCGCCTGCTCACCTCCTCACGTGTAACGCACGCGCACGTCCAGCCGATCTCACGATCGGACGGCTTAAGTTGTGCCTTTGTCCGCTCCTCAGTGCGCGTCTGCCCGCGTGCGATCCCATGTCCCGCGCAGGCGTGCAATAGTACATGCGCCCAATCGGGCGATCTAGGTCGTCCACAACCGATCAAGCGGTCGAATTTAATTGCACGCACACTGCAGATCGCGAGTCGAACTCGCGTCCTGTGATCGCGCAACGACTCGTGACCGCTGCACTGCTCAGTGGATTGTGTTGCGTGGATGAAATCAGGCACGCACATCGACAACCATTGGATCAAGATCCAACGGCACAGATTGCACGTTGGATTTTCTTTGGAGTGGCAGCAACGATTTTGAGGGCCGGTTCGATGGCTGAGATGGCGCCACGTTGCACCATCTTGGCCGTCCATCTTCTGGATGATGTAGATGATGCCACGGGTGTCGAATTGAGTCCATTTTCGCGTCGTTAGGCTGCGATTGTCGATCCGAATCCATCTTTGTGGTCAGATTTGTTATTTTAAGTGTGGATTCACACCATCTTGGCCCTTGATCTTCTAGGGTTCCCTGATCACTATCTGATGCTATAGATGTCTGATTAGGGCGATCTTGGAGTCGTTGAACTCCAATCGTCGCCTTGATCACATCTATACGGTTGGATCTTCGATCCGAGGCCCTGATAAAAAGTTTTCCCTATCCATGAACATAAAAGGAGACAATTAACCTCCATTTTATTCAAACTATTCTAAATGCAAGATGATGCATGTTATGCAATATTTATAGTATGCAATGCAATCCTATGCTTAAGAACATGCATAAATAGACATCTTAAGTAGTGTAAACATGTTTACATCATGCCCCTATGCCTATCTTTTGCTAGTCCCTAGCAAAAACTATATGCTATTTATAAAAGAATCAGGTTGGATTATTTGGGCTTAAGTTATTTTCAATCATTAAGAAAATGTTTACTTAGGATCTGAACATTCAAAGACACAACAGTGCCCGAGTATCTGCCAAAATGCAGACTGCCTCAAGCCCTCGCCTTATTCAAAGAAAATTTTCTTTTTCTCTTTTTCCTCTTTTCTAATTTTTGGATTTTCAAGTTTTAGGGTTTAAGAGTGGCTTTCTACGACCATTCAACTCACCCAAGATTTGATGAGAACCCTAAGTTCTAAGAATCTTATTGTGAATGAGATACTCATTGACCGGCAGTTAAAATGGACTTCGGATTTCTATGCCTCAAGGTGACCTAAAAAAGAGAATTCTGCCTAAAGGTGTATCTTTACAACCAGTAGCATTCACCCTACTTTTATTTTTTACGGGGTCAACACAAGGGTGAATCTAATGTATATCTCCTCGATTTATTCTACTTCTCCACTTCTTCCTTTGGGAATTTCAGTGCATTTATTGAGCTGGGTTCTGGACAACCGGTCGATAAGCTATTACCACCAACAACTTGCCAGCCATACTCATGCAGCAAAGTGTGGTCTATTTCTTTCTTTTCTCCCTTTTTTTTCTTTTCTTTTTGACTCTCTTTTTTTTAAGTAGGTGGCTTCCCTGGTCTAAGATTTACCTAAAGGCAGAAAAAAGAGAAAGATCCAGTGACTGGGCTCTGGACAGCCTACCAATGGGCTGTTACCCACGATAACTTGCCAACCATATCACCTTAGAAAGTTCATTAGCTACCCAATTTCCGTTAAAATCGTCGAACAATGAGTCAGTGCAAAGAAAGTGTGTAGATGCTAAAAACTCAAAGTTCCTTCAAATCAGAGGGCAGGTTGATAAGTTGTGTACTTATCACCTAAACTTATTTACTCCAATTAAAATAGAATTCAGTTTGGTGAGGACTCGAAAAATAAATCCACATTTTAATGGATACACAGGCTGATTAAGTCTGAAGACCTGAAGGGTCTTTGTGTTCAAATCATAATGTAGTATTTTCTAAGATTGAAAATTTTCTTAAACCCAAGTTCTCTTTCCTAATTCCATTTTTTTTAATAAAAGAAAATAAAACAAATCTACAGAGCCGACGAATAAATTCAGAGATGAATATCCACCCTGCCGTGCCTATCCAATGCAATGTCTTCATTTTATTAAAAAGACATAAAACAGAATGGAATAGTGTAGAAAGCACCTGAATTGCGTGAATGTTGGGTCCGCTTTGAGATGAAAACTAAAAAGAACTATATACATGCTGAGTTTAGTGCCTTCAGCTAGGACATTATACAAAGAAGGGAAATAAAGAATTCACAGGAGCAGGTCAGAATCAGAATAAACAGAAGAAACTTCTGACCGGTCAGCAAATGTCCACATATGTGGACCAGATTGTGGTGCAAACCCATACCCCATAATCAAGAATATCTTAGGTTCTGGATAGAAATTACCCAAAACCTAAAATCAGTATGCAACCAGGGCCGGGCCTGCGATTTATGAGGATGTAACCCAAGACCAAAAAGTCAGGTTACAAAAAATTCAAGCTCAAAAGGATAATCACTGAATGTGTGCTTGGGTCGGACATCCTCCGAACGGATGTCGTAAGGGTCCTGGTTTGATGATTTCAACTTAATAGGAACCCTTCGACTCAATCTTTTACTTCCTCCGGAACTAGCTTCCCAAATCAGAACTTCCCGACTCCTATCCTTGGGACCTCTTGCATATTAATCACCCCATCTGAAATCTCCAAGTCTAAATGATGTGGCTGAATTAGAATTGACTTGGGTCTAATTATCTCAGAAACAGAATCATCGATAAGCTCAATGGGGTGTAACTGACAATCAGGGCATTTGATTAAATCCTGCAGAAAATGCAATTCTGGATCCATAATGTGAGCCTTAATAAAATCAGTTTCCTCAGTTATTGGGCTATCAAATGATCTTCCATATTCCTCAGGCCCAATCGTCTCACAAAAATTATGTTTTGTAAACTTGCGTGAGACTTTGCAAATAGAATCTTCACCATCAGAATCAAAGAAATCGAAATCCGTATTAATGTATGTCTCAAAATCACCTGTCACTTTCTATTCCAAGGAGACATACGTTTCCTTGTACCCCAGCTTAGGGATCTCAGGTGAAGAAATCAGATCTTCCTTAATTGGTTGCTCTAATTCAATCTGGTCAACCTCGTAACACGTGTCCCCCCAATAGGTGCCTGAACGGTTTCTGAAATTGGCTCTCCTAAAGAGGGTTCATCCTGGGAATCATCCCTTGATTGAATCAAAGCGACCACAAATCTCATCCTCAATTTCGCTAACTTCCCAAGTAGAAACTCACCCGGGTTCCTATCCTTAATATCTTGGAGCCAATCCAACAAATACTTATTCAAATTATCAATCATTTCAATCAGAGGCTCCAATCTCTCAATGTAAGGTATTGGATGAACTTCTAAAGATTGTATGATATTCCTTAAGTTAGCTAGAACCTTATCTTGAACCTGGTTACCCTGAACCAAATGAGTTGGTTCAGGGTTGGGCGGGTTTGGGGTCAATACAGGGGAATTAAGGAATTGAGATTCGTTATACCCTTCCTGATAATAGGTCATTTCAGATTATTCAAGAGGTGGTGACGACCTAAAAACAGTGTAATCAGAGGATGGGTAAGAATCAGTGTATCCTTCTTGATTGTAGATCGTATTAGGTTGTTCATGAAAGGGTGACGATCTATAATCGATGTGGCTCTAAGAAGGATAGAAATCACAATCAAAGTGTTTAGGGTTAGACGCTAAACACGGAGGTTCAAAATTATATCCCTAATCCGAGTTATCCCAACTAAGTGAAGGGTGATTATAGTACGAGTCGGAATAATCGTCATGTTGGGATAATTCAAAACAGGAGGGAAAGAGTGGGAATGCGTGCAATATGTGGAAGGATTCATGAGAAATGGGAGGAAGAAAGGTGCCCTACAATACAAACAATCAAACCTATCCTTAAGTGGGCTAACCTAAAGACCTATAGACTCCCAAAACCCATCTTAAGATAAAGGAACGATTTGATCTACTTCTGTCTGTTCAATCCAACCAGTTTGAAGGAGGGACTGGGTAGAAGGTTCGTCCTTTGGCTTGCGCCTCCGGTTCCTAGTGTACCCCCAGCCACGATCGTTCGATTCTACTCCCCTAGCTAGACATCAGATTGAACAGTAGAAACAGACTAATCGAAAATAATCTCATTCTAGGCTCTGAAGAGCGAGTCGAATCCTTAAGGCCAACATCTACTCTATTTTATTTAGGGCTAGGTTTGAATGTGCTTTGGAATGTGATGGGCCCTTTATCTGAGTTGTGCCCTTAATGATTGATTGATTTGTGTGTGCGTGCACAACCAGTGGTTTTCAAGCAAGATTACTTTTGATGCGGTGAATTTTAGGGTTCAAATCTTGCGTAGTAGCTTTTAAGATTCAACTTTAGGTGTTTCCAAACAAGTTTTGTTGGCACACCAGGTTTTGAAAGCACAGGTGAAGATGTTTTCCTTTAAAACTTAAAAGAGTGTGGAGTGCCTGGTAAATCCCTAATAGTTGAACCTAAGTGGCAGCTACTTGATGAGTTGATTTTAATTGAAGTGGTGCGGCCCAATCAACTCAAACAATTGGCCTGTTGCACCACTTAATTAGGCACACAAATGATTACCTAATCTGATTTCTACTCAATTATGTGTTTGGATGTGTGTACCGGCTCCAAAGGTTGGTTTACCAGTTGAGTTTGAAAATCAGATGAGGTTGTGTACCTCTGTGAGATTTCTTTTTTTTATTTTTCTTTTTTAATGTGGGGGTTGTGGCAGGTGTAGGTGTCAAACAACAAACAATCTAACCTTAGAGTTTATAAGAATACCTAGGTTAATTGTTGTTTGTGTTATTATGTGGTGGAATGAAAACTAATGAGTGGGAAGTGGGGGATAACTTACAAAACCTTCCACAACACTTTACTCCAATCTACCGCTTTTGCTCGTCTCAAAAGAGTACCTGCAATCACAATAAGAAAGGAGAGAAGTGAGGTAAATGATTCGTAAGTTGGAAAACGTGAAAAAAAATCAAATAGCGACACCTCCCCGGCAACGGCACCAAAATGTTGAACGTCGGGTTGCTACGCTAACGTGTTCGGTTTTGAAAACCTGTCGTCGTAGTATGAAAGCGAAGAACTCGTGTTCAACAAATAAAATTTATACCGGAATGGAAATCCTGGGCCAAACTCAGGGAGGCAGACGTTTGATTAAAAAAACACGCGTTTATTTTATTTGTCACAAAGTAAATTAATTGATTAGAACTATCTAACTATTTACAATAAATAGAAGAGAGAGAGAATAATACAAACAAAAATCAAAAGAGATATAGAATGCACATGGAATTCGTTATAGAAAAGATTGTTCATTACACTAAATATTAGGACTAGAAAGTGGGAAAATGATTACACTAGAAAGCAGTAAATCTACTTTAGAAAGTAGTAAATCTATTCTAGAAAGCAGTAAAAAGAGTGGGGAGAGAGATATCCTCCTTAACGGTCGCTTGGAGGACGAGCCGGACGGGACGATGCCTGGACGAAGGAGGACAGACTAGGATGAAGGAGAACGAAGTAGGAAGAACGGGAACGGGGCAGCATGTCGTGATCGTCGCTGGATCCGCTTCTGAAAGGGGGATGAAAAATTGACTTTATCTAGCAAGAAGCATTCCGAGTGTGGGACAAGCTTCTCTTGAGCTTTGGAGAGGGAGAGAAGAGAAGGGATGAGAATTTCGTATGGAGGGGGTCACCTTTTATAGTTGCAAGGAGTGGGGGCAATTTGATCATTACAACTCTAAAAACATTAATTCAGGGCCTTTAGTGATGGATAAAACAGTCACTAAAGGTCCGAACGTGGCCTTTGTGGGCGGCACACGCACGCCCGCTCACCTCTTTGCGCGTAACGCATGTGCATGTCCAGCCGATCTCAGCGATCGGATGGCTTAAGTCATGCCTTCGTTCGCTCCTCAGTGCATGCCAGCCCGCATGCGATCCCGCGTCAAGTGCGGGCGTGCAATAGCGCGTGCGCCCGATCGAGTGATCTGGGCCGTCCACAGCCGATCAAGTGGTCGAATTTAATCGCGCACGTGCCGCAGATCTCGAGCCGAACTCGCGTCCTGTGATCGCGCAACGACTTGCGATCGCTGCGCTGCGCGGTGGATTGTGTCGCGCAGATGAAATCAGGTGCACGCATCCACAGCCATTGGATCAAGATCCAATGACCCAAATTGCACGTTGGATTTTCTTTGGAGAGGCTGCAGTGGTTTTGAGGGCTGGTTGGATGGCTGAGATGGCACCATGTGGTGCCATCTTGGCTGTCCATTTCCTAGATGATGTAGATGGTGCGACGGGTGTCGAATTGAGTGTGCTATTAGTGGTGCACACGGCTGCACGTGGGTGCACAAGGAGTTTGGGCAGGGGTGGCTTGCTACAACGTCGATGGTGGTTTGATGGTGTTGGTGGTGAGGATGGTCATGGTAGTGCTCTCTGTCACCAAGCACCATTTGGCGGACGTGGCATTTGAAGGAAGGCAATGGTGAGCACGGTGCACGCTATGCTCCACAGGGTAAGCTTTCAGTTTGAGGTGGAGAAGGTAGGAGACCGGGCAGGGGTGAAGATCCTCTTCTATCCAATGGGGGGCTACACCTAAATGCCTCTCCCATTTGTTTCTCTCGCTGTGAATCTTGACCAGGGACTCGCTTGGTGAGTTAATCTCAACTGTTGGGGGTGTTGCGTTGAAGTCTCGCGGCGAGGGTGCGGTCTGTTGCAAGGGAAAAAAAGAAAATAAAAAGAAAATGGGCTATTTACATAGTTATTCCAAAATAATGCATGTAATGCATACATGTCACTATAATTTATATTACCTTCTAGTACATGTGAATGTGATGTATAAAACAAGCATGCCATCATATTTATAAACTAATCTATTTATAAATCTAAGTATGCTATGTACAAGTAGAAATCCTTCTAATATCTAGGTATTTATGCGTTCGATTAGCCCACAAATGCTATCTCATCAGTGGTGTGGACACTTCCGCAATAAGTCCTGGAATCACTCCCAGGAACATGAAACTACTCCCCCAGTTGCTGGGCGAAAGTAGTAATCCCCGCCTTAGTGCATTAGTATGCTCAACTAGAAAGAATTTCTTTATGAAAGGCAATTTAAGATCGTTCCAAGTTGCTATCGGCCTTCCTATGGTCCTGTACCAATGAGCAGCCTTATCCCTAGGGCAGTGGGGAAAGAACCTCATGATCATTTTCTCTTCAGTCACGTTTCGTGCTTTGGTGATCTGGACCAAAGTGGTCAAGTCCTCCAAATGCTGAAACGGGTCTTCAAAGCTAAGCCCATGAAAGTGTTTGATTAGGCTTAACACCTAGGGCTTGATTTCTACGTCTCTAGCTGCCTTTGAAACATCTCTTATTGATTCTAAGGCAAAGGAGGTTGTTGATCGACCATGGGATCAATTTGGCAAAAATTCAATCTATGCCTCCTAGAATGATCTAATGGTCCTTCTAATCAAGGATTCAATGACCTCTTTCCAAGCATAAACTAGGAAGATGTCGGAAGGACTGGGGATAAGAACTCTGCAACACAACAAAACAAGCTTGTCCTTAAGTTAGGTAACCTAAGGATCTATAGACTCTCAGAATCCTTTTTAAGATTATAAATGATTTACTCTACATGTATCCAGTCAATCCAACAAATTAGAAGGTGGGGCTAGGGAGAAGGTTCTTCCTTCGGCTTGCACCTCCGGTTCCTAGTGTGACCCCAACCACGATCATTTGATGCTACTCCCCTAGCTAGACATAATATTGGCTAGTACCAGGAAGTTAATCGTGAACAATCTCAATCTAGGCACCGAAGAGTGAATCAGTCCTTAAGGCCAACGTCTAATCAATTTTAACCTAGGCTTAGGATTGTAGTGTTTATGAAATGTGATGGGCCCTTAAAATGGGTTGTGCCCTTAATGATTGATTGATTATGTGTGAGTGCATTCACAAGCAGGGTTTTCAAGTAAGATTATTTGGATGAGTGGATTTTAAGGTTCAAATCTTGCTTAAGTAGCTTTTAGGGTTTAGAATTAGGTAAATTCAATCAAGATCAAGAGGCAAACCAAATTTTCAAAACACGAGCGAAGATATTTTCCTTTTGAAATCAAAAGTAAAGTGGAGTGCCTGGTATTAACCTAAAGTGTAAACCCTAAGGGGAAGCAAATTGATGAGTTGATTTTAGATGGAGTGGTGCGGCCCAAACAACTCAAACAATTAGCCTTAATGCACGACTGAGTTAGGCACACAAGTGGTTACCTAATCTGATTTCTACTCAATTATGTGTTTGGGTGTGTGTACCGATTCCAAAGATCGGTTGACCGGTTGAGTTTGAAAACTAAAAGAGGTCGTGTACCTCTGTGTTTTTTTTTAAATTTTTAGTTTATATATCGAGGGTGAGATGAGTGGAGGTGGAAATCAAACAATCAAAACTAATCCTAGGGTTTATAAGAACACCTATGTTAATTAGGGTTTGAATTAGGGTTATGAAATGAACTCTTTGGACGGAGGAAGAATGGGGTGCACTTACAGTTGTCTTCAACTGTACTTTACTCCTTTCTACCGCTTGAAGATTCCTTGTTGAGGTACCTGCAAAACAATAGAAAAGAAATAAAAACAAGTTAGAAAATAGATAAGTGCACAGAAATGCAGAAAGGAAATCGAGATTCTTTGCTTCCACGACAATGGCGCCAAAATGTTGTTGGAAAATAGTCGCAAATTGATTTGAGTTTGGAAAACCTGTCATTGTAGTATGATTTGCAAGGAAATCCGTCAACAAATAAATTTTACAGAAACTTGAAAAGAACTCTGGGTCGAACACAGGGAGGCTACATCAATTTGAATTTTGCGATTATATTTTTCTTTTTGTAATTTTTGTTTAAAGATGAGATACAATGAATCGATACTAAACTAGAGAGAGAGAACAAAACACTTTTATAAAATGGATAATGTTTTTAAAACTAGAAAACGGGAAATATTACAACTAGATAGCAGTAAAATCTACTCTAGAAAGCAGTAAAAGAGAAGGTTGGTGAGAAATTATCCTCCTCGTCGACTACTTGGAGGATGACCCGAACGGTTAATGCCTGGAAGACGGAGAGTGGAGATGGGAGATGGAGAACGAAGTTGGAAGAACTAAGGGCGAGGTAGCACATCGTCGTCGTGGGATCCACTTCCAGAATGGCGGCGAGGAGACGACCACGGGAGCTCCACGAATGAGATGAGAAGTGGACAAAATTTCTACTTTTAACTCTAGAGGAGCATACCGAGTTTGGGACAAGCTTCTTTAGATCTGTGCAGAGGAAGAGAGGTGGAGGAAGGAATGAATGAAATGTGGGGGGCATAGGCCTTTTTATAGGTGTAGAGGTTGGGGGAAAAATGGTCATTTCAAGCTAAAAACATTAATGTAGGGTCCTTTAGTGACAGATTTAAGCATCACTAAAGGCCTGACCATAACTAAAGGCCTAAACATGGGCTTAGTGATGTGCACACCCACCGCCTCTTCCTCTCCCGTGCTTAAAAATGCTTACGCATGTTCAAAAGATCTCGACCTGTCTGATCGCAAGATCGATGATTGAGAATGCATTGCGTTGCGCATTCATAACGCCTTGCCCACGTGCGATGGCATGTTGGATCACAAGTCATCGCGCGCATTGATGCTTGACGTTCATCAATCACCCCATGTGGTGCCCCCACTGCCGCATGATCCAAATCCGACGGAGGAATTTGGCCGTGCCCGCGCTTGCATTTGATTTGAGGCGAGGCGAGGCTCGAACTCGTGCCTCCCTCTTCGCATGAAGTCACACGGTTGCAGAGCTACGTGGTTGC
This sequence comes from Thalassia testudinum, assembly GCA_037157565.1. Taxonomy (NCBI): domain Eukaryota; kingdom Viridiplantae; phylum Streptophyta; class Magnoliopsida; order Alismatales; family Hydrocharitaceae; genus Thalassia; species Thalassia testudinum. The sequence continues at coordinate 116,585,287 of JAZHRO010000073.1, forward strand.
TTAAGGTGCATTTATGGATTTTGGCACGAGCTCTCTTAGCTGTTGGATCTTGATCCAACGGTTGAGTTCGTCTGTGCGATTGAGGAGAGAGATAGCAACGGTGGGTCTTTGGGCCGGTTGGATGGCTGCGATGGGGCCATGTGCCGCCATCCTAGCCGCCATCTTCTATGTCTTGTAGATGGTGCCACGGATGTTGAATTTGATTGATTTTTGCACCATTGGGCTGCGATCGTCGATCCAAACCCATCCATGAGGTCGAATTTGTCATCTAATGTATGGATTTACACCATCTTGACCACTGATCTTTCTCAGACTGCATTAGATGCTACGGAAGTTCGATCGAGGCGATCTTGGAGTCGTTAAACTTCGATCGTCGTCTTGATCAGATCCGTACAATTGGATCTTCAATCCGAGGCCCTGATTAAATATTGCCTATCCTTGACCACCAGAAAGAGTAAATTACTATATAATTTATACACTTTAACCTAAATGCATGATGATGCATGTTATGCAATATTTACAATGTATGATGCTTCTACGACAGTAAGAACATGCATAAATAGACATTTTAGGTTATTTTGATGCATACACATCAGCCATAAATGTCCTTGGAGATCCCCCGCAAACGTTGCTGAAGACAGCCTTGCACCCACGCTGCCACTATGAAGTCGCGCACTCTGCACGCCCTTGTCCCGCGCATTACACATTTGCTGCCATGCGCACGGTGCCTTGAGCTGCTATGCGTGCATGCCTCTACATGCGAGCACGCACTGTTGTGCACGTGCGTGCGCATGGGCAGATTGGGTTGCACCACGTGGCACAATTTAGGCCGTCCATCTTCTTTCCTTTGTAGGGGCTGCTACAGAAGTTGGAATGAGTCAATTTTCATGCCATTGGGCTGCAATCGTCAACCCAAAATCATCCGTACAGTTAGATTTTTCGTTTGAAGATCCAAATTACATCACCTAGTCCCTCGACCATTGATCTTCCTTGGACTGCATATGGTGCTACGGAACTCTGATCAAGGCGATTTCGGAGGTGTTGGACTTCGATCGTCGTCCTGATCAGATCTGTACGATCGGATCATCAATCCGAGGCTCCAAATTAAATCTCCTTCTCTCCTAGACATAAATGGATGCAATTAGCCTAAAATATACACAAACTGCTCTAAATGCAGAATGATTCGTGCTATGCAGTATTTATAGTATGAAATGCATATCTAACCCTAGAGACGTGCATAAATGGGCATTTTAACCTAAATGGATGTGTCTACATCAGTGCTTGTCATGAAAGGCCTTGATTAGTTCCTTGCAGCTACGTGAGTTCTTGTATACATCATTGTGTAACTCCTCAATCTTGGTCATTTGCAACCGGCAGTAGATTCCATCCAAATTGCACTTTTATACTACTTAGTAGGCCTTATGTTCCATCTCTATAGGAAGGTGACATGCCTTCCTGAAAATGAGTCTAAACGGAGTATTCCTAGCTAGGTTTTATGGGTGGTACTATAGGCCAATAATGCTTCCGAAAGTCAGGATGACCAGCCTTTCCTGTTTGGCCAAATAGTAACCTCAAGAATTTTCTTGATCTCTTGATTGTAGAGCTTAGCCAATCCATTAGTCTGGGGGTGATAAGGAGCCAAAATACGATGTGACACCCTATACTTTTTCATCAGGGACTATGATGTAGACACATCTATGTCACATAAACTGTCTATTTATGTGTGTTCTTAGGCGTATAATTGCATTCATCATTATAAATATTGCATAGCATGCATCATTATGCAATTAGGTTAGATTATACAAATTATAGGTTAATTTACCCTTTTTGTGGTCAAGAGATAGGGCAATATTTTTTTGGGCCTCGGATTGAAGATTCAACCATACGAATTTGATCAAGGTGACTATCGGAGTCCAATGCCTCTAAGATTATCCCGATCGAACCTCCGTAGATCAAATGCAGTCCAAGAAAGATTAGAGGCCAAGGGTCAAGGTGGTGAAAATTTGAACTTCAGACAAGAAAACCAATCACATGGATGGGTTTGGATCGAAGATCGTAGCCCAACGACGTGCTAATCAACCCAATTTGACATCCGTGGCACCATCTACAAGCACTGGAAAAATGAACAGCCAAGATGGCACCACGTGGCTCAATCCAAGTCGCCTACAGTCACTGTAGCCTCCTTGACCAATGCTTTGAATAATCTCCACCATCGGATTAACATCCAATGGTGTAGAGTGGCCACGGGAAGATTCAAGTTCTCAACCATCCACACTCGTAGCGTGGTGGTAGAGCACTCATTCGCGAAGAGGGAGGCACAGGTTCAAGCCCTGCCTCGCCTCAAATCAAGTGGGAAGCGGTGCGTGGAGAAATTGGACTATTTGATGCGATGCGAATGCCGATGGAGCACTCCCTCTCGTGTGCCCGATGAGTCATCGCGCTACACATGCGTGATGACATGCCATCATATGTGTGTGAATGCAATGGATGAAGACAAAGAGCTCACGACTTTTAAGCCATTCGATCATGCGATTAGATGGCTGAGATTGATTAAGACTTGCTTCCTCTAACGCCTGAAGGCTGAGAGGCGTCGACGTGGCCGCTTCTGAGCACTCCAAACTCCATCTTGCGGCCGACGTTGCGCACACATCTTCTCCAACATTCACCTATAGCAATAGATACATCCGTCAGTAAAGACCCCTATATTAAATTATAAGTATTTAAATGACCAAACTACCCCCATTTCTATGCCTATAAAATGGCCCCATGCCCTTCACTTCTTTTTCATCCCTTATCTTCTTCTTTCACCCCCTCCAAAGCTCTACGAGCTGGTCCCATACACGGGATGCTCCACTAGAGTCTTAAACATAATTTTTCCAACTTCTCATCCCCATTCGTGGATCGCCTGCAGTTGTCCTCTCACCGCCATTTGGGAAGTGGATCCCACTGTGATGTCATCCTACTATGTTCTCCATCCTCCTGCTTCATTCTCCTTCGTCCAATATCTTATCACCATCATCCGGGTCCTTCATCAACGTAGCTCATCCTCCAAGAAACCATTGAGGATTTTCTCATCCCTTTCTTCTTATCGCTTTCTAGTGTAGATTTCCAGCTTTCTAGTTGTAGCAAGTAGAAGTAATGGGCATGATGCTATGGTTATGAAATACTTGTTCATTTTCTCCCTATTCTTTTTCTTTCTTTGTATTATTCTTTCTCTGTCTTCTATTGTTTGTTCTTTAAATAGAATAGCTAGTGTAGATTTAATTTAACCAGCTAATCTACTTTGTGAAAAATAATTCCAAACGTGATTTTTGATCAAATGTTCGCCTCCCTATGTTCGACCCGGGACTCACTTTGAGTTTCAGTAAATTTTATCTGATAGCGGATTTTTACGCAACTACAATGATGGGTTTTTAACTCAACCTTTTAGTGTACAAAATCTCGCTAATCAAATAAGAAGTGCACATTCATAAAGTGGGTCCCTCTGTCAGAGTGATAGTGCACGGAACATCGAACAAAGAAAAGATGTGCTAGAAAATAAATTTTCTTACAACTTTATGATCATCGGTTCAGGTCAGAATGGCTTCGATCCATTTGGACATGTAGTGCATAGCTAGAAGGATGCACTCAAAACTATTCGAATTCAAGAAGGAACCCATGAAATCAATCCCTCAGTTGTCGAAAATCTCGCACACAAGAATTGAGTGCAAGTGCATAATGTCGCGGTGGCTCATGTTGCTTAAGGTCAAGCAATGAGCGCTTGCCCTATAATAATTGTGTGCATCTTTGAAGAGTGTGGGCCAATAGAAGTCGCATTGGATTATTTTTGTTGCAGTTCGGTGGCCAAAGAAGTGGCCACTGGAGGCCTGGTCATGGTAGAAAGATAATATATCATTGACCTCAGAGTAGGGAATGCATCTCCAGATGATTTGATTGACACCGATGCAAAAGAGATAAGGATCTTCTCAGATATAGTATTTGGCATTTGAAATCAATTTGTCTTTTTTGTCTTTTGGCCTATCAAATGGAATCTGGTGTGATGCCAAATAATTATCTATATCGGCAAACCAAGTCCAGTATCAATAGTCAGAAGGTGCTCATTCGGAAAGTGCTCAGTAATAGGTCTAGAAGGGTCAATGATCAAAGAAGGGAGATGGGACAAATGGTCTGCTATCACATTTTGCTTCCCAGCCTTATCGCGTATCTCAAGGTCAAACTCTTGCAGGAGCAAGATCCATCGAATTAGCCTCGATTTTGCATCCTTCTACATGAGTAAATGCCTCACTGTTGCATGATCCAAGTAAATGATGGCATGGGAGCCTAGGAGGTATGACCTGAATTTCTCTAAATCGAATACTACTGCCAGTAGCTCTTTCTCCGTAATCTTATAATTATGCTGAGCCTCTTTCAGTGTCGTGCTGGTGTAATATATTACCACTGGTTTCTCATCAGTTTTCTCCCCAAGCACTGCTCCTACTACATAGTCAGACACATTGCACATGATCTCGAAGAGTTGAGACCAATCAGGAGATTGTAGGATCGGAGCTTGGGCTACTCAGTCACTTAGAATCTCGAAGGCGTGAATGCACTCACTTGTCAATTTGAGTGGTGTGTCCTTTGAGAGAAGATTTGTTAAGGGGCACGTGATTTTGGAGAAAGTAGATATGAATTTTCAGTAGAAACTAACGTGCCCCAAGAAAGATCGGATATCTTTAACCAATGAAGGTACAGATAGTTTGGAAATCAAATTCACCTTGGGTCGATCAACTTGGATATCTTTCTCAGATACAAGGTGTCCAAGTACGATGCCTTCAGGATGATAAAATGGTTCTTTTCCTTAGAGAGAACTAGATTTACATCGATGCATCTTTTGAGGATCTGAACCAAGTGCGGAAGACAATCATCAAAGGTTTGTCCGAATACTGAGAAGTCGTCCATGAAGACTTCAAGGTATTTACCTACCATATCGGAGAATATGGCTAGCATGCACCGCTGAAAGGTGGCAGGTGCATTGCATAACCCAAATAGCATCATATGAAATACGTACGTATGTAGGGGTAGGTAAAGGTGGTCTTTTCCTAATCATCAGGATGAATTTCCAGTTGGTTATATTCAGAGTAGCCATCTAGGAAATAGAAAAACTGATTTCTTGCCAGTTTCTCGAGGATCTGATCCATGAACAGGAGAGGGAAATGGTCTTTCTTCATGGAGGAGTTCAATTTCCAATAGTCTATGCAGACTCTCCACAAATTCACAATTCGAGTCAGGATGGTTTCTCCAGATTCGTTCATATCATGGTGAGCCTTGCCTTTTTAGGCACAACTTGGATGGGACTCACCTAACATCTATCAGAGATGGGGTAGATAATTCCAGCTTCAAGCCACCTGATAATTTCCTTTTTCACAACCTCTTGGAGATTTGGGTTTAATCTTCTCTACATCTTGAATTTTGAGTCTAAGGTAGTCTTAGGGGGAAAATTAATCACAATTAACTACTAATCAAGTAGTGAAAATAAAGCTCAAGTGATTGATGTAACAAGAAATACATTCAATGTAGAGCAATGTATGTATCAAACTCAATAAAAAATGTGTACTCTAAATGTTAAAGACCAAAAAAATGTGTTTATCGCTTAATGCCCAATTGCCTCAACACTTGGCAGATTTCAAGCTAAGCCAGCCAATTAGATGTCTTAAAAGTTCACAAGACCAACCCAATTGCTCCAAAGTCAGCCCAACCAAAATCAGCCCACTCCCTGGGCCCAGCAACCCTTCCTCTTTCTCTCTTTTCTCCCTATTCAGATCTGATTTAGGCTCAGACCCACCCAGGCATGTGTGGGCGGGTGAGTGCAATGCTCATGAGATGGGGACCCAACCCCCTATGTCTTAGGTGAACAGCTTTGGAGCGCTTCTCAATTTATGCATTGATTAGGGTTCTTTCCAAATGAGGTGGGACTAAAGAAGTCCTCCTCCTTCTTCGTTCTCTACGTGAATGAGCTTTTCTCAATTGGAGCTATAGCTGGCTTCAATCCTCCAAATTGAAGGTCTAGGATGACTCCTAGAGCTATTCTACACTCAAGGAATGCAGCAGCAAGGTGAGTGGACATCGGTCAGAGTCGAATGGCGATGAAGAATATGACCAGCTATGTTGAGAGCCCTATAAACAAAATACGAGCCTAGGGCCCCAATCGAATAGCTAGATAGCTTCGCCGGAGTAAGGTGAATGTGATTATGGTGGTGATTGAGTTAGGCAATGTGTGAGGTGGCTGCCTAATGAAGCTTCTATGAGCTTCGCCGATTGGAGTCAAAGAGGATGATGGAGGCAATATGCAGACCAATTAAGTTGGGAAAAAGGTCTGTGAAAGTGAGGGGGACCTTTTACCAGGCTTAATTGAGTTGGAGGAAGGCGGAGGGGGTCAGGTGAAGAGGGTGGTCGGCGTGGTAGTGGTCGGAGTTGAAGAAGACAAAGGACCTAATGTATGGAGCTCTAGAGCTCCAGAACTCTAATTAAAGGGGAGAGAAATAAAATCCCTAAATTAATTTAAAGAAAGGAGAAGGGGAGAGGGGTCACCGATGACTGCTGGAAATGAGGACGAAGGGGAGGATGGTTGGAGTGAATGAGGGTGAGGGAGAAGCTAAAGCTTCGTGCAAAGCTTCGTATGAAGACGAGGAAGAACCCTCAACCTATTATGCATGGCAGAGGCCGAGCAAGAAGAATGAGGAGCTCTGGTGATGCGATGAACTTTGCTGGAGTGGGGGACGAAGAAGGGGAGATCTGACGAAAGTGTGCATACCCCCGCCTTGTAAATGTCCTACCCTTTAAATAAAACCAAATTAGATATTAGCTTTTTAGCTCGTAGAATTGGGGCTCGCCAGAGATGATTTCAGCCAAATCAGATATCGAGAGGTGCGTCAACTGATAGAGAATGGCCTCAGAATCAATCTTACCAAATTTGGCGGATTTAATCTCGATTTGATCCTTCAAATCTCAAATTAAAGTTCGGCAATTTGGGTTTCAAGCTCCTACAGTTGCCTTATATGACTGAGAAAGATGATGATGGTAAGGGGCAATTAGCAAGAATGACAAAAATCTAGGGGGCTTCTTGTAATAAACAAACAAAAGATAGGGGGTCATGTAATAAACAAAGATTTATGGCTAAAATGTAAACTACATCAAGATGGACTCTGATTGTGCTCAAATTTGGGGTTAACCTAATTTGGACCTAAGGAATCTAATGGTGAACTTAAATTTGTGTTTTGACCAAGTATTACTTAGAAATTTACATAGAAGCCCAAAATAGAACAAATTCTCACCTAAGTCTCTATTTTTTGTCAAAATGGGTTCCTTTGGTCAAAGTGAAGGTTCCAAACCTCATAAAACATTCTAAAATGGTTTTTAAGTGATTCAGATTACATTTATTTACACCAGAACCCATTTATTTGAAGTAAGGATGTAGTTAGGGTTTTTATTAATAAAATATTCTTGGAAATGTGAAAAACCCTATTTCAATCAGCTCAAGCCTACTTGGTGTGAAATTAAGCTCATTTGACCTTAGATTAAGCCCAAATTAACCCCTTAGTTAATCTGCATTGGTGATTAGGTGTTAAAACAGTAGAAGTGACTTGTTTTCTTTTCTTCTCAAACCCAACTCAGAAGAGAATTATGATGTTCTGATGTATATCAAGGAGCATTTATCACTGTAATTAGGCTAAATTTGGCTAGTTAACACCAATGATGGTGCTACCATCAGCAGGTAAATCAAATAACTCATTCCTTCTTATCGATCTATCATGATAGCAGGAGCATAAGAAATATTGGTAACTTGGGTAGCAGCTTCAGAATTATAGAATCGAGCCATGTTCAATGAGGTTTTGATGAGAGTAAAGGGATCAATAAGGGCTCCTTCGGAGACCACTTTGCATCTGTACAACCAAAGTAAATGGAAAAGGTAAAAAAACAAAAATTTTGGAAGTCCCCTTTCATCAAAATGTACATTGATATTTGTAATAAAGTCCCACCACCCAGCAAAAATGCTAGATATCCTCACTCTCGAGTAAAACCATATTATGCACACAAAAGCACAACTATTCAGCAAATGCTCCCATAATGCATCCTCAGCATGGCATGATGGGCATTGTGGAGTAGGCACATGAAATCTTCTAGCCAAAATGCCTTCAACGACAAAGCTTTGATAGATGCTCTCCAAAGGAAGACTTTAGCTCGAGGTGCTAGCTCCTTAAAGGATCAAATTTTTTTGCAAATGATCATCTCATTCTCTAATATCAAAGCATCTAGCCCATCTTCTTTGATAAGAGTTAAATAAGCTAAGCAAACACTTATTTCACCCTTAGGATGTGGCTTCCATATCAACAAATCTTATCCCCTATGGGTTGGCATGGAATTGGTAGCCTGGGCAAGATCAAGTGAGAAGGATCTATTCAACATTTCTTGCTTCCAGCTAGCCTCATCGTTGAGACCAGTCACCAGTCGTAGTGCATTATAATCTGCAGGTGTCACTGCCTCATCCCAATTTAACACCCACTATTGAGACTATATATTAACGCAATCCCCATTACCCACCAGCCAAAGGGAATGCTTTAATAAGAGATTCTTAATCTCTCCCATTGCTTTCATAAATTGAGAATATAAAAATTTCTTGAGGAAAATGTTTTGATTTCAATTGTTTCCACAGCATGCCTTCCTTATTTGAACATAAATTCTGTCCCATTCTCATAAGAAAATCAAGATTAGAATTCTTGATTGATTTGAAACCCAATCCTCCCATATACTTTGGAACACAAATAACCTTCCATGCTTTTAAGTGGAGATGTCTCTCGTCATCAGTGAACCTCCACTAAAAATCTATCATCATTTTTTATCTAACTGATTTCACAACTTGTTAGAAAATAGAGTAGTCGACATGAGGTGGTTTGGAATGCAAGCCAAGGAGGACTGAAGTAAGATCCCTCTACCAGCCTGAGGAAGTGCTTTTAGAAAATTTTAGAATCATTAGATACTTCAATTTGCTTTGCTTCACTGAATCCAAAATAAGACAACCAAGATACAACTCCTTGTTGTCCATCAGATTAATAGAGTATTTGTACTATTTCTTGTTGAATATGAGAATTAGCACTAGAACTGAAGAAAATCCTAGATTTTCCATAGTTTATTTTCTATCTAGAATAATTGTCAAAACCCTCCAATATGCACTGAATATGTGTCGCTTCCATAATAGATGCTTGAGCAAACAATATTGTATCATCTGCAAACATTAAGTGTGTAATAGGGATGGCATTTCTATGTTTTTTATAACCTTTAGTGCAATTACTTCTCGATGCCATATGATGTTTAACTACATCACTTTGTTAATAAGTCATTAAGTCGTAGTATAAGACTAAAGTAGTCGATGTATTTTATAATTTATACTGATTGGTCCAAGTCATTCCCTAGGAGCTAAATAAGCATATAATTCACCAATTATTTTTAATTACTCTTTATTGTTAATTATAATAATTAACCTATTACTATATACTTAACTTATATCTAATACTTATATAACTTGCTTAATTACTACTACAAATACTATATTACTATATTTATACTTACTATAATTTACTCATAACTTAATACATACTTAAGTTACTTAAATTAGTTAGCTTACTTAGTTACCATATATACTAAACTAAGTACTTAATTAGAGTATAAGTATAACTTAACTTACTAAGGACATAATTTAACTATAACTTAGCATAAATACTACTTACTGACTTAATACTTATTTAAGAAAATTAGACTATAAACATAGTAAATCTAATAACTAACTATATAAATAGCAAATATGTATACTAACTTAATTTTGTTAAGTATAAGATAACTTATTACTCTATATATACATTATCTACAATATAGTTACTTACCTAAGCTCTAAATACTTAACTAACCTTTATATACTTAATTAGAGTATAATTTAGTCTAATACTTAACTACGTAGCTTTATTACTTAATTAACTACCTAATTACTCATAATATGTTATCTACATGAACAATTGCATAAGAATTGCAATTATTCCATAAGAATTAAAGAGAGTATGCATTGAATTTGTAAAAAGAAATATCTCCAAAAATGTTATTTTATAACAACACAATTAATCCATAATTATTTCATTCAACACTTAGGCTTCTTAAGCCCTTACAAAGCTCATGCATGGCCTTCAGTAAGCCTTCACAGCAAAGTCTCAACACTTAGATTTTTCAAAAACCACACACAAGGCACAACACTTAGCAAAACAATGGTCCCATCTGGCACAGCCTAGCCAATAGACTCAACAGCTAAGCCGGAACACAGTTTGAACTAAGTGTGACACTAATGTAAAGATGTTTATATTACATAAGATCTCTATTTATGCATGCTCTTAAGCATATAATTGCATTACATACTATAAATATTGCATAGCATGTATCATCTTGCATTTATATTAGTTTGAATAAAATGGAGGTTAATTGTCTCCTTTTATGTTTAAGGATAGGGCAAAATTTTTATCAGGGCCTCAAATCGAAGATCCAACCATACAGCTATGATCAGGGTGACGATTGGAGTTCAAAAACTCCAAGATTGCCCTAATCAGACATCTGTAGCATTAGGTAGAGACTGAGGAACCCTAGAAGATCAAGGGCCAAGATGGTGTGAATCGACACTTCAAACGACAAATCCAACTGCACGGATGGATTCGGATCAACGATCACAGCCTAACAGCATGAAAATCGACTCAATCCGACAACCGTGGCACCATCTACATCATCCAGAAGATGGACGGCCAAGATGGTGCCATGTGGCAGCATCTCAACTGCCCAACCAGCCACTGCACCCACCGCTCCTTCGCTTCCTCAATCTGATGGCCGCTTCTCTGCCATTGGATGATCATCCAACGGCTGTGGACACGCGCACACAAAACGTAAGCGTGACACAAATGCGCTTGTAGTGCACTGGTCGAACGCGCTTACGCGATGAAGAGGCACATGTTCGATCCTTGGCGAGTGGCAGCTGAAGCGCAGCGAGGCGGCACGATCAACCACTCGATCGTGATCGAGCGATTGCACGCTATCAATAGCGCTCACGTCGCATCAGACGCCCGCACGTAACGCGGGATCAGACGCGGGCAAGCACGTGGTTGAGGCGCGGCAAGGATGCATCTCAGCCGTTTGATCTTGCGATCAAACAGCAGAGATTTCGAGAATGTGAACGCGCATTTCATGCGTGGGAGGCGAGCAGGTGCGCGAGCGCCGCCCATGAAGGCCACGTTCAGACCTTTAGCAACAGATTTATCCATCACTAAAGGTCTTGAATTAATGTTTTTCAAATTAAAAAGACCAAATTGCCCTCACTCCTTTCAACTATAAAAGAAGACCCCCTCCATATGAAATTTTCATCCTTTCTTTCTCTTCTCTCCCTCTCCAAAGCTCAAGAGAAGCTTGTCCCATACCCTAGATGCTTCTTAAGAGATAAAGTCAAATTTTCACTCCTATTTTGGAAGTGGATCCCACGATGACGATGACGTGCTACCTCATTCCCATTCTTATTACTTCGTCCTCCTTCGTCCAGCTCCATTTCCGATCTTCTAGGCATCGTCCCGTTCGGCTCATCCTCCAAGCGATCGTCGAGAAGGATATTTCTCTCTCCATTCTTTTTAATGCTTTCTAGAGTAGATTTACTGCTTTCTAGTGTAATCATTTTCTACTTTCTAGTCGTAATCAGTAGTGTAACGAACAATCTCTCTGATAATGAATTCCATGTTCATTCTACATCTCATTTTGGTTTTTGTTTGTAATATTCTCTCTCTCTCCTATTTATTGTAAATAGATAGATAGTTTCTAATCAATTATTCTACTTCGTGAAAAATAAAACAAATGTGTATTTTTAATTAAATGTCCGCCTCCTTGAGTTCGACCTGGGATTTCTATTCCGGTATAAATTTTTTTTGTTGAACACGAGTTCTTCGCTTTCAAACTATGACAACAGGTTTTTCAAAACCAAATACGTTAGCGTAGAAACTCGTTGCTTCAACAGCCACATGGCAGCATTTCCACCATTGATAAACACCAATTTATCATCATTCTTAGGCTAAAAATCACATCTAGTTCCTAGGTTTTCTGTGATGCATTGTGGTATTGGGTTGCATTTAGCATTTCATACATTCTAGGTTTTCAGCATGCATTAGCATTATTTCTTATCATTTCATGTTCTCATTTGGTCAATTTGTTTGCTAGGGATAAGGAAGGAGTAGAAGATTGTTGGATTATAGATGAATAGACTATGATTACATCAGTTGGGGGAAGAGGGTAGCGATGCGATAGCCCTAAATCTAAGGGTATGGGAGCTATTTATAGGCTTCGTCGGAGCTCATGGGGAAGGAATCTGGATGGAATTGTGTGTATGTTCATCATAACCTCCATCATTGTCTCCGATGATAGTGAGGTTATTCACCTTGGAAAAGTCAGTTGATAGCTCATCTGAGCCGTCGGATGAAGAAGAGGTGGTGGGTGGAGGTTCAACGGCCACGACAGAGAGGTTTGGGTGTCAGATTTACGGTGATCAAACAGTCTAGTGAGCAGCAATCGCTGATCATCCAAGGAGAAGGAGGAAGAAGAAGATGAACAGACAGACCTATACGTAAAAAATAAAGGACCTGGAAGAAATAAAAAGGACTTAATCGATAAGGAAGTCAAGGGTTAAAATGTAAACACTGGATTTTAATGCTTAAATTAAATTAAATCTTTTCTAATCTTTTTATATGTTATTATAAATATGATAAATAATATATTTATACCATGAAATTACATTTTTATCCTTTTGAGCTTTATTTATTTAAGTGATTTACATTATTAACTTAATTAATAACTTATGTACTATAAATCATATAAGCTTAGATATGATAATTATAAGTATCTAAATGATTGGAATTAAGTCTTAATTATTAATTAAGCATAGAGGAATGCTTATTAACCCTTAATTTAGGTATTTTACCATATAATTATGGTCCTTACTATTATTAATTAAGTATATAATTAACCCTATTTAAATGTTATTCACTAGTGATTTAACTAGGTAAACTAACTAATTATGGTGATTTAGGAGCCATGATGAGTTCCTCATCACCGTACTCAAAGATTTTGTTAAATATTCACAAGGCATAATAAAAATATATGGTGATAAGGGGCATCCCTATCTAATTCCATGTGAAGGCATAATAATATTTGAAGGACAACCATTCACTAGAACTTGGAATGTAGTAGATTTTATAGATGACATTATCAAGTTGAATAGCTGAGTAGGAACATGAAGTTGGCGTAAATAGAAGCTCACAAAATCCCATTCGATTCTGTCAAAAGCTTTTTCCATGTCTAGTTTTATCATCATGGAGCCTTTCTTTCTCTTAGATTTCCTCATTGCATGTACCACCTCATTTGCTAGCACCATATTATTAGTAATCTACCTTTCGGAGAGGAATCAAGATTGATTTCGTGATACCACTCTTTTCAAAATAGGTTTCATGCTTCGTATAGCCGGCTTAGCCACCAATTTATAGAGAGTATTGGTAAGACTTATAGGCCTATAATCTTTTGGCACTTTGGGATTAGTGATTTTTGGAGCAAGCACAAGAAAAGTCTTACTCAGGGGGGCCAACATATTCCAATTTTGAAAACAATCCTGCACAAAAGGTATGATGTCATTCTTAACTATATTCCAACTTCTTTAGTAAAATAAAGCAGGCAAACCATCTGACCTAGGACTCTTACTAGGTGGCATGTTTGAGAGGACATTACAAATTTCTTCTTCACTTGGCATTTGAGAGCACCAACACTGTTTAGTTGTTGAAGCCCTATCTTCTACATTAAAAAGCTCCTTAGGTCTAAAATCATTAAGTTGGGTGGTATATAATTTGGCATAATAATTGCAAAAATAAGAACGAATTTTAATCTCATCATCTGTTTCTTCACTGCTTGGTAATTGATTGTGGCGGAGATTCGTCCGAAAAGGTTTGAGTTTGGAAAACTCGTCGTCGCAGTTTGATTCTCGAGAAAATCCATCAATCAGATAATATTTATAACTGAAACTATAAAGGAGTCTCGGGTCGAACATGGGGAGGCGAATGTTTGGTTTGAAAAATCTGAATTTCACTTTTTATTTATTTTTGTAATTTTTATCTTTTATTAATTTTTTGGTATTTTAATAGGGCAAGAGATCAGGTCGATGAATTCTAGCTAATCTACATTCAAAATAAAGAGAGATAGAGAGAAAGAGAGAAACAATCATGTATTTTTATAATCAAATGTTTATTACAACTAGGAAAGCGAGAAAACTATACTACCAAAGCAATAAAGATAGAGATAGGTGAGAGAAATTCCCCTCGATGGTCGCTTGGAGGACAACTTACTTTGATGTCGCCTGGAGGAAGGTGGTAAGGAGCGGGACGACATCGTGGTAAGGATCTACTTCCCGAAGTAGTTGAGAAGATGGGCGTGGGATTCTCATGAATGGGGATGAGGGGAGGGAAAAATATTTGATTCTACTCTAGAGGAGCATCCCGGGCTTGGGACAAGCCTCTCTAGAGCCTTGGAGGTGGTGAGGAGAAGAAAGGAAGAGATGCTGAAGAATGGAGGGGTAGGCCTTTTATAGTGGAAGGAAGAGGAGGAATTCGTGCATAGGGCATTAGTGACAGTTGCAATCGCCGCTGAAGATCCGCCCAACTGTCGCTGAGGATCTACACCAACCCTCACCCCCGCTGGCATGCTCATCATGCACCTGTGCCCCTTGCACCATGTCGCGCGATCGTGCGCTGCGTGTGGCTGTGTTGTGCACGCTTACTTGTGCATGCTCAATTTCTCAATTGGGGGGTCCACGGGGATTCGAACCCATGCCCCTCCATTAGAAGTCCACACATCCACTAGCAAGCCAAGTCGATGTCTGAGTCGAGAAGACGTCTTATGGCACGCTGTGGAGGAAGCTTCTCAACCGTTGCATCAAGATCCAATGGCTGGGAATGGAGGTAGCGGATGAGGAGTAGTGTGGATGGGCGCTGCTGGACGATGTTGGGTGGCCTAGATGGTGCCACGTGGTGTCATCTGGGATGTCGATCTTCTTTCTACTGTAGAGGGTGCCACGGTGCTCGGATTGAGATGATTTCCACGCTGTCGAACTGTGATCGTCGCTTTGGATCCATCCGTATGGTCAAATTTTTCATCTGAAGCCCGTAAGGATGTCGCATTTCCTCTTGGCCATTGATCTTCCTCGGATTGCATAAGGTGATACGGGATTCCGATTAAGACAATCTCAGAGGCTTTGGACTCTGATCATCATCCTGATCAGATCCGTACATTCGGATCGTCAATCCGAGGCCCCGAAATAAATCTTCTTCCCTCCTAGAAATAAAAAGGATGCAATTAACCTAAAATATACATAACTATTCTAAATGTAGAATGATTCGTGCTATGTAATATTTATAACATGAAATTGAAATCTAATCCTAAGAACATGCATGAATAGGCATTTTAACCTAATTAAATGTGTCTTCATCATACCCCTATGCCTATCTTTTGGTAGCCCCTAGCAAAATTAAACTACATGCTATGTATAAAAATAGAATTAGGACTCAATCGCTTAGGCCTAAGTTGTTTATTAACAATAGAAAATTTCAACTAAGGTCCTAAACTACAAAAACTCAACAGTACCCGGGCGTCTGCTAGAATGCAGACCACCCAAGTCCTTGCCTTATTTGAAAAGGGAAGATACTTTTTTTTTTTGTTCTTCTTTTCTAATTTTTTTGGACTTTTGGAGTTTGAGAGTTTCGGGATAACTTTTTACGGCTACCTGACCTGCCAAAGACTCGAAAAGGACTCTAAGTGCTAAGCTTCTTGTGAAAAGAGTGAAAGACTCATTATGTGGTAGTTAAAATTGACTTCGGGTTTCTACGACCCTAGGTGACCTTAAGAGTTTTTGCCTAAAGGTTTATTTTTTCGAACGATAGCTTTCTCCTTACTTTATTTTTTATGGGGTCATCACAAAGAGAACCTAGTGTATATCTCCTCGGTTTATTCTACTTCCCTGCTTCTTCCCTAATTATTTTGGTAATTATTGTGCATTTTTGTGTTCTGGGCTCTGGACAACCGGCCAATGGGCTATTACCTACGACAACTTGCTAGCCATACTCGCGCGATGATATGTGCTTTTATTTTTTTATTTTCTCCTTTTTCTATTTTTTCCTTTTTCTTTTCTCTTTTTCTTTTTTTTAGTATCATTTTTTTCCTTTCTCTGAGTAGGTGGCTTCCTTGATCTAAGATTTACCTAAAAGTACTAGAATGAGTATGGTCATGTGGCTGAGCTCTGGACAACCAGCAAATGGGTTTTTACCCACGACAACTTACCAGCCATACTAGCTTAGATAGTTCATTTGCTACCCAATTTTCATAAAAACTGCTGAAAAGTGAGTTAGTGCAAACAGTATGTAAATGCTTAGACTTAAAATCTTCTCAAATCAGAGGATGGGTTGATAAGTCGCATACTTATCATCCCAATTTATTCACCAAATTAAAGTAAAATTACTTGGTGAGGACTCAAGACTAAGTTCACATTCGAGTGGACACCCAGGCTGATTAAGCCTGAATACCTGAAGAGTCTAAGTGTTCAGGTTCTCAAGTATCATTTCCTAAAGTTAATAACTTCCAAAAGCCTAAGTTCCCTTCTAGTTCTATTTTTTTTTTGTCTTTTTGAATATTCAATTTTTTATAAAGAAAATAAAAGAAATTCTTTAGAGCTAACAAAATAATTTTAGGATTAAGTATCCACCCCCACATGCCTACTTGATGCAATGTCCTCATTACAAAAATAAAGACATGGAATGGGAGAAATAACAAAATATCACCTGAGTTCGTGTCAACCTGGTCAGCTCCAAAGAGAGAAGAGAGTATACACATGTGCTAAGTTTAATGCCTTCAGCTAGGCATAATATGTATACAAAGAAGAATTTGAGAATTCACAAGTGTGGGTCAGAATCAAAATAAAAATATTGATCCACAAACCCGCTAATAGAAGATGTCCACAGACGTAGACCAGATTATGGTGCAGACCCATGCCCTAGGGTCGGGTAGTTCTCAGGTTCTTGATGAAAATCACCCAGAATCGAAGATTATTGTGCTTGCGGTGCTGAGCTTGCAGTTTGGTGGTGTGCAACCCAAGACTAAAGTGGTGGACAGCGGATATATCTGATTCACTCAACTCGAGTGTCCACTTAGAGTTCAGCTCAGGAAGATAGTCAATTCTTCTAAGCTTAGGTTGCACATCAATGATATCGTAAGGGTCCTGGTAGAAAGTAGGTGGTTTTAGGTCAATAGGAACCCCTAAATCCAAACTCCTGCTTTCCCAGGAGTTAACTTCCCAGATCCTCACTTCTAAATTCCTATCCTCCAACATCAAGTGTTCAGGCTCCGGGACCTCTAGCATATATTCACCCCATATGATTTACCCAAGTCCAGAAATCATGGCTGAATCAGAATTGACTTGGGCACAATGATCTCAAAAGTATGATCATTCAGCTCTTCGGGGTGTGGTTGAAGAATAGGGCTACTGATTGAATCTTCTAGTACATGACAATTCGAATCCTCCAAGTTTGTGCCAGCCAAATCACATTCTTCAATAATTGGGGTATCAAATTGTTCATCAGATTCCTTAAGCCTATTTGTCTCACAAAAATCATCTTCCATAAGATCAAATGAGACTTCACCTAAAGATTCCTCACCCTCAAAATTAAAGAATTCTTGATCCTCATTTATATATGTCTCAAAATCATATGTCATTTCTTAGTCCATAGAGACATATTTTTCGTTATTCCCTGGTCGGGGATCTCGGGTGAAGCAATCAGCTCATCCTCAATCGGTTGCTCTAGACCAACCTGGTCATCTCCAGTCTTAGAAAATGTATCCCCCTCGACAGGCGTCTGAGAGAATTCAGACATTGGCTCTCCTAAAGGGGGTTCATCATTAGAATCATCCCAAGATTGGACAAGGGCAACCATAAATTTCATCCTCAACCTCAACAATTTCCCAAGTAAAAACTTACCCAGGCCCCTATCCCTAACATGTTGGAGCAAATCCAATAAAGAGCTATTTAGCTCATCAATCATTTTTATCATAGGCTCCCTTGCTTTAGTGCATGGTATTGCTGAGCTTCTAAAGATTGGATGGTGTTCCTCAAGTTAGCCAACACCTTATCTTGGACCTGGTTCACCTGAACTGAATGGTTCGTTTTAGGTTTGGGTGGGTTTGGGTTAAATCTAAGGGAGACAAGATATCAAGGTTCTCGGGTCCCTCCTTGATAGTAGGTTGTTTTAGGTTGTTCAAAGAATGGTGGTGACCTATATTCAGTGGAATACTAGGGAGGGTAAGTGTTATAATCAACATATCCTTCATGGTTATAGATTGGGTTAGGTTGGTCATCAAAGGATTGAGATCTATAATCATTATAGCTCTCAGAATGATAGTAATCATAGGCCTGTTGTCCAGGGTTAGGCCCTGGACACTGATGTTCGGATTCATATCCCTAATCAAAGTTATCCCGGCTAGGAGATGGGTAATCATAAGTTCAGTCGGGATAGTAATCATCTTGAGGATATGTGTTGGTATGAGGGGAGGGAAATGTGTGAAAGATGTGGAAGGATACACTGTGGAGTAGCAGTGAAATCAGAAGAGAAAAGGTGCCTTACAGTACAAACAACCAAACCTGTCCTTATGTGGGTAGCCTAATGACCTACAAACTCCCAAGACCTGTCTTGAGATGATAGAAATGATTTAGTCTACTTCTATCTGGCCAATCCAACCAGTTAGAGGGAGGGGCTGGGGAGAAGGTTCTTCCTTTGGCTTTTGCCTTCAGTTCCTAGTGTAACCCCCAGCCACAGTCATTTGACACTACTCCCCTAGCTAGACATTAGATGGACCAGTAGAAGCAGATTAATCGAGAAAATTCTCAATTTGTACCCTAAAGAGTGAATCAATCCTGAAGGCCAACGTCTACTCAGTTTTAGTTAGGCTTGGGATGATCGTGCTCTTTGAATGTCATGAGCCCTTTAGATGGGTTGTGCCCTTAATGATCAATTCAAATGTATGTGCATGCACAACCAAGGTTTGCAAACAAGGTTATTTGATGATGTGTCCTTTAGGGTTTAACATTGTTTAGTAGCTTTTAGGGTTTAATCTTTAGGTTCGGTCAATCAAGTTTAGTAGAACACTTTAAGTTTTGAAAGTACTAGTGATGATATATTTCTTTAGAAATCAGAAATAAAATGTGGAGTGCCTGGTTTAGTCTAAAAATCAACCCTAAGTTACTACCTAATTGATGAATCAATTTTAATTTGAGTGGTGCAGCCCAAACAGCTCAATCAATTAGCCTGTTGCACCACTTAGTTAAGACACACAAAAAGTCTTAACCTAGTCAAATTTTCTACTCATTGGTGTGTTAAGTTAGGGTGTACCAGATCCACAGGTCAGATTCTAGTTAAGTGGTAGAATGGATGTGAAGTGGCACACCTTAAGTCGATAGTTGTGGGTGTTAATGTGTGTTTCAAAAAATCCCACAATCAGATAACTTTTTTTTTTAATTTATGTGGATGGCGAGGTGAGTGGAGAGACAAATAAGACAAACAATTTCTATCCTAGGGTTTGTGAAAACACCTAAGTAGGTTAGGTCTTGATGAACACACATGAATTCATGATAAGTTGCTTATTTATGATAGTTCCTAGGCTTAGCATTGCATATCATGTTATAAATATTGCATAACATCTATTGCATGGCATTTAGGATAGTTGTATGTTTTGTATATTAATTCCTTCATTTTATATGGGTAGGAGGCAATGCAACATCCTTACAGACTTCTGATGAAAAATCCGACCATACGGATGGATCCGGAGCAATGATCACAATTCGACTACGTATAAATCACCTCGATCTGAGCATCGTGGCATCCTCTGCAAGCAACGAAGGGTGGACGGTCCAGATGGTGCCACGTGACACCATCTAGAGTGCCCAACGCCACCCGCCACTTCTACAAAGGCTGATCATCAAGTGATCTCAGCCATTGGATCTCATCCAATGGCTGAGAGCTTGCCCTCACCACGTAGCTGCGGCTCTTCCTCATGACACATTCGCAAACTTGGCACAATGGTGGGAGCGATAGTTCTCAAGGGAGGGGTGTGGGTTCAAATCCCTACAGCCCCCCCTAATTCTCAAATTAGCCAGGCAGCAGTGGTAGTACAATGTGCGCGTATGCCAGTGCATGCCAGTGCACACACCAGTAGGACGCCGCACGATCAACGCATGTGATGGGCAGCAGTGTAGCGCGAGCACGTGCACGGTTGGTGCCAACTTTCAGTGACAGCTGGGTTGACCTACAGCGACACTTACAGCCGTCACTACTTCATTGCAAGCAGCAAAGCCATCTAAGGGCGTGAGCAGATGTGAGCTGTCAACAGCGACGTTTCCAGCGATGGTCTGGAGGTCGCTAAAGGCCCTTCACCTATTTTAGCCTCTTCTCCACAATAAAAGGACCTACACCCCCTCCTTTCCAAGCCATCTCTACCTACTCTACTCCTACCTACTCCCAAGCTCTAGCAAGCCTAGCAACGTCCATTAGGGCATGTTCTAAAGCTCCCAAGGCACCTATTAGTATAGTGAACCTCTGCCCCATCAAATACTCCTCCAACTTCCCATCCCCCTTCATAGGTCGCCTTGGAGCCGTCCTCCTGCCTCCATTTCGATAGCAGATCATCTCCGACTTCTCACCTCCATTCTGGAGCCATGCCGAAGCTTTCCTCAACCCGACGTTCTCCTGCATCTCACCTTCATCATCCCGCTCCTCACCTCCTTCGTCCGAGCTTCCGCCATGCCCATCATCTTGCCGAACAGCCGATTTGGGAGATTTCCTCTTGCTCCCCTCTATTTTTATGCTTTCACAGCAGATTGTAATAGACATTGAAGTGATATCTATACCATTTTCGTTCCATCTCAATCTTGTGATTCGTTTGCTTATTTTCTTCTTACAAAAATACAAAGAAAATAACAAAATCCTAAAATATCAAAAAGAAACAAATTTAGGTGCGATTTTCAATTAAAGTAAACGTCGCCTCCCTGCGTTCGACCCAGGACTCCCTTGGAGTTTCGATATAAATTTTATTCGATCGATGTGTTTTGCAACTACGACGACGAGTTACTTGTAACCCCGATTTCAAACATGCGAAACATGTTCGATCATTTTGGCACCGTTGCCGGGGAGGCAATGGAATTTACTTTATTGTTTATTGCATTTCTTTGCATTTACATAGCACTAACCCTACTTGTCTTTGATCTACTGTCTTGCAGGAACCCTAGCGTGGAGATCCAAGTGCGGTAGATTGGAGTAATGTGCAAGTAGAGTACTCTGTAAGTGTCCCCCACATTTACCCCCACTAATTCATTTTGCCACACTCATAACCAAGACCTAATCTACTTAGGTGTTTGCATAAACCCTAGGATAGAATTGTTTGTCTTGTTTGCCACCTTCAATCACCCCACCCCCGCATTTAAAAAAAGGAAAAAAGTGAGATACTTCCTGTGGGACGAATCAACATACACACTCTATACACCCACATTTGAGGCACATAATCGGACTTGATTTTCATCTACTCAACTGGGCTTTCGACCTGTGGACCCGGTAAACAAATTCAACACATAAAAGAGTAGAAATCATATTAGGTTAACCACCTTTTTGTGTGCCTTAATCGGTGGTGCATTTGAGCCGATTAATTGAATTATTTGGGCCGCACCACCTAATCTAAAAGAGGTTCATTTTGTAGCTGCCCCATAGGATTCAATAACTAGGTCAAGCCAAGCACTCCATATTTTTCTTGATTTCTAGAGGAAAATACTTGAACACATGCTTTCAAAAACAAACTTGGTTTGCCTCACAAAACTTGGTCGAAAACACCTAATATTTGAATCCTAAAAGCTATTATGCAAGATTCGAATCCTAAAACTCACCTCATCATTAATAATCTTGCTTGAAAACCTCATGGTTGTGCACATTCACATGTTCTCAAACAAATCATCAAGGGCACGACCCATTAAGGCCCATCACATTCCAAAGCACCAATTTCCCAAGAATAACTAAAATCAATTAGATGTTGGCCCTAAGGATTCATTCGCTCGTCGGGATCCAGATTGAGATTATTCACAATTAACCTACTTATACTAGTCAATCTAATGTCTAGCTAGGGGAGTAGCGTCAAATGACTGCAGTTGAGGGGTACACTAGGAACCAGAGGCGCAAGCCAAACGAAGAACCTTCTCCCCAATCCCTCCATCTAACTTGTTGGATTGACTGGACATAACTAGAGTAAATCGTTCATAATCTTAGGATAGATTCTGAGAGTCAGTAGACCTTAAGCTACCCCATCTAAGGATAGGCTTGTATTCTTGTGCTGCAGGGTTCCCTCTTTTCCCCGTCCTTTCAACTTCGTTCCAGTGTATGCTTGGGAGGTCATTGAACCCTAGATTGGAAGGACCTTTAGACCATTCTAGGAGGCAGAGGTTGAGCTATTGCCAAGCAGATCTAATGGTTGATCAACAACCATCTTCCTCGCCTCCAAACAAGTAGGAGCTAATTCAGAGGTAGTTGGAAGAGTTGCAGCAGATGTAGCAATGGTTCCAACGTATGCATGGTCAGGGTGCTCGCCCTTGAAGGAATTTTATGATCCTTCAAACTATGGGGAACGTCCCGACATCATGATTCCCACCGGAGACATGGAAATCAAGCCCCAAGTCTTAAGTTTGATTAAGCATTTCCATGGGCTTGGCTCGGAGGACCCATTCCAGCACCTGGAGGATCTGACCACTTTGGTTTAGACCACCAGAGTAAGGAATGTGAATGAAGAGCAAATGATCATGAGGCATTTCCCCCACTCTCTCAAGGATAAGGCTGCACATTGGTATTGGACTATAGGAAGGTCGAATGAAACTTGGGTTGCTCTTAAATCGACTTTCTTAAGAAATTCATCCCTATCAGAAGAACCAATGCCTTGCGATGGGCGATTACCACTTTCGCCCAACGGCTGGGGGAACTGTTTCATGGTGCCTAGAAGCAATTCCAGGAACTTTTGAGGAAGTGTCCACACCACGAGGTGCCGAAATGGAAACTCGTGTAGATTTTCTATCACAGGTTGGTTGAGCAACTCCGTAATCATGTGGATGCTTCTTGCAGAGGCAATTTCCTCAACAGGGATGCAGATAGCGCATACGACCTGTTTTAGGAAATGAGTGAGAACATAATTAATCATGCCTCCATGGATGCATTCAACTGGTCCCAACAACCTAGGTCAAGTGCTAATGAGATCCAGGATTCTCATTCATTTGACAAGGAATTAATTTGTAATAAATTGGATAATATGGACTTGGTTGCTAAGAGAATGGAAGAATGGATGTCTGGGAATTCAAGAAACACTTCTATACCTACTCAATCCCAGAATTTTGGATTCCATTCCTCATGAGCTCCCATGGGGTGGGAATTCGTGAACCAACTTGATTCGGCTCAACCTGTGAGCTAGGATTTCTCAGAACCATATTGGTTCCAAACTAGGGCCTTTGATCATAATTTTTCTGATCCTTCCTTCTCTCCATCCTCGTCTTATGAGGATGCTTATGCAATGTAGGAGAATGTTATGTCCAACCTATATTCCAACACTTATAACTCGGGATGGAGGAACCACCCTAACTTCTCCTGGAAAAATCAAGGGCAACAGACCCAAACTCGACCTAGCAAATATGCATCTCAAAAACCTATGGGTCAAGGTCAAGTATACACCCAGTTTCCCCTGAGATCGGTTACTCAGCCATCTTGGAATGCCCAACAATCTGCGGGGCAGGCTAAGTTAAACTGGTAGATGGTAGAAATGAGAGGGTCCATGCTTCAGCTTATGCAGCAAATGAAGACATCATTGGATAACTTACAATCCGGGTTCATTGCTAACACCCGACAACCCAGATCCCAACCATCTCAAACCGTACCTGGCGAAACGGTGGCAGCAACTAGCTTTTCTTAAGTCGTTGTAGTACAGATAGTTATTGCCATCATTTACTAATATTTGTTACTCGGAAAATACAGTTCTCCCGAGGTCGAACTCAGGGAGCAAGTCGTATTCTAGAGATATACATGTTTTATTACAAAAATAAAGAGGGAGAGAGAGATGAAAGTTTGGCTTCTTCTTCTTCTTCTCTTTCTCTGTCTTTGGCTTTTGTTCTTCCTGTTCTTCTTCTTCTTCTTTTATTGCTTCCTCTATTTCTTGGTTGGACGATCCTGTGTTTTTCTTCTTTTTATTTTCTTTGTTTCTTCTTTTCTTGCTTCAGATCTGCCTCCCGTGCTCTTCTTCTTCTGCTTTTTGTTTCTTTAGTTGGCTGCTCCTTCTCTCTTCTTTTCTTCTTCTTCTTTGTCTTTTGATGTCTACAGAGTCTTCACTTGGCTGCTCTGTGTTCCTCTCTTTCCTCTGCCTCGCCTTCCTTCTTCTTTGCCTTTACCTGTCTTCAGGACGTCGTCTGATTTGAACATCAAACGACTTAAACCTCTTGTTGCTACAGTGTCTCCCTGAGCTTCCTTCTTCTTCACCTGTGCCTGCACGCTCAAGAGTTCAGAGTCAAGGCAAAACCTACTCTACCCTTCTCCCCTGTGCGTCTCTTTCTCTCAAAGTTCGCTCTTAGGATAGCCCTCCCAGAGCAACCAGGTAATCGGGTACGAGTCGTGCCCGGGTCCAGGCCCACCGGCATGCGGTGGTGGGCGAGGAGTGCAAGTCAGTTTAATCGGGTCAGGCTAGGTCCGCGGAGTGTGGTCACGGACGAGGACGGGTCGGGTGAGAGGGACCTCACCCCGTGGTCAGGAGGTAGACAGCATAAGGCACGTTTTGCCTTTATGCGTCCGCGCGTCTCTGAGAAGTTCCAAGGTGGGACTAAATGTCCCACCCCAATTGAGCGTCCGTCGCGGAAGGAGCAGTGGGCGATCATGGCTGCACGCGCGGCCTTCGCCACAACTGCGAGCCTGGGACGTTTCACGGAGACGCCCCGTGCAACCTGGGAGTCGAACCTGGGCGAAGGCGTGCCTGCATCTGTAGGCGAAGGAGCTTTGCCTGCTCAATAATGGCGACGGCGGGCGAGTCACCTGGTCATAGAAGAACGGCCTCTCGGCCTAATCAGACAGGCGGGGGACCTTCGCCGTGGCACGGCGAAGGTGGTCGGATGGTTTGCAGTGGGTGTGGTGGAACCAACGGATCGCCCTAGGTCAAACTGCGGGCGGAGAAGTGGGTGTGTTTGGTGGATCTGTAGAGGGCGTTTGGTGGGAAGAGGAGGGGTGGAAGAGGATCAGGGTGACGAGGTGGAGGTTATGCACAGGTCGGCGAGCCGTGTGGGGTGCTGGAGCGATGGGAGCGGTTCGCCGGAGTTTGGCCGGAGGTGGAGAAGGTGAGGGTGATCGGTGGGAAATCGGGGACGACAGTAAGGGTTTCAGTATGGAAAAGAAAGAGGGGAGGAAGAGGAGGAGTTCTACCTGCTAAGCTGGACGAGGAGGGGTTGGCGCAGGCGACAGTCGTATCGACTGTCGCCGGAGAAGAAATTGCCCAGAGGAAGGGGCGGCAGCGAGGAAGGGACCGGAGAGGCGCCAGCTGGGTGCGACGTGACGCGGAAGGATCGAGGGAAGGTAACCCTGCTGCTGGTAGTGCGGCAGGGCGACGAGGAGGAGGAGGAGATGAACGCCGGAGCAAGGGGATGTCTGTCAGAGTGGGAAAGGAGGAATTTAGGGGGGTGTCTCCGTCAGATCCGAGCTGCGAAGAACGGCGGAGCGACGGGGGTATTTATAGGGGAGGAATCAGAGAGGAGGGCGGAGGGAGACGACGTGTCTCCCTCGCCGGAGGATGCCGGAGGAAGGAGACCCATACCATCCGTGCGTTCGCACGGGCGGTATGGGCGGTCGCAGTACCCAGGGGGATGTCCCTGCGGTGGCTGACGACGCAGCGTACCCCCCATTGACTTGCTAGGGCCCCTCCCTCACCCTGCGCGGCGCCATGCTCCGTGCAAGGTCGCCGGAGCATGGTGCTATGCAGGTTTTGCAGGAGGGACCTAAACGCAAAGAACGAAGGAGTGTTAGGGGCCAAAATGCGAGGGTTCAAAAGTTGAGGGCTGAAATGTAAATATATGAGGACGAAAGTGTAAAGTTGGTCAAGAAGGTTTATTCTTTGGCCCAAGTTTTTATGCATGACTAATTAGGACCTAAGGATTCTGATGGTGAATTTTATTTCTAGCTTAAACCTTGTCTGACTGGTCAATTTACGCAAAAACCCAAATTAAGTTGTTAATTGGGCATGGTTCTCAATGTAGGTCAAAATGGGTTCCTAAGGCCAAATTGAAAGTCCTAAACCCTATAGATTATTTTTATATGAATTTTAGTGGGTTTAGTTGATTTTTACCTTGCCTCGAACCACGTGAATTGAAGTGGGTTTATTTTTAGGGTTACAAGCTATCATTTAATTCTTTGGGGTTGCTGTAGCCCTTATTGAGTCATCTCATCCCACTTTTCTTCTAATTAGGTTGTTTTGACCTATGTTTCGGCCCTGAGTTACCCTATTTTCAGATCGGATTGGTGAAATTGCACTTTTACCCTTCAGTTTATGTTTTCTTTGCAAACTCAGAATCTCTCTGAGCCAAGCCTTTCTAAGGTTATGTAGGAGCTTTTATTCTCTGTATTAGGTCAAAATGAGCTAGTTATGGCTCATGATGAGGTTCTCATCATACCCCCATGGCTAGCTTTTGCTAGTCCCTTAGCAAAAACTTAAGGTTTCAACCCTTGTTCTAGACCATGAAGTTCTTTAATAGCTTCAGATAAGTGCTTTTTCATTTAAACTTAGATTAGGTTAGAATGCTGACCATAGGCTTGAAAGGTGCTCTAGTACCAATCAAGATCCAAATCTGTCTAGCCTCAGCCTCAGTCCTTAGCAAAGGTTTTTAAGACCCAAAAGAACTAACCTAAGGTTTATTGGACTTTGTAGTTAAAGCACCCCATGCTTGAAACGATTTTAGCCCTGGTTCAGTTCACAGTGCGTTTTGTAAGAGAGAGAGGTAGAGAATTTTTCTATTTTTGGAGAGTTTTCTCTATCTTTTTCTTTTTAATTCTAGCTTAGGATTGGCTTTTCAACACGGTCTGTATCAGATTCCTTGTCCCCATCATCAATCCTCAAGGGTTCCTGGCGATCGATGCTTCGAGATAGCACCGCCCATGGCAACCCCCAGAACCTTGGCTATTGAGATTTCGAGATAATCCCATCCATGGTGTTCCGTGGCCGCGTCTAGACCCTGGCAGTTGACACTTCGTGATAATGCCATCCATGGAATCTGAACCAGCAAGATGCTTACATGCCCCCAGAAGGATATGTGAATATCCTAAGAGACAAGCACCGAGGAGATGATATTTTGTTACGCATCTTTGAGGGGATTTCCCGCCTCTCTGCGCTGGGAACTCATCCAAATCAACTTGTGTTGATCGGCCACTCCTACTCTAGGTGTACTTTTCAAAATTTTTTTTTGGACGCTTCTGCGTGATTTTGATTTTTACGCTTGCTGAACCAGGCTGTGTGTGAGGTTAGGGTGCTTAGGTTACTGAGTCCCGTAAACCAAAAGTTAGTTAGCGAGGTCAAATACTTCCTAAGCCTTGGACCTAGTACTTAATCTTTTCATTTTCCTCAACCTCTTGAGGATTGTCTAGATCTTAATGGGTACTAAGAGTCTATCAAGAATGTCTAAGGTTTGCGTTCTTACTAATCTTACCAAGCACTTTTCATTTCTTTTCTTGAAAAAAAATGGTCTAGACTAACGTTAATTCCTTAGCTTCTTACTAATGACTATTACTCTTTTCTTTCATCTTTTTGTGCTCCTTTTCATTTTGTTTCCTTTCCTTCTCCTCAAAATTTCCTCTCTCCTCTTATTCTTTTTATTTTGAAAAATTTTTAATTTTTATGGTGTTTTTGGCATATATGAATTTTTTGTTTAAAACCTTTTTTTCTACAAGTTTTGCACTTATACCCCCCCATGCCTAAAACTTGCAATGTCCTCATTGTGATTTAGGGGTTTTTATTTACTTAATTTATTCCTTAAGATAGATATTTTTGTGAGTGAATGGGTCGGGATGAATTCTGCGAACGATTTCTAATCTCAGATGCAAGCATCTGAGGTTGAGTCGGCTGTCTTAAAGGGTGAACCTTAAGTGCACAATGGTGTCAGAAAAAAAGGTTTTAGATTTTCAAGAAATGACGGGCTGCCTCCCGTTAAGCGCTGAGTTTTACGCCATCGGCTGGGTGCAGTAAGTTCAAGGGGAGTGGAGGATGAGGGTTGATTCAGCCGAATCAGTAGAAGTCACATCAATGAACGGTTTAAGTCTTTGACCGTTCACGATGAAAGGTTCGGAATCATGGCTGAGTGGACTGATTTCAATGGCTCCATTTCCAAAAACCTGTCGGACTAAATACGGTCCGACCCACTTGGACCTCAGTTTTCCCGGGAAAAGTTTGAGTCGGGCATCAAAGAGTAGGACCTTTTGACCGGGATGAAAGATCTTTCTCGAGATGTGTTTGTCATGGAAGGCTTTAACCCGCTCCTTGTAGATTCGCGAGTTCTTGTACGCGTCTAGGCGTAATTCATCGATCTCGCTGATTTGGAGTTTTCTGTGGGTTCCAGCCTTGGAAAGATCTAGATTACAGTTCCGTACTGCCCAATAGGCTTTATGCTCCAGTTCTACAGGAAGGTGGCATGCCTTTCCGTACACCAGTCTAAAGGGAGACATGCCCAATTGGGTCTTGTGGGCGGTCCTATAGGCCCACAATGCTTTCGGAAGTCAGGACGACCAGTCCTTCCTGTCAGGCCGAACAGTGACTTGCAGGATTTTCTTGATCTCCCGATTTGATAGCTCAGCTAGACCATTTGTTTGGGGGTGGTAAGGAGTAGAGATTCGATGAGACACCCCAAATTTGGCCATCAGTGATCTAAACTAAGCATTTGTAAAATGGGTCCCCCCATCAGAGATAATAGCACGGGGAATCCTGAACCTTGAGAAAATGTTTTGATGTATGAACTTAAGAACAATCTTGTGATTGCAGGTTCGGGTCGGTATGTCTTCGATCCATTTGGACACGTAGTCCACCGCAAGCAGAATGTATTCGAAACCATCCGAAACAGGAAAGGGGCCCATAAAATCAATCCCCCATACATCGAAGATTTCGCATACGAGAATCGGCTGCAAAGGCATCATGTCACGATGGTTCATGTTGCCTAAAGTCTGGCAACGACTGCATGCCTTGCAGTGACTGTATGTGTCTTTGAAAAGTGTAGGCCAGTAGAAGCCACACTGGAGGACTTTGGATGCGGTTTTATGGCCTGAGAAATGGCCACCATATGCCTGGTCATGGCAGAAAGATAGGATATTGCTGATTTCCTCTTCCGGGATGCATCTCCGAATAATTTGATCAGCACCTATGCGGAAAAGGTATGGGTCTTCCCAAATGTAATACTTGGCATCAGAACGCAATTTGTCTTTCTTGGCCTTCGGCCAATCAGACGGTGTCTGATGAGATGCCAAGTAGTTTACTATATCAGCAAACCATGGAAGTCTAGTACCAACAGAAAGCAGGTGCTCATCAGGAAAATGTTCCGTGATGGGTCCAGAAGGGTTGATGATCTCAGAAGGAAGACGGGACAGATGGTCGGCTACCACATTCTGCCTTCCCGCCTTGTCGCGAATCTCAAGATCGAATTCTTGCAACAGCAAGATCCAACGGATTAGTCGGGGCTTCGCGTCCTTCTTGGCAAGGAGATGCCTTACAGCCGTGTGATCTGAGTAGATGATGACATAGGAACCCGGAATATACGATCGGAATTTTTCAAGGGCAAATACTACGGCTAGCAGCTCTTTCTCTGTAACCGTATAGTTACGCTGAGCCTCGTCAAGTGTCTTGCTAGCATAGTAGATGACCACGGGTTTCTCGTTAGCTTTCTGCACCAGGACTGCTCCTACAGCGAAGTCAGACGCATCGCACATGATCTCAAAGGGTTGAGACCAGTCAGGGGATTGTAGGATAGGTGCCTGGGTGACTCGGTCACGCAGCTTTTCAAAGGCTAGTGTGCATTCCTTGGAGATTTCAAAAGGTACATCCTTAGAGAGAAGAGAAGTCAAGGGGCGCGCGATTTTCGAGAAATCTGGAATGAAACGGCGGTAAAAATCGACGTGCCCTAAAAAGGAACGGATGTCCCTGATCGAGCTAGGTACAGGAAGGCAAGAAATCAGATCAACCTTAGCTCGATCCACCTGGATGCCTTTTTCCGAAACTGAGTATCCCAGGACAATTCCCTCAGGCACCATGAAATGGCTCTTTTCCCAGGAAAGAACCAAGTTCACCTCAATGCATCTCCTGAGTATCTGGACCAAGTGTTGGAGGCAATCATAAAAAGATTCTCCAAAGACTGAAAAGTCATCCATGAAGACTTCCAGGAAATCACCTACCATATCTGAGAATATGGCAAGCATGCATCGTTGAAAAGTAGCGGGTGCATTGCAAAGACCGAAAGGCATCCTTCGGAAAGCATACGTTCCGAAGGGGCAGGTGAATGTGGTCTTTTCTTGGTCCTCAGGATGGATTGCCACCTGGTTATAACCAGAGTACCCGTCAAGAAAGCAGAAGAACCTATTTCCCGCTAGTTTCTTGAGAATTTGATCAATGAAGGGTAGTGGGAAATGATCCTTCTTCGTGGAGGAATTGAGTCGGCGGTAATCTATACAGACTCTCCATGCATTGGCTACTCGGGTAGGAATGATTTCTCCGATTTCAGTCGTCATGGTGGTGAGTCCTGCCTTCTTAGGCACAACCTGAATTGGGCTCACCCAACGACTATCGGAGATCGGGTAGATGATCCCGGCATCTAACCACTTAATGATCTCCTTTTTCACGACCTCCTGCAGGTTAGGGTTTAAATGTCTCTGCATTTCACGATAAGGTCGCGCACCCTCTTCTGAATAGATATGATGAGTACAATAAGAGGGGCTTATTCCAGTCAAATCATCGAGAGTCCACCCGATGGCTCTGCGATGTTGCTGGAGGACAGCAATCAAAAGGGATTCCTATTCGGGATTGAGGTTGGAATTGATAATCAGTGGAAGGGTCTGATTGGAACCCAAAAAGATGTATTTCAAGTGAGCAGGAAGAGGCTTTAACTCAAGGATAGGGTTATCAGCAGCAGCGGGTGGTTCAGTGTAGATGTGAGGTTCAAGGGTAGGAGTTACTGGTTGTGTATGTCTAGATTCGACTCCTCTGTTTGCGGGTCAAGATCTTTCTGTGATTGATAAGGCATAATCGAGTCATTCTGGAAGTGTGATTCATCAACCAAAGTCCTGACATCACAAATCTGTTCGATGACACAGCAATTAATTCCTTGTTGGGCCTTAAATATATCAATTTTTAAGGTTTGATCTCCAAATTTACACTCTATTTGGCCCTCCTCACAGCTGATGTTGGCTCTAGCAGTAGCCAAGAAAGGTCTCCCTAGAATGATTGGTGTATCCCTAGGGTTTTTAGGCACGTCCATATCTAAGACTATAAAGTCCACTGGGAAATAGAAATCCTGCACTCTTATGATAACATCCTCGAGAATCCCTTTTGGTGACTTTATAGATCGATCTGCTAATTGTAATCTCACCTCGATCGGTTTTAGATCAGATTCTTCTAGATGGTCAAGTAAGGATGTGGGTATCAGGTTTATGGATGCACCTAAGTCTAGCAAAGCTCTATCAAATTGGGTAGCACCTATCTTGCAGGAGATCAGGGGAGTACCAGGATCTTTTGCCTTGGGTGGGAGCTTACTGAGGATTACAGAGCTGGCTTGCTCTGACAGAACAATTGGGCTCCCACCCTTGGTTCGCAGCTTACGCTGGGGTGTACACACATTCTTTAAAAATCGTGTGTAAGCTGGTACGTGGCGGATTGCATCCATCAAGGGGATGTTTATGTGGACCTGCTCAAAGAGCTTGACCAGGTCCTCCTCAGGTGCCACGGGCTTGGTGGTCTTCTTTCCCATGGTCAAGGCCTTGGGAAACGGGATCTTGGTTGGTTCTTCTAGGATAGGTCCAGGTTGTGGATCTGGGACAGGGGTGGGGACATCCTGGATTACTATCCTAGGCTTGGGATCAATACCCGGCTTGGAGTGGTTCGGATGAGGTGGGTCTTGGGTTTCCTTACCACTACGGGTCGTTACGGAATTAAGTCCTGCCTGGTTTTGGTTGGGATTGGGTAAGATAGCTTGCTGCTGGTAACCTGCAAAAGAAGTGGAGGCCTCTATCCCGTCAGGTGAAGGAACAGAGGGGGCCTGATAAATCATATGGGCATGGCCCGGGTTTGGGTTCATAACGCGCCGCTGGGTTGGCGCGTTATTAGGATTAGGCAGAGGTTGGGAAGGAAGAGTACCTGGTTGGTGAGAGTTTGCCAACTGGGTCAATTGATTTCGGACCTCTGTAAGTTCGTCCTTGTGTTGTTTCTGAATAGCCGCATTCGTTCTTTGAATGTCAGCCAGGGTCTGAAGGATAAGGGACATTTGATCTTGATTTGGCCCAGATGGATAAGTAGGGTTGGGCCGAGGCTGAGGCGGCTGGTAAGGACGAGGAGGTTGTGGGCGGGGTTGGAAGGATGGTCTTTGGGTTTGGGGATTTCCCGCCCACTGAAAGTTAGGATGGTTACGCCATCCAGGTTTATAGGTGTTGGAGAACGGGTCGTTCTGAATGGCGTTGAGGTCCTCGTAGGTCTGAGGAACCTCCAGAGAGTTAGAGAAAGAGGGAATGGAATTTCCCTGGCAGGTGAAGAAGGAATCGGAGGGACTTTCGGGCAAAGATTCGAATGGTGGGTCCATCCTAGGAGAAGATCGATGGAGAATGTTTTGCACAGTTTCCCTTGTGGAAGGAGGCTGTGCGAAAGGGTTATGCGCAGAGGTGGCTCGCTGCAGATGCTGAGTCAGCTCATCCACCTTCTTTTCGATAATCGAGACCTTGTCCAATCGACTGGCCATTAACTCCAAGTCGACTGATGCGGACAGGCCCTGCGTCTCGTGTGCTCCCCTGAGATTCGTCGCTGCTCGGGTATTCGTCCTGTCGAATAATCCCATGTAGTCATTGTTGATGGAGTTCTCGCACATGTTTTCGAGAATCTCCTACACGGTGTCTTCATGTTGACCCATGATATTTCCTCCGCAGGTTGCATTGACGAAAAGACGGATGTCCTCACGGAGTCCCTGGTAAAAAGATTGGACTTGTTCCCATTTAGGAACTCCGTGATGGGGGCACTTTCTCATGAGATCCTGAAAACGATCCCATGCCTCATGGAGAGGTTCCCCTGTTTGTTGGGTGAAGTGTGTAATCTGATGGCGCAAGGCGTTGGTCCGTCCAACAGGGAAGAACTTTTTCAGGAACTCGGACTGAAGTTCTTCCCAATTGTTGATCGGCCGGGTCTGAGTTTGGTACCAATGGGCGGCCTTGTCCATAAGAGAAAAGGAGAACATCTTCATGAGAAGAATATCCCGATTTTGTGCGTCTGACCCAAAAGTTTGGGCCAGATGCTTTAGCTGTTTGATGTGCTGGAAGGGATCTTCAGAATTAAGCCCATGGAATTTAGGTATAGCATGAATCATATTGGGCTTCAATTCAGAATCAGGTCCTCCAATCGGGATTCTGACTCGAGGCTCGATGGCCACCGCAGCAGGATTATAATGGTCCGGCATCATGGGATGCTGCGGTGGGTGTACAAAGTTTTGGAAGAGGTCGTTGAGTCGCTGGAGCTGGTGCTCCAGATTGTTTTCTTCCTCAACTGGCTGAGCCATGATGGGGGAAGAAGAAGAACTTGGTTCTGAATCAGAAGAGAGAATAATGTGAGGGGGTTGCTGCACAAACACGGGCGTCGAGGCTTGGCCTTGACGAGAGTGAATTTCTAAAGGAGGTCTTAAGGGTGGTCTTAAGGACCTCCTACCGTACATGCACTGTTGGAAGAGATGAGTTTAGAAGGTGCTGGACTCAATCAAGACACCCAAAAATGTGTTGGGTGACAATAGAGGTGCGGGGCAGATGGACCCCTTGATCAGAAAGATCGACCACCTGAGAATTACCTGGGCAGCCAGAGAGGGTGAGTCTCGTGAAGACCCCTACATGGTAGAGCGTCCCCACGGGTTACAGGGTTTCCCCCACCCGACCTCTCTTGTCACTGCGGTTCCAGGTAGACCAGAATGGGGATCTTGACCTCTTAAGTCTACCAATTTTAGTTCAAGAGCAAGGTGCTTAGGGTTCTACTTGAACTTTAGTCTTTTAAGTGCAAAGAGTGACCTAATTTGAAGGTTAGTAGACCCAAATGGTCAACTTTTCCTGCTAGTTTTGCTTATTAGGTCTTTGTCCTTTTAGGGTTCAAGTGTTTAAAGAGCCAAACTTCTTTTAGGGTTTCTTTGGATAGGTATTTTCAATCAATGGTTTAGGCACACTTCTTTTGGATTTTCTCCATTCTTGATTTAAGTAGTGTGTCTCTAAAACCCTAATGTTGAATCTTATGTTGGCTCTATTTGGTCCAGTTAGTTCTTTGCTTGGGTAATTAGGGCTCAAGCAAGAATGTATTAGCCCTTAAATACCCTTAATAGTGTGCAGGAATAATGGGTTGAAAACATGCAACATTTTATGGTTTGCTAAGTATAGAAGACAGGTTAGCCCTATATTGCTTATTCTTTTCTTTTCTTCCTCTTTAGAGTTTATGGGTTAATGGCGAGAGGAAAAAAATTACCTGTCGGAGTGGTTGTCGTGCGGTTGCTTGTCTTCTTGATTTCCTGTAGCTGCACAAAAGAGAGGAGATTATTAGAACTAAAAAGAAACAGAAATGTTTACCTCTAGAATAGCCGTTGCTCCCCGGCAACGGTGCCAACTGGTGAAACGGTGGCAGCAACTAGCTTTTCTTAAGTCGTTGTAGTACAGATAGTTATTGCCATCATTTGCTAATATTTGTTACTCGGAAAATACAGTTCTCCCGAGGTCGAACTCAGGGAGCAAGTCGTATTCTAGAGATATACATGTTTTATTACAAAAATAAAGAGGGAGAGAGAGATGAAAGTTTGGCTTCTTCTTCTTCTTCTCTTTCTCTGTCTTTGGCTTTTGTTCTTCCTGTTCTTCTTCTTCTTCTTTTCTTGCTTCCTCTATTTCTTGGTTGGACAATCCTGTGTTTTTCTTCTTTTTATTTTCTTTGTTTCTTCTTTTCTTGCTTCAGATCTGCCTCCCGTGCTCTTCTTCTTCTGCTTTCTGTTTCTTCACTTGGCTGCTCCTTCTCTCTTCTTTTCTTCTTCTTTGTCTTCTGATGTCTGCAGAGTCTTCACTTGGCTGCTCTGTGTTCATCTCTTTCCTCTGCCTCGCCTTCCTTCTTCTTTGCCTTTACCTGTCTTCATGACGTCGTCTGATTTGAACATCAGACAACTTAAACCTCTTGTTGCTACAGTGTCTCCCTGAGCTTCCTTCTTCTTCACCTGTGCCTGCACGCTCAAGAGTTCAGAGTCAAGGCAAAACCTACTCTACCCTTCTCCCCCGCGCGTCTCTTTCTCTCAAAGTTCGCTCTTAGGACAGCCCTCCCAGAGCAACCGGGTAATCGAGTACGAGTCGCGCCCGGGTCCAGGCCCACCGGCGTGCGGTGGTGGGTGAGGAGTGCAGGTCGGTTTAATTGGGTCGGGCCAGGTCCGCGGAGCGTGGTCACGGACGAGGCCGGGTCAGGTGAGAGGGACCTCACCCCGTGGTTAGGAGGCAGACAGCATAAGGCACTTTTTGCCTTTATGCGTCCGCGCGTCTCTGAGAAGTTCCGAGGTGGGACTAAATGTCCTACCCCAATTGAGCGTACGTCGCAGAGGGAGCAGTGGGCGATCGTGGCTGCACGCGCGGCCTTCGCCCCAACTGCGAGCCTGGGACGTTTCGCGGAGACGCCCCACGCAACCTGGGAGTCGAACCTGGGCGAAGGCGTGCCTGCACCTGCAGGCGAAGGAGCTCCGCCTGCTCAGTAATGGCGACGGCGGGCGAGTCACCTGGTCACAGAAGAACGGCCTCTCGGCCTAATCAGACAGGCGGGGGACCTTCGCCGTGGCACGGCGAAGGTGGTCGGATGGTTTGCAGTGGGCGTGGTGGAACCAACGGATCGCCCTAGGTCAAACTGCGGGCGGAGAAGTGGGTGTGTTTGGTGGATCTGCAGAGGGCGTTTGGTGGAAAGAGGAGGGGTGGAAGAGGATCAGGGTGACGAGGTGGAGGTTATGCACAGGTCGGCGAGCCGTGTGGGGTGCTGGAGCGATGGGAGCGGTTCGCCGGAGTTTGGCCGGAGGTGGAGAAGGTGAGGGTGATCGGTGGGAAATCGGGGACGACAGTAAGGGTTTCAGTATGGAAAAGAAAGAGGGGAGGAAGAGGAGGAGTTCTACCTACTAAGCTGGACGAGGAGGGGTTGGCGCAGGTGACAGTCGTATCGACTGTCGCCGGAGAAGAAATTGCCCAGAGGAAGGGGCAGCGGCGAGGAAGGGACCGAAGAGGCACCAGCTAGGTGCGGCGTGACGCGGAAGGATCGAGGGAAGGTAACCCTGCTGCTGGTAGTGCGGCAGGGCGACGAGGAGGAGGAGGAGATGGCCGCTGGAGCAAGTGGGCGTCTGTCAGAGTGGGAAGGGAGGAATTTAGGGGGGTGTCTCCGTCTGATCCGAGCTGCGAAGAACGACGGAGCGACGGGGGTATTTATAGGGGCGGAATCAGAGAGGAGGGCGGAGGGAGACGACGTGTCTCCCTCGCCGGAGGATGCCGGAGGAAGGAGACCCATACCGTCCGTGCGTTCACACGGGCGGTATGGGCGGTCGCAGTACCCAGAGGGGTGTCCCTGCGGTGGCTGACGACGTAGGGTACCCCCCATTGACTTGCTAGGGCCCCTCCCTCACCCTACGCGATGCCATGCTCCGCGCAAGGTCGCCGGAGCATGGTGCTGTGCAGGTTTTGCAGGAGGGACCTAAATGCAAAGAACGAAGGAGAGTTAGGGGCCAAAATGCGAGGGTTCAAAAGTTGAGGGCCAAAAAGTAAATATATGAGGACCAAAGTGTAAAGTTGGTCAAGAAGGTTTATTCTTGGGCCCAAGTTTTTATGCATGACTAATTAGGACCTAAGGATTCTGATGGTGAATTTTATTTCTAGCTTAAACCTTGTCTGACTGGTCAATTTACGCAAAAACCCAAATTAAGTTGTTAATTGGGCATGGTTCTCAATGTAAGTCAAAATGGGTTCCTAAGGCCAAATTGAAAGTCCTAAACCCTATAGATTATTTTTATATGAATTTTAGTGGGTTTAGTTGATTTTTACCTTGCCTCGAACCACGTGAATTGAAGTGGGTTTGTTTTTAGGGTTACAGGCTGTCATTTAATTCTTTGGGGTTGCTGTAGCCCTTATTGAGTCATCTCATCCCACTTTTCTTCTAATTAGGTTGTTTTGACCTATGTTTCGGCCCTGAGTTACCCTATTTTCAAATCGGATTGGTGAAATTGCACTTTTACCCCTCAGTTTATGTTTTCTTTACAAACTCAGAATCTCTCTGAGCCAAGCCTTTCTAAGGTTATGTAGGAGCTTTTATTCTCTGTATTAGGTCAAAATGAGCTAGTTATGGCTCATGATGAGGTTCTCATCAGTACCCAACCCACGTAATGTGAAAATCAGGGCAATCGAGCCCAAGGGTACGGTAATCAAAGGGACCCACATGCATATGCTCAGGTGGTTGAGAAGGGTCCCTCATCTTCTTCTGGTTACATGTCCAACCAAGGCCCTCCAATCTTCACTAATCCACCTCAGGACCCAAACCGTTATGCCTCTGCAAACTTTGTCACCTTGAGAAGTGGGAAGCAGACCCAGAACCCTGAATTACCTTCTGAAAGTCAAAACCCTGGGGATCTTGAGAAAGAGAAGGAGGTTGAAGAAGACAATAAGGCCTAGGAACTGGAAATTGAAAATACCACCCGTATCCCATTCCCTGAGGCCCTATTGAAAACTAGGAAGAAGAAAACCATAGACAGCAACGAGGAGCTCCTGAATTTATTCAAGAGTGTACAGATAAATATTTCGCTCCATGATGCTATTAAGAATATCCTAGCTTACTCTATATTCTTGAAAGAATTGTGTACCCAAAAGCGTAAGCCATGAGAACCCACTCCGAGGAAGGTGATTCTCTCTGACCAGGCAAGTTCTGTTATCCTGCATCACCTTCCTCAAAAGAAGAAAGATCCAGGTGCTCCCTTGATATCATGCGTAATTGGGGAATACACTTTTGATAGGGTACTATTGTACCTAGGTGCATCCATCAACCTAATCCTGACTTCTATTTTTGAGAGGTTTGGGTTAGGTGAACTCAGGACAACCTCAGTAACGTACAATTAGCAGACCGATCGGTCTCCACACCGAGAGGCATTATTGAGGATGTAATTATCAAGGTCAAGGATTTCTATATTCCTATAGATTTCCTCATCCTTGACATGGATGTACCTAATGATTTGAGGAACACGCCCATCATTCTGGGGCATCTGTTCCTAGCTATCGCCAAGGCCAACATAAATTGTGAAAGCAGTGGTATGGAGATTACCTTTGGGGATAAGAAATTAACTTTGGATATTTTTAAGGAAATAAGAGGATTTGAGAATTGTGGATTCATTGAGGAGCTCGAGGATTAGGATCTTGAGACTTGTATGACAATCAATGCACTTGAGGACTCCACCAGCTTTAGCGAACCCAACCCACAACCCTCCTTGGTAGACCTGCCACATTCTGAAGAGGCTATTGATTTTGTTCATTCCCAGCCTCTTCCAATGGATCGTCCTGATGAATCTTCATCAGCATCCTCCCTACCTTCTATTCTAAACCCACCCCAGCTGGAATTAAAACCATTGCCTAAAAATTTGAAATATGAGTTCTTAGGACCTAAAAACATGCTACCTGTGATTATTAGTGCTGATTTGACTAAGGAGCAAGAATCGAGGTTAATTAAGGTCCTTAAGAATAACAAGGGGGAAATTGGTTGGACCATCCACGAGCTTAGGGGGATCAAGCCATCTTATTGTAATCATTGTATTTTCATGGAAGATGGATCCTGCACTTCTCGCGAAATGCAAAGGAGACTAAACCTGAATATGCGAGAAGTGGTCAAGAAGGAGATAATCAAGTGGCTTGATGTTAGGATTATTTACCCAATCTCGGATAGTCCGTGGGTTAGCCCCATTCAGATTGTACCCAAGAAGGCAAAAATAACCGTTACGACTAATGAGAAAGGGGAAACCTTCACCACTCATTCAGCTTTTGCTTGGAGAGTCTGTATTGACTATAGGAAGCTAAACACAACCACTAAAAAGGATCACCTTCCCTTGCCATTCATCGATCAAATCCTCAAAAGGCTAGTTGGGAAAAAATTTTTTTACTTCCTGGACGGTTATTCGGGATATAACCAAGCCCCTATCCATCCCGAAGACTAGGAAAAGACAACTTTCACATGTCCCTACGGAACCTTTGCTTTCCGTAGAATGCCGTTCAGGCTTTGCAATGCGCCCGTGACTTTTCAAAGGAGCATGCTGGCCATCTTTTCTAACATGGTGGGAGATTGTCTTGAGGTGTTCATGGATGATTTCTCCATTTTTGGGGATTCTTTTAAGTCTTGCCTAGCTAACCTGGAATTGATCCTTCAGAGATGCATCAAAACATGGTTGGTCCTTAGCTGGGAAAAGAGCCACTTTATGACTCAGGAAGGCGTCATCTTGGGTCACGTGGTCTCTAGTAGGGAATTGAAGTTGATAGAGCTAAGGTGGATACTATCTCTAGACTTCCTCCACCCACATTCGTAAAACAGATTCACTCTTTCCTTCGGCATGTAGGCTTTTACAGAAGATTCATTAAGGATTTCTCAAAGGTTGCTCGACCCTTGAGTAACCTTCTGGCCAAAGACACGTCATTCAAGTTTGATGAATCATGCCGTAAGGCATTTGACTTAATGAAAATGGCAGTCACCTGTGCCCCGGTGTTGCAACCACTGGTCTGGACAGCCCCTTTTGAGATTATGGCTAACACATCTGATTATGCCGTCGAGGCTGTCTTGAGTCAAAAGATTGAGAAAAAGCCCTCTGTGATTTACTACATTAGCAAGACTCTCGACGAGGCCTAGAGGAACAACACTATTACTGAAAAAGAATTGTTAGCCATAGTTTTCGCTTTAGAAAAATTCAGGGCTTACCTGTTAGGTTCTCGTGTCATTATCTATACCGACCACTCATCCTTGAAACATCTCTTGGCCAAAAAGGATGCCAAACCCCAGCTTATTCGCTGGATTCTGTTGCTTTGAGAGTTCGATCTTGAAATCAGGGGTAAAGCCGGGGCACAAAATGTAGTGGCAGATCACCTCTCGAGAATCCTAATTGATTCTCCTCATCCGGATGTCCCGATCTCTAGTACTTTTCTGGATGACACTATCCTCACAGTCTCAGGTATCCGAAACCCCTAGTTTGCGGATATTGTCAATTATTTGGCTGTTGGTCAAATCCCCTAGGATTGGACCAAACAACAATGGGATAGACCTATATCTGAGCCAAATATTATTTTTGGGACGATCTCGAGTTGTATCGCATCGGCGTAGACCAAATTATTCGTCGATGCGTCCCGAAAATCAAGTTCCATAACATACTTGAGTTCTGCCACACATCCGCGTGTGGTGGACACATTTCCGGGAAAAAGGTGGCCGCAAAAATCTTGCAATCTGGATTCTATTGGCCATCATTATTTACAGATGCCTAGGTATTCTCAAGGTCATGCACCCAATGCCAAACACTTGGGAACATGGCTATGAGAGATATGATGCCCCTAAACCCAATTCCTTCCGTCAAAATTTTCAACATTTGGGGTTTCTACTTTTTGGGACCCTTCCCTGCTTCATTTGGACACTAATATATTCTAGCCATTGTTGATTTCGTGTCCAAGTGGATTGAGGCAATTCCCACCCGAACCAATGACCACAATGTGTTCATCGATTTTGTGAAGAAAAATATCTTCAGTCGGTTAGGGGTTCTTAGGGCAATTATCAGTGATGGTGGCACACATTTCACTCATGCCCAATTTCAGAATTTATTGGGGAAATATGGGGTGAGCCATCAGATTTCCACACCTTCCACCCACAAACGAACGGACAGGCCGAGGTCTCCAATCGGGAGATCAAGAACATTTTGCAGAAAACTATTAGGCCTGATAGGAAGGACTGGACCCAAAAGCTAGATGATGCTCTTTGGGCCTATCGTACGGCATACGAAATGCCTATCGGTATGTCTCCGCTCCATCTGGTGTTTGGTAAGGCGTGTCACTTACCCGTAGAACTTGAACATCGGGCATTTTAGGCCATCAGGAAATGTAATGTGGACCTTGAGTTGGCCAGGAAAACCAGGAAACTCGAACTATCTAAGTTGGAGGAGCTTCGAAATGATGCTTATGAAAATGCCAGAATTTATAAGGTAAGGACCAAAGCTCTCCATGACCAGATGATTTCACGTAAGAGCTTTGAGCCAAACCAGAAGGTCTAGCTTTTCAATTCTCGATTGAAGCTTCTCCCCAGAAAACTCACGTCTAAGTTGGATGATCCGTTTGTTATTGAATGGATTTTCTCTAATGGGGCCGTTGAAATCTCCGACCTAAAGGTGGGTAATATTTTTAAGGTCAATGGATAGTATCTTAAACCCTTTGTTGACCTTGTGCTCCCTGAACCGATCTCAGATATGGTTGCTCTTACCCTACCTTGACCACCACAGGCCGATCATAGCCCAGCTGAAGGCACTATACTTAGCACATGTAAAGACTATTCCAAGCTGACCAGAGTCTCACGGAAACCAGGTGCTATTCTTCCACTTCTACTCTCCTGCATGCTTTCATTTTTCACAATGAGGACATTGCAATAGCTAAGTATGGGGGGTGGACATATTTTATAACCTTTTTGTCAGTTGTAACAGTAATTTCCTGTTATTTGATTCTTTTTTTTTTAAAAACAAGGAGAAAATTTGAAAATTAAAAAAGAAAAAAATACTTTAGAATTAGGAGACAAGAACTTAGGCATCAGGAGTTGCAAACTTTAGGAATTAATACTTTAAGACCTGAATACTTAGACTCTTCAGGTCTTTGGGCTTAATTAGCCCATGTGTCCACTCGAATGTAGACATAGTCTCGAGTCCTCACCAATCTAAATTCATTTTAATTTGAAAAATAAATTAGGATGATAAGTATATGACTTATCAACCCGCCCTTTGATTTTGGGGGATTTTAAGGCTAAGCATCTACACACTATCTGCACTGACTCACTTTCTGGTGACTTTTACAGAAATTGGGTAGCTAATGGAACGACTTGGGTGGCATGGCTGGCAAGTTGTCAGTGGTAATAGCTCATCGGCCGTTTGTCCAGAGCCCAGCCATAAGATCATTTTCATTATACTACCTTTAGGTAAATCTTAGATCAGGGAAGCCACCTACTTAGAAAAAAAGAAAAAAGAAAAGAAAAAAATAGTAGAAAAAGGAGAAAATAAAAAAAGAAAATAATAAAACCACACTTCACCGCACGAGTATGGCTGGCAAGTGGTCGTGGGTAATAGCCCATTGGTCGGTTGTCTAGAGCCCAGCTAACAAAAAAAAGCACAATAATTCCCAAAACACCTAAGGAAGAAGCGAGGGAGTAGAATAAACTGGGGAGATATACACTGGGTTCACCCTTGTGTTGACCTCATAAATAAAAGTAGGGAGAAAACTATCATTCGAAAAGATAAACCTCTAGGCAAGGTCACCTAGGGTTGTAGAAACCCGAAGTCCATTTTAACGGCTGCTTAGTGAGTCTTTCACTATTTTCATAAGATGCTTAGCACTTAAAGTCCTTTTCAAGTCTTAGGCGGGTCGGGTAGCCGTAAAAAGTTATCCTGGAACTCTCAAACTCCAAAAGTACAAAAAAAATTAGAAAAGAAGAAAAATAAGAAAAAAAATTTTTTATCTTCTCTTCTCAAATAAGGCAAGAGCTTGGACGGTCTACATTCTGGCAGGCACCTGAGCATTATTGAGTTTTTGTAATTAGGTCTTGGGGTTGAGATTTTCTAAAGCAATCAATGAATTTTGCCTAAATACTCGAACCCTGATTCTACTTTTATACATAGCATTTAGGCTAATTTTAGTAGGGACAAGAAAAAAGTAAGCATGGGGGTATGATGAACACACATGAATTCATGATAAATTGCTTATTTATGATATGTCCTAGACTTAGCCTTGCATATCATGTTGTAAATATTGCATAACATCCATTACATGGCATTTCGGATAGTTGTATATTTTGTAGATTAATTCCTTCATTTTATATGGGTAGGAGGCAATGCGACATCCTTATGAATTTCCGGTGAAAAATTCGACAGTATGGATAGATCCAGAGCAATGATTGCAGTCTGACAATGCAGAAATCACCTCGATCCGAGCACCATGGAATCCTCTACAAGTAAGGAAGGGTGAATGGTCCAGATGGTGCCACATGGCACCATCTGGAGTGCCCAATGCCACCCGCCACTTCTCCAAAGGTCGATCATCAAGTGATCTCAGCCGTTGGATGAGAATACAACAGCTGAGTGCTCACCCTCACCACGCAGATGTGGCTCTTCCTCACAATGCATTGGCAGACTTAGCACAATGGTGGGAGCAACGGTTCTCAAGGGAGGGGTCAGGTTCGAATCCCCGCAGCCCCCCTAATTCTCAAATCAGCCAGGCAGCAGCGCTGCAGCAGCAGTGGCAGCACAGCACGCGCGTGCGCCAACGCACGCTAGCATGCACACCAGCAGGATGCCGTGCGATCAACGTGCGTGATGGGTGCCAGCGCAGTGCGGGTGCATGTGCGGTTGGTGCCAGCTTCCAGTGACTCCCTTGGAGTTTCGGAATAAATTTTGTCTGATCAATGTATTTTTCAACTACGATAGCAGGTTACTTGTAACCCCAATTTCAAACACGTGAAGCACGTATGATCAGGTCTTGATTATTAAGGTGGTGAAATGATCC
This sequence comes from Thalassia testudinum, assembly GCA_037157565.1. NCBI lineage: Eukaryota > Viridiplantae > Streptophyta > Magnoliopsida > Alismatales > Hydrocharitaceae > Thalassia > Thalassia testudinum. The sequence goes on from JAZHRO010000073.1 coordinate 116,629,479, forward strand.
ATTGGGTAGGAAGTGGGGGAAAAACTTATAAATGTCTCTACCCTCACTTTACTCCAGTCTATTGCCTTCGGGTCCTCTATCGGGTTCCTGCAAGACAATAAATCGAAGAAGATAGGTTAGAAAAATATGTAAGTATATGGGAAAATGAGAGAAAAACCAAAGAGTGTTGTCTCCTCGGCAACGGCGCCAAAATGATTACAGTGGACATTCGTCGTGAAAGGGTTTAAGTTTGGAAAACCTGTCATCGTAGTTTGATTCACAAGAAAATACCTCGATCAGATAATATTTATAACTGAAACTCGATAGGAGTCCCGGGTCGAACATAGGGAGGTGAACGTTTGGTTTGAAAAATCCATGTTTCGCTTTTCATTTGTTTTGTCATTTTTATCTTTTATTAATTTTTTGGTATTTTAATAGGGCAAGATATTAGGTTGATGCATTCTAGCTAATCCACTTGCAAAATAAAGAGAGAGGGACAAAGAGAAAGAGAGAAACAATCATGTATTTTTATAATCAAATGTTTATTACAACTAGCAAAGCGGGAAAACTATACTACGAAAGCAATAATGATAGAGATAGGTGAGAGAAATCCCCTTGACGTTCGCTTGGAGGATGACTTGCTCTAATGTACCTTGGAGGAAGGTGGTGAGGAGTGAAATGAACAAGGTCGAAGGGTGGGGTAGGATGGCGTTGTGGCGTGGATCTACTTCCCAACATAGGTGAGAAGACGGCCGTAGGATGCTCTACGAGTGGGGATGATGGGAGGGAAAAATATTTGATTCTACTCTACAGGAGCATCCTAGGCTTGGGACAAGCTCTCTCTAAAGCAATGGAGGTGGTGAGGAGAAGAAAGGAAGAGTTGGTGAAGAATGGATGGGGGTAGGCCCTTTTAAAGTGGAAGGAAGAGGAGGAATTCATGCATAGGACATTAGTGACAGCTGTAATCGTCGTTGAAGATCCACCCAACTGTCGCTGAGGATTTGCACCAACCTTCACCTCCATAGGTGCGTGCATCATGCACCCGTGCCCCTTGCGTCGTGTTGCGCGTGTGTGCGCTTGCATGCATTGTGCCTGGCTATGCTGTGCACGCTTATGCACGCGTGCAACTGTGATTGCGTGATAACTTGTCCGTGCTCAATTTCTCCATTGGGGGGGCTGCGGGGATTTGAACTCGTGCCCCTCCCTTGGAAGTCCACACCTCCACCAACTGGCCAAGTCAATGTTTGAGTTGAGAAGACATCTTATGGCACGGGGTGGATGATGAGTCCATTTCTATGGGCTATTGTTACGCCTAAGTTAGCTTTATTCATGCATTTTTTGTCGTTAATAACTACATTAGATCGTAGAATAATTACATATATCATTATTTAAATTTGCATATGTTCTATTACATTTTATAACTTATCATATATATATAAACAATTTTATGCTTCGTTATTTCAGGAACAAATCATCTGCCTTCACCGTCCACCCTTCTCGCACCGCACTCCTCTCACCAACCCTCTCTTCGTCCATCGTCTTCCCCACCACCACTACGGTGAAGGCTTACACATTGAATACGACGAACACCATGAACCACCTCGTGCTCTGACCTCTCTTCCATCTCCATTCATGCACGCAGTGACAATGTGTGCATGCCATCACCTTCTCCAATACATCACCGACGTTTAGGTGCACCATCAGCCGTTCCCACAACCGACCACCATGCTTCATCCTGTCTAGCGCGCCCTTCCCTTGCGCAGTTCCAACACATCCTTGTGCATGCTCGTGCACAATTGCCATCGTCGACTTGCTCGCGTGTCCACGCTTGCACACCGCGACCACGCAGCAGTAGCCACATGGCCTTGCACGTACCAACCAAAGCGCAGCCACACCCGACCTTGCCTGCAGCCGCACGCATTCATAGCGCCTTCCACATCCTGCCTGCTCGCAAGCTGCGCATCCCCGCCTGTGCGTGTGGGCGCACCGGCAATAACCGCACATTTGCGCTTCAACCCACATGCATATGCAGGCACCTGCGTCCAGCCCGCACGCAACCCACCGGCTGCCACTTCTTCCTCTTCTCCTTCTCTATCAATTGACAAAAGAAGAGGAACCCAACAAACCACCGTCATCCCCCACACGTAGCCCACACATCCAGCTCCCGTTCGCCACGCCGTCAACTCCTATGGACTCATCGTACCCTTACGAACTCGACCATGCCCTCAGATGCAGCAACCACAGTCCATGCACGCCGGTGGGCCGTCATCACCGCCACCGGGTTCCTCATCTCTGACTACCATCCCTGGTCATCGTTCATCGATCCGTGACCATCATCACTCTCCCCTCATCATAGCCAACCTTCCTCGAGCTTCTCGCCTCCAGCCGTCGCTCCACGAGCATGCCACCAAGCAAGGGGAGACTCCCCCTATTTGCTATAGGACATGTCCAATTAATAATTACATCTTCATGCCATTGTCAAGACTCATTTTTTAATTTTATTTATATTATTAAATTAAGGTAAAATTGCAATGATGCACCTACCTTTTCTTGAATTGACTTAACTTATGTTATGTGCATCATTTCACATTGAATTTGGATTAAGATTTACACAATTTCTCTCTAGTACATGTGCAATTGGAAATTACATAGATTGATCACATATTTATTAAATATTTATTGAGGAAAAATTACACATATAACCTTACATTCTCGGGTTATTTTGTGTCTTCTTCTTGTTGTCGCGTTTCATGTCAAATTTGATCATGGATTTCGCACTCGATTGGACGAATACAAGGGAAAAATATTCATGAATTTATTGATCTGTTCCTCCCTATGGAGATGACATCCTAAATTTTTGTGGTTAGTTTTATCAAAATATTTTTGTTCGGGATTTTCCACCACATGATTTCACTACGACAACTATTTTTTTGATACGTATTATCTGTAAGGGAAAAATTCTTGACCAAATGGCGAATCAACAAAAGACCTCTTGCCTTGTGTTTGCTTGGTGTATGTTTAGTAGGCACTCTCTTAGAAATAGTCTTCTCTTCAACCCTAATCCTGAGAGAATTATAAGGAAAGCTAACTAAGAAAAAAGAAAATTGGCTAAAGAAAGGCCTGAAGAAGAAATTAGGGTTGGTGAAAATCGGAGAGCCTTGAGAGACTATTTCCTCCCTACAACCCACCAAGCCTTACCTATCCAAAGACTTGGAGTGGATAATCCATATAGAATCAAGAGCAGCACCATATCTTTGCTCCCATCTTTTTATGGTTCTGCTAGGGTGGATCCCTGCAGTCATCTTGAGGAATTCACCGAGGTCTGTTCCATGGTGAAGCTCCAGGGCTTTACTGATGAAGCCGTGATGAGGACTCTATCTCCATTCTCCCTAAAGGATAAGGCTAAGCACTGGTATCATACCCTCGATGCAACGGTAAATGATTGGGCCACCCTTAAGGGAGAATTCTTGAAAAAGTTTTTCCTATGAGTAAGACCAACCATTACAGAAGAGAGATTATGGGTTTTACTCAATAGGAAGCGGAGCAATTTCACAAGACTAGGAGTGCTTTAATGACCTTCTTAGGTTGTGCTCCCACCATCAGGTGCCAATATGGCAATTGGTCGAAAGGTTCTATAATGGATTATTTGAAAGGCACAGGCAAACCATCGATGCAGCCTATTGATAGCGAAAATACGCGGTTTGTTAAAATACGTCGTTGTAACGCGTAAATCCGCTTTCGCTTTTAAAATTTATATTCCTAGATAGGGAAGTATCTAGGGTCGTCCAAGGAGGCAAAAATTGCAATAATGATTCTCTTGCTTGGAATACAATCTCAACTTTCTTTTTAATATTTTTCAATATGTAATTTTTTTGTATTTTGAAAAGACGAGGGCAAGCGGCAGATTGTAGCGAAAAGAACTAACACCTACAAATGATTAAAAATCTAAAAGATAGAAATATCTTCTTCCTAAGCTCACTCTAGGCAAGTGTAGGCCTAGGGTAATTAGGAAGAAGAGGTGAAATAAGTGCTAGAACCAAAACAAACAACTGCAATAAAAAGCTTAAAAGAAGGCAATTTTTGATTGAGTAGAATGAGTGTTCTTTTCAAGGACAAGTAGAGGAAAGCTTCTACTAGAATTGAACAATTTAAAAGCAAGAAAAGAAACACAAATCCTCTTGTAACAATGGTGAAGAAGGTTGTCTTCTTGCTCCAAGCCTAGCTGCTCCTTGGCTTGAAAAGAGGGCCTCCTTCTTCTCCTTCCTTGAGAGCTCCTCCAAGGTGGAAGCTACCACCTTTAATGCTCTCTCCAAAGGGGTGGGCGTGCACCACCCTTAAAACTCCTCCAAGGTGGCGTGACCACCTTCAAGATCTCCTCCAAGATCTTCCTTGCCTGGCTTCTCCTTTGGCTGGCGTGACCCAAGAGAGAAGGGAAGAGGGGAAGGCACCAAGGGGACAGAATATCCCCTTAATCTTCTTCGTCTTCTTCTCTCTTGGACGTGGGATTCTTGGTGGAATATGAGAGTGAAATGGCTAGCCAAGGATGGCTTGAATGGTGGTGGGTAGTGGTCTTTTTATAGGGTAGGATGGGGGGTTAAGGTACCCCTTGAAATGGAGGGCTAGGATGGAAGGATGAGGGTGGTCGGTGATCCTATGGCTAGGGTTAGTTGGTGCCACCCCAAGGGGTGTTAAAGGGGGTGGTTATGGTGGTGTTGGTGTCTTTTGGTGGTGGAGAGACACCCCCATGTTGGCGCCAACATGGGGTCTTCTAGAAGGAGGGTTAGGTGGATGGTGGAGATGGATTCAAGGAGGATTGTGTGGTGGAGATGAGGGGGGGATTTTGGAGGGAAAAGTGGCGCCATTAAGGGGTGGTTATGGGTAGTTTTTGGCACCAATTTTAGGTGTCTTTTGGAGGTGGTGGGTAGGTTAGGTTGGTGCCAAGTAGGTTAGCTTATGTTGAGCTTAGGTGGAGCTAGTTGGGTAGAGTTGGTAGGTGGGTTTTTGGGGTAGTACAAGACAAGGAAGTTGGAGCATAGCTAAGTTAAGCTAGCTTAGCTAATGGAGGAGTAGAGGAGAAGGTGTTGGAGCTAGGGTTTGGAGGGAGGAGCTGAGGAGAAGTCTGGAGCTGAAATTTGGAGCTGGCTGCTGCTGAAGAGGCTGGCATGGAGCTATTCTAGCTGGCTTAGCTTGCTAGTTCTTTGCTAGCTACTAAGCCGAGCTAAGGTAAGCTAGCTTCTACCATACTGAGCTAAGGTGAGCTGGGTCTGGTGCTCCCGGGGAGAATCAAGCTGGTTGAGGCAGCTAAGGTAGCTTAGCTCAACTGAGATGAGCTAAGCTGAATCCCCGGGATCTGGACTTGAGCTTCCTGAGCTGAGATGAATTCTTCTTCAGCTGGCTGGAGTTGAGTGGAGCTGGATGTAGCTAGATCTGAGCTGGGGTGAACTCCTGTCAACTCAGCTGAGCTAGCTAGAGCTCCCTGTGAACTAGTGGGAGCTGAGGTGAGCTAGACTCAGCTAAGTTGAGCTGGATCTGAGCTGACTTGAGCTAGGGTGAGCTAAGGTGAACTCTCTTGAGCTGCCATCCAGCTGAGATTAGCTGAATGGAGCTGGGATGAGCTAACCCTAGTTCAAGTAAGCTAGGTTCCAGCTATGGTGAGCTGGATCAAGCTGGGTTCCAACTAGTCTGGGCTTCTCCTTTACCAATTGCCTTCTTGAGTGCTAGGGTTTTAGGGATCTGTGAATCTGTACATCCCTAACACTCACAAAAACACATTAAAACAACAATAAAAAATGCAATGCATGCCTATCCTAATTTATGCCTAAATGCAGCCCAAAAACCCGTTTGCGGAGTAAAATCCTAAGAGCTAGGTTAGTTTTAAAACATAAAAATGATGATAAACTGGTGTTTATCACACCCCCATGCTTATCTTTTGCTAGTCTCTTAGCAAAACATTAATTTTTTTTTTTTTTGGAAAACGGAATTTTTGGGAAATCTAATTTTTTTTGACTTTTGAGGAGAAAAAGAGATTAAGGGACCTTGGTAGATTAAAACACAGGAGATACGGGATTTGTTGAAGATAAACATCAGGATTTGTTTTTGGATCCAACCATTAGATAGAACGGGATCAATATATCCTCAGAAAATTCACAAATTAACCCCTTGTTAATTCAGATGACCTGAAATGTTTGTTTTTAGGATTTTTCTGGCTCGTGAATTTGATTCGCAACTTGCAAATTCCTTTAAAACCTTGTGTCGGTGCTTGTGAAAAGCCAACCTTAATAAGGACGTGTTATTATTATTATTATTTTTTTTTTCTCCCCCATGCTTATTTTTAGCTTAGTCTTACAACAGATGTGTCGGTATCATCATTCCCATTACCATTCCTCGAGGGGGCTCTGGCGCCAGTACTTCGGGATAGCACTGTCCATGACACCACCCAGGAGCTCACAACCCCAAAACATGATGCGGTGAAAAGGGGCGCTCCAAGCAAACTCAAGCTCTTGCTCCGACGCTATAGGTAGAGCACCGTCCAAGACACTTGAGCTGCTGAAATGCGCTTTAATGCTCCGTCTAAAGATATGAAATACAGATATAGAGCAGCGCCGAGGCGGTAACATGTTGACATCGCGTCCTCAAAGAAGGTATTTTCCTTCGTCTCGACGGTGGGAACTCAAACCAATGACCTGATTCAGACTTTTACTAAATCCAAACAAGGGAGTTTTTCAAATTTTTAGTTGTTTTTAAATGTTAGCTTGTGTGTGAAAATTGACACAAGAAGTTTCTCAAGAACCGCAAGTTTTTGAGTCAAAAACTAAGTCAAATACTTTCCATATTACAAAATAGGATCAAGTCACCTGAACTATCATGAGTTCAGGTGGAATTTTAGAGAAGGATATCTGATCTAGTCTAAAATAGACCCTGAAATTCTAATGATTAGATCCAAATCCTCATCCTTAGTTTGTTAAAGATTAAATCCCATTGTACCAGAAGTGAATTTTTCGACCTTAGTCCTGATTTCAAAATTTTTCCTCAAAAAGTTTTCAAATTTTTTATTTTTTTATTTTTGGGTATGCAAGCAGGAAATAAATTAAATAAAAATGCATGTTTTTAGGTTTTAAACATCCTAAATCGATCGTAAAAATTTAAAAACACCCCCCCATGCTTAAGATATGCCATGTCCTCATGCATTAGGAGGGAAAAGGAATCACCTTAGTGAAGAACGGTCAGGTTTAGGATGAATAAAACCTGGAAAAAGAAGAAAAAAGGAAAGCAAGAAAATGATGGGTTACCTCCCATCCAGTGCTATCTTTTACGCCATTCAGCCGGGCGTGAAGGTATGCACGGAAGACGTAAGATCATGTAAATAATTGGACACTTGGATCCCCGCAAAAAAAGTGTCATCTTCTAGATCCTTAAAAAATTGATTAGAAATAATATTGGGATCAAAGTTGGATGGAAAATTATAAGTGTAGCCTGAGTCTGGCCATGGGTTTAAATTAGGTTGGGTGCCAAACTCAGGCGGGGTTGGTGGCAGGTCCGTTAGAAAGGGGTCGGGGAAGGAATGGTGAGGATTGGGTGAAGTTAGTGTGGAAAAGTTAGGTGCGTGAATAGTGGGTGGGTTAGGGGGGGTATCAGGAATAAATTTGGGGTCAAGACAAGTTTCCGGATCACAGATCTCGCCAACCACTGAGTCTTAATCAGAGTCCTCAAAAAAAACTGTGGTCGGTAAGGGTATCTATTAACATTGTCTCCTCCACCATATTAGAAATTTCAGTATCTGAGTCCTCAAAGAAGTTATCATCATGGAATCTCCTGGAGGATTTAAAAATATCTAAGGTGATAGTTTGGCCTGCACAGTTGATATCCATTTTGCCTGTGTGGCAATTGATATTTGCCTTTGCAGTAGCCAAAAAGGGGCGTCCAAGGATTATCGGGGAGTACAGTAATGATTCGGGTGCCTCAATGTCAAGAACCAGAAAGTCTGCAGGGAAGACACAATTCTGGACCTTGACTAATACATCCTCGACAATCCCACGAGGTTTGATTGTAGATCGGTCGGCTAATTGCAGGGTAACCTCGACGGGTTTTAATTCACCGATCTGAAATTCTTCGAATAAACTTGTGGGAATAATATTTACAGAGGCACCAAGATCAAGGAGGGCGCGATTAAATGTAGTGTCATCAATAATTACAGAAATTAAAGGCGCCCCCGGATCTTTCATCTTAGGAGGCAGCTTACTCTGTATGACAGAGCTTACTGTCTCCGAAAGATGCACCTGTCCTAGATTTTTGGCCTGCCTTTTAGGAGTACAAATCTCCTTCAAAAATTTAGCATAGGCAGGTATATATTTGATAGCATCTAGGAGAGGAATATTGATATGAACTTGCCCAAATAGCTCCATGAGTTCTTCTGTAGTGGGCTCAGATTTCTTTCTTTTGTTGGTGGTAGGGTAGAGAGCTTGTGGGAAAGGGATAGGAATCTTGTCTTGAGATTTTTGTTGTTCTTTTTCTTCCTGATGGGGAGGTGGGGAGTCAACTTGCACATGTATCTTACCAGGTTCGTGCGAAGGCTCGGGGTCAATGGTGGTTTTCCCACTCCTCAAGGTAACTGCATGTGCAGTCGGATTATTATTTGGAGGAGGTGGGGGGGCCTGTGATTGCAGGAACCTGGGCTGCTGCTGAGGTGGATTAGGAGGAGGCTGATTTGGATAATGTGGATTTCTGCCCATATAATGGTTCCCTTGGTGATTGGGATTGGGTATGGGTTGGGACGGAAGATGTCCTACAGGTCTTTGCGTGGGAGCAACCCCAATCTGATTGTTCAGATTTGTGATGTTGCGGGTTACTTCCGTCATTTTTGTTTGCATATCCTGCAGGGTCCGTAGCATCTGGGCATTGATATCTTGTTGGGATGGCCCAGGATGGAAATTTGGATTCGACCCATACCCATTAAAATGATATGGTTGGGAGGAAACTTGATTATTCCAGGAGTAGTTCGGGTAATTTTTCCAATTGGAAGAATTTTTAAAGGGCTCCTGGATGGCAGAAATATTTTGGGTGGGGTTAAGATCTGGATAATTGAAATTCCCCAGTGAATCATGGGCAACCTCAGAATAATCAGCAGGAGTGGTGTTGAGATTGTGCAAATTTTCTCTTCGTGGAAAGTTAGGTTGGGTTAGATGTGGTCGTGGAGCTTGAATTGATGTGGCGAGTCTTTCCTCAATTTTCTTCTAATTAATATGCATCTGGTCGAGTTTCTGAGCGATCATTTGAAGATCGTCTTGGGCGACTGGGATAGATTGAGCGCCTATTTCATGAACACCAAACTGCGGGTTTTGGGTTCTGCAAAATGTGTTCATGGAAGCTTGGTTAAATGAGTTTTCACTCATTTCTTCAAATAGATCATAAGCACTTTCAGCATCTTTATTTAAGAAGTTGCCGCCACACGAGGCGTCGACAAATTGTCGGATTTGATCTTCTAATCCATGATAGAAGATTTGCACGAGCTGCCACAAAGGAATCTCGTGGTGCGGGCAACTTCTTAAAAGGTCCTGAAATCTTTCCCAAGAATCATGTAAAGTTTCGCCAGATTTTTGGTGAAAGGTCGTAATAGATCTTCGTAAGGAATTGGTATGACCTATGGGAAAGAATTTCTTGAGGAAGGCACTCTTGAGTTGAGGCCATGTTGTGATGGGTCGGCCAATGGTCCTGAACCAATAAGCGGCCTTATCTTTGAGAGATAATGGAAAAAGCCGCATCAGCCATATGTCTTCTTGCACATTTCGGGAACGGGTTGTCTGTGCAAGAAGAGTTAGTTCTTCAAGGTGGCTGAAAGGATCTTCCCTAGGAAGGCCATGAAAGTGTTTAATCAGGTTCAGGACGGCAGGCTTGATCTCAAAGTCCCCCTCCGGTATGACCACCCCTGGTCGTTCCTCATAATAAGATGGATCATAGAAATCTTTTAGAGGAACAACAGGCTACTGACGGGGTGGTGGGTTCGGCCTTGGATTGGCTAGGTTTTGGATGTTCCTAGTCAATGTTTGTTGATTGGAATTTAATTTATTAATCTGATCGGCCATCAATTTTAAAAGATCAGGTAGGGGGTCTTGATGTTGTGTGTGGGGCAACTCAAGATTGGGGAGCTCCAAGTGTGGAAAGTTACTGATGGTTGGGTTTTGAGTGGAAGGGTTAGAATTAGGGTTAGAGGTGGGGTTAGAGGTAGACGTGGAGGGGTCAGTGGACCTATTTTGTTGTGTTTCCATTTTTTTAGGAGAAGACAGAAAAAGTGGTCTTTTTACGTGGGGGGCGAAATCAAATGGTCCTTCCAAGTGCGGATTTTGAGACCGTCGCCCGTGCATAAAATGGAAGAACGGGGAGGGGAGGAGAAGAGAAAGAGATGAGAGAAAGTGCGCAATTCAAACAAACAAAAACTAGACCTAACTTAATTGTGACTCCCTAATAATAACCTAAGACTTGGTCTATATAGGAAATAAGTAGTCACTAGTGAATACCCGTTCTATCAACAAATCTAGCCAAGTTGCTTAAGGGGAGGTTTGGGCCCAGACGTTTCCCAGGGAAAACCCCAGGTGCTTGTTCAAACCCGCGCCTGGTCGTTTGACACGGCCCCTCAGCCTGAACACCAGATATAGATGATAGAATTGGTACTAACTAAAGAAAACTTAAGACCTAAATAGCAAGCCTAAGTTGATAAAGCCTTAGGGGTCAAGTTGCTACAAATTTTAATTAGGTCTAGGATTCTATAGTGCACACGGAATGTGGAGGGCGTTTATTGGGTTGTTGCCCTGTTATTTGATTTTTTTGTGTGTGTGCAGGAATTGGAGAGTGGCTCCAATGAAAATCAAGTTGTCACACAATTTTTTTATATTTTTGTCTTTTAGGATGTGATTTAATTAAATGAATTTTAGGGTTTTTCTCTTTAAGTTTTCAAACAAGTTTGAAAGTTCACAATCAAAGGAAAGACAAGTTGTATGTGTGATTGTATATTTCCTTTGAATTAATCCTCAAAAGAGAAAGAAAGAAACCCTAAGCCAATTATCCCTAAGACAGAAATCTAACTACCAATGAGTTATTTTTTAGGCTTTCAGAATTAAGTAGTGGTCCAAACAAGTCAAACAACACCACTACTTTGAATAAAATCAAACAAGGATTCCAGAAAAGATTTTTGTAAGATTTTAGGAATTCGTTTGATAATTGTTTTGAATTTTTAATTGTACTGGTGTCAAAGTCCAGAAATAATACCTGTGGGTATTATGAACTTTTTAGTACTACCACCGACCTCAGAGAATTTTTATGATTTTATATGATATATAAAATTTCACAAGGATTCCAGCAAGCTAAATTTCCCAAAAATTGGATGAGCATAAAAATTCTGAAAATTCGCGGACAGTAGCAAAACAGGAAGATAAGAGGGTATGACCTCTCTGCAATCCACGAATTTTTAAAAATTAAATACAAATCCAATTGATTTGAAATTTGGAACAGATGTTCCTAACTTAATTGGGAATCACTCTATGAAATTTCATGATTTTAGGAGGCCTGGGGTGTTAGGAATCGATTTTTCAAGTCCGGACAGAAATCTGGACCTGAAAAATAGAACACCAATACTTGCAATGGAATGGTGCTAAAGAAGCATACAAGCAAACAATGATTTGAAAATGCACCACTCCACTTAATTTAAGTGTTTAGGGTCCTGAAAGCCAAGTTTAATATATTTTTGGTAGTTTTAATTATTTATGTGACCAGGAAGAGGAACCAACCTGAATTTTCGCGGGAAGAAAAGGACCTTTAAGCTCTCGCTTCCAGATTCCCGCTTTCCCGCTGTAGTTCCTGCACACACAAAAGGAAGAAAGAGAAGGGGATGAGATCCACTTCAAGCAAGAGAAAATGAGTTAATGCAAAGCCGTGCCTCCCCGGCAACGGCGCCAAAAAGTGATAGCGAAAATACGCGGTTTGTTAAAATACGTCGTTGTAACGCGTAAATCCGCTTTCGCTTTTAAAATTTATATTCCTAGATAGGGAAGTATCTAGGGTCGTCCAAGGAGGCAAAAATTGCAATAATGATTCTCTTGCTTGGAATACAATCTCAACTTTCTTTTTAATATTTTTCAATATGTAATTTTTTTGTATTTTGAAAAGACGAGGGCAAGCGGCAGATTGTAGCGAAAAGAACTAACACCTACAAATGATTAAAAATCTAAAAGATAGAAATATCTTCTTCCTAAGCTCACTCTAGGCAAGTGTAGGCCTAGGGTAATTAGGAAGAAGAGGTGAAATAAGTGCTAGAACCAAAACAAACAACTGCAATAAAAAGCTTAAAAGAAGGCAATTTTTGATTGAGTAGAATGAGTGTTCTTTTCAAGGACAAGTAGAGGAAAGCTTCTACTAGAATTGAACAATTTAAAAGCAAGAAAAGAAACACAAATCCTCTTGTAACAATGGTGAAGAAGGTTGTCTTCTTGCTCCAAGCCTAGCTGCTCCTTGGCTTGAAAAGAGGGCCTCCTTCTTCTCCTTCCTTGAGAGCTCCTCCAAGGTGGAAGCTACCACCTTTAATGCTCTCTCCAAAGGGGTTGGCATGCACCACCCTTAAAACTCCTCCAAGGTGGCGTGACCACCTTCAAGATCTCCTCCAAGATCTTCCTTGCCTGGCTTCTCCTTTGGCTGGCGTGACCCAAGAGAGAAGGGAAGAGGGGAAGGCACCAAGGGGACAGAATATCCCCTTAATCTTCTTCTTCTTCTTCTCTCTTGGACGTGGGATTCTTGGTGGAATATGAGAGTGAAATGGCTAGCCAAGGATGGCTTGAATGGTGGTGGGTAGTGGTCTTTTTATAGGGTAGGATGGGGGGTTAAGGTACCCCTTGAAATGGAGGGCTAGGATGGAAGGATGAGGGTGGTTGGTGATCCTATGGCTAGGGTTAGTTGGCGCCACCCCAAGGGGTGTTAAAGGGGGTGGTTATGGTGGTGTTGGTGTCTTTTGGTGGTGGAGAGACACCCCCATGTTGGCGCCAACATGGGGTCTTCTAGAAGGAGGGTTAGGTGGATGGTGGAGATAGATTCAAGGAGGATTGTGTGGTGGAGATGAGGGGGGGATTTTGGAGGGAAAAGTGGCGCCATTAAGGGGTGGTTATGGGTAGTGTTTGGCGCCAATTTTAGGTGTCTTTTGGAGGTGGTGGGTAGGTTAGGTTGGTGCCAAGTAGGTTAGCTTATGTGGAGCTTAGGTGGAGCTAGTTGGGTAGAGTTGGTAGGTGGGTTTTTGGGGTAGTACAAGCCAAGGAAGTTGGAGCATAGCTAAGTTAAGCTAAGCTAAGCTAAGCTAAGCTAGCTTAGCTAATGGAGGAGTAGAGGAGAAGGTGTTGGAGCTAGGGTTTGGAGGGAGGAGCTGAGGAGAAGTCTGGAGCTGAAATTTGGAGCTGGCTGCTGCTGAAGAGGCTGGCATGGAGCTATTCTAGCTGGCTTAGCTTGCTAGTTCTTTGCTAGCTACTAAGCCGAGCTAAGGTAAGCTAGCTTCTACCATACTGAGCTAAGGTGAGCTGGGTCTGGTGCTCCCGGGGAGAATCAAGCTGGTTGAGGCAGCTAAGGTAGCTTAGCTCAACTGAGATGAGCTAAGCTGAATCCCCGGGATCTGGACTTGAGCTTCCTGAGCTGAGATGAATTCTTCTTCAGCTGGCTGGAGTTGAGTGGAGCTAGATGTAGCTAGATCTGAGCTGGGGTGAACTCCTGTCAACTCAGCTGAGCTAGCTAGAGCTCCCTGTGAACTAGTGGGAGCTGAGGTGAGCTAGACTCAGCTAAGTTGAGCTGGATCTGAGCTGACTTGAGCTAGGGTGAGCTAAGGTGAACTCTCTTGAGCTGCCATCCAGCTGAGATTAGCTGAATGGAGCTGGGATGAGCTAACCCTAGTTCAAGTAAGCTAGGTTCCAGCTATGGTGAGCTGGATCAAGCTGGGTTCCAACTAGTCTGGGCTTCTCCTTTACCAATTGCCTTCTTGAGTGCTAAGGTTTTAGGGATCTGTGAATCTGTACATCCCTAACACTCACAAAAACACATTAAAATAACAATAAAAAATACAATGCATGCCTATCCTAATTTATGCCTAAATGCAGCCCAAAAACCCGTTTGCGGAGTAAAATCCTAAGAGCTAGGTTAGTTTTAAAACATAAAAATGATGATAAACTGGTGTTTATCACCTATGCAGGAACCTTCATGACCAAAATTGAGGATGAAGACTGGGCATTATTTGAAACATTAAGTGACAATTCCATACATATGTCCTTTGCCTACTAAGAATGAAAACCATCAATTTTGTAGAGGAACATAGAGGCCCATGAAGCCGAGGCTACTCAAAATTTGGCTTATTAGATTCAATTGTTGAACAAAAACTTTGATAGGCTTTTAGCAAACCCTGGCATGAACCATAAAGCGGCCTCTATCTTTCAGGCTTCAAGTGAATGCTCCATTTGCCAAAGCACAATGCACGCCACTGCAGAGTGCCACCAGGCAAATCAATTCCTTGGGTTGATTCAGGCTGAGCTAAACATGGCCCAAGGTTTCCGCCCACCTCCTCGTAATAACCCGTATTCTAATACCTATAATCAGGGGTGGCGAAACCATCCAAACTTCTTATGGAAGCAAGGTGATTGATGAGTCCATTTTAATGGACTATTGTTACACCTAAGTACTTAATTCTAACATAATATGTTTGCTAATAATTACATTAGGTCATTAAATAAGTACATGCATCATTACTTGTGTTTTTATCTATTTTATTGCGTTCTATAATTTAGTATGTAATTATTCCATGTTTTGTTGTTATAGGAATAAATTGCAAGAGATGAGGGGGGTGAATTAAATTCTCCCCTCCCCAACAGTCGCCGGCCTAAACTGAGTCTTGGCCGGCCTCAACAGCTCCTCAACAGCCGCTGGCCAAAATTAGTAAAGGGATTTGAAAATCCCCTGAGAGGCGGAGAAAGGAGATAAAAGAGGGACTTGCACAGGAGAGGAGGGCATCATGGCTGATCTTCCTCCCCTGGTGGGGATCTTCTCCCTCTCACCATTATGGAACAAGCGCACCTTGTGTTTCAAGCTTTCACCGTGGTCTCTACACACCAACTTCCATCGCATGCACGCACTCTTGCAGCACCCACAGACGCTGCACCAAGTGCCTGCAGGCGCAGCGCCCATCAGCCTGTCCACCGCGCGCGTGCATGCCTTTTCAACCTTGCCAGCGCTCGCAGGTGTCGCACCATCATCCACCGTGCACGACCACAGCGCAGGCGCCACACCCTTGCAGCCACGCGCAGTGTGCAACTGTGCAGCACATAACCGTGCAGCATGCACAGCGCGAGCATGCAATCGCGCCCGGCCACATGTAAGCTGCCACGCGTAGCGCGCCTCACACCGCACTGTTCATCTTCTTCCCCAAAGGAACCCATCGCCGGCCATCCACCTTCACATGCAGCCACCTCCACACGCCACGAAGCTTCACTCCAACAGCACCATCGACTTCGCCTTGCCCTCACAGGTAGACCTTCCCACTGTCCATACACCCCTGCATGTAAGTCGTCGCCGACAGCATCCAAAGCTCTGACCGGCCCCCGCCAGCCACCTCCATCGACGCCACGACCACCAACGCGAAGCCCACATCCTGGCCGATCTACTCCAAACACAGCGCCTCCAGCCGCGCCTTCTCCTCTGCGTGTGCATGAGGGGAACAAAATCCCTTGTTTTGCTACACTAATACCTCAATTAATATTTACGTTAAATGCCATTGCGGATGTTCCTATTCATTTATTTTAGGAATTACATTATTGAGGTGAATTTGCATAGTCCTCCTTCTACTTCATCTAAATTATTTGCATATGCATATCTCACATGAATGATTTAATGCATAGATATTATGGTAAACAAGTTATATTCTAGAAATCAGTATTTGCAGTATATACCAGTATCAAGATCACTTGTTAACAAAATATTATATGGTGGTGATTTTGCATATAAATACCTACATTCTTGATTAATTGGTTAAAACGAGCAGTTATGTGAGAAAAAGAATCGCACGAATTAGCATGCATACCTATTGAGTTTCCCGAATAAACGAGACACTATTACTAGTTTAAATAGGCTAATTCCTCCCTGTGGAGATGACCTAACTCTTCGTGGTTAGTTTTGAGAATTATTAAATATTTTTGAAAAGCGATTTTCTACCACGTGATTACATACAACGACACATCATTTTATGTTAATGTTTCTAACGAAAACAAAGATTGCTCTTTCAAATGGCGTCGTTGCCAGGGAGGAAACATGCTTATTAATTTTTTTGGAATTTTATATTATTTTAATGCTATTTTAAAAGCTTTTCTGAATTATTGACATTGGTTCTCTTTGTGTGCACAATTCGAACGATGAACACGACGGACGCACACGGTGGAGACGATCGTTTTGGTGGACCTTGACGCCACCTGCAGGCCAACAATAGGAACACGTGGGCCTTGATCCCATGCACATAGGCTTAGGGAGGAACTTGTTTTTGATTTAGTCAGTAGAGCTTAGTTTAGATTTAGTTTAGATAGACGTTAGAATTTAATTTCTATCTTTTGGACCCTTGTCGGGTATTTTTGGGAACGTGTTCCCAGTGTTTCTTTATTTCTTATCGCTCTTGTATGCGGGAGCATATTTTCGAGAGCGTGTTCCCATTTATTTAGATTATAGGACTATTCAAATTATTTAAATTGCGTGTTAGTTAGTTCGATTAGGTCTGTTTGCTTATTATTGAAAAAAAAAAAAATTCAAACTGCCTCCTAGAAGCTACATATCTATAGGATGATCATCTAGGACTAAATGAGCACCATCTAGTTTATTTTTTTTGCATTGCATACATTATTGCACGAAGAAAGCTGGAGTAAGGTATGTCTTCTCTTGAGCATCAATTACCTGTCATGCATTTACATTGAACCTAAATCTAAGACCACTGAAGTGCTTGAAACAAATTAGTTCAGTTGTCACTTTAAAATTGGGACTGCTAAGAGGTTGGACCTTAAAATTATATGCAAAAGGATCTTGTTTGCGAAATTTCAAAACTCAAAACACGATCGTATATTTCCACACCTGAGACACTGTGCACCTCACACATAAGGACACTAGATAAATTTCTACCTCTCCTCTTTTGCACCACAAGGGAAATTAGTTGGAAATCAACAAGCCTATCCACCAAGTTACTTCGGTTCCTCTTGTGTGGGCTCAATTCGAGACTTCCATCCCTTGTGAGTAGGTTATAGGCACAAGCGAAGGTTGGCCTAGGAAGTGTAATTTTTGCAAAACTTATTTGGCCACCAACTGAACATTTAATTCTAAGACCTACAATATACTAAAAGCAGATCCCACTGGATTTGCATTTGCTTTGACAGTGTTAGAACTCTCTAGGAAGTTTCTGCTTGTGTTCTGAATTCTTTTACATCCTAAGAGAGTTAAAACTATTTTGCTTAAAGAAATGGATCACCCTTACTCCTATCATTTAGATAATCAGAGTCAATACTTCCCATCTTTTAACCAGGATCCCATGCCCTAAGCGTATCCATCCTTTGATGGGTACATTGACAATTCATGGGATCATTCATATTCTTATCCTGGGAGTATTGGCTTAATAACTCCCACTTTTGAGCAGAGCCTAGGAGCTGGATTTTCCAACCCTGAAATCCCTACTTCTATGCAAACACCCAACCCTCCCACCCTTCATGATTTTCTATATCAAGGTTGGACCGATACCGCTAGGCAACCAGAGCCTGAAATTGACTATCCTCCCCAACCTGATAATAGTAGCCTCTCCTCTGTTATGATAGAAATGCAAAAACAACAAAAGGAAATGATGGAATCTATGGGAGAGATGTTGAGGAATAGTCAACAGTTAAATGAAGAAATAAGACAGCTTAGCTACACCCTTTCCAATAATTCTGATCCCTACCCATACGACCAAGATCATGAAAATAATTCTGAGGAAACAAATGACAATAGGGATCCAATTTTATGTAGCTATCACTTAGACTCTCCCAATGAGACACAACCACTAGAGGAGAACGATCATAGTGATTATCCACCTGAGCTATATTGGAGTCAAAAGAAAGGGAAGATGGTACCTCTTAAGGACCTTGACCCCAATGATAGTATTCTCCTTACCCCTACCAACCTGGGTCAAGGTTGTATTGTTCCTATCATTTCCCCTATTGATTATTTGATGGAATCCCATTCTACCCTTAGTGAGCCTACTCCTGACCCTCCACTTAGGGAATCAACACCTACCATTCAGCATCCTGAGGATTTAAATGCACCCACTGAAGGTGACCTTAAGGGAATAGAGGATGAATTAGATCAATTTTGGTCTCAGGGATATGAAGAGTCTATTTTAGAAGACGAGGATGCCCCAATAGAGGAACCTGGACTGAAAATCTGGAGTGTATCACAGGGGAATTATTTATCATTTAAGGATTTACCTCCAAAGGATATAAATAATATGATCAAATCCAGATTCCTCCTTTCTTTTGAGAGTCATCCTCCATCAAAATAGGAGTTGATATTAGAGGAGAACAAACAAAATAGTGAGAAGCCTAGGGGAGACTCTTGGGGACAGAACACATCAATTAAGGATTTATACACCGAGAAGAATAACGAATTCAATGATATAGGCCTACTCCAAAATATTAAGACTAATCCTCCTTTAGGAATAATTGAGGATACTATTCCAACTCCTGTCTTCACTAATGAATCACATATACACCTCAACAAAAATTTGAGTGAACCAAACGAATCCGGGGATGAGCTTAATGATAATGATTCGGATATTTTGACCCTGCCACCAAAGAGTTGTAATTTGGAGTCTACCCTTGATTCAAATATGACTCCGATCATTAATGCTAGACAGGGTAACATGAGGTTGTCTATTACTGCTAGGGAGTATACACAATTTGAATCATTGTTGGAATTGGACCAAACACCTACTAAGCCCTCATTGGACTTAGGCATTACCTTCCAACACTACAAACAACACTTATACTACCTAACTAATCCTTGGCTCAAATCTCTGCTCATGTACATTCTTTTTGGAGAACATATCAGGCCAGTACATCCTCGGGTAGAATGGCGAGTGTGGATTGATGCTTGTACTTTTACTCTCGCCATTCAAGCATTTGAACTAATAATGTTTATATCTTTTAAAACCCGTTCTGTTTTGGAGGATCCTTGTTATCCTTTTCTTATTCCATTTTAGGAGGCCACTTTTCATATTCCCTTTCTTATTCCTAGACCTCCCCAGGTAGCCAACGAGGCTTTCTGCTTTCAAACTTTCTGGCGAGAATTTGGGATTATGTTGCATCATCAGCTCGCCAACATCTGTGGCTACCTGTTTTCTAGGCCCGCACTGTTACACATATTTTTAGGGCCTAACCTTTTTTGTCTGGAACCAGACTTACAGGTTCCTTCTAAGTCTAGCTACTGACAGAAAATGCAACGCATGTTGGGAGGCAACCCAGCGGCCTGAACAACACTGTCATCAGGTGATTTCTTTCCTTTCTCCTCCTATTTTAATTTTACAATGGGACATTGTAGGATTTAGGCATGGGGGGGTTCATTTTGCATTGTAGGAAGTATTCACGCATTTAGGTTAGCATATTAAAAAAAAAAATTTCTCTTTTCTTGGGCTGTTTGGGTTAGTCCCTAGCAAAATATCTGTCATTGGAGGTTTGTCTTCTTGAATTATTTCTTAAGTTTAGAATCCAATACATTTATTTCACATGCACATAGACTTGGTAATGGATCCTTGAGGAAAATAAATAAGCATTTGTAGTCTACTGAACCCTTGGACAGTTAATAGGGAGTCAGGCATACTATCTTCTAGCAGATCCACCCCATATTTGCGAGATGAAAGTAGAGAGATTACTGGTGCGCTAAGTCTAGTGTAAGGACTCTTAAGTTTTAGACAATTAGATGATGATACTTCAGAGTTAGGCGTAGTTTTTACTCTCTGTTCCTATGTGCGTACTTTGTGTAAATTCCTGAGAGTCACTAAATAAGGCAGATAGACAGAGATTGAGTTTTAATAAAGCTATGACTATGGTGGATGGTTATGACATCCTTCATAGAGTCCTCGGCTGAAGGAGGGTAATAGTGTCAAAGGTCAGAAATACGTCTGTCCTATCCATTCCTTCCCGATGCCGAGAATAGGCACTTCCACCAAATAAGCCACGCAATATCCTCTTGACCATCATTATCCCTAATAATGCTTCTTAAATAAAAGGCTGTATCAGGTTGTGTTGATTAATAAAGAAAGAAAAAGAAAAAGAAAAAGAAGAAGAAGAAATAATTAAAAAAAAGAGAAGAAAAAACAATAAGAAAAGAGAGAGAAAAGAAAAAGAAAAGAGTCCATGTTATCTATGTAACATTGTTTCTGAGGCAACAAAACACCTATCGTGATACACCAAATATGACCCATACCTACCTTTCTATATTTCTAATCGCCCGAATACTGGTTGAGGTCTCTAACTTATTTGTAGAGTTATTGGGACTTTAATTGAAGTGTGGATGCCATGTGAGGCACCAAATAGTGAGTACAATTACTGAATCTGGTGAGATTTGTGATCTCAGAAAGAAAAGAAAGAAAAGAGTGAGTGCCCAGGAACATCAAGAGAGCATAGTTGGTTAGCCTCTCTCCGAGTTGACTTGTCTAATAATCTAGAGATCTAGAGTTTGTAATACTAGATTTCATGTAGTACCAGATGAGTGTGTGCCACCAAATACAAATCCACTCAACTCTATATCTCCTACCTACGCCTAAAGTCGGGGTCAAATTCCATATTATCTTCTACTTTATCCCTGAGAGAAGTAGTTGCCTATCCCGACAATAATATTTACCAAGGGTGAGGTACGAACTCCCAATGCGAATTGGCTTTAAACTTGGATCTGTTACTTAGGCTATTATCACATCACATTTGCCTCGATCTCTAAAGCTTTGAAATAAGAAAAGAAGAAATCTTCTAATTACTTCTATTATTTTTTATTTTTGCTAGGGACTAGCAAATCTTAGGCTTGAGGGCATTTGATGACTCCATTTTAATGGGCTATTATTACGCCTAAGTACTTAATTCTAACGTAATATGTTTGTTAATAATTACATTAGGTCATTAAATAAGTACATGCATCATTACTTGAGTTTTTATCTATTTTATCGCATTCTATAATTTAGTATGTAATTATTTTATGTTTTGTTGTTATAGGAATAAATTACAAGAGATGAGGGGGGTGAATTAAATTCTCCCCTCCCCAACAGTCGTCGGCCTCAACTGAGTCTTCCGGCCAGCCTCAATAGCTCCTCAACAGTCGCCAACCAAAATTAGTAAAGGGATTTGAAAATCCCTTGAGAGGCGAAGAGAGGAGATAAAAAAGGGACTTGCACAAGAGAGGAGGGCATCTAGGCTGATCTTCCTCCCCTGGCGGGGATCTTCTCCCTCTCACCACTGTGGAACAATTGCACCCTGTGTTTCAAGCCTGCACCGTGGTCTCTCCGCATCAACTTCCACTGCATGCGTGCGCCCTTGCAGCACCCACAGATGCCGCACCAAGTGCCTGTAGGTGCCGCACCCATTATCCTGTCCATCGCACGTGTACGCACCCTTTCAACTTTGCCAGCACTCGCAGGCGTCGCACCATCATCAGTAGTGCACGACCACAGCACAGGCACAGTGCCCTTGCAGCCATGCGCAGCGCACAACTATGCAGCACGCATAGCGCGAGCACACAATCACGCTCGACTGCGGGCAAGCTGCCATGCGCAGTGCACCTCACACTGCAATGTTCATCTTCTTCCCCAAAGGAACCCATCGCCGGCCGTCCACCCTCACGTGCAGCCACCTCCACGTGCCACGAAGGTTTGCTCCAACAGCGTCATCGACTTCGCCTTGCCCTCACAGGGTCGCCCATGCCCGCGGCAGACCTTCCTGCCATCCATACACCCCCGCACACAAGCCGCCGCTGACAGCATCCAGAGCCTCGATCGCCCACCGCCAGCCACCTCCGTCGACGCCACGACCACCAATGCGAAGCCCACATCCCAACTGATCTACTCCGAGCACAATGCCTCTAGACGTGCCTTCTCCTCCGCGTGTGCACGAGGGGAACAAAATCCCCTATTTTTCTACACTAATACCTCAATTAATATTTACGTTAAATGCCATTGTGGATGTTCCTATTCATTTATTTTAGGCATTACATTATTGAGGTGAATTTGCATAGTCCTCCTTCTACTTCATCTAAATTATTTACATACCTCACATGAATGATTTAATGAAGTGATATTTTGGTAAACAAGTTCTATTCTAGAAGTCAGTATTTACAGTATTTACCAATATCAAGATCACTTGTTAACAAAATATTTTATGGTGGTGATTTTGCATCTAAATATCTACATTCTTGGTTAATTGGTTAAAACGAGCAGTTATGTGAGAAAAAGAATCGCACGAATTAGCATGCACACCTATTGAGTTTCTTGAATAAACGAGACACTATTCACTTGTTTAAATAGGCTAATTGCTCCCTATGGAGACGACCTAACTCTTCGTGGTTAGTTTTGAGAATTATTAAATATTTTTGAAAAGCGATTTTCTATCAAGCGATTACATACGACACATCATTTTATGTTAAAGTTTTCAACGAAAACAAAGATCGCTCTTTCAGTGATGCTTCTAACTCAGGGAATACAAGAACCCTACCTCCCCAACCCATATACCAACCATCCTATGAAAACCCTCCTCAGCATAAGCGTTCTGAGATGGATCAACTTAAAGCCATGATGAAAGCAATGCAAGAGCATTAGAATATGGTCATCCAATCTTAGAATAAGATGATTACTGATATGCAATCCCAAATTGGTCATCTTACTAGGAAGTTACCTAGCTCTTATGAGGAGAACCCAAACGGCAAGGGGGTCATCTTCATGGAGCACGCCCAAGCTGTGACCATGTTGAGGAGTGGAAAGAAAATCGACAAGCCTGATAGCACTCCTACGGTCACCTTTCAGGATTCCCCTCCTACACCCAACCCAACTTCCATCTCCACCAAGGAAGAGCCACACTATTCTCCCTCGCTTGAAATCACCCACCCTAAGGATGTCGTCAGTCCGCCACCCCTCTCTCGCCATGACGACCACTCTACCTAGAAGCCAAGGGTGCCCTATCCAGAGCACCTATCTGCTCCTGGGGAATCTTCTGTGGGCTCATCTGGAGCCAAGCATAGGACGGATGAAATTATGGATACTTTTAGGCAAGTCCATATCAACTTGCCTCTATTGGAAGCTATCAAATAGATCCCGTCCTATGCCAAGTTTCTAAAGGACCTGTGCACCCAAAAGCACCAATCTAGGAGACAGGTCCGAGCCAAGGTCATCCTTCCTGACCATGTTATCTCGATTCTCCAACATGGAATAGCTCCCTAGATGAAAAACCCAGCAGCCCCGTATATTTCAGTGGTTTTAGGTAACCTACACATTGACGAGGCTCTACTCGATCTGGATGCGGGGGTGAACATTTTACCGAGCTCTGTCTATGACATTTTGGGAGGAGGTTAGTTAATGCCTAGTCTAGACATCCTAGATAGATCACTGAAGACACCACGGGGATTACTGGAAGATGTCCTGGTGAGAGTGGAGGACTTCTTCCCTGTTGACTTTCTTGTGCTAGATACTGACTCATCTAATAAGCCCACTAAGCTATCCATTATTCTAGGATGCCCCTTCTTGGCCATAGCCAACGGCTCTATTAATTGTAGATAAGGGGAACTTAAAATGGTCCTTGGGAACAAGAAGATCTAGTTGAATGTTTTTGATACTTACAAGCAATCCGGATTGGAAGATTGTTCCCAGATTAAGGTAGTTGAGAAAATCATTGAAGAGACTACTCCAGCACTCTTATGTAAAGATCCCCTTCAAAAGGTCATATCTAAGGACCATCCTCCGATTAGTAAAGAAACTGAAGGGGATATACCAAAATTAGAAGAGTTGTTGGGGATACACACAGAGTCTTTGTCCCCACCCTAGACCATGAAGGTAGATCCACTACTTGAGGCGGGGGCATCTCAACTTAAACCCTCAATCCAAAAGGCTCCTAAGTTGGAGTTGAAATCCCTCCTGAGCACATTGAAGTATGCTTTCCTTGGCCCTAATGACACGCACCCCGTTAATATCTCATCTGCATTATCTGAATCGCAAGAAGGAGCTCTACTTAAGTGTTTACAAAGGCATAGGGAAGAAATTTCTTGGTCAATAGCTGATATTAAGTGTGTTGATCCCTCCCTTTTCATGCATCATATATTCATGGACGAGTCCGTGAAACCCTTCCGAGACATGCAGGGAAGGCTCAACCCCAATATGCGGGAGGTTGTTAAAAGGGAGATTTTGAAATGGCTGGATGTAGGAATTATCTATCCCATTTCAGATAGTAAATGGATAAATCCTATTCATTTGGTGCCCAAAAAGGTAGGAGTCACTATGGAAGAGAATGACCAAGGAGAGTTGGTAACCACTAGACCCTCAACTGGTTGGAGGTTCTGCATTGATTATTGTCGTTTAAACATGCCTACCCAGAAAGATCATTTCCCCTTACCATTTATCGATCAGATTTTAGAACGACTGGCAGGGAACAAGTACTTCTGTTCCCTTGACGAGTGCTCTAGGTATAATCAGATAGCTGTCTTTCCTAACGATCAGGAGCATAGCACCTTCACGAGTCCGTATGGCACTTTTGCGCTCCACCAAATGCCATTTGGGTTATGCAATGCTCCTGCCACTTTCTAACGATGTATGATGGCTATCTTTTTTGATATGATCGATGAGTTTGTTGAGATTTTCATGGATGATTTCTACATTTATGGCCCATCGTTTGACTTATGCCTTTTGCACCTTGATAAAGTCTTAACCCGTTGCAAAGAGGAAAAGCTGGTGCTTAGCTGGGAGAAAAGCCACTTTATGGTCCAACAGGGCATTATTTTGGGGCATGTAATTTTCGAAAGAGGATTAGAGGTGGATCTTGCCAAAATTGATTCCATCTCTAAGCTTCCATCCCCCACCAATGTTTGTCAAGTTAGATCTTTCCTTGGCCATGCTGGGTTCTTTAGGAGCTTCATTAGAGATCTTAGTAAAATCTCTAAGCCACTCTATGACCTGTTAGCGAAGGATGTCTCCTTCAATTTTCATGATAGATTTGGTGAGGCTTTCCAAGTCTTGAAGAAAGCCCTTATTACCGCACTAATTCTCTAAGCACCAAATTGGACCCTCCCATTTGAGCTAATGTGTGATGCTTCTGATTTCGCAATGGGAGCGGTATTAGGTCAAAGGGTTAATGGCAAACCTCATGTGTTGTATTATGCCAGCAAGACCCTTACGGATCCTCAGCAAAACTACACAGTCACTGAAAAGGAACTTCTTGCTGTAGTATTTGCTTTGGAAAAGTTTTGGTCTTATCTTTTGGGATCCAAGGTTGTGGTGTTCACTGATCATTTTGCCTTAAAGCATCTTCTTGCTAAAAAGGAAACTAAACCTTGCTTAATTCGTTGGATTCTGCTACTCCAGGAGTTCGCTGTAGAAATTAAAGATAAGAAAGGAGTTGAGAATGTGATAGCAGATCATCTACCTAGGATCCCTACTTAGGTATCAACCCCTGCTGGCGATGTTAATGAGACTTTTTCTGATAAGTCACTAATGGCCGTGGAAGCCAAAACACCTTGGTTAGCTGAGATAGTGAACTATCTCGTCATGGGCATTACCCCCAATACTTGGGACAAGCAGAAGCGAGACAGGTTTCTTGCTGACGCTAAATTTTATCAATGGATGGAACCCAAGCTTTTTAGAATAGGCCCTGACCAGCTTTTCTGCCGTTGTGTCCCTGACGAAGAACAAAGAAGTTTTTTGAGTTTTTGGCATGACCTCCACTGTGGAGGACATTTTAGAGGAAGAAAGACTGCACATAAGGTTCTCCAGTCTGGCTTTTGGTAGACCATATTATTCTGAGATTCACATACATATGCGGGCGCATGCCTATGTTGCCAGCAAATGGGAACCATCGGAAAAAGGGACGAGATGCCTATGCAACCTATTTACCCAGTTGAGATCTTTGATATTTGGGGCATCGAGTTCATGGGTCCCTTTCCTGTGTCCTTCAGATATGAATACATCCTTGTGGTTGTGGACTATGTATTGAAAAGGATAGAAGTGGCGTGATTTGTAAAAGCGGGTTTTTAAAGTCATTGTAACACGCGAAATCGCATGCGCTTTTAAAATTTATAGCCTAGATAGTGGGGTATCTAGGGTCATCCAAGGAGGTAAGTTGCAAATCAAAAGCCCTTTCTTTAAAGATGGAACTCAACTTTCTTTTTGGTGTTTTATATACATATGATTTTTTTTTTGGTTTTGAAATAACGAGAACAGGATCGGTTTGTTGATAGCAAGAAAATTCTCTATACTAATCCACCACACTAATATTATAGTGACAAGTAGAACCTCTCCCTAAGCTCACTTTAGGCATTTAGAGGCCTAGAGTAATTAGGGAGAGCGAGGGAAAAAGGTTAAACGAGAATTCTACAACACTATGCAACAAAAAGATTAAAGAAGGCAACTTTGATTAAAGGAGAGAGTGTTTTACAAAAAATCCTAGTAGATGAATGCTTCTACTACTAGATAATTGCAACAAAGAAAATAAAACACAAATCTTCCTGAATTGTTGGTGAAGAGGGGAAGCTCCTTGCTCCAAGCCTAGTGGCTCCTAGGCTTGAAAAGGGCTCCTCCTTCTCCTTCCTTGAAAATGGTGTCCTCCAAGGTGGAGGCTACCACCTCCAATGATCTCATCTAAGGGTGGCGTGTACCACCCTTGCTCCTCCTTGCCTGGCCATCCTCCTAGTGGTGGAGTCCTCCTCCTCCTTGGAGTGGCACAAGGGAGAAGAAAGAAGGGGAAGAAGGCACCAAAAGGGTGAGTAGGATGCCCCCTTAAACGCTTCGCTTCTTCTTCTTCCTTGGCCTTGAATTGTGGTGGGTGTAATGTGGAATTAAACTAATGGGAGGATGGGAATTATGTGGTGGGAGGGTAAGGTATTTATAGGATGGGAAGGGGGGTGGTTATGGTGTTTTTTTTGGAGGGAAATGAAGGGGTGCTTGGATATTTTTGGAGGGAAAAATGGGAGGGAAATGAAGAGGTGCCGTGGTTTTCCCTCCAAAAATACCTTCTAGAAGGCATTGATTTTGGAGGAAAAAATGGACGGTGGAGATGAGTTTTGATGGTGGATGTAGGGTGGTGATGGAAGGGATAGTTGGCACGAAAATAAACTAGGAGTATGTGGTCTTTTTGCTAGAGCTTAGCTAGTAGGGTAGTAGGTTTTGGTGCCGTGGAGGTGGACTAGCTAAGCTAAGCTAGCTTGGCTAGCTCAGCTAGTAGGCAGTAGGGTTGGAGGAATTTGGAGCTAGGGTTTGTGAAGAGGAGCTCGACAGAAGAAGTTCGGAGCTGAACTAGAGCTGGCAGCTGCAGAAGAGGATGGCATGGAGCTACTTTAGCTGGCTTAACTTGCTAGTTCTTTGCTAGCTACTAAGCCAACCTAAAGTAAGCTGGCTTCTGCCACAAAGAGCTGAGGTGATCTAAGTCTGGTGCTCCCGGGGAGGATCAAGCTGGTTAAGGTAGCTAAGGTAGCTTAGCTCAACTAAGTTGAGCTAAGCTGAGTCCCCGGGAGCTGGACTTGAGCTTCCTGAGCTGAAATGAAGTCATCTTCAACTGGCTAGAGTTGAGTGGAGCTGGATGTAGCTGGACTTGAGCTGGGGTGAACTCTAGACAACTCATCTTAGCTAGCTAGAGCTCCCTGTGGACTAATGGGAGCTGAGATGAGCTAGACTCAGCTAAGTTGAGCTGGATTTGAGCTGACCTGAGCAAGGGTGAGCTAAGATGAGCTCTCTTGAGCTGTCATTCAGCTGAGATGAGCTGAATGGAGCTAGGATGAGCTAACCCTAGCTCAAGTGAGCTAAATTCCAGCTATGATGAGCTAGATCAAGCTAAGTTCTAGCTGGTAAGAGCTTCTCCTTCACCAGCTGCCTTCTTGAGTGCTAGGGTTGTAGGGATCTGGCAATCTGTATATCCCTAACACTCACAAAAACACATTAAAAAGTCAACAAAGTTGCAATGCATGCCTAGCCTAATTAATGCCTAAATGTCACCCAAAAAACCAGTTTATAGAGCAAAATCCTAAGAGTTAGGTTTGTTTTAATGCATAAGAATGATGATAAACTGGAATTTATTACACTCCTATGCTTATCTTTTGCTAGTCTTTTAGCAAAACTTAAATTTTTACAAAATGGAATTTCTAGGAAATCTAAATTTTTTTAACTTTTGAGGAGAAAAAAGATTATGGGACCTTGGTTGATCTAAACATAGGAGGCATGGGATTTGTTAAAGATAAACATCAGGATTTATTTTTGGATCCAAAAATTAGACAAAAATGGGATCAATATATCCTTCAAAAAATTCACAGATTAACCCCTTGTGAATTCAGATGACTTGAAATTCTTGTTTTTAGGATTTTGCTGGCTCTTGAATCTGATTCGCAACTTACAATAACCTTTAAAACCTTCTGTTTGTGCTTGTGAAAAGCCAACATTTATAAGGGCGCATTTTTGGTTTCAAACTTCTTTTTTTTTGTCTCCCAAGCTTATTTCTAGCTTAGTCTTACAACAGATGTGTCGGAATCATCATTCCCATCACCAATCCTCGAGGGGGCTCTGGTGCCAGTACTTCAGGATAGCACTGAGCACTGTCCATGGCACCACCCAGGAGCTCACAACCCCAAAACACAATGCGGTGTAAAGGGGTGCTCCAAGCAAACTCAAGCTCTTGCTCTGACACTATAGGTAGAGCACCGTCAAAGATACTTGAGCTGCTAAAATGCGCTTTAATGCTCCGTCTAAAGATATGAAATATAGATATGAAGCAGCGTCGAGGCGGTAACATGTTGATATCGCATCCTCAAAGGAGACATTTTCCTCCTTCTCAGCGGTGGGAACTCAAACCAATGATCTGCTTCAGACTTTTTACTAAGTCCAAAAAAGGGGTTTTTTTTTCTAATTTTAGTGATTTTTAGGTGTTGGCTTGTGTGTGAAATTTGACACAAGAATTTTTGCAAGAAATACAAGTTTTTGAATTAGAAACTAAGCCAGATACTTTCCATGTTACAAAAGAGGATCAAGTCACCTGAACTATCACGAGCTCAGGTGGAATTTTTTAGAAGGATATCTGATCTAGTCTAAAAGTAGACCCTGAAATTCTAATGATCAGATCTACATCCTCATCCCTAGTTTGTTAAATATTAAATCCCATTGCACCAAAAGTGAGATTTTCAACCTTAGTCCCGATTTGAAATTTTCCCTCAAAAAGTTTTCAATATTTTTTTTGGGTATGCAAGTAGGAAAATAAAATGACTAAAGAAAAATGCATGTTTTTAGGTTTTGAAAATCCTAAATTGATCATCAAAATTTTAAAAGCACCCCCTCATGTTTATGATATGCAGTGTCCACATGCATTAGGAGAGAAAAGGGATCACCTTAGTGAAGGGCAGTCAGGTTTAGGATGGTCAAAACCTGAAGAAGGAAAGGAAAAAAGAAAGCAGTAAAAATGATGGGTTATGGTCAAAACCTGGAGAAAGAAAGGAAAAAGGAAAGCAGGAAAAATGATGGGTTACCTCCCATCCAATGCTATCTTTTACGCCATTCAGCCGGGCGGGAAGGTATTCACGGAAGATGGAAAATCATGTAAATAATTGGACACTTGAATGTCCTCAAGAAATGTGTTTTCCTCAAGATCCCTGAAAATATAAATGGTAAAGAAATCGGGATCAAAATGAAATGGAAAAATGGAAGAATGACCCAGATCTGGCCATGGTTTATGTAAAATGCCAGACTCTAGTGGGTCGAGTGATAAGCCCAATGGAAAGGGAGGGGGAAAGGATTCAAAGAGATGTAGGGTGGGTGAAGTTAGTGTGGATGTTTTTTGTGAAAAATCAGGAAGATTGAAAGAGTAAAAGTTAAACCCTAGTTGATCTGAAAAGTCTCTGACCACAAAATCATCCTTAGAATAGGAATCAATAAAATCTAGATCCATGGTGGTCAAAGCTGAGTAGGATTTGATCAACAAAGATTTCTCACAAATTGCTTCCGTTGTATTATCAGTGTCCTAAAAAATTTTATGATCGATGGACCTCTTGGAATCTTGAAATAAATCTAATGAGAAAATCTGGTTACCGCAACTTATATTCATTTTCCAAGAATGAGAGTTGATATTAACTTTTGCAGTAATCAGAAGGGGTCTTCCAAGATTGGTATTAGTGAGAGCTACAGGTACCTCTATGTCAAGGACCAAAAAATTTACCAAATTTAGACAATTCCGGACCTTGACAATATGATCCTCAATGATTCCCCACGGTTGAATGATAGATCGACTCCCAATTGAAATTGAACCTTAGTAGGTTTAAAATAACCAAATTGAGATTCCTCCAATATGACCAGGGGAATGATACTAATGGAGGTACCTAAGTCATGAGGGGCTCAAAAAAAAGTGGTGTCATTTATGACAACTGAGATGAGAGATGCGCCCGGGTCCTTTTTTATGAGAGGCAACTTGCTCTAAATAACTGAGTTTGTTGTCTTAGAAAGGATCACCCTTCCTAGATTCTGAGCCTCCCCTATTGGAGTAAAGTTTTCTTTCAAAAATTTAGCAAAGGCAGGGGTGGCATCTAGGAGGGTGATATTCCTCTCAACTTGCTCAAATAAGTCCAAAAGATCTTGGTGAGAGGGCTCTGATTTCTAATCAAAAAGATTGGATGGCAGTGTTTGAGAGTGAGAAATAGGATTTGAATCAAGTGCTTTTGATATTTCTTTTTCTTCTTCCTGAGGGGGGTTAGGAGAGTAGATTTGCATAGGTTGAGAGTGGGTTTCATCAATCTGATTTGAAGACCCTAAATCAGTGGTGGTTTTCCCACTCTCAATGTAACTGCATGCGCAATTTGGTTATCATTAGGAGGAAGTAGGGGGGTCTGTTGTTGGTAGAAACCAGATTGGTGCTGAGATATCGGGTTAATAGGAGGCCGAATAGTGTGGTTTTGATGTTGGTGTCCACCTAGGTGTTGGTTCCTGTGATTGACAAAGTTTGGTGTGGGCTGGGATGGTGAGTGTCCTGTAGGTCTTTGGCTTGAAATAACCCCAAATTGATCATTGAGATTATTAATAGCACAGGTTATTTCTGTTGTTTTTCTTTGCATATCCTGCAGGGTTTTCAACATCTGGGCATTGATGTCTTCTTGAGATGGCCCAAATTGATAAGTTGATTTTGAACCATGCCCTCCAAATATGTTTTGTTGTTGGTGAGGAACTGGATTGGTCCAGGAGAGAGTCGTATAATTCCATAAGTTAGAGGAATTTTGCAATTACTCCTGGAAGGTGGAGACATTTTGAGTGGGGTAATGATTTGGATAAGTATAGTTCCTCGTTGAACCATAGAAAGCCTCAGAATAATGATTTTACTCAGCATGGGTCGTATGCAAATTTTGACTCTTTGGGATGTGAGAAGGGGTGAGATGTGGAATGTGTGGAGCTTGGGTAGGTATGGCAAGACTCCCTTGGTTGGCTAGGTTTGTTAAATCCTTATGCAACTATTGTTGCTTAACTTGTAGCTAAGCCATAATGGAATAGAAATTAGCTGGGGGGGCTGATTAAGAAGCTCTTGGGTGGCAAGATTAGGGAAAGAATAATTAGCATGTAGGTTAGAGGACCAATTTTGATTTTCCATTTTTAAAGAAGAGGAAGAATGTAGGAAAAGTCTTTTTGGGGAGGCAAAATCAAGTGGTCCCCCCAAGTGTGGAGTTTTGGACCGTCGCCCGTGCAAAATGGAAGAAATGGAAGGGGAGGAGAAGAGATGGAGATGAAAGTGTGCAAACGAACAATCAAAATTCTAGACTTAACCTAAATGTGACTCCCTAAAAAAACCTAAGACTTGGTCTACCTAGGAAATAAGTAATCACTAGTGAATACCCATTCTGTCAACAAATCTAGCCAAGTTGTTTAAGGGGAGGTTTGGGCCCAAGCACTTCCTAGGAAATCCCCTGGTCGTTTGACACGGCCCCTTAGCCTGAACACCAGATATAGATGACAGAATTGATATTAACTAGAGAATACTTAAGACCTAGATAGCAAGCCTAAGTTGATGAAACCTTATGGGCCAAGTTGCTACTTATTTTAATTAGGTCTAGGATAATAAAGCGCACATGGAATGTGGAGGGCATTGATTTGGGTATTGCCCTGTTATTTCAATTTGTATGTGTGTGTAAGAATTAGAAGTTGATTCCAATGAAAAACAAGTTGTCACACAATTTTTGTATTTCTGTCTTTTCGGATTCAATTTAATTTAATGTGTTTTAGGGTTTCTCTTTTTAAATGTTCAAACAAGTTTGAATCTTCCACAATCAAAGGAAAACAAGTTGTATTGGTGATGGTCAATTTCCTTTAAAAGTGGTTTTCTAGAAATACAAAGGAAAACCCTAATGCAATTTGATCATAAGGCAGAAAATTACTACCAATGAGTTATTTTTAGGCTTTCTGTAATAAGTAGTGGCCCAAACAATTCAAACAACACCACTACATTGAAGAAAATAAAACAAGGATTCCAGAAAAATTTTTTTAAAGATTTTAAGAATTTGTTTGGTAATTGTTTCGAATTTTTATTTGTGCTAGTGTCAAAATTCAGAAATGATACCCATGGGTATTTTAGACTTTCTATACCACCATCGAGCTCAAAAAATTTTGGTGATTTTATATGATGTTTGAAATTTCACAAGGATTCCAAAAAGCTAAATTTCATAAACATTGGCCAAGTAAAAAAAACCTAGAAATTTACGGACAGTAACAAATAGGAAGAATAAAGGGTGTGGCTCCTATGTAGTCCATGAATTTTTAAAAATTAAATACAAAATCAATTGATCTGAAATTCGGAAAAAAATGTTCCCTACTTGATTTAGAATCCCTGAGTAAAATTTCAAGATTTTAGGAGGCTTGTGGTGTCAGGAATTGATTTTTCAAGTCTGGATAGAAATCTGGACCCGAAAAGTAGAATACCAACACTTGAATCGGAGTGGTGTTTAATGAAGCATACAAGTAAACAATGAATTTTAAACTTCACCACTCCACTTAATTAAGTCTTTAAAGGTCCTGAAAGCCAAGTTTAATATATTTTGGTAGTCTTTTAATGCTTTATGTGACAAGATAAAGGGAAAAAACCTAAATCCATGGGAAGACAAGGGATTTGAGTTCTTTCCAGAATTCCCGCTTGCTTCCTGTAGTTCCTGCACACACGAGAGAGAAAAAAACAGAAGGGGATGAGATCTACTTCAACCAAGAGAAAAGTGATAGAGACAAAGCCATGCCTCCCTGGAAACGGTGCAAAAAAGTGACTGCATTTTGGCGTGATTTGCAAAAGTGGGTTTTTAAAGCCATTGTAACACGGGAAATCGCTTGCACTTTTAAAATTTATAACCTAGATAGTGGGGTATCTAGGGTCAACAAAAGAGGCAAGTTTGCAAATCAAAATCCTTACTTTAAAGATGGAACTCAACTTTCTTTTTGGTGTTTTATATATATGATTTTTTTTTGGTTTTGAAATAATGAGAATAAGGCTGGTTTGTTGATAGCAAGAAAATTCTCTATACTAATCCACTACACTACTATTATAGTGACAAGTAGAACCTCTCCCTAAGCTCACTCTAGGCATGTGGAGGCCTAGTGATGAGTCCATTTTAATGGACTAATATTACGCCTAACTAACTTTAATTATATCTTTTAAGTTTGTTAATAACTATATTAAGTTATAGAAGGGTTGCATGCATCATGATTTAGGTTTACTTTTATTCTATAACTTAATATGTTCTTTTTATTTGCAGGAATAATACTCAAAAAGACCAAGGGTGGGGCGATAAATATTCCCAACACATTTCTGATAACAGCCGTAACTTCCCCCTGCAGATTGGGTGAATCTTCTGCCGCTCTTCCTCAACAAATAAGGACAGAAATAGTTAAGGGATTTGAAAATCCCTTAACTCACGCATGCGCAAAGGGGAGCAGTTAAAAGAAGAGCGGGGAAAGAGGAAGAAATCATCCAGGAAGAGAAGAAGTGTGCACTGTGGTCCATCTTCCCCCTTGCAGGGAAGAACCTCACCAAGCGCTCGCACCCTCCAGCCTCTCCAGCCAGTTGAGGGCGTACACCCGCGCACCCATCCCTTTGGAAGGCCCTGCTGTAGACGCCACACCGCATCACCAACTGCACACAACTGCGTGCCTCTACCGCACAAGATCTCCCTCCAGCCGCGCCTAAAGGCGTTGTGTGCCTTCACCTCCATCTGTAGGCACGCCCGTCACCAGCCAGCCGCAGGCGCTCGCCGCACGCCCCACCGCTCACTTCCCTTTAGCGCCATCTATAGGCGCCTGCACCAAGCCTTCCCACAGCCGCTCCAACCTCGGCAAGTGCCTGCAGCCATCTGCCCGCGTGCCTTCCTCCTGCCTCTCCAGCGCACCAAGCCCACACGCAGCCAACTGCAGGCGCTGCGTGCAGACCACCTCCCCCTCACAACGCCCTCTCATCCTCCCGCGTGCCTTCCTGCAGGCGCACCTCCTTTCACAGCGCCTCTGCACCGCACTGCAGCAATGCACCCGCAGGCGCTACCTTTGCCACCTGCAGACCGCATGCCCACACGCCTGCCTTTGCACCCTTCACCTCAAGCATGCGCACTCTCGCACGCCACCAGCCGCAGGTGCTGCGTGCACCTTCATCCTTCAACAGAGCCAATAGGCCGATGCTCCGGCCACCTCCGTCGATGCCGCTTCCACCATCTGAGAGCCCTCGTCCTCGCCGTCCTCCTGAGCCTCTCCAAAGTCCCGCCGGTTCTCTCTTTCTCTCGCGAGGAGGAGAGAGCAAAAAAGCTCTGTTTTCCCACCAATTAGTATTTACATTCAGTAACTTTGCCACATAATTTCATTTTATTTATTATTATTATATTGTGGCAGAATTGCGCTTGAAAACTCATAGTTCCATATAATTGCATGATATTGATATTCACTAGTTTGAAGATTGATTTCTGCACTTAACTTAAGTACTAATTTTCTCTAGTGTACATCATGTGAAAATTGCATAAATTCATCATAAATTTATTGAGTATTTCTGTGAGGGAAAATTGCACATATACCCTTATCTTATCGAGTTATTGTAAATCTACTTTCCTTTTCATTTTAAGTCAGATTTGAATAGGGATTTTGCACTATCCGAAATAACATTAAATAATTAAGTATTTATTGCATAATTGCCTCCCTGTGGACACGACCTGCTCTTCTGCAAGTGGTTATTTTTATTATTTTTGATTAGTCGATTTTTCCACCACTTAAATACTATCACGCAAAGCGAAAAGTCGTCTTTCAAATTGGCACCGTTGCTAGGGAGGCAATAGACACAATAGATTTACTTTATTGTTTTAAATCTTCTGAGATGCGAAATTATCTAATCATTTTGATTATTGTGCGAGGAATCTAATTAAGGCTACGAGGTGCAACAGAGCGGAGACAGCAACCACAAGTTAAGCCACACGAGGAAAAGGCGAAGGAGACCAAGATCCTATTTCGCAGAGGATTCTCCTTCATCACAAATTTAATTCTGTCTTTTCGCCCTTGTAGTAATTGGGGCTGAATTTTTGGGGGTTTGTCCCCGCATTCTTTAGCTACTAGGGCTTACAATATTTTTGGTGCATGCGTGATTATATTTTCTACTTGCTTACTTTTAAAAACCAATAAAGAAAATATCGAGCTACCTATTTAGAAGTTGCATGCCCTTAGGTGCGCGCATTTAGGGGTGATTGAGTAGCACATTAAATCTTATTATTGCATTGCAAGCATATTAGCATAAAGATTGCTGGAGACAGGTATATCTTTCTAACTTTTGCATCCAGCTCCTGTTCACGCATTTGCATTCAAATTTAAATTCAAGACCACCAAGTTGTTTGAATTTACTAATTCAGTGGTCACATAACTAAAAGTGGAACTAATAATCAGATTCAACCCTAAAAGCAATTCACATTTGATCTGATTCTAGGGGACTTATCTGCGATTTCAAAAGAAATTACAAAGATTTACGGTGTGTTGCACACTTTTGACACTGAGCATGCACATTAGGCACCGCACTAAGGCTCTATCCCTTAAGGCTATAGGCACCGATATCTTTATCCGTGCAGACCCTCCTATTATGCTTTGTGGTGGTGGTGATACTATCTTTTGATCAAGAGTTTTGATACTCCACGAAGGGGGACACCCGTTAAAGAAACAAAAGGGTAGTTAAGGGGCACAGCATACGCATCACCTCAAAGGAAGGGTTCACCCTACTTGCATCCCTTTGTTTGTCCTTGGAGTAACTTCTCACTTGATCACCTGGGAGTATCATCCAAGCAAAGTATAGGTCCGAGGGCACTCGAAGGTTGAATTAAGGCACGTAATTGCAGTGAAAAACTTGTTTGGCCATTTATATTAACTAATTCAACTTCCACAATAAAGAAGTTTAAGATTTCAAGTCCACACCCCTCTTATACCACTTACGTTGGAACGGAGGGATAAGTCTTGATCTTTTGACTTATCTTTGGAGTGGAGGTTTGACTTACTCAATAAAAAAAAAAATTCTGAATTGTGTTTTGTATGCTTGGTAGATGCTCTCTTGAGGGTAGTCTAGTGTTTGATCCTGAGCCTGAGAGAATTCTTAGGAGTGCTCACCTAGGAGAAGAAAAAGAAGGAATGGCTGAGCAAGGTGCAAATCAACAAAGGACCCTAAGGGACTATTTTATTCCTACTAACCAACCTACACAAGCACTAAGACGACCGACAGGGGATAATCTGTATGAGATCAAGAGTAGTACCATATCTTTATTGCCCTCTTTTTATGGTACTACTAGGGAGGACCCCTACCGACATTTGGAGGAATTCACCGAGGTCTGTTCCACAGTGAAGCTCTAGGGATTTACTGATGAAGCCCTGATGAGGACTCTATTTCCTTTCTCCCTAAAGGATAAGGCCAAGCACTGGTATCATACCCTCGATGCAAGGGTAAATGATTGGGCTACCCTTAAGGGAGAATTTTTAAAAAAATATTTTCCTATGAGTAAAACCAACCATTATAGAAGAGAGGTTATAGGTTTTACTCAACAAGAAGGGGAGCAATTTCATGAGTCTTGGGAGCGCTTTAATGACCTTCTTAGGTTATGCCCCCACCATCAAGTGCCAAGATGGCAGATGGTCGAAAGGTTCTATAACGGATTATCTGAAAGACAAAGGCAAACCATTGATGCAGCCTGTGCAAGAACCTTCATGACCAGAACTGAGGATGAAGCGTGGGCATTATTTGAAACTTTAAGCGACAACTCCATACATCTGTCCTCTGCCTATCAAGAAAGAAAACCATCAATCTTGCAGAGGAAGATAGAGGCCCATGAAGCTGGGGCTTCTCAGGATTTGGCTTATCAGATTCAACTATTGAATAAAAACTTTGATAGGCTTTTAGTAAACCCCGACATGAACTCGCAAGCTGCCTCTATTTTTTAGGCTTCAAGAGAATGCTCCATTTGCCCAAGCACAATGCACGCCACTGCGGAGTGCCATCAGGCAAACCAATTCCCTGAGTTGATTCAGGCCGACTTGAACGCGGCCCAAGGTTTTTGCCCTCTCGTAATAATGCTTACTCCAACACTTATAATCCAGGGTGGCAGAACCATCCAAACTTCTCTTGGAAGAAAGCTGATGCTTCTAACTCAAGAAATACAAGACCCTTACCTCCCCAGCCCACATACCAACCTTCTTATGAAAAGCCTCCTCCGAATAAGCCATCTGAGATGGATGAACTGAAGGCCATGATGAAAGCAATGCAAGAGCATCAGAATATGGTTATCCAATCTCAGAATAAGATGATTACTTATATGCAATCCCAAATTGGTCATCTTACTGAGGCAGTTAGGCAACGTGATCCAGGGAAGCTACCTAGCTCTTCTGAGGAGAACCCTAAGGGAAAGGGGGTTGTATTCAGGGAGCACGCCCAAGCAGTAGCCGTGTTGAGGAGTGGAAAAAAGTTTGACAAGCCTGATAACACTCCAACGGTTACATCTCATAATTCCCCTTCCGCACCTGACCCGACTTCCATCTCACCCGAGGAAGAGTCACACCACTCTCCCTCACAAAAAATCACCCACAATGAGGATGTCGTCCTTCCACCACCCCTTTCCCGCCATGACGACCCCTCTACCCAGAAGCTGAGGGTGCCCTATCCAGAGTGCCCATCTACTCTTGGGGAATCTTCTGTTGGCTCGTCTGGAGGCAAGGATAGGACGAAAGAGATTATGGATACTTTTAGGCAAGTCCAGATTAACTTGCCTCTGTTGGAAGTGATTAAACAGATTCCATCCTATGCCAAGTTTCTGAAGGACTTGTGCACCCAGAAATGCCGAACTAGGAAACAGGTCCAAACCAAGGTCATCCTGCCTGACCATGTTAGCTCGGTTCTTCAGCATGGAACACCCCCCAAAATGAAAGACCCAGGGGCCCCGTATATTTCAATGGTTATAGGTAACCAACACATTGACGAGGCTTTGCTCGATCTGGGTGCGGCGGTAAACATTCTACTGAGCTCTGTCTATGACCTTTTGGGAGGAGGAAAGCTGAAGCCTAGTCTAGTAATCCTCCAGGTTGCAGACAGATCACTTATGACACTGCAGGGATTGTTGGAAGATGTCCTTGTGAGAGTGGAGGATTTCTTCTTCCCTATTGACTTTTTGGTACTTGATACTGACCCATCTAATAAGCCCTCAAAGCCATCCATTATTCTGGGATGCCCCTTTTTGGCCACAGCCAATGCCTCCATAAATTGTAGATCTGAGGCACTTAAAATGGGCTTTGGAAACAAGAAGATCTAGTTGAATGTTTTTAATACTTACAAGCAACTCGGATTTGAAGATTGTTCTTAGATTGAGGTCATTGATGAAATAATTGAAGAGACTACTCCAGCACTCTTATGTAGAGATCCCCTTCAGAAGGTCATATCTCAGGAACATCCCTCGATTATTAAAGAAACTGAAAGGAAAATGCCCGAACTAGAAGAGTTACTGGGGGTACACACTGAGTCTCTGTCCCTACCCTGGACTGTGAAGGTAGATCCGCTGCTCGAGGTGGGGTCATCTCAACTAAAACCCTCAATCCAGAAGGCTCCTGAATTGGAGTTGAAACCCCTCCCGACCACATTGAAATATGCTTTCCTTGGCCCTAATAACACGCTCCCCGTTATTAGCTCGTTTGCATTATCTGAATTGCAGGAGGGAGCTCTGCTTGAGTGTTTACAAAGGCATAAGGAAGCAATTGCCTGGACAATTGCTGATATTAAGGGTGTTGATCCCTCTCTTTACATGCATCATATATACACGGACGAGTCCGTGAAGCCTTTCAGAGATATGCAGAGAAGGCTCAATCCTAATATGTAGGAGGTTGTTAAAAAGGAGATTCTGAAATGGCTGGATGCAGGGATTATCTATCCCATTTCAGATAGTAAATGGGTCAGTCCAATTCACGTAGTTCCAAAAAAGGCAGGAATCACTGTGGAGGAGAATGACCAAGGAGAATGGGTGGCCACTAGACTCTCAACTGGTTGGAGGGTCTGCATTGATTACCACCGTTTAAACACGGCTACCCAGAAAGACCATTTCCCTTTACCGTTTATCGATCAAATTTTTGAACAATTGGCATGGAACAAGTACTTTTATTTTCTTGACAGGTACTCTAGGTACAATCAGATAGCCGTTTTTCCTGATGATCAGGAGCGTACCACCTTCACGAGTCCTTATGGCACTTTTGCGTTCCGTTGAATGCCATTCGGGTTATGTAATGCTCCTGCCACTTTCCAATGTTGTATGATGGCTATCTTTTCTGATATGATCGACGAGTTTGTTGAAATTTTCATGGATGACTTCTCCATTTATGGCTCGTCGTTTGACCTTTTGCCTTTCGCACCTTGATAAAGTCTTAACCCGTTGCAAAGAGGCAAAGTTGGT
Organism: Thalassia testudinum; assembly: GCA_037157565.1. Lineage (NCBI taxonomy): Eukaryota > Viridiplantae > Streptophyta > Magnoliopsida > Alismatales > Hydrocharitaceae > Thalassia > Thalassia testudinum. The sequence continues at coordinate 116,669,634 of JAZHRO010000073.1, forward strand.
GCTTAGCTAGGAGAAAAGCCACTTTATGGTCCAGCAGGGCATTGTGTTAGGGCATATAGTTTCTGAGAGAGGATTAGAGGTGGACATCACAAAAATCGATTCCATCTCTAAGCTTCCATTGCCCGCCAATGTTCGTCAGGTTAGATCTTTCCTTGGCCATGCTAGATTTTATAGGCGCTTCATTAGAGACTTCAGTAAAATCTGTAAGCCACTCTGCGACCTACTAGCGAAGAATGACTCCTTCGATTTTGATGATAGATGTGGCGAGGCTTTCCAAGCTTTGAAGAAAGCCCTCATTACCGCACCGATTCTCCAAGAACCAAATTGGACCCTCTCATTTGAGCTTATGTGCGATGCTTCTGATTTTGCAGTGGGAGCGGTCTTAGGTCAAAGGGTTGATGGCAAACCTTGTGTGCTGCATTATGCCAGCAACACCCTTACAGATCCTCAGCAAAACTACACGGACACTGAAAAGGAATTACTTGTTGTAGTATTTGCTTTGGAAAAGTTTCGATCTTATCTTCTAGGATCCAAGGTTGTGGTGTTCACTGATCATTCAGCCCTTAAGCATCTTCTGGCTAAAAAGGACACCAAACCACGCCTAATTCGTTGGATTCTGCTACTCCAAGAATTTGACCTGGAAATTAAAGACAAGAAAGGAGTTGAGAATGTGGTAGTACCATTTGTCTAGGATTCCTATTGAGGCATCAAACCTTGCTGGCGGTATTCAAACTTTCCCTGATGAGTCTCTAATGGCCGTGGAAGCTAAAACTCCTCGGTTCACTGACATAGTGAACTATCTGGTCACTGGCATCACCCCCAGTACTTGGGATAGGCAGAAGCGAGACAGTTTTATCGCCAATGCTAAATTTTATCACTGGGAGGAACCCAAGCTTTTTAGAATAGGCCCTGACCAGCAGTTTCGCCGTTGCGTCCCTGATGAGGAACAAAGAAGTGTTCTGGGTTTCTGCCATGACCTCCATTGTGGGGGACATTTTAGTGGGAAGAAGACTGCTCATAAGGTTCTTCAGTCTGGTTTTTGGTGGCCCACATTATTCTGAGATGCACATACGTATGTGGGCGCATGTCTACATTGCCAGCAGACGGGAACCATTGGAAAAAGGGATGAGATGCCCCAACAACCTTTCCTCCTTGTTGAAATCTTTGATATTTGGGGCATTGACTTCATGGGTCCCTTTCCTGTGTCCTTCGGATATGAATACATCCTTGTGGCTGTTGACTATGTATAAAAATGGATAGAAGCCATCCCCACGTGAACCAATGACCATTCCATGGTCTTAGGCTTTGTTAAGGCTAATATCATTTCTCGGTATGGGTGCCCAAGGACAATCATAAGTGATGGAGGACCTCACTTTAAGAATGTACACTTCACAAGACTACTCCAAAATTTGGGAGTCAACCACATGATAGCCACACCTTGTCATCCCTAAACGAGTGGACAAGTTGAAGTGTCTAATAGGGAGACTAAGCGAATTTTAGAAAAAACTGTCAGGCCTGATCGGAAGGATTGGTCTAAAAAACTAAATGGCACTCTTTGGGCCTATAGAACTGCATATAAGACCCCCTTGGGCTTGTCTCCTTTCCGTCTTGTCTACGGAAAGGCATGCCACCTTCCCGTTGAAATCCAACATAAAGCTTATTAGGCCATTAAAAATGTTAACTTAAATCTGGATAAAGTGGGAAAAGCACGTATGTTAGAATTAAGTGAGCCTGAGGAGCTTCATAATGAAGCTTATGAAACTTCTCAAGCTTACAAGCAACGTACAAAAGTCTTCCATGACAAGCACATCATTAGAAAGACTTTTGAGCCCAACCAGTGGGTCTGGCTTTTCAATTCTAGACTTAAACTATTTCCTGGAAAGCTCAAGTCCCGTTGGGATGGGCCATACGTTGTTATCAATACCTTCCCTCATGGAGCTGTAGAGATTAGGAACCCTATTTCAGGTGCGAGCTTTAAAGTAAATGGCCAGCGACTTAAACCGTATATTACTCTTTTAGATGGCCAGGTTTTGGACACACTACGGCTTGAGGAGCCTTAGCTCCTCCCACTCTCCTCCTCAGGTGATATTCTTCTATGTCAGTATTTTTCCAATGAGGACATTGTCAGTCTTAGGCATGGGGGGGTATAACCTGAGAATGTTTATAGTGTTTATAGCATTTATAAATATTTGCATACATATTTATATATATTAAAAAAAATTCTTTTCTTGAGCTGATTGGGTTAGTCCCTAGCAAAACACCTTTGTTATTGGAGGTTTTTCTTCCAAAATTATTTCTTAAGTTTAGAATCCAGTATAATTATTTCACGTGCACGTTGATTTGGCAATGGATCCTTGAGGAAAACCAATAAGCATTTGTAGTCCACTGAACCCTTGGACAATTCATAGAGAGTCAGGCATACTATCTTCTAATAAATCCACCTCATATTTGTGAGAAGAAGTAGAGAGATTACTGGTGTGTTAAGTCTAGTGCAAGGACTCTTAAGTTCTGGATAATTAAATGAGGATACTTCAGAATTAGGCATAGTTTTCACTCTCTGTTCCTGTGTGCATACTTTGAGTGAATTCCTGAGAGTCACCAAATAAGGCAGATACACAGAGATTGAGTCTTAATAAAGCTATAACTATGGTGGATGGTTACGACCGTCCTTCATAGAGTCCTCAGCTAAAGGAGGGTAATTATGTCAAAGGTCAGAATACGCCTGTCCTATCCATTCCTTCCCGATGCCGAGAATAGGTACTTCCACCAAATAAGCCACACAACTTCCTCTTGACCATCATCATCCCTAATAATGCCTCGTAAATAAAAGTTCGTATCTTGTTGTGTTGATTGAAAAAGAAACAAAAACATGAAGAAAAAAAAAAAGAGAAATATTGAAAAAGAAGTAGAAAAAGAAGAAATAGAAAGAAGAAAAAGAAGAAATAGTTATAAAAAAAAAAGTCCAAGTTTCTAATCAAATATTATTTCTAAGGCAACAAAACACCTTTTGCGTTCCACCAAATATGACCCATACCTACCTTTTAGTATTTCTGATCACCCAAATACTGGTTGAGGACTCTAATTTAGTTGTAGAGTTATTAGGACTTTAATTGAAGTGTGGATGCCATGTGAGGCCACCAAATAGTGAGTACAATTTCTAAATTTGGCGAGATTCGTGATCTCAGAAAGAAAGAAAAGAGGGAGTGCCTAGGAACATCAAGAGAGCACAATTGTGTAGCCTCACTCAGAGTTGACTTGTCTAATAGTCTAGAAATCTAGAGTCTGCGGTACTAGACTATATGTTGCACCAGATGAGTGTGTGTCACCAAATACAAACCCATTCAACTCGATATCTCCTACCTAAGCCAAAGGCCGGGGTCAAATTACAGATTATCGTCTGCTTTATCCCCGAGGGAGGTAGTTGCCTATCTCGACAAAAATTTTTGCCAAGGGTGATCTATGAACTCCCAATGCGAGTCGGCTCTTTCACTTGGATCTGTTACCTAGGCTATCAGCACTTCACATTTGTCTGGATTTCTAAAGTTTTGAAGTAAGAAAAGAAGAAATCTTCTTATTACTTCTATAATTTTTCATTTTTGCTAGGGACTAGCAAATCTTAGGCATGGGGGTATTTGATGAGTCCATTTTAATGGACTAATATTATGCCTAAGTAACTTTAATTATATCTTTTAGGTTTGTTAATAACTATATTAAGCTATAGAAGGGTTGCATGCATCATGATTTAGGTTTACTTTTATTCTATAACTTAATATGTTCTTTTTATTTGTAGGAATAATATTAAGAAAGAACAAGGGCGGGGGGATAAATATTCCCAACACATTTTTGATAACAGCTGCAACTTCCCCCCCCCCCCCCCCGCAGATTGGGTGAATCTTCCACCGCCCTTCCTCAAAAAATAAGGCTAGAAATAGTTAAGGGATTTGAAAATCCCTTAACTCACACACGCGCAAAGGGGAGGAGTTAAAAGAAGAGGCGAGGAAAGAGGAAGAAATCATCCAGGAAGAGAAGAAGCGCGCACTGTGGTCCATCTTCCCCCTTGCGGGGAAAAACCTCACCAAGCGCCCTCACCCTCCAACCTCTCCAGCTAGCCGAGGGTGCACACCCGCACACCCATCCCTTTGGAGGGCCCTGCTGCAGACGCCGCACCACATCACCAACTTCACACAACCGCGCACCTCTACCGCACAGCATCTCCCTCCAGCTACGCCTAAAGGCGCTGTGCACCTTCATCGCCATCTGCAGGCACGCCTGTCTCCAACCAGCTGTAGGCGCTCGCCTGCACGGCCCACTGCTCACTTCCCTTCAGTGACATCTGCAGGTGCCCGCACCAAGACTTCCTGCAGCCACTCCAACCTTTGCAAGCGCCTGCAGCCATCCACCCGCGCGCCTTCCTCTTACTTCTCTAGTGCACTAAGCCTGCACGCAGCCAACTGCAGGCGCTACGTGCAAACCGCCTTTCCCTCACAGTGCCCTCTCATCCGCCCGCGCACCTTCCTACAGGCGCACCTCCCTTCACAGTGCCTCTTCACCACACTACTGCAATGCACCCGCAGCCGCTACCTTCGCCCAGCTGCAGACCGCACACCCGCACGCCTGCCTTCGCACTCCAGCCTCTGCCTCACCGCCTCACCGTAAGCATGTGCACGATCGCACGCCACCAGCCGCAGGCGCTGCTTGCACCTTCATCCTTCAACAGAGCCAACAGGCCAGTGCTCCGGCCACCTCCGTCGACACCGCTGCCACCATCGGAGAGCCCTCGTCCTCGCCGTCCTCCTGAGCCTCTCCAAAGTCCCGCTGATTCTCTCACTCTCGCAAGGAGGTGTGAGAAAAAAATCTCTCTTTTCCCACCAATTAGTATTTACATTCAGTGCCATTGCCACATAATTTGATTTTATTTATTATTATTATATTGTGGCAGAATTGCGCTTGAACACTCATAGTTCCTTATAATTGCATAATATTGATATTCACTAGTTTGAAGATTGATTTTTGGGCTTAACTTAAGTACTAATTTTCTCTAGTACACATCACGTGAAAATTGCATAAATTCATCATAAATTTATTGAGGATTTCTGTTAGGGAAAACTGCACATATACCCTTATCTTTTTAAGTTATTGCAAATCTACTTTCCTTCACATTTTAAGTCAGATTTGAATAGGGATTTCGCACTATCCGAAATAACATTAAATAATTAAGTATTTATTGCATAATTGCCTCCCTATAGACTCGACCCGCTCTTCTGCGAGTGGTTATTTTCACTATTTTTGATTAGTCCATTTTTCCACCACTTAAATACTATAACGCAAAGCGAAAAGTCGTCTTTCACCTAGAGTAATTAGGGAGAGGGAGTGAAAAAGGTTAAACAAGAATTCTACAAGACTATGTAACAAAAAGATTAAAGAAGGCAACTTTGATTAAATGAGAGTGTCTTACAAAAAACCTTAGTAGATGAATGCTTCTACTACTAGATAGTTGCAACAAAGAAAATAAGACACAAATCTTCCTGAATTGTTGATGAAGAGGGGAAGCTCCTTGCTCCAAGCTTAGTGGCTCCTAAGCTTGAAAAGGGCTCCTCCTTCTCCTTCCTTGAAAATGGTGTCCTCCAAGGTGGAAGCTACCGCCTCCAATGATCTCCTTTAAGAGTGGGAGTGTACCACCCTTGCTCCTCCTTGCTTGGCCGTCCTCCTAGTGGGGGAGTGCTCCTCCTCCGTGGTGTGGCACAAGGGAGAAGAAAGAAGGGGAAGAAGTCACCAAAAGGGCGAGTAGGATGCCCCCTTAATATGCTTCTCTTCTTCTTCCTCCTTGGCCATGAATTGTGGTGGGTGTAATGTGGAATTAAACTAATGGTAGGATGGGAATTATGTGGTGGTAGGGTATGGTATTTATAGGATGGGAAGGGGGGTGGTTATGGTGTTTTTTTTGGGGGGAAAAGATGGGGTGCTTGGATATTTTTGGAGTGAAAAATGGGAGGGAAATGAAGAGGTGCCTTGGTTTTCCCGCCAAAAATACCTTCTAGAAGGCATTGATTTTGGAGGAAAAAATGGAGGGTGGAGGATGAGTTTTGATGGTGGATGTAGGGTGGTGATGGAAGGGATAGTTGGCACGAAAATAAACTAGGAGTAGGTGGCCTTTTTGCTAGAGCTTAGGTAGTAGGGTAGTAGGTTTTGGTGCCATGGAGGTGGACTAGCTAAGCTAAGCTAGCTTAGCTAGCTTAGCAAGTAGGGAGTAGGGTTGCAGGCATTTGGAGCTAGGGTTTATGAAGAGGAGTTGGACAGAAGAAGTTTGGAGCTAAACTGGAGCTGGCAGCTGCTGAAAAGGATGGCATGGAGCTACTTTAGCTTGCTTAGTTTGCTAGTTCTTTACTAGCTACTAAGCCAAGGTAAAGTAAGCTGGCTTCTGCCACAAAGAGCTGAGGTGAGCTGGGTCTGCTGCTCTCGAGGAGGATCAAGCTGGTTGAGGCAGCTAAGGTAGCATAGCTCAATTAAGTTGAGCTAAGCTAAGTCCCCGAGAGCTTGACTTGAGCTTCTTGAGCTGAAATGAAGTCATCTTCAGCTGGCTAGAGTTGAGTGGAGATGGATGTAGCTAGACCTGAGTTGGGGTGAACTCCAATCAACTTAGCTGAGCTAGCTAGAGCTCCCTGTGGACTAATGGGAGCTGAGATGATCTAGACTCAGCTAAGTTGAGCTGGATCTGAGCTAACCTGAGCTAGTGTGAGCTAAGATGAACTCTCTCGAGCTGCCATTCAACTGAGATGAGCTGAATGGAGCTAGGATAAGCTAACCCTAGTTCAAGTGAGTTGAATTCCAGCTATGGTGAGCTGGAACAAGCTGAGTTCCAGCTGGTAAGAGCTTCTCCTTCACCAGTTGCCTTCCTGAGTGCTAGGGTTCTAGGGACCTGCCAATTTGTATATCCCTAACACTCACAAGAACACGTTAAGAAGACAACAATGGGTGCAATGCATGCCTAACCTAATTACTGCCTAAATGTCACCCAAAAAACCCATTTACGGAGCAAAATCCTAATAGTTCTGTTTGTTTTAGTGCATAAGAATGATGATAAACTGGCATTTACCAAGAAGCCATACCCACACAAACCAATACCTTTCCATGGTCTTGGATTTTGTTAAGGCTAATATCATTTCCCAGATGGGTGCTGAAAGAGCAATCTTTGTTTTCGTTGAAAACTTTAACATAAAATGTCATGTCATTATAATTCGTTGCGTGGTAGAAAATCGTTTTCTGAAATATTTAATAATTCAAAACTAACCCTAAAGAGCTAGGTCATCTACACAAGGAGGAATTAGCCTATTTAAACTAGTGAATAGTGTCTCTGATGAGTCCATTTTAATGGACTAATATTACGCCTAAGTAACTTTAATTGTATCTTTTAGGTCTGTTAATAACTATATTAAGTTATAGAATGTTTGCATGCATCATGATTAAGGTTTACATCTATTCTATAACTTAATATGTTCTTTTTATGTGCAGGAAAAATAATTGGCAAAAGAATGAGGAGGAAAGGTAAATTACACTTTCAAATAACTGGCGGTTGTTCTTTTCCCCATCCTCCGGGCACCCTCAACAGCCGTCGGCCAGAAATAGTTAAGGGATTTGAAAATCCCTTAACTCTCGCAGGTGCAATCCAGAAGGAGTTAAAAATGCAAGGCGGAGAAAGGAGAAGAGATCCATCTTCCCCCTTGCGGGAAACAACTCCAGCGTGCACTGTGGACCAAGATCCCCTTCCCATCAACGTTGCAGGCGCTCACGCCACCAAGCCTGCCCCTACAGGCACCGCATCTTCATCACCACCACGCGCCTGCAGCCACGCCCTAACAAGCCTCTTCTCAGCCTGCACTGCAACTGGGCGCCTTAGCCTCCACATCCTTCAGGCACACCACCAGGTGCCCGCTCCACCTTGCGCGCCATCTGCAGCACGCCCTCTCTCCAGCTGGTGCGTCCTCGTCCACTGGCGCCTGCTCATGCACCCGCACCACCAGCCTGCGAGCACTGCACAACATAGCTCCTACAGCGCGCCCTCTTTCCTGCAGGAGTCCAACGCTTGCTCCTACACCGTAGGTGCACCCGCAGGCACGTGCCTCAGCCTCCAGCATCCACCCTCTAGCACCTCCCCGCAGGCACACCCGCTCACGCACCCGCACCAGCGCATGCGTTCCTCCTCCTCCAGCGCTCGCCACTGCAGAGAGAACCGCAGGCACTGCGCCGCACCAAGCAGCCACTGCACTGCGTGCCCTCACCACTGTGCGCCCTCCTTCCTACTGCACGCCTTCACGTCTGCAGGCGTGCACCCGTCCACCTTTGCCTGGCCGCGCCCGCAGGTGTCACACCTCCACGCACCTCTCTCATAGCACCTTCACGACAGTAGATAGCCTCCTTCAGCGATCATCTCCTCCGCCAGCCGGCCACCTCCGGCCATCTCCATCGACGCCACGACCTCCATCGGATAGACCTCATCCTCACCAACCTCCCTAGCACGTCCACAGCCCGCCGGTGCTCTCTCTCTCTCGCGAGGAGGAGAGAGAGAGCAAATGGTCTGTTTTCTCTGATATTAAAAGTTACATTCACCTCCATTGCAACCAGAATTTGATTTTTATTTATTATTATTTTATTATGGAAAAATTGCGCATGCACACTCATATTTTCTGATAATTGCACGTTATTGATATTCACCTATTTCAAGATTGGTTTTGGGCTTAATCTATGCACTAATTTCCTCTAGCATATGTCAATTGAAAATTACATCAAATCATCATATATTGATTGAAGATTTCAGTGTGGGAAAACTACTCATATACCCTTATCTTTTTGAGTTATGGTAATCTTCTTTCCATCACATGTTATGTCGGATTTGAATAGGTATTTTGCACTTAAACGAAAGAATATAAAATAATCGAGAGTTTATTGCATAATTGCCTCCCTGTGGACACGACCCGCTCTTCTGTGAGTGGTTATTTTCTTTATTGTTGATCAGATGATTTTTCCACCACTTAAATACTACAACGCAAAGCGGAAAGTAGACTCTTTCAAATTGGCACCGTTGCCGGGGAGGCAACAGACGCAATAGATTCACGTTATTATTTTTTTTAATATTATGAGTTGCGAAATTATCTGATCAATTTTTTTTACTGTGCGAGGAATCTGACGAGGCGACGAGGCGCAGCAGAGCGACGACATTGAACCTGAACAACTTGCACGGTGGGGACGATCTTTTTGGTGGATCTTGATGCCACTTGGAGGCTAGAAACAGGAACATGTGGGCCTTGATCCCACGCACATAGGCTTACGGAGAAGCCTATTTCTGATTTAGTCAGTAGGTCTTAATTAGATTTAGTTAGATAGACATTAAAATTTAATTACTGCCTTTTGGACCCTTGTCGGGTATTTTTGGGAACGTGTTCCCAGTGCTACTTTATTTCTTATCGCTCTTGTATGCGGGAGTGTATTTTCGGGAGCGTGTTCCCATTTTTTTAGATTATAGGATTATTTGAACTGTTTGAACTGAATTTCGGTTAGTTAGTTAGATTAGGACTGTTTGTTATTATTATTATTAAAAAAAAAAAATCAAACTGCCTACTAGAAGCTGCATATCTATAGGACAACCATCTAAGACTGAATGAGCAGCATCTAGTTTATTTTTATTGCATTGCATTCATACATTGCACGAAGAAAGCTAGAGTAAGGTTCATCTTTTCTTGAGCATCAATTACCTGTCATGCATATGCATTGAACCTAAATCTAAGACCACTAATGTGCTTGAATCAAATTAATTCAGTGGTCACTTTAAAAATTGGGACTGCTAAGAGGTTGGACTTTAAAATCTGTGGCTGAAAATTATGTGCAAAAGGATCATGTTTGCGGAATTTCAAAAAAATCAAAACACGATCGTATGCTTGCACACTTGAGACACTGTGCACCTCACACATAAGGTCACTAGATAAATTTCTACCTCTCCTCTTTTGCACCACAAGGGAAGTTAGTCGGAAATCAACAAGCCTATCCACCAAGTTACTTCGGTTCCTCGTGTGTGGGCTCAATTCGAGACTTCCATCCCTGGCGAGTAGGTTATAAGCACCAGCGAAGGTTGGCCTAGGAAGCGTAATTTTTTGCAAAACTTGTTTGGCCACCAACTAAACATATAACTCTAAGACCTACAATCTACTAAAAATAGGTCCCATTGAATTTGCATTTGCTTTGACAGTAGAACTCTGTAGGAAGTTTCTACTTATATTCTAAATTTTGCTAAATCCTAAGAGAGTTAAAATTATTTTGCTTAAGGAAATGGATTACTCTTACTCCTATCATTTAGATTATCAGAGTCAATACTTCCCATCTTTTAATCAGGATCCCATGCCCCGAGTGTATCCATCCTTTGATGGGTACATTGACAATTCATGGGATCATTCTTATTCTTATCCTAGGAGTACTGGCTTGAAAACTCCCACTTTTGAGCAGAGCCTAGGAGTAGGATTTTCCAATCCTGAAATCCCTATTACCATGCAAACACACAACCCTCCCACCCTTCATGATTTTTCGTATCGAGGTTGGACCGATACCCCTAAGCAACCAGAGCCTGAAATTGACTATCCTTCCAAACATGATAATAGTAGCCTCTCCTCTTTTATGATAGAAATGCAAAAATAGCAAAAGGAAATGATGGAATCAATGGGAGAGATGTTGAGGAATAGTCAACAGTTAAACGAAGAAATAAGACAACTTAGCTACATGCTTCCCAATAGTCCTGATCCCTACCCATACGATCATGATCATGAAAATAATTATGAGGAACCTAATTACAATAGGGATCCAATTTTATGTAGCTATCACTTAGACTCTCCCAATGAGACACGGCCACTAGAGGACAACGATCAAAGTGATTATCCACCTGAGCTTTATTGGAGTCAAAAGCAAGGGAAGATGGTACCTCTTGAAGACCTCGACCCCAATGACAGTATTCTACTTAACCTGGGTCAAGGTTGTATTGTTCCTATCACTTCCCCTATTAATTATTTGGTGGAATCCCATTCTATTCTTAGTGAGCCTACCCATAACCCTCCACTTAGGGAATCAACACCTATCATTCAGTATCCTAAGGATTTAAATGCACCCAATGAAGGTGACCCTAATGAAATGGAGGATGAATTAGATCAATTTTGATCTCAGGGATATGAAGAGTCTAATTCAGAAAATGAGGATGCCTGAATAGAGGAACCTGGACTGAAAATCTGGAGCGAATCATAGGGGAATTATATATCATTTGAGGATTTACCTCCAAAGGATAGAAATAATATGATTAAATTCAAATTCCTCCTTTCTTCTGAGAGTCATCCTCCATCAAAACAGGAATTGATATTAAAGGAGTACAAACAAAATAATGAGAAGTCTATGGGAGACTCTAGAGGACTAAACACGTCAATTGAGTATTTATACCCTGAGAACAATAACGAATTCAATGATATAGGCTTGCTCCAAAATATTAAGACTGATCCTCCTTTAGAAATAATTGAGGATACTGATCTAACTCCAAATGAATCACATATACACCCCGACAAAAATTTGAGTAGACCAAAATAATTTGGGGATGAGCTGAATGATAATGGTTCTAACATTTTGACCCTACCATAAAGAGTTGTAATTTGGAGTCTACCCTTGATTCACATATGACTCCAATCATTAATGCTAGGCAGGGTAATATGCAGTTGTCTACAACTGTTAGGGAGTATACACAATTTGAATCATTGTTGGAATTAGACCTAACACCGACTAAGCCCTCATTGGACTTAACCATTACCTTCCAACACTACAAACAACCCTTATACTCCCTAACCGATCCTTGGCTCAGATCTCTGCTCATGTACATTGTTTCTAGAGAGTATATTAGGTCAGTACATCCTCGGGTAGAATGGCGAGTGTGGATTGATGCATGTACTTTTACTCTCTCCATTCAAGGATTTGAACTAATAATGTGTATATCTTTTAAAACCTGTCCTTCTCTAGAGGATCCTTGTTATCCTCCACTTATTCCATTTCAGGAGGTCCCTTTTCATATTCCGTTTATTATTCCTACACCTCCCAAGGTAGCCAATGAGGTTCTTTGCTTTCATATCTTCTGCCGAGCATTTCGTATTACGTTGCATCATCAGCTCGCTAACATCTGTGGCTACCTGTTTTCTAGGCTTCCATTGTTATGCATAATTTTAGGGCCTAACTTTGTCTATTTGGAACCAGACTTATAGGTTCCTTCTTAGTCTAGCTGCTGATAGAAAATGCTGCACTTGTTGGGAGGCAACCTAGCAGTCTAAATAACACCGTCTTCAGGTGATTTCTTTACTTTCTCCTCCTATTTTAATTTTACAATGGGGACATTGTAGAATTTAGGCATGGGGGAGTGCATTTGCATTTTAGGAAGTATTCATGCATTTAGGTTAGTATAAAAGAAAAATCCTCTTTTCTTGAGCTTAATGGGTTAGTCCCTAGCAAAATACCTTTGTTATTAAAGGTTTTTCTTCCGGAATTATTTCTTAAGTTTAGAATCCAGTAGATTTATTTCACGAGTACGTAGACTTGGTAATGGATCCTTGAGGAAAACCAATAAGCATTTGTAGTCCACTGAACCCTTAGACAATTTATAGGGAGTCAGGCATACTATCTTCCAGTAGATCCACCTCATATTTGTGAGAAGAAAGTAGAGAGATTACTGGTGCGCTAAGTCTAGTGCAAGGACTCTTAAGTTTTGGATAATTAGATGATGATACTTCAGAGTTAGGCATAGTTTTCACTCTCTGTTCCTGTGTGTGTACTTTATGTGAATTCCTAAGAGTCACCAAATAAGGCAGATGCACAGAGATTGAGTCTTAATAAAGCTATAACTATGGTGGATGGTTACGACCGTCCTTCATAGAGTCCTCAGCTGAAGGAGGTAATAGTGTCAAAGGTCAGAAATACGCCTGTCCTATCCATTCCTTTCCGGTGCCAAGAATAGGCACTTCCACCAAATAAGCCACACAACTTCCTCTTGACCATCATCATCCCTAATAATGCCTCGTAAATAAAAGTTTGTATCGTGTTGTGTTGATTGAAAAAGAAACAAAAACAAGAAGAAATAATAAATAAAAAAAAGGGAGAAAAAGAAGAAATAGTAATATTACAAGAAAAAGAAAAGAGTCCACGTTTATGATGTAATGTTGTTTTTGAGGCAACAGAACACCTTTCGTGTTCCACCAAATATGACCCATACCTACCTTTTAGTATTTCTGATCCCCCGAATACTAGTTGAGGACTCTAACTTAGTTGTAGAGTTATTAAGACTTTAATTGAAGTGTGGATGCCATGTGAGGCCACCAAATAGTGAGTACAATTTCTAAATCTGGCGAGATTTGTGATCTCAGAAAGAAATAGAAGAGGGAGTGCCCAGGAACATCAAGAGAGCACAATTTTGTAGCCTCTCTCAGAGTTTACTTGTCTAATAGTCTAGAGATCTAGAGTCTGCAGTACTAGACTATATGTAGCACCAGAAAAGTATGTGCCACCAAATACAAATCCATTCAACTCAATATCTCCTACCTTAGCCAAACGCCGAGGTCAACTTACAGATTGTCCTCTGCTTTATCCCTGAGGGAAGTAGTTGCCTATCCCGACGCAATATTTACCAAGGGTGAACTACGAACCTCCAATGCGAATTGGCTCCTTCACTTGGATCTGTTACCTAGGCTATCAGCACTTCACATTTGTCTGGATTTCTAAAGTTTTGAAGTAAGAAAAGAAGAAATCTTCTGTTTACTTCTATTATTTTTGCTATGGACTAGCAAATCTTAGGCATGGGGGTATTACATGAGTCTATTTTAATGGACTAATATTACGCCTAAGTAACTTTAATTGTATCTTTTAGGTTTGTTAATAACTATATTAAGCTATAGAATGTTTGCACGCATCATGATTAAGGTTTACATCTATTCTATAACTTAATATGTTCTTTTTATGTGCAGGAAAAATAATTGGCAAAAGAATGAGGAGGAAAGTGTAAATTACCCTTTCAAATAACCGGCGGTTGTTCTTTTCCCCATCCTCTGGGCACCCTCAACAGCCATCGGCCATAAATAGTTAAGGGATTCGAAAATCCCTTAACTCTTGCAGGTGCAAACCAGGAGTTAAAAAGGCAAGGCGGAGAAAGGAGAAGAGATCCATCTTCCCCCTTGCGGGGAACAACTCCAGCGTGCACTGTGGACCAGGATCCCCTTCCCTTCAATGCTGCAGGCGCTCATGCCAACAAGCCTACCCCTGCAGGCACCACATATTCATCACCACCGCGTGCCTGTAGCCATGCCCTAACAAGCCTCTCCGCAACCTACACCACAACCAGGTGCCTCAGCCTCCATCGCCTTCAGGCACACCACCAGGTGCCCACTACACCTTGCGCGCCATCTGCAGCGCGCCCCCACTCCAGCAGGCGCGTCCTCATCCACTGGCGCCCGCTCATGCACTTGCACCACCAACTTGCGAGCACCGGACAACATCCCCCTGCAGCACGCCTTCTCTCCCGCAGGCATCCATCGCTTGCTCCTGCACCGCAGGCGTGTGCCTTAGCCTCTAGCATCCACCCTCTAGCGCCTCCTCGCAGGCGCGCCCCCTACTGCAGTGCGCTGACGCCCGCTCATGCACCCGCTCCAGCACAAGCATTCCTCCTCCTCCAACGTTCGCCACCGCAGAGCGAACATCAAGCACTGCATCGCACCAAGCAGCCCATCAGGCACTGCACTGCGCGCCCTCACCACTGTGCACCCTCCTTCCTGCTGCACGCTTTCATGCCTACAGGCGTGCACCCGTCCGCCTCTGCCAGGCCCCACCAGCAGGCGCACACCTCCGCGCGCCTCTCTCACAGCACCTTCATGACAGCAGACAACCTCCTCTGAAGTTCATCTCCTCTACCGGCCGGCCACCTCGGACCATCACCGTCGACACCATGGCCTCCATCGGATAGGCCTCATCCTCGCCAACCTCCCTAGTGCGTCCACAGCCTGCCGGTGCTCTCTCTCTCTTGCGAGGAGGAGAGAGAGAGCAAATGGTCTGTTTTCTCTGATATTAAAAGTTACACTCACTGTCATTGCCACCAGAAATTGATTTTTATTTATTATTATTTTATTATGGAAAAATTGCGCATGCACACTCATATTTTCTGATAATTGCACGTTATTGATATTCACCTATTTCAAGATTGGTTTTGGGCTTAATCTATGCACTAATTTCCTCTAGCATATGTCAATTGAAAATTACATCAAATCATCATATATTGATTGAAGATTTCAGTGTGGGAAAACTACTCATATACCCTTATCTTTTTGAGTTATGGTGAATCTTCTTTCCATCACATGTTATGTCAGATTTGAATAGGGATTTTGCACTTAACCGAAAGAATATAAAATAATCGAGAGTTTATTACATAATTGCCTCCCTGTGGACACGACCCGCTCTTCTGTGAGTGATTATTTTCTTTCTTGTTGATTAGTCGATTTTTCCACCACTTAAATACTACAACGCAAAGCAGAAAGTCGACTCTTTCAGTCTCGTTTACTCGGGAAACTCAACACATACGCAAACCTACTGGTGCACGTGTTCTCAACATAAATTCTTGATTTAAATAATGTAAGGGCATAGATGCAAAATCACCACAATATAATACCAGGTGAAATAGTGATATTGATACAAATAACTCCATAAATATTAATTTCCAACAAGATAGAGCCTGTTCACTATATCTAATATCCCATATTCAATATCATTCATGAGTAGAATTCAGCCATAAGTAATTAATCAAAAGTAGAGGGATATTCATGCAATTTGATGCAATATATTAAATCAGAAAAATAAATGAATAGTTCATTCAACAATGGCATATGTTGTAAATTTTAATGTGGCCTTCACTGTAGCAAAATAGGTGATTACTTCCCCTTGTGCTCGCATGAAGAGGAGGGGATGGCAGACTGATGGAGAGATTCTCGCTTATTTATGATAGCAATAGAATGATATGTCGTTGTGTTTTATGTGGTGGAAAATCTCTCAATCAAAACTAAATATCAAATTTAACCACAATAAAGATGTCGCATCCACAGGGAGAAATAGACCAATAAATTCACGAGTAGAGGATGATGCTATTTGCAGACAACTTTTCAACTTCAATGCGAGGAATATACTATTCTGAATGGGGCTTACAATTTCCTTAAAAGTTTAAGGTTATTTATGAAATTTTCACGTCAGGAATTAAGCTCCCAAAAATATGTATGATGCATGTGTAATGGCATATCATGTAAATTTAACTTGCATGAAAACCTGATTTGAATTTCAATGTAAAATGATGCACATAACACAAGTAAAGTAATTTCAAGAAAGTATAAGTGCATCCATGCAATGTGGCCTGAATAAAATAATAATATCTAATGGCAATGGCATGAAATGTAAATTTTAATTCAGGAGAAAACAGAGGATTTCTCCTCTCTCAACCTAGCTTGGACGGCCGTGCACGGTTGCCGGTGAGAGTCGACGGGGTGGTATGCCTCGACGTGTGCTTCGCGATGGTGGTGATGCAGAGGCTAGATGTGGCCGGACAGTGGAGAGCAGCTGCCAGCATATTGGCTCTATTGGAGGAGGAGACCCACGTGTGGAGAGGAGGAACTGCACTGCTGCAGCCCACGCAGATGCGCGCTGGGGTCGGGCGCTCAAGGGAATGCCAAGGTGCGCGCGGGCATAGGTCGCCTGCTGGTGGCTGTGGCCTGCAGGCATAGGTGTTTGTGTGCTTGGTTGGCTGCCTGCAAGAGCTGGCGAGGGTGCACCTGCAGGGCTGGCTGCTGGCATGAGCGCCTGCGGGCGGGGCTTGCACAGTGCGATGAGGGCAATAGCGTGGGGGTAGGTGCTTGCGGTGGGAGCACTGGAGCAGAGCGTGGTGGGGGCTAGTGCTTACAGGTGCGATGGGAGTTGGTGCAGTGCTAGTAGGGGTGCACTTGCAAGGGCTGGCAGGTGGTGGAGGACATGGTTGTTTGGCGTGGTGCGGGCAGGTGATGGCACACGGCTGTAAGCTTGCAAGGGTGCTTGGATGCCTCTTACATGCGGTGGGTGGCTGGTGGAAGGTGTGCGCATAGTGCACGCTCTCCCCACAGTGCACACAGTACTTCATGATCCTCTCCCTTCTCTCAAGCCCCTCTGCCTCTCTCTCTTTATCTCTCCCCTGCGAGTCAAGGGATTTTGAAAATCCCTTACTAAATATGGCCATCACTGTTTTGTTCTATTGAAGGAGGACGGTCGTAGGTTGCGATATTGTGGGGGGAAAATATCTTTTCACCCCCTTTCTCTTTTCTACAATTGATCCTCCTCCCTCTTCTTTCTGATTATTAGCCTGTAACGAGTGTGCTATTGCAGGACCTGCATGAAATATAAAATAATTACATAATAAGTAATAGAATAAATGTAAACTTAAAGAATGACATATGCAATCATTTAATGGCCTAATGTGATTATTAACAAACATACAATGTTAGAATTTAATTACTTAGGCGTAACAATAGTCCATTAAAATGGACTCATCAATTACCCCCATGCCTAAGATTTGCTAATCACCAGCAAAAATGAAAAATAATAGAAGTAATCAGAAGATTTCTTCTTTTCTTATTTCAAAACTTTAGAGATCCAGACAAATGTGAAGTGATAATAGCCTAGGTAACAGATCCACGTGAAAAGCCAATTCGCATTGGGAGTTCGTACTTCACCCTTGGTAAATATTTCTATCGGGATAGGCAACTACTTCCCTCAGGGATAAGGTAGAAGATAATCTGTAATTTGACCCCAGCTTTTGGCTTAGGTAGGTAATATCGAGTTGAATGGATTTGTATTGGGTAGCACACACTCATCTGGTGCTATATGTAATCTAGTACTACAGACTCTAGATCTCTAGACTGTTAGACAAGTTAACTCAGAGAGAAGCTAAACAACTGTGCTCTCTTGATGTTCCTTGGCACTCACTCTTTTCTTTCTTTTCTCTATGAGATCCCAAATCTCGCCAGATTTAGTAAGTGTACTCAATGTTTGGTGGCTCACATGGCATCCACACTTCAATTAAAGTCCTAATAACTCTACAACTAAGTTAGAGTCCCTAGCCAATATTCAGGCGATCAGAAATACTGAAAGGTAGGTATGGGTCATATTTGGTGGATCGTGATAGGTGTTTTGTTGCCTCAAAAACAATCTTACATATAAACTTTAACTCTTTTCTTTTTCTTTTCTCTCTATTTTCTTCTTTTCCCCCTTTTTTTTTTGTAATATAATTGTTTCTTCTTCTTTTTTCTTTTTTTCCTCTTTTTTTTCTTTTTATAAATCAACATAACATGATACAGACTTTTAGTTATGAGGCATTATTAGGGATGATGATGGTCAAGAGTATATTGTGTGGCTTATTTGGTGGAAGTGCCTATTCTCAGCACTGGGAAGGAATGGATGGGATAGGCGTATTTCTGACGTTTGACACTATTATCCTCCTTTAGCTGAGGACTCTATGATGGACGGTCGCAACCATCCACCATAGTCATAGCTTTATTAAGACTCAATCTCTATGTATCTATCTTATTTGGTGACTCTCAGGAATTCACACAAAGTGCGCACACAGGAACAAAGAGCGAAAACTATGCCTAACTCTTAAGTATCATCATCTAATTATCCAAAACTTAAGACTCCTTGCACTGGACTTAGCGCACCAGTAATCTCTCTACTTTCTTCTCATAAATATGAGATGGATCTATTAGAAAGTAGTGTGCCTGACTCCCTATTAACTGTCCAAGGGTTCTGTAGACTACAAATGCTTATTGATTTTCTTCAAAGATCCACTACCCAGTCTACGTGTACGTGAAATAGATGTACTGGATTCTAAACTTAAGAAATAATTCAAGAAGAAAAACCTCCAATGACAAAGATATTTTGCTAGGGACTAACCAATTCAGCTCAAGAAAATAAGAGTTTTTTTTTATATATATGTATGCAAATATTTATACATGCTATAAACATTCTAAGGTTATACCCCCCCATGCCTAAGACTAACAATGTCCTCATTGGAAAAATGCAGACATAGAAGAATATCACCTGAGGAGGAGAGTGGGAGGAGCTAAGGCTCCTCAAGCCGAAGAGCATCCAAAACCTAGCCATCTGAAAGAGTAATATAAAGTTTAAGTCACTAGCCATTTACCTTAAAGCTCGCACCTGAAGTAGGGTTCCGAATTTCTATAGCTCTATGAAGGAAAGTATTGATAACAACGTATGGCCCATCCCAGCGGGACTTGAGCTTTCCAGGAAATAATTTAAGTCTAGAATTGAAAAGCCAAACCCACCGGTTGGGCTCAAAAGTCTTTTTAATGATGTGCTTATCATGGAAGACTTTTGTACGTTGCTTGTAAGATTGAGAAGCTTCATAGGCTTCATTATGAAGCTCCTTAAGTTCACTTAATTCTAACATACGTGCCCTTCTCGCTTTATCCAGATTCAAGTTAACATTTTTAATAGCCCAATAAGCCTTATGTTGGATTTCAATGGGAAGGTCGCATGCTTTTCCATAGACAAGACAGAAAGGAGACATGCCCAAGGGAGTCTTATACGTGGTTCTGTAGGCCTAAAGAGCATCATTTAGTTTTTTAGACCAATCCTTACGATTGGGCCCGACAGATTTTTCAAAAATTTGCTTAATCTCCCTATTAGACACTTCAACTTGTCCACTCGTTTCGGGATGGTAAGGTGTGGCTATCATGTGGTTGACTCCCAAATTTTGGAGCAGTCTTGTGAAGTGTATGCTCTTTAGGTGAGGTCCTCCATCACTTATGATCGTCCTTGGGCACCCGTACCAAGAAATGATATTAGCCTTAACAAAGCCCAAGACCACGGAATGGTCATTGGTTCGCGTGGCTATGGCTTCTATCCATTTCGATACATGGTCTACAGCAACAAGGATGTATTCATATCTGAAGGACACTGGAAAGGGACCCATGAAGTCAATGCCCCAAATATCAAAGATCTCAACATGGAGGATAGGTTGTTGGGGCATCTCATCCCTTTCTCCAATGGTTCCCATCTGCTGGGAACGTAGACATGCACCCACATACGTATGTGCATCTCGGAATAATGTGGGTGACCAAAAGCCAAACTAAAGAACCTTATGGGAAGTCTTCTTCCCACTAAAATGTCCCCACAATGGATGTCATGGCAGAAACTCAGAACACTTCTTTGTTCTTCGTCAAGGACGCAATGGCGAAAAAGCTGGTCAGGGCCTACTCTAAAAAGCTTGGATTCCTCCTAGTGATAAAATTTAGCATTAGCAAGAAACCTGTCTCACTTCTGCTTGTCCCAAGTACTAGGGGTAATGCCCATGACCAGATAGTTCACTATGTCAGCGAACTAAGGAGTTTTAGCTTCCACGGCCATCAGCAACTCAGTAGGGAAGGTCTCTTGAATACCTCCAGTAGGGTTTGATGCCTCAATAGGGAAACTCAACAGATGATCTGCTACCACATTCTTAACTCCTTTCTTGTCTTTAATTTCCAGGTCAAATTCCTGGAGTAGCAGAATCCAACGAATTCGGCGAGGTTTGGTGTCCTTTTTAGCAAGAAGATGCTTTAGGGCAGAATGATCAGTGAACACCACAATCTTGTATCCCAAAAGATAAGATTGAAACTTTTCCAAAGCAAATACTACAGCAAGAAGTTCCTTTTCAGTGACCGTGTAGTTTTGTTCAAGATCTTAGGTCAAATTTAACCTTGGCAAACATTGGATCTTAGGTCAGTGGGAGCGATCTTAGGTCAAATTTAACCACAATAAAGATGTTGCATCATAGGGAGGAATAGACCAATAAATTCATGAGTAGAGGATGATGCTATTTGCAGACAACTTTTCAACTTCAATGCAAGGGATATACTATTCTGAATGGAGCTTGCAATTTCCTTAAAAGTTTAAGGTTATTTATGCAATTTTCATGTCAAGAATTAAGCTCCCAAAAATATGTATATGATGCATGTGTAATGGCATATCATGTAAATTTAACTTCCATGCAAATCTGATTTGAATTTCAATATAGAATGTGCACATAACACAAGTGAAGTAATTTCAAGAAACTATAAGTGCATCCATGCAATGTGGCCTAAATAAAATAATAATATCTAATGGCAATGGCATGAAATGTAAATTTTAATTGAGGAGAAAACAGAGGATTTCTCCTCTCTCTTACTCGCTTGGACGGCCATGCACGGTTGGCAATGAGAGTCGACGGGGAGGTGCACCTTGACACGTGCTTAGCAATGGTGGTGATGCAGCGGCCGGAGGTGGCCGACGACGGCCGGACGGTGGAGAACAGCCACCGACCTGTTGGCTTTGTTGGAGAAGGAGACCCGTGTGTGGAGAGGAGGAAGTGCATTGCTGCAGCCCACACGGATGGGCGCTGGGGTCGCACACTAAAGGGTGTGCTAGGGCGCATGCGGGCGTGGCTGCTGGTGTGGGTCACCTGCGGGTGGCTACGGCCTGCGGGCTTGGCTGGCTGCCTGCGAGTGCTGGTGAGGGTGCGCTACCAGGTTGGCTGCTGGCGTGAGTGCCTGCGGACGGGGCTTGCAGGGTGCGGTGAGGGCAATAGCGTGGGGCAGGTGCTTGCGGTGGGAGCGCTGGAGCAGTGCATGATGGGGGCTGGTGCTTGCAGGGGTGGTGGGGGTTGGTGCAACGCCTGCAGGGGCGTGCTAACAAGGGCTAGGGGGTGGTGGAGGGCACGGCTGTTTGGCGCAGTGCGGGCAGGCGATGGCGCACGGCTGCAGGCTTGTAAGGGTGCTTGGCTACCTCTTTCGTACGATGGGTGGCTGGTGGAAGGTGTGCACACAGTGCATGCTCTCCCCACAGTACACGCAGTACTTCACAATCCTCTCCCTTCTCTCAAGCCCCTCTGCCTCTCTCTCTTTATCTCCTCACCCCCGCGAGTCAAGGGATTTTCAAAATCCCTTACTAAATATGGCCAGCGCTATTTTGTTATGTTGAAGGAGGACAGTCGTAGGTTGAGATATTTGTGGGGGGGAAATATCTTTTCACCCCCTTGCTCTTTTCTACAATTGATCCTCCTCCCTCTTCTTCCTGATTATTAGCCTGTAACGAGTGCGCTATTGTGGGACCTACATGAAATATAAAATAATTACGTAATAGGTAAT
The DNA here is from genome assembly GCA_037157565.1 of Thalassia testudinum. NCBI lineage: Eukaryota > Viridiplantae > Streptophyta > Magnoliopsida > Alismatales > Hydrocharitaceae > Thalassia > Thalassia testudinum. The sequence continues at coordinate 116,691,872 of JAZHRO010000073.1, forward strand.
AGAATAAATGTAAACTTAAATAATGACATATGCAATCATTTAATGATCGAATGTGATTATTAACAAACATACATTGTTAGAATTGAATTACTTAGGTGTAACAATAATCCATTAAAATGGACTCATCACGGACCATGCAGAGCTCAGTGGAGGTTGCATCTGACAAGGGCTACGAGTGGGCAGTGATGATGCGTCGAACGGTGGCGGTAGTCTCGTCGGCGACGAGGATAACCGGTGGCAGTGGCAGCTCTCCGACTTATGCAGGTTGTTGTCAACCTTCAGAGGGTGTGGCCGAACTCGTGGGGGTGCGGTGAGTCCATTGAAGGAGCTAGTACAAAGCTTCGTGGCCTCAAACATTGGCTGCGTGGGGAGGGTCCTCTTGGAGCTTTGGGTTCTTCCGGTTAGTGGAGAAGGAGAAGACGAAGATGGCTACTAGCGGCGCGTGCATGCATGCGCACGCGAGGAACGAGGGTGGCTGCTGCGCGGAGGTGAATGGGTGCGCGCATGAGGGCGTGGCTGCTTCGGGTGAGGCTACCCACGATTGCGGTGGTGCTACATCTGAGAGATGAGGGGTGACGACACGGTGGGTAATGGTTGGGTGATTATTCTTGTGGAGAGAAGAAGAGAGTTAATAAGGGGGGATCAGTGGAAGAGGAAGAGGATGATGGATGAGGCATGGCTATGGTTGCAGGGGTGCGGAGAGGGGCAGTGGAACAGCAGTGGGATTGGGTTGTAGGTGGTGGTGATGATGGCATGTACACACTCTGTCACCGTGTGTGCTTCGACGGTGAGGGCGATGTTGAGGACGTGGAGGCCACAGTGCTTGCTGAAGACCACGGTGCACGCCTCCTTCACAGTGGAGAAGATGGAGAGCCTGGCCGAGATCCCCTTGGCGTCTGTAGTTCTTCCTCCTTTTTGAAGCCAATGCGTAGGCATTTTCTCTAACAAATCTCCCTCAACTTTCCCTCATTTCGTTTGGGCCTTGCGAGATCTCTTCCAACAATGCCCTCACGGTGACATGCTGCTATTGTGCAAGGAGCGACGCAGGCACGGGGTTGATCGATGGTTTGCCCTATGGGTGGAGGAGAAGAAGAGAATTGCACTCAAGTCCCTACATAAATATATATATATATATCAAATTTTACCAAAGTATTCTCTAATTAATGTAAACTAACACTTAACTCTAATTGCAATCTACTGAGGCATGTTTTACACGTACTTAGGCTAATTAGCACTCCACTAAAGTGAATTGATAAAATACCCCATGCCTAAGTTTTGCTAGTCCCTAGCAAAAGTGAAAAATAATAGAAGTAATCAGTAGATTTCTTCTTTTCTTATTCTAAAAATTTAGACATCCAGACTCATGTGAAGAGATAGTAGCCTAAGCAACGGATTCAAGTGAAAAATCAACTTACATTTGAAGTTCATACTTAACCATTGATAAAATTCTATCAGGATAGACAACTACTTCCCTCATGGATAAAGCAGAATATAATCTGTAATTTGACCCCGGCTTATTAGCTTAGGTAGGAGATATCAAGTTGAATGGATTTGTATTTGGTGGCACACACTCATCTGGTGCTACTTGTAATCTAGTACTACAGACTCTAGATCTCTAGACTATTAAACAAGTCAACTCGGAGAGAGGCTAAATAACTGTGCTCTCTTGATATTCCATTGTGCTCACTCTTTTCCTTATTTTCTTTCTGAGATCACAAATCTCATCAGATTTAGTAAATGTACTCACTATTTGGTGACGTCACATGGCATTCACACTTCAACTAAAGTCCTAATAACTCTACAACTAAGTTAGAGTCCTTAACCAATTTTTAGGCGATCAGAAATACTGAAAGGTAGGTATGGGTCATATTTGGTGGATCGCGATGGGTGTTTTTGTTGCCTCAGAAACAACATCACAAAGATAAAATTATAAACTTGGACTCTTTTCTTCTTCTTTTCTCTCTCTCTTTTCTTCTTTCTTTTATTTTGTTTCTTTTCATTTTTCTCTAAATATAATTATTTCTTTTTCCTTCTTTTTCTTTCTTTATAAATCGACATGACGTAGACTTTTATTTATGAGGTATAATTAAGGATGATGATGGTCAAGAGGATATTGTGTGGCTTATTTGGTGGAAGTGCCTACTCTCAGCACCGGGAAGGAATGGATAGGACAAGCGTATTTCTGACCTTTGACACTATTACTCTCTTTCAGTTGAGGACTCTATGAAGGACGATCATAACCATCCACCATAGTCATAGCTTTATTAAGACTCAATTTCTATGTATCTGTCTTATTTGGTGACTCTCAAGAATTCACACAATGTATGCACACAGGAACAGAGAGTGAAAACTATGCCTAACTCTAAGGTATCATCATCTAATTGTCCAAAACATAAGAGTCCTTGCACTAGACTTAGCGCACCAGTAATCTCTCTATTTTCTTCTCACAAATATGAGGTGGATCTACTAGGAGATAGTATGCCTGACTCCCTATTAACTATCCAAGGGTTCAGTAGACTAAAAATGCTTACTGATTTTCTTCAATGATCCATTACCTAGTCTATGTGTAAGTGAACGTAATTGTACTGGATTCTAAACTTAAGAAATAATTCAAGAAGAAAATCTTCAATGACACTTTCATGACAACGATGTTTGCCAGGGCCTAACCAATTCAGCTCAAAATTTTTCTTTTATGTTAATGCACCCAACCTAAATGCATGAATACTGCCTAAAATGCAAAATGCACCGCCCCCATGCCTAAATCGTACAATGTCCTCATTGTAAAATTAAAATAGGGGAGAAAGGAAGGAAATCACCTAATGATGGTGTTATTCTGGATGCTGGGTTGCCTCCCAACAAATGCTGCATTTTCTGTCAGCAGCTAGACTTATAAGGAACCTATAAGTTTGGTTCCAGACAGAAAAAGCTAGGCCTTAAAAATATGCGTAACAGCACGGGCCTAGAAAATAGGTAGCCACAGATGTTGGCGAGTTGATGATGCAACGTTATCCCAAATGCTCACCAGAAGATATGAAAATAGAGAACCTCATAGGTTACCTGGGGTGGTCTAGGGATAACAAAAGGAATATGAAAAGGGACCTCCCGAAACGGAATAAGTGGAGGATAACAAGGGTCCTACAAAGCAGGAAGGGTTTTAAAAGATATAAACATTATTATTTCAAACCCTTGAATGGCAAGACTAAAAGTACAAGCATCAATCCACACTCTCCATTCTACCCGAGGATGTACTGGCCTGATATGTTCTCCAGAAAGAATGTACATGAGCAGAGATCTGAGCCAAGGATCGATTAGGGAGTATAAGGATTGTTTGTGGTGTTGGAAGGTAATGATTAAGTCCAATGAGGGCTTAGTCGGTGTCAAGTCCAATTCCAATAATGATTCAGATTGTGTATTCTCCCTAACAATTGTAGAAAAATTCACATCACTCTGCCTAGCATTAATGATCGGAGTCATATTTTCACCTTCCAGTATATGTGAATCAATGGTGGACTCTAAATTACATTCCTTTGATGGCAGGGTCGAAACAACAGAATCATTATCATTAATTTCATCCCCGAATTCGTTTGGTTCACTTGAGCTTTTGTCGGGGTGTATATGTGATTCACCAGTAAAGAGAGGAGTTGGATTAGTATCCTCAATTATTCCTGAAGGAGGATCAGTCTTAATGTTTTGGAGTAAGCCTATATCACTCAATTCTTTGTTCTTCTTGGGGTGTAAATCCTCAATTGATGTGTTTTGTCCCCGAGAGTCTACCCTAGGATTCTCACTATTTTGTTTGTCCTCCTCCAATATCAACTCCTGGTTTTGTGGAGGATGACTCTCAAAATCGAAAGAAGGGAAGAATCAGGATTTCACCAAATTATTTATATCCTTAAGGAGAAAGTCCTCAAATAACACATAATCCCCTATGATTCACTCTAGATTCTAAGGCCATGTTCCTCAATAAGGTTATCATCCACCTCTAAAATAGACTCTTTGTACCCTTGAGACCAAAATTGATCCAATTCATCCTCGATTAAGTTAGGGTCTCCTTCATTGAGCGCATTTAAATCCTCAGAATGTTGGATGGTAGGTGTTGATTTCCTAAGTGGAGGGTCAGGATTAGGCTCACTAAGGGTAGAATGGGGTTCCACCAGATAATAATAGGGGAGGTGATATGAATAATACGACCTTGACCCGGGTTATCAGGGGTAAGGAAAATACTGTCATTAGGGTCAAGGTCCTCAAGAGGTACCATCTTCCCTTTCTTTTGACTCCAATATAGCTTGAGTGGATAATTACTAGGATCATTCTCCTCTAGTGGTCGTGTCTCATTGGGAGAGTCTAAGTGATAGATATGTAAAACGGGATCCCTATTATCATTGGTTTCCTCAGAATTATTTTCATGATCACGGTCGTATGGGTAGGGATCAGAATTACTAGGAAGAGTGTAGCTAAGCTGTCTAATTTCTTTGTTCAATTGTTGACTATTCCTCAACATCTCTCCCATAGATTCCATCATTTCCTTTTGTTGTTTTTGCATTTCTATCATAAAAGAGGAGAGGCTACTACTATTAGATTGGGGAGGATAGTCAATCTCAGGCTCTGGTTGCCTAGGTGTATCGGTCCAACCTCGATACGGAAAATTATGAAGGATGGGAGGGTTGGGTGTTTGCATAGTAGTAGGGATTCCAGGGTTGGAAAATCCCGCTCCTAGCTCTGTTAAAAATTGGGAGCTAGCAGGCCAGTACTCCTAGGATAGGAATGTGAATGATCCCATGAATTGTCAATGTACCCATCAAAGGATGGATACGCTCGGGACATGGGATCCTGGTTAAAATGATAGGAGTAAGGATAGTCCATTTCTTTCAATTAAACAGGTTAAACTCTCTTAAGATTTAAAAGAAATCAAAAACATCCTAGAGAGTTCTATCACTGTCAAAACAAATGCAAATGCAGTGGGACCTATTTTTAGTAGATTCTAGGTCATAGGTGTTCAATTGGTGGCCAAACAACTTTTGCAAGAATTACGCTTCCTAGGCCGACCTTCGTTGGTACCTACAACCCACTCGTAAGGGATGGAAGTCTCGAATCGGACCCACGCATGAGGAACCGAAGTAACTTGGTGGATAGGCTTGCTGATTTTCGACTAACTTCCCTTGTGGTGCAAAGAGGAGAGGTAGAAATTTATCTAGTGACCTTATGTGTGAGGTGCACAGTGTCTCAAGTGTGCAATTATATGTTCACATTTTGAATTTTGAAATCTCGCAAACATGATCCTTTCGCACACAATTTTAAGTCATAGATTTTAAGGTCCAACCTCTTGGCAGTCCCAATTTTTAAAGTGACCACTAGATTAATTCGATGCAAGCACTTTAGTGGTCTTAGATTTAGGTTCAATGTAGATGCATGACAGGTAATTGATGCTCAAGAAAAAAACGTACCTTACTCTAGCTTTCTTCAATGCAGGGATGTCTATAATGCAATTAGGAAAAACTAGATGCTGCTCATTCAGTCCTAAATGATCACCTATTGATATGCAGCTTCTAGTAGGCAGTTCGAAATTTTTTTTTTAAATAATAATATTAAGCAAACAAACCTAATCTAGCTAACTAACTAACTAACCTATATGTAGTTCAAACAATTTGACTATTCCTATAATCTAGATAAAATGGGAACGCACTCCCGAAAATACGCTCCCACATACAAGAGCGATAAGAAATAAAGAAACACTGGGAACACGTTCCCAAAAATGCCCAACACGGGTCCATAAGATAGAAATTAAGTTCTAATGTCTACCTAAACTAAATCTAAACTACGATCTAATGACTAAATCAGAAAAAAGGCTCCTCCGTATGCCTACATGCGTGGGATAAAGGCCCACAAGCACCTGTTGCTAGCCTCCAGGTGGCGTCAAGGTCCACCAAAAATATTGCCTCCATCATGCGCGTCTACCACATTCGTTTATTATTTTTGCACAAAAATGATCCACAGTCAGTAATTCAGAAAAGCTTTCAAAATAGCATAAAAATAATATAAAATTCCCAAAAAAATTAATAGTCATGTTTCCTCCCAGGCAACGGTGCCATTTGAGAGAGCGATCTTCGTTTTCGTTGAAAACTTTAACATAAAATGTCATGTCGTTATAGTTCGTTGCGTGGTAGAAAATCACTTTTCAAAAATATTTAATAATTCAAAACTAACCGTGAAGAGTTAGGTCATCCCATAGAGAGGAATTATCCTATTTAAACTAGTGAATAGTGTCACTTTTACTTGGGAAACTCGACGTGTACACATACTAACTGGTGCATGTGTTCTCAACATAAATTCTTGATTGAAATAACGTAAGGGCATACAAGCAAAATCACCACAATATAATACCATGTAAAATAGTGATATTGATATAGGTAACTTCATAAATATTAATTTCCTACAAGATAGATCCTGTTCACTATATCTAATATCCCATATTCAATATCATTCATGAGTAGAATTCAGCCATAAGTAATTAATCAAAAGTAGAGGGATATTCATGCAATTTGATGCAATATATTACATCAGGAAAATAAATGAATAATGGATTCAATAATGGCATATGTTGTAAATTTTAACGTGGCCTTCACTGTAGCAAAAAAGGGGATTACTTCCCCTCGTGTTCATGCGAAAAGGAGGGGATGGCAGACCGTGCAGAGCTCGGTGGAGGTTGCATGCGACGAGGGCTACGCGTGGGCGGTGATGGTGCGTCGAACAGTGGCCGGCAATCTCGCTAGCGATGAGGACAACCGGTAGAGGAGGCTACGACTCGCCAGCGTGTGTGGGCTACTATCGACCTTTAGAGGGTGTGGCCGAACTTGTGGCTGTGCAGTGAGTCTGTTGGAGGCGCTAGTACAAAGCTTCGTGGCCTCAAACGTTGGCTGCGTGGGTAGGGTCTGCTTGGAACTTTGGGTTCTTCCGGTCAGTTGAGAAGGAGAAGGCAAAGATGGCTGCTGGTGGCGTGCGCATGCATGTGAAAGCGAGTAGCATGGGTGGCTACTGCACAGAGGTGGATAGGTGCACGCACGAGGGCATGGCTGCCTGCTGGCACTGCTGTCCCCAGGCACGGTGGTGCTGCATCTGAGAGATGAGGAGAAAGGACGCGGTGGGTAAAGGTTGGGTGTTGCTTCTTGTGGAGAGAAGAAGAGAGTCAACAGGGGAGGGAGCAGTGGAAGAGGAAGAGGAAGATGGATGAGGCGTGGCTATGGTTGCTGGCATGTGGAGATGGGCAGTGGAACGGTGGTGGCGTTGGGTTGTAGGTGGTGGTGATGATGGCACACACACACTCTATCACCATGTGTGCTTCGAAGGTGAGGGCGATGTTGAGGACATGGAGGTCACAGTGCTCGCTGAAGTCCACGGTGCATGCCTCCTTCACGGTGGAGAAGATGGAGAGCCTGGCTGAGATCCCCCCTGGCGTCTGTAGTTCTTCCTCCTTTTTGAACCCAACGTGTGGGCGTTTACTCTAACAAATCTCCCCTAACTTTCCCTCATTTCATTTGGCCCTTGCGAGATCTGCTCCAACAATGCTCGTGCGATGAGGTGCTGCTGTTGCATGCGGAGCAACACAGGCATGGGGTTGATAGATGGTTTGCTCTGCGGGTGGAGGAGAAGAGAATTGCACTCAAGTGCCTGCATAAATATACATATATATATCAAATTTTACCAAAGTATTCTCTAATTGCAATCTACTGAGGCATGTTTTAGATGTATTTAGGCTAATTAGCATTCCACCAAAGTGAATTGATCAGGTGCCTAGGGATGATCAAAAGTGATAGAGGACCTTTCTTAAAGAACGTGCACTTCACATGACTACTCGAAAATTTGGGAGTCAACCACATGATAGCCACACCTTTCCATCCCAAAAAAAGTTGACAAGTTGAAGTGTCTAATAAGTAGATCAAACGAACTTTAGAAAAAACTGTCAGACCTGACCGTAAGGATTGGTCTGAAAACCTAAATGATGCTCTTTGGGCCTACAGAACAGTGTATAACACTCCCTTAGGCATGTCTCTTTTCCGTCTTATCTACGAAAAGGCGTGCCATCTTCTCGTTGAAATCCAACACAAAGCCTATTGGGCTATTAAAAATGTTGACTTAAATCTCGATAAAGTGGGAAAGGCACGTATGCTGGAGTTAAGTGAGCTTGAGGAGTTTCATAATGAATCCTATGAAACTTCTCAAGCTTACAAGAAGCATACAAAGGTCTTCCATGATAAGCACATCATTAGAAAGACCTTTGAGCCCAACCAGTGGGTTTGGCTTTCTAATTCTAGACTTAAATTATTTCCAGGAAAGTTAAAGTCCTGCTGGGATGGGTCGTACATTGTTATCAATGCCTTCCCTCATGGAGCTATAGAGATTCGAAATCCTACTTCTGGTGCAACCTTTAAAGTAAATGGCCAACAACTTAAACCTTATGTTACTCTTTCAGATGGTCAGGTTTTGGATGCACTTCGGCTTAAGGAGCCTTAGCTCCTCCCACTCTCAGGTGATATTCTTCTATGTCTTTATTTTTTTTTTCAATGAGGACATTGTCAGTCTTAGTCATGGGGGGTATAGCTTGAGGATGTTTATAGCATTTATAAATATTTGCATGCTTTTAGGATAGTGCATTAGCCAAAAAAAAAATCTCTTGAGCTGAATTGGTTAGTCTCGAGCAAAAGTTCTTATCAAGGAGGTTCTATTAAAGATTTTCTTCTTAAATTGTTTCTTAAATTTAGAATCCAGTACATTTACTTCACTTGCACGTAGGCTGAGTAATGGATCTTTGTAGAAAGTTAATAAACAGTTTTAGTCTACTGAACCCTTGGACAGTTAATAAGGAGTCAGGCATACTATCTTCTATTAGATCAACCTCATATTTGTGAGAAGAAAGTAGAGAGACTACTGTTACGCTAAGTCTAGTGCAAGGACTCTTAAATTTTGGATAATCAGATGATGATACCTCAAAGTTAGGAATAGTTTTCACTCTCTGTTCCTATGTGCATACATTGTAAATTTCTGAGAGTAACCAAATAAAGCAGATACACAGAGATAGAGTCCTAATAAATCTATGATTATGGTGGATGGTTACAATTGTCCTTCATAGAGTCCTCGGCTGAAGGAGGGTAATAGTGTTAAAGGTCAGAAATACGCTTGTCCTATCCATTCCTTCCTAGTGCCAAGAGTAGGCACTTCCACCAAATAAGTCACACAATATCCTCTTGACCATCATCACCCTAATAATGCCTCATAAATAAAAGTTTACATCATGTTGTGTTGGAGTTATAAAAAAAAAAAGAAAAAAGAAAAAAAAATATATATAGAACAAAGAAGAAAAGAGAAATATTTATATTTAGAAAAAAAAATAGAAAGAAAAAGAAAACAAAAAAAAGGGTCCAAGTTTGGAGTTTTATCCTCATATCAAGCGTCCATGTTTTCGAGGCAACAACAAAAACACCTATTGCAATCTACCAAATATGACCCATACCTACTTCTCAGTATTTTTGGCAGCCCGAATACTGGTTGAAGACTTCTAACTTAGTTGTAGGGTTATTAGGACTTTTATTGACGTGTGAATGCCATGTGAGGCCACCAAATAATGAGTACATTTACAAAAATCTGGTAAAATATGTGATTGCACAGCAATCATAAGTCTTAATTGACCTAAATTGGGCTAGAACTTAGCATAAGTTAGGGTAATTCATGCATGCATAAGCATTATCTGCATCTTTACTACTTTACTTTAGCTATGCAAAAAATAATGTTATAATGTGCTGATTAAGTGCATTATGTCAATTGTAAGCAATAAGCTAATTAGAAGCTAGATCTGGAATTGGATCTGAAGCTGGATCTGAAGCTAGATCAAGAATAATGGGTGTTGCAGCAGGACTGGAGCAGAAGACTTAGATTAGATATAAGGAATAATGATGTAAGGGAGCTAAGGTAGGCTATTCTATTAAGTAGGAATAAGGCAGTAGAATGTGAAGAGCTTAGGTCGATCCTAGACTTAGGATAGCCTAGAGACTTCCCCCAAGCCTTAGCCACCCTTAGATTAGGTCACCACACCCTAGGAAACCCTAAAACCCTAGTTCCAACCCTTATCTAGATGTCCAGATAAGTTACAAGACGTCCAGAATCCTTAGCCAACTCTCGCGCACCTCAAACCCACTTCTACAGTGTTATTGGACGTCCAGACACTTTGTCAGACATCCAATTTCTGCAGAATACCCAAAATAGAACGTAGAATCCTTCCTGACTCTGATTGGATGTCCAGAAAACAAGTCTAGACTTCTGATTTTTTAGTATAAGACATCTGGAACTGACTCCAGTTCCTGTTTTGAGATTCAAGCCTTGATCTTGGATCTCTAGCTCCCTAGACCCAATTCCAACCCCATAGGAAACTAAATTAAAGTACCATAACCCTAGTACACCACCTCTAGACCTCCCTAAGGACCTAATTAGGTCCTCACCAAACCCAATTGACTTAGATCATAGTCAATTACCATTACCTAAGTCAATTGGACTCATTGAGTCCAATTGAGCTCAGATCTCAACCCACGCAAGTCCAATTGGACTTAGTGAGAGTCCAATTGACCTAAGCCTAACCTAATTGAGTTATTTCACTCTCAATTAGGTTCACACTCATTCAATTAAACTTAGGTTAAGTTTAATTACAATTTCCCCTTAGCAATTAGGGTTTGTAACCCTAATTCAAGGCATACACCTACTCAAACCCCTTAGGACCTAACCTAGACCTCTTAGCCACCTAGGACATGACCACACACACACACACACACACACACCCATTCATGCACCATCACACATCTAGAGTCCTTTAGAACTCTCTTGAAGTGGCGCCACTCTTGGTTGCCAAATTTAGTAACCAAGAGTCATTCAATTCTTAGATCCACTTTTCATGGATCTAAGAACTACCCACTCTCTCACTTGGTCGGCCACTCTTGGAGCTCTCTCTACAGAGTTTCACACTTCTCTAGAGAGACTCCCTTAGGTCTATAAAAAGACCTAAGGGGTGGCCATTTGCACCCATCCATTTTCTTGGCATTCATTCCACTTAGGCTAGCGACATTCATCTCCACTCCACCTCCATGAGGAGCACCACCATGAAGGTCACCATCTCCATGCTAGGATGCTGGATCATCTCCCCAACCTCTCTCCAAGGGCCGGCCTAAGCACCATTGGCCGCCCCTCCTTCTCCTCTCAGCCACTCAAAGGCCATCGGAGCCCACCTCCGAATGCCCATCTTTTGTACTAGATTAGTAACTTAGCTTTTCGTGGTTTACTACTTTCATTTATTGCTTAGTGGTGTATCTCTTATTCTCTCCCAATGATGCATGCAAAATCCCCCCATAGATTAATGTATGTGATCATTTTCTGTAAGCTAGATTTACATTTTCAAGCATTCGTAGACAAGCTTTCCTCTACATTCCATGTTGCAAACACTTCTCTGAATGAATGAATAAAAGATATATTTTTATACATATCTCTATGTTTGAAATCACCATGAGTTTATTGGTTGCCATCTTTTCTGTGTGATTCAAGTTGCCTATTTTTCACTTATATATATATATTTTGCAACAAGCATGTCGGTTTCGGAAAATATAGAAGACCTAACTATAAATGCATTTTCTGTAAATAACCACCATGTAACTAGAATTGTGCGCACCAAAACTCACACTTTCACTTTCGTTATCTATCTGACACACGCGCATGTAATCAGAATTCATAATAGAAGTAGCGAAATCTTAATCCGAAGATAGGAAACCGGCGTACAATTTTAAATAAAGTAGAGCGATAAAAGATCGATTTCAGATTTGCACAAACGCCTCCCAGAGACAAACGACTGGGACTCAAAGTCTTGTTACTTTTACAAAATCATTTTTTGACAAACGTTTTTGCGTGACTATACTACGATTTTCGACGACTTTAAAATGCACAAAATTGGCTGCTGTAAAATGACACCGTTGCCTGGGAGGCAATGCCATTTTTCTTGATTTCAATCTTTTAAGCTATCACTGACAAATCTTCCACTACTTTGTTTTTGGATGTGTAGGACAACATTGGAAAAAAATCGGATCTGCACACACAACGAGCATGAAAAAAGAAATAAGGTACACATCTCTTCTTAGGTTAGGTTTTCTTGTGAACCCCAAGATTAGATTTGCTCCCAGCAATTTCTTTTGAAAGAAAAAAGAAAAAAAAATTTATTCATTTTCGTGAAAAAGAAAAAAATAAAATGAAAAGAAAATAAAAAAAATCTAGATTTGGTTTCTTTTGAATCCTAGGTTAGTTTGAAAAAGAAAAAATATATATATTTTTTAAAATCCTTTGAAAAAAAAATCTTTTTTGAAAGAAATTTTTTGCAAAATTTTTTGAAAAAAAAAACATTTTTGGTGGAAAGTTTGGATTTCAAACTCAAACACTCTTTAAAAGCTTCACCATTCTCTGATTTTTAGCCAGGGTTCAAAGTCTGTTTTAAATATTCGATTGGCGAAAGATTAGTGAACAAAAAAATTTGAAATTTGGGCTAAACCTTCATTTTGAAACCATCTTTGAAATGACACCATTCTTTTGAAAAAATTGCAACTATAAAATTTTTAAAAATTCACGAAGTGCAAGGGGGTCAGACCAACCCAGATCTAAGATTTTTCAAATTTCAAAAATTAATTTCAAGCAATCAGTGAATCTGTTTTGACTAAAAATGGTGGGGTTTGAAAGCTGATCTCATTGGCTTTATTTTCCATACTTTTCCTGAATTTTTGAAAGCCATTGGTACTATTTCAAAGAGAAAGATCGACTAGGGTTCAAAATTCCAGATCTGACCCCCTGACAGTCAAAATTCTCTAAAAATTTCGTTGAAATAATCAAAATTACAAAGAAATATTCTCTGAAAAGATAATCAAAAAGGAATCTACTCGCCAAATTTCAAGTTAATTGGATTCCAAATTTTACCAGAGAACTAATTGTAATTTTTGTGGTCTGCTCAAAATAAAAGAACAAAACCCTAGAATTGCATGGACCCTAGGTTACACCTTTTGGGTTACAACTTAGAGACCACATTTGGGCGAACCTAGACTTAGTCAAGTCTATTACTTAGCTAGTCAGTTGGTCACCTTGTGGGCCACTCACCAAAAGAAAACCCGAACTAAAGAAAATGGCCTAAAAATCAAGTCTAAAACATGAAATAAACCTGAATTTGTTATCATACTACTGGGTGCTTTCAGCCTCTTGGCTGGGTTAGCCAAGAGGTGGGAATTGCTTTCAGTCGGTTGTACGACGAATTTTCTTCAGGAATTAGAATGTAAAATAAAAAATCTGGTCATTTGATTCATAAGGACCATCTAATTGACAGGGCCTTAGCCTTGTCTGGCTTGGCTACACCAACCTAGGGGTTGGGTGGTGTATTTAAGGAAGGAGGTGACTTAGACCTCAATTGGTTAGACCTTGGGAGCCACTCCCAAGGAGGAAGGTCACCTTGCCAGGACCATCTTCTCCCCCCACTTCTTCTACTCCCATAGCCGCAATGGCTAATCCTGGACCTAGACCTAGACTGGGTCAGGATATTGATAATCTGGACCTAATGGCTCGTCTGGAAGCCCGGGTAGTGGAATCTGAGGAGTGGCATCGGCAGAGCATGGACCACATTTTGACGGCGCTTGACAGGATGCAGCATCCACCGCGAGGAGAACAACTGTAGGATTTCTATGATCCAGCCGCACCAATCATCGCACCTTTAGTCAAAATTCCTGCAGGCGGAGATGCGTTTGAGGTCAAGCCCAATGTGATTGGGTTGATCAGCACTCACTTCTATTGAAACTCAAGCGAAGATCCATTCCAGCACCTGGAGGACCTGAGTCGACTCTTAGAAACGATTCGACCTAGGAACATTGATCTTAGGATTGTTATAATGAAGCTTTTCCCATTTTCTCTGAGGGACAAAGCTTCATACTTGTTCAAGACATTGGGAAGCCAATTGGAACCTGGCTGGAATTATGATGTGAAGTCCTACAAAAGTTCTTCCCAATTGGTCGAACGAACGCGATGAGGCGTGCAATGACGACTTTCTCCCAAGGAGCTGGGGAGAAGTTGCATGAAGCCTGGGATCGATTTCACGACCTTCTCCTGAAATGCCCGCACCATGGCACCTAGCTCAAATCTTTTACCATGGGCTGGATGACACACATTGGTATCTAGCTGATGCATCTAGTGGCGGGAATTTCCTCATGAAAGATGAGAACAACGCATTTGAGTTTTTCGAATCTTTGGCGGAGAACTCCATGAATGCCACGTCCATGAACCAGTTCTAGCGGCCTGGTCAGCAGCGGGTTGGTCCATGAGGCTCACACCGAGTCTATTCGAGCCAACATGGATATCATCGTCAAGCAGCTGGATAGAATAAACCTAATTGAGAAAAAGATTGACCAGATTAGTTAGGATTAATTTAACATGAACTCTATCGCTTCAAGACCCTCCTATGCACCCCGAGCCCCTCCTGCTCGAGTTAATCTACTCACTTGGGATGCATCTTCTCCTTATTTATGAGATCCTGCATATCAGGATCCCATAAACAATCCAGATCTGGCACCTTACGACCAGGGTTACGCACCACTCGCAGATTATAATACATATCCCCTTGACGGATATATGTCTCAAACATCTTCGGCCTACGAGGACGTCAATGCTATCTAAGGATACAGGCGTAATAACCCATATTCAGAGACGTATAACCCTGGTTGGCACCAGCATCCGAACTTCTCCTGGTCTGGTAATTCACAGAGACCACATCAAGATCCATACTACCAAACCAAGCAATATGAGAATGCACAAAACACATACCCTAGGCTGTAGCCATTCCCGTCTCAGCAGCAGCAACCCCGTTCTTTATACCAGCCACTGCACCAAGCTACCAGTCACCCTCCAAAGCGAGCTGACCCTTTGGAGGCACTGAAAGAGGAGCTGCAAGAATCGATGAGGAAATCTAGATAGGATAGCTTGCAGATTATGAAGGCAATGGCGGATCAGATACAGACTATACAGAACACGCAAAACAAACTGTTGCAGGAGCATAGGACTTAGGGAGCCTTGCCCTCCCAACCCATCCCGAACCCTCGATATGTGCAAAACCAAGGCGCCCCACCTAGGTTTCAGGCACCGCAAGGACAGGCACACGCCATATTACAGGTGCCTCCTGCACCACCTGCTTATGCTCAAGGGCAGCCGCCTTTGTAGAACCCCACATACACTGCCCCTTCCGCTCCCCCACCACCTCATGGACAGCAAGCCGATGCACATGCTGTCTCTTTGAGGAGCGGAAGGAAGACATTTGACCCACCACATACATAGGCAGGTCTTGATTTTTCCCACCCTTCGCTGCAGGCAGGTTCGACTCCTTCATCTCAGGAGCCACCTTGGTAGATAAGGATAAGAGGCCACTCAACCCTGAGATTCTTGTCCCTTTTCCTGAGGCTCTGACACAAAATGTAGTACGGAAAAAGGACACGCAGAATTTTGAGGATCTGAAATCAATGTTTAAGGAAGTACATATTCAGGTCCCCCTCCTCGAGGCAATTGATCACATTCCTGCTGTCGCTAGGTTCTTCAAGGACTATTATACCCTAAAGCGACAACCCAGAATTGGACGGTAGGCGGTACTGTCAAAAGAGTCTAGCACCATGATTCTTGCCGATTTGCCACCGAAAAAGAAAGACCCTGGTACCCCACTCATATCCTACTTCTTGCAAGATTCTCCATTTGATCGGGCCCTTCTAGACTTGGGTTCATCCATCAACCTAACTCCCACCGCCGTATTTGATCAATTTCGATTTGGGGAGTTGAAGCCCACCTCAGTCATGATTTAGCTAGCTGATAGATCAGTCAAAACACCGAGGGGGGCAGTCGAGAACGTGATCGTGAAAGTCCACAGATTTTGCTTTCCCGCAGACTTTTCGTTCTCGATATGGAAGTTTCTCCTAATCTCCGAGATGGACCAATTATTTTGGGTCGCCCATTTCTGGCGATAGCCTGAGCAAACATTGATTGTGCATCCGAGTGTATGGAGATAGCCCTAGGCAATGAGCAACTTCAACTTGACATATTCAGGGCAGTAAAGGATTTCGACTGTGATCGCATAGAGGAGGATGGTGAAGACGAAGATTCGGCATACTGTGTTTACATTGGACTCCTTTGTGACGACCCAATGTCGCAATCGTCTTCACTATCAAGGTTCTTGGACCTCAATCCACACGGGACTGAGACCACTGCACTACACATATCTCCCCAAGGATCTGACTGTTTAGGGTGCGCTTCTGACCACAGCACCCCTGAATCTTGCTATTCTGATCTGCACACTACTGAATCACCCCTGTCGTTGCAGGAAGACGTGACCACATCTAATGAGTTTCCCGTTAACGCAGTCACAACCGATTATTTCACAAGAAGCAAATCAGTGGGAATTCACGTGCATATGGATCAGCAAATTCCCACCCTCAAGTTTGCTCCTCCCATTCCCATTTCTGACTCTGACCCACCCGTGATTGAGTTGAAGCCCTTACCTGACTCACTTAAGTATGTGTTCTTGGGTGAAAGTGAGACATACCCAGTCATTATTAATGCCCACTTAACCAAAGAATAGGAGCATCAGTTGATTTCTACACTACAAGACCATAGGGCTGCTATAGGGTGGAGTATTGCTGATCTCTGAGGTATTCGCCCCTCGTATTGCACTCATCACATTTACATGGATGAGGGGGTGAAACCTTTGAGACAACCTCAAAGACGGCTAAACTCGAATATGCTAGAGGTTGTTAAGAAGGAGATCATCAAATGGCTAGATGTAGGTATTGTATACCCAATCTCTGACAGCCAGTGGGTGAGTCTGATCCAAATAGTGCCCAAGAAAGCAGGACTCACCATTGTGAAAAACGATAAGGGTGAATTCATCCCGACCCACACTATGACATTTTGGCAGGTCTGCATCGACTATAGGAGACTAAACATGGCTACCCAGAAGGATCACTTTCCTTTGCCTTTCATTGATCAAATCTTGGAACGGTTAGCTGGACATAGTTTCTTTTGCTTTCTGGATGGATACTCTGGGTATAATCAAGTAGCGATTATCCTGGAAGATCAAGACAAGATTCACAAGACAAGATCAAGTCCACATTCACATGCCCCTTTGGAACATTCGCTTTCAAGCGGATGCCCTTTGGCCTTTGCAACGCACTAGCGACGTTTCAGCATTGTATGATGGCCATCTTCTCTGGCATGATTGGGGATTATGTGGAGGTGTTCATGGATGGCTTCTCCATCTTCGGAGATGATTTTGCATCTTGTCTGGATAACCTCACCAAGATCCTAAAACGGTGTATTAAGGCAAACATAGTACTATCCTGGGAGAAAAGCCATTTCATGGTGAGGGATGGCATAGTACTAGGACACAGGATCTCTAAAAATGGACTCGAGGTCGATCAAGCTAAATCTGAGATTATTTCCCACTTACCGCCACCTTGCTCGGTTAAGTAGATCAGATCATTCTTGGGTCACGTCGGCTTCTATCGTAGATTTACATGTGATTTCTCAAAAATTGCATGAACATTGACGAATCTCCTTGTTGCCGATGTCCCATTTGAATTCGATACCTCGTGTCTCAGCTCCTTTGAGACTTTACGAAGCACTGTCTCTAATTCCCTGATTCTCCAACCACCCGACTGGTCTCTTGATTTCGAGATGATGTACGATGCTTCTGATTTTGCCATCAGTGCTATTTTAGGCCAGCGTCGGGAAAAACAACCTTTTGTCATATACTATGCTATCAAGTCACTAAATGAGGCTTAGCACAATTATACTGTCATCAAAAAAGAATTGCTAGCAGTAGTTTTCGGGTTGGAGAAATTTAGATCGTATTTATTAGGGTCCAAAGTCATCATTTTCACTGACCACTTCGCCCTCTTGCATTTGTTGGCAAAGAAGGATGCCAAGACACGACTCATCAGAGGGATCCTTCTATTGCAGGAATTTGATATGGAAATCCATGACAAAGCTGGAAAGCAAGATGTTGTGGCGGATCACCTATCCAGACTGGACCTATACCACATTCCTTATTCCATGCCTATCAATGAGCAATTTCTGGATGAATCTCTTTTGGCAGTTCATTCTGTTGAGTTCCCCTGGTATGCCGATATCGCGAACTACCTTGCCATAGGTAAGATTCCCGCGAACCTATCCAAGCACCAAAAACTCAAATTCACTGCGGAGGCCAAATTCTACCTTTGGGATGACCCACTGCTCCTCCGCATTGGAGCAGATCAGATTATTCGAAGATGCATCCCAGATTCTGAGATCCCTAATGTGTTATCCTTTTGCCACAATGATGCTTGTGGTGGTCATTTCTCAAGATGGAAAACCGCTACAAAAATTTTGCAATCAGGATTTTTCTGGCCAACTACTTTCAGAGATACACACGAATACACCCAACACTGCAAACGATGCCAGTTGGTCGGTTCTATGACTAGGAGAGACATGATGCCACTCCAGCCCATCATGGTTGTGGAAGTGTTCGACGTCTGGGGAATTGATTTTATGGGCCCTTTTCCAAACTTGCATAGCTTCGAGTACATATTACTAGCCATCAACTATGTCTCGAAGTGGGTCAAGACCATCCCAGCGAGACAGGCTGACCATAAGATCGTCATTTCTTTTGTACGGCAGTACATCTTCACGAGATTCGGAATACCCTGTGCTCTGATTAGTGATGGGGAAGCCACTTCATCCACGCCCATTTCAGGTCATTACTAAAGAAATATGGGGTACATCACCGTATAGCCACCCCGTACCACCTGCAGACCAATGGGCAGGTTGAAGTGTCTAACAGTCAGATCAAGCTAATTCTCCGTAACATGGTTAGACCAGATAGGAAGGACTGGTCCGATAAATTAATTGACACACTCTTGGCATATCAGACCGCATACAAGGCCCCATTCGGAATGTCACCATATCGTATGATATATGGCAAGGACTGTCACCTTCCTGTAGAGCTAGAACACCGCACCTTTTGGGCAGTGCGAAAATGTAACCTTAACCTTGATGTAGGAGGTCAAGAATGGAAACTAAAGCTTCGCGAATTAGAAGAGATTCGGCGGGAGGCCTATGAGAACGCATTGATATACAAGGACAAGACCAAGGCCTTTCATGACTGCCACATCCGGAGGAAAGCATTCACTCCCAACCAGCAAGTCTGGTTGTTCGATTCACGATTAAAACTTTTCGTAGGGAAGCTCAAGCCCAAATGGACTGGCCCGTATGTTGTGATTCATCCATATCCTAATGGGGCAGTCCAGATCAGGGACCCAAAATTTGGGCATATATCTACGGTAAATGACCAGCACCTCAAACCATTTTTGACTCAGGAACCTCTTCCACCTGACGAGATCGTTCATCTTATTGAGGACGTGTGATTGAATTCTCGCCTTGCTGGAGGCGTTAAACTCAACACATATAGATAGCGTATATCCCACATTCTACCATCATCTATACATAACCACTTTTATACATAGCATATTTTTTTTCTTTTAGCATATTTCCTTTTTGTATATTCCATGCTGACAGGTTGGCCGGTGCTGAATGTATAATTTTAGGAGCAATTACAGGTGATTTCTACCCAATTTTTTCCCTACTGTATTTATTTCCTTTTATATTCATGCATGAGGACATGCAAGAACTTAGGCATGGGGGGTAGATACAACAAAACTAAAAAATTTTTATGCCAACATTTACAAAAACCTTGGAGCTGCATGTAAAACATTCTTTAGGACCCTAAATAAAAGAATAATCGACTCCACCTCCAATGCTCACATTGGAGCTAGAAATCATCTGCAACAGCCGTTTCCGACTCACCTGCTCACCTCTTGTTCTAAATTTAGGGTCAAGATGATTTAACCCGATACGAGAATTTTATGAAGTACAAATTATGCGAGGTTACTTGTTTATAGCATATATACATAATGCATTCATGAATAAGATTATTTTATTAAGAGAATGCATTAGGGATTTTATCCTCTAGTTGATTCTTGTAATCTGGAATCTAGTGCAACTTTGCACACATGTAGAATTTGCAATGGATTCACAGTAAAGGCTGATAAACATCTTTAGTCTGTCGAGAAGAACTAGTGCTTCTTTTCCTGAACCCCTGGACAGTGTTTTGGGAGTCAGGCAGATTTTCTTCCAAAAATGCACTAAATAGGGTGAGATGAGAGTAGAGTGTACTGGTGCTCTAAGATTAGTGCAAGGAATCCAGAGTCCTAGATAATTAGGTGATGATACTCTGAGATTAAGCATAGTTTTCACTCTCGTTTCCTGCATATACATTTTTGTTTGAATTATGAGAGCCACCAAATAAGGCAAATACGCGGAAAGCGAGTTCTCATAAAACTAGGGCTAAGGTGGATGGTTACGACCATTCTTTACGGAATCCTCAGCTGAAGGAGGGTATTGCTGTCAAGGTTAGAAATACATCACCCTATCCATCTCTCCCAGTGCCGCGAGTAGGCACTTCCACCAAATAAGCCACCCAATGTCTCTTGAGTACCACCAATCCCTAATAATGCCTCCTCAATAAAGTTCATGGATGTGTGCTAGTTGTGTTATGTTGAAAAAAAAATGATGAAAAGAAGGAAAAATTAAAAAGGAAATTAGAAAAAGAAGAAAAAGCAAAGAAAAAAAGAGTGAATATTTAGTGTTTATTTCAGTCGCATTGAGGCAATGCCACCAAATAAATTTGAGATCCACCAAATATGGCCTTAACCTATTTTTCTGTGTTTCTAACCGCCCAAATGCTGGTTGAGGAATTCTGACTTAGTGTTAGGGTTATGAGAACTCAATTAAAGTGTTAATGCCAAGTGAGACCACCAAATACAGGTCATATGTGCGAATCTGGTGAGATTGTGAGCTCTAAGAGAAAGAAAGAAAAGAAAAGAAAAAGAAAAAGAGAAAGAAAGAATGAATACAAAGGAACCAGAAGAGAGCATAGTTTTTCTCGTCTTTCTCTGAGTTGAGTTACTTGATAGTCCGGGAATCTAGATTTAGAAATACTAATCTCTATGTAGCACCAAGTGAGAGTGAGCCACCAAATAAACACCCGTATCCCTCAGACATCCTCTACCCAAGCTTAAAGCTAGGGTGGAATTCATAGAATATCTTGAATACCCTGAGAGAAGAAGTTCGCCTATCCTGTTAGAATTTTTACTAGGGGTCAAGTACAGGCTTTAGAGGTGTATCAGCTTTTCATTCGAATCCATTGCAAAAGCTACATAGCTGCACTTTCACGATTGTCTAGATTTCTAGAGCATAGGATGAAAACAAACGAAGAAAAATCTCTAGGCATACACTTGATAAAATAATCAATCCCTTAGGGACCTTGCTATAAATAATTTAGTCTTGCATTTGCTAGGGGCTAGCAAGATTTAGGCATCGGGGTATGATTGCGCAACAATCGTAGGTCTCAATTGATCTAAATTAGGCTAGAACTTAGCATAAGTTAGGGTAATTCATGCATGCATAAGCATTATCTGCATATTTACTGCTTTATTTTAGCTATGCATAAAATAATGTTATAATGTGCTGATTAAGTGCATTATGTCAATTGCAGGCAATAAGCTGATCAGAAGCTAGATTTGGAGCTGGATCTGGAGCTGGATCTAAAGCTGGATTTGGAATAATGGGTGTTGCAGCAAGATTGCAGTAGAAGACTTAGATTAGATATAAGGAATAATGATGTAAGGGAGATAAGGTACAATGTGAAGAGCTTAGGTCCATCCTAGCCCTAGGATAGCCTAGAGACTTCCCCCAAGCCTCAGCCACCCTTAAATTAGGTCACCACACCCTAGGAAACCATAAAACCCCAATTCCATCCCTTAGCCAAATCCTACACACCTCAAACCCACTTCTGCAGTGTTATTGGACGTCCAGACACTTTGTCTGACGTCCAATTTCTGCAGAATATCCAAAACAGAACCTAGAATCCTTCCTGACTCTGATTGGACGTCCAGACAACAAGTCTGGACTTCTGATTTTTGAGTATAAGACGCCTGATTCCATTTTTGGACGTCTGGAACTGCTCTCCAATTCCTATTTTGAGATTCAAGCCTTGATCTTGGATCTCTAGCTCCCTAGACCCAATTCCAACCTAATAGGAACCTAAATTAAGGTACCCTAACCCAAGTACACCTCCTATAGACATCCCTAAGGACCTAATTAGGTCCTCACCAAACCCAATTGACTTAGATCATAGTCAATTACCATTACCTAAGTCAATTGGACTCATTGAGTACAATTGAGCTCAGATCTCAACCCACACAAGTCCAATTGACTTAGTGAGAGTCCAATTGACCTAAGCCCAACCTAATTGAGTTATTTCACTCTCAATTAGGTTCGCACTCATTGAATTAAACTTAGGTTAAGTTTAATTGCAATTTCCCCTTAGCAATTAGGGTTTGCAACCCTAATTCAAGGCATACACCTACCCAAACCCCTTAGGACCTAACATAGACCTCTTAGCCACCTAGGGCATGACCACACACATGCACACACACACCCATTCACTCACCCCCACACATCTAGAGTCCTCTAGAACTCTCTTGAAGTGGTGCCACTCTTGGTTGCCAAATTTAGCAACCAAGAGTCATTCAATTCTTAGATCCACTTTTCATGGATCTATGAACTACCCACTCTCTCCCTTGGTCGGCCACTCTTGGAGCTCTCTCTAGAGAGTTCCACACTTCTCCAGAGAGACTCCGTTAGGTCTATAAAAAGACCTAAGGGGTGGCCATTTGCACCCATCCATTTTCTTGGCATTCATTCCACTTAGGCTAGCCACATTCATCTCCACTCAACCTCCACTAGGAGCACCACCATGAAGGCCACCATCTCCACACCAGGATGCTGGATCATCTCCCAAACCTCACTCCAAGGGCCGACCTAAGCACCATTGGCCGCCTATCCTTCTCCTCTCAACCACTTAAAGGCCATCGGAGCCCACCTCCGAATGCCCTTCTCTTCTGCTAGATTAGTAACTTAGCTCTTCGTAGTTTACCATTTTCATTTACTGCTTAGTAGTGTAGCTCTTATTCTCCCCCAATGATGCATGCAAAATCTCCCCATAGATTCCTGTATGCGATCATTTTCTGTTAGCTAGATTTACATTTTCAAGCATTCCTGTACAAGCATTCCTCTGATGCCCATCCCCAGTCACCGTTTATCGATCCGCGACCATCATCACACTCCCCTCATCATAGCCGACCTTCCTCGAGCTTCTCGCCTCCAGTTGTCACTCCACGAGCATGCCACCAAGCAAGGGGAGACTCCCCAGTTTTGCTACAGGAAATGTCCAATTAATAATTACATCTTCGTGCCATTGTCAAGACTCATTTTTGAATTTTATTTGGATTATTAAATTAAGGTAAAATTGCAACGATGCACTTTCATTTTCTTGAATTGACTTAACTTATGTTATGTGCATCATTTCACATTGAATTTGGATTAAGATTTACAAAATTTCTCTCTAGTACATGTGCAATTTGAAATTACATAGATTGATCACATATTTATTAAATATTTTATTGAGGAAAAATTGCATATATAACCTTACATTCTCGAGTTATTGTGTCTTCTTGTTGTCTCGTTACACATCAGATTTGACCACGAATTTTGCACTCGATTGGATGAATACAAGGGAAAAATATTCATGAATTTATTGATCTATTCCTCCCTTTGGATACGACATCCTAACTCTTCGTGGTTAGTTTTATTAAAATATTTTTGTTTGGGATTTTCCACCATGTGATTTCACTACGACGACATATTTTTCTGATACGTATTATCTGTAAGTGAAAAATTCCCAACCAGTTGAGGAAGCTTCATAGCCATTGGATTAAGATCCAACGACTGGGAATGGAGGTCACGGATGAGGAGCGGTGTGGGCAAGCGCTGCTGGTTGATGTTGGGTGGCCTAGATGGCGCCACGTGGTGCCATCTGGGCCATCCATCTACTTTCTGTTGCAGAGGGTGCCACGGTGCTCTGATTGAGATGATTTCCACGTTGTCGGACTGTGATCCTCACTCTAGATCCATTCGGGTGTTCGGATTTTTCATCCGAAGCCTGTAAAGATGTTGCATTACCCTTTGGCCATTGATCTTCCTCAAATCGCATAAGGTGATACGAGATTTTGATTAGGATGATCTCGAAGGCATCGGACTCCGATCATCATCCTGATCAGATCTGTACATTCAGATTGTCAAACCGAGGCCCCAAAATAAATCTCCTTCCCTGATGGCCATAAAAAGGACGCAATTAACTTAAAATATACACAACTATTCTAAATGCAGAATGATGTATGCTATGTGATATTTATAATATGAAATGCAAATCTAAGCCTAGGAACATGCATGAATAGGCATTTTAACCTAATTAAATGTGTCCACATCAGTAACATAATCCAATCAATTGTATTTTTTCTTTTTCTATTCCTCACATAAAGGTGGTACCATTTAGTGTTTCTATCCTCAGAATTAACCCATTGATGCCTCAATCTCTGATCCACTGTATCTCCTCTTGAAGTAAAACCTCTTCATATTACTCAACAATTCATCCTCTTTATTAGGATCATTGTCCTATATGTACCTCCCTTAAAGATCAAAAAGTTCTTTCTCAAATTTTTGCTTTCTTTTCTTCCAATTAATCTCAGGTTTGGCCTACCAATTTCTCATCTCCATTGGTACTTTTTTCATTTTCACCTAAATCTATCTTCACTGCTCATCGATTTCCCCTTTCCAACCCTTATCAACCACCTCATGATAGCTTTCTTGAAGGCACCATTTAGCCCCCATTCTCCAGATCCCAGAAGATCTCTTCTTCATTCCTTGCAATCTAAGAAAGATAGGGTTGTGGTCTGAAAACGTGCTCGGTTCTACCGGGTTTGTTGGTTTTGTTATAACGTTGTAGTAAAGCCGGTTATTACCAACATTTCAAATATAAATTTTTTACTCGGAAAATGAAAGAGTTCCCGAGGTCGAACTCAGGGAGCAAGTCGTATTCTAGAGATATACATGTTTCTTTTACAAAATAAAGAGAGAGGGAAAGAATTTGTTGTGATGTTCTTCTTTCTTTCTCTTTCTTCAGATCTCCTTCTTCTTCTTCCTTGGTTTCTGCTATGGTGATAATCTTCTTCTGCAATGGTGATGCTCTTCTTCTTCTTCCTGCTGTTTCTGCGTTGGTGATGTTTTTCTTTCTTCAGAGCTCCTTGTTCTTCTTCTTCTTTGGTTTTCTGCCTTGACCTCTCTTCTTCTTCTTCTGCAATCGTGGTGATGCTCTTCTTCTTCTTCTTCCTGCTTTGGCCGTTGCTCTTCCTTCTTCTTCAGCCTGCCTTCTGTGTTGCTCTGGCTGCTGACTTTCTGTCGTCTGACCCGGTGCTTCGACGACTTAACTGAGCATTTGCTACAGTGCAGCTCCTTCTTCTTCGCCTTTGGCTTCTTCTTCCGCGGGTCTTCTTCTTCTTCTTTGGCCTGCACACTTCAGAGTTTTTCGTCAAGAGGCAAAACCTACTCTACCCCCCCTCCCCCGCGTCTCTCTTTCTCTCTGAAACCACTCTTGGGAAAGCTCTCCCAGAGCTACCGGGTAATCGGGTTCGGGTCAGGCCCGGGCCCAGGCCCACCGGCGTGCGGTGGTGGGCGAGGAGTGCAGGTCGGTTTAATCGGGTCAGGCCAGGTCCGCGGAGCGTGGTCACGGACGGGGCCGGGTCGGGTGAGAGGGACCTCACCCCGTGGTCAGGAGGCAGACAGCATAAGGCACTTTTTGCCTTTATGCGTCCGCGCGCCTCCGAGAAGTTCCGAGGTGGGACTAAATGTCCCACCCCAATTGAGCGCCCGTCGCGGAGGGAGCAGTGGGCGATCGTGTCTTCACGCGCGGCCTTCGCCCCATCCGCGAGCCTGGGACGTTTCGTGGGGACTCCCCGCGCAACCTGGGAGTCGAACCTGGGCGAAGGCGTGCCTGCACCTGCAGGTGAAGGAGCTCTGCCTGCTCAGTAATGGCGGCGGCGGGCGAGTCACCTGGTCACAGAAGAACGGCCTCTCGGCCAAATCAGACAGGCGAGGGACCTTCGCCGTGGCACGGCGAAGGTGGTCAGGGGGTCTGCAGGGGGCGAAATGGAGCCAACAGGTCGTCCTAGGTCAAACTGTGAGCAAAGAAGTGGGTGTGTTCGGTGGATCTGCAGAGGGTGTTTGGTGGGAAGTGGAGGAGCGGAAGAGGATCAGGGTGAGGAGGCGGAGGTTCTGCGGTGGTCGGCGAGCCGTGTGGGTCGCTGAGGTGATGGGAGCGGCTCGCCGGAGGGTGGTCGGAGGCGGAGAGGGTGAGGGTGAACTGGAGCGGTCGAGGGTTTAATCAAATAAAAGACAGTGAGGAAAAGAAAGAGGGGGAGGTGGGGAGGAGTTCTGACCTAGCTATGGAGACGAAAGGGGCCGAGACAGGGCGACAGTCGTATCGACTGTCGCCAGAGAAGAAGATGCCCAGGGGAAGGGGCGGCGGCGAGCAGAGGGCTGGAGAGGCGCCAGCTGGGTGCGGCGTGGCGCGGGAAGAGCAGGGGAGGAAGTCTCTGCTGCTGGTATTGCGGCAGAGCGAAGAGGTGGAGGGGGAGGAAGCCGCCGGAGCTGGTGAGCGTCTGCCGGAGGAAGAAGAGAAGAAAGCTGGGGGTTTTCTCCGTCAGATCCAGGCTGCCCTGGTCGGTGGAGCAGCGGGGGGTATTTATAGGGATGAAACAGGGAGGAAGGCGGAGGGAGACGACGTGTCTCCCTCGCCGGAGAATGGTCGGAACATGAACCCATACCGTCCGTGCGTTCGCACAGCCGGTATGGGGGGCTACAATGACCAGGGGGTGCCCCTGCGACGGCTGACGACGCAGGGCACCCCCGGTTTACTTGCCAGGTCCGCGACCTTACCCTGCGCGGCGCCATGCTCCGCGCAAGGTCGCCGGAGCATGGTGCTGGCAGGGTTATGCAGGAGGACCTGATTGCAAAGAACGAAGGAGAGTTAGGGGCCAAAATGCGAGGGTTCAAAAGTTGAGGGCCAAAGAGTAAATATATGAGGACCAAAGTGTGAAGTCGATCAAGGAGGTTCCTTCTTAGGCTCAAGTTTTTATACATGACTAATTAGGACCTAAGGAATCTGATGGTGAATTTCATTTTCATATTAAACCTTGTTTGACCGATCAATTTGCGTAAAGACCCAAATTAAGTTATTAATTGGGCATGGTTCTCAATGTAGGTCAAAATGGGTTCTAAAGGCCAAATTGAAGGTTCTAAACCCTAGAGATTATTTTTCTATGAATTTTAGAGGGTTTTATTCTATTTTTACTTTGCCTCGAACCTTGTGAATTGAAGTGGGTTGTTTTAGGGTTACAGATTATCATTTGGTTCCTTGGAAGTGCTGTAGCCCTTGCTAGATCATCTCATCCCACTTTTATTCTTATTAAGCTATTTTGACCTGTGTTTGGGCCCAGAATTACCCTGTATGCAGATTATACTGGTAAAAATTGCACTTTTGCCCCTTATGACTGGTTTTCTTCTCAAACTCAGAATTCTCTGAGTTAAGCCTTTCCTTGAGATATGTAGGAGCTTTTATCCTTTGTATTAGGTCAAAATGAGCTAGTTATGGCTCATGATGAGGTTCTCATCATGGTCACTTCCTATTGCAGGTAGATGAAGCACTCCAACGCTAGGGAATTAAGATTCCAATTTCCAGACACTAGCACCCTATCTTATCTTTCTTTAATAAGAAATTGTTGCCTTCTCTTGTTGGTCCAAGTGTAAGCTTGCACAGAATACCCTAAATCCATCAATTCCAGCTTCATAGTAAAAGTTTTCAATTGTTGCAACTATCTAAACTGAACTTCAGAACCTCCTAATTTGTCAGCCACAGATAATATGGCATTGTAATCACCAATACACACTAAATTTTCAGAATAATTATGTAGCAACCTTTACATTCTATTCCAGAATTTTTTTCTTTTATTTTGTTTGGGAGTGACATAGATACAAGCTAAGAACCAAGATACACCATTCAATACAATGTTGGTTAACATGCAGTGATGCTCTGCATATATAAGGACGACTATACGATCTTCCTTAAAAATAAAACCTAGCTCCACAGATCTTCCATTAGCATCTATAGCAAAGGAAGTAAAACCTTTTGACTTACTATCTTTTAAAAACTATGTCTTGATCATGAGTTTCTGAGATGAACAACATATCAGTCTTTGTCAGTCTCATCAGAGATTTCAGATGGCAAACTCCAGAAGGGGAGCTCATACCTCTTCAATTCCAAGCAAGGACATTCATGGCGATCGCGGCAGGTGTATAGGCCCAGCTGCCACTAGCACAGAATCAGTCAACTCCAAGCATCTTTTTTTAACATAATTTTCTTCACAACCTTCTTCAGAGATCTTGCATTTCTCTTACCCAGCATCAACAAATTTTTTTCCTTAAACTTATTTTCTCTAGCAATTTTCTTAAAGCTAGTCCTCCTATTAATATTAACCTTCCCTACATTAAAAGATAATAAGGTGCCTTCAATGAATAGTGCAGGCTCTTTAATCATGTCGGCACATTGGTTGTTATCAAAATCTAAGCTACAGTCTTCCACTAGCCTGATCTGGGCTGCCTCCTTTGGTATATCTTCTATAAAGTGAGGGGGATTTATAATAACTTCCAGCTGAAAAGTGGTAGGAATGTTTTTAGAAGGTCCTGCATCAATGTGAGGCAAATGCATAACATACATATTTGAAGGCATTGAATTAGTGGAGCATACTCCTTTCTTTATTTCAATAGTCATCAAAGCTTTATCTTCTAACTCCGCATTCTACTTCATTTTAGAACATCTCATCAGATTGGACTCATCCTTGTTAGACTCCTCTCCTTGGTACTCCTCCACCCTTCCTCTTAAAGTATTATTTGAACCATGGCATTGTATTGCCCCTATACCCTCCACGATTTCCACCTTCCTACCACCAGTTCTTCTTTGCACTCACAAGGAGCTATCAAACTCATATAGTATCTCCTGCTCTAAAATTCCTCTCGTATATTTAGATGAGACATTTACTATCTTGCTCCTAGCTTCCAATAGCCTTTCACAATCTTGATGTAGATAACCGATCCTCCCACAAAAAGAACATAGCCTAGGAAGCCTTTCATATTTCAAAGGAATGAAGATTGAAACCCTATAGTCATGTGTAAGTTTGAGTTTTCTGATCAAAGGCTTCCCAACTGCTATCTCTACCATCATTCTCATGAATCAGTCCCCTGTTTACTCATCTAAATTTATATCCTTCACTGCCACAAATGCTTTACCATATGCAAAAGGGTCGAACAACACTTGTATTCTGGAGGAAGATCAAATAATTGAATCCATAAACACATAGAGTCAAGAGTATAATCAGACAATCTCTTCTTTCCTTTCTGCCTAGATTTCATCTTTGTTAAATCCCCTTCATAATGCTAAGGACTTCTGCTATGGACCACCCTAACATCTACTTCCTTGTTAAACCATGCCATCGACCTCCTCTCATCCACCTCCATGATCAACGACACTTTCAAAAAGGTCCACGCCTTTGTTAATACTTCAATCACCACTCTATTCTTGACCTTTCTATCTGTGATAATAGGGAAATAAATGAGTTTGTTCCACATACTTGGGTCCTTTAAGTCTTTATCAGAGATATTTATCCCTAGGACCTCTTCATTTTGACGTAGCAACTTTCTTATTCCTTCAATGATTTCCAACTCAGCACCTTCCATAGTCACCACAGTTACTTTCTATCGCCAAATAGAGGACAAAGAAATATAGAGAGATTAAGTTAAAGAAGGATTTGAAGGGAAGAGAATCTACTACTAACCCGAGTAGATTGCAAGAAACCCTAAGAAAAGAGGGGAAAAGATGAATGCCCATGATAGCAGTGGAGGGAACAGAGCTTCCTTTGAAAAGGAGTGACCTATGTTGAGATCCTATAGAATAACTAACCATCCTAGCCTGCTTGAGTTGCCTGGCGGTTGAGTAGGTGGATTCTAATCCAAGAGACTAGAGTTTAAACCCTGCCTTAATAAAAAAATCCATTTATTCCATGCTTATTAGAAATGTTTGTTAAGACATTAAGATTAACGTTATAACATGTTAACATTAGTGGTTTTGATGTTGATAAAATATTAGAAATTACTAAAAGAAATAATAATATTTCATGTTGAATTACTAGGGTGAAGTTTCATAGAGTTGATGAAAGTTACCTTTGTTGAACATCGATGTATATTTAATACTCATTTGTTTGATATGATACTATTTATGAATAGGAAGTTACAGGTATATACATGCAAATGTGCCAGACATTTGTATTGGATTTGTATGCCTTGAGTTATACATCCAGGTTTTTGTAATGAGATTACATTTTATCAGAATGAAGAATTTAATTATTTTCTAGTAAATGATTTGGGTCCCAAATTAAAATTAGGGTTTTGTACTTGACAAAATCAAATAAGCTGATGTACATTGATTCATAGATCTAAATAGTTAATAGGATTCAATAGCACAATAAGAAACCATTTGATTTGATCATTTGTTTTTGGTTTAAGTTGATATGGCAACCTTTTCTAAAAGTAGTTACCTGATTATTGATCTCGAATGGAGATTCGAGAACTTTCACACGAGTCGGGTTAAGGAGTTAATGGTAACACCATCATAAGCCCTAATTAGCCACATTTAGTCAGGTTTGATTGATAAAAGCTCCTACTTAATCTTCTAAGAGCCACAACTCCACATCATTCTAATTTAAGAAGGAAACAGGGAATCAAGGTTAATTCTATAATTTTAATAGCACAACACAAACACAGATTAATCTTGGGATCACTCAAGGGTTAACTGAAGGTCAAATGAGTACAAAAGTCTAAAAAGTGAGTTAACATTGATAGAAACAGGGTTTCATGCATTTCGGGGGCAAAAACAACACCAAAACCCTAATTATCAACCCACTTAAATTGAAGAGGTTCTGGTCAAGATAAAATTAATCTAAACCTCCTAAAAATCATAAAAAAATGTTCTAAGAGGCTTGTTACCTTTGATTTGACCATCTAAATCCATTTTAACCAAGAATAGAGTTTCAGATGAGATTTTGCACTACTTTGGGTTCCTGCATAATTTGCCAAATCAAACATGGTCAAAACTCAAATTCACATTCACCATTAGATTTCTTGGGTCCAAATTATGTTAACACCAAAATTTAGGCCCAATCAGAGTCCATCTTGACTTAGTTGGCAATTCAGTCCCTAAAATCCCCTTCCTTTCATTTAAGCCCCTAAGTTTCAAATCTATTGCAATTTGGTCCCTAACCTCTCATCATTCTTCTCCAAATGGTCCTTGCTGCAGTGATAGTTTGAAAAGAGTCTTCAGAGCTCCCATACCGATATTTAATCAAGATTTGATTCTAGAAATCTCAATGAAAAATCCTAAAACTCTGTAGAATTGATCCACAGATCAATCCACATCGATCAGGCTCATTCACAAGGCCAATCATGGCCAACATTTGCACCAGCAAGCTTGAGAAATTTGAGCTTTCTAGGTGGTGAAAGCATCTACCCAAAGTACCCAACTTTCCTTGATTGAAGCACAATCCTAGTTCTATTTAAGGCATGGAAAGTCCCTAGGTATTTCCTTGTGCATTCTTTGCTGGATCTCTCCTCAAATTTTTCCTTATCATCTACATCGAGGAACACAACTGGATCGCTTTGAAACCCCCTCATCTCCCTCTACCATGTACAATAGGCAAAGTAATCCTCTTCCTCCTTCGTCTGTGAAGCTTCCCACGAAGCCTCGACCTCTCCAGCCTCCTCTTCCGCTCTGGTTACCTCATCTTCTTCCTTTGCTTTGACGTACCTCCAGTAGCCTCTTCCTCACCTCCTTCCTCTAAATTAGTTTACGGCTTTAACTTCCCTCTTCCCCAATTTCATATATGGAGCTTTACAGTTCTTAATTCCCGCTCCCCCATCATCTCCAACACCATCTGCTTCACCTCCGACCACCTTCACCGTTGGCATACCTCGTCCCATCACACACTCCATAGCAACCAGCACTAGCGTCACCTCACCTTTGAGGAGCTTCCCAACTACTCAATTTCACCTCTCACTGCCTCCATCACCATTCTCCATCACCGCCAATCGAAGCTCGTCAGAGCTTCTTCACTACAAGGCCATGACCACTCGCCCCCTCAATCACCTTAGGAATTTCATCCGATGAGTAACGTTGGACTTCCGTGTGTGCTTAATTCTAGCTTTATGGTCGTATTCCTATTGCAGGTACCTCATTGTCGCCAGTCATCATCTCAGCCTCCAGCCACAGTCATTCGGTCACCTTCAACTCGCCCCCAATCCCAATCAGCTTGAACCAGTCTCTAGACCTTCAATTGGAATAGGCCACGATGACAGCAGTATCACTTCATGATCAAGGTCAATAGCTTCACACGAAGTAGAACTTGGGACTTTAGTCCCACATCGTGCAGGCAAAGGGCTTCAGTAGTGAATAAAGCATTTTCGTGGAGAGGACCCCTCGCCCAAGACACAGGGTTCAAGTCCCCTCACACGCATACCTATGCACTCCTTACTCGTGAAGTATGCCCATGGGTTTGGACCTTGTACGCGACCCAATTACCTGGTTACTATTCTGACCCATATACCAGAGTCTAAGAGAGAGAAATCTGAGGAAGGGAGAGGGTTTTGCACTATAGCCTTGGGATTTGTGCCCCCTTCACTCAATACTTAGCCATTCTAAGCATTGAGTGGCCCTTGTGCCTCCCTGCTACTGAGCTGTTTTGCCTTAGCCTTCTGCTAAGGCGTGAGATAAGGCATCTGAGCCTCACACTATCGTCTGACTTAGTGCTTGTTTGGTTCTGATTCATTGGTTACTGTGTATACATTTGATTGAAGCGTACTATTGGATGATTTGAGTTAGTTAGAGCTTAAATTGTAGGGTCAAAATTGGTGGTTCAAACCAACATTTTTATCCCAACCGTTTTGCACTCTAATACTTGACTTTCTGAGATATTCTTCTGATATATATTGAGCATCATTTTGATTCTACTTGCATATTCTTCTCAATAATTGTGATTAGTGATTGATTTTCTTATAATTGGTTCCTATGAATAACCTCAGTCTCATATTTCTATTTCTCGAGCTTATAAATTTAAATGTTATATTACTTTTGTTGATTATACTACAACGTGTATTTTAAAACTTGATGAAAGCAATGCAACAGGAGTTAATTTGATGAAACAAGAGATAGAGAAGTCATTCTTTGATGTTGTCATGGAGAAGGCGTATACTTAGACCCGAGACAGAAACATGTCTCTGTTCACAAAGACATACATTTCGCAGACCGATAAGTTGATGCACCTAGTTTGGTGTTGATACTGGAAAGCTAGTGTATGTGGGAAGGGACATGAGATGCATGATCTCTTGAAGGATTCAAACAAATCTATTACATAGGTGTATATAACAGGTTGGAGCCATGAGCTTAGTTCAGTATGTTGCGAATGACAAATTTCACATATGGTAGTAAAGTCCTGATCAGACTTAAGACATGAAGAGAAGAAGATAGACCTTTAGGAAATGTTCTGATATTCATTCTCGTCCCAATGATACAAGAAGATATCAAGAATAATATTATCCAATGAGAAATGATAGTTGTCTAATGAGATTAGACCTCAAGATAATATTTTCCTCCAAGTACAAAGGATTCACAAGTATTTGGAATACTTCAGGCGATAAAGTGCCAAAATTACACTTATCCTATTAGTTAGTATTAGAGTGAAGAAACCAATAATGATATTAGTAGGTTCCTAGTTAAAGAATAAATCAATTGTATTTTAAAGAATTAAATTACATTTGATTTGGTAATTACTTGCGCCTAATTTGATTAGGTACAAAATTTAATTGTAATTATAATTAATTTAAGTTTGGATACTTGATTTAAACTTCCTAAATTTTATTTTGGGATAAATATGCAAATCTCAATTAATATTTGATCTCATCCATTGGATGGAGATCCAATACTGCTCATCAATTTAGGATT
Organism: Thalassia testudinum; assembly: GCA_037157565.1. NCBI lineage: Eukaryota > Viridiplantae > Streptophyta > Magnoliopsida > Alismatales > Hydrocharitaceae > Thalassia > Thalassia testudinum. The sequence continues at coordinate 116,726,052 of JAZHRO010000073.1, forward strand.
TGAAAAGGAATCCCTATAAATAGAATCTCATCAATTTAGGATTTGATCCCATCAATAGATCCATAGTACGCTTAGACATATAAGATTCCTTAGACTTAACAAATCAAACAAACAACGAAACACAAAAAAAATAGAAAGCAAATGTCTAACTTGCATAGTTAGATGTTTGAAAAATCGATTTTTCTAGTTTCTAAGTCTTTTAGCTTGCAAATTCCTAGATTCCTTCTAATATGACTAAATCTTTCCAAACTAAGTGGTTTGGTAAATATATTTGCAAGTTGATCTTGAGTAATTATGAATTCTAGCTTAGTTTCTCCTTTAACAACTTTATCTCTTAAAAGGTGATGTTTAACATCTATGTGCTTTGTTTTAGACAAACGAATATGATTTTTTAAAAGATTAATAGCACTTGTGTTGTCACAAAGTATTATATTTTGATTAAATTTTAAACCTAAATCTGACAGAGTTTGTGTCATCCAAAGTACTTGAGAACATCACAAAGCTGCTAAAATGTAGCTTGCTTCTATAGTAGATAGAGTAATGAAATTTTGCTTTTTGGAAAACCAACAAAGAAGTGCATTATCCATGATGTGCATACATCTGATTAACCTAAAATGTCTATTAATGCATGTTCTTAGTGTCACATTAGCATCATACAGTGTAAATAGTGCATAACAAGCATAGTCATGCATTTAGATCAAGTTGTATAAAGTGTATAGTAATTGTCTCCTTTTTATGGTCAGGGACAAGGCAAATTTTTATCAAGGCCTCAGATCGAAGATCCAACTACACGGATCTAATCAGTGCCACGATTGGAGTTCAACGACTCCAAGATCACCCTAATCGGACATCCTTAGCACCAGATAGAGATTAAGGAACCTTAAAGAACAAGGGTTAAGATGGTGTTAATCCACACCCCAGATGACAAATCCAACCACACGGATGGGTTTGAATCGACGATCGCAGCCTAACAGTGCGAAAATCGATCCAATCCAACACCCGTGGCACCATCTACATCACTCAAAAGATGGACGGCCTAGATGGCGCCAAGTGGCACCATCATAGCCTCCCAGCACCGGCCGCCCCTCTCCATTCAATTGCTAAAGCTAAGGGAATGGACGATCTAGGCTGTTGGATCTCCATCCAACGGTCGCAGATCGCACACACCTAATCTCTAAAAGAGGCAAAGTCAGCCCAGCATCACGTTGGTCCAGCGCCCTTCGCAAGAAGAGCGGGCGTGCATTCAAATCCGCTCGATCACCAAATCAGAATAAGCAAGTGCACGGGCGTGTGATGGGAGCCATTCGATTCACATCAAGCGGCGCTGAGTGAGCAATAGTGCCCACGTGCGATCAAACGCGCGGCGCTTACGCGTGATTGTACGTGGGCGTGCGGCGCAGGTGTGGGTGGTTTAAGCCATTCGATCTCTTGATCAGACGGCTGATAATGCATGAACGTGTGCGGGCATTTTGGGCGGAGAAGAGAAGCGGGCGCGCGTGGCGTGCGCACACTTCACCCACGACGGACCTTTAGTGACATTTAAGTTCGTCACTAAGGGTCCCATATTAATGTTTTTGAAATTAAAATGTCCAAAATGCTCCCACTCCTTGCAAATATAAAAGGAGACCCCCTCCATATGAATTTCTCATCCCTTCCTTCTCTTCTCTCCCTCTCCAAAGCTCAAGAGAAGCTTATCCCACACCCGAGATGCTCCTCAAGAGCTAATAAATCAATTTTTCACCCCCATTCTAGAAGCAGATCCCTCAACGACAACGACATGCTGCCTCATTCCTGTTCCTCCTACTTCGACCTCCTTCTTCCCACTCCGCTCCTCGTCTTCCAGGCATTGTCTCATCCAGCTCGTCCTCCAAGCGATCATCGAGGAGGATACTTCTCTCTCCCATTCCTTTTTTCCTACTTTCTAGAGTAGAATTTTCCTGCTTTCTAGTGTAATAATTTCTCGCTTTCTAATGTAATCTTTTGTCGCTTTCTTAGTTGTACAAACATTTTGCAACATCAAGTGAATGTTTTCTCTCTCTCTCACTCTTATTGTCTATATTTATTTTATTTCATTGTGATTATTCTGCTCTTTAAACAAAAACACAAAAAAAATATAATTCTGAATTTTGATCGACGTAGCCTCCCTGAGTTCGACCTAGGATTTCTTTTCCGATATAAATGCTATTTGTTGAACCCAAGTTCTTCGCTATTCGAACTACAACGATAGGTTTTCAAAACCAACTCTGAAAGCATAGTCCTCCGACGTTCAACAATCCAGAAATTGGCAAGTCCCACTATTGCTTTTCCTATCAGTTCTACCACTAGCATAATCAGCATCACTGTATGCTAGTAGTTCAAATGATGGTGTCTTAGGGTAGAAAAGACCTTAATCACTAGTTCTTTTAGGTATATAAGAACATGTTTTACCACATTCAAATGAGATTGGTTTGAGGACCTTTGAAAATGAGCACATAAACAAGTTGCAAACATAATATTTGGTCTACTAGCAATAAGATAAAGTAAGAAACTAATCTTACCATGATATATGGTTTGATCTTCATTTCTACCATTTTCATTCATATCCATGCCAACATTGGTTCCCATTGGTGTTGATTTTCCTTTTCCATTCTCCAATCCAAGTTTCTTAAGTGTGTTATTGGTGTACTTGGTTTGGCACAAGAATATTCCTTCATTAAGTTGATGAATTTGAAGGCTAAGAAAGAACTTCAATTCACCCATGAGACTCATTTCAAATTCATCTTGTATAATCTTAGAAAATTCTTGACTAAGAAATTTAATAGTACAACCATAAATAATATCATCTACGTAAATTTGAATCACTAGCAAATCTTGATTATGTTTATTAATAAAGAATGTAGAATCTACCTTTCCCATTAAGAAACCTAATTAATGAGATAATCTCTTAAACATTCATACTAAGCTCTTGGTGCTTGATTGAGATGATAAAGTGCTTTCTTAAGCTTATATACAAATTCAGGATGTTATTGATTTAGAAACCTAGAAGGTTGGGTAGCATATACTTTTCCTTTTATGAAACCATTTAGAAAGGTCGATTTTACATCCATTTGATATAGCATAAGACCTAAAGGTGATGCAAATGGTAAAAGCATCCGAATCAATTCAAGCTTTGTTGTAGGTGCATAAGTTTCTTCATAATCTATACCCTCTTGTTGAATATACCTCTATGCAACAAGTTTAGTCTTATGTTTTACTACTTGGCCTTCTTTATTAGTTTTATTTCTAAACACTCATTTAGTCCCTATAATTGAGTAACCATTTGGTTTAGGAACTAATTCTCATAATTTATTTCTTTCAAACTGAATTAGTTCTTAAATAGCAAGTATCTAAGAAGGGTCTAAACAAGATTGATCAATAGTTTTTTGTTCAAGTTGAGTTACAAAAGCGCTAAAAACAAAGTTCACTTGAGATCTAGTTTCTCCTCTTTCGTTGATCTCTCCAATTATTTGTTCTTTTAGGTGATCTTTATGAAAATTGCACTCTTTAGGTACAATATGTGCATTTTGTTCCTTTATGTGTGATACATCTACGTAGGGTAGATCCTTATTATCACCATCTACTACTTCTTCTTGTTTGTTACCTATAGAAAAATTCTCATCAAACTTGACATGAGGAGTTTCTTCAACAGTTAGGGTTCTCTTATTGAACACTCAATACACCTTACTTCGAGTTGAGTAGCTTATAAAGACACACTGATCTCCCTTAACATCAAACTTATCAAGATGTTCTTTAGTGATAAGCATATAAACCTACTTCCAAGTATTTTGAAATAGCTAATTTTAGGGGTTTTTCCATAACATAGTTCATAACTTGTTTTATTAAGTATAGGCCTAATTAGTATTCTATTTTATACATAGCAAGCCATGTTAGTGGCTTTGACCCAAAAATACTTAGGAAGATCAGAGTCAATAAAAAGTGCACACTTGATGAGTTCAATTTTTCTATCCCACTACATCATTTTGTTGTAGAGCTCTATAAAATGAAAACTCATGTTTTATTCATAGTTCTTCATAAAAATGTGAAAGGTCTTGATTTTCAAACTCTCCTCCATGATTAGATCGAATTAAAGAAATCAAATAACCTTTTTCATTTTGAACAAGTTCTAAAAACTTTCTAAAGTCTTCAAGAGCTTGAACTTTTGGTTTAAGAAAATATACTCATGTAAATCATGAATAATCATCATCTATAACAAAACAATATTTGCCATTATTTAAACTATTAGTTCTTATAGGACCAAATAAATCTAAATGTAATAGTTCTAAAGGTTTAAAGGTAGAAACAACAATTTTTTTCTTAAAAGAAATTTTATGTAATTTTCTTAAGGTCAAAGCATCAGAAAAATAACTAGAACTAAATTTTTTGTTAGGCAATCCTTTAACTAGATTATCCTTAATAATCTTATTCAAGCACTTATAATTTAGATGTCCTAATCTTTTATCCCACAAAAACATTTCATCATCTGAATCTACTAAGCAATCATTAATTCCATTTTTATCAATTTCAATAATATTAATATCTTTATATCTTTTTCCTTCTAACAAAACAACCTTTGTCTTTCTATCAAAGATTCTAAAGAAATTGGAAATAAGCAAGACATCAATACTTTTATTGCATATTTGGCTTACACTCAAGAGATTATGCTTGAGCCATTTCACCAAAACTATGTGTCTAAAAGAAGATTTACCTCTACCAATGGTACGTGTTGCAATTGTTATTGCAATGGGATAATATTAGAATAAATATTGCAATAGTTCCTTTAATAATTTCTTTTGAGGATTTACATATTAATTAATCTAGATATGTACGAGTCTTTGTTAAGTTATTCACAAGCATTTTGTTGATAAGTTTATGACAAGAAACAAAGCTAAGACGAATCTAAAATGATGTGAAAAGAAGTCCTAATAAGAGCTTCAAGTTATCTTATAAAGAGATTGAAGATAGCTCATGAAAAAGGCCATTGAAGATTCCTTAAAGAAGACTTTATTCTTAGTCATTCTTGTTGTAAATATATGTAGTAATTGATGTAATCTTTTTATTTATTCTTTGTATCATAGATTAAGTGTTAAAGAGTCTTGGAATATAGTGCAAGTAAGCCCACAACCATCAGTTTACCTAAAGAACCAAAAACCCACCTTAAAAACCTCCTAAGGTAGTTTACTCTTCACTAAGGCACTAGCTGGCACTATATTTAGTTGCCTTACCCTATTGTGTCAAGTTGACCTATTGTCTGACCGATCGACTGGTTTCCTAACCGTTGGCCTTCTAATGGTAACAGCATCATCCTCTATATTTAGCTCAAATTTTCTAATTTCCTAGGATAAATTCATCTAATTAAATTATTAAAAGGATATAATTTGATCACGGCTGAATCAAGAGGAATTACTTTGAAATTAGTTAATTATGCTGCCTTAATAGAGAAATACAAGTGCTGATTAACTAAGGGGTGAGCCTAAACTCAGTTGAAGGTCAACTAAGCTCAAATTTTGAATAAGTGGGTTTGCATTGATTGATTTAGGGTCACCATTAAGGTTGAAAGCTAATTCACAATTAAAAACTCTAATTTTAGCCTAACTTAAATGTAAAGAGTTCTAATTGAAATAAATGTAATCTAAACCTTGTAAAAATCATTGAAAAATATTCCCTAAGGTTAAGAACAATCAATTTAATAAAAAGAGCCCAATTTGACCTAAGTCAAAGACCAATGATAACATTTAACACATTTTTGGGTTAAAATGCAAATAGATCAATCAAACTTCATCACAACACAAAATTGATGTCACCATTAAATTCCTTGGGTTTAAATTAGATTACCCTAAAACATTGAGAATAATTGAACTTGATCTTCACCTATTTTTCATAATGGTCCTCAATTTTTGAATTTCTTTCATTTCTATTGCTCACTGACATATGAACTTTGCTTTTTGGTCCCTGGATGACATCATGATGAAATCATCCATCTTCAACCTCCAACAACCCAACCATGGTGCTTAGGGATTTATATCTCCTTAATCTCACAATGAAATCCCACCAAATTTGGAGGGTTGATTCCTCATTCAAAGGAAAATCTTCTGACATAATTTCCAGCCTTGGATTCCATCTTTGGATCTTGGAATTTGCATTCATATATTGTGCAAAATCATGCATATTTTGACGTTGTTAAGGTCGCGAGATTGCCTCAATCTTCGCACCATCCGTCTATTTAACCACGCCAACCTCCACTGATGCGAGGTGTCAAAAAATCATGCGTCAACACCCCCTCCTTCCTCCCTTGAGCACACTATTGATGGACTTTGGAGCTTTTTCATCTTCTTTGTTTGCCTCTCCTCCGACAAAATTAGTTATGGCCTTCCCCTTCTTGTTCCTCCCCAAAGCCTCACGCAAAGCTTAGGCATGTACCTCCTCAATCACTCCAATTTCCTCCCCCCTTCGTCACTGGTGGGCTTGCCAAGGCCCAAGATTTTCCCTACCCCTTTCCTCAAATTTGTTTAAGGCTTTTTCTTAGCATAATTAGGTGTAGCTTTAGGTCAATTTAATTTGATTTTCATCGCCTTTGAGAAATTACAAATTGTAAAAGTGTTTTCATGCATTCGAATATACTACATCACGTGTTTTTTTTAAAATATCGATTTACGTGTAACACTTTTTGGCATTGTTGCCAGGGAGCAACATGCACTTACCACTATTTTTTGTGTATATTCTTTTATTTTTTTCTTATTTGATTTCAAGCCATTATTTCTGATTTGGTTGTTTTAAAGCGGTCATTCGACCTAACCAGAGTGAAGACAAGGGAACAATGAAGCTCAAGTCCATTGACTCGAACCAACCACTCCAGAGATAGGTTATTTCTTTTTTCTCATCCTTATTCTCCCTCTTTCCTTCTGGATAAAAAAAATAAAAAAAATTTCTTAGGAAGCTAACCTTGCCTTATTTTTCTAGAACTATCCATTGTGGCAAGATATTCGTGATTTCTCTGTGAATTAGATGAAGAGATTTGATTGGATTAGATATACACACACCTAACATTCCTGAGCCAAATTGGGACCCATGCTCGATTTGATTAACACATTGGCCTGTTACCTTCTTGATTGAGCCCAAGGTCTTATTAAATTTAAAATTGGATTCCATTTTAGAGCCAATTAGGGTTTTGAATTCTAGGGTTTTTGGAGTGCTGGAACACACTTGCCAATTATAATGGAATATTCTCCCGCAGTGTGTGTAACCCAAACCCTTGATTGAATTGATTTAAAAACTCAAACCCTAAAATCAAGGCTCTAAGATCAATTGAACCCTAAAATTAAGGCTTAATAACCTATTTGTAAACCTAAACAGGATAGTCCGGGTAAGTTGACTCAGATTTTATCCTCCAACCTTAAGACAGGTTAGGTGAAATTGGTTCACATTATGAATCGAGCAACCTAGAAATTAGGTTGCAATTCAAATTAACTTTTAAATCAAGTGATAACCCAAGGCATAAGCATAATTAAGTCTAAAATTGGTAGACATAGGGCCAAACTTACATATATCCAGTCTACTTGGATTTGCAGTGACAAGGAAAGTCAGGTGGGGGAAATCTTGTAACCTATTGGGACACTCTACCATGTAAGGGACTTTACGGGACTCTCCTTTCCTAGCTGCACAAGTAATTCTCAAGTAGGTTAGTTTTTGATTAAGAGGTCCATCTGCCACGAACCGGCCATAGTCATCTAATTATTTTGGGTGCCTTGATTGGGTCGAAGACATATCTAGTCCCTCTCATCTGATTTTGTACTGCATGCTCGAAAGGAGATCCTTAAGACCAGTCTTAAGGCCTCCATTAGTGGTTCATTCTCATCGGGGTCAAGCTTCGACCAACTTATTTGGGTCCTCTTCTGATCCATTTATCATCTCTTCTGATCCATCTATTTATGAACCCAGTTCTCCATCTTGTGATTCTATCGAGAACCCAAGTCAAGAAGGGAGGGGAGATATTCAACATCTCCAGAACCAATTGTAGACTCTTATTGATGTGATCAATGCACCGGCTAACCCTTGAGAGCATCCATAATTGCAGGATCACTATAAACCCGTAGTTGTTCCAATTGAACCTAGGGTGCATATTCCGACTGGCGGACCTGATACTGAATTGAAGCCAAATATCATTGGCTTAATCCCCCATTTTCATGGATTGGGTTCTGAAGATCGATTTCAACATCTATCCCAGACTCTCGAGACAAATGTTCAAAACCAAACCACCTTGCTCATGAAAAGGTTTCCCTTTTCCCTTAAGGATAAGGCAACCCACTAGTAACGGTCTTTGAATAGGTCGATCAACAAATGAGATGAACGTCAAGCTGACTTCCTTAAGAAGTTCTTCCTAGTAGGGTGCACTAACATCCTGAGGCACTAAATCACGTATTTTGTACAGAATGCGGGGGAACCTCTTCATAAGGCATGGGATCGATTTCAAGATCTCATGCAGAAATACCCTTATCATGGAGTTCCTAAATGGGAACAAGTCCAGTCTTTTTACCAGGAACTCTATGAAGATATCTGACTCTTCGTCAATGCAGCCTGTGAAGATAACTTCATGGGTAAGGATTGAAAGAGTGGCATGTGTGCAATCTACCTGGATGGATCTTACTTGGCCACAAACACAAGATCAATTGTGACATCGATTGCAAAAGAATTATGGCACAACAATCCCACAATATGCACAATGATTTATAGTGTTAACTCCTACAGGTAAACCCCACTACCTAAGCTTTTCATCTTAGGATTTTTCTGACTAGGCAACGCTAGTCAATCCACTAACGTATCACTTGAATGAGGGTGTCACAACCTCTTACAAGAATCCCTTCTCTTTTCAACCTGAAGAGAAGCACAACAACAATGGGTCTTCTCGACAACATGGGACCCGAAATCAAAGCAGCAGATAAAGATAAATAAAATAGAATCCTATGGAACCTTAAAAGAAATCATATCGAATTTTTCGTAGAGGTATTTGATCAACGTGCACTTGAAAGAAAGCACATGCGAGAAATTTTTCGTAGAGGTATTTTTCGCAAAGGTATTTTTCATAGAAGCACTTGAGAGAAAGCACGAGAACTCTTTTTCTAGAGAGATTTCTTCTTGGAATGTGTGTTGAAAAAGGGCTACCTTCAACCTCTATTTACACTAGAGAATCGACCTGAAAAGGAAGTAATTCGAATCTAATTGGTCTATCAATAAAGGTAGTTTGGTCAAATCAAAATGAGTTTTGGTCAATCAAACTAGTTATTTGATCGATCTCCTTTTGGTCAATTAATTAAGCTAATTGGTCGATCAAAGGTATATTAATCAACTTCCTAATTTATGCTGGTTTGATTAATTAATTAACGGTTGGTTGATCATAAGTTTTGGTCGATCAATTATCCTAAGAATTTGATTTTAGAGAATTACATTTAGAACGAAAATTCATTTGAGGTTCCTTATAGAATATTCTAGACTCAAGAAAAAAAAGGACTCTATGAAGGAAAATGGCGATCTCCTTGCTTTATTCCATGAATCCATGAGAGAGTCTTGAAAGATTAGTGTAGAGAGATAACGTAATTTTGGTGCATCAAAATAGAGGTACTTACAAGGATGTGGACATCAATTGGGAGATTCTTGAGAATATGTGCAAGAACTCCATAAACAATGAGTCCTTGGGTATGTTCGACCAAATGACTACCTGTGCAACAACGAACACACGAGGAGCACATGAAGCATGAAACCTATCCTCTTCCGTTGATTTGGAATTGGTGGCCAATCGATTGGATAAGGTCTCCATTATCGAAAAGAAGTTGAAAGATTTGACTCGCCAACTCCAGAGGGCCACTTTCTCTCAGCAAAGCTCGTATGCACGTCTGCCCACAAGGTGGGAGGTGGTGCATAATATTCACCACCACTCTTTTACTGGGATGGATGCGTATCCATCTACTTCTGATCTAGGTTTTGGAGGAAACTCTGAACCCTCTTACTCCAGTTAGGGGAACTCTGAACCCCCGTATCCAGATTGTTTCAGAGTTACTCAACCCTGTAAGGAACTCTGCACCATCCAGAATGATCCTTATTCTAACTCTTGCAACCCTGGATGGCGTAATCATCCTAATTTCTCCTAGTCAAGGAATAATGAGAACTCTAGACCTCAATATAGGCCCCGACCACATAATCTGTGCTCATATTAGCCTACTCGTCCTATGTCCAACCCAAATTTTAAATCCAAGCCTAACAGGGAAGATAAGATGAGCATGATTCTGCAGATTTTGGCTGATATGCAGAAGACCAATGCTGCCATGTAGAGGCAGCATAATGTAGAGATGACAAAGGTGCGTAATTAGCTCACACAAATGGTTGGGACTTGCTAGCTTGGTGCACTTTCTTTCCAACCTCTACCTAATGTTCGACGCAAAATTGCGATAAAGATTTCTAGGTTGTCATTGTAGCTGCAAAACATGTCGAAACAAATAAATTTGTAAACTTTTTGGCAAGTCTGAGTCGTTCATTGGGAGGCAAAACAGGATTCCCAAAACCTTTCTACTCTAATGGAAGCACATAAAGAGAGACAAGAATTTCATTGAATAATACTCTTTATTGCTAATCATGAAAATTTTTACACAAAGCTTGCAACTAAAACATAATGACGAAAGAAAGAAAGATGAAGAAAGAGAGAAAGAGAGATTGTGGAATCACTTGTAGGATGCTTGTAGAAACTTAGCAAAGCTTGTAGAGGGCATGGACTATGGTAGACTAAATTATGCTAAGACTAATTGGCTTCTAAGGGTTGGTGGCTAAGTCCTTTTATAGGAATCTAGGTGTCTTCCTATTGGTTGATCTAGAGTGCCTAGGATCACCAATTTGGATGGCTTAGATTTCATCCTAGGATTGGTTAAATAAGGACCTTAGGATCTAGATTGTAAGGCTAGGATAGGTTGGTGGTTTTCTAAAAGTAGGATTTCCACATTAGGTGAGAGGATAAAATAGGAAAGGATAGGTTTTAGTATTTAGAAATGATGTTTGGTGGTTTTTGGGTTGTTGCAAAGGGGATAAGGCTAAATTCAATGGTTTTTTACACTTGAGAAGGTCTGTGGATGCCAAAGTAGGTGTCTAGATGTCTTATACTAAAAAGTCAGAACTCCAGATGTGTTCTGGATGTCTAGATCAAAGTTATGGGTTGCAGGTGCCTCTGTGAATAATTTTGCTGTTGGGTTGCCATACCAGACATCTAGAGAGATGTCTAGATGTCCAAGAAGGGTGTTGGTCCTAGCCTGGATGTGTGTGATTGTGTAATTGGGTTGGAGAAGCTTCTAAATGGTTCAGGGAAATCCTAATTAGGTTTTAGGTTGGGTTTAGGTCTCGGATAGGTGGACTAGGTTATGGGATAAGGGTATCTTAGCATTCTAAGGGCAAGGTTAGGTTATCCTAGCCCCTCTCTCTCTTCTTCTTTAATTGGATCTTCTTCAAGTCTTGGTCTTCAACCAGCTCCTAGCTTTGTAACTTTATCTTCTTTCCCGCCTTTATTCACCATGGCTCCAAGTCAATCTAAGTCCTTCACCTACACTTTTCACAAAAGACTAAAATTAGATAATTAGGCCTAAAATAAACACAATGCATATGATATGCATGCATGCTCTAAATGCAATATTCACATTCTAAATGCATGATTTTACTAAGGAGATAATTCTAGACTAAGCCAATTAGGGTAATAAGTTAAGCCATTATCACCTAACCCGAACAATGTGTCGAACCAATGGCATGTTGTGAACCCAAATTAGGGCCAATTACATTATTTTTATCAGCCCTTCTCTATACCTCCACCTGATGGGTCAGAGGCTTCTACTTCTTATGTGTGTTATCAGCAACAACCTCCTATCCTCCCAACTCCAAACCAAAACCAGGTAGGACTGAAAGCCATTACTACTTGTAGTGGAAAAACTACTCAAGACCGACCTTATCCTAGCCGACCTAGTCCGAGTAGTTTAAACACTAAGCCTAGGATGGATATTGAGGACAAACCTACTCCAAACATAGAGCCTAAACCCATCCTAGAAAAACCTAGAGATGTTCCATTTCTCGAGGCCTTGACCAAAGGAAATAGGAAATCTAAACCTGTGGCACCTGAGGACTTAGTCAAGCTCTTTGAGCAAGTCCAAATTAGCATCCCCTTGATGGATGCTATACGCCACACACAAACTTATGCACGATTTCAGAAGGATTTATGTACACCTAATTGTAAGCTGCAAAACAATGACAGGAGTCCGATTGTGTTGTCAAAGCAAGTTAATGCTGCGATTATGAGTAAACTCCTATAGAAAGTAAAGGATCCTGGCACTCCTCTGATCTCCTGTAAGATAGGGAACTTAGGATTTGATCAAGTTTTATTGGATTTAGAAGCATCCACAAACTTGATTCCCACCACCATACTAGACCATTTTGAGGAAACTGAGCTCAAACCGACCGAGGTGACATTGCAACTGGCAAATAGATCAATTAAATCACCAAGAGGAATTCTTGAGGATGTACTGGTTAGGGTTCAGGATTTTTATTTCCCAGTGAATTTCATTATTCTAGATATGGATACGCCTGAAAATCTTAAGGTTACACATATCATCTTAGGGAAACCTTTTCTAGCAACTGCTAGGACGAATATTAATTATGAAAAGGGTCAAATAGAACTAAAATTTAGGGATAAAACTTTGACGATTGATATTTTTAAGACCTAGAAAGGAATAAATTGTGGGGCAATTAAGGAGGTTTGTGATAAAGGTTCTTTGGTTGAAGACTCGATTTTTAAGAAATGCCCAATTTTTCGAGGACCTCAATCACAAAAAAATCTTAGGCCACAAACTAGGGAGCCTGAATCTGATTTAGACTCGTCATTAGCTCCCACCCTTCCCTCTGAGGCCAACCTTGAACCTCCACCCGCTGCTGATAACCCAGTGTTGGAGTTGAAACCACTCCCTGACCAAATGAAGTATGTTTTTTTGTGTTGAAATCAGACGTTTCCTGTGATTATTAATTCTTGACTCACTCTTGATCAAGAAATGAAACTGATTGCAATCCTCCAACAACATTGTAGAGCCATTGGTTGGACTCTAGATGATTTGACTAGAATAAGTCCCTTATATTGTACTCATCAAATCTATGTCAAAGAGGACCCAAGACTTTCTCTCAAGACATAAAGACGACTTAACTTGAATCACCAAGTGGTCGTGAAAAGGGAGATTATTAAATGGCTTGATGCGTGTATTATCTACCCCATCTCTGATAATCGCTAGGTGAGTTCCATTCAGGTTGTGCCCAAAAAGGTGGGACTTACCATTATCACTATTGAATCCAGAGAAACCATTCCTACTTAGATTGCGAACTTGTGGAGAGTCTGTATAAACTATAAGAAATTGAGTACCTCCGCAAAGAAAGACCATTTCCCTCTCCTGTTTATTGACCAGATCCTTGAGAAGCTGGCAGGAAATAGTTTTTCTATTTTTTGGATGATTATTTAGGAAATAACCAAGTAGCAATTCATCCTGAAGATCAGGAGAAGACCACTTTTACCTACCCCTATGGAACTTATGCATCCAATAGGATGCCATTTGGGTTATTGGTGGAGAGAAATTTGCTTGATTAGGAAGATGATAGCGATAAACTGATTTGTCGTTGTAGTCGAGTGGTGGAAAATCTCTCAATCAAAGATTAAAATAGATATCAATTTAAACCATAGTAAAAATGTCGTATCCACAGGGAAGATCAAGCCCAAATAAACTCACAATAAGTTTCCTCTTGTTTACTTAAAAACAATTTCATTCATTCATCCTAATGCCAAAGAGAGAACACTTATAGATTAATCAAATAATCAATCTCTAATTGCTGAAAAGAGGTGGACCAATCACGTAAATTCTCCTTCACTAAAATACTCTAAACTCCAACAACCCGAATGTTCCATGGCAGCGAATGTGAATTATAATCTCACCCTTAAATGTGAGGCTTAACAAAATAAGAAAAGAGATATGTAATTAGATGGCCCGAGAAATAATGAAAACCAAAGGGTGTCTGGCTGCAATATCACTTAATAAATCAGAATTTTTTATTTAAAATCAAAACTCATGCAATGACATCTCAATGTAAATTTTAATGGAGGTGAAAACAGGGGATTGCTTCTCTCTCTTCATCGCACATGGGAAGAAGAACGACTGTCGGCGAGGCTCTGGGAAGGTCAACCGGCACGAGAGGAGTAGGCTGGTGGTTGCGGCTTGGCCTGGGGTGATCGGATGTGGCCAGACGGTGGAGTGGAGGTCGGCGGTGGTGAGTGTTGCTGGTGTCTTCATGGCCGATAGTGGAATCGCCAAAGACGGCGTCGACTTCAGGCAGCAGCAGGGAAGGCATTGGTAGCAGCCACATCGAGAGCGAGTGCCAAATGTGAGGAGTTAAGGCGGTCGTGAAGGTCACGGCTTTGGGTTCCTTTACGAGTTGCAGGTGGTAAAGATGGAGGAGGAGGAGACGTAGGGGAGTAGGTAGGGGTGATGAGGGAGGGGTTACGATTTTTTTTGGTGGTCTGCTGATGAGTCCATTTTAATGGACTATTGTTACGCCTAAGTTAACTTTATTTTTACATTTTATGTTTGTTAATAACTACATTAGGTTATAGAATGAGTGCATGCATCATTACTTGAGTTTTTATCTATTCTATCACATTTTATAACTTAGTGTGTAATTATTTTATATTTCATTATTGTAGGAATAATTTGCAAGAGACGAGGGGGGTGAATTAAATTTTCCCCTCCCCCAACAGCCACCAGTCTCAACTGAGCCTTCCTCAACCTCCAGCCAGCCTCAACATCTCCCCAACAGCCGAAGGCCAAATTTAGTAAGGGATTTAAAAATCCCTTGACTTGCAGATGGGGGAGGAGATAAAAAGAGGCTTGGCAAAGGAGAGGAGGTCTCATCTTCTTCTTTCCCGCTAAGGGGATATCTCTTCTTCTCCACCTTCCCCACCGTGGAGCGGGCAGGCACTGTGGAACCAGCAAGCACCACCCACTGTGCACCTCCAAGCATGCTTCATCTTCTCCTGCAACCACACCCTTTCACTGCCCACTGTCGAGCCCATGCCAGCCTGCCCTCACTGCGCCTGCAACTTCCACCGCCTGTCCACTGCGTGCGTGCACCCTTGCAACCACACCAGCCTGCCCTCGCCACACCATCACCCTTGCCCCTCCACTGCCTGCCCACCCATCAGCGCCCTCATTAGCCCTGCAACCACGCCCTTGCACGTGCACCCTCGCCGCATGCGCGTTGCCTTCACCAGGAGCGCGCTACCTTCACCAAGTGCGCCTCATCCTACTCCACCCATCAGCGCCTGCAGCTTGCAAGCGTGCCCTGCAAGTTCTCAACCACAGCCACTGAAGCCAGCAGTACCTGCGCTCCCCTCACAGCCAGAAGTTGTGCACCCTTGTGTGCGCACTTCTAGCCTGCGCACACGTGCAAACACCACAGAGGCCAGTTGGCTTCTTCTCCTCCTTCAGCTCAATGCATGGGGACATCGCACTGTTCATCTTTCTTCCCCGAAGGAACCCATCGTCGGTCGTCCACCTCCAAGTGCAGCCCCGCCACAGACCACCATTCTCCATGCTGTTGCCTCCATTAAGCTCGCCTCAACCTCACGAACATGACCACACCCTCAGACGTGCCCGCCAAGACCCACGCGTACGCATGGAGTAACCCACCATCGACGGGTTCCTCCTCGGCGGTCGGTGACCTCAGGCCACCATAGTCTACGCCACCACTACCATTGTGATCCCCATGTCGCAGCCAACCTCTCCTGGGTTTCTCTCATTCAGTCGTGGGCTCTCCTCCTCGTGTGCGCCAAGAAGTGCAATTGCTCTGTTTTGGAATAGTAAACACCCTATTAAAAATTACAAGCACTGCCAATGTCAAAGATACTATTTACTTATTTATCTTACTATTATATTGTGGTAGAATTGCATGAGTGACCCTCAATTCTAATTGAATTGCATGCAGTCACATTACATTCATTTCATGACTAAGCTAACATGTATCTTTGTTATGGGGAACAAATTCTGATTTAGATAAATTTGATGATGCTTGTCAGTATTAAGATATCAATTCTGGTATTTCCATGGTGGTGATTTTGCATGTGCACCCTCAGATTCTTGGTTAATTATCTAAATTGAGAATTTTTGCTGGAAATGAGAACACTAATTAGCATGCACATCCGTTGATATTCCTGATTACTTGATGCATCATTACTCATTTTTTATTGGTTAATTCCTCCCTGTGGAGACGACCTAACTATTCATGGTTAGATTCTGAAAATTAAATTATTTTGAAAAGTGATTTTCTACCACATGATTAAATACAATGACACAATTTTATGTTAAAGTTTTCAACGAAAATGAAGATAGCTCTTTCAAATGCCGTCGTTGCTAGGGAGGAAACATGCCTATTCATTTTCTTGGGAATTTTATATTATTTTGATGCTATTTTAAAAGCTTCTCTGAATTATTGACATTGGTTCTCTTTGTGCACAGGAATCGAACGACGAACGCAACGAGCATGCACGGCGGAGACAATATTTTTGGTGGACCTTGACGCCACCTAGAGGCCAGCAACAGGAGCACGTGGGCCTTGATCCCACACACGTAGGCTTATAGAGAAGCCTGTTTCTAATTTAGTCATTAGAGCTTAGTTTAGATTTAGTTTAGATAGACATTTGAATTTAATTTCTATCTTTTGGACCCTTGTTGGGTATTTTTGGGAACGTGTTCCCAGCGTTTCTTTTTTTCTTATCGCTCTTATATGCAGGAGCATATTTTCGGGAGAATGTTCCCATTTATTTAGATTATAGGATTATTCAAATTATTTTAAATGCATGTTGGTTAGTTAGTTAGATTAGGTTTTTTTGCTTATTATTATTATTAATATATATATATATATTCGAATTGCCTGTTAGAAGCTACATATCTATAAGACGACCATCTAGGACTTAATGAGTAGCATCTAGTTTATTTTTACTGTATTGCATACATTCTTGCATGAAGAAAGCTGCAGTAAGGTATGTCCTCTCTTGAGCATTAATTACCTGTCATGCATCTACATTAAACCTAAATCTAAGACCACTAAAGTGCTTGAATCGAATTAATTCAGTGGTCATTTTTAAAAATTGGGACTGCTAAGAGGTTGGACCTTAAAATCTGTGAATTAAAATTGTGCAAAAGGATCTTGTTTGCGAAATTTCAAAACTCAAAAGACGATCGTATGATTGCACACCTGAGACATTGTGCACCTCACACATAAGGTCACTAGATAAACTTCTACCTCTCCTCTTTTGCACCACAAGGGAAGTTAGTCGGAAATCAACAAGCCTATCCACCAAGTTACTTCGGTTCCTCGTGTGTGGGCTCGATTCAAGACTTCCATCCCTTGCGAGTAGGTTATAGGCACCAACGAAGGTTGGCCTAGGAAGCGTAATTTTTTCAAAACTTGTTTGGTCACCAACTGAACATTTAATTCTAAGACCTAGAATCTACTAAAAACAAATCCCACTGGATTTGCGTTTGCTTTGACAGCGATAAAACTCTCTAGGAAGTTTCTGCTTGTGTTCTGAATTCTTCTAAATCCTAAGAGAGTTAAAACTGTTTGGCTTAAAGAAATGGATCACCCTTACTTCTTTTATTTAGATTATCAGAGTTAATACTTCTCATCTTTTAACCAAGATCCCATGCCCTGAGTGTATCCATCCTTTGATGGGTACATTGACAATTCATGGGATCATTCTTACTATTATCCTGAGAGTACTGGCCAGATAACTCCCATTTTTGAGCAAAGCCTAAGAGTAGGATTTTCCAACCCTGGAATCCCTACTTCTATGCAAACACCAACCTTCCCACCCTTCATGATTTTCCATATCAAGGTTGGACTGATACCCCTAGGCAACCAGAGCCTCAGATTGACTATCCTCCCCAACATGATAATAGTAGCCTCTCCTCTTTTATAATAGAAATGCAAAAACAACAAAAGGAAATGATGGAATCTATGGGAGAGATGTTGAGGAATAGTCAACAATTAGACAAAGGAATAAGACAGCTTAGCTACGCTCTTCCCAGTAATTCTGATCCCTACCCATACAACCATGATCATGAAAATAATTTTGAGGAAACCATTGACAATAGGGATCCAATTTTATGTAGCTATCACTTAGACTCTCCCAATGGGACACGGCCACTAGAGGAGAACAATCCTAGTGATTATCCACCTGAGCTATACAGTCTTGACCTTAATGACAGTATTCTCCTTAACCCTACTAACCCAGGTCAAGGTTGTATTGTTCCTATCACTTCCCCTATTAATTATCTGGTGGAATCCCATTCTACCCTTAGTGAGCCTACTCCTGACCCTCCACTTAGGGAATCAACACCTACCATTCAGCATCCTAAGGATTTAAATGCACCCAATGAAGGTGACCCCAAGGGAATGGAGGATGAATTAGATCAATTTTGGTCTCAGGGATACAAAGAGTCTATTTCAAAGGATGAGGATGCCCCAATGGAGGAACCTGGACTAAAAATCTGGAGTGAATCACAGGGGAATAATTTATTATTTGAGGATTTACCTCCAGAGGATATAAATAATATGGTGAAATCCAGATTCATCCCTTCTTTTGAGAGTCATCCTCCATCAAACCAGGAGTGGATATTAGAGGAGGACAAACAAAATAGTGAGAAGCCTAAGGGGGACTCTCAGGGACAAAACAAGTCAATTGAGGATTTATACCCTGAGAAGAATAATGAATTCGGTGATATGGGCTTGCTCTAAAACATTAAGACTGATCCTCCTTTAGGAATAATTAAGGATCCTGATCCAACTCCTTTCTTCACTAATGAATCACACATACACCCTAACAAAAATTTGAGTGAACCAAATGAATCCGGGGATGAGCTTAATGATAATGATTCTGATATTTTGACCCTACCATCAAAGAGTTATAATTTGGAGTCTACCCTTGATTCACATATACTGACAGGTGAAAATATGACTCCGATCATTAATGCTAGGTAGGGTAACGTGAAGTTGTCTACAATTGTTAGGGAGTATACACAATCTGAATCAATGTTGGAATTGGACCTGACACCGACTAAGCCCTCATTGGACTTAATCATTACCTTCCAACACTATAAACAACCCTTACACTCCATAACCAATCCTTGGCTTAGATCTCTGCTCATGTACATTCTTTCTGGAGGACATATCAGGCCAGTACATCCTTAGGTAGAATGGCAAGTGTGGATTGATGCTTGTACTTTTAGTCTTGCCATTCAAGGGTTTCAAATATTAATGTTTATATCTTTCAAAACCCATCCTGCTTTGGAGGATCCTTGTTATCCTCCACTTATTCCATTTCAGGAGGCCTCTTTTCATTTTCCTTTTGTTATTCCTAGACCTCCCCAGGTAGCCATCGAGGTTTTCTGCTTTCAAACATTCTGGCAAGAATTTGGGATTACGTTGCATCATCAGCTCGCCAACATCCGTGGCTACCTGTTTTCTAGGCCCGTGCTGTTACGCATATTTTTAGGGCCTAACTTTTTCTGTCTGGAACCAGACCTACAGGTTCCTTATAAGTCTGGCTGTTGATAGAAAATGTAGTGCTTGTTGGGAGGTAACCCAGCATTCTGAATAGCACCATCGTCAGGTGATTTCTTTCCTTTCTCCCCCTGTTTTAATTTTATAATGAGGACATTGTAGGATTTAGGCATGGTGGGGTGCATTTTGCATTTTAGGAAGTATTCATGCATTTAGGTTAGCATATAAAAATAAATAAATTTCTCTTTTCTTGAGCTGAATAGGCTAGTCCCTAGTAAAATATCTTTGTCATTGGAGGTTTTTCTTCTTGAATTATTTCTTAAGTTTAGAATCTAGTACATTTATTTCACACGAACGTAGACTGGGTAATGGATCCTTGAAGAAAATCAATAAGCATTTGTAGTCTACTGAACCCTTGGATAATACATAGGGAGTCAGACATACGATCTTCTAGTAGATCCACCTCATATTTGTGAGAAGAAAGTAGAAAGATTACTAGTACACTAAGTCTAGTGCAAAGACTCTTAAGTTTTGGACAATTAGATGGTGATACTTTAGAGTTAGGCATAGTTTTCGCTCTCTGTTCCTTTGTGCGTACTTTGTGTGAATTCCTGAGAGTCACCAAATAAGGCAGATACATAAAAATTGAGTCTTAATAAAGCTATGGCTATGGTGGATGTTTATGACCGTCCTTCATAGAGTCCTTGGCTGAAGAAGGGTAATAGTGTCAAAGGTCAGAAATACACTTGTCCTATGCATTCCTTCTCGATGCCGAGAATAGGCAATTCCACAAAATATGCCACACAATATCCTCTTGACCATCATCATCCCTAATAATGCTTCATAAATAAAAGTCTGTATTGTGTTATGTTGATTGATAAATAAAAAAAAGGAAAAAAAGAAGAAGAAACAATTATATTAAAAAAAAAAGAAAAAAAGAGAGAGAGGAAAGAAAAATAAAAGAGTCCAGGGTTATAATTTTATCGCTGTAACATTGTTTCTAAGGCAACAAAAATACCTATCGTAATCCACCAAATATGACCCATATCTACCTTTTAGTATTTTTGATTGCTCGAATACTGGCTGAGGGCTCTAACTTAGTTGTAGGGTTATTAGGACTTTAATTAAAGTGTGAATGCCATGTGAGGCCACCAAAAAATAAGTACACTTACTAAATCTGGCAAGATTTGCCAAGGAACATCAAGAGAGCATAGTTGTTTAGCCACTCTCCGAGTTGACTTGTCTAATAGTCTAGAGATCTAGAGTCTGTAGTACTAGACTACATGTAGCACCAAATGAGTGTGTGCCACCAAATACAAATCTATTCAACTCGATATCTCCTTCCTAAGTCAAAAGCCGGGGACAAATTACACATTATCTTCTGCTTTATCCCCGAGGGAAGTAGTTGCCTATCTCGAAAGAAATATTTACCAAGGGTGAAGTACGAACTCCTAATGTGAATTGGCTTTTCACTTGGATCTGTTACCTAGGCTATCATCACGTCACATTTGTCTGGATCTCTAAGTTTTGAAATATGAAAAGAAGAAATCTTTTGATTACTTATATTATTTTTCATTTTTGCTAGGGACTAACAAATCTTAGGCGTGGGGGTATTTGATGAGTCCACTTTAATGGACTATTGTTACGCCTAAGTTAACTTTATTTTTACATTTTATGCTTGTTAATAACTACATTAGGTTATAGAATGAGTGCATGCATCATTACTTGAGTTTTTATCTATTCTATCGCATTCTATAACTTAGTATGTAATTATTTTATGTTTCATTATTGTAGGAATAATTTGCAAGAGACGAGGGGGGTGAACTAAATTTTCCACTCCCCCAACAGCCGCCGGCCTCAATTGAGCCTTCCTCAACCTCCAGCCGACCTCAACATCTCCCCAACAGCCGAAGGCCAAATTTAGTAAAGGATTTAAAAATCCCTTGACTTGCGGATGGGGGAGGAGATTAAAGGAGGCTTGGCAAAGGAGAGGAGGTCTCATCTTCTTTCCTACTGAGGGGATATCTATTCTTCTCCACCTTCCCCACCGTGGAGAGGGTGGGTACTGTGGAACCAGCAAGCACCACCCACTACGCGCCTCCAAGCGCACTTCATCTTCGCCTGCAGCCATGCCCTTTCATTGCCCACTGCCGAGCCCATGCCAGCCTGCCTTCACCGTGCCTGCAACTTCCACTGCCTATCCATCGTGCATGCACGCCCTTGCAACCACGCTAGCCTGCCCTCTCACCTTCCACCACCTACCCACCCATTAGCACCCTCATCAGCCCTGCAACCACACCCTTGTGCATGCACCCTTGCCGTGCGCGCGTTGCCTTCACTAAGCACGCCTCATCCTGCTCCACCCATCAGTGCCCGCAGCCTGCAAGCGAGCCCTGCAAGCGCGCAGCCGTAGCCACCGAAGCCAGTAGTACTTGTGTGCCCCTCACAGCCAGAAGTTGCGCACCCTTGTGCGTGCACATCTAGCCCGCGCACGTGTGCAAACACCACAGGGGCCAGCCGACTTCTTCTATTCCAACTAAACGCACGGGGACATCGCACTATTCATCTTTCTTCCCTGAAGGAACCCATCGTCGGTCGTCCACCTCCAAGTGCAGCCACCACCACAGACCGCCATTCTCCATGCCGTCGCCTCCGTTAAGCTCGTCTCAACCTCACGAACACGACCACACCCTCAAACGTGCCCACCAAGACCCACGCGCATGCATGGAGTAACCCACGATCGGTGGGTTCCTCCTCGGCGGTCGGCGACCTCAGGCCACCATAGTCGACACCACCACCGCCATCGTGATCCCCTTGTCGCGGCCAACCTCTCCTGGGTTTCTCTCCTTCAGCCATGGGCCCTCCTCCTCGTGCACGCCAAGAAGAGCAATTGCTCTGTTTTGGCATAGCAAACACCATATTAAAAATTACAAGCATTGCCATTGTCAAAGATACTATTTACTTATTTATCTTATTATTATATTATGGTAGAATTGCATGAATGACCCTCAATTCTAATTGAATTACATGCAGTCACATTACATTCATTTCATGACTAAGCTAACATGTATCTTTGTTATGGGGAACAAATTCTGATCTAGATAAATTTGATGACGCTTGTCAGTATTAAGATATCAATTCTGGTATTTCCATGGTGGTGATTTTGCATGTGCACCCTCAGATTCTTGGTTAATTATCTAAATTGAGAATTTTTGCTGGAAATGAGAACACTAATTAGCATGCACATCCGTTGATATTCCCGATTACTTGATGCATCATTACTCATTTTTGATTGGTTAATTCCTCCCTGTGGAGATGACCTAACTATTCGTGGTTAGATTCTGAAAATTAAAATGTTTTGAAAAGCGATTTTCTACCACGTGATTAAATGCAATGACACATCATTTTATGTTAAAGTTTTCAATGAAGATCACTCTTTCATCTGCGACTAAGGGGGTAGGTCTGCTGTGGTAGGGGTGATGGGTGAAGGGACGGTGGTGGTGTTGGGTTTCTCTGTTGAGGTTGGAGAAGAGGAAGAAGAAGGAGGATTTGGTTATGCATGCTGCTATGGAGGGGTTGGTGGTGAGGATGCTTATGCTGTCACCATGCGCAGGAGGTCAAGGGCAGGTAGAGGAAGAAGATGGAGCCTACTTTAATCACGATGCAAGCATGGGTCCACGGTGAACGTTCGGAGCATGGTGCATGCAAGAGAAAAAAGATGGAAGCCGATGATCGCTTTCCTCCGTAGTGGTTTCTCTTTCTTTAAATGAATCCTCTCTAGCAATTCTAAAAAATTTCATTCTTCTTCACCAGCGTGAATTAAGGGATTTTGAACCCCTTAGCAATCGTTGCCTCCTGAAGGATATCTGGAAGAGAGGTCGGCGGTGGACTCCCTTTTCGCCATTGAAGATAAGGATATTTTGAATAAATTGCAAATATACCCAATATGTCATTGCATTGTGTCTCAAGTCCTTCATTTTCAATTTGTTGGAACCTATAAAAAGAAAGTTGAGTGTAAATACAGAAATAACTTATTCCCCTCTTGAGAGCTTAAAATAATTTTCCATTAGTTTTCAAGCTCTTTGTTAACCTCAACAATCATTTAACAATTATTTATGCAAATAGTTAGTCTTCTAATATAGACCTATCAAATACCCACACGCCTAAATTTTGCTAGTCCCTAGCAAAAAGTGAAAAATAATGGAAGTAACTAAAAGAATTTCTTCTTTTCTATTTCCAAAAATTCAAAGATCCAGACAAATTTGAATTAATAGTAGCCTTGGTAGCAGATCCAAGTGAAAAGCCAACTTACATTTAAAGTTCAAACTTATCCCTTGAAAAAATTCTATTGGGATAGGCAACTACTTCCCTCGGTAATAAAGCAGAAAATGACCTATAATTTGACCCCAACATTTTGACTTAGGTAGGAGATACTGAATTGAGTGGATTTATATTTGGTGGCTCACACTCATCTGGTGCTACATGTAGTCTAGTACTGCAGACTCTAAATTTCTAAATTATTAAATGAGTCAACCCAAAGAAAGGCTAAACACTGTGCTCTCTTTGCATTCCTTTGTGCTCACTCACTTTCAATTTTCTTTTTCTTTTTCTTCTTTGTTTTTTGAGATCACATAACTGCCCATATTTTGTAAGGTACTCAATGTTTGGTGGCCTCACATGGCTTTCACACTTCAATTAATTCATAATAACCCTACATCTAAGTTAGCAGTCCCCAACCAGTATTTGGTCAATCAAAAATAATGAAAAATAGGTATGGATCATATTTGGCAGATCACAATAGGTGTTTTTGTTATTGCCTCAAGAACATCGACATATAATGAAAAAAATAGCATGAAACTTGGACGCTTTTCTTTTTTTTTAAATATAAATATTTCTTTTCTTTTCTTTCTTTTGTTACTTTTTTTTCTTTATTTTTCTTTTTCTTTCTTTTTTTCAACTACTAACACAAAAGGAATTACCCTCTTCTATTAGGAATGATGATGATCAAGAGGATATTGTGTGGCATATTTGGTGGAAGTGCCTACTCTCGACACAGGGAAGGAATGGATAGGGCAGGGGTATTTCTATCCTGTGACACTATTACCCTCTTTCAGTTGAAGACTCTATGAAGGACGGTTGTAACCATCCACCATAGTCATAGTTTTATTAGGACTCAATCTCTGTGTATCTGCCATATTTGGTGACTCTCAAGAATTCACACAATGTTTACACATAAGAATAGAGAGCGAAAACTATGCCTAACTTTAAGGTATCCTCATCTAATTATCTAGAACTTAAGAGTCCTTGCACTAGACTTAGTGCACCAGTAGTCTCTTGATTGCGCAGCAATCATAGGCCCTAATTCACCCGAATTAAGGCAGAACCTAGCTTAACATGGGAATTCTGCATGCCCACACACCGTCCTTTTCATCTTAGATGATTTATATGTTTTATACATAATAATGTGTTATTTGAGAAGTCTTAATAATTGCAGGCAATCCAGGGCTACAGATGACCGATGCAACCTTATGGATCTGTTTGGAATAACGACGAGAGCCCAACGCTTCCAAGAGCACATCAATCAGACTCCCATATCACCCTAAGGAGTCCGCAGAAGGTGCAGGAGCCAAGTTGCAAATTGAAGAATATCCGAACCTTAGATGACAAATTCAACTGCACAGATGGATCCGGATCGATGTTCGCGATCCAACAACGCAAAAAATAAACTTAATCGGAGGCCTACATCATCAGATACAAGGAGAAGAAGATGGATGTCCATGATGGTGCCATGTGGCGCCATCGCAGCTGCCCCTCACCGCACCCCAATCTGGAAAGGAGAACCGTCGATGATTGGATTCCCATCCAACGACCGTGACGTAGCCATGTCACCCGCCTCCAACAGCCTCATCATGCATGGGAGAGATTTCAAGCGTTGGATTCCCATCCAACGATTGAGGGTAGCCGTACAGGAAATGGAAAGCGTGATAATCCGTGTGCATAGTGCAGCGGAGAGCGCGCTTAACAAACAAAGCATGACATGGGGTCGAGGTGCACCCGGCGTGAAATCAACAGAAGAGTCAAGTGTGGGTGCAGTTGGCCGTCGAATCTTCATCGGGCGGGTCAGCAGTGAACATGTGGTGGGAGCGGAAGCCTTGCATGCAGACGCGTGTGATGATGCACGAATTAGGACTCTGTCGGCTTTGAGCACACTCTTTAAGCAGACTCGATCAGATGGCTAAGAAACTTTAGGAATTGAGATGTTGATCAAAGGGTGGCACGAGCATGAATCTGAACCATTCGATCTTACGGTTGAACAGTCGACAATCAGGTGAGTTTCGAAGGCAAGCGGCGAAGAGAGGAATGCAGCATGCTACCGAGGAAGTAGCTGAGCCACCCAATCTTGATCCAAGGGTGCACAGGCTACCACGTGTCAGCATCAGAACAAACCGAGGCTAAAAGAAGGATTTGGAAGGCTTAATCAGGGTCGTTGATCTCCCGATCAATGGATATGATTAATCTAAAGCCTTTGCATGGACTTAAGGGCCCAAATACCCTAAATGCCCTTCACCAAAGCTATAAAAAGAGGCCTAAGGGCCCCCTTTGAAAGTCATTCTCTTACATTCTTCTTCTTCCTCCTTCTACACCTCTCTCTTCTTCTTCTTCCCATCTTCTCTACCTCCGTCTCTGCACCTCTGTCTGAAGCATCTGTTGGGCCACCCCAATGGATCGTTACTACTCTTCCCAACCTCCCCAAAAGGACACCCGAACCACCCATGGCTCCCTCATTCTGTTACATAGGTAGTTTATGTTTATATTAGAATTTGTTTAGTAGATGTACGCAATTCTTGTTCAAACACTTGATTGATATATATACTACGATATTGTGTTTATACTATTTAGTAATCATATTGAGAACAAACGTATGAAATCAAAACTGCTTTCCACCTCCCTGTGATCGACCGGGACTCACCAGTTCCATTAATTATTTTCTCGAGACGTATTTTGCGGTATACTACAACATGCTAATTGTTAAGACCCGTGCTGTTAAAACCCTCTAAGATGTCTGGGAGTTGGGTAAGACGTCTGGACATCTTCCCAGGCATCTGGAACTCAAAATTTTCGTGTACATCCTTACATCTGCGCGGGTGCTGTGCGCAGACAGTACGCAGCCTCATTTTTTCTCTCCTTCTCTCTCTCCTCTCGCCGATGCAAAACCCTAACCCAACACCCTACTTAAACCCCCCTCCTCTCCCTCGTTTACCCCACCTCCAGCCACTCTTCTTCCTCCAGCGAGAGCAATGAGCGGTGAGTAGCGGGTAGCGGGTGTGAGCGGTGTGGGAGGAGAGGAGGAGCAGCAAGGAAAAGAGAGGAGAGCAAAAGTGAGCTCGTGAGGGAGTTCGCCGAAGAGATCACGGTCGGTCGAGCATGCACGAGGCAGAGAGGTGCGTCAGGGAGGTCCTCCCCGACACTGCTGCAGCTAGAGCAGGGGCAAGCAGGCGTGGTGTGGCCGTGCGCGGTGTGAGAAGGCGAAGGAAATTTCTGCTTCTAGGATTTTTCCCAGAATAAGACATCTGGATCTACATCTAGACGACTCAGATGATGTCTGGAGGAGGTTCTAGATGACTGAGAGGTAAGTTCTGCAACGTACACCTTCTTTGCGAATACGGCCATGCAGGCCATTCCGTCGAGGCACTGTTCCATGCCATATTGAGGAGATTTTGTGTCAATGCGTGCAGGATTCACTTTGGGAAAGCGCGGGACAAGCCCTCCCACGCAGTTCAGATGTCTGGAAAAGGCACCAAACAGTGGAAAGTGTCTCCATATGTCCGGAGAGGTGGTCGGACGTCTGGAACTAGGCCCAGATGGTTCAGAAGAGTCCCTGGACGTCTGAGGAGTAGCATAGAGTTGAGGTATGGTTCTGGACTTTTTTAGGACGTCTAGAAGGTGTTCCAGACGTCTAATATGAATCAGGATTGCTGCTTTTGACCCATTTAGGATCCGTTTGAGGTCTGATTTCCGCAATTAAGATTTCGTTGTTCTTCATATAAGTTCCTCTACTTATTGGAATACTTTTATCATGTTCTGAGTGGTCTCTTGTGATTGATCCTTGTGATAGGACCTCGTTCCGTTGCGGATTTGGGGTTTGCTGAGGCACGTGGACCTGCCGATCAGGCCCCCATTACTCCTAGGTTTATTGGTAGAGTGGCTTCCCCTAGTTTAATTACAAACATGTGCGCATATGTGGAATGAATGTTAGATCCTAGGGTATGGCATGAATCCTAGGACTAGAAACACTGGAATATTTGTACGGAATGTATGAATTGTAGTCTTGGATGAGTAATTAGAATAATAACAATTGCCTGTAAATGGATAACAACTGCCTGTGAAATGTAGAGTACTGTTGTTAGCAAACTGTTGCATGTAAATTCCTGTTGTTTACGATTAAATATGAGCTGCCAATATATGAACTGGAAATGGAAGATTGAATGTTGGAAACACGAGCTACCTGCGAATAAACCTAGAATGTGGATAATAATGTTATATGCTACACGTGTAGAACATGAGAAATGAAAATAGAAATGATGAAACCTAGTATGGCTTGGCCTGAGAAACATGAGCATGAACCCTACGGGGAATTAGGAGTAGAGCTCCTCAAAATAAATGGAATGGAACGGGAAATGTGAATGGGGAAGTGAGCTGGCCCTTGAGTACAGAGTACCAAGGAGAGCAACTATCCCCCTATTTAGTGCAGAGTGGAGCTAGCCACCTTAGGGTTGGGACCTGGGGTTAGGATTGGCCACTTTGTACCGACTTTTTGGCCCTCGAGTACACAGTATCGGGGAGAGATACTAGTGTACGGAGGGTTAGCCACCCACGGGCCCGAGGTTCAACGAGCCGCCCTACACCAACTTGTTAGGCCCACTGGGCAAACCAGGGTAGTCAGGCAAGGGAGTATGGACTATGGAAGGGCGAGACCCCTGATTGGTTATTAGGGGGCTAGACCCCTGTTACTGAGAGGGCTATGCCCTATACTGGTTCCGTGTTGTGCTTTGGGTGCACCTACTAACGGAAATGACTGACAGCGTGCCAGTGCAGGGTAGCTACCCATGCGTTTATCGCGCGTGTCATAGTCACTGTTATGTCTATCAGTGACCTTGGGGTGGTTGACTGAGTGTAGGACCACCACGAGGGACTCTCCCGGCTAGGAGAGCACCACGTGCTACTTCTACTCTTTGGAAAAGACTGCAATCAAGATCGTTCCTACGAGGAACATTCGAGATCAAGAAAGAGACCTGATAAATAAACCAAGTAATGAAAGAAAGAATAATTAGTTAAAGAAAGAAATTGAAAACAACAGCTACCTATCCACCTTTACTGTTTTAGTTAGCTGGTTGCCACTCTACTCAGCGTTCACTGATCTCGTGTACTCATAACCTTTTTTCAGGTCCAGGTGTTGAGTAGCCAAAGACTACGACTGCAGAGGGTGCTAGGCTTAGTAGAGCCCAGTAGTTGTAGCTTTTTGTTGTACTCCATTCCCTATCGTAGTGAGTAATTTGTTACACCTCTGTACTCGTTTATTGTAAACTTTATATTCCTCTACCTGTTTAAATTTTCTACTATTGTGGTGGTGTGTACTGTAGTAGTTTACTTCTTTACTGCTATACTTTTGTTACCGTTAGTTGCTTGCATTTTGAATGTGGTTTATTTTACTGCTTTTTGGTTACTTGCTCGTTGGACGACTGGGTCTTGGGATCAATCGAGTAGATCCAGTCTCATGTCCTGTAGGGATTCGGGAACCGAATCGTAACAAGATGGTATCAAAGCAAGGTCATCCCGAGAAGTGAACCAACTAGTTGGAAAATAACCAATGCACGTGCTTGTAACCAGAGTGACCACCACAATGTACCTTTTGACATCTGTTCCGAGGTTCTTTCATTGAATGTCGGTTAGAATTGACATCTTCTTATTCTGTGTTCGTATCTCCTTGCAAGAGATGCCTCGACGTGGAGCTAGTGAGGGGGGCCACGTCGACGTCAGAGGGGCAGGCGTGTTTTGCCCGACGCTTCAGTGGACGAGCTGCTACTTCTGGGCATTCAGGCCCAGGACCTCGCCCAGCTGATATGGGAGATTGTATAAGAGGAGCTTCACCAGCCTCCACGAGCGCCTCTCCCTGGGGCTACGGACAGACACAACGCTGGACGTGGGGGAGGGGGTGGCCCTCCACCGCCCCCACCTTCCTCTAACACTTCTGAGCATGATTCATCCTTGCCTAGAGGCATACCAGTTTCTCCACTTCAGCACCATTACGAGCTTTTCGGACAGTTCCAAAAGCTGAAGCCCCCCTCCTTTAAGGGGGATGAGGACCCGACAGAGGCGGAGGACTGGATCGAGCAGATCGTGAAGGTGTTTGACACCCTTCGCCCCCCTGTTGTGTGCCACATGGCCTTTGCCACTTACCAGCAGGAGGGCGTGGCACACAGGTGGTGGAGGGTAGTCAGAGGTTAGGAGAGGGCTGAGCCGACTTGGGACCAGTTTGTCACCCTCTTCTACGAGCAGTACTTCCCCCAGACATGGCAGGACTAGAGGAGGCGGGAGTTCCACAGTCTCCATCAGGGGATGATGACCGTGAGCGCGTATCTCATGCATTTTCTGGAGCTATCTCGTTTCACCGCAACAGTTGTGGCTACCGAGGAGGAGCTCCTTTGGAGGTTCACCGAGGGGCTCTAGCCTACTATTCAGGGGTATGTCAAACCCTGAAGCTACCTACGTTCTCGAGGGTGGTGGAGGCAACCATGACATATGAGGAGACCAACCCGTCCGTAGGTGACACTGACGGCAGACGAAAGAGGCCCTACTAGCCAGAGTACTCACAGGGTCGACGAGAAAGGCACGTGGTGCCTACAGGAGAGCCGTCACGCTTTGCGGGGACGTCTGTGGCTTTTGGGGGCCCCCGACAAGGGCCAGCTGGCAGCATCGGACCCCCGCCCAGCCATCAGCAGGGACCTACTAAGGGCGAGAGTCGAGTTCCCCTTTGCTTCCAGTGTGGCTAGCCGGGCCACATCAGGAGGTACTGCCCGTCTAGGACTAGAGGTCAGCAGATGCTCCCCCCGTTGAGCATTGGAGGACGAGCAGGAAGCCACAGTTCCCAAGTGCGTGGGGGAGGACAGCAGTCGCGGGGAGGGTACCGGCTAGTGGCTACCCGTTCGACATAGAGTGTGGTTGCTTCGTCCGCACCTAGGGCTAAGGGGCGTATCAACGCCTTGACACACAGAGATGCCAGAGCTTTAGGTTCAGTGGTGGCAGGTATGGTTACAGTTTCCGACAGACTAGTTTACACACTTTTTGATTCTGGTGCCACGCACTCGTTTGTCGCTACCAGTTTTGCTGTTAGTTTGGGGTAGGATTGTGTGTTGTTAAAGGATCCGTTTGTGATCAGAGGTCCGGGTGGTCAGCTGTTTGTAGCTGAGGAGGTTTGCAAAGGTTGCGAGGTCAGTGTTGGGGGACACAGCCTCCCCGCTGATCTGATTGTGATACAGATGGAGGACTTTGGCGTGATTTTAGGGATGGACTAGCTGTCCGCTCACCATGCCTTGGTGGACTATTTTGAGAGGAAGATCGTCTTCTCCATACCGGAGTTGCCTTATTTTGAGTTTCACAGACAGCCAGTGGACGGAGGCTTCAGGTGCATTTTTGCGCTTCGAGCAGCGAGACTTTTGGGCCAGGGGTGTGAGGGCTTCTTGGCTTGTGTGGTGGTGGAGCCCAGCCCTGTGGTAGACTTTCAGAGTATCCCGGTGGTCAGAGAGTACCCCAATGTGTTCTCAGATGAGTTGCCAGGACTATCGCCCAGCGTGAGATCGAGTTTGATATCTCACTGGTACCGGAGACCAGCCCCATTTCTACAGTACCTTACAGGATGGCACCACTTGAGCTGCGAGAGCTCAAGTCCCAGTTGTAGGACCTTCTGGAGATGGGCTTTGTGAGGCCCAGTGCGTCTCCGTGGGGAGCCCCAGTATTATTTTTGAAGAAGGATGGTACCCTACGCCTTTGTGTGGACTATAAACAGCTGTATAGGGTTACCATAAAGAACAGGTATCCTCTGTCGAGGATTGACAACTTGTTTGACCAGTTGCGAGGTGCCACGGTATTCTCCAAGATAGACTTGAGGTCTGGTTACCACCAGTTGAGGATCAAGGAGACAAATGTCTCCAAGATAGCTTTCCGCACCCGATACGAACACTATGAGTTTTTGGTCATGCCGTTTGGGATGACCAATGCCCCCACTGCCTTCATGGATTTGATGAACCGGGTGTTCAAATTGTATCTGGATCAGTTCATGGTGGTATTT
Source organism: Thalassia testudinum (assembly GCA_037157565.1). Classification (NCBI taxonomy): domain Eukaryota; kingdom Viridiplantae; phylum Streptophyta; class Magnoliopsida; order Alismatales; family Hydrocharitaceae; genus Thalassia; species Thalassia testudinum. The sequence goes on from JAZHRO010000073.1 coordinate 116,758,027, forward strand.
ATTGATGATGTGCTCATCTACTCTCGAGATCAGGTGCATCACGGACAACACTTGTGGATGGTTTTGGACACACTGAGACGACGTAGGTTGTACGCCAAATACAGCAAGTGCAAGTTCTGGTTGAGGGAGGTGACCTTCTTGGGTCATGTGATCTCCGAGGATGGCTTGGCTATGGCCCAACCAAGGTTGAGGTAGTGCTCAGGTGGGAGAAACCGCGTACAGTGACAGAGATCTGCAGTTTCTTGGGACTGACAGGCTACTACAGTCAGTTTATTAGGTGTTTCTCGCAGATTACACGTCCTATGACACAGCTGACCTAGAAGGACGTGCCCTTTTCTTGGACAGACACTTGTGAGGAGTGTTTTCAGGAGCTGAAGGAGAGGCTGACTTCGGCTCCCGTGCTTACCATCTTGGACAGCAGTGGCAGGTTCGTTGTGTACACAGATGCCTCCTTGCAGGGGTTAGGGGGTGTGCTCATGCAGCGGGGTCACGTTGTCGCTTACGCTTTGTGGCAACTGAAGCTCCATGAGCATAGCTACCCTACCCATGACCTGGAGCTAGCAGCTGTCGTCTTCGCACTGAAGACTTGGAGGCACTACCTGTACGGTGAGATTTTTGAGATTTTAACAGATCATAAGAGCCTCAGATACTTGTTTGATCAGAAGGAGCTCAACATGAGACAGAGACGTTGGTTAGAGCTCCTGAGGGACTATGACTGCAGCATTTCCTATCATCTGGGGAAGGCCAACATGGTTGCTGATGCCTTGAGCTGGAAGGCGCCCGCCCACTTGGCCAGTTTACAGGCGTAGAGTTAGAGACTCATGGAGGAGATGGGTAGTTGGCGACCCCTAGAGTTACTGGGGCACTGTGGGGCAGTGACTTTGACCCGACAGACGAGGCCAGAGCTGATAGATTGCATCATCACAGGACAGACGGCCGATCCGTACCTACAGTCGTTGCACGACAGAGCACTGTCAGGGGACCCTGGAGACTTCTCCTTTACAGACGAGGTGCTGCGCATGAGGGGACGTTTATGCGTTCCCAGGGACGAGGAGCTGTTGAGGGAGCTCCTGACTAAGGCACATAGTTCCAGGTTCACCATACATCCCGGGAACACAAAGATGTATCATGATCTGAGATGCAACTTTTGGTGGAGGGGGATGAAGCGGGATGTAGGTGAATTCGTGCAGCAGAGGCCTACAGGGCCATTGCAGCCACTTCCAGTGCCAGATTGGAAGTGGGAGAGCATCATCATGGACTTGGTGGTGGGCTTTCTCGTTACCCAGTGATGACACGACGCAATCTGGGTGATCGTAGACAGATTAATGAAGATGGCACGTTTCTTACCGATCCGAGTCACTTTGGGACCAGCACAGTTGGCAGAGAGGTATATCCCCGATGTGGTACGTCTACACGGAGTTCCGCGGGAGATTGTATCCGATCGGGATACCTACTTTACGTCCCAATTTTGGGCTAAGTTTCAACAGGCCTTGGGGACACAGTTGAGGTTCAGTACAGCATACCACTCCCAGATGGACGGATAGTCAGAGTGCACGATACAGACGCTTGAGGACCTTTTGCATGCTTGTGTACTAGACTGGAGGGGCTCTTGGGAAGAGCACTTGCCCCTGGTGGAGTTTGCATATAATAACAGCTATCACTCGATCATCGGCATGGCACCCTACGAGGCTCTGTACAGACGGAGGTGTACTGCACCCTTGAGTTAGGTTGAGGTGGGGACCAAGTGGGAGGTTGGCCCCAGGCTGATCCGACAAAGTCAGGAGGTGATCGAGCAGATTCACAGCCTACTCCGCACTGTCAGGAGTAGGCAGAAGAGCTATGCAGATCGGAAACACAGAGAGGTGCAGTTTGAGGTTGGGGATCACGTCTTCCTTCTCGTTTCGCCCATGAAGGACCTGCAGTGGTTTGGGGTGAGAGGGAAGCTCGCACCGAGCTTTGTGGGACCCTTTGAGGTCCTGGAGTGGGTTGACCTGTTGCTTACAAGCTTACCCTTCTTCCCCAGCTTTCTGGGGTGCATGACATGTTCCACGTGTCCAACCTCAGGAAGTACACTGCTGATCCTAGTCACATTCTGAGCCACAAGAGCATCGAGGTGGGTGACGACCTATCCTACCCAGAGCGGCCAGTGCAGATACTAAATAGAGCCGTCCGGACTCTGAGACGGAAGCAGGTACCCCTGGTGAAGGTCTTGTGGAGGAGCCAGCGGTACGAGGAGGCTACCTGGGAGCCTGAGGTAGGGATGCGAGAGTGGTACCTGGAGCTCTTTGAGGGTACGTCTTTTCGAATCAGCTTCAGTCCTCTTTGAGTTTGTTATGCGTATGTTGTTCTTTTTTCGCACTCTAGCTAGGTCAAGTTTCGAGGATGAAACTTCCTTTGAGTTTGTTATGTCATTAAGACCCATGCTGTTAAAACCCTCTAAGACATCTAAGATTTGCGTCAGACGTCTGGTCAGATGTTTGGAAATCAAATTTTTCGTGTACGTCCTTACGTCTGCGCACGTGCTGCGCGTACATAGTATGCAACCTCATTTTTTCTCTCCTTCTCTCTCTCCTCTCACCGATGCAAAACCTCAACCCAACACCCTACTTAAACCCCCATCCTCTCCCTCGTTCACCCCACCTCCAACCACTCTTCTTCCTCCAGCGAGAGCGGTGAGCAACGAGTAGTGGGTAGTGAGCGTGAGCGGCGTGGGAGGAGAGGAGGAGCAGTGAGGAAAAGAGAGGAGAGAAAATGAGAGCTCGTGAGGGAGTTCACCGGAGAGCTCACAGGCGATCGGGCATGCGTGAGGAAAAGAGGTGCATCGGGGAGGTCCTCCCCGACACTGCAACAGCAAGAGCAGCGGGCGAGCGGGCACGGCGCGGAGGTGCACGACGTAAGAAGGAGAAGACAGTTTCTGGTTCTGGGATTTCTCCTAGAATCAGACGTTTGGATCTACATCCAAACGACCCAGATGACTTCTGGAGGAGGTTCCAGACGACTGAGAGGTAAGTTGCGCAACGTACACCTTCTTTGCGGATACAGCCATGCAGGCTATTTAGCCGAGGCACTGTTCCTTGCCATATTGAGGATATTTTGTGACGATGAGTGCAGGATTCGCTTCGGGAAGGCACGGGACACGCCCTCCCACACAGTTCAGATGTCTAGGTAGGGCACCAAACGACGGAAAGTGTCTCCAGACATCTGGAGAGGTGGTCAGAAGTCTGGAACTAGGCCTAGATGGTTCAGCAGAGTCCCTGGATGTCTAAGGAGTAGCGCAGAGTTGAGGTATGGTTCTGGACTTTTTTAGGACGTCCAGAAGGTGTTCCAGACGTCTGATATGAAACAGGATTGCTGCATTTGACCCGTTTAGGGTCCGTTTAAGGTTCGATTTCCGCAATTAAGATTCTGTTGCTCTTCGTATAAGTTCCTCTACTTGTTGGAATACTTTTATCATGTTCTGAGTGGTCTCTTGTGATTGATCCTTGTGATAGGACCTCGTTCCATTGTGGATTTGGGGTTTGCTGAGGCATGTGGACCTGCCGATCAGGCCCCCATTACTCCTAGGTTTACTGGTAGAGTGGCTTCCCCTAGTTTAATTACAAACATGTATGCATATGTGGAATGAATGTTAGATCCTTGGGTATGGCATGAATCCTAGGACTAGAAACACTAGAATATTTGTATGGAATGTATGAATTGCAGTCTTGGATGAGTGATTAGAATAATAACAATTGCCTGTAAATGAATAACAGCTGCCTGTGAAATGTAAAGTACTATTGTTAGCAAACTGTTGCATGTAAATTCCTGTTGTTTACAATTAAATACGAGCTGCCTCTATATGAATTGGAAATGGAAGATTGAAAGTTGGAAACACGAGCTACCTGCGAATAAAGCTGGAATGTGGATAATAAAGTTATGTGCTACATTTGTCGAACCTGAGAAATGGAAATAGAAATGATGAAACGTAGTATGGCTTGGCCTGAGAAACATGAGCATGAACCCTACGGGGAATTAGGAGTAGAGCTCCTGGAAATAAGTGGAATGGAACTGAAAATGTGAATGGGGAAGTGAGCTGGCCCTTGAGTATGGAGTACCAAGGAGAGCAACTGTCCCCCTGTTTAGTGCAGAGCGGAGCTAGCCGCCCTAGGGTTGGGACCCGGGGTTAGGATTAGCCACCTTGTACCAACTTTTTAGCTCTCACGTACACAGTACCGGGGAGAGCTACTAGTGTAGGGAGGGTTAGCCACCCCACGGGACCCAGGGTTCAGCTAGCCACCCTACACCGACTTGTTAGGCCCACTGGGCAAACCAAGGTAGTCAGGAGAGGGTGTGTGGACTGTGGAGGGGCGAGACCCCTGTTTGGCTCTTAAGGGGCTAAACCCCTATTACTGAGAGGGCTATGCCCTATACTAGTTCTGTGCTGTGCTTTAGGCGCACTCGCTAACGAAAATGACTAACCGCGTGCCAGTGCGAGGTAGCTACCTGTGCATTTATTGCGCATGCCGTAGTCACCGTTACATCTATCAGTGACCTTGGGGTGGTTGACTGAGTGTAGGACCACCACGGGGGACTCTCTCGACCAGGGGAGCACCATGTGCTACTTTTACTCTTCGGAAAAGACTGCAATCAAGATCGTTCCTATGAGGAACATTCGAGATCAAGAAAGAGACCTAGTAAATAAACCAAGTGATGAAAGAAAGACCTGGTAATATGAGGAACATCCACGATGCATGCCCTTGCTACGCCTCACCGCCTTCACGCCCGCACCCCTCCGGCTGCACACTTCCACCCCACCTCCTACAGCATCCACTCCAATGCCAAGCCCGCCAGCACCGCACATTCTTCTTTGCACGTGCATCACCTGCACAAGACTGCCAGTGCCTCAGCACGCCTCACCTCCAGCGCGCCCACTCTAGCGTGCCCGCCTTGCAGCCTGTAGAGCGATGCCCCCATCCAAGTGGATGGAAAGGGTCAATTGGCATCCCCGTGAGGAGCTCTTGTCCTGTTTGTGAAAAAGAAGGACAGTACCTTTCGACTTTGCATTGACTACAGATAGCTGAACTGGGTCACCGTCAAGAACAAGTACCCGCTGCCTCATATTTGATTGATGACCTCTTCAACCAGCTGAGAGATGCCATGGTATTCTCCAAGATCTGAGGTCAGGCTACCATTAGTCGAGGATTAGGAAGACCGATGTCTCTAAGACAGCTTTTCGTATGCAGCATGGTCACTACGAGTTCTCGGTCATGCCGTTTGGGCTGACCACCACTCCCATTGCTTTTATGGATATGATGAACCGCGTCTGCTGACTGTACCTAAACCAATTCATGGTGGTATTTATTGATGACGTACCTATCTACTCTCGGGATCAGGTACTGCATGGACAACATCTTCTCATGGTGTTGGATGCCTTAAGATGGCACAAGCTGTACGCTAAGTGCAGCAAGTGCGAATTTTGGTTGAGATGGGTTACATTCTTGCGCCATGTGATCTCGGGAGATGGGTTGGCGGTGGATCCAGCCAAGGTTGAAGTCATCCTCAAGTCGGAGAGGCCACATACAGTGACAGAGATATGCAGTTTCCTGGGGTTGGCAGGCTACTACAAGTGGTTTATCTGAGGTTTCTCGCAGATCTCACGTCCTATGACTTAGATGACCTAGAAAGATGTGCCCTTCGCCTGGACAGATGAGTGTGAGTCATGTTTTTAGGAGCTGAAGGAGAGGCTAATTTCAGCTCCTGTACTCACCATCCCAGACAGCAGTGGTGGATTCATGGTATACACCGTTGCCTAATTGCAGGGATTGGGTGGGGTGCTCATGCAGTGAGGCTACGTTGTCACTTACACTTTGTGGCAGCTAAAGCCTCATGAGCATAACTACCCTAACCATGATTTGGAGACTCATGGAGGATGTGAGCAATTGGCGACCCCAGGAGTCACGGGGGTACTATGAGGCAGTGACAGTGACGAGGCGAGCATGACCAAAGCTGATAGATCGTATCGTTACTAGACAGATGATTGATCTGTATCTGCAAACACTATTAGATCGGGTATTGATAGGGAACCTAGGAGAGTTCACTTTTTCTAGTGAGATCCTTCATATGAGGGGATGCTTGTGCATTCCTAGAGAAGAGGAGCTATTGAGAGAGCTCCTGACTGAGGCACTTGGGTCTAGTTTCACCATACATCCTGGCAACACGAAGATGTACCATGACCTACGACGTGATTTGTGGTGGAGGAGGATGAAGCAGGATGTTGGTAGTTTTGTTCAACAATGCCTGGTATGCCAACAGGTGAAGGCCGAGCACCAGAGGCCTGCAGGGCCGCTACAGCCAGTTCCCGTGTCGGAGTGGAAGTGGGAGAGTGTCACTATGGATCTGGTAGTAGGGTTACCTGTGATACAACAAGGACACGATGCAGTCTGGGTCACAGGGGACAGATTGACGAAGACGGCACGATTTCTGTCGATCCGAGTCACTTTTGGACCAGCATAGTTGGCAAAGTGCTACATCCAAGACGTGGTGCGCTTTCACGGAGTCCTCACAAGATTCTTTCAGATAGAGACACTTGTTTCACTTTCCAGTTGCGGAGTTTCAGCGGGCTTTAGGGACTCGTCTGAGGTTTAGTACAACCTATCACCCCTAGATTGACGGATGGTCGGAGCACATCCTTCAGACCCTTGAGGATCGCCTACACGCTTGCGCATTAGACTAGGGAGGCTCTTGGGAGGAGCATTTGCCCTGGCAGAGTTTGCATACAATAACAGCTACCACTCAAGCATCGGCATGGCACCATATGAGGCTCTGTACAGGAGGAGGTGTATTGCTCCCTTGAGTTGGGTTGAGGTGGGGACCAAGTGGGAAGTTAGTCCCAGGCTAATACGCCAAAGTCAGGAGGTGATTGAGCAGATCCATAGATGACTCCATACTATCAAGAGCAGGTAGAAAAGCTATGCTGACCTGAAGCATAGGGAGGTACAGTTTGTGGTTGTAGATCACGTCTTCCTCTGTGTTTCACCCATGAAGGGCTTACAGCTGTTTAGGGTAAGAGGGAAACTCACACCGAGGTTTGTAAGAACTTTTAAGGTCTTGGAGCGGGTAGGACCTGTTGCTTATTGGCTTGCAATTCCTCCCCAGCTCTCTAGAATGCACGACATGTTCATGTGTCCAACCTCAGAAAATACATCGCCGACCCTAGTCATGTTCTGAGCCATGAGAACATCGAGGTGGGGAATGAACTGACGTACCGTGAGAGTCCAGTACATATACTAGACAGAGCCGTCTGGAGTCTAAGACGGAAGGAGGTACCCCTGGTGAAGGTCTTTGGAGAAGTTGGCGATACAAGGGGGGCACTTGGGAGCCTAAGGCAGAGATGCGAGAACATTATGAGGAGCTTTTTGAGGGTATGTCACTTTTTACCTACTTTGACCCTCTTTAAGTTTGGTATGCACATTATTCATTTATTCCTGCACCCTAGTTAGCTCAAGTTTTGGGGACGAAACTTCCTTTTAGTTTGCTATGTTGAAATGACCCTTCCTCCCAAGGGTCGTTGGGAAATTTTCCAGAATTATGGGGTTGTTACTGCAATTGTAAACCCCCTGGGTTTCTAATTTATGGGCTCTACGGGAAAGGAGTCTTCCATAGGGGCATCTTTGCAAAACCCCCATGCCATGCCCCTACACCACCATCCCCATACCTCCCACCATACCCCCCATGCTCATACCTCCAACCATACCACCCATACCTTCCACCATACTCCCCCACCATACCCATGCCCATCCCTTACCCATCCATAAAACCCCCCTTCCATTTCTCTCCACCACCACAACTGAGTGAGGGAAGAGAGGAAGAATGGGGAGCAGGAGGAGCTCGAGAGGGAGGAGTGCGTGGGCGAGGGAGAGAGAAAGAGAGTAGGCAAAGAGGGCAGCAGGAGGTTCATAGCGCGTTGGCAGAAGCTGCTACGCGGGGTGCTGCAGCACACAGAGGAAAGAATCCCACGAAGGGTTCTGCGGAGGCATTTTTCCGCAAAATCAAACGTCTATGGACTTCGACAGACGTCTGGTAAGACGTCCGACGATAATACCAAACGTCTGATGGCGCACAGTTTTCAATTAATTGTTCCCTGCTGAGTTCTGATCATGCATGCGTATGTCAGAGGTTGGGAAGGCATGCTGGTGAGTGGATCGAGGTGGTTTCAGACATCCGAGAGTGTTGCTAGATGTCTGCAAGGAGTTTCAGACATCAAAAAACGACGCAGAGAGCAAGGTAAGCCACTACATTCATTTAAGACGTCTAGGACTCTTCCCAAACGTCTGATTTTGGTCAGAGTTGTGTTTTTGGGCCTATTCAGGGCCCAAACGGAGTCAATTTTCCGCAAACAAATTATCGTTGGTTTCCATTAGAAATTCTCTACATTATGGTATAGTGTCTACGCTGTTTTGATCTCCTTTTGACATGTGGGTCAATGTGATAGGTCATCCATTCGTGATGTGCACGGGACTTGCAGAGGCTGTGAAATCCGTCGTTTGTGCCCCCACATCTCCCAGTTATCTTGGTAGTGTTGTTTCACCTTAATCCCAGAGTTAATAATTAAATTGCATGCCTTAGAAATAATTGATTGAACCTTAGGTTGTGAAATGAACCCTAGGAAATAAGATGAATGCTTAATCTGTTGTGATGTTTCCTGGATGTGGTAAATCATAAGTTGCCGGATTACATTTATTGAACCATGATTGAACTAAAATGCATGTTGTATCCTGTATAATTGTTTTATGAGATGATTGTCGAATAATGAAACCATGAGCTGCTATGTATTTAAATTTGTCATGACATAAATAGAGATAGATGTTATGCTATGGAAATGAGGAAATCTATGCATAAACCCTATGGGGAATTTGAAAGGAAACCAAAACCTGCAATGTGGGAAAAATCTGGTGAATGATTAAGAAATGTTGCCTATGGGCGGCTGTTCAGATGTGGTTAAGGGAAGTGCACTAGCCCTGGTAGTCCGAGGAGAGCAACTGTCCCTTTAGTGTGGAAAGTGAGCTGGCCCTTGTGTACTCGGTACCGAGGAGAGCGACTATCTTGCGTACGTGGTACTAAGGGAACTAGTGTTCCTTTAGTGTAGAGGCGAGCTAGCCGCCCCTTGGGTTGAGACCTGAGGTTAAGACTAGACACTCTACACCGACTCCTATTTGGCCCTCGCGTACGTGGTACCGAGGTGAGCTACTTAGTGTAGGGAGGGAGCTAGCCACCCCACGAGGCCGAGGGTTAGGACTAGCCATCCTACACTAACTCTTGTTAGGCCCACTGGGTGAACAGAGATAGTCGAACAAGGGTACACGGACTGTGGAGGGGCCAGACCCCTGTTCTAAAAGGGCAAGGCTTTGTGCTGTTCTATGCTTTTGGACATACCCGCTAGCAGAAACAACTAACCACGTGCTAGTGAGGGTAGCTACCTGTGCGCTTATCGCATATACTGTAGTCACCACTACGTCGTGACCGTGACCTCAGGGTAGTAGACCAAGTGTAGGACTACCACGAGGGACTCTCTCGACCAGGTGAGTGCCACGTGTACATCCTGCATCACAGGAAAGCTACAAGTGAGATCTTAATTGAGATCGTTCCCTTAGGGAATAGGGAAATTTAGCATTGTTATGGATCCTGATTAGAGTACTCGACTCAGAAACACATAAATGAGATAAACCAAAATGAACGATAATTAGCTAGCTGCTTGTTTAATTATGTTTGGTTACATGTAAATGACCTAACCACCACTCTACTTAGCGTTAGCTGGCCACGAATTTCTATAACCATGTTCAAATTAAGGATTTAAGCAGCCAATGCCACTGGTTTATGAGGGTACTAGGCCTAGTCGAGCCCAGCCATAGTCTTTCCTTCTTTTCTGCTACAGAGTTTTGTTAGTAGTGAGTAGCCTGTAGGCTATTCTGTTATATTTCTACCAATTTCTATTGTGATGGCTATGATCGTAACTATAATTTTCCACTTATGCCATGTTACATCCTTGAGATATACTGTTATGTTTCCTTTACTGTCTCTTACATACTTTCTGCTTAGTTACATTGCACATGTGGTTGTGAAATAAGTATACATTTGGTTGTTTCTCGTTTGATGACTGGATCTTAGGATTCGTCAAGGCGAGCTGTTCTCGGGTTTTGTAGGGAGCTGGGAATAGGTCGTGACACATGTCATCTTCTCGGTACTTCTCTTTTAGAATATTTAAGTATCCTACTAGGGGCATGTAAGCGCATCGTATTGTTCAGGTGCCATGGGTGGCATAATTCTGAAATGTCAATTGCCAATGCCTAGATTAGCTAAAGAATGCCATGGGTAGCACTATCAAAAAGTGTCGATTGCGAGGGTTCTTGGGGTTACTATGGGTGGTGCTAAGGACCTTTCGAGGATCAATGATAGGAACAAGGAATTTGACACAGACCGTGCTAAGAGTTAATTCAAGGTTAGATTCAAAGGATTCACAAAAAATTACAAAAGGAAGAAAAAATCTCAAAAATACCTCCATCTCCATTCCAAAAAAATGTGCTGGCAAGTTGAACCTAGACCATTTGCACAAATGCACCAATGCTTTAATCTTTAGGGCCAGCAAACCCTCAGACAAGCTGTGGAGCCTAGGAGGCCTTTGTTAGAGACCCTTTAAGCTGATCATGTTTGTATCTTTACAAATACTTGAGTACCTTAAGGCCTTAAGTTAGTATTTCAAATGAATTTCTAGAAGTGAGACATGATAAGGCATCCTGGTGACAAAATTCTAGTCTAAGGATCTGGTTCTTCTCCATCTGATTTTGCTTGGGACTTGTAAAAGTTAAGCATGGAGGTATTTGATAGGTCCACTTTAATGGACATTAATTATACCTAAGAGCATTTAATTTGATGTTGGAAATAGATTTCGAGAATGTATTGCAGTAGAATATTAGTTAAGTTTGAAAATTACTATTCCTGCATATTTCAATTACTGTGCTCCATTTGAATCTGTTATTTAGTTAATACACATTTGTATATCAATTTATTAGTTACATATCTCTTTTTTTGTTTCGGGATTAATTGAGAACCAATTGGGAATGCTATTTCGACATTTTGAATTTCCTCCAACAAAAATGAAGATAAAGGATAAATCAGGAGAAAGATCAACTACGTTGGAATAAGAGATTCTCAAATCTCTCTCTCTCTCTCTCTTTTTTGATCGTGCCCTTTGATTCTCTCTTTCCCAATCACCACATAGCTAACCCTCAATCTTGCTGATCTCTCTTGAGATCACGCAAGATAACACTCTCTAAAATTTCTTTCTCAATCACCAAAATCACCGCCCACCAAACCCCTCGCTCCATACACAACTCTCTCCTACGATCTTTTCATGCGTCGCTCCCTCCTACGCCCTCTCCTCTCGTTCACATCCATCTCTCTCTTCCCCTCCCGCTTACACGTCGGCCAGACCACGACCACCCACTACTCCTCCCTCTAGCAAAATGCACAACGCCCCCCACCCATCTCCATCGATCTCTATCCACACATAGCAGACTGCAACCAATGCCCACCACCTTCATCCGTCTCTCCCTCTCTTGCCCAACCATGCCCACACGCATAAACGAGAGACCACCACCACATCTCTCAGCCTGACTCATCCTCACGCAAATTCTCTCGGTCTCTCTCTCTCTACTCAAAGAACACACGCCCACACAGACACGCAGATCAACCACCTCTTCTTCTCGCTGACTGCACCATGATCAGAGGAGCAGCAATACTCTCCACTCTCATTGACTCTCCTCCCTCAACAGCAAGTTCCACAGCCCTCGCCACCACGTGCTCCCTCCGCTCCCCTCACACACCAGACAACGCTTCATCTTAGCATAACTCATTCTCGTGTAGATAGGAGGATGTTGCTGTTCTCGTCAATAGCAAACCACCACTGTTCTCCACCTTCAATGGCCTCTCCACACTGCCCCGATGACCACAAATGCCCCTCTTCCTCGACCGCGCCATCAACAGCGACAACCACGACCTCCGCTCTCTCCCTCGAGAGCAGCTACCACCACATCACCGTGCCTTGATGCCTCGTCCTCCTTGACGTTCTCACCACCATGATTCCGTACTGCGACCATGCCCTTTCTCAGCCGTCCTCTCCGACGAGCACAGTGACAACACGCTCTGTTTCGTCACTGCATCACTTCCGCAACCGCGTGCTCACCATGACCTTGCATCACCACGATCTACTGAGTTTTCTTTGCATACTATAGTTCATTTATTTTTATCTCTATATTGGAACATTGAGTCTACATGTGTGTCATTGCCTCCATGTGGAGACGATTAGTTTTATTTGTGGTTCTTTAAATATGATGCGTATTTGATTAATTGTTAATTCGAGCATTTTTCCTCACAAGTTATATTGTGCAAGATAATTTCATTGATTATTATTTTTTTAGCGAAACTGTCCGGACCAGAGGTTTAGACTAAGGTAGGTGTTGAATTAAGTTGTGGTGGATCGAGTAGGAAGTGGATCTAAGATTTAAAGGGTTAGACCCTTGGACAGCTATGATTGTAGGGTGGGATGGTACCAACTGTAGGGTCTTGGTGTATGCTAGGATGGAGGGTTGTGCTGGGGATTGATGCAGGTGACGCTCTAGGATTTAAGGTGATGTGGTTAATGAAGGAGTAATCATGCACTACAACATACTTTACTTTTGCCGTCAGTTAAAACTGGCAGCAAAGCTGAAATCACTGACCATACTCAGCGATGACGTTATTATCGCCGCTGTTTCATTTTTTCGTCGGTTAGAGGGCACATCCGACGTTAAAATAATGTTTGACTATTGGATGGATTGGATATTTTGATGTCGTTTCAAAATCAATGGTAATTATATTTGTCATTGGTTTTCTCATAAGCGACGGTATGTGTAAGTCACTTTTTCCCACCTTTACACGACCTTTTTTATTTTTGCCGTCATTTAAGTAAATTTACCGTTGCTTATATAAATGATTTTTGCCATCATTTTTCTTAAAATCGACGGCATAGAGGTGACCGCAAAAAGATTTGTGTTGTCACTTATTCAAATAAGCAACGACATAAAATGGGAATTGTGATTCTCTTGAACCAAAAAATATATTTACCGCCACATCTATGCCATCTCTTATTTGAATAAGTGACAGCAAATGTATGGGTTTTTTTTTTTAATTACAAAATGATGGAAACTACCTACTAAACCTACTTAAAAGACATGCTTTTATAGAAAAGCAAGTAATGAAAATGAAGAGAAATTTATATTTCATAAATATAAAATCTAGTACATAAAAAGTTTGAAAATGAAATATTTACATAAAAATGATAACATATAAAACATAACAAAGGAAAATGGATAAAAATCAAAATGCAGCTGCCCCGATGCCACCAACTCCACATGTGTCACCCACAGAGTCGTCATTGTCTCGTCTGTAGATGTTGGGATCAGTTGAAGATGGATGCTTTGACTGACCCTTCTACTGAAGAAGGTTATAAGCATCTGAAGCTTATCATCCATGGCATTTATCTTATTCTTTATCTCTACCTCTCTCTTCTCCCTCTCCTCCTCTCGTCTCTGCAGTGTATCAATCTTTTAATGCAGCTGGTCAATGATAGTAGATGAGACGGCACCTTTCCTCCCATACCAGGTGGATAACGTGTATGCCCTCCCCGCACTACGAACGAAACCACCGTGTTCCGGTGGCACTACTCTCCTAAATGACTCCACTAGATCCAAAGGCTGCTGGATGCTGTCGGAGGTCTCGTTAGTCGGGGGATGTAGTAATTGTACCATTTGATCTTAAATGTATTAAAAATTATTATTATAATATATATACAAAGTTATAAATTTTTTGATTTTATGAAAATTGCATGTTTCTCCTGGTATGACTCATAAATCCACTTACGAGCACTCTCAGTTACAGCCTTACTGTGAGTGACCTCGTAGATATCCATCCTAGTCATTTCCATCACATCATGTGCAGTGGACTAAAAATATAAAAATGATACAATTATATTTAAATATCTTAAAAATTAAGTAAGATTTAACTGAAAAGTAATTTCAACACTTACATAACGACTCCTGACTGTCTCGATGCTCCTTCGTCCCAAACAATGGGTCTATGGTGGACCTTTAGCTCTATTGGCCCTATTTTTTTTGCTTGCTTCTATAGACATATACAATAATTTTTTTTATGAATTTAAGATATATGAAATTAATAAAATAATTTTTAATCATTTACTAACCACCGTCTTCGGATCCAGCCAATGCTCGCATGCCTTCTTCCAATTGTCAGGAATGACATCAAGAGGATAATTCTCCATTGCCTCATCAGGTAAACTGCAGTCCGAAAAAAACTAAATACCAAATATAAATTGTTAGAAATAATATATGAAATTATGTATATAATAAAAATGTAAATGTTTAAAACTATTACATTTCTCTTGGTCTCCGTCCTCCAATCTTTGTGGATTTTGGCAGCGTGCTTAAGAATATATCTGGAGGCATTTGGTTCATCACTCCAATCATAATTTACTTACATTAATTTTTTTAAAACTAATGCCAATCTTAATTTATAATAATTTTAAGATAAAGTTATAAAAGAAATAACTTTGATAAATGAAATTACCTCCAACTGACGGAGGAACTGCCTCTTAAGCTCTGCAGGCACCTTCCTCCAGTCGAAGTAGTAAATGGGCACAATGGACTTAACAATTGTGCCCACTCGACTGATGAAGCCCGGGTAATTCTCCACCTCCCCTGTGGTTTTAAACCTGATCGTTATTCTCAGGCCCTCAGGGAGATGCTGGAGGTCTAGATTCTTTCTCTTCCCCCATTCTCTTCTGAGTTTACCTGCGTAAACATTAATCATATTCATTATATATTTCTAAAGTTATAATAAACTTTAAAATATATAAGTAATTTTTGACTTAAAGGTATATGAGTTCTTACCCAAACTTGTGCCGGCTGCTAAGTGGTTCACATTAATTGTGGACGTACTCCTCACCATCTCATCCTCCGCCTCCTCCCCCTCCTCCTCTCCCGCCTCCCCCCCTTCCTCCTCATCTGATGCTCCATAATATGGATCATCCTCTACTCGCTCTGGTAAGGTTTGAGCAATCTCCTTCCCCTTTCCCTTTTCCCCCGCATGTAGTAATCGTGTCATTTCCTCAGGACATATGAAACGTGACTAGGGGGAGCTTACTATTGAAGGGGTGGCTGAACCTGCTGTCGGGGGGGGTGGGGGGGGTGGCTGAGCCTGAGGAGATGAATATGGCTGGGTGGATGGCTGCATCTCAGGAGGACCTTTCTTTTGAGATTTTTCTTGAATAACTCCATCTGTAACAAGTATAAAATGTAATAATTAATATAGTTGAAAAGTAATAATATATAAATCATCAATGAAAAATGTTTGCAAAACAAAAAAGAAATATGTAAAAATTTCAGAGGAGTTTCCCCTTAAATTTGGAGGTTTCTCTATAAACCTGCATATTAAACTTAAAGTGGGCACACCCCACATAAAAAAAAAAGTGTAAAGACAAACCACAAGTGGGTACACCCCACATCCATCCAAATAAAACATGCAACATATGTAGGTGCACCCCACATTTATTCAATGAAATAAAAAATAATATGTGGTTACACCGCACATCCAACAAAAACCTATAATTTTATCCAATTAAATTTAAAATATTGAAATTATACCTCTAAGTATAACAGCCTCCGAGTATGCCCCTCACCGATAACCTATAATTTGAAAAAAAAAGTAATTAAAATGCCAGTAGAGTAAGAGTAACATATTTTGAACATGTGTGTGTGATTGGTTTAAGTTTAGGTATTATAATGTATAAACAATGCCATTTGTAGTTTAGGTTTCTTAAATTTAAATATGAATTTGATATAAACAAAAATGAAACAAAGTAAAGAAATTGTTACTAACCTTAGATGTCCACATCTACTGCATTTGAATCTATATGACCTTCCGTTAATTCTTGGTATGCTTCAGACTATGCGTCAAAATGATTGTGCAATACTGTTCTTACTAGTATAACCTATCCTCTTTGGAAATTATCGAGGATGTAAAAAACTTGTGCTGCTTGACATGCCAATGTGAGTGGTTCATCACACTGGAGAATTTGACGATTAGGATTTAAACTCAAAAAATTGTGTTTCTTGTTAATTTTGAAACCAATGCCCTCTTTAAAAACATCAAACCAATGACATTTAAATAGGACAACTCTACGATCACATCTGAAGCTGATCTCCACAATTTCTTTGATTTTACCATAGTATCCATCTGGACCGGTGGAAAAATCTAAATCAACAACTCCGGCCTGTTGTGTAACCTTTCTATCATCAATTTTTTTTATTTTGAATCTGAATTCATTTATTATATACCTAGAGTGGTAATGTGCATAATGTAATGGTGAATCGGCAATTACATCAAAATTTGGTACCTATTGTGGGTCCTTATCCTCTTTCAATTGATTAACTCGATATTTAAACCAATCTAAGAAACCAAATTTGATTGTCCTTGAAAGAGGTAATCGTCTGAATTCCTCATCAAATGGATCAATTTCAGGAATTTATTTTAAAAATATAGATGTGCGCAATGTCTATCATTTTTTGAAATAGCCTTGTACTTTCTATAAAGGATCGACCTACCTCTGATATCAAAAATTGACAAACATTCTTCATCACATCATTGCATTCACACTCGTAATTCCTTTGAAGTTTATTACAGCGGTGGTCTGTTTCATTCATGTACAAAATTTATACACTCCTCCACTAGATAGCCTTCTACAATTGATCCTTCCGGCTTTGCCTTGTTGAAAACATAATCTTTAAGCTTTTTCAAAAATCGCTCCACATGATACATCCATCTGAATTGTATAGGTCTACTGATTCTCGCTTCAATTGCAAGATGCAGTGTAAGATGAACCATTACATCTAAGAAGGCTAGGTATCCACCCCTAACCATAGTCACCCCTGTAATTTTAACATCAAAGGATTTTAAAAAAATCAACAAAGTTTTCCCTTAAAATTTAAAGTTTTTCTACAAACCTGCATAGCACACAAGTGGGCACACCCGACATTCATTTAAATAAAATAAATAAAGTAAACAAGTGGGTAGACCCCACATCCAAAATGAAGCACACATAGAAATAAACAACACAAGTGGATACAGCCTACATAGAAAATGCTAGTAGATGTTTACGTTTCTTCAATTTGAATATGAATTTGATTTAAATAAAATAAATTAAATATGAATTCTTATTTGACTCTTGAGTTCATACGATAGCCTAACTACCAAATATCTAGTGATCGGGTTATACAACTTTTTTGCATAAGTAAAACATAAATGAAACAAAGTAAAGAAATGCTTACTAACCTTAAATATCTACATCTATTGCATTTGAATCTATATGACCATCTTTCGTTAATTCTTAGTATACTTTAGACTGTGCGTCGAAATGATTACGCAGTACTCTTCTTATAGTATAACCCATCCCCTTTGGCAATTATTAGGGACATAGAAAACTTGTGCTGATTGACATGCTAATGTAAATGGTTCATCAGACTGAAGAATTTGATGATTATGATTTAAACTCAAGAAACTGTGTTTCTTGTTAATTTTGACACTAGTTCCCTCTTTAAAAAATCAAATCAATGACATTTAAATAAGACAACTCTGCGATCATATCTGAAGCTAATCTCTACAATTTCTTTGATTTCACCATAGTATCCATTTGGATCAGTAGAAAGATCTGAATCAACAACTCTAGCTTTTTGTGTAACATTTCTATCATCAATTTCTTTTATTGCCTCGTACCATGAAGCCGAAACCAAGCTTACGAATCTATTTTGTTACCTCATACCATGAAGCCAAAAATCCATTATGGCCATTCAACAGGTCAGCAATAAACTGAAGTACTTCTAACAAGAATTTAGCACTAGCTCTATTCATAATCTTCAGTTGAAACATCTTCAACAAAAATAACAACTTTGACATTTTCATAACACTGGGAGCAATAGAATTCTCAGTCACCTTAACAGTATCATAGAACGGATCACAACTGAACAGATCTTCCTCATTTGTACTTATATCCTCTCCTACTCTCATCTCATTCAACATTTCTTGTATTTCTTCACCTCCGCTATCAACAATTTCCTCGTCGATCTCTTCGTCAACAGTGTTCTCATTGTTTATGACTTTCTCAGTCAACTCCTCTCCATGAGCTACCCAAGTAGTGTAATGCTGCCAGCACCCATTACAAGTCAAGTGCTTGAGCACAGTATTATGATCTTGCAATGAACCATTCAAACATCTTCTGCATGGGCAAAATATATTGAATTGACCTCCTTGCCTAAATATCTTCCTATCGTCATCAAAGGCCCAATTCAGGAATGTAATTACTCCATCCTTATATCTGGTGAAATCTGAACCCCACAATCCAATCCAAGATTTATCCATTGTAACATAAAATTTAATGTAAACAAATCACTTATTAAAAAGGAAAACAACTGAATGATGTGTATCTTGATTAAGATTTTCACTTTATAGCCCATCCTTAAAGATTTGATCGCAACTTAGGTTTGCTTGCTGCATGTGACCATAGTGCGGTGAAATTTCAACATCTCCTTGCACTTCTACAATATACCCCCCAATACTAACCTCAGCTAGATTTCCTTTAACACCCAATTAAAGGCACCATAGTAAACTAAATAAGATTAGCTAGTATACTAGAGAAGAGTAGGAAGAAGCAACCAAAATTTCGTCGTGCAAGGTTACATGTAACAAGGAAAACTAATTTGTGATCAAATCTTTAAGGACCTTCTTTAGTTCGATACTTCACCGAACTAAAGTCGATCAAGTCATATGGCATGCTATAAAGACAGCACATCATGCATGTAAGTGAGGTATACATATACTTTCTGCATTGTTCGTATAACATGATCATAAGTCTCGACGGGCGAGTAATTTGGACATAATTTGACTTAGAGGACTTTTACCCTAGAGGTTAGAATACCTAATGTTTGGCCTCACGTGCATATATCTTCTTTAACAAGTGTGTGTGTTTAAAATAATACTCATAATTGTAAAGAAATTGACATAAAAATAAGTAAACATCTGATAAGAAATAAAATTATTTTTATTGAATGCTGAAAAGAAATGTACAAAAATGTTATTTATTACTTGTTAAGATCGCCTCCTTTATTAAATACTCACATTATTGTAGTGTGCACAATTTAGCTTTAACTACAAAAAATAGGTAGATAACAAATGAATTAATTCGATCTCACTGAGAAAGATATGTTCAAATCACAATTTAATGGAGATGATGTTCTACCAATTAAATGCCTACAAATGCAATCAACTACGAACGCGACAACTAAATGCACTAGAATAAAAATCAAGGTATTCAAATCAATAAGAAATTGTGCATCCTAAATTCCTAATTAGAACATACAAGCTCCTAACATATCGTCAAGTTTTCACATTATTGACGTGAGACGGACGCGTATGTCTAAATAGGTCATTGTAGCTCACGTTTGCAACGTCGGTTTTAAATGTAGAGACAAATGTGAGTCCGAGTGTCAAACACAGGGAGGCGTGAAATCGGCTTTTTCTGTCACTTGTCACAGAAATGGCAGGTTTTGCTTGCGCATGAGAAAATGCGGGAGAGAAAAGAGAATACGAGAGAAAGAGGGAGAAAGTAGGATTAGAGTCTTTTGGTTATAGCATTCATGCAAATCAAGATAAGAAAAACCTGATCAAAAGAGAAAGGCAATAGCTATATAAGAAACAACATCGTTTAACATGCAACTTGAGTTTTACAACAATAGCTAAATGCTTAAACAAAAGTAAAGTAAAGCTAGAGTAAAGGAAGAGAGAGAGAGGAGAAGGTGAGGCGGCTATGGCGGTGGAGGAGGGCTCCATTGGTGGCTTGTCAACTCTAGCGAGTATAAAATGTGATAAGGGAAGCTAGGAATGGGGGAGAAGGATTGCAAGTTTATTCAATGCCTCTACATGGGTACTTGGAGGGGGTTTATATAGGAAGAAGGGGTTTCTAAATTAAGTACGGTCTTTAGCGATGTCCAAGACGTTGCTAAAACCACCCTAGAAATGTCGGTGAAGGCCCTTGTCCGCCGATCTTCCTCTCACGCTTATGCTTCCTCCCATGCACTGCGCCTGTGATCCGTGTGCGTGCCTTGAGGGTCGTTCGATCAAAGATCGGACAGCTGATATTGTGCGCGGAGCACGCTTGCGGATTACCTGCTGAGACGCACGAGCCCAACTGCTCGCATCTGAGGGCGCCACGTAGCCCTATCTCCACCGTCCGCGCACTCATCGACGGTCCAATTTCTCTCGTGCACGCCTTCACCTCAGATTCGATACGTGGTGCGGCTTGATCCTACATCGAATGCTTGGGGAAGGACCATCGACCGCTGCACTGCGTCCCACGGATGGTCACGAAGAAGTATATGCTCCTGCCTGCTACCGACCATTGGATGAAAATCCAACGGTCAGGATCTGATTGAGGGCTCATGGTGACGAGGTGCGCTGTGGGTGCGGGCACATCAAATGCCACCACATGGTCGCCTATGGGTCGTTAATCATCAAATCAATGACCAGAACTTCTTAGGCTTGTTGCGGGAGCTCTGGATGTCAGATTTGATCGATTTTGAGTTTGTTGGACTCCGTTCATCATTATGAATCCATCCGTGTGGTCCGATAGCTTATCTAAGGCCTGTTTTGACATGGACTTGTACAAATGGCCATTAACACTGATTTATAAGCAATCTCAATGTGCAATGCATGTAATACTCCCATGCCTATTTATGATGTGTTATTTGTGCATGTTACCCTTAAGATAAGCCCCGATTGACAGAATTATCGCCACAAAATGTAGAGTTATCAACTATATGAGACTAAATCCAACAACCCAACATCATATATTTCCTCCAACATTCTCAAGTAAGAGCACTAAATTAGCATAAAGGCCAACTCAATCCCTAAACCCTAGACCAACCCAACCACCCTAACCCTAGCCCAACTCAATCCTTAAACCCTATCCTAACCCAGCAACCCTAACCCTATACCCAACCAATCAATCATCATTCAACCCAAACCCCAACCGTAAGTCTTCACCATCCCATCTCCATCCCAAAACTAACCATCATCCTACCCAAATCCTAACATAACCTAACCGAAGCCCAACCTAACCCTAAATCCCTAATCTACCAATACATTGAACATTAAAGAATTTTAAAAACTTTGACAGAGTTTCCCCTTAAATTTTATTTTTTTTCATAAACCTACATATCAAAATAACACACATAATAAAAGTAGGTAACCCCACAATAACAGTGCATCACACAAAAACATAAAGTGCATAAAAGTGGGCACACCCCACCATACATTCGAAGAAATGACAATATGTGGGCACACCCCACATCTAATATAGTCCTAAAATATCATAAAAATAAATTATAAAAAATAAAATTATATCTCCGATGTACTATAGACTCTAAGGGTGACCGTCACCAACAATCTATAATTTCAATAGCACATAATAAATTAAATAATAAACCATTATGTTATTGATAACTTAAGTAATTAATTTGATATAAGGAAAGGAAGATGAGAAGGGGATGACGAGGGTGGCAATAGGGAGGAGAGGAGGATGGGGGATGGTAGTTGGGAGGGGAAGGAAGGGTAGGAGGTGGAGGAAAGGCAGGGAGGAGGAAGAGGAAGGGAAGGGACAATGAAGGAGGAGGGGAATGGGAGTTGGGAGGACAAGGAAGGGAAGGTGCAGTAGCAGGAGGAGGTGGAAGAGGAGGGGGACGATAGGGAGAGGAGGAGGGAGGGCAGGGGCCATTGAGGAGGAGGAGGAGGGTGGCAAGGAGGAGAGGAGGAGGAGGCAAGTAACCGACGACATATCCCATTTTTCTAGTAGTGTAGAAAAGCACACCCTATGCATGCGTAAGTTTTTTACTTAAATATTTTTACAATCTAATTTCTAAAACTATCGAAAGCTATATTATGAACACAATGTGAAGAATTGGTTAGCTCTTGAAGTTCGGGTAACCTATAAAGAGATGATTCTTGAGAATGAAGATAAGTAGATTAAATAGAGAATCAAAAGGACTAGATGCTATCGAATTGTATTAGCGGCTTTGGATCAGATTTGGCCTACTATTTCAACTATATCTCTAGGTAGCACCTCTACTTCTTTGGCCTTCAAGGACTTCAAAGTTAGGTATGGGTAGCAAACACCCGAATGGAGTTGGATGAATATCTTGGTCTCTACTTTAGACTTGTATTCTTCCTATGTCAATCTATAACTCATTTTTCTCATTTATTCTTATTCATAGAAAATCAAAATAGTCATACACATGCTAACTACAAAAGAAATGCATTTGTTTTGAATGAAATAGTGGAGCTACGTAGTTGTATTTAGAGTGTTATTACACAAGTTGAAATGTGAAAATTGTTCAACCATTTTACTAAAGTCATATGGGATTTAGTAAGGAAGGGCAGGGAGGAGGAGGAAGGGAAAGGGCAATGGAGGAGGAGGGGAATGGGCAGGGGTAGTGGAGGAGGATGAGGAGGAGGGGAATGGGAGTTGGGAGGAGGAGGAAGGGAAGGCATAGTACCTGGAGGAGGAGGACGAGGAAGGGCAGGGGCCGTCGAGGAGGAGGGTGGCAAGGAGGAGAGGAGGAGGTAGACGAGGAGCTGGGGAGGAAGGGGGCAGCAAGAGGGGGTCGGGAAGGAGGAGGGCGATAGGAGTGGTCAAGGAGGAGGAGGACGACAATAGGAGGGGGAGGAGGATGAGGAGGGGGTCATGGAGGAGGAGGGGGGTGGCAAGAGGGGTTTAGGAAGGAGGAGGAGGGCTGTAGGTGTCGGGGTCTGGGATGGCAGAGGAGGATAGCAGGAGGGGGAGGAGGAGAGCAGTGCCAGGAGGGAGTTAGGAAGGAGGAGGATGGCGGTAGGCGTTGGGGTCGGGGATGGTGGAGGATGACAGCAGGAGGGGGAGGAGGAGGAGGAGGAGGGGGACAGCAGGAGGGGGTCAGGAAGGAGGAGGAGGGTAGCAAGCCGAAGGTCAGGGATGGCGAAGGATGTTGGTAGGAGGAGGGCAAGATGGTGAGGGGCTACCAAGGAGGAGGAAGAGTGCCGATGACTGACGGAGAGCGAGGAGTGACTACCGGAGAGCGAGGAGTGTCAATGACTAACGGAGGTGATCACCAAGGAGGATTAGGAGAGGAGCGACAAGGGTTTTTGTCAGTTGTGCGGGGAGGAGAGGAGTCTGCACGAGTATGATGAATAGATATTTACCATTAGTTATACCAGAAATCGACGATAAAGAATAACTTAAATCCCTCTTGCATCACACTCAAATTTTGGCTGCAAATTGATGGCGATTTTACGCAGTTTGTTAATTAGGTCGCTGTAATGTGTAAAATCGATCAACTCTAAAATTTATAATCCTAGATAGGGGAGTATCTAGGGTCGTCCAAGGAGGCCAAATGTTTGCAAAAGTGATTCTCTTGCTTTGAATACAAATCTCAACTTTCTTTTTGGTATGTTTTCAATATATCATTTATTTTTGTTTTTGAATTAAGACAACATGCGAAATGGTGGCAGGAAGGCGATTTACACTTCAAATTTAAAATACTACTTCTAAGTGGCAAGTAGAACCTCTCCCTAAGCTCACTCTAGGCAAGTGGAGGCCTAGAATAATTAGGGAGAGGGAGTGAAGAATGCTAAAAACAAAGCAAGTAGAAATGCAAATAAGAAATTGCAAAGAAGGCAACTAGATAAATGAAAAAGTGTTTTACAACAAGGCCTAGTAGAGGAATGCCTCTACTACTAGAAAATTGAAAATAAGAAAAGCAAACACAAATCCTCTAGATAGATGGTGAGAAGAGGGCTTCTTGCTCCAAGTTTGGTAGCTCCCAAGCTTGAAAAGAATCCTCCAACTCCTTCCTTGTTGTGCTCCACCAAGGTGATGTCCTCCAAGGCAAGCCCTAAGGGGGCGTGCCCTAATCTTCTCTCCAAGGGTGGACGTCCACCCTAGGTCCTTCTCCTTTGCCTGGCCGTCCTCCTTGAAGTGCAAGAGTCCTCCTCCTTGGCGTGGCTGATGAGAACCTCATCACAAACCCTAAACTAGCACCATTTAACCCTAATATGCAAGAAAAAGCTCCTACATAACTCTACAAAGGCTTGGATCAGAGAGATTCTGAGTTTGCAAAGAAAATAGAAACTAAGGGGTAAAAATGCAATTTCACCAATCCGATCTGAAAATAGGGTAACTCAGGGTCCAAACATAGGTCAAAACAACCTAATAAGAAGAAAAGTGGGATGAGATGACTCAATAAGGGCTACAGCAACTCCAAGGAATTAAATGACATCCTGTAACCCTAAAAATAAATCCACTTCAATTCACGTTGTTCGAGGCAAGGTAAAAATCAAATAAACCCTCTAAAATTCATAGAAAAATAATCTCTAGGGTTTAGGACTTTCAATTTGGCCTTAGGAACCCATTTTGACCTACATTGAGAACCATGCCCAATTAACAACTTAATTTGGGGTTTTGCGTAAATTGACCGGTCAAACAAGGTTTAATCTAGAAATAAAATTCACCATCAGAATCCTTAGGTCCTAATTAGTCATGTATAAAAAATTGGGCCTAAGAAGAAACCTTCTTGACCAACTTTACACTTTGGTCCTCATATATTTACTTTTTGGCCCTCAACTTTTGAACCCTCACATTTTGGCCCCTAACACTCCTTCGTTCCTTGCATTTAGGTCCCTCCTGCAAAACCTGAGCAGCGCCATGCTCCGGCGACCTTGCGCGGAGCATGGCGCCGTGCAGGGTGAGGAAGGGGCCCAGGCAAATCAATGGGGGATACCCTGCGTCGTTAGCCACCACAGGGACACCCCCCTGAGTGCTGCGACCGCCCATACCGCACGTGCGAACGCACGGACGGTATGGGTCTCCACTTCCGGCGTCCTCCGGCGAGGGAGACACGTCGTCTCCCTCCGCCCTCCTCTCTAATTCTGCCCCTATAAATACCCCCGTCGCTCCGCCGTTCTTCGGGAGCTCGGATCTGACGGAGACACCCCCTCAATTCCTCCCTTCCCACTCAGACAGACGCCCCCTTGCTCCGGCGGCCTCTCCTCCTCCTCCTCGTCGCCCTGCCGCACTACCAGCAGCAGGCTTACCTTCCCTCGATCTTTCCGCGCCACGCCGCACCCAGCTGGCGCCTCTCCGGCCCTCTCCTCGCCGCCGCCCCTTCCTCTGGGCAATTTCTTCTCCGGCGACAGTCGATACGACTGTTGCCTGCGCCAACCCCTCTTCGTCCAACTTAGTAGGTAAACTTCTCCTCTTCCTCCCCTCTTTCTTTTCCATACTGAAAGCCCTTACTGTCGCCACTGATTTCCCACCAATCACCCTCACCTTCTCCACCTCTGGCCAAACTCCGGTGAACCGCTCCCATCGCTCCAGCACCCCACACGGCTCGCCGACCTGTGCATAACCTCCGCCTCCTCACCCTGATCCTCTTCCGCCCCTCCACTTCCCACCAAACGCCCTCTGCAGATCCACCAAACACACCCACTTCTCCACCAGCAGTTTGACCTAGGGCGACCCTTTTGCTCCACCACGCCCACTGCAGACCCTCCGACCACCTTCGCTGTGCCACGGCGAAGGTTCTCTGCATATCTGATTAGGCCGAGAGGCCGTGCTTCTGTGAACAGGTGTTGCACCCGCCATCGCCATTGTTGAGCAGCGAAGCTCCTTCGACCTACTGCTCCAGGCAACACCATGCCCAGGTTAGACTCCCAGGCTTCGCGGGGTAGCTTCGCGAAGTGTCAGGCTGCAGTTCGGGCGAAGCCCTCGCCCGAAGCCCTCGCGCGAAGTTCGGCTGCCACTGCTTCCTCTACGCAGGCGCTCACATTGTGGTGGGACATTTAGTCCCACCTCGGAAGGCTTCGAAGAGGAGTGCCGATATAAGTTGAAAAAGTGCTGTAGGCTTATCGCCTCAGCACACGGGGTGAGGTCCCTCTCACACCGCTTCACCCGGCCCGTCCGCGAGATCATCACGCGGATCCGGCCGACCCAACCCGACTTGACTGGCACTCCTTGCCCACCACCGCACGCCGGTGGGCCTGGCCCCGGGCGTGACTCGTACCCGATTACCCGGTTGCTCTGGGAGAGCTGTCCTAAGAGCGAATTCAGAGAGAGAGAGACGCAGGGAGAGGGTAGAGTAGGTTTTTCCCTCTGATGCTGAACTCTTGAGCGTGCAGGCACAGGTGAAGAAGAAGAAGAAGAAGGGCTGCGGAAGAAGAAGAACTGAAGCGGCACTGTAGCATCCGCGGGTTAAGTCATCTGATTGGAAAATCAGACGACGTCCTGAAGACAGGTGAAGACAAAGAAGAAAAGAAGAGAGAAGGAACAGCCAAGTGAAGAAACAGAAAGCAGAAGAAGAAGAAGAAGAAGAAGAGAAGCAAGAAGCAAGAAAAGAAGAAGAAGAAGATCTGAAGAAAAAGAAAGAAAACAAGGAAGAACAGAAGACAGAAGAAGAAGAGCACGGGGGGGAAGATCTGAAGAAAGCAGAAGAAGAAGAATAGGAAGAACAAAAGCCAAAGAGGAGAGAAGACAAAGAGGAAGAAAGAAGAGAAGAAGAAGAAGCCAAACTTTCATCTCTCTCTCGCTCTCTCTCTCTTTGTTTTTGTAATAGAACTTGTATATCTCTAGAATACGACTTGCTCCCTGAGTTCGACCTCGGGAACTCTTTTATTTTCCGAGTAAAAAAAAATATATCTGTAATAATGGCAATAACTAGCTGTACTACAACGCTATTTCTATAACAAAAGCTAGTCACAACGCCGTTATCACTTTTGGCGCCGTTGCCGGGGAGCAACGGCTATTCTAGAGGTAGACATTTCTGTTTCTTCTTAATTCTAATAATCTCCTCTCTTTTGTGCAGCTACAGGAAACCAAGAAGACAAGCAACCGCACAACAACCACTCCGAGGATAGGTAATTTTTTCCTCTCGCTATTAACCCCTAAAAATTCTAAAGAGGAAGAAAAAAAACAAAAAAAAAGCAATATAGGGCTAACCTGTCTTCTATACTTAGTAAACCATAAGAAGTTGCATGTTTTCAACCCATTATTCCTGCACACTATTAAGGGTATTTAGGGGCTAACACATTCTTGCTTGAGCCCTAATTACCCACCAAAGAACTAACTGGACCAAGTAGAGCCAACATAAGATTCAACATTAGGGTTTTAGAGACACACTACTTAAATCAAGAATGGAGAAAATCCAAAAGAAGTGTGCCTAAACCATTGATTGAATACACTTATTCAGAGAAACCCTAAACAATTGGCTCTCTAAACACTTGAACCCAAAAAAAGAAAGGACCCAAAAGCTCTCAAAGGAACAAGAGGTAAAATTGACCCCTTGGGTCAACCAACCTTAAAATTAGGTCACTTTCTCACTCAAAATACCTAAGAGTTCAAGTGTAACTTTAAGCACCCTGATCTTAAAACAAAATTGGTAGACTTAAGAGGTCAAGATCCCCATTCTGGTCTACCTGGAACCGCAGTGACAAGAGAGGTCAGGTGGGGGAAACCCTGTAACCCGTGGGGACGCTCTACCGTGTAGGGGTCTTTGCGGGACTCTCCCTCTCTGGCTGCCCAGGCAATTCTCAGGTGGTCGATCTTTCTGATCAAGGGGTCCATCTGCCCCGCACCTCTATAGTCACCCAACACATTTTTGGGTGTCTTGATTGGGTCCAGCACCTTCTAAACTCATCTCTTCCAACAGTGCATGTACGGTAGGAGGTCCTTAAGACCACCCTTAAGACCTCCTTTAGAAATTCACTCTCGTCAAGGCCAAGCCTCGACGCCCGTGTTTGTGCAGCAACCCCCTCACATTATTCTCTCTTATGATTCATAACCAAGTTCTTCTTCTTCCCCTATCATGGCTCAGCCAGTTGAGGAAGAAAACAATCTGGAGCACCAGCTCCAGCGACTCAACGACCTCTTCCAAAACTTTGTGCACCCACCGCAGCGTCCCATGATGCGGGACTATTATAATCCTGCTACGGTGGCCATCAAGCCTCGAGTCAGAATCCCGACTGGGGGACCTGACTCTGAATTAAAGCCCAATATGATTCATGCTATACCTAAATTCAATGGGTTTAATTCTGAAGATCCCTTCCAGCACATCAAACAGCTAAAGCATCTGGCCTAAACTTTCGGGTCAGATGCACAAAATCGGGATATTCTTCTCATGAAGATGTTCTCCTTTTCTCTTATGGACAAGGCCGCCCATTGGTATCAAACTCAGACCCAGCCGATCAACAATTGGGAAGAACTTCAGTCCGAGTTCCTGAAAAAGTTCTTCCCTGTTGGACGGACCAACGCCTTGCACCATCAGATTACACATTTCACCCAACAAACAGGGGAACCTCTCCATGAGGCATGGGATCATTTTCAGGATCTCATGAGAAAGTGCCCCCATCACGGAGTTCCTAAATGGGAACAGGTCCAATCTTTTTACCAGGGACTCCGTGAGGACATCCCTCTTTTCGTCAATGCAACCTGCGGAGGAAATATCATGGGTCAACATGAAGACACCGTGTGGGAGATTCTCGAAAACATGTGCGAGAACTCCATCAACAATGACTCCATGGGATTATTCGACAGGACGAATACCCGCGCAGCAACGAATCTCAGGGGAGCACACAAGACGCAGGGCCTGTCCGCATCAGTCAACTTGGAGTTAATGGCCAGTCGATTGGACAAGGTCTCGATTATCGAAAAGAAGGTGGATGAGCTGACTCAGCATCTGCAGCAAGCCACCTCTGCGCATAACCCTTTCGCACAGCCTCCTTCCACAAGGGAAACTGTGCAAAACATTCTCCATCGATCTTCTCCTAGGATGGACCCATCATCCGAATCATTGCCCGGAGGTCCTTCCGATTCCTTCTACACCTGCCAAGGGAATTCCATTCCCTCTTTCTCTAACCCTCTGGAGGTTCCTCAGACCTGCGAGGACCTCAACGCCATCCAGAATGACCCGTTCTCCAACACCTATAATCCTGGATGGCGAAACCATCCTAACTTTCAGTGGGCAGGAAATTCCCAAACCCAAAGACCATCCTTCCAACCCCGCCCACAACCTCTTCGTCCTTACCAGCCACCTCAGCCTCGGCCCAACCATACTTACCCATCTGGGCCAAATCAAGATCAAATGTCCCTTATCCTTCAGACCCTGGCTGACATTCAAAGAACAAATGCGGCTATCCAAAAACAACATAAGGATGAACTTACAGAGGTCCGAAACCAATTGACCCAGTTGGCAAACTCTCGCCAGCCAGGTACTCTTCCTTCCCAACCTCTGCATAATCCTAATAACGTGCCAACCCAGCGGCGCGTTATGAACCCAAACCCGGGCCATGCCCATATGATTTATCAGGCCCCCTCTGTTCCTTCACCCGACGGGATAGAGGCCTCCACTTCCTTTGCAGGTTACCAACAGCAAGCTATCTTACCCAATCCCAACCAAAACCAGGCAGGACTTAATTCCGTAACAACTCATAGTGGCAAGGAAACCCAAGACCCACCTCATCCAAACCACTCCAAGCCTGGTAGTGATCCCAAGCCTAGGACAGTAATCCAGGATGTCCCCACCCCTATCCCAGATCTACAACCTGGACCTATCCTAGAAGAACCACCCAAGATCCCGTTTCCCGAGGCCTTGACCAAGGGAAAGAAGACTACCAAACCCGTGGCTCCTGAGGAGGACCTGGTCAAGCTCTTTGAGCAGGTCCACATAAACATCCCTTTGATGGATGCAATCCACCACGTACCAGCTTACGCACGATTTTTAAAGAATGTGTGTACACCCCAGCGTAAGCCGCGAACCAAGGGTGGGAGCCCAATTGTTCTGTCAGAGCAAGCCAGCTCTGTAATCCTCAGTAAACTCCCACCCAAGGAAAAAGATCCTAGTACTCCCCTGATTTCCTGCAAGATAGGTGACACCCAATTTGACAGAGCTTTACTAGACTTAGGTGCATCCATAAACCTGATACCCACATCCTTACTTGACCATCTCGAAGAATCTGAGCTAAAACCAACTGAGGTGACATTACAATTAGCAGATCGATCTATAAAGTCACCAAAAGGGATCCTCGAGGATGTTATCGTAAGAGTGCGAGATTTCTATTTCCCAGTGGACTTTATAGTCTTAGATATGGATGCGCCTAAAAACCCTAGGGATACACCAATCATTCTAGGGAGACCTTTCTTGGCTACTGCTAGAGCCAACATCAGCTGTGAGGAGGGCCAAATAGAGCTTAAATTTGGAGATCAAACCTTAAAAATTGATATATTTAAGGCCCAACAAGGAATTAATTGCGGTGTCATCGAACAGATTTGTGACGTTAGGATTTTGGTTGATGAATCACACCTCCAGAATGACTCGATTATGCCTCATCAACCACAGAAGGATCTTGACCCGCAAACGGAGGAGTTGAATCCAGATAGAAACAACCCAGTAACTCCTACCCTTGAACCTCACATCTACACTTAACCACCAGCTGCTGCTGATAATCCTATCCTCGAGTTAAAGCCTCTTCCTGCTCACTTGAAATACATCTTTTTGGGTTCCAATCAGACCCTCCCTGTGATTATCAATTCCAACCTCAATCCCGAACAGGAATCCCGTCTGATTGCTGTCCTCCAGCAACATCGCAGAGCCATCGGGTGGACTCTCGATGATTTGACTGGAATAAGCCCTCTTATTGTACTCATCATATCTATTCAAAAGAGGGCGCACGACCTTCTCGTGAAATGCAGAGACGTTTAAACCCTAATCTGCAGGAGGTCGTGAAAAAGGAGATCATCAAGTGGTTAGATGCCGGGATCATCTACCCGATCTCCGATAGTCGTTGGGTGAGCCCAATTCAGGTTGTGCCTAAGAAGGCAGGACTCACCACCATAACGAATGAAATCGGAGAAGTCATTCCTACCCGATTAGCCAATGCGTGGAGAGTCTGTATAGATTACCGCTGACTCAATTCCTCCACGAAGAAGGATCATTTCCCACTACCCTTCATTGATCAAATTCTCGAGAAACTAGCGGGAAATAGGTTCTTCTGCTTTCTTGACGGGTACTCAGGTTATAACCAGGTGGCAATCCATCCTGAGGACCAAGAAAAGACCACGTTCACCTGCCCCTTCGGAACGTACGCTTTCCGAAGGATGCCTTTCGGTCTTTGCAATGCACCTGCTACCTTTCAGCGGTGCATGCTTGCCATATTCTCAGATATGGTAGGTGATTTCCTGGAAGTCTTCATGGATGACTTTTCAGTCTTTGGAGAATCTTTTGATGATTGCCTCCAACACTTGGTCCAGATACTCAGGCGATGCATTGAGGTGAACTTGGTTCTTTCCTGGGAAAAGAGCCATTTCATGGTGCCTGAGGGAATTGTCCTGGGACACTCAATTTCAGAAAAAGGCATCCAGGTGGATCGAGCTAAGGTTGATCTGATTTCTCGCCTTCCTGTACCTAGCTCGATCAGGGACGTCCGTTCCTTTTTAGGGCACGTCGGTTTTTACCCCCGTTTCATTCCAGATTTCTCGAAAATCGCATGCCCCTTGACTTCTCTTCTCTCTAAGGATGTACCCTTTGAAATCTCCAAGGAATGCACACTAGCCTTTGAGAACCTGCATGACCGAGTCACCCAGGCGCCTATCCTACAATCCCCTGATTGGTCTCAACCCTTTGAGATCATGTGCGATGCATCTGATTTCGCTGTAGGAGCAGTCTTGGGGCAGAAAGCTGACAGGAAACCCGTGGTTATATACTATGCTAGCAAGACACTTGACGAGGCTCAGCGTAACTATACGGTTATGGAGAAAGAGCTGCTAGCCGTAGTATTTGCCCTTGAAAAATTCCGATCATATCTTCTGGGTTCCCATGTCATCATTTACTCGGATCACACGGCTGTAAGGCATCTCCTTGCCAAGAAGGATGCGAAGCCCCGACTAATTCGTTGGATCTTGCTGTTGCAAGAATTCGATCTTGAAATTTGCGACAAGGTGGGAAGGCAGAATGTGGTAGCCGACCATCTGTCCCGTCTTCCTTCTGAGATCATCGACCCTTCCGGACCCATCACGGAACATTTTCCTGATGAGCACCTGCTTTCTGTTGGTACTAAACTTCCATGGTTTGCTGATATAGTAAACTACTTGGCATCTCATCAGACACCGTCTGATTGGCCGAAGGCCAAGAAAGACAAATTGCGTTCTAATTCCAAGTATTACATTTGGGAAGACCCGTACCTTTTCCGCATAAGTGCTGATCAAATTATTCTGAGATGCATCCTGGAAGAGGAAATCAGCAATATCCTATCTTTCTGCCATGACCAGGCATGCGGTGGCCATTTCTCAGGGCATAAAACCGCATCCAAAATCCTCCAGTGTGGCTTCTACTGGCCTACACTTTTCAAAGACGCATACAGTCACTGCAAGGCATGCAGTCGTTGTCAGACTTTGGGCAACATGAACCATCACGACATGATGCCTTTGCAGCCGATTCTCGTATGCGAAATCTTCGATGTATGGGGGATTGATTTTATGGGCCCCTTTCCTGTTTCGGATGGTTTCGAGTACATTCTGCTTGCGGTGGACTACGTGTCCAAATGGATCAAAGCCATACCAACCCGAACCTGCAATCACAAGATTGTTCTTAAGTTCATACATCAAAACATTTTCTCAAGGTTCGGGATTCCCCGTGCTATAATCTCTGATGGGGGGACCCATTTTACAAATGCTCAGTTTAGGTCACTGATGGCCAAATTTGGGGTGTCTCACCGAATCTCTACTCCTTACCACCCCCAAACAAATGGCTTAGCTGAGCTGTCAAATCGGAAGATCAAGAAAATCCTGCAAGTCACTGTTCGGCCTGACAGGAAGGACTGGTCGTCCCGACTTCCGGAAGCATTGTGGGCCTATAGGACCGCCCACAAGACCCAATTGGGCATGTCTCCCTTTAGACTGGTGTACGGAAAGGCGTGTCACCTTCCCGTAGAACTGGAGCATAAAGCCTATTGGGTAGTACGGAACTGTAATCTAGATCTTTCCAAGGTTGGAACCCACAGAAAACTCCAAATCAGCGAGATCGATGAATTACGCCTAGACGCGTACGAGAACTCGCGAATCTACAAGGAGCAGGTTAAAGCCTTCCATGACAAGCATATCTCGAGAAAGATCTTTCATCCTGGTCAAAAGGTCCTACTCTTTGATGCCCGACTTAAACTTTTCCCGGGGAAACTGAGGTCCAAGTGGGTCGGACCATATTTAGTCTGACAGGTTTTTGGAAATGGAGCAATTGAAATCAGTCCACTCAACCATGATTCCAAACCTTTCATCGTGAACGGTCAGAGACTCAAACCGTTCATTGATGTGACTTCTACTGATTCGGCTGAATCATCCCTCATCCTCCATTCCCCTTGAGCTTACTGCGCCCAACCGATGGCGTAAAACTCAGCGCTTAACGGGAGGCAGCCCGTCATTCCTTGAAAATCTAAAACCTTTTTCTGACACCATTGTGCACTTAAGGTTCACCCTTCAAGACAGCCGACTCCACCTCAGATGCTTGCATCTGAGATTAGAAATCGTCCGCAAAATTCATCCCGACCCATTCACTCACAAAAGCAATTGTCTTAAGGAATGAACTAAGTAAATAAAAACCCCTAAAATCACAATGAGGACATTGCAAACCTTAGGTATGGGGGGTATGAAAGTGCAAAACATGTAAGAAAAGGTTTCAAACAAAAAATTCACATATGCCAAAAACACCATAAAAATTAAAAATTTTTTCGAAAAAAATAAGAGAATAAGAGGAGAAAGGAAATTTTGGGATGTGGGAGGAGAAAAGAAACAAAAGGATAAAAGGAGCACAAATATGAAAAAAAAAAAGGTGATAGTCATTAGTAAGGAACTAAGGAATTGACCTAAGTTCTAGACCTCATTCATAGAAAAAAATTTTTGAAAAGTGCACAATAAGATTAGTAAGAATGCAAACCTTAGGCATTCTTGATAGACTCTTAGTACCCATTAAGATCTAGACAATCCTCAAGAGGTTGAGGAAAATGAAAAGCTTAAGTACTAGGTCCAAGGCTTAGGGAGTATTTGACCTCGCTAACTAACTTCTGGTTTACGGGACTCAGTAACCTAAGCACCCCAACCCCACACACTGCCTGGTTCAGTAAGAATAAAAAAATCAAAATCACGCAAAAGCGTCATTCTGAAAAGTACACCTAGAATAGGAGCGGCCGATCAGCACAAGTTGATTTGGACGAGTTCCCAGCGCAGAGAGGCTGGAAATCCCCTCAAAGATGCGTAACAAAATATCATCTCCGCGGTGCTTGTCTCTTAGGATATTCACATATCCTACTGGGGGCATGTAAGCACCCTGCTGGTTCAGATTCCATGGATGGCATTATCACGAAGTGTCAACTGGCAGGGTCTGAACGCAGCCACGGAACACCATGGATGGGATTATCTCGAAATCTCAATAGCCAGGGTTCTGGGGGTTGCCATGGGCGGTGCTATCTCGAAGCATCGATCGCTAGGAACCCTTGAGGATTGATGATGGGAGCAATGAATCTGATACAGACCATGTTGAAAAGCCAATCCTAGGCTAGAACTAAAAAGAAAAAGAGAGAGAAAACTCTCCGAACAGAAAAACTTTCTATCTCTCTCTTATAAAACGCACTGCGAACTGAACCAGGGCTAAAATCATTTCAAGCACGGGTGCTTTAACTACAAAGTCCAATAAACCTTAGGTTAGTTCTTGTGGGTCTTAAAAACCTTTGCTAAGGACTGAGGCTGAGGCTAGACAGATTTGGATCTTGATTTGTACTAGAGTACCTTTTAAGCCTATGGTCAGCATTCTAACCTAATCTAGGTTCAAGAGAAAAGGCACTTACCTGAAGTTGTTAAGAATATCATGGTCTAGAACAAAGGTTAAAACCTTAAGTTTTTGCTAAGGGATTAGCAAAAGCTAGGCATGGGGGTGTGGTGAGAACCTCGTCACAAACCCTAAACTAGCACCATTTAACCCTAATATGCAAGAAAAAGCTCCTACATAACTCTAGAAAGGCTTGGCTCAGAGAGATTCTGAGTTTGCAAAGAAAATAGAAACTAAGGGGTAAAAATGCAATTTCACCAATCCGATCCGAAAGTAGGGTAACTCAGGGTCCAAACATTGGTTAAAATAACCTAATAAGAAGAAAAGTGGGATGAGATGACTCAATAAGGGCTACAGCAACTCCAAGGAATTACATGACATCCTGTAACCCTAAAAACAAACCCACTTCAATTCACGTGGTTCGAGGCAAGGTAAAAATCAACTAAATCCTCTAAAATTCATATAAAAATAATCTCTAGGGTTTAGGACTTTCAATTTGGCCTTAGGAACCCATTTTGACCTACATTGAGAACCATGCCCAATTAACAACTTAATTTGGGTTTTTGCATAAATTGACTGGTCAAACAAGGTTTAATCTAGAAATAAAATTCACCATCAGAATCCTTAGGTCCTAATTAGTCATGTATAAAAACTTGGGCCTAAGAAGAAACCTTCTTGACCAACTTTATACTTTGGTCCTCATATATTTACTTTTTGGCCCTCAACTTTTGAACCCTCACATTTTGGCCCCTAACTCTCCTTCCTTCTTGGCGTTTAGGTCCCTCCTGCAAAACCTGAGCAGCGCCATGCTCCGGCGACCTTTGCGCAGAGCATGGCACCGCGCAGGGTGAGGGAGGGGCCCTGGCAAGTCAATGGGGGGCTGCGACCGCCCATACCGCCCGTGCGAATGCACGGACGGTATGGGTCTCCACTTCCGGAGTCCTCCGGCGAGGGAGACACGTCGTCTCCCTCCGCCCTCCTCTCTGATTCTGCCCCTATAAATACCCCCGTCGCTCCGCCGTTCTTCGGGAGCTCGGATCTGACGAAGACACCCCCTCAATTCCTCCCTTCCCACTCCGACAGACGCCCCCTTGCTCCAGTGGCCTCTCCTCCTCCTCGTCGCCCTGCCGCACTACCAGCAGAAGGGTTACCTTCCCTCGATCTTTCCGCGCCACACCGCACCTAGCTGGCGCCTCTCCGGCCCTCTCCTCGCCGCCGCCCCTTCCTCTGGGCCATTTCTTCTCTGGCGACAGTCGATACGACTGTCGCCTGCGCCAACCCCTCTTCGTCCAGCTTAGTAGGTAAACTTCTCCTCTTCCTCCCCTCTTTCTTTTCCATACTGAAAGCCCTTACTGTCGCCACCGATTTCTCACCGATCACCCTCACCTTCTCCACCTCCAGCCAAACTCCGGCGAACCGCTCCCATCGCTCCAGCACCCCACACGGCTCGCCAACCTATGCATAACCTCCGCCTCCTCACCCTGATCCTCTTCCGCCCCTCCACTTCCCACCAAACGCCCTCTACAGATCCACCAAACACACCCACTTCTCCGCCCGCAGTTTGACCTAGGGCGACCCTTTTGCTCCACCACGCCCACTGCAGACCCTCCAACCACCTTCGCCATGCCACGGCGAAGGTTCTCTGCATATCTGATTAGGCCGAGAGGCTGTGCTTCTGTGAACAGGTGTTGCACCCGCCATCGCCATTGCTGAGCAGCGAAGCTCCTTCGACCTACTACTCCAGGCAACACCACGCCCAGGTCAGACTCCCAGGCTTCGTGGGGAAGCTTCGCGAAGTGTCAGGCTGCAGTTCGGGCGAAGCCCTCGCCCGAAACCCTCGCGCGAAGTTCGGCTGCCGCTGCTTCCTCTGCGCAGGTGCTCACATTGGGGTGGGACATTTAGTCCCACCTCGGAAGGCTTCGAAGAGGAGCACCGATATAAGTTGAAAAAGTGTTGTAGGCTTATCGTCTCAGCACACAGGGTGAGGTCCCTCTCACACCGCTTCACCCGGCCCGTCCGCGACCTCATCACGCGGATCCGGCCGACCCGAGCCGACTTGACTGGCACTCCTCGCCCACCACCGCACGCCGGTGGGCTTGGACCAGGGCGTGACTCGTACCCGTTTACCCGGTTGCTCTGGGAGAGCTGTCCTAAGAGCGAATTCAGAGAGAGAGAGACGCGGGGAGAGGGTAGAGTAGGTTTTGCCCTCTGATGCTGAACTCTTGAGCGTGCAGGCACAGGTGAAGAAGAAGAAGGGCTGCAGAAGAAGAAGAACTGAAGCGGCACTGTAGCATCCGCGGGTTAAGTCGTCTGATTGGAAAATCAGACGACGTCCTGAAGACAGGTGAAGACAAAGAAGAAAAGAAGAGAGAAGGAGTAGCCAAGTGAAGAAACAGAAAGCAGAAGAAGAAGAGAAGCAAGAAGCAAGAAGCAAGAAAAGAAGAAGAAGATCTGAAGAAAAAGAAAGAAAACAAGGAAGAACAGAAGACAGAAGAAGAAGAGCACTGGGGGGAAGATCTGAAGAAAGCAGAAGAAGAAGAAGAACAGGAAGAACAAAAGCCAAAGAGGAGAGAAGACAAAGAGGAAGAAAGAAGAGAAGAAGAAGAAGCCAAACTTTCATCTCTCTCTCGCTCGCTCTCTTTATTTTTGTAATAGAACTTGTATATCTCTAGAATACAACTTGCTCCCTGAGTTCGACCTCGGGAACTCTTTTATTTTCCGAGTAAAAAAAAATATATCTGTAATAATGGCAATAACTCGCTGTACTACAATGCTATTTCTATAACAAAAGCTAGTCACAACGCCGTTATCAGTGGCCCAAGTTGAAGAGAGTGGGGAGAAGAAGGCACCAAAAGGGCTGGTGATGTGCCCCTTTAATCTCCTCTACTCCTTCTTCTTGGCCGTAGGTATAGGTGGTATAGGTATCAAAATACACTAATGGAGGATGCCCCCAAATGGTGTTAGGTGGTGGGTTTTTATAGAATAGGAAGGGGGCTAAGGTGACTCTTGGAATGGAGGGCTAAGATGAAGAGATGGAGGTGGTTAAGGATCCAATGGCCAAGGTCAATTGGCCCCACCTTAAAGGACACCTTGGGGGTGGTTATGGGTGTTGACACCCCTTGATGTTGGCGCCAAAATGGCTTCTAGAAGGGGGTCTAAGTTTGCGCCAAGAAGGATTCTAGAAGGAGGGGTAGGTGGATGGCTAGGATGGGTTATGTGGGTAGGTGTAGGGTGGATTAAGGGCTGAAAGTTGGCGCCAAAAGAGAGGTGGTTAGGGGTATTTTTGGCACCAACTTTTGGTGTCTTTTGTTGGTTAGTTGAGGGGTGAAAGGTGGTGAAGAAGTGGCACCCAAATGAGTAGGGTAGCTAGCTTAGGTAGGGCTTTAGTTGGTGGAGCTAGCTAGGGTTAAATTGAAGGTGGTGGATGGCCAAGGAGCTGGTTGCTAGCTGAGCTAAGATAAGCTAAGCTAGCTTAGCTAAGCTAAGCTAAGCTAGCTTAGCTAAAGGAGGAGTAGAGGAGAAGGTGTTGGAGCTAGGGTTTGGAGGGAGGAGCTGAGGAGGAGAAGTCTAGAGCTGAAATTGGAGCTGGTTGCTGCTGAAGAGGCTGGCATGGAGCTACTCTAGCTGGCTTAGCTTGCTAGTTCCTTGCTAGCTGCTAAGCTAAGCTAAAGTAAGCTAGCTTCTACCATAATGAGCTGAGGTGAGCTAGGTCTGGTGCTTCCGGGGAGAATCAAGCTGGTTGAGGCAGCTAAGGTAGCTTAGCTCAACTGAGTTGAGCTAAGCTAAGTCCCTGGGAGCTGGACTTGAGCTTCCTGAGTTGGGATGAATTCTTCTTCAGCTGGCTAGAGTTGAGTGGAGCTGGATGTAGCTGGATCTGAGCTGGAGTGAACTCCTGTCAACTCAGCTGAGCTAGCTAGAGCTCCCTGTGGACTAGTGGGAGCTGAGATGAGCTAGACTCAGCTAAGTTGAGCTGGATCTGAGCTGACTTGAGCTAGGGTGAGCTAAGATCTCTTGAGCTGAATGGCAGCTAGGATGAGCTAACCCTAATTAAAGTGAGCTAGGTTCCAGCTGTGGTGAGCTGGATCAAGCTGAGTTCCAGCTAGTTTGGGCTTCTCCTTCACCATTTGCCTTCTTGAGTGCTAGGGTTTTAGGGATTTGTATATCTATACGTCCCTAACACTCACAAAAACATATTAAAAAGAAAATAAAAAATGCAATGCATGCCTAACCTAATTTATGCCTAAATGAAGCCCAAAAACCCATTTGCGGAGTAAAATCCTAAGAGCTAGGTTTGTTTAAATGCATAAAAATGATGATAAACTGGTGTTTATAACAAATTTTAACCAATTTGTTCCTTGGTTATATTAGAAATCGATGGTAAAGGATAAATGGAATCCCCCCTCCATCATGCCCAAATTTTGGCTGGAAATTTTAACCGGCCTTTTCCCTGTCACTTATTCCACTAACTGATAGCAGAAGTCAAAATCAAACCTACCCAAATTTAAGCGCTAACTTTAACCTTCTTTTCATCGCCTCTTATTCACTAACTGACGACAAATATATTTTTGCCGTCGCTTATTCCACTAACCGACGGTAGAAGTCAAAATCAAACCCACCCATATAATACGCACTAATGTTAACCTTCATTTCACCATTGCTTATTCCACTAATTGACGGCATAAGTCAAAATTAAACCACTAAACCTACCCAAACTTAAGGAGCTAATTTTATCCGTCTTTTAGCCGTCACTTTGTAAACTAATCGATGACAAAAATCTATTCACTGTCCCTTTATAAAGCGACGGGAAATATTAATGACCAATGCCTGCCCATTGTAGGTTTTCAATTGACGGTAGGTCGAGTACATGCCTTCATCGTCGCTTATTTTATTAAGCAACGGTAAAAATATCTTTGCCGTTGGTTTTATAAATCGACAACAAGGAACTGACGGCATATCCCATTTTTCTAGCAGTGATGTAGAGGATTTATGGGCTGCCAAGTGTGGGGGTTTTTGGATGGTAATTAGCTAAAGACAAGGTTTAGGCGTGGGTTTTATTGGGGTTTAATTTGGCATTGTGGTGGCTAATTAGTTTGGACGTCCACCCTCCTCTTTATGCCTTATTGGTTTTCATTTCCCCTTTGGTTGGATCCATTATTTTGTTTGTGGACTTCTTCTTCATAGCTTTGTTACAGTCTTCTTCCTCAATCACTTCTTCAATTATTTCTCCAGCTAAAGTTTCTTCCTGCGTTATTCACGAAACAACATAATAAGTACAAATTATATACAAGTGCAATAAATGTCTTAATAATGCCTAAGTGTATGATATGCAATAAGTATAGATGAAATGCCTAGTGTTTCCCAAAACTGACTCTAAAATAAGCATATTAATTATATCAATTAGGTACAGATCAGTTATTAGCTAAACACACTAAGCTAGTTGTGTTTGCTAAGCACACTAAGAAGAATCCTTTATGAAATTGCTAACTGAATTTGAGTGCTTAAAATATTATTTAAAATACTAATAGCATGGTCTAGTAACAGAGATATCCAAGAGATTTAAGAATTGAAAATACTAGTTCTGAATATTTTGTATTAAAATAACTAGTGGTATGGTACCTTTTATTTTGATCAAAGATCTATTGCATGGATGTCCTTCAAGAATGAAGGGATTTGTGACAAAATGAAAGTACCAGAACTTGTACTTGGTCGTGAATACACTTATTCAACCAGAAACCATGATATCATGGTGAAAGTACCACAAAAATGCAACGAGGAAGATATATGTTATAGGTTGAGTTGACAATATCCAGAAAATCAAAACTATGAGCAACTGCTACATAGCAAGCTTACCAGTAGCAAGGTTAAGGTTGATGACTGCTCAGGCGTGTTTCGCATGTTTAGAAATTGGGGTTACAAGTAACCCGTTATCATAGTTTCAAAACATGTCATCAGATAAAATTTATACCGAAACTCCAAGGGAGTCCCAGGTCGAAAACAGGGAGACGACGTTTACTTTACGTGAAAATCGTGCTTCGTTTTGTTTCTTTTTGATATTTTAGGGTTTTGATTTTTTTTGTGTTTTTGAAATAAAAGACAAGCAGAATGAATCACAAGATAAAAATGGAACAAATATGATATATATATCAATTCAATGTCGATTATAGTGAACTATAAAAGCATAAAAAGAGAGGAAGGTGAGGACTGGGACGATGGAGGTGAGATGCAGGAGGACGTCAGGTTGAGGAAAGCTTTGGTGTAGCTCTGGAGTGGAGGTGAGAAAATGGAGTTGATCTACTATCAGAATGGAGGTGGGAGGATAGCTCCAAGGTGACCTATGAAGGGAGATCGGAAGATGGAGGAGTATTTGGTGGGGCAGAGGTTCGCTACACTAATAGGTGCCTTGGGAGCTTGAGAACAAGCTCTAATGAAGCGTTGGTAGGCTTGCTAGAGCTTGGGAGTAGGTGGGAGTAGAGTAGGTAGAGATGGCTTGGAAGGGAGGGGGTGTAGGTCCTTTTATAGTGGAGGAGAAGAGGCAAAATAGGTATGGGACCATTAGCGATTTCCAGGCCATCGCTAAAAGTGTCACTGTAGGCAGCTCATCCCCGCTGGCGTGCAAATAATTAGCGACAACTGTAAGCGTCGCTATAGGTCCAACTCATGCATCGCTGTAGGCTGGCGCCAACTGAGCACGCGCCTGCCCCTTGCTTCGCTGGCACTGTGTTGTGCTCTCTCTTTGCTACGAGCGAGCACACTCACGGGTTGGCACTACGCTGTGCACATGCGTAGTGACACTAGGTGAACACCCATTTGTATAGGGACCATTAGTGAGAGAGAATGAGGACACCATCTATAGGTTAGAACACCCATTTGTAGCGAGGTGTTCTTTTTATTTGATGGAAGGAAGGGTAGCATCCATTTGTAACGAGATGCTTTTATTTATTATGGAAAAACTACATAAGTGCCCATTTGTAACAAGGCACTTAACTACAGGGTGTTTTATTTACTTGTTCTTTTCTTTTCTTTTCCCCCCTTCTCATTTTTCTTACTACCATTATTCTCCAAATCCTTTTTCTAGGTGAGTGCACATCCTTCACCCTTTCAAGAACGGCCCCGCGGAAATCCTTGGACTAAAGAGGATTCAAAACTGATCTCTTAACCTCTGTGTTTTCGCGATCTCAGATGCCAACAAGACAATTCTATGTGAGTGAATTTAGATGTTTAGGTTACTTAGCTCTCAAACCAGAGCTTGGACAACAAAGCCCTTTACTCTCAGGTTCTTTAAATTTTTAGTTTGCTCCTATAGGATCCGTCAAGATAAAATTTACCAAGTCTAGTTATTTATCTCTAGCCTGTAAGTTTTGTAAACTAAAATTCTTCCAACTCTCTATTTAATTAACTCTGAATATCTGGCCTTTTACTTAACTTTATGATAAAATCAAGTTTTCAAAAAGCAAAAGGATTACTTAATCTAATTGATTAAAAAGTTATAATTCAATTCCAAAATCTAAGTTTAAAATCTTAACACACTTAGTTTCTTAATTCAAGGTAAGAATAGAAAAATAAATCTTTAAAAGATTTAAAAGATTCTTTAATTCAAATAAAATTTTGTTTTAAAAGTTTTAAACACAAAAGTGTGTTTTTACAAAATGTTTAAAGTAAAATCTAATTAAGAATTGAATGTTCTTAAATATCCTATATATATTATATACATTTTAAATTTCTGATCTAAAAGAAAATTAAGCTCTTAATTATAATATATACACATATATATTCTTCTTATTTTCTTCTTTATTAAAAATGAATATTCCCCTCTTATTATTTTATGACTTTTCTTTTCAAATTTTTGTATTTATATATTTTTATTTTTATGTATATAAGATTTTCCAATTTTTATGATTTTTTTCAAAAAAAAAATTAATTTTTATGAAATTTTTTATTTTTTACAAATTTTTATCATTTTTGAAATTTTTATTTTTTTTTAAATTTCGTGGATATTTAATTTTTATGTGTTTTTTTTTAATCCACACTTAAAGTGAAAATTTCACTTCAACACCCCCCAAGCCAAAATTTTACAATGTCCTCATTGTAAGAAGGGTGAAAAATATTACACTTCATTTAGTATAGGGTGATGGAAGGAGTCGAATAGAGGAGATTAAAAATCTCTGTGCATACGATTTCAAGTCTGACTAAAGGTCAGAGTGGTCAGTCAGACTAAATGAAGGTAATCAATATGAAATATGAAGTGAAATTTTAAAAGTGAGTGTATAAGAAAATCAAAAAGGGTAAAAATAGGAAACAGCTATGTACAAGTGCTAAGTTTTACGCCTTCAGCTAGGCATAAACCCTAGTAAAGAACTCCTAAAAAGAATAAATATACGATAAAAGCAGAGGAGTTGTGAAAGAATTAGATCAAAAAATTAGAAAATAGATTAAACCACCCAATCAAAACTCGTCCTGAAATTGCCTAGAATAGATCTCGCAGATCCTAAAATTAGAATCTCGTGAAAATCTCAGAAAGATCAGAGTGAATCTTGTGAAAATCAGATCTGATTTAGGTTGAGATGTAGAATGTTCAAGATTAAGGCAATTTTATAAAAGTGATTTCACGAAGTTCTAAAGAACACCAAAATCAGTTTTGATTCTCAATAATAGGTGGGTCATTTTGACACAAAATAGGTTACTGATGCAGGTTTGGTGGGTTATTTTCAGGTAATACAGAGGACGGATTATGGTTAGAATCAAAGGCCTAATTAATGAAATGGACTTGGCCTTGGTTTTGCCTAGGATTTGGCAAATTCCTGGGATTTGGAATTGGCTGAGATGGAAGAGTACCTGGCTGGCGAGACTCAGCAAAAAGTGTGATTTGATTTCTTAAATCAGCTAATTCTACCTTACATTGCCAATGGATCTTAGCGAGAGCTTCAGCATTTTGTCACTGACTCTCTGACACAGCTCTTAAAATCTGATCTAACTGTGTATCTCTAATAGGCCTAGAGTAATTCTGCATACTCATCGAACTAGGCCTTAAATTTGATTGCTGAGGAGGCAATGGAGGTGGGTTAAAATGGGTCTGATTTGAATAATTTGGTCTTTGATTTTGATTTTGATCAGCCCAAGAAAAATTTGGGTGGCTTCTCCATCTAGGATTATAGGAATTTGAATAAGGGTTTGATC
Organism: Thalassia testudinum; assembly: GCA_037157565.1. Classification (NCBI taxonomy): domain Eukaryota; kingdom Viridiplantae; phylum Streptophyta; class Magnoliopsida; order Alismatales; family Hydrocharitaceae; genus Thalassia; species Thalassia testudinum. The sequence goes on from JAZHRO010000073.1 coordinate 116,802,225, forward strand.
TTGGAATGTTTTCCTGAATGGCGTGTAAACCTAAAAGATATGGCATGTTTTCTAATATAGTTAAGGGTGGGTAAGATTGTGGGATGAAGGTCCCTCCTTGGGTTAGTGAAGGAGTAGATAGAAAACCCAAGGAAGATGGATCTCTAGAATCCAGATTATTCACAAATTTCCTCCCCGCGGGAATTTGCAAAACAGGTAAATACGTGGGATTCGTAGCAAGTAGAGGCGTAAGAGTTTTCATTGTATTTCTAACCTCATCGAGATGCTTTGCTACGATATCGACTTTGTCCAGTTTTTCTGCAATAATCTCTAAATCCTTTAAACTGGATGGATTGCCAATCTCGTGAATGCCCTTATGCGGATTTTGATGATTCGTATTTGCTCCCTGCAAAAATTGCAACATTGATGCATTGTTGATTGAGTTTTCCGCCATCCCTTCAAATAATTCTGAAGCGGATTCTGCATCGCAATTTAGAAAATTCCCTCCACAAGAGGCATCGACTAGATTACGAATGCCCTCTTGTAAACCATAATAAAAGATATGCATGAGTTGCCAACGAGGGATGTCATGATGTGGGCATTTCCTTTGCAATTCATGAAAACGTTCCCACGCTTCATGAATTGATTCTCCTTGATTTTGATTGAAAGTAGTAATAGCTCGCCTTAAAGCATTGGTTCGACCAATAGGAAAGAATTTCTTCAAAAATGTGGATTCAAGTTCAGCTCAAGTTGAGATTGGTCTTGCTATAGTTCTATACCAATAAGATGCTTTATCTTTAAGGCTAAAAGAGAACATCTTCATTAGTAGGATTTCCCTATTTTGATTTCAAGGACCAGCAGTTTGGGATAAATTTTTAAGATCTTCAATATGTTGAAATGGATCCTCAGATGCAAATCCGTGAAAGTGGGGGATTAAACCTATAATGTTTGGCTTTAATTTAGGATCATTCTCCCTAATAGGTATCCTAACATTAGGCTCTACTTGTGCATTGGATGGGTTATAATAATCTCTAAGTAGAGGCCTTGGATGATGGATCGGTAAATTAGGATTTTCAAAACCCGCCTCAGGTCGAGGTGAAGAACGGGTTTGAAGAGTCTATAAATTATTTAAGGCTACTGTTAATAGACTGATTTGTCTAGTTTGCTCTAGCATCCTAAGGTTCTGGTTCAGGAGCACCTCATGAACATCAAAAGGTGGCATCTCCCCATGACCAGAAGAAGAAGGGATCTCGAGATTAAGATTTTGCATTGGATCCATGGAAGAAGATGGATCAGATGGGAAAACCATTGGTTGCTTATCTGCAACCGACCTAGGATCACCTGTCAACGGTGGTGCAAGAGGCAGATGCAAGGATCGCCTCCCATCCATAAATGGAAAAATAATGTGCAAAGGCACACGCACACCACCAATAAGAAAACAACGGCACAAAAATCCTGCAAAATAGCACAAAAGATGTAGGTTTTGCTCTTCTTTGAAAGGAAAGAAGAAATTCCTAAGATACGCAAAGTAATTTGACGCAAACAAATAGAGTAACAGTATCAAAATATGCATCCTAATTCATGTCTACGCAGGTGTGTACCTTAAAACTCAAAGGTCTAAGGTCTAAGATTGAGACCACTCACTACTGGCTCCCAGGGCTCTAGTAGTGAGACAGGCTTGTTGATCTTCGGCCAAAGCCCTAAGAGGTGAAAAGAGGAGAGATAGAAAAATAGACTCGTGTGACTCTAGTGATCGCACTGTGTGCATGATAGCATGCAACAGATGATAGAGATATAAAAGCCCGCATGCATTCTGCAAACAGATTTAAGTCACCAATTTTACTTCCTCTTTTTAGTTAGTCTTTTTTCAAAAATATTGCAAATAAACTACAATGGCCGCTTTTTATATCTTTTCAAATAAAAATATGTGGTTATTTTAATTCTCAGAGAACAAGGATCTATGCAGGTTTTCTCGTGTTTTCCCGCTGATGCGAGAAAAACAATTTAAAAAAATTCCCAAGTCAGATCGCTCTAATACTAGCAGAATAATGTAGTCCTAAGGGTGTATGCTTATGTTATGCTGCTGCTAGTCAGATAGAGATGTATTTTTTTTTTAAATGCAACAATACAAAAGATAAAGAAATACTCACAAAACAAAAACAGCAAAATTGATTCCCGCCTTCTCCTGAGATTACCCGTAGAGGTAAACCCGAAAAGAAGACAGAAAATAAAAATAAAAGTAAAACAAAAACAAAACAAAATACAATAGATTAGAACAAAAGTTAGTAAAAAAAAATATTTACAAAATACCTCCTAATTAAACAATTAATCCTTTTAAATTTTAGTGAATCAAAATATTACCTCCCCAGCAATGGCGCCATTAAAATGATCATTAGACGAAGCAATGCTAGGGAATATTTTGATGAGTGGATCAAAATATTACCTCCCCGGCAACAGCGCAATTAAAATGGTAATGATGCGGCTTACTCAACTCAGTAATTAAGTTAATTTCACTTAATTAAGAGTAGAAAAAGTCACTTAGGTTAACTCAAAGTTGTGTCGGTTGTGTAGTATAGGGTCGAATTAACCTAACGTTTTAGAAATTTTTACTGGTTGAGTCTAGGTCGTTCACTGGGTGGTATAATAATTTTCTCCAAATTCACCAATTTTCTTTTATTTCTCTATAAGTTTAGGAGGTATAACTAAGTTGATTTTTAAAACTTGAATTTTGCCAAAATATTTAAACTATAAAGAATATACAAAATTCCATATGAAAAACATATTTACTCAAAATGATGTACTTTATTAACAAGTAAACATGCTTGTTTTCTAATTTTATTTCAAAAGAAGTTAAGGCAATTAAAAGTTATTCTATTAAAACATGCCTTTTTACAATTAAAACAAAATCAAAAAGTAATTAAAATGATGCAAGAAAAGATAATATCCTTCATTTATTTTCTTCAACCTCTCTCTTTTCCTTTCTTTTATTTTCTTCTCTCTCTCGAGCTCTCTTTCTTACCTTTCTTCTTTTGTTCCTATCTTCTCCTGCCTTCTTTTCTTCCCTTAGTCTTCTCCTCTTGTTCCTTAATCTCTTTTCCTTAGTGCCTGTGCTCCTTTCTTCCTTAGTAGTGCCTATTCTTTAACACTCATTAGCCTTTTCTCAACACTTAGCATTTTAACCATCAGCTCTTTTCCTTAAGTCCTTCAATTGAACCTTGTTTTTTTTACTTTTCTAACCAAAATTATTTTATTTGCGGCGAGGTCCTTTCGAGGATACACAGCACCCTAAGACCAGGGTGGGACCAAACCCTACTCGGTCCTCGCCTAATCTCAGTTAGGTTCGTTTCCGATTTATTTCATATCAGTTCAAAGTCTCGAGCCAATTTGGCTCAACCTGGCCTCCCAGGCCTCTCGCCCTCCCAGGGCACATTCTCGCTCATGCCCCCAAGGGTGCACACCCACAGGCACACAAGCCCGCACACACACACACATGCACATGCTCAGATAGGATCAGATCGGTAACTAGTGTGCCAAGCGCTGACGACTGCAGAGGCCATGCAACAAATTCGTTTTATCCCCAGGTGCGCTCTCATGAACTAGCGATGTGGGACTAACATACCCCTTCCAGACCCAACTTCAAATGATCATAACATTCTACTTAGAGCTCCAAATTGAGTGATTTCAAGTTTGTTAGAAAGCTCTAAGATAGATCTATACAATTTCAGGGTCAATTTAAGGTTTTGAAGATGTTTTCCTCTTCAATTTGAAAGATGAAATCAGGGGTTCCTATGGGTTATTACTAGCCTGGAAATGAAATTTATGTCTACAGAGTCCTCAGATGGACTTCTCTCCCTTATTTAGAGGTCTGTATAGGTTATACAATTGATTCCGCATCTATTAGAGTAGTCTTTAAGATCTTGAGACCTTCAGGAACAGCAAAGAAGCTCTTCACTTCTCTGAAAGCTTCAGAGTTCAAATTTCAGGCTTCATTATGTGTGACAGACACTTAAGAATGCTTCTAATCAATTTAAACTAGTTCTAAGGGTTATAACAGATTAATCTGGGTAGGATTCATGTTTAAATTTCAACAAAATGGCACTGCTGTTGGTTTGGGTTCGAAAGTAACCCAAATTAATAGAAACTAAATTCTCAAACATTTATTCACCTGAGCTCACTTAATTCTCTCTAAAACCATCAAACAAATTCTCAAAAACAACTTAATCTCCTCAATATCTCAATTCGAGCTCAGAACTCCATTATCAGACTCAGTTTGACTGTGGAAGCACAAAAAGTTGACTTTCTATTAAAAACTTCTCCACAAGAAATCAAAGCCTCAATTAAAGTCTCCTCAACATAAGAAACTTATTCAGATCTTCAGGAAGGTGTTCTAACCTTGATTCCTAGGGTTACAGGCTCATCGCCTGAACTTGAAAAGGTGTTTGTTCGATAGAATTGTTCAGAGGTTGTTACAGTGTTTTAAAGATTTAAACAACTTCAGTGCATTGCACTGAAGCTTCTGAGATCATTAAATGCTTCTTATATTTCTTTAAACAGACCTCTCCAACTCCGCCGAAGTTGGAGAAGATGAAGTTCAATCTTTAGCTTCAGTGGTTAAATCCTCAAATAAACATCCTTAAAACAATCAGTGATACATTTAATATCATTCTAGAGCTTCTCAACAAATTCTAGAGGCTGAAACACAAATTTGGCTTGCTGGAGCTCGCCGAAGCTCTGGTGAGTTCAGAGAATGTAAAATTGTGTATAGATTGTTAAAACTAACCATTTTTTATTTAGAAAGGATCCTGAGGTTGCAAGGAACCTCAATATCACATTTAATTCCTCATTATTTCTTTCTATATGTAAGATTTGACAGTGAAATCATTTCTTTAAAGATTTGATTTGAGATAAGCTCAGGACTTGTTTAACCACATGATTGAGAGGTTAAAACATGTCAACAGATGTTTATATTCATAAATATATATTTAATTTAAGATTTGAACTGTTCCTGAGCCGCCATGGACAGCGAGCTCAGGAACTTAATTATATTTGGGTGTTTAATTTATATGTGGTATAATTATATTGAGGACCTGATCAGGGACTGTTATGGGGAATCTAATAGCAGTCTGAAGAGGCTTCAGCCGAAAAAGCCTTCTCCATTTTGGCGTTCAGTGATTGCTGCTATCACCAACTATTGGCAGTTGCTGCAACCTAAGCTAGGGGATGGCAGAGGCTTTAGCATTTGGAATGAGCGGTGGTCAAACTTGGGCCTACTGAAAGAGGTATATCCAAGGGTGCATGGTGCTGCTGTAGATAAGGCAGCCACAGTTTGCAGTTGGTGGTCTCAGGAGGAAGGATGTTGGCGGCTGGAAGGACTACAGCAGTGCAGGCTGGGCACCCAGCTGTGGGAGGAGAGGCAGAAATTGATGGTGAGTCTACAGCAGCTGCAGCTTGTGAATAATAGGACAGACACTTACTGCTGGCAGGGTGGTTTCTCAGTGAAGCAAGCGTATGAGAAAGTTATTAGGGTAAATAATGAGGTGGAATGGGACCCCATTAATAGAAAGATTTGGCTCCTAAAAGTTCCTCTGAAGGTTCGGATCTTCTTGTGGCTATGCAGACATGATGGGTTGATCACTGGTGATCTGCGACACAGAAGGATGGGGACTGTGCTAAATGTCTGTCCTCTTTGTGGATTTCACTCTGATAGTGCATCACACATTTTTTCCTCCTGTTTGGTCACAGATAAGATTTGGAGGATGGTTTGCTTAGAACCCCTTCCTTCCTGGGATTCAATGTGGCAGAGGTTCATCACTCCTAGTCGACCCGTGGGGGCTATGGTAGCTGTGTTGTGGTGTGTATGGAGGGCGCGTAATGATAAGCTTTTTCAGGAGAGATCGGTGAGGTGTGAGATTATTGTAAAGGAGTGCTGGTCTCTCATACATAGTTGGGCTTCATACCTGTAATTACTTTTTTGTTATGGAATATATTGCCTTCTGGATTGCTATCAGACCTTGATAGCAATCCTTAATGTTTCAAAAAAAAAAAAATTATATGTGGTATTTATAGGTATTATAGTGTCAATTAGGGTTCATAGGTGGTGGATAGATGATAAAGAACCCAGTGGAGGTGGAATTAGGTCGATTACTGTCACCATGGACAGTGTCAGTAGTCGGTGAAGGTGACATTTGAATTAGGCGATTAGGTGATTCAATTAAATGATTAAGTGATTTAGAAGTGATCATGGAAGTTAAAGGAAGGTGTACAGTGAATTCAAAAGATGAAATTAAGTCTCTGGCGAGCTCAAGGAGCTCGCCGGAGTCGGAGAAGATGAAACTAAAATCTGACATTAACTTTAATCTAACTACCTAAACTAACTAACTAAGCTAGCCTACTCCTACTACTCCTAATCTACTGTTACCTGGACGAAGGGGTCAATACGGTTCCTCCGAAGGTTCATAGCGGACGACGAAATCAGAGGGTGGAAGAAAGATCTCCGGCAGGCGGATTTGAGGTGGAGCGGAGGATTCCTTTGGTCGGCGCCTGTGTCAGAGACACGGAAGACCACGGTGGATCTCCTCGGCTGATCAAGATGAATGGAGGAAGGCGGAAAATGGAATGGGAAGTCGCCGGAGTTTTGGACGAATAGCCTATTGGGTCGGCTGCAGTGTTAGAAGAGGGAAGGGAGCTAACTTGAATAAAATCAAAGGTGTGAGGGGGTATTTATAGTAGTTGGTGGTGAAGAGAATGGCGGGGTCTGGCCGAAGAAGGAGCTTGAGGAGCTTAACCTCCGTCGTCGTCTCCGACAATGGTGAGGTTATCTCCCACTGAAAAATAGGATTCCCGATTAATCCAGATCGGTAGATGAAGTGGAGGTGGTGAGCGCAAGCCGCAAGAGCTTGGACAAAGAAGGATGATGTCGGTAGGGCGATAATCACGCGGTGGGGTAACTCTCTGCCGCCAGCTGTTCATTCGACTGAAGAAGAAGAAGAAGAAGACGAAGAGGGACTTAAAGGAAATAAAACTTAAGGACCTGTGTGAGAAATAAGGACCCGATTGTAATGAATTTTAAGGACCAAAATGTAAACTCAGGTTTTGAAGGTTTATTTTAATTTAGATCTTTTTCAACTTTTTATATATGTTAGTAAATAAGGTAAATATTATGTTTACACCTTGAATTTACATTTTTGACCTTTTTAGGTTAATTTATTAGATTAAGTAAAATTACTTAAGTTATTATATACTTGGGTTTCCATTAAGTTTAAGTTACTTATCTTATTAATTAAGGGAATGATTAATATAATTTCAAGTCCATCTATTAACTAAATTATTAATAATGTTAATTGAATGATAAAATGCCAATTTTAACTTATTTTAAGGTCCTTTACTAAATATCCTTTATTCTATAATTAACCCTTATATGTTCATAACCTTAGCTAATTAACTAGGAAGACTAGTTAATTAGGGGTAATTAGAGATCATGCTGAGTGTCTCATCATAAGCATGACTGTAAGTCCAGCTTATGCGTGGCTGTAAGTCCAGCTCACGCATAGCTGGCGCTGCCTCCCCGCCTTTCCGCACGTGCTGGCGCTGCACTGTGCGCATGTGCACCTGCCTGCACGCATTCACCCTAGCTGCTACGCGCGTGCGGTGTCACATGCGTGCACTGGGCAGCCTGGGCTGCGCCGCGTGGCATAGTCTGGGCCGTCCATCTTCTTCTTGTTGTAGAATGATGCATGCTATGCAATATTTATAACATGAAATGCAAATCTAACCCTAGGAACATGCATGAATAGGCATTTTACCATCAATAAATGTGTTTACATCAATGACTATATAAGGGAAGACCCTTTTTCACTTCCTACATTAATTTTAGCAATCATAGTGTTAGGATTCTATGAAGTAATAAACCATATAATTATCATGTAATGCATGTTTCATATGCCATATCAATGAAGAAACGATGATATACCTGTGGTTGTCTCATCCTTCCCTATTTTTAAACAACAAAACACATCAGATAAGTCATTTGCTAATGTTCTATGGTCTTAAATTAATTATTGTTAGTGGAAACAAAGTGGGGCTTCAATACCAACAGGAATGTCGGCAATACCAACTTCAACTTCCATCTTCACACCATCCTCTAGCCCCCAATTACCATTCATCAATGTGGGGCCTTGCAAGTTCTTTGCTCAAGTGGGACTTGCTTTTATCAACTATAATGTATTAAAAAGGATCACACTTTTCATACATAAGGTCAGTAATAGGGTCCAAGAAAGTGTGGTAACAGTAAAGGTAATAAAATTGACTAGGTTCCAGTGCAGTTTGTGCTAAATCAATTGGTGATGATGTAGAGACTGATACATCCATACCAACTTGTTTATTCACATTAGATGTTTGTTACCTTATCATCACCTTGTATTTACCCTTTCCCTATTGCCACAGAAAAGAACATTAAAAAATGTACTTATGATCTAATATTGTTCCACTATATTATAAGAAGGTTAAGGAAAAAGTGAGCTGAATTACATTAAAAGCGTGAGAATCTTCTTTGAGACATTGATTTTTGAATGCTTCCATAATGTACAAGTTTTGAATTTCTTATAACTAGATAGTGTAGTGGAAGATAAACATTCCATCATTTCTTTCCGTAGTGCCCTATAATTATCTTTGATTATGAACCATTCTTGAAGATTGAATATAAGAGGAACTTGAAAATTTCTTAAACATTTTGACTTTCCAATGCATGCACACAAAAATGGGAATTTTCACTGCTGTATTTTTAATAACATATCAAAAGTTGAGCCCTAGTTGTTATCTCAAAGGAAGTGTGGAAATGATAAATCACAATGTAGTTACATACAAGCTGCATCTGAAAGGGAAAGTCATCTAAATAGGTCAAAAACAAAAATTCATGATCCATTGTTTCCTCCTTTGTTGAAATACCTGAAAGATGTCATCAATGAATGAAGAAGTCCAATAACCTAGAAGTGTGAATCATTATAAGTGGGGTGCTTGAGAGGTAGCTTCAAATGAGAGGCCCAAATCTCCATTCTTATCTAATTCATATCTTAAAATTAGAGGAAAAAATCCACATAGAAGACGATCAAGAAGAGAATAATGATATTAATTTAGTGAGCTGACGCAAATCTAAATGCGTAAAAATGCATTCATTGTGATGAGAGAAGAAAATTGCCCTCATGAAATAAGCCCAATTGGCTCGTGAATAGATCATCCGAACTTGTTTAGACTCGGTTTGCGCAGGAATGCGAGGAGGTTTGGTCCATGAAGCAGTTACAAGTCAACTCATTACTCTCTACTACTCCCCATTATTATGGTGGTTACACTTCCAAAAGTGTAACCTCCCATATTTTATACTCTATAAATAGGTTCCCAATCCAGAAGGAAAGGGGACACACAAAATGGGGGTGAAGGCTTTACAGCCTACCTGATGAAACAGTCTTCGCGAAGAAAAGTTAGGGTTTTGGAAAAATCCATCATTGTAGTCGCAAAACTCGCTATCAAATAAAATTTTACTAAACTCGAAAGGGAGTCCCAGGTGCAACACGGGGAGGTGACATTTGTTTCTTTGAAATTCGTGTTTCACTTTATTTGTTTTTGGTGTTTTGTATTTGCTTTTTTTTTGATGTTTTAAGATAATGTGGAAACAAGCAGGAATATTATCTATATTAAGCTATTTTAGAAAGCAAGAAAGAACTATTCTACTCGCTAAGTATGAAGGAAGAGAGAGAATCAAAAAGTACTTCTAGATAAATGCTTGACAAATGTTTATTACAAATACTTCTAGACTATGAAAGTAGTAAAAGGGAAAGGGGGTACAAGAAATCCTCTTTGTCGACTGCTCAGAGGATGAAGCTGCGTTGATGTGGCCTAGACAAAGATGTTGAGGAGTTGAAGGATGGAAAACAGCATCGGAAGATGAGGGGAGGACGGGCAGCGTCGCGGCGTGATCTGCTTCCCAGAATGGGGTTGAGGAGACAACCGATGAGAGCTCCATGAATGGTGATGAAAGGGTGAAAAATACTTTTTCTTTTCTCTAGTGGAGCATCCCAAAGGCATGGGACACAAGCTCAAAGTGTGTTTTGACCTCTAGAGTATGTGAGGAGAGCATAGGAAGGGGTGATGGTGGATGAAGGGGTATGGGTCCTTTTATAGTGGAGGATAAAGGGCTTGGTCGCACATGGGTAATTAGTGACATCCGTAAACATTGCTAAAGATCCACCCATTTGTCGCTAAAGATCCGTGCCAACTCACGCTTGCTTGCAGCTGTGCTCATGCACCCATCATGCAATCGTGTTGCACGCGTTGGCACTTGCACTGCGTGTGCACTGCGATGCGGGTGCACGGGTTGGTGCGCACGTGCTGGCTGGTGCACCCTAGTCGCGTTGCATGTGTCTAATTAGAGGATTGGGGGGGCTTTGTGGGTTTCAAACCTGCGCCCCTCCTTTGGGAACGTGCCTCAAGACCAATGAGCCACGCCTATGAGTTTGTCTCGAGGAGGAGCCAAGGGCGTGTGGTGGAGATGGCTTATCAGCTGTTGGATAAAGATCCAACGGCTGGGAATGGATGATGCGGATTAAGAGGAAGCATTGGGAAGACTGCTGGCTGGTGTTGGCCGACCTAGATGGCACCTCGTGAGGCCATCTGGGTCGTCCATCTTCTTTCGATTGTAGAGGATGCCACGGTGCTCAGATCGAGATGATCTTTGCATTGCCAGACTACGATCGTTGCTTCGGATCCATTCGTATAGTCAGATTTTTCATCCGAAGCCTATAAGGATGTTGCATTGCCCCCTAGCTATTGATCTTCTTTGAACTGCATACAGTACTAAGGGATTCCAACCTAGATGATTTCGGAGGCGTTGGACTCCGATCGTCGTCCTGATTAGATTCGTAAGATCAAATCATCAATCCAAGGCCCTAAATTAAATCTCCTTCTCTCCTAGCCATAAAAGGATGCAATTAACCTTACATATACACAAACTACTCTAAATGCAAAATGATGCATGTTATGCAATATTTATAGCATGGAATGCATATCTAAGCCTAGGAACATACATAAATAAGCATTTTAACCTAAATGGATGCGCTTACATCACTACCATTTCTTGTATTTTCCCAACATATAGTGGATATTGAGGGTTAGATCCTCTCTCAAGACGTATGCCCCTTTAGGTGGAATTGGGTCATCGCTCGTGTTCATGTGATTGCTTGTATATCTTTATTTTCTCATTGCTATGTTAGTTTGCCGCATTTAGAAATTGTCTGATGGCCCTGAGGCCCATCAAATCATAGTGTCTATGGGAAACGGCAATAAAAATTCCATGCTCTTGTCATGCTTGGGCTGAGTTTGTCCTTTCTATACATTTGTGCACCTATTCTGCAATGGCTGCAAGGAGACCATCCTGGGTGATGAGGGCCTCCTTTGGAAGCCCTACAAGATTGGAAAGCATGTGGAGGTCTGTTCCCCTTGCATCTAATTGCTGGAGGGCAGCACCCCTATAGTGTCGCGCCCGACCTCCCTGCCTGTGAGAAGGCATGGCTAGGACATAAGGAATTAAAGACCTCAATCGGGAAAGAAAAAAAAAAGAGGTCAACCATCTTTGCAATCGACCGGTACCCACCGAGTAATTGCTTTAAGGTCGGGGATAAGGGCTCCATTTGTTCTCATGGGTTGACAAGTCCAAGTTCATGTTCACCAAAGAGAGCAAGATTCTACCTTTCTTCAAGATGGTGGACTACTGGGGGATCGAGAGGACGGGGACCAAGATACAGTGCACCTCCGGCCGCCACCTTGCCAGCTATTTCTACAAATATGGACACCCCCTTGATCCGTGCAAGGCCATTCTCGTCCCAAATCCTGATCTGAGATCTCAATGATGGCCACCTGATCCGTTCCCCACTTGAGTCACTTCAGCTAGCGCACCTCCCCCCTAGAGGCCTCACCCTCTCTTGAGCACTCGTCTGAGGTCTTCCTGTCAGCACACCCTCTTCCATCGCCCGCCCGAGGGCAGCACTCGCCTGCGTTTCCCTACCTGTAGACTATATCTCGCCAGCTCCGCTAGTCGGAAGCTTCGCCCGACAAACACCCTCCCGACAATGGCAGTCGGCTTCCCAGAGAAATTAGGCTAGGTTTGGTGGAAATTAGGTGAGGGGAATTAGACTCCTAATTAGGCTAGGTTTAAGGGAAAATTGGCCAGAGTTTAGGTTTGGAACTAACTCAACCTCTCTACATAATTGATTTCAATTCGATTTCACCTCTTTGCCAAGCACCAATCAATCTCATACCTGGCACCTGCACATATATAAACAAGGACATCAAGATACTAGATATAGATAAGGGAAATACTACATAAAATCCCAAAAGAATACACTGATAGAGAGATTTTCACTTGATTAAAATGATAATAATAAAAATAATATGTCGTTGTAATCGCGTAGTGGAAAATCTCTCAATAAAAGATTAAATAATTAAATCTAATGGCAGTGGATTAGGTTGTATCCATAGGGAGGAATAAGGCCAATAAACTCATGAACATTTCTGTATTCTTCTTCACAATTAATAAGAGACACATGTGTATGCGAGAGTGCCACCAAGGAGAAAGTCATACACAATGATTATAACGTGCTACAAATGAAATGCATCATTCCCTTAAACCAACAAATCCAAGGAGCAACTAATACCTAGCATTCATGTTACAATAAAAAATGATTGCATCTAACAATTTAATCACGAGCTCTTATCATGAGATCTAGTATATAAGGAAGAGAGATCACCAACTGTTAGATAGCGAGCACCGCAGAGAAATAGGGACAAAGAGAGAGGGTGTGAGATCAAATACAATTGAATAATATATTAATTAGATTTTCATCTCAATGGCAAGGGCATGAAATGTAAATAGAAATGGCATGTGTGCTGTAGCAGAACAGAGCATCTACTCTCAAGCTAGGCAAACTGAGAGGAGGGCATGATCGACCGGCGTGCTTGTTCAGAGGAGGTACACTGGTGATGAGAGACTCGGCAATGATGATGGCTTCAAAGATAGTGGCTAAAGATGGCTGGCCGATGAGGAGAATGCTGGCGGCATTGGGTCCTCCGCTGGTGCTCCTGGAGGGCTTAGAGTCGAGCGTGGATGTTGCATGGATGTCGGTGAAGCGTGGGCGTCGTAGCGGTGGTGTCGTCGATGAGAGAGGAGGCTGGACAGCGAGCATAGAGCTGACTGTGGGGGTGTTGGTGATGGGTTCTACTTGGGGAAGATGAACAGTGAGAAGGAGAAGTGGAGGAGGTGATGGTGGTAGTGTTGGGATGAGGCCTGGAGGATGGTGTTTGACAGTTACGGTGGTGGCTTTGATGGTGGCACAGTGGTTGGTGCGTACAGGGAGGGAGAGTCGAAGAAGAAGGAAAGAAGCATGAGGAGGAGATGAGGTGTGGGGAAGGGGTTGGTGATGGTGGATGAGACAACTGGTGGTGATGTGGTGGTTATGCCAGTGCTATCACCACACAACCTTCACAATGGATAAGGTGGAGAGTCATGGCATGCTTGATTCATAGTGTACGTAGGTTCCACAGTGCATGCTCTGGCCACTACGCTGATTGCACAGCAATCATAGGTCTTAATTGACCCAAATTAGGCTAGGACTTAGCATAAGTTAGGATAATTCATGCATGCATAAGCATTATTTGCATCTTTACTGCTTTATTTTAGCTATGCATAAAATAATTCTATGATGTACTGATTAGGTGCATTACGTCAATTACAAGTAATAAGCTGATCAGAAGGTAGATCTGAAGCTAGATCTGAAGCTAGAATAACTCGTGTTGCAGTAGAGCTGGAGCAGAAGGCCTAGATTAGATGTAGTAGATAATAATGTAAGGGAGTAAAGGTATGATATTCTATTAAGTAGGAATAAAGCAGTAAAATATGAAGAACTTAGGACCATCCTAGCCCTAAGATAGCCTAAAGACTTCCCCAAGCCTTAGCCACCCTTAGATTAGGTCACCGCACCCTAGGAAACCTTAAAACCATAATTCCAACCTTTATCTAGATGTCCAGATGAATTATAGGATGTCCAGAACCCTTAGCCAACTCCCGCACACCTTAAACCCACTTCTACAGTGTTATTGGACGTCCAGACACTTGGTCAGACGTCTAATTTCTGCAGAATACCCAAGAAAGAACCTTGAATCCTTCTTGACTCTGATTGAACGTCCAGACAACAAGTATGGACTTCTGATTTTTTAGTATAAGATGTCTGGTTCTATTTTTGGACGTTTGGAACTGTTCTCTAGTTCCTGTTTTGAGATTCAAGCCTTGATATTGGATCTCTATGTCCCTAAACCCAATTCCAACCCCATAGGCATCTAAATTAAGGTACCTTAACCCTAGTACATCACCTCTAGACCTCCCTAAGGACCTAATTAAGTCCTCACTAAACCTAATTGACTTAGATCATAGTCAATTACCATTACCTAAGTCAATTAGACTCACAGGGTCCAATTGAGCTCAGATCTCAACCAACACAAGTCCAATTGGACTCAGTGAGAGTCCAATTGACCTAAGCCCAACCTAATTGAATTATTTCACTCTCAATTAGGTTCACACTCATTCAATTAAACTTGTGTTAAGTTTAATTGCAATTCCTCCTTAGCAATTAGAGTTTGCAACCCTAATTTGAGGCCTACACCAACCTAAACCCTTTAGGACCCAACCCAAACCATTTAGCCACATAGGGCACAGCCACACACTCACACACACACACCCATTCATGCACACACACTCATCTAGAGTTCTCTAGAACTCTCTTCCAAAGGTGGTGCCACTCTTGGTTGCCAAAATTAGCAACCAAGAGCCATTCAAATTGAGATCCACTTTTTATGGATCTAAGAACTACCTCTCTCTCTCAATTGGTCGGCCACTTTATGGGGCTCTCTCTAGAGAGTTCCACACTTCTCTAGAGAGTCTCCCTTAGGTCTATGAAAAGACCTAAGGGGTGGCCATTTGCACCCATCCCATTCTTGGCACTCATTCACACTTAGGTTAGCTACACTCATCTCCATTCCACCTCCACGAGTTGTGCACCATGGTTGCCACCATCTCCACGCCAAGATGCTAAATCATCTCCCCAACCTCTCTCCAAGGGCCGGCCTAAGCACCATTGGCCGCCCCTCCTCCTCTCAACCACCCAAAAGCCATCAGAGACCACCTCCGAATGCCCTTGTTTCTGCTAGATTAGTAGCTAGTTCTTGATAGTTTACATGCTTTTATTACTGCTTAGTAGTGCAGCTCTTTACTCTCCCCCAATGATGCATGCAAAATCCCCCCATAGATTCCTGTATGCGATCATTTTCTGTTAGCTAGATTGATGTTTTTAAGCTTTCCTCTATAAGCTTTCCTCTAGTTCCATGTTGCAAACACTCTCTTGAATGAATGAAAGAAATTTTTCTATATATATATGTCTATGTGTTGGGAATCATCATGAGTTTATTGATTGCAATCTATTTCGTGTGATTCAAGTTGCCTGCTCTTCATTTTTATATATTACAACCAGCATGTCGGTTCCAGAAAATATTGAAGATTTAACTATCAATGCATTTTCCGTAAACAGCCACCACATAACTAGAATTGTGCGTACTGAAACTCATACTTTCAACTTCGTTATCTATCTAACACATGCGCACATAATCAGAGTTCACAATAGAATTGGTAAAACTTTAATCCAAAGATTGGAAACCGACGTGCAATTATAAATAGGTAGAGAGAAAAAAGATTCAAATTTGCATAAACGCCTTCCAGAGACGAACGACCGAGACTCAAAGTCTCGTTATCCTTATATAAATATTTTTGTTTGATCGTATTGCGCACTATACTACGACGCATTTTTCTTATCAAACATGCGCTTTACGAGTCACAACGAATGACACCGTTGTCGGGGAGGCAATGTCATTTTTTTTTATTTCGATCTTTTGAACTATCATTGACAAATCTTCCTCTACTTTGTTTTGAGATGTGCAAGGAAACATAGGAAAATCGAGATCTGTGCACACAACGAGCACGGAAAAGATTTCCAAGTGCACATCACTCCTTCTTTAGGCTAGGTTTTTTTTGTGAACCCTAGGTTAGATTTGTTTCTAACAATTTCATTAAAAAAAACAAAAAAAAAGATAAAAGAAAGCTTATTCATTTTCGTGAAAAAAAAATTCAACGAAAAAAAATCTAGGTAATTAGATTAGGTTTCTTTTTGAATCGTAGCATAGTTTTGAAAAAGCAAAAAAAAAGAATTTGAAAACCCTTTGAAAAAAATAATCCTTTATGAAAAAGAAAACATTTTCAAAGTTTTTGAAATATATATATATATTTGATGGAAAGTTTGAATTTCAAACTCAAAAAATTGTTAAAAGCTTCTCCACTATTCTCTGATTTTCGGTCATATTTTAAAGTCTGTTTTAAAAATTCGATTGTCGAAAACTAGTAAACAAAAAAAATCTGAAATTTGGGTTGGACCTTGATTTTTAAATCATCTTTCAAACGGCACCATTCTTTTGAAAACATTCTAAGTATAAAATTTTTAAAAATTTGCGAAGTGCAATGGGGTTAGACTAACCCAGATTTCAGATTTTTCAAAATTCAAAAAGCAATTCCGAGTAATCTGCGAATCAATTTTGACTAAAAATGGTGGGGTTTGAAAGCTGATCTCATTAGCTTTATTTTTCATATTTTTCTGAACTTTTGAAAGTCATTTGATACTGTTTCAAAGCGAAAAGCCGACCAAGGGTCAAAATTCTAGATTTGACTCCCTGACATTCAAAAATCTCTAGAAATTCGGTTGAAATAGTAAAAATTACAAAAAATATTTTTTGAAAAGACAATTGAAAAAGAAATCTACTCTCCAAATTTCAATTTAGTTGGATTCCAACTTTTGTAAGAGAACAATTTTTATTTTTGTGGTCTGCTGAAGAACAAAAAAAAAATAAAAGAACAAAAAAAACCTTAGAATTGCATGAACCCTAGGTTACATCTTTAGGGTTACAATCTAGAGACCACATTGGGATAACCTATACTTAGTCAGGTCTAGTGCTTAGCCGGTGAGTTTGGTCACCTTGTGGGCCACTCACCAAAAACCCCTAACTAAAGAAAAACGGGCTAAAATCCATTCTAAAATACGAAATCAACCAGAATTCGTTGTCGTACTACTGGGTGCTTTCAACCTCTTGGCTGGGTTAGCCAAGAGCCGGGAATCACTTTCAGTCGATTGTACGATGAATTTTTCTTCAGGAATTAGAACTTAAAATGAAAAATCTGGTCACAAGATCATAAAGACCATCTAATTGACAAGGCCTTAGCCTTGTTTGGCTTGGCTACACCAACCTAGGGGTTGGGTGGTGTATGCAAGGACGGAGGTCGCTTAGACCTCAACTGGTTGGACCCTGGGAGCCACTCCAAAGGAGGCGAGTCACCTTGCCAAGACCATCTTCTCCCCCCATTTCTACTTCCCTAGTCGCAATGGCTAATCCTGGACCTGGACCTAAACCGGGTCAGGATATTGATAATCTGGACCTGATGGCTCATTTGGAAGCTAGGGTAGTTGAATCTGAGGAGCGGCATCGGCAGAGCATGGAACGTATTTTGACAGCACTTGACAAAATGCAGCATCCACCGCGAGGAGAACAACTACGGGATTTCTGATCCAATCGCACCAATCGTCGCACCCTTAGTCAGGATTCCCGCAGGCGGAGATGCGTTTGAGCTCAAGCCCAATGTGATCGGTTTGATCAGCACTCACTTTTATGGAAACTCAAGCGAAGATCCGTTCCAGCACCTAAAGGACCTGAGTCAACTCGCAGAAATAATTCAACCCAGGAATATTGATCTTGGGATTATTCTAATGAAGCTTTTCCCATTTTCTCCGAGGGACAAAGCTTCATACTGGTTCAAGACCATTGGGAAGCCAATTGGAACTTGGTCAGAATTACAACGTGAATTCCTACAAAAGTTCTTCCCAATCGATAGAACAAACGTGATGAGGTGCACAATCACGACTTTCTCCTAAGGAGCTAGGGAGAAGTTGCATGAAGCCTGGGACCGATTCCACGACCTTCTCTGGAAATGCCCACACCATGGTATACCCAGATGGCACCTAGCTCAAATCTTTTACCATGGGTTGGATGACACGCATCGATATCTGGCTGATGCATCTAGTAGCAGCCATGAATACTGCGTCCATGAACAGTGCATTTGAGTTGTTCGAATCTTTGGTGGAGAACTCGATGAATGCCGCATCCATGAACCAGTTCTAGTGGCCTGGTCAGTAGTGGGTTGGTGTCCATGAGGCTTACACCGAGTCTATTCGAGCCGACATGGATATCATCGTCAAGCAACTGGATAGAATAAACCTGATTGAGAAAAAGATTGACCAAATTAGTCAGGGTCAATCTAACCTGAACTCTGCCGCTCCAAGACCCTCCTATGCACCCCGAGCCCCTCCTGCTAGAGTTAATCTACTCACTCAGGATGCATCTTCTCCTTATTTGCGAGATCCTGCATATTAGGATCCCGTAAACAATCCCAAGCTAGCACCATATGACCAGGGTTATGCACCACCCACAAACTATAATACGTATCCCCTTGATGGATATACGTCTCAAACGTCTTCGGCCTACGAGGACGTCAGTGCTATCCAAGGATACGGGTGTAATAACCCGTATTTAGAGATCTATAACCCTGGTTGGTGCCAGCATCCGAACTTCTCTTGGTTTGGTAATTCACAGAGACCACATCAAGATCCACACTACCAGACCAAGCAATACGGGAATGCGCAAAACACGTACCCTAGGTAGTAGCCATTCCCGTCTCTACAGCAGCAACCCCGTTCTATATACCAACTGCTACACCAAGCTGCCAGTCACCCTTCAAAGTGGGCTGACCCTCTCTCTGGAGGCACTGAAAGTGAAGCTACAAGAATCGATGAGGAAATCTACACAGGATAGCTTGCAGATAATGAAGGCGATGGTTGATCAGATACAGAATATACAAAACACGCAAAACCAGCTATTGCAGGAGCATAGGACTCAAGGAGCCTTACCCTCCCAACCTGTCTCGAACCCTCGGTATGTGCAGAACCAAGGTGCCCCACCTAGGTTTTAGGCACCACAGGGACAGGCACATGCCATATTACAGGCGCCTCCTGCACCACCTGGTTATGCTCAAGGCCAGCCGCCTTTGATGCAGAACCTCGCATACTCTGCCCCTTTCGCTCCCCCACCACCTCATGGACAGCAAGCTGATGAAATGCTATCTCATTGAGGAGTGGAAGGAAGACATTCGACCCACCACATAGGAAGGCGGGTCTTGATTTTTCTCACCCTTCACCGCAGGCAGGTTCGACTCCATCTCAGGAGCCACCTACGGTAGATAAGGGTAAGAGGCCACTTGACCTTGAGATTCCCATCCTCTTCCTGAGGCTCTGACGTGGAATGTAGTATGGAAAAAGGACATGCGGAATTTTGAGGACCTGAAGTCAATATTTAAGAAAGTACATATTCAGGTCCCCCTCCTCAAGGCAATTGATCACATCCTCGTTGTTGCTAGGTTCTTTAAGGACTATTGTACCCCAAAGCGACAGCCTAGAATTGAACGATAGGTGGTACTATCAAAAGAAGCTAGTGCCATGATTCTAGCTGACTTGCCATCGAAAAAGAAAGACCCTGGTATCCCACTCATATCCTGCTTCTTGCAGGATTCTCCATTTGATCGGGCCCTTCTAGATCTGGGTTCATCCATCAACCTAACTCCCACTGCAGTATTTGATCGATTTCGATTTGGGGAGTTAAAGCCTACCTCGGTCATAATTCAGCTGGCTGATAGATCAGTAAAAACACCGAGGGGGTGGTTGAGAATGTGATCGTAAAAGTTCACGGATTCTGCTTTCCCACAGACTTTTTCGTTCTCGATATGGAAGTTCCTCCTAATCTCCGAGATGCACCAATCATTTTGGGTCGCCTATTTCTAGCGATAGCCCGAGCAAACATTGATTTTGCATCCGGGTGTATGGAGATAGCCCTAGGTAATGAGCGACTTCAACTTGACATATTCAGGGCATCAAGGAATTTTGACTGTGATCGCATAGAGGAGGATGGTGAAGACGAAGATGCAGCATACTATGGTAACATTGGGCTCCTTTGTGACGACCCAATGTCTCAATCATCCACACTATCAGGGTTCTTGAACCTCGATCCACACGAGACTGAGACCACTGCACTACACATATCTCCCCAAGGATCTGACTGTTTAGGGTGTGCCTCTGACCATAGCACCCTTGAATCTAGCTATCCTGATTTGCACACTACTGAATCGCCCCTGTTGTTGCAGGAAGACGTGACCACAGCTAACGGGTTTCCCGTTAACACAGTCACAACCGATTATCTCACAGGAAGCGAATCAGCGGAATTTCACGTGCATACGGATCAGCAAATTCCCACCCTCAAGTATGCTCCTCCCACTGCCATTTCTGACTCTGACCCACCCATGATTGAATTGAAGCCCTTACCTGACTCACTTAAGTATGTGTTTTTGGGTGAAAGTGAGACATACCTAGTCATTATTAATGCCCACTCAACCCAAGAACAGGAGCATCAATTGATTTCTACACTACAAGACCATAGGGCTGCTATAGGGTGGAGCATTGCTGATCTCCGTGGTATTCACCCCTCGTATTGCACTCATCACATTTACACGGATGAGGGGGTGAAACCTTCGAGACAACCTTAAAGACAACTTAACTCAAATATGCTAAAGGTTGTTAAGAAGGAGACCATCAAATGGCTAGATGCAAGTATTGTATACCCAATCTCCAACAGCCAATGGGTGAGTCTGATCTAGATAGTGCCCAAGAAAGTAGGACTCACCATAGTGAAAAATGATAAGGGCAAATCCATCCCGACCCGCACTGCGACATCTTGGCGGGTCTGCATCGACTATAGGAAACTGAACATGGCTACCCAGAAGGATCACTTTCCTTTGCCTTTCATTGATCAGATTTTGGAACAGTTAGCCGGATGCAGTTTCTTTTGCTTTCTGGATGGATACTCCGAGTATAATCAAGTAGCGGTTAGCCCGGAAGATCAAGACAAGACCACATTCACATGCCCCTTTGGAACATTCGCTTTCAAGCAGATGCCCTTTGGCCTCTGCAATGCACCAGCAACATTTCAGCGTTGCATGATGGCCATCTTCTCTAACATGATTGGGGACTATGTGGAGGTATTCATGGATGACTTCTCCATTTTCAGAGATGATTTCACATCTTGTCTTGATAACCTCACTAAGATCCTAAAACAGTGTATTGAGGTAAACCTAGTACTATCCTGGGAGAGAAGCCATTTCATGGTGAGGGATGGCATAGTACTAGGACATAGGATCTCTAAAAATGGACTCGAGGTCTATCGAGCTAAATTTGAGATTATTTCCCACTTACCGCCACCTAGCTCGGTCAAGCAGATCATATCATTCTTGGGTCACGTTGGCTTCTATTGGAGATTTATACGCAATTTCTCAAAAATTACACGACCTTTAACGAATCTCCTTGTTGTCAATACCCCATTTGAATTCGACACCTCGTGTCTCAGCGCCTTCGAGACTTTACGAAGCGTTGTCTCCGACTCCCCGATTCTCCAACCACCCGACTGGTCACTCGATTTCGAAATGATGTGCGACACATCTGATTTTGCCGTCGGTTCTATTTTAGGCCAACATCGGGAGAAACAACCCTTTGTCATATACTACGCTAGCAAGACGCTAAATGAGGCTCATCACAACTACACTGTCACCGAAAAGGAACTGCTAGTAGTAGTATTCAAGTTGGAGAAATTCAGATCGTATTTATTAGGGTCCAAAGTCATCATCTTCACCAACCACTCCGCCCTCCGGCATTTGTTGGCAAAGAAGGATGCCAACCCTGGCTCATCAGATGGATCCTTCTATTGCAAGAATTTGATATTGAAATCCGTGACAAAGCTAGAAAGTAGAATGTTGTGGCGGATCACTTATCCAGACTGAACCCGGGCCACATTCCTTATTCCCTGCTTATCCACGAGCAATTTCTGGATGAATCTCTTTTGGTAGTTCACTATGTTAAGTTCCCCTGGTACGCGGATATCATGAACTACCTTGCCGCAAGATTCCCACGAACCTATCCAAGGACCAGAAACTCAAATTCACTGCGGAGGCCAAATTCTACCTCTAGGATGACCCACTGCTCTTCCCCATTGGAACGGATCATATTATTCGAAGATGCATCGCAGATTCTAAGATCCCCAGTGTGTTATCCTTTTGCCACAATGATGATTGTGGTGGTCATTTCTCGGGATGGAAAACCCCTGCAAAAATTTTGCAGTTGGGATTTTTCTGGCCAACCATTTTCAGAGATACACGCGAATATGCCCAACACTGCAAACGATGCCAGTCAGTCGGTTCTATGACCAGGAGAGACATGATGCCACTCTAGCCCATCATGGTTGTAGAAGTGTTCGACGTCTGGGGATGGGCCCTTTTCCAAACTCACATGGATTCGAGTACATATTACTAGCCGTCAACTATGTCTCGAAGTGGGTCGAGGCCATCCCGTTGAGTCGGGCTGACCACAAGACCATCATTTCTTTCGTACGGTACTACATCTTCGCGAGATTCAGAATACCCCGTGCTCTGATTAGCGACAGGGGAAGGCACTTCATCCATGCCCACTTCAAGTCATTATTAAAGAAATATGGGGTACATCACCGTATAGCCACCCCCTATCACCCACAGACCAATGGGTAGGCTAAAGTGTCTAACCGTCAGATCAAGCTGATTCTCCAGAAGACGATTAAACCAGACAGGAAGGACTGGTCCAATAAATTAGTTGATGCACTCTGGGCATATCAGACCGCATACAAGGCCCCACTCGGAATGTCACCATATCGTATGGTATATGGCAAGGCTTGTCACTTTCCTGTAGAGCTGGAACACTGTGCCTTTTGGGCGGTGCGAAAATGTAACCTTGACCTCAATGCAAGAGGTCAAGAATGGAAACTCCAGCTCAGCGAATTAGAAGAGATCCGATGGGAGGCCTATGAGAACGCATTGATATACAAGGACAAGACCAAGGCCTTTCATGACCGCCACATCCAGAGGAAAGCATTCATGCTTAACCAGCAAGTCTGGCTATTCGATTCACAATTAAAACATTTTGTAGGGAAGCTCAAGTCCAAGTGGATTGGCCCGTATGTTGTGATTCATCCATATCTTAATAGGGCAGTCCAGATCGGGGACCCAAAATCTGGGCATATATTTATGGTAAATGGCCAGCGCCTCAAGCCATTTTTGGCCCAGGAACCTCCTCCACCTGACGAGATTGTTCATCTTATTGAGGACGTATGATTGAGTTTTCGCCCAGCTGGAGGCGTTAAACTCAGCACGTACAGTTAGCATATCCCACATTCCACCATCATCTATACATAACATTTTTATACATAGCATATTTTTCCTTTTAGCATATTTTCTTTCTACATATTGCATACTGATAGGTTGGCCGGTGCTAAATGTATAATTTCAAGAGCAATTACAGGTGATTTCTACCCATTCTCTCCCTGTTGCATTTATTTTCTTTTATATTCATTCATGAGAACATGCAAGAACTTAGGCATAGGAAGGGTAGATACAACAAAAATTGAAAAAATTTTTATGCCAACATTTAGGAAAACCTCGAAGCTGCATGTAAAATGTACTTTAGGACCTTAAATAAAAGAACAACCAACTCCACCTCCAATGCTCGCATTGGAGCTAGAAATCGTCTGCAACAGCCATTTCCAACTCACCCGCTCACCTCTTGTTCTAAGTTTAGGGTCAAGCTGAATGTAACCTGAAAGGGAAATTTCATGAAGTACGAATATAAGAGGTTAATTGTTTATAGCATATATACATATTGCACTCATGAATAAGATTATTTTATTAAGAGAATGCGTTAGGAATTTTATCCTCTAGTTGATTCCTGTAATCTGAAATCCAGTATAACTTTTCACACACACGTAGAATTTGCAATGGATTCACGGTGAAGGCTGATAAATGACTTTAGTCTGTCGAGAAGAAACAATGCTCTTTTCCTGAACCCCTGGACAGTGTTTTGGGAGTCAGGCTGATTTTCTTCCAAAAATCCACCGAATAATGTGAGATGAGAGTAGAGTGTATTGGTGCTCTAAGATTAGTGCAAGGAATCTGGAATCCTAGATAATTAGGTGATGATACTCAGAGATTAGGCATAGTTTCCACTCTTAGTTCCTGTATATACATTTTTGTGCGAAATTTTGAGAGCCACTAAATAAGGCAAATACACAGAGAGCGAGTTCTCATAAAACTAGGGCTAAGGTGGATGGTTACGACCATTCTTTATGAAATCCTCGGCTGAAGGAGGGTATTTATGTCAAGGTCAGAAATATGTCATCCTCCACCAAATAAGCCACCCAATGTCTCTTGAGTACCACCAATCCCTAATAATGCCTCCTCAATAAAGTTCATGGATGTATGCTAGTTGTGTTATGTTGAAAAAAATGATGAAAAGAAAGAAAAATTGAAAAAAAAATTAGAAAAAGAAGAAAAAGCAAAGAAAAAAAGAGTGAATATTTAGTGTTTATTTCAGTTGCTTCGAGGTAATACCACCAAATATGGATTTAACCTATTTTTTTGTGTTTCCGACTGCCCGAATACTGGTTGAAGAATTCCGACTTAGTGTTAGGGTTATAGAAACTCAATTAAAGTGTTAATGCCAAGTGAGACCACCAAATACAAATCATATATGTGAATATGGTGAGGTTGTGAGCTCTAAGAAAAAGAAAAAGAGTAAGAGAGAATAAACACAAAGGAATCAAAAAGGGATCATAGCTTTCCTCATCTTTCTCTAAGTTGAGTTACGTAGTAATTTGGGAATCTAGAATCTATAGTACTAGTCTCTATGTAGCACCAATCGAGAGTGAGCCACCAAATATATGATCTTTTTCCTCTAAGATTCTCTACCTAAGCTTAAAGCTGGGGTGGAATTCATAAAATATCTTGAATACCCCGAGGGAAGAAGTCCGCCTATCCCGCTAGAATTTTTACTAGGGGTCAAGTACAGGCTTTAGAGGTGAATCAATTTTTCACTCGAATCCGTTGCAAAAGATACATAGCTACACTTTCATGATTATCTAGATTTCTAGAGCATAGGATGAAAACAAAAAGGAAAAAAATCTCTAGGCATACAGTTGATAAAATAATCAATCCCTTAGGGACCCTTCTGTGAATAATTTAGTCTTGCATTTGCTAGGGACTAGCAAGATTTAGGCATGGGGGTATGATTGCATAGCAATCATAGGTCTTAATTGACCCAAATTAGGCTAGGACTTAGCATAAGTTAGGATAATTCATGCATGCATAAGCATTATTTGCATCTTTACTGCTTTATTTTAGCTATGCATAAAATAATGCAATGATGTACTGATTAGGTGCATTATGTCAATTACAGGTAATAAGCTGATCAGAAGGCAGATCTGAAGCTGGATTTGAAGCTGGAATAATTGGTGTTGCAGCAGAGCTGAAGCGAAAGACCTAGATTAGATGTAGTAGATAATAATGTAAGAGAGTTAAGGTATGCTATTCTATTAAGTAGGAATAAAGCAGTAAAATATGAAGAACTTAGGACCATCCTAGCCCTAAGATAGCCTAGAGACTTTCCCAAGCCTTAGCCACCCTTAGATTAGGTCACCGCACCCTAGGAAATCTTAAAACCCTAATTCCAACCTTTATCGAGACGTCTAGATGAATTATAGGACATCCAAAACCCTTAGTCAACTCCCGCACACCTTAAACCCACTTCTACAGTGTTATTGGACGTCCAGACACTTGGTCAGACGTCCAATTTCTGCAGAATACCCAAGAAAGAACCTTGAATCCTTCTTGACTCTGATTGAACGTCCAGACAACAAGTATGGACTTCTGATTTTTTAGTATAAGATGTCTGGTTCTATTTTTGGACGTTTGGAACTGTTCTCTAGTTCCTGTTTTGAGATTCAAGCCTTGATCTTGGGTCTCTAGTTCCCTAAACCCAATTCCAACCCCATAGGAACCTAAATTAAGGTACCCTAACCCTAGTACATCACTTCTAGACCTCCCTAAGGACCTAATTAGGTCCTCACTAAAACTAATTTACTTAGATCATAGTCAATTACTGATTGGCCCATATTTGTGGGCTATTTAAGTATTTAAGTGTCTAGACATTAAGTTAATTTTAACATTTAGATAGCATACATTAGGATGTAAATAAATTAATTCATATTTTTAGCTTAAGTGCATAATTCATACATTTAGAATTAACCTAGGGTTGCATATATTTAATTATGTTAATTAATTAGGTGCACTATTTTAATTAACATAGAAGTTAAGGAGTTATGTATAAATAATCCTAATTATTTTATTCTTTTTTCTTCTTCTTCTCCTTTGCGGGTAACACCTCCGTCTCCGCCTCCTCCTCTTGCGCATGGGCATTGATTCTACAATGGCTTTTGAATTTCAAATCTTTGTAGCCGTGGCTACAAAAGAGAAGGAAGGGTTGTCGTTCAAAGGGAGGCCACCACCCCTTTGTTCCTCATGTGCGTTGAGAACTTTGCTTCTCATCCATTCCATACCACCGACCTCCCACCGCGGCAGTGCAACTCCACCACCGTGGGCGTGTGGGGTGATAGCCTACACCGCCAAGAGTCCCTACAACTCCTCCTGCCCATGGCTCAACCGTGCCAAGCGCGCCTGCCCACCTCATGCCCTCACCTCAGCCAGCAACCCACGCCAGCGCCTGCACACCCGTGCCTTCATCTCCTACGCACCAACGCTTCCTCGCGCCATCTGCCCACCACGGGCCCTCACCAGCACCTCCAGCACCCTCGCCTAGCCACCTGCCCACCACGCACCCTCACCCTAGCCAGCACGCCCACGCCTCCTCGCCTTCACCACACCCCAGTGCCAGCGCTCCAGCACCTCCTTGTAGCACCTGCAGCCGGCGCCAACAGACCCCCCACGTGCATTTGTGCGGCCTACAGAGCGCCACCCCTCCACATGCCCACGCCCCGCGCGCACCTGCAGTGCCCGCGGGCTACCCCTCCTCGCGCCTGCAGCACACGCTACCAGCAGCAGCTAACGCCATGCACCGCCGACCTTTCCTCCATCAGGCCGGCTCCGACCACCATCCATCGAGCCGCCACCACCGTTAGGTGCAGATCAGGGGGGCTACATCTAGTTGCCAACTCGCCGTCCATCTCTCCTTCATCCGTGCATAAGCTCCACCCGAAGCTAATCCCCTATTTCATCCTCAATTAATAATTACATTTCATGCCATTACCACAAAAATAAATTTTGATTTATCATTATTTTATTATGATAAATTTATGCCTTCATGCTCATGCTTCTAGAGAATTGTTAAACCTTGTTATTCATCTCTATGTGCATTGAATTTAATTTTAAATGACATTTTCGTATGCATGCAAGCGAATAGTGCATGGCATACCCTTGCACATGGATAATTTTCTGACGTAAAAATTACATTCACAACCCTTGATTTGTCCATAAATTTAAGGTTTACTTTCAGAGCTACACAGGCATTGTTTGATCTGACGAATAGTTCAGTGAACTTGATTTTGACCTGATTGCTAGTTTAACTAAGTCATTGCCTCCCTATGGACACGACCCGCTCTCCTGTAACTAGTTTAATTTTAATTTTAATTTTAAGTATTTTTTTAAGTGGTTTTCCACCACTTTGATCCTACAATGATAAATCATCTTAATAACATAATTCGAAAGTGAAAATTGACTTATCAAATGACGTCGTTGCCGAGGAGGCAACAGACGCAATAATTTCACCTGATTTTTATTTCTGATTATTTCTCATTGCACAGTGATCTAACCATTTATTATTATTCCTATGCGAGGAATTTGAGAGAGGAATTTGTGCGAGGAATTTGAGAGAGGTGACAGGCACATCTTGGAGAAGACATCGACCTTGAGCAATGCTTACATGCGGGGAAGACGAAGGAGACCTGTATCCCGCCTCCATAGGAGATTCTCCGTGTCATAAGTTTTAATTCTGTTTTCTCGCCCTTGTAGTAATTGGGGTTGACTTTTGGGAGCCTGTTCCCTTTTCTTTAGATTTAGGTTTTTTAATTTATTTTATGGATTGTTTATCCTTAATTTGCTTGTGCATAAGTAGCTAAGAAAAAAAAAATGAGCTACCTACTAGAAGCTGCCTACCATTAGGTCGAATCATTTAGGATTGAATAAGCAGCATCTAGATCTAATTCTTGTCTTGCATATTGCATGAAGAATGTTGGAATTAGGTATGCACTTCTAACTTCACATTTCTACCTGTCATGCAAATGCATTTGGATTAATTTTTAGACCATAAAATCTTTCTTGAAGCGATCTAATAAAGTGGTCACATTTAATTCTTGAAAAAGGACTAATTAAAGGAGGGACATTTAAAAATCAAGGACTTGATTTTCAAATGTGGCATGCGATTCAAAATTCAAAATCTTTTGTGATGTATGCACACTTATATCTCTTGCACCACAACACGCATTTAGGCACTCCTAAGTCTTGGAACTACTAGGACAAGATCCCTCCTACCGTTGGATTCTGAAGTGTTTGGAACTTGAGATCAAAGGTTTTGTAAATCCAAAGAGGGTGATACCCTGTTATGGATTTTTGGGGGTAGTTGAGAAGCACTGCGAAAGCACAGCTTCAAAGGAAGGCTTAGGCTTACTTGCATCCCTCGATCTTCCGTCTTTGGATTTACTCTACCATTTAAGATTTAGGGAAGAACACCTAAGCTCCAACTAGGTCTTTTTAGGCATTTCGATGGTTGACAATAGGTGCATAATTGGCTGGGCAACTTGCTTTGTCACCTACAATTTGAACTAAAGTCAAAAACCTAAATTTGTAAAGACCGAACAAGTCCTTTTGAATTGTGTTTGTAGTGCATGCTTGGTAGGCGTTCTCTTAGGAGACAACTTGTGTTTGATGAAAGAATCTTAAGAAACCTTCCAAGGATAGAAATGGCCTGTCAAAGGAGCCTTAAGGAATATTTCATTCCAACCAATCAAGTTGGCCTTGCACTACGTAGACCTGGAGGGGACAATCCTTATGAGATCAAAAGCAGTACCATATCCTTGCTGCCCTCCTTTTATGGTACTGCTTTTGATCTCATAAGGATTGTCCCCTCCAGGTCTACGTAGTGCAAGGCCAACTTGATTGGTTGGAATGAAATATTCCTTAAGGCTCCTTTGACCGGCCATTTCTACCCTTGGAAAGTTTCTTCTTAAGATTCTTACAGGCATGTAGAGGAATTCACCGAGGTCTGTTCCATGGTGAAGCTACAGGGTGTTACTGATGACGCTCAAATGCGGACCCTCTTTCCCTTCTCCCTTAAGGACAAAGCCAAGTATTGGTATCACACTCTTGATGATATTAACACTTAGGATGCCTTGAAGGAGTTTTTGAAGTACTTCCCCATAAGAAAAACAAATCACTTTAGGAGGAAAATTATGAGTTTTGTTCAAAAGGATGGGGAAGCTTTCCATGATGCGTGGGAGCACTTTAATGACTTGCTAAGGCTTTGCCCACATCACCAGGTGGCTAAGTGGCAACTGGTTGAAAGGTTCTACACTGGACTTAATGATTCGCATAGGCAAACTGTGGATGGTGCCTGTACAAGAACCTTTCTATCTAAGACTGAGGATGAAGCTTGGAACCTTTTTGATACTTTGAGTGAGAATTCTATTCACTTGAATTCTGCCTACATGAATAGAAAACCCACTCTCATGCAAAGAAAGTTGGAGGCGAATGAGGCAAGGGACACCCAGAATTTAGCCTATTAGATTCAATTATTGAATCAAAACATGGAAAGGCTTATGTCAAGCCCAAGCCAATTCGTATCTAGCACCTCCACATCCCAAGCTTCTGAATGCTCCATTTCCCAAGGCAGTACACACGCCACTGTAGATTGCCACTTGACCTCCCAATTCCCTGAGCTTGCACAAGTGGATCTGAATGCCGCTCAAGGGTTCCGTCCTAGACCTTGTAATGACCCTTTTTCCAACACTTATAATCTGGGATGGAGGAACCACCCAAACTTTTCATGGAGACAAGGAAATGTCTTAAATTCAGGGAATTATAAACCACAATCCTTTCAAAACCATCAAATGAACCAACCTCAGACCTTTGCCCAACCTAAGACCTCTGAGATGGATGAATTGAAGGCGATGTTGAGAACTATGTAAGAAAGTCAATGTGCCATCATCCAATCTCATGACAAGGCTATACATGAGATCAAATTGCACATAGGACACCTTGTTGAGGTCGTTAGACAGAGGGAAATTGGGAAGCTCCCTAGTGCTGCTGAGGAGATCCTAAAGGAAAAGGGATTGTCTTTAGGGAGCATGCTCAGGCGGTGACTATTCTGAGGAGTGGGAAAGAAATTTCCAAACCTGATGCTCCTATAGTCTCACCCCCTGAAAAACCATCCACCCCATTTTTCACCCCCACCGGAGAAGACTTGCCCAAATCTTCTCGGCTTGAAATCACCTCACCAGAAGAAGTTGCCCCCGTTCCACCCCTTACTCGACATGACAACCCTTCAACCTAGAGATCGAGAGTGCCCTTTCCAGAGCACTTATCCACCTCTGGGCAGACTTCTACTGGCTCATCTGGAGCCAAAGATAAGACGGATGAGATCATGTAAACTTTCAAGCAAGTGCAGATTAACCTGCCTTTGCTTGAAGCTATCAGGCAAATTCCGTCTTATGCCCGCTTCTTAAAGGACCTGTGCACAAAAAAGCGGCAATCTAGGAAACAGGTCCAATCAAAAGTTGTCCTGCCTGATTCTGTTAGCTCAATTGTTCAACATGGCACACCCTCGAAACTTAAGGACCCAGGAGCCCCGTACATCTCAGTGGTTATTAGTGACTTACAGATTGATGAGGCTCTACTTGATCTAGGTGTGGGGGTGAACATCCTTCTGAGCTACGTGTATGAACAACTTGGGGGAGGCAATCTGAAGCCTAGCCCTGTAATCCTTCAAGTTATTGATCGATCACTTAAGACATCGTGGAGAATTTTTGAAGATGTCCTCGTAAGAGTGGAGGATTTCTTCTTTCCCGTTGACTTCTTAGTTTTGGACACTGACCCTACCAACAAGCCAACCAAACCCTCCATCATTTTGGGTCGCCCCTTCCTTGCAACTTCGCATGCTTCAATCAATTGCAATACTGGGGCATTGAAAATGGGCTTTGGGAGTAGGAAAATCCGGCTTAATATATTTGATGCTTATAAACAAGCCAAGCTTGAGGATTGTTCTCAAGTTGAGGTGATAGATGACCTGATTGAAGAGACAACCCCTGCAATGTTATGTGATGACCCCCTCCAACAAGTCATGCTAAATGAGCATTCCCATCTCTTGGAGGAATGTGAAGGGGATATACTAGAACTTGAGGAGTTCTGGGTGTTTCTACTGAGTCTATTTTCCCCATCATCTCTGCCCAAGGTAGATCTTCTACTTGAGATGGGGACATCTATTATGAAACCCTCAACCATACAAGCCCCCGACCTTGAGTTGAAACCCCTCCCTGACACTCTCAAGTACGTCTTCTTGGGTGCCAATGATACGATCCCCGTTATCATTTCAGCTGTGCTATCTAAGGCATAGGAGGGAGCCCTAATTGAATGCTTGTCTAGGCATAAGGAAGCTATTACTTGGAGCATTGCTAACATTAAGGGTATAGATTCTACACTCTGCATGCACCTCATTTATACTGATGATTCCATCAAGCCATTTAGGGACATGCAGAGACGTCTGAACCCTAATATGAGGGAGGTGGTTAAGAAGGAAATCCTGAAGTGGTTGGATGCTGGGATCATATATCCTATTGCAGATAGTAAATGGGTAAGTCCTATTCATGTGGTGCCAAAGAAAGTAGGCTTTACTGTGGAATTTAATGACCAAGGTGAACAAGTTGTCACTTGACCCTCAACTGGATGGAGGGTCTGCATTGATTACCACAAGCTGAACACCGCTACCCAGAAGGATCACTTTCCGTTGCCTTTTATTGATCAAATTCTTGAGAAATTGGTAGGGAATAAGTACTACTGCTTCCTCGATGGATATTCTGGGTACAGCCAGGTTGTAGTCTTCCCTGATGACCAAGAGAAGACAACATTCACGAGTCCTTACGGTACTTTTGCATTCAGGCATATGCCGTTTGGATTATGTAATGCCCCTACAACCTTCCAGCGATGTATGATGTCTATTTTCTCGGACATGATTGACGAGTGTGTTGAAGTGTTTATGGATGACTTCTCCATTTATGGCTCATCTTTCAACCGGTGTCTCCTGCACCTAGAGAATGTGTTGAAGCAATGTAAGGAGACTGGTTTAGTCCTCAGCTTGGAGAAAAGTCATTTCATGGTACAGAAAGGAATTGTACTTGGGCATGTTGTGTTTGAGTGAGGTTTGGAAGTAGATAAATCCAAGATTGATTCTATCTCCAAACTCCCATTGCCCATGAATGTCAAACAGATTTAGATCCTTTCTGGGCCATGCCAGCTTTTACAGGCGCTTTATTAAAAATTTTAGTAAAATTTCTAGGCCACTTTGTGACTTGTTGGCGAAGGAATCTTCCTTCAATTTTGATTCAAAGTGTGCCGAGGCCTTTCAAACTCTGAAGGAGGCCTTGATCTCTGCACCTATTCTCCGAGCTCCTGATTGGACACTCCCATTTGAGTTGATGTGTGATGCTTCAGATTATGCAGTGGGAGCAGTCCTTGGACAAAGGGTTGAGGGAAGACCTCATGTGCTACATTATGCCAGCAAGACTTTAACCGAACCGCAGCAAAACTACACTGTCATTGAAAAAGAATTACTTGTTGTAGTTTTTGCTCTGGAGAAGTTTAGGTCTTATCTTCTTGGGTCTAAGGTGGTTATTTTTACTGATAATGCGGCAGTGAAACATCTCATTGCTAAGAAAGATTCTAAGCCACGTCTGATTAGGTGGATCCTACTCCTTCAAGAATTTGACTTGAAGATACGTGAAAAGAAAGGAGTAGAAAATGTCATGGCTGACCACCTATCTCGCCTTCCACTTAATGACTCTCTTTCCAGAGACATCCGCGAGACATTTCCCAATGAAACCCTGACAGCGGTAAAACCAACTTTACCTTGGTATGCTGATACCGTAAATTACTTGGTCACTGGAGAAACTTTTGGCTCTTGGGATGAGCAGAAAAGAAAGAGATTCATTTCCCAAGCAAGATATTTTCATTGGGAAGAGCCTGAATTATTTAGAATTGGACAAGACCAAGTATTGAGACGTTGTGTGCCTGAAGAGGAACAATAAAGGGTGCTGATTTTTTGCCATGAACATCATTGTGGAGGACACTTTGGTGCTAAGAAAACTATTTTTAAGGATCTCCAGTCTGATTTTTGGTGGCCTTCGTTATTTAAGGATTCTCATAATTTTGTTAAGGCCTGTATTAGATTTCAACGGACTGGAACGATTGGGAATAGGAATGAAATGCCTCAACACCTTATTCAATCTGTTGAAATTTTTGATGTGTGGGGAATTGGCTTTATGGGCCTCTTCCCTTCATCCCATGGTTATGAATATATCTTGGTGGCAGTTGATTATGTCTCTAAATGGATAAAGGCCATTCCTACGCTCACAAATGACCACTCTTTGGTTTTGAAATTTGTGAAGGCCAATATCATATCTCGTTTCGGCTGCCCCAAGACCATTATAAGTGATGGGGGACCTCATTTTCGAAACCACCACTTCAATCGGCTAATCAGGAGTCTGGGAGTGACTCACAAGGTCGCTACCCCTTACCATCCTCAAACGAGTGGCCAGGTTGAAGTGTCAAATAGGGAGATAAAATATTTTAGAAAAGGCTGTTAGACCTGATAGGAAAGACTGGTCCCAAAAGATCGATGATGCTTTGTGGGTGTATCGAACAACCTATAAGACCCCTTTGGGTACTTCTCCCTTTTGGATTGTTTATGGGAAAGCATGCCATTTGCCCGTTGAGTTGGAACATAGGGCACTTTGGGCTATTCGAAGTGTTAACATGGATTTAGAAAAGGCAGGTAGGGCATGACTTCTGGAATTAAGTGAGCTTGAGGAGCTGAGGAATGATGCTTATGACACCTCTCAAACTTATAAAGAAAGAACTAAGGTCTTGCATGATAAGTATATACTTCGAAAGACCTTTGAGCCCAACCAACAAGTTTGGTTTTTCAATTCCAAACTTAAGCTTTTTCCTAGGAAGTTAAAATCTCGTTGGGATGGGCCTTACATAATCACTAAAGCATTTCCACATGGAGCTGTGGAGATTAAAAGCCCTTCCTCTTCAGCAACTCCCTTTATCATCAATGGTCAACAATTAAAACCATGCATTACTTTGGATGGCCATCTGGTTGACGAGGTCACTCTTGAGGAGCCTTAGCTCCTACCATCCTCCACCTCAGGTAATATCTTCCTTTAACTATTTTTGTTTCCAATGAGGAAATTGTTTGAACCAAGCATGGGGGAGAGGACCTGAGGCATTTGTTGATAGCATGTCTACATTTTGCATTCATTTATGCATATTGCATTTTAAAAAATAATAATAAATAATAATAATAATAAAATTTGACCTTAACTAGCTAAGCCCTGTATTCTTAAGCAAATCAGAACTCTAGGTTAGACTAAGTTGATTCTAGGGTCGAACTTTAGAAGCTAAGTGAGCTACTAACTTTAGACCTTTAGGGTCCTTTGTGGACTTAAAAATTTAAGTAGGAGTTAAGTTGAGCTATGGATTGAGTTCAAAGGTGGGGTAGTACCTGGAGTCTTGTTCTACCTTTTGGTTTATGGGTCCTTGTAATCCAAGCATCCAAATTTCACACACTTGGCTCTTGTGTAAGTGATCACCTTAATTCCTTTCTTAAAAGAAATTTTGTTCTCTTAGTTTTGACTTAGGAGAGGCTTGAAAACATAATTTGATTGGAAGAGTTCCTGTCACAGGAGAGGTGGAGTATATACTCACCTTGAAGATGCGATGACAACATATTACCTTCTCGACGCTTGTCTCTTAGGATATCCATCCTACTAGGGGCATGTAAGCGCATTGTGCGGTTCAAGTACCATAAGCGGCCCTATCTCGAAGTGCCGATTGCCACAGGCCTAAATTCGCTTAAGAAATCCATGGGCGATACTATCTTGAAGTGTCTTTGCTAGGAGTTCTTGGGGTCACTATGTGCAGTGCTATCTCAAAGCATCGAAAGCCAGGCACCCTTCGAGGTACGGTGATGGGTTCAATGAATCCGACGCAGACCGTGTTGATAACTGATCTGAGGTTAGACTTAGAGGAATCAAACAATATATATATATTATTCAAAAAAAAAATCCTTTTTCCTTTCTAGGTTGGCAATCATACCAACCTCAAATAAGTCAGACCAATGCACATGCACGGATGCTTTAATCTCAAGGATCAATAAACCTTAGGGTAGAGTGAGAAATCAGGGAAACTTGTGCCTGCAACGCGTCTTTAGCCAACCTAATCTATAACTTAGCAACTACTTGTGAACCTTAGGTCCAAAGTCTGAACTTAATATGTTTCTAAAGGAAGACCGATTAGGTTGGCTAGTCTACTTGGAGTGTTAGGTTTTGCTTGGATTTGCTAGGGACTAGAAAAAACTAGGCATGGGGGTATTTGATTAGCCCATATTTGTGGGCTATTTAAGTATTTAAGTGTCTAGACATTAAGTTAATTTTAACATTTAGATAGCATACATTAGGATGTAAATAAATTAATTCATATTTTTAGCTTAAGTGCATAATTCATACATTTAGAATTAACCTAGGGTTCCATATATTTAATTATGTTAATTAATTAGGTGCACTATTTTAATTAACATAGAAGTTAAGGAGTTATGTATAAATAATCCTAATTATTTTATTCTTTTTTCTTCTTCTTCTCCTTTGTGGGTAACACCTCCA
Source organism: Thalassia testudinum (assembly GCA_037157565.1). Taxonomy (NCBI): domain Eukaryota; kingdom Viridiplantae; phylum Streptophyta; class Magnoliopsida; order Alismatales; family Hydrocharitaceae; genus Thalassia; species Thalassia testudinum. The sequence continues at coordinate 116,838,294 of JAZHRO010000073.1, forward strand.
TCTCCTTCCCCTCCTACGCATGGGCATTGATTCTACAGTGGCTTTTGAATTTGAAATCTTTGTAGCCGTGGCTACAAAAGAGAAGGAAGGGCTGCCGTTCAAAGGGAGGCCACCACCCCTTTGTTCCTCACTGTGCATTGAGAACTCTGCTTCTCATCCATTCCATACAACCGGCCTCCCACCGCAGCAGTGCGACTCCACCACCATGGGCGTGTGGGGTGACAGCCCACACTGCCAAGAGTCCCTGCAACTCCTCCTGCCCACGCCTCAACCGTGCCAAGCGCGCCTACCCATCGCGCGCCCTCACCTCAGCCAGCAACCCATGCCAACGCCTGCACGCTCACGCCTTCATCTTCAGCGCACCCACACCCCCAGCACCCACTCTTCCTCATGACATCTGCCAACCGCGTGCCTTCACCAGCACCTCCAGCGCCCTCGCCTAGCCACCTGCCCACCGCACGCCCTTACCCCAGCCAGCACGCCCACGCCTCCTTACCTTCACCACACCCCAGTGCCTGCACTCCAGCACCTCCCTGCAGCACCTACAGCCGGCACCAATAGACCCCCTGTGCGCATATGTGCGGTCTGCAGAGCGCCACCACTCCACGCGCCCATGCCCCATACGTGCCTGCAGTGCCTGTAGTTCCTGTTAGCTGCCCCTCCTCGCGTCTGCAGCACGCGCGACCAGCGACAGCTAATGCCACCCACTGCCGACCTTTTGTTGAACGCATGGGTTGCTACGCTAACGTGATTGGTTTTGAAAAACCTGTCCTTGTAGTTTGAAAGTGACGAACTCGTGTTCAACAAATAAAATTTATACCAGAATGGAAATCCCGGGTCAAACTCAGGGTGGCAAACGTTTGATTCAAAAACACGCATTTGATATATTTGTCACGAAGTAGATTACTTGATTAAAAACTATCTAACTACTTACAATAAATAGGAGAGAGAGAGAATAAGAGAGAGAAAGAATATTACAAACAAAAACCAAAAAGAGATGTAGAATGAACATGGAATTCATTATCAGAAGGATTGTTCATTACACTAAACATTACGACTAGAAAGCAGGAAAATGATTACACTAGAAAGTAGTAAATCTACTCTAGAAAGTAGTAAAAAGAATGGGGAGAGAGATATCCTCCTCGACGATCGCTTGGAGGACGAGCCGGATGGGACGACACCTGGAAGACGGGGAACGGAGCAGGACGAAGCAGGAAGAACAAGAACAGGGTAGCACATCGTCATCGTCACGGGATCCACTTCTGAAAGGGGGACGAAAATTTAACTTTATCTCGCGAGAAGCATCCCAGGTGTGGGACAAGCTTCTCTTGAGCTTTGGAGGGGGAGAGAAGAGAAGGGATGAGAATTTCGTGTGGAGGGGATCCCCTTTTATAGTTGCAAGGAGTGAGGGCAATTTGGTCATTTTAATTTGAAAAACATTAAATCATGGGTCTTTAGTGATGGATAAAACCGTCGCTAAAGCCCCATCGTGGGCATAGTGGGGCGTCGCCCGCACGACTGCTCGCCTGCTCACGTGTAACGTGCGCTCCATGTTCAACTAATCTCAGCCATCTGATCGTGAGATCAGACGACTTAAGTTGCCTCTCCGCCCACCTCCTCTACACACGTTTGCCGCGTTTGATCTCGCGTGAGGCGCGGGCGTGCGATGCGGCGTCAACGCTATTGCACGCGTGCGACTGCTCGATCGCGATCGAGCGGTCAATCGTGCCCGCTCACCGTGCCCACTCGCCCTCTCCTCGCAACTCGATCGCACGCCACTCACTCGCGTAAGCACATTCACCTGCTGCACCGTGGAGGAAAGATGGTCGCGCAGTGTTTTGAGGTGCGGCTACCCATAGCCGTTGGATAGCGATTGTGCGGCCCAGATTTAACGCGCGGTGGTCTTCAAGATCAGCTGGGCCAATTTGGGAGACCGAGATGGCACCACATGGCACCATCTTGGCCGTCCATCTTCTGGATGATGTAGATGGTGCCACAGTTGTCGGATTGAGTCGAATTTTGCACCGTTAGGTTGCGATCGTCGATCTGAATCCATCTGTGCAGTCAGATTTGTCGTTTGAAGTGGAAATTCACATCATCTTTTCCCTTGATCTTCTAGGGTTCCCTGGTCTCTATCTAATGTTACAGATGTCTGATTAGGGCAATCTTGGAGTCGTTGAACTCCAATCGTCGCCCTGATCACATCTGTATGGTTGGATCCTCGATCCGAGGCCCCGATGAAAAGTTTGCCCTATCCATGAACATAAAAGGAGACAATTAACCTCCATTTTATTCAAACTAATCTAAATGCAAGATGATGCATGTTATGCAATATTTATAGTATGTAATGTAATCCTATGCTTAAGAACATGCATAAATAGACATCTTAAGTAGTGTAAACATGTTTACATCATACCTCCATGCCTATCTTTTGCTAGTCCCTAGCAAAAACTATATGCTATTTATAAAAGAATCAGGTTGGATTATTTGGGCTTGAGTTATTTTCAATCATTAAGAAAATGTCTACTTAGGATTTGAACTTTCAAAGACACAACAGTGCCCGAGTATCTGCCAAAATGCAGACCGCCTCAAGCCCTTGCCTTATTCAAGGAAAATTTTCTTTTTCTCTTTTTCCTCTTTTCTTTTTTTTTTTTTGGATTTTCAAGTTTTAGGGTTTAAGAGTGGCTTTCTACGGCCATTCAACTCACCCAAGATTTGATGAGAACCATAAGTTTTAAGCATCTTATTGTGAATGTGATAGACTCGTTGATTGGCAGTTAAAACGGACTTCGTATTTCTACGCCTCTAGGTGACCTTAAAAAGAGAATTCTACCATGAAGCCATAATAACAATCAAACTAAACAAAAGGGATAGAGAGAGAGAAAATATGCATTCAATAATTCAAAATATATATACAATAAAACCAAATAAGAATTACACTAGAAAGCGGGAAATCAGCTACACTAGAAAGCGGGAAAATTCTACACTAGAAAGCTGTAAAGAAGAATGGGAGAGAGAAGTTAACCTCCTTGACGATTGCTTAGAGGACGAGCCGGATGGGACGACGCCTGGACGAAGGAGGATGGAGCAGGATGAAGGAGGATGAAGTAGAAGAATGGGAACGAGACAACACATCGTCGTCGTCGCGGGATCCGCTTCCGAACGGGGGACGAAAATTTGACTTTATCTCACAAGGAGCATCCCAGGTGTGGGACAAGCTTCTCTTGAGCTTTGGAGAGGTAGAGAAGAGAAGGAAGGGATGAGAATTTCGTGTGTAGGGGGTCTCCTTTTATAGTTGCAAGGAGTGGGGGCAATTTGGTCATTACAACTTTAAAAACATTAATTCAGGACCTTTAGTGACGGATAAAATCGCCACTAAAGGTCTGAACATGGGAGTAGTGGGCAATGCTTGCGTGCCCGCTCGCTTGCCCATGCGCGCAACGCACGCGCATGTCCGGCCATTCTCATCCGTCCGATTGCGAGATCGAACGGCTTAAATCGCGCCTTCGCTCGCCTACGCTGCGTACCCCCCCACGTGCGATCCGACATTACGCACAGGTGTGCATGGACGCGTAGAGCCGTTCGATCGCGATTCGACGCTTGCCTACGCCCCTCGTCCGAACTGCTCGCCCACTCGCGAGGAATCAAACACGCGTCAACGCCTCGTGATAAGGCACTCACCCGCTGCGCTACGTCATTCAGATGGTCGCTTGAACGTTTTAAGGTGCGCGCATCCACAACCGTTGGATTAAGATCCAACGGCCCAGATCGCACGTTGAATCTTCTTTGAAGAGGCTACGGCGGTCTTGAGGGCCGGTTGGACGGCTGAGATGGTGCCACATTGTGCCATCTTGGCTGTCCATCTTCTGGATGATGTAGATGGTGCCACGATTTTCGGATTGAGTCGATTTTTGCGTCGTTAGGCTGCGATCGTCGATCCGAATCCATCCGTGTGGTCGCATTTGTGCAGATTCACACCATCTTGGCCCTTGATCTTCTAGGGTTCCTCGATCTCTATCTGATGCTACAGATGCCTGATTAAGGCGATCTTGGAGTCGTTGAACTCCAATCATCGCCCTGATCACATCTGTATGGTTGGATCCTCGATCCGAGGCCCCAATGAAAAGTTTTCCCTGTCCATGAACATAAAAGGAGACAATTAACCTCCATTTTATTCAAACTAATCTAAATGCAAGATGATGCATGTTATGCAATATTTATAGTATGTAATATAATCCTATGCTTAAGAACATGCATAAATAGACATCTTAAGTAGTGTAAACCTGTTTACATCATACCCCCATGCCTATCTTTTGATAGTCCCTAGCAAGAACTATATGCTATTTATAAAAGAATTAGGTTGGATTATTTGGGCTTGAGTTATTTTCAATCATTAAGGAAATGTCTACCTAGGATTTGAACTTTCAAAGACACAACAGTGCCCGAGTATTTGCCAAAATGCAGACCGCCTCAAGCCCTTGCCTTATTCAAAGAAAATTTTCTTTTTCTCTTTTTCCTCTTTTCTTTTTTTTTTTTTGGATTTTCAAGTTTTAGGGTTTAAGAGTGGCTTTCTACAGCCATTCAACTCACCTAAGATTTGATGAGAACCCTAACTTTTAAGCATCTTATTGTGAATGTGATAGACTCGTTGATCAGTAGTTAAAACGAACTTTGGATTTCTACGCCTTTAGGTGACCTTAAGAAGAGAATTCTACCTAAAGGTGTATCTTTACAACCGATAGCTTTCTCCCTACTTTTATTTTTACGGGGTCAACACAAGGGTGAATCCAGTGTATATCTCCCCGGTTTATTCTACTTCTCCACTTCTTCCTAAGTGTTTTGGGAATTTTCAGTGCATTTATTGAGCTGGGTTCTGGACAACCGGTCGATGAGCTGTTACCACCGACAACTTGCCAGCCATACTCGTGTGGCGAAGTGTGGCTTATTTCTTTTCATTTTGTTTTCTTTTCTTTTTGACTTTCTTTTCTCCTTTTTTAAGTAGGTGGCTTCCCTGATCTAAGATTTACCTAAAGGCAGCAAAAAGAGAAAGGTCCATTAATTGGGCTCTAAACAACCTACCTATGGGTTGTTACCCACGATAACTTGCCAGCCATATCACCCTAGAAGGTTCATTAGCTACCCAATTTCCGTTAGAACCGTCGATTAACGAGTCAGTGACAAGATAGTGTGTAGATGCTTTAGGCATAAAGTTCCCTCAAATCAGAGGGCAGGTTGGTTAGTCGTGTACTTATCACCCAAACTTATTTACTCCAATTACGATAGAATTAAGATGGCGAGGACTCGAAAGACAAATCCACATTTTAGTGGATACTCAGGCTAATTAAGTCCAAAGACCAGAAGGGTCTTTATGTTCAGATCATAATGTAGTATTTCCTAAGATTGAAAATTTTCTTAAACCCAAGTTCTCTTTCCTAATTCAAAATTTTTCCTTTTATAAAAGAAAATAAAATAAATCTACGAAGCTGATGAATAAATTCAGAGATGAATATCCACCCCCATGTCTATCTAATGCAATGTCCTCATTGTATTAAAAAGATAAAAAACAGGGTAGAATAGAGTAGAAAGCACCTTGTTGAACGTACAAGTTGCTACGCTAACATGTTTGGTTTTAAAAACCTTTCGTCGTAGTATGAAAGCGAAGAACTCATGTTCAACAAATAAAATTTATACCGGAATAAAAATCCTGGGTCGAACTCAGGGAGGCTACGTTGATCTATATTCACAATTACATTTGTTTTAGAATTTTTCATGAAAAGTGAGGCAATGTAATTACAATGAAGCCATAATAACAATCATACTAAACAAAAGGGATAGAGAGAGAGAAAACATGCATTCAATAATTCAAAATATTTATACAATAAAACCATATAAGAATTACACTAGAAAGCGGGAAATCAGCTACACTAGAAAGCGGGAAAATTCTACACTAGAAAGCTGTAAAGAAGAATGGGAGAGAGAAGTTAACCTCCTTGACGATTGCTTAGAGGACGAGCTGGACGGGACGACGCCTGGACGAAGGAAGATGAAGTAGAAGAACGGGAACGAGACAACACATCGTCGTCGTCGCGGGATCCGCTTCCAAACGGGGGACGAAAATTTGACTTTATCTCACAAGGAGCATCCCAGGTGTGGGACAAGCTTCTCTTGAGCTTTGGAGAGGTAGAGAAGAGAAGGAAGGGATGATAATTTCGTGTGTAGGGGGTCTCCTTTTATAGTTGCAAGGAGTGGGGGTAATTTGGTCATTACAACTTTAAAAAGATTAATTCAACACCTTTAGTGACGGATGAAACTGTCGCTAAAGGTCTAAACATGGGTGTAGCGGGAGATGCTTGTGTGCCCGCTAGCTTGCCCATGCGTGCAACACACGTGCATGTCCGGCCATTCTCAGTCGTCCGATTACGAGATTGAACGGCTTAAATCGCGCCTTCGCCCGCCTGCGCTACGTGCCCCCCCGCGTGCGATCCCACATTACGAGCAGGTGTGCATGGGCACATGAGCTCTATCGGGCGCGTAGAGCCATTCGATCGCGATTCGACGCTCGCCTGCGCCCCTCGTCCGAATCGCTCGCCCGCTCGCGAGGAATTAAACGCGCGTCAATGCCTCGTGATAAGGCGCTCGCCCGCTGCGCTACGTCGTTCAGATGGTCGCGCGAACGTTTTAAGGCGCACGCATCCACAGCCGTTGGATCAAGATCCAATGGCCCAGATCCCACGTTGGATCTTCTTTGAAGAGGCAGCGGCGGTCGTGAGGGCCGGTTGGACGGTTGAGATGGTGCCACATTGTGCCATCTTGGCTGTCCATCTTCTGGATGATGTAGATGGTGCCACGGTTGTCAGATTGAGTCGATTTTCGCGTCGTTAGGCTGCGATCGTCGATCCGAATCCATCCGTGTGGTCGCATTTGTGCAGATTCACACCATCTTGGCCCTTGATCTTCTAGGGTTCCCCGATCTCTATCTGATGCTACAGATGTCTGATTAAGGCGATCTTGGAGTCGTTGAACTCCAATCGTCGCCCTGATCACATCTGTATGGTTGTATCCTTTATCCGAGGCCCCAATGAAAAGTTTGCCCTGTCCATGAACATAAAAGGAGACAATTAACATCCATTTTATTCAAACTAATCTAAATGCAAGATGATGCATGTTATGCAATATTTATAGTATGTAATATAATCCTATGCTTAAGAACATGCATAAATAGACATCTTAAGTAGTGTAAACATGTTTACATCATACCCCCATGCCTATCTTTTGCTAGTCCCTAGCAAAAACTATATGCTATTTATAAAAGAATCAGGTTGGATTATTTGGGCTTGAGTTATTTTCAATCATTAAGGAAATGTCTACCTATGATTTGAACTTTCAAAGACACAACAATGCCCGAGTATCTGCCAAAATGCAGACCGCCTCAAGCCCTCACCTTATTCAAAGAAAATTTTCTTTTTCTCTTTTTCCTCTTTTCTTTTTTTTGTTTTTTGGATTTTCAAGTTTTAGGGTTTAAGAGTGGCTTTCTACACCCATTCAACTCACCCAAGATTTGATGAGAATCCTAAGTTTTAAGCATCTTATTGTGAATGTGATAGACTCGTTGACCGGCAGTTAAAACGGACTTCGGATTTCTACGCCTCTAGGTGACCTCAAAAAGAATTTTGCCTAAAGGTGTATCTTTACAACCGGTAGCTTTCTCCCTGCTTTTATTTTTTTACGAGGTTAACACAAGGGTAAATCTAGTGTATATCTCCCCGATTTATTCTACTTCTCCGCTTCTTCCTAAGTATTTTGGGAATTTTCAGTGCATTTACTGAGTTGGGTTATGGACAACTGATCGATGAGCTGTTACCACCAACAACTTGCCAGCCATACTCGTGCAGCGAAATGTGACTTATTTCTTTTCATTTTTTTTTCTTTTCTCCCCTTTTTTCTTTTCTTTTTGACTTTCTTTTCTCTTTTTTAAGTAGGTGGCTTCCCTGGTCTAAGATTTACCTAAAGGCAGCAAAAAGAGAAAGGTCTAGTGACTGGGCTCTGGACAACCTACCTATGGGTTGTTACCCACGATAACTTGCTAGCCATATCACCCTAGAAGGTTCATTAGCTACCCAATTTCCATTAGAATCATCGAACAACGAGTCAGTGACAAGATAGTGTGTAGATGCTTAAGACTCAAATTCCCTCAAATCAGAAGGTGGGTTGATAAGTCGTGTACTTATCACCCAAACTTATTTACTCCAATTAAAATAGAATTTAGGTTGGCGAGGTCTCGAAAAATAAATTCACATTTTAGTGGATACACGGGCTAATTAAGTCCAAAGACCTGAAGGGTCTTTGTGTTCAAATCATAATGTAGTATTTCCTAAGATTGAAAATTTTCTTAAACCCAAGTTCTCTTTCCTAATTCCATAATTTTTTTTTTAAAGAAAATAAAACAAATCTACAGAGCTGACGAATAAATTCAGAGTTGAATATCCACCCCCCTATGCCTATCTAATGTAATGTCCTCATTGTATTAAAAAGATATAAAACAGAGTGGAATAGTGTGGAAAGCACCTGAATTGCGTGAATGTCAGGTCCGCTCTGAGATAGAAACTAAAAAGAACTGTATATGTGCTGAATTGAGTGCCTTTAGCTAGGCACACTATACAGAGAAGAGAAATAAAGAATTCACAAGTGCAGGTCAGAATCAGAATAAACATAAGAAACTTCTGACCTGTCAGGAAATGTCCACAGATGTGGACCAGATTGTGGTGCAGACCCATGCCCCATAATCAAGAATATCTCAGGTTCTAGATAAAAATTACCCAAAACCTAAAATTAGTATGCAAGGGGGGTTGGGCCTGCGATTTATGAGGATGCAACCCAAGACAAAAAAGTTGGGTTACAGAGAAATCAAGTTCAAAAGGATAATCATGGTTAATAGGAACCCTTCGACTCAATCTTCTACTTCCTCCGAGGTTAGCTTCCCAAATCAGAACTTTCCAGCTTCTATCCTCCTCATTCCGAATGTTAAATTCTGGGACCTCTTACACCCCATCTGAAATTTTCAAGTCTAAAAGATGTGGCTGAATTAGAATTGACTTGGGTCTAATTAGCTCAGAAACAGAATCATCGATAAGCTCAATGGGGTGTAACTGACAATCAGGGCATTAAATTGAATCCTCCAGAAAATGCGATTCTGGATCCGTAATGTGAGCCCCAATAAGATCAGTTTCCTCAATTATTGGGCTATCAAATGATCTATCAGATTCCTTAAGCCCAATCATCTCACAAAAATCGTGTTCTGTAAACTCGCATGAGACTTCGCAACTTGAATCTTCACCACCAAAAAAATCAAGATCTGTATCAATGTATGTCTCAAAATCATCCATCACTTTCTGGTCCATGGAGACATACGTTTCTTCGTACCCTAGCTCAGGGATCTCAGGTGAAGAAATCAGATCTTCCTTAATTAGTTTCTCTAATTCAATCTGGTCAGCCTCGTAACACGTGTCCCCCCAAACAGGTGCCTGAGCGGGTTCTGAAATTGGCTCTCCTGAAGAGGGTTCATCCTGGGAATCATCCCACGATTGAATGAAAGCAACCACAAATCTCATCCTCTATTTCGCTAATTTCCCAAGTAGAAACTCACCCGAGTTCTTATCCTTAACATCCTGGAGCCAATCCAACAAACACATATTCAAATTATCAATCATCTGAATCAGGGGCTCCAATTTTTCAATGCAAGGTGTTGGCTAAACTTCTAAAGTTTGTATGGTATTCCTCAAGTTAGCCAGAACCTTATCTTGAACCTGGTTACCCTGAACCAAATGAGTTGGTTCAGGGTTGGGCGGGTTTGGGGTCAAAGCAGGGGAATTAACGAATTGAGATTCGTTATACCCTTCCTGATAATAGGTCATTTCAGATTGTTCAAAAGGTGGTGATGACCTAAAGGCAGTGTAATCAGAGGATGGGTAAGGATCAGTGTATCCTTCTTGATTGTAGATCATATTAGGTTGTTCATAAAAGGATGACGATCTATAATCGATGTGGGTCTGAGAAGGATAGAAATCACAATCAAAGTGTTCAGGGTTAGACCCTAAACATGGAGGTCCAGAACTGTATCCCCAATCCGAGTTATCCCAACTAACTGATGGTTGATTACAGTACAAGTCGGGATAATCGTCATGTTGAGGATAATTCAAACCAGGAGGAAAAGAGCGTGAATGCGTGTAATATGTGGAAGGATTCATGAGACACGGGAGGAAGAAAGGCACCCTGCAATACAAACAATCAAACCAATCCTTAAGTGGGCTAGCCTAAAGACCTACAGACTCTCAAAACCCATCTTGAGATAAAGGAACGATTTGATCTACTTCTATCTGTTCAATCCAACCAGTTCGAAGGAGGGACTGGGGAGAAGGTTCTCCCTTCGGCTTGCGCCTCCGGTTCCTAGTGTAACCCCCAGCCGCGATCGTTTGATTCTGCTCCCCTAGCTAGACATCAGATTGAACAGTAGAAACAGACTAATCGAAAATAATCTCGTTCTGGGCTCTGAAGAACGAGTCGAATCCTTAAGACCAACGTCTACTCTATTTTATTTAGGACTAGGTTTGAATGTGCTTTGGAATGCGATGGGCCCTTTAAATGGGTTGTGTCCTTAATGATTGATTGATTTGTGTGCGTGCACAACCAATGATTTTCAAGCAAGATTATTTTTGATGTGGTGAATTTTAGAGTTCAAATCTTGCTTAGTAGCTTTTAGGATTCAACTTTAGGTGTTTTCAAACAAGTTTTGTTGGCACACCAGGTTTTGAAAGCACAGGTGAACATGTTTTCCTTTTAAACTTAAAAGAATGTGGAGTGCCTGGTAAATCCCTAAGAGTTGAATCTAATCAGCAGCTACTTGATGAGTTGATTTTAATTGAAGTGGTGCAGCCCAATCTACTCGAACAATTGGCCTATTGCACCTCTTAATTAGGCACACAAGTGATTACCTAATCTGATTTCTACTCAATTATGTGTTTGGATGTGTGTACCGGCTCCAAAGGTTGGTTTACTGGTTGAGTTTGAAAATCAGATGAGGTTGTGTACCTCTGTGAGATTTTTTTTATTTTTCTTTTTTTAATGTGAGGGTCAAACAACAAACAATCTAACCATAGAGTTTATAAGAACACCTAGGTTGATTGATGTTTGTATTATTATGTGTTGAAATGAAATCTAATGGGTCGGAGGTGGGGGGTAACTTACAAAACCTTCCACAGCACTTTACTCTAATCTACCGCGTTTGCTCATCTCGAAAGAGTACCTACAATCACAATAAGAAAGGAAAGAAGTGAGGTAAATGATTTGTAAGTTAGAAAACGTGAAGAAAAAAAAATCAAAGAGTGTTGCCTCCCCGGCAACAGCGCCAAAATGTTGAATCCCCCAGCAATGGCGTCAAAATGTTGAACCGTTCGACAATGGCACCAAAATGTTGAATTCCCCGGCAACAAAGCCAAAATGTTGAACGTACAAGTTGCTACGCTAACATGTTTGGTTTTGAAAACCTGTCATCATAGTATGAAAGCGAAGAACTCGTGTTCAACAAATAAAATTTATACTGAAATAGAAATCCCGGGTCAAACTCAGGGAGGCTACGTTGATCTATATTCACAATTATATTTTTTTAGAATTTTTCTTGAAAAGTAAGGCGATGTAATTACAATGAAGCCATAATAACAATCAGACTAAACAAAAGGGATAGAGAGAGAGAGAAAACATGCATTCAATAATTCAAAATGTTTATACAACAAATAAGAATTACACTAGAAAGCAAGAAATCAGCTACACTAGAAAGCAGGAAAATTCTACACTGGAAAGCTGTAAAGAATGGGAGAGAAAAGTTATCCTCCTTGACGATTGCTTGGAGGACAAGCCAAATATGACGACTCCTAGAAGAAGGAGGACGGAGCAGGATGAAGGAGGACGAAGCAGAAGAACGGGAACGGTGCAGCACGTCATCGTCATCACGGGATCTGCTTCTAAATAGGGGACGAAAATTTGACTTTATCTAGCGAGGAGCATCCCGGGTGTGGGACAAGCTTCTCTTGAGCTTTGGACAGGTAGAGAAGAGAAGGAAGGGATGAGAATTTCGTGTGGAGGGGGTCTCCTTTTATAGTTGCAAGGAGTGGGGGCAATTTGGTCATTACAACTTTAAAAACATTAATTCATGACCTTTAGTGACGGATAAAACCGTCGCTAAAGGTCTGAACATGGGCGTAGTGGCAATGCGCACGTGCCCGCTCACTTGCCTGTGCGCGCAACGCACGTGCACGTCCGGCCATTCTCAACCATCCGATCATGAGATCGGATGGCTTAAATCGTGCCTTCGCCCGCCTGCGCTGCGCGCCTGCCCGCGTGTGATCCCGCGTTACGTGCAAGCGTGCGTGGGCACGTGAGCGCTATCGGGCGCGCAGAGCCATTCGATCACGATCCGATGCTCTCCCGCGCTCGCTCGTCCGCGCCGCTCACCTGCTCGCGAGGAATCGAACGCGTGCCAACACCTCGCGATAAGGCACTCGCCTGCTGCGCTGCGTCATCCAGATGGTCGCGCAGACGTTTTAAGGCGCACGCATCCACAGCCGTTGGATCAAGATCCAATGGCCCAGATCACGCGTTGGATCTTCTTTGAAGAGGCAGCGGCGGTCTTGAGGGCCAGTTGGATGGCTGAGATGGTGCCACATGGTGCCATCTTGGCTGTCCATCTTCTGGATGATGTAGATGGTGCCACGGGTGTCGGATTGAGTCGATTTTCACGTCGTTAGGCTGCGATCGTCGATCCGAATCCATCCATGCGGTCGGATTTGTTGTTTGAAGTGCGAATTCACACCATCTTGGCCCTTGATCTTCTAGGGTTCCCCGATCTCTATCTGATGCTACAAATGTCTGATTAGGGTGATCTTGGAGTCGTTGAACTCCAATCGTCGCCCTGATCACATCTGTATGGTTTGATCTTCGATCCGAGGCCTCGTTAAAAAGTTTGCCCTGTCCATGAACATAAAAGGAGACAATTAACCTCCATTTTATTCAAACTACTCTAAATGCAAGATGATGCATGTTATGCAATATTTATGGCATGCAATGCAATCCTATGCTTAAGAACATGCATAAATAGACATCTTAAGTAGTATAAACGTGTTTACATCACACCTGAATTGCGTGAATGTCGAGTCCGCTCCGAGATAAAACTAAAAAGAACTGTATATGTGTTAAATTTAGTGCCTTCAGCTAGGCACACTATACAAAGAAGAGAAATAAAAAATTCACAGGTGCAGGTCAGAATCAGAATAAACAGAAGAAACCTCTAACCTGTCAGTAGATGTCCAGAAATGTGGACCAGATTGTGGTGCAGACCCATACCCCATAATCGAGAATATCTCAGGTTCTGGATAAAAATTACCCAAAACCTAAAATCAGTATGCAAGCGGGGTCGGGCCTGTAATTTATGAGGATGCAACCCAAGACCAAAAGTCAGGATACAGAGATATCAAAAGGATAATTAATGAATGTGTGCTTAGGTTGAACATCCTCAAAACAAATGTCATAAGGGTTTTGGTTTGATGGTTTCAGATGAAATGGAACCCTTAGACAGTCTTCTATTTCCTCCAAATTTTGCTTCCCAAATCAGAACTTCACAACTCCTATCCACCTCAATCAGAATGTTAAATTCTGGGACCTCTTGCATATTAATCACCCCATCTGAAATTTCCAAGTCTAAAAGATGTGGCTAAATCAGAATTGACTTGGGTCTAGTTATCTTAAAAGCAGAATCATCGATAAGCTCAATGGGGTGTAATTGACAATCAGGGCATTGGATTGAATCCTCTAGAAAATGTGATTCTGAATCCGTAATGTGAGCCCTAATAAGATCAGTTTCCTCTATTATTGGGCAATCAAATGATCTTTCAGAATTCTCAAGCCCAATCGTCTAACAAAAATCGTGTTCTGTAAACTCGCGTGAGACTTCGCAACTTGAATCTTCACCATCAGAATCAAAGAAATCAAGATCCGTATTAATGTATGTCCCAAAATCATCTGTCACTTTCTGATCCATGGAGGCATACATTTCCTCGTACCCTGGCTCAGGGATCTCAGGTGAAGAAATCCAATCATCCTTAATTGGTTGCTTTAATTCAATCTGGTCAGCCTTGTAACACGTGTCCCCCCCAACAGGTGCCTGAGCGGGTTCTAAAATTGGCTTTCCTTAGGGGGTTTCATCTTGGGAATAATCCCACGATTGAACCAAAGCAACCACAAATCTCATCCTCAATTTCACTAACTTCCCAAGTAGAAACTCACCCAGGTTCTTACCCTTAACATCCTGGAGCCAATCCAACAAATACTTGTTCAAATCATCAATCATTTCAATTAGGGACTCCAATCTTTCAATGAAAGGTATTTGCTGAACTTCTAAAGATTGTATGATATTCCTCATGTTGGTCAGAACCTTATCTTGAACGTGGTTACCCTTAACCAAATGATTTAGTTCAAGGTTGGGCGGGTTTGGGGTCAAAGCAGGGGAATTAACGAATTGAGATTCGTTATACCCTTCCTAATAATAGGTTATTTCAGATTATTCAAAAGGTGGTGATGACCTAAAGGCAGTGTAATCAGAGGATGGGTAAGGATCGGTGTATCCTTCTTAATTGTAGATCGTATTAGGTTGTTCATGAAAGGTTGACGATCTATAATTGATGTGGCTCTGAGAAGGATAAAATTGACAATTATAGTGTTTAGGGTTAGACCCTAAATACGGAGGTCCGGAACTGTATCCCCAATCCGAGTTATCCCAACTAACTGATGGTTGATTACAGTACGCATCAGGATAATCGTCATGTTGAGGATAATTCAAAATAGGAGGGAAAGAGTAGGAATGCGTGTAATATGTGGAAGGATTCATAAAAAACGGGAGGAAGAAAGGCATCCTGCAATACAAGCAATCAAACCTGTCCTTAAGTGGGCTAGCCTAAAGACCTACAGACTCCCATAACCCATCTTAAGATAGAGAAACAATTTGATCTGCTTCTGTCTATTCAATCCAACCAGTTATAAGGAGGGACTGGGGAGAAGGTTCTTCCTTCGGCTTGCGCCTCCGGTTCCTAGTGTACCCCCCAGTCGCGATCATTTAATTCTACTCCCCTAGCTAGACATCAGATTGAAGAGTAGAAACAGACTAATCGAAAATAACCTCATTCTGGGCTCTGAAGAGCGAGTCAAATCTTTAAGGCCAACGTCTACTCTGTTTTATTTAGTGCTAGGTTTGAATGTGCTTTGAAATGTGATGGACCCTTTATCTGGGTTGTGCCCTTATGATTGATTGATCTATGTGTGCGTGCACAACCAGTGGTTTTCAAGCAAGATTATTTTTGATGCGATGAATTTTAGGATTCAAATCTTGCTTGGTAGCTTTCAGGATTCAACTTTAGGTGTTTTTAAACAAGTTTTGTTGGCACACTAGATTTTGAAAGCACAGGTGAAGATGTTTTCCTTTAAAGCTTAAAAGAATGTGGAGTGCCTGGTAAATTCCTAAGAATTGAACCTAAATGGCAGCTACTTGATGAGTTGACTTTAATTGAAGTGGTGCGGCCCAATCAACTCAAACAATTGGCCTGTTGCACCACTTAATTAGGTACACAAATGATTACCTAATCTGATTTATACTCAATTATGTGTTTGGATGTGTGTACCAGCTCCAAAGATCGGTTTACCGGTTGAGTTTGAAATTCAGATGAGGTTGTGTACCTCTATGAGATTTTTTTTTTAATTTTTTCTTTTTAAATGTGGAGGTTGGGGTGGGTGTGGGTGTCAAACAAACAAACGAAACTAACCGTAGAGTTTATAAGAACACCTAGGTTGATTGATGTTTGTGTTATTATGTGATGAAATGAAAACTAATGGGTGAGAGGTTGGGGGATAACTCACAGAACCTTCAACAGCACTTTGCTCCGATCTACTGCGTTTGCTCGTCTTGAAAGAGTACCTACAATCACAATAAGAAAGGAGAGAAGTGAGGTAAATGATTCGTAAGTTATAAAAATGCAAAAAAAAAATCAAAGAGCGTTGCCTCCCCGGCAACGACACCAAAATGTTAAATGCACGGGTTGCTACGCTAACGTGTTTGGTTTTGAAAAACCTGTCGTTGTAGTTTGAAAGCGAAGAACTCGTGTTCAACAAATAAAATTTATACCGGAATGGAAATCCTGAGTCGAACTCAGGGAGGCGGACGTTTGATTTAAAAACACGCATTTGATTTATTTGTCATGAAGTAGATTACTTGATTAAAAACTATCTAACTATTTACAATAAATACGAAAGAGAGAGAGAATAAGAGAGACAAAGAATATTACAAACAAAAATCAAAAAGAGATGTAGAATGAACATGGAATTCATTATCAGAAGGATTGTTCACTACACTAAACATTATGACAAGAAAGCGGGAAAATAATTACACTAGAAAGTAGTAAATCTACTCTAGAAAGTAGTAAAAAGAATGGGGAGAGAGATATCCTCCTCGACGATCGTTTGGAGGACGAGCCGGACGGGACGATGCCTGGAAGACGGGGAACGGAGTAGGACGAAGGAGGATGAAGCAGGAAGAATGGAAACGGGGCAGCACGTCGTCGTCGTCGCGGGATCCACTTCCGAAAGGGAGACGAAAATTTGACTTTATCTCACGAGAAGCATCCTGAGTGTGGGACATGCTTCTCTTGAGCTTTGAAGAGGGAGAGAAGAGAAGGAAGGGATGAGAATTTCGTGTGGAGGGGGTCTCCTTTTATAGTTGCAAGGAGTGAGAGCAACTTGGTCATTTTAATTTGAAAAACATTAAATCAGGGGTCTTTAGTGACGGATAAAACTATCGCTAAAGCCCCATCATGGGCGTAGTGGGGCGCCGCCCACGCGGCTACCCGCCTGCTCGCTTGTAACGCGTGCTCCACGTTCAGCTGATCTCAGACGTCCGATTGTGAGATCGGACGGCTTAAGTCGCCTCTTCGCCCACCTCCTCTGCGCGCACTTGCCGCATCTGATCTCGCGTGAGGCGTGGGCGTGCGATGCGGCATCAACACTATTGCACACGCGCGATCACTCAATCGCGCGCCCGCTCACCACTCCCGCTCGCCCACTCCTCGCGACTCGATCGCATGCCACTCGCTCGTGTAAGCGCGTTCACCCGCTGCACTGTGGAGGAGAAATGGTCGCGCGGGTGTTTTGAGGTGTGGCTGCCCACAACCATTGGATCGCAATCCTGTGGTCCAGATCTAACACGCGGTGGTCTTCAATATCAATTGGGCATGTTTGGGCGGCCGAGATGGCACCACGTGGCTCCATCTTGGCTATCCATCTTCTAGATGATGTAGATGGTGCCAATGTTGTCGGATTGAGTCGATTTTCATGTTGTTAAGCTACGATCGTTGATCAGAATCCATCCGTGCGGTTGGATTTGTCATTTGAAGTGTGGATTCATACCATCTTTGCCCTTGATCTTCTAGGGTTCCCTAATCTCTATCTGATGTTACAGATGTCAGATCAGGGCAATCTTGGAGTCGTTGAACTCCAATCATCGCCCTGATCACATCTGTATGGTTGGATCCTCGTTCCGAGACCCCGATGAAAAGTTTGCCCTGTCCATTAACATAAAAGGAGACAATTAACCTCCATTTTATTCAAACTAATCTAAATGTAAGATGATACATGTCATGCAATATTTATAGTATGCAATGCAATCCTATGCTTAAGAACATGCATAAATAGACATCTTAAGTAGTGTAAACATGTTTACATTACCTTTCCTCCATCAGGTCGACTCCGACCACCATCCATCGAGCTGCCACCATCGTCAGGTGCGGATCGGGGAGGGCTACCTCCGGTCGCCAACTCGCTGTCCATCTCTCCATCCGTGCACAAGCTCCACCCGAAGCTAATCCCCTGTTTCATCCTCAATTAATAATTACATTTCATGCCATTGCCACAAAAATGAATTTTGATTTATCATTATTTTATTGTGGTAAATTTATGCCTCCATGCTCATGGTTCTAGAGAATTGGTAAACCTTGTTATTCATCTCTATGTGCATTGAATTTAATTTTGAATGACATTTTCGTATGCATGCAAGTGAATAGTACATGGCATACCCTTGCACATGGATAATTTTCTGACATAAAAATTACATTCACAACCCTTGACTTGTCCATAAATTTAAGGTTTACTTTCAGAGCTACACAGGCATTGTTTGATCTGATGAATAGTTCAGCGAACTTAATTTTGACTTAATTGTGAGTTTAATTAAGTCATTGCCTCCCTGTGGACACGATCCACTCTCCTGTGAGTGGTTTAATTTTAATTTTAATTTTAATTATTTTGTTAAGCGATTTTTCAACACTTTGATCCTACAACGACAAATCATCTTAATAACATAATTCGAAAGCGAAAATCGACTTATTAATTACCATTACCTAAGTCAATTGGATTCATAGGGTCCAATTGAGCTCAGATCTCAACCAACACAAGTCCAATTGGACTCAGTGAGAGTCCAATTGACTTAAGCCCAACCTAATTGAGTTATTTCACTCTCAATTAGGTTCACACTC
Source organism: Thalassia testudinum (assembly GCA_037157565.1). NCBI lineage: Eukaryota > Viridiplantae > Streptophyta > Magnoliopsida > Alismatales > Hydrocharitaceae > Thalassia > Thalassia testudinum. The sequence continues at coordinate 116,856,911 of JAZHRO010000073.1, forward strand.
ATTCAATTAAACTTGTGTTAAGTTTAATTGCAATTCCTTTCTAGTAATTAGGGTTTGCAACCCTAATTTGAGGCCTACACCAACCTAAACCCTTTAGGACCTAACCTAAACCATTTAGCCACATAGGGTACGGCCATACACTCACACACACCCATTCACGCACACACACTCATCTAGAGTTCTCTAGAACTCTCTTCCAAAGGTGGTGCCACTCTTGGTTGCTAAAATTAGCAACCAAGAGGCATTCAAATTGAGATCCACTTTTTATGGATCTAAGAACTACCTCTCTCTCCCACTTGGCCGGTGATTGCACCGCAAAAATACTCCTACAATAGTGCCTTCTTGTGCTATTTCCAAGCATTACCCTTGCATATTAGGCCTCCATAGTTGCATTGTAAAAATACATGCATGCATGCATCTAATTGAGAGGAGAGGAGAATGAAATAGAATGGCCTCGCGATTACATTTTTTCCTCAAGTGCATTCTTGCAAAATCCACATATTTTTATTTCTCCACTTGATTTTTAATTTTCTCGCGGCTGCATTTTCTTCCTCGCACCATGCTTGCTGCAGCTGCCCTTGCCATTCCTTGTGACTGCCATTCCATCCCTCTCCCTGCAGCTGCATGCGTGGCCATGCCTTCTCTTCCTATAAAAGGCCACGGCTTCTCCTTCAGCAAGGGTGGGGTCACAACAGCCAAAACAAACTCCACCTGCAGCTCCATCACCACCACCGTCCTCTCCATTCCCCTCCATACGTCGACCCTACTCCGAGGAGATTCCTGGCGGGCAGGAGCTCTCACTGTGGTGCACACCACCACAATGAGACCACCACCACCTAGCTCTTCAAAGAGCCGATGGCCGTGGTCGCTCTTCTTTCATTTTTTTCGTTCCCGCACCTTCCCGCCATTGGAGCCACTTCAAGGTCCAAAGCTTCGCAGCTTGGCAGCAGCAGCAGCTAAGCGGTGGCAGCAGCAGCCCCAGCAGCTTCCGAGCTTCCCTGCAGGCGCCCCAGCCCTCCGCGCGTGCCTGTAGGTCCTCTCCACCTTCCGCTTCTCCGCTCTGTCGCACGCCCTCCGCGCCCACAACCGACCGCTGTGCGCCTCTGCAGTGACCGGCCAAGCGCCCCCCTGCAGCCCCAGAAGCTTCCGTGCAAGCTGCAGGTGCCCTCTCCCTCCAACCCCGCGCGCTCTGTCGTGAGCTCTCCGTGCTCGCAATCGGTCGACGCAGGTGCTCTCCTCTCTGCGCGAACAAGTGCCTGCGTGCGCGCACGTTGAAGACCTCCAGACGACGCCCGCCATCTGCATATGATATATATATACATATATAGATATATATATACTTATATTTATACATATAGTAGTATCTATATACTTATGCATTAGTATACATATATATATATATATATATACACATATATATATACTTATATATATATATACATATATACATATACTTATATAAATATACATATATACTTACATATATACATATATATAAATTTACATATATCTATATATATATTACCTATATAACTAAGTATAGATACATACATACATACATACATATATATATATATATATACCTATATACACACCTACTTATATATACATACAAATATACATATATATATCTATATAACTATATATACATATATACATATATCTACATATCTAGATACATATACCTATATACATATATTATTATTATATATATACATATATATATATATACATCTATATACTATTATATACATACATACATACATACATACATACATATATATACATCTATACATATATATATCTATAACTATATATACATACATACATACATAGATATATATATATATACTTAGCTACATATATCTATATATACAAATATTGCAATATTCTTATACATACATATATATATACCTCTATATAGTTATATATACATACACATATATACATATATATACATATACACTTATATATACATATATATCTACATATATATATACCTATATCTTTAGAACCATATATATATATATATATATATATATATATATATATATATATATACATAGAGACATATTTACATATATACATATATATATTTTCACCTTATTTATCATATGCTGTATCGCGGGAATATCTGCACTAGTTGCTGATATTCCCCGATACACGCGTACAAAAAGTGTGGTTACATACATCATCCACCATCCATCCCACACTCCACGCGACACCCAGTCTTGTTGGTTGCGTCTCTCTAGACGACGACCGACTCAACACCGTGCTACACTCCATCGCCGCCTCCACCCCCAACCCTTTATATACATAATATATACATATATATATACTGTATTTACTTTATTTCTGTTTCGTTTTCCTGTTAGTAAAAAAGATAAAAAATATATATATAAAAGAGAAAAGATAATCTTTGACTTGCAGGTACCCTGTCTTGCGAATAGTAAGATTCATTTTGGAACTCTGTTTTGGCTCAAAGCTAAGAACACAATTTTGAGGGTGTGCCTCAAGGACAAAGATTACCATAAAAAAAATCTAAATAAGAAAAATACCAAAAACACAATAAACGAACGGAAGAGACTCGTTATAGGAAAGGCGTAGAAACTCGACTTGTACCCCACTTCCCTGAGTTCGACCCTTGGCCTAAAAGTGACAAGATAAAATCAAGTAGGCCAGGTTAAAAAAATTTTGTAAAGATATGGTTAGGTCCAATTTAGGTTAACCATTATACACATTTCAACAATAAAATCATCATATTAACAACCTATCTGGGTCCGACCATACATCTTTTCTGGCGCCGTTGCCAGGGTGGTGCGTCTTCAAGTAAGTTTCTATTCAATTCCTTTCAATTTTTCTCTTCTCTCTTCATGGGTATCTCTATTTTTGGTGTGCAGGTGAACCTGGTGCAAGGAGAAGGAAGGCAGATGAAGTCGAAGACGTGAGCAGATCCAAGGCGGGAACGAGAGCGTGAAGACGTTGACACCGCATTGGAGCTTCGCACACGTTGCCGAACAAGTAAGTTTTCTTTTCTTAGCAACCTAGGTTAACTTGTCACCTTAAAAAATAAAAAATAAAAAATAGAGCTTCTGGACATCTGAAGGACTGCGCAGAAGAAGGACCCCGTTCCGTTGCAGTCTTGGGGGTTACGGAGGCGCGCAGGATTGCTGACCACGCCCCCAGTACTCCCGATTTCGCTGGTAGAGTGGCTTTTTAATTTACTTAACAAAATTTGATACAATTGTGAAATAATTAATAGAGCCTAGGGCATGGCATGAACCCTAAGATTGAAAAACTAGATTGAATGATAGATCCTAGGGTATTTCATGAATCCTAGGACTGAGAAACTAGATTGAATGATAGATCCTAGGGTATTTAATGAATCCTAGGACTGAGAAACTAGATTGAATGATAGATCCTAGGGTATTTCATGAATCCTAGGACTGGAAAACTAGATCGAATGATAGATCCTAGGGTACGGCATGAATCCTAGGACTGGAAAACTAGTGGAATATATAAATATTGCAGTCCTGGAAAAGTGGAAAGGAAATAATAACTGCCTGTAAATTGACTTAATAGCTACCTGTTGTGAATGAAGAAATATGATGGAGAACATGGGTTGTATGAACGTAAAACTGGAACGGTGAACCCTAAAATGGCCAAACCAAAAGGACATGAACCCTACGGGGAATTAGGAGTAGAACTCCTGGAAAGAGAATAGAATGGAACTGAGAAAGTACAACGTGGAAGTGTGTTGTCTCTTGGGTACGTGGTACCAAAGAGAGCACACATTACCTCTTAGTGTAGAGGGGAGCTTGCCGCCCTCAGGTTGAGACCGAGTGGGTTTGGCCACTGTACACTGACTTGTTGGCCCTCGCGTACGAAGTACCGAGGAGAGCTACTAGTGTAGGGAGAGCACTAGCTGCTCCAGGGTCCCTGGGGTTCTGCTAGCCCTCCTACACCGACTTGTTAGGCCCACTGGGCAAACCAGGGTAGTCAGGCGAGGGTGCGCGGACTGTGGAGGGGTAGGACCCCTGTTATTGAGAGGGCTCTGCCGTATACTGGTTCCGTGCTGTGCTTTGGGCGCACCCATTAATAGAAACGACTGACCGTGTGCTAGTGTGGGTTAGCTACCCGTGCGCTTATCGCGCGTGCCGTAGTCACCGTTACGTCTGTCAGTGACCTTGGGGTGGTTGACTGAGGGTAGGACCACCACAGGGGATTCTCCCGGCTAGGGAAGCACCATATGTTACTTCGACTTTTCGGAAAAGACTGCAATCAAGATTGTTCTCACGAGGAACATTCGAGATCAAGAGAAGGATCTGAGAAATAAATCAATAGTGAATTAATAGAAAGACGTAAATAACGAAAGTAAAAATATAACAGCTACTGTTCACTCTTCTGCTTCTTTAGCTTTTAGTTGCCACTCTACTCAGTGTTTCGCTGACGTGTTACACTCGTTACTTTTCAGGACCAGGTGTTGAGCAGCCAGGGTCAGCGGCTGCAGAGGACGCTGGGCCTAGTAGGGTCCAGTAGAGTTACCTGTAGTACTTTTTGTACCTTTCTTCCACTGTAGTGAGTAGTTTTCTTTGTTACTCCCTGTACTTTCTTTATTGAAACTTTATGTTATGTACATGTTTATTTCCCTTCTGTTGTGGTGGTGTATACTGTAGTAGTTCTTTTTCTTACTGCTGAATTTTGTTACTGCTAGTTATATTTATGCTGAATGTGGTTTATTTTACTGCTCTTTTGGTTACTTTCCCGTTGGACGACTAGGTCTGATTCTCGTCTCTCGTAGGGATTCGGGAATCGGGTCATTACATATTTGAACTCAAGCCATATGAATCCTGCAACCAAACTTTGGTGCAAATCAATGCTTCAACAATGGAAGGATTCATTCTACTACAATATTAGTCTAAAACACGCTCCCACGTACCAAACGTTGATTCTGATGCCACTGTAGAAACTGGAATTGCCAAAATATCACGAGCTAGTCATGAAAGGATGCAGTACTTGAATTCATTTTCCACCAACCCAAAATGTCAAAGTCATCATTATCATCTTCATCATCTCCAAAAATAGCAGAATTATCTGCCAAATACATTTCCATCTCATTTCTACCAGATTCTGACCCAACCAACTCTTTTTTCTTCTTATGGAATTCACTCATGAAATCTTCCCTCTTCTTTCATATGGATGATTCACCCTTTTCAACAACTACAGAGGTGGATTGAATATTCTCACAAAGAGTAAATTGATAAGAAGATGTATACATATCAAAGAGGGAATAAATTGTAGTCTCAACATCCTGCATATATTCATCAACATCAATGTCAAGGTAAACCTCCAATAAACAAAATTTAAGGTACCCAAACTTCAACCTGGGATCCAAAGCAACAGCAATGGCTAAAGGCAAGTTACAATCCTTGTCCTTTCAATATTTTTTCAAATCTTTCATTCATTCTAGAAGCCATGACTCTTGTAGAAATGTCATTACTATCAAGAAGAGACTACAACTCACATTTGATCATAAAAATTTGGTTAAAATATAAGTTTGTAGTTGAGTAATAATACTCGAAGAATATATTTATTACATTATAATAACATTCCAAAACATCACAAACATTTTCTGCCTTCAATCATGTAAAAACTTTTTGATATTTTAAAGCACTTTATAGCATCAAAAATGTTGGAATTCCACCTCATGCTCACATCCAATAATAAATCTTTTCAAGTAAAAAGTTTTTCTTGCTTTGCACCTTTCTCAAATTCCTCCATTCTTCTTTGTGAACACTTCACAAATTTGATGAGATTTCTTATTTTGTTGGTGATATCTTAATGATATTCAAGCTATCTTGTACCACCAAATTCAGGATATGAGCCCAACAACAAACATGGAATATTCTTCCACCAAGTCACAAGCTAGATTTAGATGAAAAATGATTTATTAGGTTCCTTACAACAATATCATTCTCAGATGCATTGTCAAGTGTAATTGTATATAGCTTATTAATGTTACATTTAGACAGATGATTCATAATCATATCTGCAATATTGTTCCCAGTATGTGGTGATGGAAGCACACAAAAATTAAGGATTCTTTTTTGAAGTCTCCATTGCTCATAAATGTAGTGTGTAGTAATTGATATGTATCAACATACACCGGTTGAAAATCAAAATACATCTGTGTATTTTAGTTTTCAACGGATGGAAAATGGATTTTCACTTGGAAAATAAAAAGTGATTTTCATCTATAGGTTTTGAGTTTAAGGTTTAGGATTTAGGATTTATGGAAAATGATTTTTCCTAGCTATAAAAGTGATTTTTCACTTGAAAAGTGGTTTCTCACCTTTGAGTTTAGGGTTTAGGATTTAGAGAACTTAAACCCTAAACACTAAAGACTAAATCCTAAATCCAAAGGTGAAAAACCACTTTTGAAGTGACAAATCACTTTTCATAGGTAAAGAACCACTTTGCATAGTTTAAAATTGATTGAAAATCAAAACACACTTGTGTTTTTTATTTTTAATCGATGGAAAATCAAAACACATCCGTTAAAATTTAACATATACCGATGTGCTTTATTTAGCGGGGGACATGTCTTGTAAAGCATGTTGCAACATGTGTTTCCCTACCCGTGCCTAAATTTAATCCATGAAAGTTGGCAGAGGGGAAGGATTCCATCCATAGAGAAGTTGGGTTGAGGAATTGCATGGTTCCCCCTTCCCATCCTCATGGGAATTTTACACCGAAATCTAAGCTTGTTTGGAATTTCTTGGAGGCAATGGAATTGAAGGGGCACTCAGAATTTTAAATGGAAGAACTTAGGTGTTGAGAGCCATATTATGGCCATGTCCTTGTAAGTTCTCAGCTGCAATAATGCTTGCAGTCAAACCCTTATACATGTTGGTGCTAGAGCACCAAGATCATTTGCTTTGATGATAACAAAACACGTGTTATTTAACATTTGCACTTGGAGTCTTAGATTTTAGGTCAATTGCAAATGTAGACGTGTTTAGACGGAATTCGAGCTCGCATCCAGGACGGATTGGAGGAGCTTGATGGAGAATAGAGGGGATTCGCGAGGAGCGATAGATTGAAGATGGAAGGACAAGAAGAATAGGATAGAATTCCATTTTATTCCTTTCATGTACATTTGTCTTTTTTTGCTTGCTCTTTTTATTTCCTTAGAACATCATGTTAAAGAGCCTCAAAGTACCCTAACAGTAGTCCTAGGAACACCCGCACAACCCTAGGATACTTAGGTTTTCTGTAGAATACTTAGAAAACCAATATAGGGTTCAAACAGAGTCTCCAGACGTCTAATTCCCAAATCAGACGTCTGATAAAGTGTTTTAAGACGTCTGATTGTTGATTCAGACGTCCGATAACATTTAGGCTGGACTTAAGTAGTTCTGTCTGATGAAATCAGACGTCCATACCTTAGACCAGACGTCTTAGGAGACGTCTGATGACTTTGCCAGATGTCCAATTAGTGGACCGTTGGCTGGCTTAGCGAACAGTCAAGAATGTGACCATTAGAGCCTTATCAGACGTCCATAGGACTTTCCAGACGTCTGATAATTGACCGTTTTGCCTCGGTTGACCCAAAATCTCTTCTCAGAGATTTTCTAGCCGTTGCAACGTTTGGAAATCCATTCCCACAGAAAAAGTAGGTTTCCAGACATCCAGACATAGTGCCAGACGTCCTATATGTCGTCTGATGGACTTGCACAAGAACCCTGTTTAGATCTGATTCAAGTCAGGAAGAGACCCGCCCAAAATCAGACGTCTGACCTTGAAATCAGACGTCTTAAAGTGAACTTCCAAATGTCTGATGCCAGAATTAGACGTCTGATAAGCCTGTCAGTGCAATGATTGTTCCTGATTTCAGGCTGATTCTCTTGGGCTTTGCACCCAACGGCTATAGAACCTTTCCTAAGCCTTCCAAAGCCTTCCTAAGACCTCTATAAATAGAGGGGAACCTTTGCAACAAAAACACACACCTAGAGACACCAAGATACACAAGAAACACTTTGTAATACACTTTCCACTCTCTTGTGTCCTAGCTAGCTCTTGCTCTCCAAGCTCAAGCTCCATTCTCTTGAGAGCATCAAGCTGTTGCGCACTCGCTCTCCCGCTGTAGTTCACGAGAGCAACGTAGCTCCGTCGTGTTGTTCACACATCCGCGTCGCCGACGCACTCCTTTCAAAGGAGAGTTTCCTAATTCCTATAGAAGCTAGGTTTAAAATTACTTTATTGGCTCTATAGGATTATTATTCTTTTATCTTTGTTATTTGGTTGGGTATTCGCTTTGCAAATTCCCGTCTCCTTCGTGAGACAATCCTTCTCGTGAAGAGAAGGGGTTGAGGTACGCTACCCTCGTCTAAGTAGCGTGGTTGTAATTGAGGTTGAATCACCCTCGTGTAAAGTGATTCGATTTAGTGGATTTTAATCAACTTGGTTGATCAGAAAATCCTAACTCGAGAGGGTTAGGTGGTGGTTTTCACCCGATTTGGGTTTCCACCTAAAATTCTTTGTGCCTTTTGTGCGATTGTATTTTGTGAGATTGTTTATATTTCAATTCTGCAATTATTACGTCACCCCCTCCTGGTAGGGCGAATCTTTAATACAAAGAAGTGAATTCCATTGCTCTTACATTAATCTACAACATGAGGAAATCAAGATTATTATTTATTCATCATGCAATGCAAAAACTAACATCATTGTATGCAAATCTAGCTAAATGCAAATACATAATTAATGCACTAATCAAATGCAATGGTGGAATTATTATTTATAGAACTAATGCAAATTAAGTATGGATAATATAAATACACGCAAGCTCATCAGTCTGGGCCTTCAAAATCTATCACCAAATCAAAAAAGATAATATTCTGGAAGCAAGCAGTCTGGAAAATACAAATGGCATCAACCTTCACCCAACCAACAAATAAAATAGAACCAAGATTGCAACTTTTTCACTAGAAACACCCTATGTGAATGATTTCTTCTACTTTGATCGCACCATGCATCATGTAGTTCTTCTTGGCGTAGGCAAAGGTAGTGGCGGCATTGAGGCCGGGGAAGATCCTAGGAATGATTAGGCTAATCTCTCGCTCGAAGATCCCACGTAGGTCATCGTCTTTCCAAAAGAAGGTGTCTAGCTTGTAGCACTCATTCCAACTACAATAGAGAGGCTACCCCTTCGCCCAATTTGTTTCAATTCAGGAAAGAGATATAGAACCATCTGAATCTAGAGTTTTGGGAGATCTTGAAGTGTGACCTAGAGAATTGGTCCTTGATGTGGATGGTGACCTTGTCCTCGAATTAGAGGTGCTTGTGGACAAAGGAGACGTAGGGGGGAGGGGGATCACGTAGGCTAGAGGCAATATAGGAAGAGAGGAAGGAGATGAAGCTAGTGAGGTTGAGGTGTTAGTGGAGAAGTTGACGAGGATGGTGGCGTCAAGGAGTGAAGAGGGGAGGAAGGGGTTGGAGTTGAGGGACATTGTTGTAAGGGAGGAGAGGTCTAGAAAAGGTCAAGTGAAGTGTGGAAAAATGGTCTAGGAGTCTTTTAAACTACAACGATGCTCAATTGGGGGTCATTTGATCTAGCCATTTATATTGACAATTCCTCCCACATTATAAAATGTCGATATAAGTAGTCCATTGGTGAAGTGACTTGTTTCCCTCGTGCATTCTCAAATCAAACCTTTTGTAATCATAAATGCTGAATGATATTCAAATGAATAAACTAACTAATTTATCTACCCTTCAAGATAAAAAGTCTGCTGTTTGAAGATTTTGGATTAATAGAAATATTTGATAACTTGCCAATTATACCTGATTATATCAAATACATGACTTTCAAAATGGATACCCTTCTTTCTTCCTGTTACGACACCTTTTGAATATATAGTTTTTTCCCAAAATTTATCTACAGCATGTCCCAAACCTGAAAATCAGTTTCGTTTACATTTATAGATTTTCGGTTTTCATACTTTAAGATTAGGATATACGGTTAGATACATATCAATTTGACTGTACTTAAAAGAAATATATAAATACATCACTTGGGTGTGGCACGACAAAATGATTTCTCTTGGTCAACGTTTGGTTGTGGAATTAGAATAGGAATATGTATTATTTGATGGGTTAGGAGAGGAATAAAGGTGGAGGTGTACGGATTTCAAGAAATTTTTTTATATATATATATATATTTTTCATCATATCAAAATTTACTAATACTCTCTTTCCATACATATAACTCAAAAAATACTATCTAATAATTACAATCTATCACATCAAAATACATTAACTCTCTCTCCTCTCTTACAAAACTACCGTATCAATTATTAACAATCTCACCAATCATTACAATCCTATCAATCATTATAATTCCACCAATCAAATACCTTCTATATTTATTCCACTTATATTCTATCCTGATATAACACTATCATTTTATAAAACAAAACCTTAGTGTATTAAGTTAAAGAGTTAGATTCTACCTCCCCCTCCATTTATTCCATGTGGTCTAAAAATTTGGAACCACGCCTGACGATAGCATTCAAGCCACCAAACCCACTCTTCTCCCACACCGACAAGCCACCGACGCACCGTACGTACAATCGAGAGCATGGGGACCCGTGAATAGGAATGATAATAGATCACAAATCATATATATAGAACGTAGCTAATTTGATCTAGCTGGATCAGGTTCTATTGTATATTCATTGCCAATATTCTCTCTTTAGATCACCCTGGAGGTTCTTGATCGTAAAAATGAACCGTAATTTGGTTAAATGGAAAGAACAAATAATACGAAGATCATGCTGATCTTTTGTGCAGAATTGGAATACAAAAATTATTATATGTTATAAAGAGAGTGCAGCAATTAATGATATATAATATGTCATCAATCCCAACATGAAAACTGTTGAACGTTGCCAAAGGCCAAAACACTTTTATTTCATTTTATTTATGTAGGGGGGATACAATATCAAGCTGCAGGGGAAGCACATGGCATGGGATGATATGGGGGAGAAGAATCCCTTATTTATGTTGGGGAGAACGAAGGCAAGCGAAGCAAGCGATTGTTGCATGCCTTATTATTGCCGTGCCAAACGGATGTACGAACGCACGCGAGAACATAGGAAATATCAGATCCACGAAATTATAAATCTTAATGGGCTTGCAGTGGGTAACGAACGATAACGTAGGAAGTACCCATCTATTTCGCACCAAGCGCAGCAGCAGCGGCATGCACCTCAGTTGCCATGGCCTGAATCAGCAGCCACGTGGAGTCCACGTGGCGCTCCTCCGTTAGGGTGGCGCCGACCGACATCCTCAGGTACATCCTCCCCTCCACCGCCGCATGCGTCAGGAACGCCCTCCCGCTCCCGTTCACCTTCTCCAGCAGCTCCCAGTTCCCCTCGTCGCCAACCCCCTTCATCCTGAAGCACACCAGTGCAAACCTTCTCTTCCCCACCAGCTCGAACCTCCCATCCCCGCTCACCATCACCTCCAACCTCTCCGCCATCCTCACGTCCGACCTCACGTGCTCCCTCAGGTTCTCCACCCCGTACCTCCTCAGTATCACCCACATCTTCACCGCCCGGAACCTCCTGCTCAACCCCATCTGCCAGTTCTTGTAGTCCACCACCCCTCCGTCTTCCGTCGCCCGTTTCCGCAGGTACTCGGGGTTCGTACACAGCGACTGCACCAGGTGGGACGACTGCCTCACCCACATGCTGCAGCACTCGTTCCCCGCAAGGAGCCACTTGTGTGGGTTCGTGCTCACGGAGTCCGCGAGCTCCACCCCGTCCAGGTAGTGCCGAAACTCTGGGCAGATCGCCGCTGCCCCCGCGTACGCCGCGTCGATGTGGAACCACGCGCCGAAGGACTTGCACACACGTCCCAGCTCCGCCAGCGGGTCGACCGCGTTCAGCCCCGTGGTGCCCATGGTGCCGCCGACGAACAGAGGGACCAGGCCGTTTGCCACGTCGGCTTCCATGGTGCTGCGGAGCCTCTCGGCCGACATCGCGTAGCCGGTCTTCGCCTCCGTGGGGATCTCCCGGAGGTTCGACGGAGGGATGCCAACGAGCTTGGCCCCCTTCTGGAAGGTGCAGTGGGTCTGGTCGGACACATACACCACGAGCTTCTCCATGCCGGCGCCTCCTCCCATCTTCTCGAGCGCTCGATCTCTCGCAGCCGCCAGGGTGCAAAGAACGGCCTCGCACGTGGTGGGGAGTAGGACGCCGCCACCTCCCAGGTGGCTGTCAAAGAGGAACTCCTTGGGGAGCTGCAGCATCCTGCCCATCCAATCCACGACGAGGTTTTCGAGCTCGGTGGCGGCGGCGGACGAGGCCCAGTTGAAGCCGACAGTGCAAAGGCCCGAGCATATCATTTCGCCGAGGAAGGCGGCGGTGCTTGCGCTGGCGGGGAAGTAGCCGAAGAAGTTGGGGCTCTGCCAGTGGGTGAGGAACGGCATTACGTTCTTTTGGATGTCCTCAAGGATGGTGTCGAGGGGCTCCGGATGACAAGGTGGGGTGTCAGGGGCGAGGCGACGGAGGTAGCCGGGTTGGATGGAGCCCTGGACAGGGTACTTCTCGACGTCGCGGTAATACTCGGCAATGAAGTCGACCACTGTCTTGGACTCCTTAACCAAGTTCTCCGGGTCGAGAAGGCTGAGGTTTTGGACGGGGTAGCTACCCATTATATATATATTGTGAAGGTGGAGCAAAGCGAAACGATGAAGGAAGTGAGATGGAGTGCAACGAAGGTTGGTGATCACAGTCTGGATCGGAGAAAGCTAACAAGTGATCAGCCTATCGGCTTTTGGAGGAACCTTATATAGGCAAACGTGAGGGCTTCTTTTCCTTTCCCTGTACCTATCCCCTCGACAATAAATAAATAAATAAATATACAAGTTTAAGTAAGGTTATGTCATGTTAACGCTGACGTAACCCAAACCGGAAACAACATGTGCTGCTGTATTTACATAGATATACCCTTGTGTATTTAATTATTGTGTTTAAAGACACTCTCACGAAGTTGCTTTCTTTCCGAAAAGGCCCTCCTAATTTTTCCCTTAGCTTATCCGATGACCTTAGCAAGTAAATGTTTAATTGAATTTTTTTTATTGTAATCTTAAATTTTTATTTCTCCTATTTTGTTGCATTTCCAACTTTCTATGCTTCCTATTCGCTCCTCATGTCCACCACTCTTGTCACCTCTATCATGCACCTTCTTAGCAGGCCTCTTCCCCTCAATTACACTTCACCCACGGCACTTAGCCATTTTACCATCTCACCTCAACTGTTGATTTCTTCGATTAGCTTTTAGCCGCGCCTTTTACCTGGGAGTAAAAAGTCAAATTGCATTAAAATTTATTACTTGAAAAGTTTTTGTAATAAAAAAAATAAAAAAAGTAAAGAAACGTGTCGCAAATGGGTCAAAAGGTCAACATTAATGCAATGTGGGGTGGTTTCAACGAATGCATTTCGATTTTCCACTTTTCAAGTGATAAATCACGTATCATAGGTAAAAAATCATTTTTCATATATGTAAAATCGATTAAAAATTAAAATATATTGGTATATTTTGATTTTTAATCGGTGTTTTTGATTTCTCATTGGTATACTGATATATTTTTATTTTCAACAACAAAGAATCAAAATACATCGATTGAAAGTCAAAACATACGACGTGTTGTAAAATACATTACAACAACGTTCCAGTCCTTTATCCAAAAAAAATTCTCAAATGATAATATGGTAAATGAAAAATAAAAAAATGTCATTTTCCCACGTAGTGCAGCAAACCAAAGTTAAAGAAAACAATGAATGAACAGTGTCACGAGTAGTTACCCACTAAAGGAGTATTTGGTTGATGAGTTAAGTGTGTTTGTACTGGGTCAATTATTTAACCCATCACTTAACCTAGTCCCTATTTGCATCGAGTTAAGTAGGTAAAGTTATTTTACCCTCTCTATGAAATAACTTTAACCTGTCAAAATATCCAAATGAGTTAATTCACTTATTCCATTATTTATTCTACTTCCCTCTTATTCCTTTACTTATTTCACAAACTTATTCTGCTTACCAAATGGGCCCTAATTGTTCCCACACAACACTTCAATTTTGTTTGGTTGTATGCTTTTGAAAAGTAAGGCCTAATTTGGTGGATATTTAGAGTGAAATTTTACTGAACTTAGATCACTATACAGGTGTTTAAGCTTTTGTCGATGGTTCAAAACCATCGGTAAAGGTGTATAGACTGCCGACAAACAACACAGAGGACGATGCTTGCTGTTGATTCCATCTAGAAATTTCAACTCAGGGCCCAACAATCTGTAACATAATTAACCGCAAAGAAATTATCAATAATTGTACTTTACCATATGTTATTCCAAAAAGAAAGATATATAATATCCATCTAACAGTCCATAGATTAGTCCTATACAATTGGTTCCTAAGAAGGTTCGGCTAATTGTGACCATAAATGATAAAGAAGAATCAATTCCCATCCGCATAGCTTCCTCTTGGAGGGTTTGTGATAAGTCCACTTCGTGGACCATTATTTGGCCTAAATACTCTTTAATTAATTGATCTTAATTGTTAAGTAAGTAGGAGTTAAATGTCAATTCACCTTAGTCTACATATAATTTTATGTGTTAATTTTACATTTAATAACATATGATATGTTCTATTTGTTGAATGCAAGCTAGGTGCAAGGGTTAGACGACCATTTTGCCTATATAAGATGTTTGGAGTTCAGATCAGATGTCTGGAAACTACCATCATAGACCCCCTGAAGTTTACATTTTTTTAAGACATCTGATATTTTTATCGGACGTTTGATGATTAACGGACAAAACTTATCATTTTGTTCCAACTACTCGCAATCTTCGTGAGTGGTTGCAGAATTCGGCCGCAGAGTTTCTAAAAAGAGAGTGGGCCATCCTGAGGAGGGGATATCATCCTTCCCCCTACAGGGATCTCCTCCTTCCTCCATTGATCGCACGTGTTTCGCAAGTTAGAAATCAGGGTTATGAGTAACCTGTCGTCATAGTTGCAAAACTCGTGGTCAAATAAAATTTATACCGAAACTCTAAAAGTGAGTCTTGGGTCTAACACGGGAAGGCGAATGTTTGGTTTTGAAAATCCGCACTTCACTTTTATTTATTTTTGGTTGTTTTTATCTTTTATAATTTTTTTGGTATTTTTAGCAAGAGATTCGGTTGATGAAAACTTTATCTACTTGCAAAAATAAGAGAGAGGGAGAAAGAGAGAGAGAGAAACAAGCATCTGTTTATGAAGAATTATTTGTTACAACAACGAAAGTAGGAAAACTACAATACGAAAGTGTAAAAAGATAGAAAGAGGTGAGAGAAATTCCCCTCGACGGTTGCTCGGAGGATGACTCACTCTGACGTCACTCAGAGGAAGGTGGTGAGGAGTGGGAGGAAGGAGGACAGAACCGGAGGATGGAGGATGGGTAGGACGGCGTTGCGGCGAGGATCTTTTTCCTGAAGGGTGGTGAGAGGACAGCCATGGGATGCTCCACGAATGGGGATGAGAGGTGGGAAAACTATTTGATTTTCTACTCTAGAGGAGCATCCCAAGCTTGGGACAAGCTCTTTCTAGAGCCTTGGAGGTGGTAAGAGGAAGAAAGGAAGAGATGGTTTGGAATGGTGGTGGGTTGGCCGTTTTATAGTGGATGAGGAAGAACAAATTTGCATCTGGGTCATTATTGATGTCCATAAACATCGCTGCAGCTATCGTTGAAGATCCACCCTTCAATTCCTCTTTCTAGCTCATGCAAACCATTAGTGACAGCTGCAAGCGTCACTAAAGGCCTGCGTTGCTGAAGATCTGCGCCTGCCCCACTGGCGAGCGCATCCCACGCTATGCACTTCACGCGCCCGTGCTCCTTGCACCCTACGCGCACGTGCACTAGCATGCGCTGCGCTGTTGCTACACGCGGCTGCTGTTGTGCGTAGTGCGTAGCTGTGGCAGTGGTTGTGCGCCACTACGGCTGTCCATGTGCACTGCTGCTGGCGGGTATTGGGCGGCCTGGATGGTGCCACGTGGCGCCATCTGGGCCATCCATTTTTCTTTCTTTTGTAGAGGGTGCCACAATGCTCAGATCGAGATGATTCCCGCGGGGCTGGACTGCGATCGTTGCTCTGGATCCATCCATATGGTCAGATTTTCCATCTGAAACTTGTATGGATGTCTCATTGCCCCTGGCCATTGATCTTCCTCGAACTTCGTATGATGCTACGGTTCTCCCATCTAAACTATTTCAGAGGTGTTAGACTCCGATCATCATCCTAATCAGATCCGTACGGTCTGATCATCCATCCGAGGCCCTGAAATAAGTCTTCTTCTCTCCTGACCATAAAAAGGACCTAATTAACCTAAAATATATACAACTATTCTAAATGCAGAATGATGCATGCTATGCAATATTTATAACATGAAATGCAAATTTAAACCTAGGAACATGCATGAATAGGCATTTTAACCTAAATAGATGTGTCTATATCATACCCCCATGCCTATTTTTTTCTAGTCTCTAGCAAAATTAAACTATATGCTATGTATAAAAGCAGAATTAGGATTAGATCGCTTAGGCCTAAGTCGTTTATTAACAATAGAAAATTTGAACTAAGGACCTAAACAATGAAAACTCAACAGTACCTGGATGCCTGCCAGAATGCAGACCGCCCAAGTCCTCGCCTTATTTGAAAAGGGAAAATGCATTTTTTTATTTTTCTTCTTTTCTAATTTTTTGTACTTTTGGAGTTTGAGAGTTCCGAAATAACTTTTTACAGCTACCTAACCCACCCAAGATTCGAAAAGGACTCTAAGTTCTAAGCATCTTGTGAAAATAGTGAAAGACTCACTAGACGGCCGTTGAAACGGACTTCAGGTTTCTACGACCCTAGGTGACCTTGCCTAGAGGTTTATCTTTGCGAACAGTAGCATTCTCCCTACTTCTTTTATTTATGGGGTCAACACAAGGACGAACCCAGTGTATATCTCCCCGATTTATTCTACTTCCCTGCTTCTTCCCTAAGTGTTTTGAGAATTATTGTGTATTTTTCTGTGAGCTGGGTTCTGGACAATCGGCCAATGGGCTATTACACACTGCAACTTGCCAGCCATACTCGTGCGGTGATGTGTGGTTTTGTTTATTTTATTTATTTTTTTCTCCTTTTTCTATTTTTTTTCTTTTTCTTTTTGTTTGTTTATTTTTTTTCTTTAAGTGGCTTCCCTGATTTAAGATTTACCTAAAGGCAGTACAATGAACATAGTCTTGTGACTGGGCTCTGGACAATCGGCCATTGAGCTATTACCACTGACAACTTGCCAGCCATACCACCCTAAATAGTTCATTAGCTACCCAATTTCCAAAGAAACCGTTAAAAAGTGAGTCAGTGCAAAAAAAAAAGTGTGTAAATCCTTAGGCTTAAAGTCCCCCCAAATCAAATGGCTGGTTGATAAGTCGTATATTTATCACCCCAATTTATTTACCAAATTCAAAGAAGACTGACTTGACGAGGACTCGAGACTAAGTCCACATTCGAGTGGACACTCGGGCTAATTAAGCCCGAGGATCTGAAGAGTCTAAGTATTCAGATCCTATCGTATCATTTCCTAAAGTTAATAACTTTCAGATGCCTAAGTTTTCTTCTCCTAATTCTTCTTTTTTTTTATCTTTTTGAATTTTCAATTTTTTTTAAAGAAACTAAAAGAAATTCTACGGAGTTAACAAAATGATTTCAGGATTAAGTATCCACCCCTCCATGCCTAAATGATGCAATGTCCTCATTGTAAAAATAAAGACATAAAAAGGTCAGAGTAAATAGAATATCACCTGAGTGTCATGAAAATTCAGTCAACTCCGCAGAGAGAAGAGTGTATACACACATGTTAAGTTTAATGCATTTAGCTAGGCATAACATACATACAAAGAAGAAATTGAGAATTCACAAGTGTAGGTCAGAATCAAAATAAAAATATTGATCCTGAAACTCACCAGCAGAAGATGTCCACAAACGTGGACCAGATTATGGTGCAGACCCACGCACTAGGGTCGAGTGGTTTTCAGGTTCTGGATGAAAATCACCCAAAATCGAAGGTTGTTATGTTTGTGGGGCCAGGCCTGCGGTTTTGTGGTGTGCAACCCAAGACCAAAGTGTCCGACAATGGGTTGATCTGATTCATTAAAATTGAGTGTCCACTTATAGTGCAGCTCAGAAAAATAATCAGTTATTTCGAGCTTGGGTTGCACGTGAAAGATATCGTAAGGGTCCTGGTAGAAAGCAGGTGGTTTCAAGTCAATAGGTACCTTTAGATCCAAATTCAAAGTTCCGTCGGAATTAGCCTCCCAAATTTTTATTTCAACATTCCTATCCTCCAACACCAAGTGCTCAGGTTCTGGGACCTCTAGCATACCGTTCACCCCATAAGATTTACCCAAGTCCAAAAATCGTGGCTGACTCAAAATTGACTTGGGTACAATGATTTCCAAATCAAAATCAATCCCTTTGGGGAGTGATAAACGCTAGTTTATCATCATTTTTACGCATTAAAACAAACCTAGCTCTTAGGATTTTATTCCGCAAACGGGGTTTTTGGGCTGCATTTAGGCATAAATTAGGTTAGGCATGCATTAAATCTTTTATTTGTCTTTTTAATATGTTTTTATGAGTGTTAGGGATGTACAGATATGCAGATCCTTAAAACCCTAGCACTCAAGAAGGCAAATGGTGAAGGAGAAGCCCAGACTAGCTGGAACTCAGCTTGATCCAGCTCACCACAGCTGGAACCTAGCTTACTTGAACTAGGGTTAGCTCATCCCAGCTCCATTCAGCTAATCTCAGCTGGATGGCAGCTCAAGAGAGTTCACCTTAGCTCACCCTAGATCAAGTCAGCTCAGATCTAGCTCAACTTAGTTGAGTCTAGCTCATCTCAACTCCTACTAGTCCACAGGGAGCTCTAGCTAGCTCAGCTAAGTTGACAGGAGTTCACCCCAGCTCAGATCCAGCTACATCCAGCTCCACTCAGCTCCAGCCAGCTGAAGAAGAACTCATCCCAGCTCAGGAAGCTCAAGTCCAGCTCCCGGGGACTCAGCTTAGCTCAACTCAGTTGAGCTAAGCTACCATAGCTACCTCAACCAGCTTGACTCTCCCCGGGAGCACCAGACCTAGCTCACCTCAGCTCATTTTGGTAGAAGCTAGCTCACTTTAGCTTGGCTTAGCAGCTAGCAAAGAACTAGCAAGCTAAGCCAGCTAGAGTAGCCCCATGCCAGCCTCTTCAGCAGCAGCCAGCTCCAGCTCCAGCTCTAGACTTCTCCTCCTCAGCTCCTTCCTCCAAACACTAGCTCCAACACCTTCTCCTCTACTCCACCTTTAGCTAAGCTAGCTTAGCTTAGCTTAGCTATGCTCCAACTTCCTTGGCTTGTACCACCCCAAAAAACCCACCTACCAACTCCACCCAACTAGCTCCACCTAAGCTCCACATAAGCTAACCTACTTGGCACCAACCTAACCTACCCACCACCTCCAAAAGACACCTAAAAGTGGCGCCAAAAACTACCCATAACCACCCCTTAATGGCGCCACTTTTCCCTCCAAAATCCCCCCTCATCTCCACCACACAATTTCCTTGAATTCATTTCCACCATCCACCTAACCCCCCTTCTAGAAGACCCCATGTTGGCGCCAACATGGTGGTGTCTCTCCACCACCAAAAGACACCAACACCACCATAACTACCCCCTTTAACACCCCTTGTGTTGGCGCCAACTCTCTTTAGCCATAGGATCACCAACCACCTCCATTCTTCCATCCTAGCCCTCCATTTCAAGGGGCACCTTAACCCCCCATCCTACCCTATAAAAAGATCACTGCCCACCACCATTCAAACCATCCTTGGCTAGCAATTTCACTCTCATATTCCACCAAGAAGCCCACGTCCAAGAGAGAAGAAGAAGAAGAAGATTAAGGGGATATTCTGTCCCCTTGGTGCCTTCCCCTCTTCCCTTCTCTCTTGGGTCACGCCAGCCAAAGGAGAAGCCAGGCAAGGAAGATTTTGGAGGAGATCTTGAAGGTGGTCACACCACCTTGGTGGAGTTTTTGAGGGTGGTGCACGCCCACCCCTTTGGAGAGAGCATTAAAGGTGGTAGCTTCCACCTTGGAGGAGCTCTCAAG
The DNA here is from genome assembly GCA_037157565.1 of Thalassia testudinum. Taxonomy (NCBI): domain Eukaryota; kingdom Viridiplantae; phylum Streptophyta; class Magnoliopsida; order Alismatales; family Hydrocharitaceae; genus Thalassia; species Thalassia testudinum. The sequence continues at coordinate 116,877,141 of JAZHRO010000073.1, forward strand.
GAAGGAGAAGAAGGAAGCCCTCTTTTCAAGCCAAGGAGCAGCTAGGCTTGGAGCAAGAAGAAAACCTTCTTCACCATTGTTACAAGAGGATTTGTGTTTCTTTTCTTGCTTTTAGATTGTTTAATTCTAGTAGAAGCATTCCTCTACTTGTCCTTGAAAAGAACACTCATTCTACTCAATCAAAATTGCCTTCTTTTAGTTTTTTTTTTTAATGCAGTTGTTTGTTTGGGTTCTAGCACTTGTTTCACCTCTTCTTCCTAATTACCCTAGGCCTCCACTTGCCTAGAGTGAGCTTAGGAAGAAGATATTTCTATCTTTTAGATTTTAGTTAATCATTTGTAGGTGTTAGTTCTTTTCGCTACAATCTGCAGTTTGCCCTCGTCTTTTCAAAATACAAAAAAAAATTACATATTGAAAAATATCAAAAAGAAAGTTGAGATCTATCTGTAAGAAAGAGGACTAATTTTGCAATTTTTGCCTCCTTGGACGACCCTAGATACTCCCCTATCTAGGATATAAATTTAAAAGCGAAAGCGGATTTACGCGTTGCAATGACAATTGCCTAATTAACAAACCGCGAAAAATCGCTATCACTTTTTGGCGCCGTTGCCGGGGAGGCACGGCTTTGCTTTAATTAATTTTCTCTTTCTTAAAGTGGATCTCATCCCCTTCTCTTTCTTTCTTTTGTGTGTGCAAAAAACTACAGCGGGAAGGCGGGAATCTGGAAGCGAGAGCTCAAAGTTCCTTTTCTTCCCACGAAATTCAAGTTGGTTCCTCTTTCTGGTAACATAACTAATTAAAACTACCAAAAATATATTAAACTTGGCTTTCAGGATCCCAAACAACTTAATTAAGTGTAGTGGTGCATTATAAAATCCATTGTTTGCTTGTATGCTTCTTTAACACCACTCCATTGCAAGTATTGGTATTCTGTTTTTCGGGTCCAGATTTCTGTCCGGACTTGAAAAATCGATTCCTAACATCACAGGCCTTTTAAAATCATAAAATTTCATAGAGTGATTCCCAATTAAGTTATGAACATATGTTCCAAATTTCAAAACAATTGGATCTGTATTTAATTTTTAAAAATTCGTGGATAGCAGAGGGGTCACACCCTCTAATCTTCCTGTTTTGCTACAGTCCATGAATTTTTAGAATTATTATACTCATTCAATTTTTGAGAAATTTAGCTTACTGGAATCCTTGTGAAATTTTAGACATCATATAAAATTATAAAAATTTTCTGAGATCGATGGTAATACTTAAAAGTCCATAATACCCACGGGTATTATTTCTGGACTTTGGCATCAGTACAATTAAAAATTCAAAAAAATTATCAAACAAATTCCTAAAATCTTACAAAAATCTTTTCTGGAATCCTTGTTTGATTTTATTCAAAGTAGTGGTGTTGTTTGACTTATTTGGACCACTACTTAATTCAGAAAGCTAAAAATAATTCATTGGTAGTTAAATTTCTATCTTAAGGATAATTGGCTTAGGGTTTCTTCTTTCTCTTTAGAGACTCAATTAAAAGGAAATATACAATCGCACATACAACTTGTCTTTCCTTTGATTGTGAACTTTCAAACTTGTTTGAAAGCTTAAAGAGAAAAACCCTAAAACTCATTTAATTAAATTGAATCCTAAAAGACATAAATACAAAAAATTTTTGTGACAACTTGATTTTCATTGGAACCACTCTCCAATTCCTGCACACACACAAAAAATTAAATAACAGGGCAACAACCCAATAAACGCCCTCCACATTCCGTGTGCACTATAGCATCCTAGACCTAATTAAAATTTGTAGCAACTTGACCCCTAAGGCTTTACCAACTTAGGCTTGCTATTTAGGTCTTAAGTTCTCTTTAGTTAATACCAATTCTGTCATCTGTATCTGGTGTTCAGGCTGAGGGACTGTGTCAAACGACCAGGCACGGGTTTGTACAAGCACCTGGGGTCTTCCCTGGGAAACGTTTGGGCCCAAACCTCCTCTTAAGCAACTTGGCTATATTTGTTGACAGAACGGGTATTCACTATTGACTACTTATTTCCTATATAGACCAAGTCTTAGGTTATTATTAGGGAGTCACATTTAAGTTAGGTCTAATTTTGTTTGTTTGATTTGCACACTTTCTCTCATCTCTATCTCTTCTCCTCCCCTCCAAATCTTCCAAGTAGTGTATGCACGGGCGACGGTCCCAAAAGCCACAGCTCGAGGGACCATCTGATTTCGCCCCCATTGTTACAAGAGGATTTGTGTTTCTTTTCTTGCTTTTAGATTGTTTAATTCTAGTAGAAGCATTCCTCTACTTGTCCTTGAAAAGAACACTCATTCTACTCAATCAAAATTGCCTTCTTTTAGTTTTTTTTTTATTGCAGTTGTTTGTTTGGGTTCTAGCACTTGTTTCACCTCTTCTTCCTAATTACCCTAGGCCTCCACTTGCCTAGAGTGAGCTTAGGAAGAAGATATTTCTATCTTTTAGATTTTAGTTAATCATTTATAGGTGTTAGTTCTTTTCGCTACAATCTGCAATTTGCCCTCGTCTTTTCAAAATACAAAAAAAAATTACATATTGAAAAATATCAAAAAGAAAGTTGAGATCTATCTGTAAGCAAGAGGATTAATTTTGCAATTTTTACCTCCTTGGACGACCCTAGATACTCCCCCATCTAGGATATAAATTTAAAAGCAAAAGCAGATTTACGCGTTGCAACGACACTTAATTGCCTAATTAACAAACCGCGAAAAATCGCTATCACTTTTTGGCACCGTTGCCGAGGAGGCACGGCTTTGCTTTAATTAATTTTCTCTTTCTCAAAGTGGATCTCATCCCCTTCTCTTTCTTTTGTGTGTGCAGGAACTACAGCGGGAAGGCGGGAATCTGGAAGCGAGAGCTCAAAGTTCCTTTTCTTCCCGCGAAATTCAGGTTGGTTCCTCTTTCTGGTCACATAATTAATTAAAACTACCAAAAATATATTAAACTTGGCTTTCAGGATCCCAAACAACTTAATTAAGTGTAGTGGTGCATTATAAAATCCATTGTTTGCTTGTATGCTTCTTTAACACCACTCCATTGCAAGTATTGGTATTCTGTTTTTCGGGTCCAGATTTCTGTCCGGACTTGAAAAATCGATTCCTAACATCACAGGCTCCTAAAATCATAAAATTTCATAGAGTGATTCCCAATTAAGTTTGGAACATCTGTTCCAAATTTCAGATCAATTGGATTTGTATTTAATTTTTAAAAATTCGTGGATTGCAGAGGGGTCACACCCTTTAATCTTCCTGTTTTGCTACTGTCCGCAAATTTTTAGAATTTGTATACTCATTCAATTTTTGTTAATTTTAATTTTCTGGAATTCTTGTGAAATTTTACACATCATATAAAATCACAAAAATTTTCTGAGGTCGGTGGTAATACTGAAAAGTCCACAATACCCGCGGGTATCATTTCTGGAATTTGACACCAGTGCAATTAAAAATTTAAAATAATTATCAAACAAATTCTTAAAATCTTACAAAATTTTTTTTTGGAATCATTGTTTGATTTTCGTCAAATTAGTGGTGTTGTTTGACTTGTTTGGACCACTACTTAATTCTGAAAGCCTAAAAATAATTCATTGGTAGTAAAACTTCTGTCTTATGGATAATTGGCTTAGGGTTTCTTCTTTCTTTTTAGATACTCAATTAAAAGGAAATATACAATCATCCATACAACTTGTTTTCCTTTGATTGTGGATTTTCAAACTTATTTGAAAATTTAATTAGAAAAATCCTAAAACACATTTGATTAAATTGAATCCTAAAAGATATAAATACAAGAAAATTGTGTGACAACTTGATTTTCATTGGAGCCACTCTCCAATTCTTGCACACACACACAAAAATCAAATAACAGGGCAACAACCCAATAAACGTCCTCCACATTCCTTGTGCACTATAGCATTCTAGACCTAATTAAAATTTGTAGTAACTTGACCCCTAAGGCTTTACCAACTTAGGCTTGCTATTTAGGTCTTAAGTTCTCTTTAGTTAATACCAATTCTGTCATCTGTATCTGGTGTTCAGGCTGAGGGACTGTGTCAAACGACCAGGCACAGGTTTATACAAGCACCTGGGGTCTTCCTTGGGAAACGTTTGGGCCCAAACCTCCCCTTAAGCAACTTGGCTAGATTTGTTGACAGAACGGGTATTCAGTATTGACTACTTATTTCCTATATAGACCAAGTTTTAGGTTATTAGGGAGTCACATTTAAGTTAGGTCTAGTTTTGTTTGTTTGATTTGCACACTTTCTCTCATCTTTATCTCTTCTCCTCCCCTCCAAGTCTTCCAAGTAGTGCATGCACGGGTGACGGTCCCAAAAGCCACACCTCGAGGGACCATCTGATTTCTCCCCCCGCAGTAAGAAATCATTGTTTTCTTCCCCCTCGTCTTCTAAAAAAATGGAAAACCCAGGAAGCCGTCAAAAAAATTCTGCTTCCACTTTTAACCTGTTAGCCGACCCACAAGCTGACTCCACCCTCCCTCACCTTCCTAACTTGGAGCAACCAGAAATACCAGCAGGGCCAGGTGGCCCTCCAATTATAACCCATAATACAAATCCCTTTGCATTAATGGTCGACCATTTGGCTCGACTACAACAAAATCAAGAAGATCTAGCTAGGACTGTCACGAACCTAGCTAATCAAGGACAAAATCCACCACCCCGCCAACAGCCTGTCGTTCCTCTTAAGGATTTCTATGATCCTTCCAATTATGAGGAAAGACAAGGGGTGGTCATACCACAAGGGGATTTCGAAATCAAACCCGCCATTCTAAACCTTATCAAGCATTTTCATGGTCTTCCAAGAGAGGACCCTTTTTGTTATCTCGAGGAATTAACTGTCCTCGCTCAAACCACTCGTTCCCGCAATGTGCAGGAAGACATGTGGTTAATGAGACTCTTTCCTCTCTCTCTTAAAGACAAAGCATCACATTGGTTTAGAATAGTTGGGCGTCCTATTACCACCTGGCCCCAATTAAAAAGTGTTTTTCTTAAAAAAAATTTTCCGATCGGTCGAACAAATGCATTGAGAAGATCTATAACGACCTTTCAACAAAAAATTGGTGAACCCCTCCACGAAGCCTGGGAAAGATTTCAGGAACTTCTAAGAAGTTATCCCCACCATGAAATTCCACAATGGCAGCTAGTGCAGATCTTCTATCATGGAATAGAAGATCAATTAAAACAATTTGTGGATGCCTCATGTGGGGGCAATTTTCTTAACAAAGACGTCGAAAGTGCCTATCTTCTCTTTGAAGAAATGAGTGAAAACTCATTTAACATGACTTCAATGGACACTTTTGGCAAATCACAAAACCCCAGACACGGAGTCCATGAAATTGACTCCAAAACCACCTCTGTTACAGTCACACAAGATGATTTATATATGTTAGCTCAACGACTGGACCAGATGCAAATTCACCAAAAGAAAGTGGAAGAAAAGCTCACAAACAAACAAGCTCCACACGTCCACTCTCCACACACTAACCCCCCACACATTCTCCGAAGAGAAAATCTACACAATATCGATGCCACATCTGCTGGCCAGCAAATTCGGCTGATTTCCCGCAAGATTTAACTGGGAATTTTGACCAAAATATTTTTGATTCCACCTCGGAAAATATTTATGCTCTCCAGGAGCAATTTAGAAACCCCTCCAACACTTCCACTCAAAATTGGAGGACTAACCCGAATCACTCCTGGAAAAACCCGAATCCGATTCCTTTTCCCAAACAAAACTATTTTGGGAATTATGGGCAACCTTTGTATCAACGTGGACCATCCTAGGATGATATTAATAATCAAGTCATGAAAACTTTGCAAGGAATGCAGACTCAAATGACAGAAGTAACCCGCATGATTACCAATTTACAACACCAAGTTAAGGTTACTCCTGATCATCGACCTATTGGGAATTTACCATCCCAACCCATGCCCAACCCAAACAATCAAAGGAATCAATTTCAAGGTGGATATCACAGTCAACCTATTCAGCCAGCACCTCAACATCTGTCGTGTTTCAATAACAGCCAGGCCCCCCGTCCTCATCCTAGAAACAACCAGACTGCAAATGCAGTTACCTTGAGGAATGGGAAAACCACTCACAATACCCTGCCTGTTAAAGAAACCTGCTCTAATGACACACAGATTAACTCTTCCCCTCCTATTGTTCAGGAACCAATTCATGCAAAACAGGGCAACCCTGCCCCATTTCCACAAGCCCTCCACTCTTCAAAAAAGAAAAAGACAAAATCCGAGCCCACTGAGAAGGAATTAATGGATTTATTTGGGCAAGTAGAAATTAATATCCCTATCCTAGATGCCATTAAGTATATCCCTGCCTATGCAAAATTCCTAAAAGATTTATGTACTCCAAAAAGGTAGCCCAAGAATTTAGGAAAGGTAATTCTTCCAGAGACAGTCAGCTTAGTTGTGTAGAGCCGACTGCCTCTTAAGAGAAAAGATCCCGGTGCCCCCCTAATCCAAGTTATCATTAATGATGCCTCATTTGATGGCGCTCTGTTGGATCTTGGTGCCTCAATTAATCTTATCCCCACAGTTATTTTTGAGGAATTTAAGATCGGTGAATTGAAGCCTGTTGAGGTTACTCTCCAATTAGCCGACCGATCTACGATTAAACCAAGGGGAATTGTTGAAGATGTTCTTGTCCGGGTCAAAGATTGTCTATTCGCAGTAGACTTTTTAGTCCTGGACATAGAGGTACCTGAAGCACTTAAGTTTGCCCCCATTATTCTTGGAAGACCATTCTTAGCCACCGTCCGCGCCAATATTGATTGTGATTCTGGAAAGATGAAGATCATATGTGGCGGTGAATCTGTAACCCTAGACATTTTTCAAGCCTCTAGGCGGTTCCAGGAACCAGATTTCTATGATGATTCGGATTCAGAAATAGAAAACATTGTGGAGGAAACATTGCAGATTTCCCAATTAGGTTCCTGTTTTGCTGTAAATACGGTTCCTGAACAATCTACTTTTTCTCACCCTTCCACCTCAACCACACGACCAGCTAACATTCCAGCTGACCCTTTCACTCTCACCTCACCTCTAACCCACAAAGCAGAAACTCTTTCGGAACCGGGCCTACAATTGGGATTAAAACCTTTGCCCGATTCCCTTAAATATGTCTTCCTGGGTCCAAATCAGACCCTGCCCCTGATTATAAATTCTGGACTCACCAGGGCACAAGAGCACAATCTTCTCCAGGTTTTGAGTAAATATCGAAAAGCCATTGGCTGGACCCTTTCTGATCTTAAAGGCATTCATCCATCCTATTGTACGCATCGCATATATTTAGAGGATGATTCTCGCCCCTCCCGCCAACCACAAAGGCGCTTGAATCCTAGTATGTAGGAGGTGGCAACAAAGGAGATTATTAAGTGGCTGGATGCTGATATCATCTACCCCATTTCTGACAGCTCCTGGGTTAGTCCAACTCAAGTTGTCCCTAAAAAGGCTGGACTAACAATTGTCACAAATGAAAATGGGGAAAACATAGCCACTCGAACCGCCTCTTCTTGGCGCGTGTGTATAGATTACCGAAAATTAAACACCGCCACCAAGAAGGATCATTTCCCGCTCCCTTTTATTGATCAAATCTTGGAGCGGTTAGCCAGACGGGAATTTTACTATTTTTTGGATGGTTATTCTGGCTATAATCAACTGGCGGTTCATCCTGAGGACCAGAACAAAACAACTTTCACCTACCCCTTCGGAACCTTTGCTTTCCGAAGAATGCCCTTCGGTCTTTGCAATGCACCTGCGACTTTTCAAAGGTGCATGCTTGTAATTTTTTCAGACCTGGTAGGTGAATGTTTAGAAGTTTTTATGGTTGACTTCTCTATTTTTGTGGATTCTTTTGACCATTGCCTCAAAAATATTGAAAGAACCCTCCAAAAGTGCATAGAAGTTAATCTGGTCCTCAGCTGGGAAAAAAGTCATTTCATGGTCCAAGAAGGTATTGTCTTGGGCCATGTTATTTCTAAACAAGGAATCGCGGTAGATAAAGCAAAAATAGATGCTATATCTAAGCTCCCACCGCCCACTACTGTCAAACAAATCAGATCCTTTTTGGGTCATGTGGGTTTCTACCGTCGATTCATACAAAACTTTTCCCAAATCTCCAAGCCTTTAAGTCAGCTTCTTACTAAAGACCAGCCATTTGATTTTAATAATAAGTGCCTGGAGAGTTTTTTGAGGTTGAAGAAAGAGGTTACTGAGGCTCCAATATTGCAGGGACCTAATTGGAATAGTCCCTTTGAATTAATGACAGATGCCTCAGATTTTGCTGTAGGGGCCGTTCTAGGGCAAAGAATTGGCAAGAAGCCCGTTGTGATCTATTATGCTAGCAAAACCCTTGATGATGCACAACGGAATTACACGGTTACTGAAAAGGAACTTCTTGCCATTGTATTTGCCTTAGAAAAATTTAGATCTTATCTGTTGGGGTCACGTGTCACTGTTTATACAGACCACTCAGCAATTAAATATTTGCTGACAAAGAAAGATGCGAAACCCTACCTTATCCGTTGGATTCTGCTGCTCCAGGAATTTGACCTGGAAATCAAGCATAAGGCGGGATTGCATAATGTAGTGGCCGACCATCTCTCTCGTCTTATGACGAATGACATAATGACCCCGCCAGATCAGTTCCCTGATGAAAGTATTTTAGCTGCTACAACCCTCCCTTGGTTTGCGCCCATCGCAAACTACTAAGCAACAGAACAAATCCCCGCTGATTGGCCAAAAACAAAATGGGATGAGTTCTTTGCTGATATTAAATATTATTTTTGGGAGGAACCCGACCTTTTCCGCATTTGTTCTGATCAGGTCATTCGACGATGTGTCCCCGATTCTGAAATCCATGATATCTTAACACATTGTCACTCAATGGCCTGTGGCAGACATTTTTCGGGCAAGAAAACTGCAGCTAAAATCCTTAATGCAGGATTTTATTGGCCCAGCTTGCACAAAGATGATCATGACTTCATTCGGTCCTGTGTGCGTTGCCAGAGCATCGGCAACATGACTCGAAAGGATATGATGCCCCTTAATCCTATTTTAGAAGTTGAAATTTTCAATGTTTGGGGCATCGACTTCATGGGACCGTTCATCAACTCTGGTGGGTATTTGTATATATTAGTCGCAGTTGACTATGTTTCTAAATGGATAGAAGCAATACCTACCCACACTAGTGATCAACGTGTGGTTGTCGAATTTCTTAAGAAAAATATTTTCTCAAGATTTGGCATACCAAAAGCCATTATCAGTGACGGAGGCTCACATTTCACCCACTCACAATTCCGTCACCTCCTTTCTAAATACGGGGTTAATCATAAAATTTCCACACCATATCACCCCTAAACTAATGGCCAAGCTGAAGTTTCTAACCGGGAAATTAAAAATATTTTACAAAAGACGGTTAGGCCCGACCGTAAAGATTGGTCCACCAAATTGGACGACGTTTTATGGGCCTACCGTACCGCCTTTAAAACTCCGCTTGGCATGTCTCCCTTCCATCTGATTTTTGGGAAGGCATGCCATCTCCCGATAGAATTAGAACATAGGGCTTTTTGGGCAATAAAACAACTCAATATGGATTTATCTGACGCCGGTAACCATAGAAAATTACAATTAACTGAATTGAAAGAATTACGTAATTTTTCCTATGAAAATGCGAGGATTTATAAAGACCGAACAAAGAAATTTCATGATAAATATATTGTTCGGAAACACTTTGACGTTAATCAACGTGTTTGGCTTTTCGATGCGAGATTACGTCTTTTTCCTGGAAAATTAAAATCTAAATGGACCGGCCCCTTTATTGTCCATAAAACATATCCATACGGCGCTGTTGACCTTTCTGATCCAAAAACTAATTCGACATTTCAAGTCATTGGCCAGCGTTTAAAGCCCTATTTTGACCACACACCTAGAATTCCATCTGAATCTTTTAATTTTACTGAGCCAGCCACCCTTGATCACTAGTGCACATCACGCCCGGCTGAATGGCGTAAAAGATAGCACTGGATGGGAGGTAACCCATCAATTTTTTTTTGCTTTCTTTTTTCCTTCTTCCAGGTTTTGTTCATCCTAAACCCGATTGTTCTTCACTAAGGTGATCCCTTTTCCCTCCTAATGCATGAGGACATGGCATTTCTTAAGCATGGGGGGTGTTTTTAAATTTTTACGATCGATTTAGGATGTTCAAAACCTAAAAACATGCAATTTTCTTTAATTTATTTCCTACTTGCATACCCAAAAAAAAAAATTTAATTAAAAATGTTGAAAACTTTCTGAGGAAAAATTTTGAAATTGGGACTAAGGTCGAAAAAAATTCACTTTTGGTACAATGGGATTTAATCTTTAACAAACTAGGGATGAGGATATGGATCTGATCATTAGAATTCCAGGGTCTATTTTAGACTAGATCAGATATCCTTCTCTAAAATTCCACCTGAACTCATGATAGTTCAGGTGACTTGAACCTATTTTGTAATACGGAAAGTATTTGACTTAGTTTCTGACTCAAAAACCTGCGTGTCTTGAGAAACTTCTTGTGTCTATTTACACACACAAGCCAACACTTAAAAACAATTAAAATTTTTGACAAAACTCCCTTGTTTGGATTTAGTAAAAGTCTGAAGCAGATCATTGGTTTGAGTTCCCACCGCCGAGAAGGAGGAAAATGCCTCCTTTGAGGACGCGATGTCAACATGTTACCGCCTCGACGCTGCTCCATATCTATTTTTCATATCTTTAGACGGAGCATTAAAAGTGCATTTTAGCAGCTCAAATGTCTTGGATGGTGCTCTACCTATAGCGTCGGAGCAAGAGCTTGAGTTTGCTTGGAGCGCCCCTTTTCACCGCATCGTGTTTTGGGGTTGTGAGCTCCTGGGTGGTGTCATGGACAGTGTTATCCCGAAGTACTGGCGCCAGAGCCCCCTCGAGGAATGGTAACGGGAATGATGATCCCGACACATTTGTTGTAAGACTAAGCTAAAAATAAGCATGGGGGAGAAATAATAATAATAATAATAACACGTCCTTATAAATGTTGGCTTTTCATAAGCGCAGACACAAGGTTTTAAAGGATTTTGCAAGTTGCAAATCAGATTCATGAGCCAGAAAAATCCTAAAAACAAACATTTCAAGTCATCTGAATTAACAAGGGGTTAATTTGTGAATTTTCTGGAAGATATATTGATCCCGTTCTATCTAATGGATGAATCCAAAAATAAATCCCGATGTTTACCTTTAACAAATCCGATTCCTCGTGTGTTTTAATCTACCAAGGTCCCTTAATCTCTTTGTCTCCTCAAAAGTAAAAAAAAAATAGATTTCCCAAAAATTTCGTTTTCCAAAAAAATTAAAGTTTTGCGAAGAGACTAGCAAAAGATAAGCATGGGGGTGTGATAAACGCCAGTTTATCATCATTCTCACGCATTAAAACAAACCTAGCTCTAAGGATTTTACTCCGCAAATGGGATTTTTGGGCTACATTTAGGCATAAATTAGGTTAGGCATGCATTGCATCTTTTATTTGTCTTTTTAATATGTTTTTATGAGTGTTAGGGATGTACAGATATGCAGATCCTTAAAACCCTAGCACTCAAGAAGGCAAATGGTGAAGGAGAAGCCCAGACTAGCTGGAACTCAGCTTGATCCAGCTCACCACAACTGGAACCTAGCTTACTTGAACTAGGGTTAGCTCATCCCAGCTCCATTCAGCTAATCTCTGCTGGATGGCAGCTCAAGAGAGTTCACCTTAGCTCACCCTAGCTCAAGTCAGCTCAGATCTAGCTCAACTTAGTTGAGTCTAGCTCATCTCAGCTCCTACTAGTCCACAGGGAGCTCTAGCTAGCTCAGCTAAGTTGACAGGAGTTCACCCCAGCTCAGATCTAGCTACATCCAGCTCCACTCAGCTCCAGCTAGCTGAAGAAGAACTCATCCCAGCTCAGGAAGCTCAAGTCCAGCTCCCGGGGACTCAGCTTAGCTCAACTCAGTTGAGCTAAGCTACCATAGCTACCTCAACCAGCTTGACTCTCCCTGGGAGCACCAGACCTAGCTCACCTTAGCTCATTTTGGTAGAAGCTAGCTCACTTTAGCTTGGCTTAGCAGCTAGCAAAGAACTAGCAAGCTAAGCCAGCTAGAGTAGCCCCATGCCAGCCTCTTCAGCAGCAGCCAGCTCCAGACTTCTCCTCCTCAGCTCCTTCCTCCAAACTCTAGCTCCAACACCTTCTCCTCTACTCCACCTTTAGGTAAGCTAGCTTAGCTAAAGGTGGAGTAGCTTAGCTTAGCTTAGCTTAGCTATGCTCCAACTTCCTTGGCTTGTACCACCCCAAAAAACCCACCTACCAACTCCACCTAACTAGCTCCATCTAAGCTCCACATAAGCTAACCTACTTGGCACCAACCTAACCTACCCACCACCTCCAAAAGACACCTAAAAGTGGCACCAAAAACTACCCATAACCACCCCTTAATGGTGCCACTTTTCCCTCCAAAATCCCCCCTCATCTCCACCACACAATTTCGTTGAATTCATCTCCACCATCCACCTAACCCCCCTTCTAGAAGACCCCATGTTGGCGCCAACATGGTGGTGTCTCTCCACCACCAAAAGACACCAACACCACCATAACTACCCCCTTTAACACCCCTTGTGTTGGCGCCAACTCTCTTTAGCCATAGGATCACCAACCACCTCCATTCTTCCATCGTAGCCCTCCATTTCAAGGGGCACCTTAACCCCCCATCCTACCCTATAAAAAGACCACTACCCACCACCATTCAAACCTTCCTTGGCTAGCAATTTCACTCTCATATTCCACCAAGAAGCCCACGTCCAAGAGAGAAGAAGAAGAAGAAGATTAAGGGGATATTCTGTCCCCTTGGTGCCTTCCCCTCTTCCCTTCTCTCTTGGGTCACGCCAGCCAAAGGAGAAGCCAGGCAAGGAAGATTTTGGAGGAGATCTTGAAGGTGGTCACACCACCTTGGTGGAGTTTTTGAGGGTGGTGCACGCCCACCCCTTTGGAGAGAGCATTAAAGGTGGTAGCTTCCACCTTGGAGGAGCTCTCAAGGAAGGAGAAGAAGGAAGCCCTCTTTTCAAGCCAAGGAGCAGCTAGGCTTGGAGCAAGAAGACAACCTTCTTCACCATTGTTACAAGAGGATTTGTGTTTCTTTTCTTGCTTTTAGATTGTTTAATTCTAGTAGAAGCATTCCTCTACTTGTCCTTGAAAAGAACACTCATTCTACTCAATCAAAATTGCCTTCTTTTAGTTTTTTTTTTTAATGCAGTTGTTTGTTTGGGTTCTAGCACTTGTTTCACCTCTTCTTCCTAATTACGCTAGGCCTCCACTTGCCTAGAGTGAGCTTAGGAAGAAGATATTTCTATCTTTTAGATTTTAGTTAATCATTTGTAGGTGTTAGTTCTTTTCGCTACAATCTGCAGTTTGCCCTCGTATTTTCAAAATACAAAAAAAAATTACATATTGAAAAATATCAAAAAGAAAGTTGAGATCTATCTGTAAGAAAGAGGATTAATTTTGCAATTTTTGCCTCCTTGGACGACCCTAGATACTCCCCTATCTAGGATATAAATTTAAAAGCGAAAGCGGATTTATGCGTTGCAACGACACTAAATTGCCTAATTAACAAACCGCGAAAAATCGCTATCAGGGTGTGGTTGAGGAATGGGGCTATTGATTGAATCTTCTAGTAAATGAGGATTCGAATCCTCCAAGTTAGCCCCAACCAAATTTAAATCTTCAATAATTGGGCTATCAAATGATTCGTTAGATTCCTCAAGCCCATTTGTCTCACTAAAATCATCTTCCTTATGCTCAAGTGAGACTTCACTAAGAGATTCTTCACCCTCAGAATCAAAGTATCCATGATCCTCATTTATATATGTCTCAAAATCGATTGTCATTTCTTGGTTCAAAGAGACATTTTTCCTCTCTCCTTGTCTCGAGAATCTCGGGTGAATCAATTAGTTCATCCTCAATGGGTTGCTCTAGCCCAACTTGGTCATCTCCAGTCTCAAAATATGTATCCCCCCAACAGGCGCTTGAGCGAGTTCAGACGTTGGCACTCCTGAAGGGGGTTTATCTTGAGAATCATCCCAAGATTTGACTAGGGCAATCACAAATTTCATCCTCAACCTCGACAATTTCCCAAGAAGAAACTCACTCAGGTCCCTATCCCTAATACTTTGGAGCAAATCCAATAAAGAACTATTAAGTTCATCAATCATTTTGATCATAGGCTTTAGTGCTTCAGTGCATGGTGTTGGCTGAGCTTCTAAAGATTGTATAGTGTTCCTCAAATTAGCCAACACCCTATCCTGGATCTGGTTCACTTGTACCAACTAGTTCGATTCAGGTTTGGGTGGGTTTGGGTTAAATCTAGGGGAGTCAAGATGTTGAGGTTCTCAAGTCCCTCCCTAAAAGTAGTCCGTTCTAGGTTGTTTAACGGATGGTGGTGACCTATATTCAGTGGAATACTGGGGAGGGTAGGTGTTATAATCATTATATCCTTCTTGATTGTAGATCGGGTTGATTTAGTGATCAAAGGATGAAGATCTCTAATCATTGTAGCTCCGGGAAAGATAATAATCATAGTCTTGTTGTCCAGGGTTAGGCCTTGGACACTGAGGTCAATATTCATATCCCCAATCAAAGTCATCCCGACTAGTGGATGGGTAATTACAAGTCAAGTCGGAATAGTAATCATCTTGGGGATAAGTGGTGGCAGGAGGATAGGATGGGAAATGCCTGTAAGAAGTGGAAGGATACATAGTAGAATAGGAGGGAAAACAGAAGAGAGAAAGGTGCACTGCAGTACAAGCAATCAACCTTGTCCTTAGGTGGGTTAGGCTAAAGACCTACAGACTCCTAGGACACGTCTTGAGATTATAAACGATTCGATCTACTTTTATCCAGTCAATCCAACCAGTTAGAAGGAGGGACTGGGGAGAAGGTTCTTCCTTTGGCTTGCGCCTCTGGTTCCTAGTGTACCCCTCAGCCACGGTCGTTTGATGCTACTTTCCTAGCTAGACATCAGATGGACCAGCAAAAGTAGATTAATCGAAAAAAAAATCTTAGTCTGAGCCCCGAAGAGCAAATCAATCCTTAAGGCCAATGTCTACTCAGTTTTAATTAGGCTTGGGATGATTGTGCTCTTGGAATGTGATGGGCCCGTTAGATGGGTTGTGCCCTTAATGATTAGTTAAAATGTGTGCGCATGCACAACTAGGGTTTGCAAACAAGGTTATTTGATAATGTGTCTTTTAGGGTTTAACCTTGTTCAGTAGCTTTTAGGGTTTAATCTTAGGTATATTCAATCAAGTTAGGAGAACACTCCAAGTTTTGCAAGCACTGGTGATGATATATTCCTTTAGAAATCAGAGAAAAAATGTGGAGTGCCTGGTTCAACCCTAAGAATCAACCCTATGTGGCAGGCTACTTGATGAATCGCTTTTAATTTGAGTGGTGCGGCCAAAACAAATGAATCAATTGGCCTATTTGCACCACAGATTAAGGCACACAATGTCTTCACTTAATCATATTTCTACTCACTTCTTTGTTTTGAGTTGAAGTGTACCGGGTCCACAGGTTAGATCCCGGTTAATTGGTAGAATCAAAGTGGAGTGGTGTGCCTTGAGTCGAGAGTTGTGGGTGTTAAGGTGTGTCTCTTTCAGAAAATCTCACAATCAGATAACACTTTTTTTATTTATGTGGATGGTGAGGTGAGTGGAGGTGGCAAACAAACAACCAAATCTATCCTAGGGTTTATAAAAAGCACCTAAGTTGATTTGGGTTTGAGTTATTAGGTTATGGAATGAAAACTAAGGTGGGGGTGGTGTGAGGGACACTTACAGAACCTTCATCCGTAATTTTCTCCGATCTAACCACTTTGGCCCACCTCAGAAGAGTACCTGCAATCTCAGTAAGATCAGAGAAAAGGTGAGACAAAAGTGTGTCGCGCAAAATAAAATTTATATTGAAACTCCAAGGGAGTCCCGGGTCGAACACAGGGAGGCGATGTTTACTTTAATTGAAAACCACGCTTCGATTTGTTTCTTTTTGGTATTTTAGGGTTTTATTTTTTTTTTGTATTTTTGTAAGAAGAAGACAAGCAGAATGAATCACCAAAGATATGGAACAAATATGATATATATATCACTTCAATGTCAATTACAATCAACTATGAAAGCATAAAAAGAGAGGGAGGTGAGAAGGAATCTCCCGAATCGGCTGTTTGGCGAGACGATGGCGCCTGACAGAAGCTCGAACGAAGGAGGTGAGGAGCGAGACAACGGAGGTGAGATGCAGGAGGACGTCGGGTAGAGGAAAACTTCGGCGTAGCTCCAGAATAGAGGCGAGAAGGAGAAGATGATCTGCTACCGGAATGGAGGTGGGAGGACGGCTCCAAGGCGACCTATGAATGGGGATGGGAAGATCGATGAATATTTGGTGAGGCAGAGATTCGCTACATTAATAGGAGCCTTGGGAGCTTGAGAGCAAGCTCTAACAAAGCGTTGGTAGGCTTGCTAGAGCTTTAGAGTAAGTGGGAGAAGAGTAGGTAGAGATGGCTTGGAAGGGAAGGGGTGTAGGTCCTTTTATAGTGGAGGAGAAGAGGCAAAAATAGGTATGGGATCATTAGTGACCTCCAGACCGTCGCTGGAAGTGTCGTTGTTGGCAGCTCATGCCCGCTCATGCCACAGCTGGCTTTGCTGGCACGCGAAGAATTAGCAATGGCTGTAAGCGTCGCTGTAGGTCCAACTCATGCATCACTGTAGGCTGGCGCCAACCGAGAACGCTGCCGCTGCGATGGCTCAAGCTCTGCACGCCGTGTTGCTCGCACCATGCTCATGTGCTGGCGCTGCGCTGTGCGCATGTGTGCCTCCACGTGCGCATGCGCACCCGTGCTGCTGTGCAGGTGCAGTGGCGCATGCATGCACATGGGTGACCTGGGCTACGCCACGTGGCACAATCTGGGTCGTCCATCTTCTTTTCGTTGTAGGGGCTGCTACAAAGGTCAGATTGAGTGGATTTTCATGCCGTTAGGCTATAATCGTCGACCCGAATCCATCTGCGTTATCAGATTTGTCATGTGAAGCTTATAATTATGTAACCTAGTTCCTTGGCCGTTGATCTTCCTCGGACTGCATATGGTACTACGGGACTTCGATCGAGGTGATTTTAGAGGCTTTGGACTCCGATCGTTATCTTGATCAGATCCGTATAGTTAGATCGTCAATCCAAGGCTCTGAAATAAATATCGTTCTCTCCTGACCATAGAAAGGACCTAATTAACCTAAAATATATACAACTACTCTAAATGCAGAATGATGCATGCTATGCAATATTTATAACATGAAATGCAAATCTAAGCCTAGGAATATGCATGAATAGGTATTTTAACCTAAATTGATGTGTTTATATCATCCATCACCATGGAACAAACGCACCCTGCCAACCAAGTGTGCAACGTGGCCCCAGCTTGCTCTAACATCGCTGCTCATCTTTGACGAAGTGGTGCGTAGTGACAGCATGCACCACACCCTTTCTTGCTCTTCTCTGACAAACACACCACCAACATCAGCCGCTCCATCCACCAAACAAAGAAAACCTCCCCCACCGTAGAGCATCTCCCACATGCCGCCACACTGACCATGTGCCACAACCCCCTTGCGCACCCTTACATGCTCGCCATCACGCCACCATCTTCACGCACGTGCAACACCACCACAACCACCATCACCCCTTAGCCAAATCCCCTCCCACCCCTTGTTCTTCCTCTTTTTCCAACCTCTCCCCCCTGCAACTTCTCCGAAGGAACCCGACACCCGCCGCCAAATGCTATCGCCGTCCACCCTCCTCCAACCGCCAAACTCAGTTCCAAGCTAACTCCGGCGATCTCAAGCACTGACGAGCCTCCTTGCCGATCGCAAGCACCTGTCGATGCCTTCATGGTTTGCTAGCAACCACCGCTAGCCGCCGACCTCTCCTCCTCTGTCCGGCCGCCG
The DNA here is from genome assembly GCA_037157565.1 of Thalassia testudinum. NCBI lineage: Eukaryota > Viridiplantae > Streptophyta > Magnoliopsida > Alismatales > Hydrocharitaceae > Thalassia > Thalassia testudinum. Next base: position 116,895,241 of record JAZHRO010000073.1, read on the forward strand.
CCGGCCACCTCCAGTCGTGCCGCTACCACCGTTGTGAGCATCTCCTCCTGCATGTCTCCTCCACCTAGAGTCGCAGCCGGCGAACCCCTCCACTCACGGCAACAAGTGGGGAACCATCCCCTATTTCGCTACAGTGAAGGCCTAATTAAAATTTACGACTCATACCATTGCAGCTTCTACTATTCACTTATTTATTAAATTAATATATTGCAGTAAATTTGCATGGACATCCCTCTCTTTAATCTGAATTACATATGATTGAGTTCTTCTTATGAATGACATAAAACATGGGATATTGGTTATAGTAAAAGGGTGCTATTGGGTAGGAGATTAATATAGACATTGTTTGCTATTACCAAGATCACTATTAGTGACAGAATCTTATATAGTGGTGATTTTGCATATGAACACCTATATTTTGATTAATCACATAGAATGATAACTTACGTTGAAAATGAATTGCTCGAATTAATATGCACATTTATTGAGATTCTCGAATACTGGATGCATCATTAACAATTTTTTTATAGGATGATTCTTCCTTGTGGAGATAACCTAACTATTTTCGCGGTTAGATTTTGAGTAATAAATATTTTTGAAAAGTGATTTACTACCACGCAACAAAATACAATGACGTGACATTTTATGTTAAAGTTTTCAACAAAAATGAAGATCGCTCTTTCAAATGGTGTTGTTGTCGGGGAGGAAATATTCTTATTAATTTTTTCAGGAAATTTATATTATTTTTATGCTATTTCTGAAGCTTTTTTGAATTGCTAACTTTGTTTCTGTTTGCGTGCAAAATTAAACGAATGCGATGGGAGTGCACGACGAAGGGGATATTTTTGGTGGACCTTGATGACACCTAGAGGGTAGCAACAGAAGCATGTGGGCCTTGATCCCACACGTGTGGAAGGAGGATCGGTGACCAGAGACATTTGTTTGCTTAGTTTAGATTTAGATTAGGCTAGATAGACATTAGATATTTAATTTCTGTCTTGTGGACCCTTGTTGGGCATTTTTGGGAATGTGTTCCCATTGGTTTTTATTTCTTATCTCTCTTATATGTGGGAGTGTCTTTTTGGGAGCGTGTTCCCATTTTATTTAGATTATAGGTTTATTTGAATTATTAGAATTGCATGTTAGTTAGTTAGTTATAATAGATTTGTTCACTTATTATTAAAAAAAAAAATTGAACTGCCTGCTAGAAGTGCATATCTATAGGACAGCCATCTAGGATTGAATAAGCAACATCTAGTTTACATTTCTGCATTGCAGACATCTTGCACGAAGAAAGCTGGAGTAAGGTACGTCTTCTCTTTAGTATCAAATACCTGTCATGCAACTACATTGGACTTAAATCTAAGACCACTAAAGTTTTTGAATCTAATTATTTCAGTGGTCACTTTAAAAATTGGGACTGCTAAGAGGTTTGACCTTAAAATCAGTGATTTTAAATTACGTGCAAAAGGATTTGATTGTGAGATTTTAAAATACAAAACACGAATGTGTGTTGCACACTTGAGACACTGTGCACATCACATATTAGGTCACTAAATAAATTTCTAGCTCTCCTCTTTTGCACCACAAGGAAAGTTAGTCGGAAATCAACAAGCCTATCCACCAAGTTACTTCGGTTCTTGTGCATGGGCTCGATTCGAGAATTCCATCCCTTGCGAGTAGGTTGTAAGCACCAACAAAGGTTGGTCTAGGAAGCGTAATTCTTGCAAAACTTATTTGGCCACCAACTGAACACTTAATTCTAAGACTTAGAATCTACTAAAAACATATCTCACTGTATTTACGTTTGTTTTGATAGTGGTAGAACTCTCTAGAAAGTTTCTATTTTTGTTCTGATTTCTTCTAAGTCCTAAGAGAGTTTAACCTGTTTGACCTAAAGAAATGGACTATCCTTACTTTTATCATTTTAACCAGGATCCCATGCCCTGAGTGTATCCATCCTTTAATGGGTACAATGACAATTCATGGGATCAATTATATTCCTATCTTGGGAGTACTGGCCCGATAGCTCCCACTTTTGAGTAGAGCCTAGGAATGGAATTTTCCAGTTTGCAAACACCCAACTCTCCCATCCTTCATGATTTTCCTTATCGAGGTTAGACTGATAACCCTAGGCAACCAGAGCCTGAGATTGACTATCCTCCCCAATCTGATAGTAGTAGTCTCTCATCTTTTATGATAGAAATGCAAAAACAATAAAAAGAAATGATGGAGTCTATGGGAGAGATGTTGAGGAATAGTCAACGACTAAATGAGGAAATTAGTCAACTTAGCTACCTTCCTACTATTGATTTTGATCCTTACTAGTACAACTGCGATCATCAAAATAATTTTGAGGAAACTAATGATAATAGGGATCCCATTTTGAGTAGCTATCACTCAGACTCTCCCCATGAGACATGGCCACTAGAGGAGAAGGACCCTAGTGATTATCCACCCGAGCTATATTGGAGTCAAAAGGAGGGGAAGATGGTACCATCTGAGGACCTTGACTCGGTTGACAGTATTTTTCTTACCCCTGATGACCCAAGTCAAGGTCGTGCTAGTGATGTAAACACGTTTACACTACTTAAGATGTCTATTTATGTATGTTCTTAAGCATAGGATTGAATTGCATGCTATAAATATTGCATAACGTGCATCATCTTGCAATTAGAGTAGTTTGAATAAAATGGAGGTTAATTGTCTCCTTTTATGTGCTTGGATAGGGCAAACTTTTTATCAGGGCCTCGGATCGAAGATCCAACTGTACAGATGTGATCAGGGCGACGATTGGAGTTCAACGACTCCAAGATTGCCCTAATTAGACATCTGTAGCATCAGATAGTGACCAGGGAACCCTAGAAGATCAAGGGCCAAGATGGTGTGAATTCTCACTTCAAACGACAAATCCGACCGCACGAATGGATTTGGATTGACGATCGCAGCCAACGGCATGAAAATCGACTTAATCCGACAACCGTGGCACCATCTACATCATCCAGAAGATGGACGGCCAAGATGGTGCCATGTGGTGCCATCTCAGCCGTCCAACCGGCCCTCAAGACTGCCACTGCCTCTACAAAGAAGATCCAGTGCGCGATCTGGGTCGTTGGATCTTGATCCAACGGCTGTGGATGCACGCGCTTGATTTCATCCGCGTGACTATTTGGATGGTGTAGCGCAGCGGTTCAGCGCCTTATCGCGAGGCGATGGCGTAGGATCGATTCGCAGCGAGCAGGCGAGGGGCACGGGCGATAGGGCACGGGCGAGCGTTGGAAAGCGATTGAACAGTCGTGCACGCCCGATAATGCCCACATACTATTTCACGTGCGGCGGTATCGCACGCGATCGGGCGCATGCTGAGGAGGCTGGCGTAGCGTGATCTAAGCCGTTCGATCTCGCGATCGGACAGCTAAGAATGGCCGGACATGCACGTACGTTGCGCGCGTGGGCAAGCAAGCGGGCGCGCGCGCACCGCCCACTACTCCCACGTTAAAGCCTTTACCGATGGTTTTATCTGTCACTAAAGGTCCTGAATTAATGTTTTAAGAGTTGTAATGACCAAATTGCCCCCACTCCTTGCAACTATAAAAGGAGACCCCCTCCACACGAAATTCTCATCCCTTCTCTTCTCTCCCTCTCCAAAGCTCAAGAGAAGCTTGTCCCACACCCGGGATGCTTCTCGCGAGATAAAGTCAATTTTTCATCCCCTTTCGGAAGCGGATCCTGTGATGATGACAACGTGCTGCCCCGTTCCTGTTCTTCTGCTTCGTCCTCCTTTGTCTTGCTTCGTCCTCCTTCGTCCAGGCATCATCCTGTCCAGCTCATCCTCCAAGCGACCATCGAGGAGGATATTTCTCTCCCCATTCTTTTACTGCTTTCTAGAGTAGTTCTGCTCGTTCTCCAAGCGACCGTCGAGGAGGATAATTCTCTCCCCATTCTTTTTACTGCTTTCTAGAATAGATTTACTGCTTTCTAGAGTAGATTTACTGCTTTCTAGTGTAATCATTTTCCTGCTTTCTAGTGTAATGAACAATTGTTCTAATTATGAAAATCTATGTTTATTCTACATCTCATTTTGGTTTTGTTTGTAATATTCTTTCTCTCTCTTATTCTCTCTCTCTTTTCTATTTATTGTAAATAGTTAGATAGTTCTAAACAATTAATTTACTTCGTGACAAATAAAAATCAAACGTAAATTTTTTTTAAATCAAACGTCCGCCTCCCTGTGTTCAACCTGGGATTTTCACTCCGGTATAAATTTTATTTATTGAACACGAGTTCTTCGCTTTCATACTACGACGACAGGTTTTCAAAATCAAACACGTTAGCGTAGCAACTCGTTCATTCAACATTTTGGCACCGTTGCCGAGGAGGCGACGCTCTTTGATTTTTTTTTCTTTGCGTTTTCTAACTTACAAATCATTTACCTCACTTCTCTCCTTTCTTATTGTGATTGCAGGTACTCTTTCGAGATGAGCAAACATGATAGATTGGAGTAAAGTACTGTGGAAGGTTTTGTAAGTTATCCCCCACCTCCCACTCATTAGATTTCATTCCACAACATAATAACACAAACATCAATCAACCTAGGAGTTCTTATAAAATCTAAGGTAAGATTGTTTGTTGTTTGACACCCATACCCGCACCAACCCCCACATTGAAAAAAAAAGAAAAATAAAAAAAATCTCACAGAGGTACACAACCTCATCTGATTTTCAATCTCAACCGGTAAACCAGCCTTTGGAGCCGGTACACATATCCAAACACATAATTGAGTAGAAATCAGATTAGTTAATCACTTGTATGCCTAATTAAGTGGTGCAACAGGCCAATTGTTTGAGTTGATTAGGCCGCACCACTTCAATTAAAATCAACTCATCAAGTAGCTGTTGATTAGGTTCAACTCTAGGGATTTACCAAGCACTCCACATTCTTTTAAGTTTTAAAGGAAAACATCTTCACCTGTGCTTTCAAAACCTGGTGTGCCAACAAAACTTGTTTTAAAACACCTAAAGTTGAATCCTAAAAGCTACTAAGCAAGATTTGAACTCTAAAATTCACCACATCAAAAATAATCTTGCTTGAAAATCATTGGTTGTGCACGCACACACAAATCAATCAATCATTAAGGGCACAACCCATGTAAAGGGCCGATCACATTCCAAAGCACATTCAAACCTAGCCCTAAATAAAATAGAGTAGACGTTGGCCTTAAGGATTCGACTCGCTCTTCAGAGCCAAGATTATTTTCGATTAGTCTGTTTCTACTGTTCAATCTGATGTCTAGCTAGGGGAGTAGAATCAAATGATCGTGGCTGGGGAGTACACTAGGAACCAGAGGCGCAAGCCAAAGGAAGAACCTTCTCCCCAGTCCCTCGTTCTAGCTGGTTGGATTGAACAGACAGAAGCAGATCAAATCATTCCTTTATCTCAAGATAGGTTTTGGGAGTCTGTAGGTCTTTAGGCTAGCCCACTTAAGGACAGGTTTGATTGTTTGTATTGCAGGGTGCCTTTCTTCCTCCCGTGTCTCATGAATCCTTCCACATATTACATGCATTCTCGCTCTTTCCCTCCTGTTTTGAATTATCCTCAACATGACGATTATCCCGACTTGTACTGTAATCAACCATCAGTTAGTTGGGATAACTCGGATTGGGGATACAGTTCCAGACCTCCGTGTTTAGGGTCTAACCCTGAACACTTTGATTGTGATTTCTATCCTTCTCAGAGCCACATTGATTATAGATCATCATCCTTTTATGAACAACCTAATACGATCTACAATCAAGAAGGATACACTGATCCTTACCCATCCTCTGATTACACTGCCTTTAGGTCATCACCACCTTTTGAACAATCTGAAATGACCTATTATCAAGAAGGGTATAACGAATCTCAATTCGTTAATTCCCTTGCTTTGACCCCAAACCTGCCCAACCCTGAACCAACTCATTTGGTTTAGGGTAACTAGGCTCAAGATAAGGTTCTGGCTAACTTGAGGAATACCATACAAACTTTAGAAGTTCACCCAACACCTTGCATTGAAAAATTGGAGCCCCTGATTCAGCTGATTGATGATTTGAATATGTGTTTGTTGGATTGGCTCCAGGATGTTAAGGATAAGAACCCGGGTGAGTTTCTACTTGGGAAATTAGTGAAATTGAGGATGAGATTTGTGGTTGCTTTCATTCAATCGTGGGATGATTCCCAGGATGAACCCTCTTCAGAGAGCCAATTTCAGAACCCGCTCAGGCACCTGTTGGGGGCGACATGTGTTACGAGGCTGACCAGATTGAATTAGGGCAACTAATTAAGGAAGATCTGATTTCTTCACCTGAGATCCTTGAGCTAGGGTACGAGGAAACGTATGTCTCCTTGGAACAGAAAGTGATAGATGATTTTGGGACATACATTGATATGGATCTTGATTTCTTTGATGGTGAAGATTCAAGTTGCGAAGTCTCACGTGAGTTTACAGAACACGATTTCTGTGAGACGATTGGGCATGAGGAATCTGATAGATCATTTGATAGCCCAAGAACTAAGGAAACTGATCTTATTAGGGCACACATTACGGATCCAGAGTTGCATTTTCTGGAGGACTCAATTCAATGCCCTAATTGTCAGTTACACCCCGTTGAGCTTATTGATGATTCTATTTCTGAGATAATTAGACCGAAGTCAATTCTGATTCAGCCACATCATTTAGACTTGGAGATTTTAGATGGGGTGATTAATATGCAAGAGGTCCTGGAATTTAACATTCTGATTGAGGAGGATCGGAGTTGGGAAGTTCTGATTTGGGAAGCTAACTTTGGAGGAAATAGAAGATTAAGTCCAACGGTTCTAATTCATCTGAAACCATCAAACCAGGACCCTTACACCATCTGTTCTGAGGATGTCCAACCTAAGCATACATTCAATGATTATCCTTTTGAGCTTTAATTCTCTGTAACCCGAATTTTTGGTCTTGGGTTGCATCCTCATAAATCGCAGGCCCGATCCCGCTTACATACTGATTTTAGGTTTTGGGTAATTTTTATCTAGAACCTAAGATATTCTCGATTATGGGGTATGGGTCTGCACCACAATCTGGTCCACATCTGTGGACATTTACTGATAGGTCAGAAGTTTCTTATGTTTATTCCGATTCTGACCTACACCTGTGAATTTGTTATTTCTCTTCTTTGTATAGTGTGCCTAACTGAAGCCACTAAATTCAGCACATATACAGTTCTTTTTAGTTTCTATCTCGGAGCAGACCTGACATTCATGCAATTCAGGTGCTTTTTACGCTATTCCACTCTGTTTTATGTCTTTTTAATACAATGAGGACATTGCATTAGATAGGCATGGGGGGTGGATATTCATCTCTGAATTTATTCGTCAGCTCCGTAGATTTATTTTATTTTCTTTTATTATTAAAAAAAAAAGTGGAATTAGGAAGAACTTGGGTTTAAGAAAATTTTCAACCTTAGGAAATACTACATTATGATTTGAACACAAAGACCTTTCAGGTCTTTAGACTTAATCAGCCCGTGTATCCACTAAAATGTGGATTTGTTTTTTGAGTCCTCGCTAACTTAAATTCTATTTTAATTGGAGTAAATAAGTTTGGGTGATAAGTACACGACTTATCAACCCACCTTCTAATTTGAGGGAATTTTGAGTCTTAAGCATCTACACACTATCTTGTCACTGACTCGTTGTTCGACGATTCTAACAAAAATTGGGTAGCTAATGAACCTTCTAGGGTGATATGGCTGGCAAGTTATTGTGGGTAACAGCCCATAGGTAGGTTGTCTAGAGCCCAGTCACTGGACCTTTCTCTTTTTGCTGCCTTTAGGTAAATCTTAGACCAGGGAAGCCACCTACTTAAAAAAGAAAAAAAAAAAGAAAATCAAAAAGAAAAGGAGAAAAGAAAAAAAGAAATAAGCCACACTTCGCCTCACGAGTATGGCTGGCAAGTTATCAATGGTAACAGCTCACCGACCGGTTGTCCAGAACCCAGCTCAGTAAATGCACTGAAAATTCCCAAAACACTTAGGAAGAAGCAGAGAAGTAGAATAAACTGGGGAGATATACACTGGATTCACCCTTGTGTTGACCCCGTAAGAAAATAAAAGTAAGGAGAAAGCTACCGGTTGTAAAGACACACCTTTAGGCAGAATTCTTTTTGAGGTCACCTAGAGGCGTAGAAATCCGAAGTCCATTTTAATTGCCTGTCAATGAGTCTATCACATTCACAATAAGATTCTTAAAACTTAGGATTCTCATCAAATCTTGGGTGAGTTGAATGGCCGTAGAAAGCCACTCTTAAACCTTAAAACTTGAAAATCCAAAAAGAAATTAGAAAAGAGGAAAAAGAGAAAAAGAAAATTTTCTTTGAATAAGGCGAGGGCTTGAGGCGGTCTGCATTTTGGCAGATACTCGAGCATTGTTGTGTCTTTGAAAGTTCAGATCCTAGGTAGACATTTTCTTAATGATTGAAAATAACTCATGCCCAAATAATCCAACCAGATTCTTTTATAAATAGCATATAGTTTCTGCTAGGGACTAGCAAAAAATAGGCATGGGGGTATGATGTAAACACGTTTACACTACTTAAGATGTCTATTTATGCATGTTCTTAAGCATAGGATTGCATTGCATGCTATAAATATTGCATAATATGCATCATCTTGCATTTAGAGTAGTTTGAATAAAATGAAGGTTAATTGTCTCCTTTTATGTGCTTGGACAGGACAAACTTTTTATCGGGGCCTCGGATTAAGGATCCAACCGTACAGATATGATCAGGGCGACGATTGGAGTTCAACAACTCCAAGATCGCCCTAATCAGCCATCTGTAGGATCAGATAGAGATTGGGGAACCCTAGAAGATCAAGGGCCATGATGGTGTGAATCCACACTTCAAACGACAAATTCGACTGCACAGATGGATTTAGATCGACGATCGCAGCATAACGGCGTGAAAATCGACTCAATCCGATAACCGTGGCACCATCTACATCATCCAGAAGAAGGACGGCCAAGATGGCACCACGTGGCACCATCTCAACTGTCCAACCGGCCCTCAAGACCACCGCTGCCTCACCAAAGAAGATCCAGCGTGCGATCTGGGCCATTGGATCTTGATCCAATGGCTGTGAATGCACGCTCTTGATTTCATCTACATGATTATTTAGACGGCGTAGCGCAGCGGTTCAGCGCCTTATCGCGAGGCGCTGGCACAGGATCGATTTGCAGCGAGCAGGCGAGGGGTGTGGGCGATCAGGTGCGGGTGAGCGTCGGATCACGATCGAATAGTCGCGCGGGCCTGATAGTGCCCACGCGCTATTTCACGCTCGGCGGTAATGCGGCATCACACGCGATCAGGCACGCGTTGAGGAGGCAGGAGTAGCGCAATCTAAGCCTTCTGATCTCGCGATTGGATGGCTGAGAATGCGTTGCACGTGCAGGCACGCATGCATCGCCCACTACATCCACGTTCAGACCTTTAGCGACGGTTTTATCCATCACTAAAGGTCCTGAATTAATGTTTTAAGAGTTGTAATGACCAAATTGCCCCCACTCCTTGCAACTATAAAAGGAGACCCCCTCCACACGAAATTCTCATCCCTTCCTTCTCTTCTCTCCCTCTCTAAAGCTCAAGAGAAGCTTGTCCCACACCCGGGATGCTTCTCATGAGATAAAGTCAATTTTTCATCCCCTTTCGGAAGCGGATCCCGCGACGACGTGCTGCCCCATTCCCGTTCTTCTACTTCGTCCTCCTTCGTCCTGCTTTGTCCTCCTTTGTCCAGGCGTCGTCCCATCTAGCTTGTCCTCCAAGCGACCGTCGAGGAGGATATTTCTCTCCCCATTCTTTTACTACTTTCTAGAGTAGTTCGGCTCATCCTCCAAGAGACCATTGAGGAGGATAATTCTCTCCCCATTCTTTTTACTGCTTTCTAGAATAGATTTACTGCTTTCTAAAGTAGATTTACTGCTTTCTAGTGTAATGAACAATCGTTCTGATTATGAAATGCTATGTTTATTCTACATCTTATTTTGGTTTTTGTTTGTAATATTCTTTCTCTCTCTTATTCTCTCTCTCTTTTCTATTTATTATAAATAGTTAGATAGTTCTAAACAATTAATTTACTTCGTGACAAATAAAAATCAAACGCGAATTTTTCTTAAATCAAACATCCGCCTCCCTATGTTCGACCTGGGATTTTCATTCCGGTATAAATTTTATTTGTTGAACACGAGTTCTTTGCTTTCATACTACGGCGACAGGTTTTCAAAACCAAACACGTTAGTGTAGCAACTCGCTCGTTCAATAGCCAGTCATATCACTTCCCCGATTGATCATGTGGTGGAAACCCATTCTACTCTTAGTGAGCCTAATCCTGATCCTCCACCTACGGAGCCAACACCTCCTATGCAACATCCTGAGGATTTACATATACATAATGTAGGTAACCCTAAGGGAATGGAGGATGAATTGGATCACTTTTGGTCTTAGGGATACAAATAGTTTATTCTAGAGAAGGATGATGACCCAATGGAGGAACACTGGCTTAGAGTTTGGAGTGAATCACAGGGGGATTATGTATTATTTGAGGACTTACCCCCTAATGATATAAATAATATGGTGAAATTCGGATTCCTCCCTTCTTTTGATTTTGAGAGTCATCCTCTGCAAAACCAGGAGTTGATATTGAAAGAGGACGAACATAATAGTGAGAAACCTAGGAGAGACTCTTGGACAATAAACATCAATTGAGGATTTATGTCCTGAGAAGAACAAAGAATTGAGTGATATAGGCTTACTCCAAAACATTAAGACTGATCCTCTTTCAAAAATAATTGAGGATTCGGATCCAACTCCTCTCTTTACTAGTGAATCACATATACACCCTGACAAAAACTCAAGTGAACCAAAAGAATCCAGTGATGAAATTAATGAAAAAGATTCTGTTGCTTCCATCGTGCCATCAAAGGAATTTGATTTAGAGTCCACTATTGATTCACATATACTGGAAGGTGAAAATATGATTTTGATCATTAACGATAGGCAGGGTGATGTGAATTTTTCTACAACTGTTAGGGAGAATAATACAGAATCTAAATTGTTGGATTTGACACATAGTAAGCCCTCCTTAGACTTAACCATTACCGCCCAACACCACAAACAACCCTTACACTCCCTAACCAATCCTTGGCTCAGGTCTCTGCTCATATACATTCTTTCTGGGGAGAATATCAGGCCAGTACATCCTCAGGTAGAATGGCGAGTGTCGATTGATGCTTGTACTTTTTTAGTCTCACCATTCAAGGGTTTAAAACAATTATGTTTATATCTTTTAAAACCCTTCCTGCTTTGGAGGACCCTTGTTATCTTCCACTTATTCCATTTTGGGAGGTCCTTTTCATGTTCCTTTTGTTATTCCTAAACCTCCCCAGGTAGCCTACAAGGTTCTCTGCTTTCATGTCTTTTGGCGAGCATTTGTGATAACATTGCATCATCAGTTTGCCAACATTCGTGGCTACCTGTTTTCTAGGCCCATGCTGTTACATGTATTTTTAGGGCCTACCACTTTCTATCTGGAACCAGATTTACAAGTTCTCTATAAGTTTGGCTGTTGACAGAAAATGCAGCACTTGTTGGGAGGCAACCCAACATCCAGAGTAATGCCTTCTTTAGGTGATTTCCTCTCTTTCTCCTCCTATTTTAATTTTACAATGAGGATATTGTAGTATTTAGGCATGGGGGATGCATTTTGCATTTTTAGGCAGTATTCATGCATTTAGGTTAGTTGCATTAAAAAAAATCTTGAGCTGAATTGGTTAGTCCCTAGCAGAAAATTTTTATCAAGGAGGTGTCATTGAAGACTTTCTTCTTAAATTGTTTCTTAAGTTTAGAATCCAGTACATTTACTTTAGTTGCACATAAATCGGGTAATGGATCTTTGTAGAAAATCAATAAGCATTTTTAGTAGCTGAATCCTTGGACAATTTGAAGGGAGTCAGGCATACTATCTTCTATTAAGATCCACCTAATATCTGTGAGAAGAAAGTAGAGAGACTACTTGTGCACTAAGTCTAGTGCAAGGACTCTTAAGTTCTGGATAATTAGATGAGGATACTTCAGAGTTAGGCATAGTTTTCGTTCTCTGTTCCTGCGTGCAAGCATTGTGTGAATTCCTGAGAGTCACTAAATATGGCAGATACACAGAGATTGAGTCTGAATAAAACTTGACTATGGTGGATGGTTACGACCGTCCTTCATAGAGTCCTTAGCTGAAGGAGGGTAGTAATGTTAAAGGTTAGAAATATGATTGACCTATCCATTCTTTTCCAGCGCCACGAGCAGGCACTTCCACTAAATAAGCCACACAATATCCTCTTGACCATCATCATTCCTAATAATGCCTCATAAATAAAAGTACGCATCATTTTGTGTTAGTAGTTGAAAGAAAAGAAAAGAGTGAGAGAGAGAAAAAAGGAAAATATTTATATTTAGAGAAAATATTAAAAAAAAAAGAGAAAAAGAAAAAGAAAAGAGTCTGAGTTTGGAGTTTCATCTATTGGTGCTAGAGCACCACAATCGTTTATTTTGATGATAACAAAACACATATGATAGGAGGGCGATTCTCGCGCGTGTTTTGAAAATAGAGATCTCATCATAGTATAGTGTGTGAAAATGCTCGTCAAAAATAATTTATAAAATAACGAGACTTGAGTCACAATCGTTCATCTCTGGAAGGCATTTAGAAAATGCAGATTTGAATTCGATCTAGCTCGCTCTACTTATTCAGAAATGCATGCCAATTTACAATAATTCGTATTGATGCATGACATGCTTAGTTGCAAGAGAATACAAATTTTGCACATGCAACTTTAATCACAAGGAAATATGGCAATAAGCTCATGGTGATTTTCACACATAGACATAAAGATACATAAAAGATGATTTCATTAATTGCATTATGGTGGCTACAGAGTAAAGCTCACGGAAAGCTTTTATAGAAAAACTTGAAAGAAATAAACTAGCTAACAGAAAACGACTGCATACATGAATCTATGGGGGGGATTATGCATCATTGGGGGAGAATATGGAGCTACACTACTAAGCAATAATAACGCATTAACCTACGAAGAACTACACTACTGATGAGAGCCTCATCATGAGCCATAACTAGCTCATTTTGACCCAATAAAGAAGATAAAAGCTCCTACATAACCTAGAAGAAGGCCTAACTGAAGGAACAAGTGCCTTGAGAAGAAAACATGAAATAAAGGTTAAAACTGCAATTTTACCATTACAGTACGTAAACAGGATTTCTCAGAGGCAAAACATAGGTCAAATGGTATAAATGAGATAAAAAGAGGGTTGAGTCAATCAGAAATGGGTTCATGTGCAATCTAAGAACTAAATGACACTTGGTAACCCTAAAATAGACCTGCTTAAATTAACAAGGTTCCGGTCAGAACAAAAAGCAAGTAAACCCTCTAAAAATCATGAAAAAATATCTTCTAGGGTTTAGAACACTTAATTTGGCCTTTGGAACCTAGTTTGACCTAGATTAGGGTCCTAGCTCTTCAATTAACCTAATTTGGGTTTTTACGCAAAATGTCCAGTCAAACGAGGTCAAACCTAAAATCCAACTTCACCATTGGATTCCTTAGGTCCAAATTAGGTTTATACCAAAATTTGGACCTAAGGAGAGGTCATCTTGACCTACTTTGCAATTTAGTACACCCAAATCACAAATTGGTCCGAATACCTTTGCAGAGAGCCCCCTAGGTTCCTCGCCTCCTTTGCAAACCGGTCCTGCCGCCATTGCTAGGGCAGAACCGAGCTTCGGTGAGGTTCAGAGAGGGATTGCTCTCTAATCCCTCAGAGATTCCCTCCCAGAAATGGAAGGAGGATTCTCTGAGGAATTCCCTTCCTTATAAAGCCAATTACAATCGCTGGTGTGAACCCAATCTCTCGTACGAACGCACGAGAGATTTGGGCATCCACCTTCCTTCCAACTCCGGCGAGCCGGCAGACCTAATTGCGCGCTCTCCACGCGCTGATAGGAGCGGCCAGCACCTATAAAACACCCCCCAGACCCTGCCACAGGACGGGAGCTTGATTTGGCCGAGTGTCCACCCCCAATTTGTCTCCTCCTGCCCGGCCGAAAGTCTCAGCAAGCTCCAGCGAGCCCCCCTCCCCTCCCTCTTTGCTCTGCCACAAAACCAGCGGCAGAGTTAGCTTCCTGACTTCCCTCCGCGTCGCGCAGTACCCGCGCACGCCGCTTCAGCCCTGTCGTCGCCGCCGTTCTCCCCCACTGGGCGTCATCTTCTCCGGCGACAGCAGGTACTGCTGTCCGCCTTCCATCCCCTTTCGTCCTTACAATTAGGTTAGAACTCCTCTCCATCCTCTCCTCTCTCTTTTCCCCCTGTTATCTCATCTGATTACCCCTCGACCGACGCTGACCACCCTCATCTTCCACATCACCGACCGACCTCCGGCGAGCCGCTTCCACCATTCCAGCCCCCCACATGGCTCGCCAACCACCTCGAGAGCTCTGCCTCACCACCAGGAACTCGCTCCACCCTACAACTGCCACTCCAGACCTCCATAATCACCCCCCGAACAACCCACCATCTCCGGCCACAGGTTGACCTAGGCACGCACGCCTAGGCCGACCTACGGCCTGCAGCATCGTCCACCGCCTTCGCCGTGCCACGGCGAAGCTCTCTAGCTGATCTGATTGGGCCGAGAGGCTCATTTTGTGCATGACAGTGTTTGAGCTCCTGCTGCCATGGACGACCTCTGATGAAGCTCCAACGAAGCTCCAGGCATCAGGCTTCCCAGGCTGTAGATGCAGGAGACTCACGCGAGTGTCGCGAGGTGAGTGAGCCCAGCACGGAGCGCCAGCAGAGCCATCCGCTTGGGCAATTGCATACGAGAGTCTGCGGGCGCGCGTGAAATCAGGGCGGAACCTTTAGTCCCACATCGTGGGATTGCAACACTCAGGTACGCTAAAAATTGTATTTGTGCATTAAGCTGGTTGCCTCCGTAAGCACAGGGGTGAGGTCCCTCACTGACCCCACACCCGCCTCGTCTGTGTCTTGACCATGCGGATCTGGCATATCCGACTCGACCTAAGCTAACGCACTCCTCGCGCATCACACCACCTGCGGGTGCGCCTAGTCCCGAGTACGATCCGACCCGATTATGGCTGTGGCTCTGGGAGAGCGTCCATGAGTGAACTGCTTAAGAGAGAGACGCGCGGGTAGAGGGAGAAGGGTTAGGTTTTTTTCCTGTGCAGGCAGGCTGAACGCAGGAGAAGAAGGACTTGGCCGCTACAGAAGAAGAAGAAAGAAAGAAGCTTTCACAGGAGAAGAAGGAAAGTAGAAGAAGAAGGCTTCGCAAGACAAGAAAGAAGCAAACGAAGAAGAAAATGAGAGACTGCAGAAGAAGAAGAAAAGGAGAAATACTTTTAAGACGTCTGATATTGTGATCAGACGTCCAATTTCATATTTTTGTCCTAATTACTTTTAATTGCATACATTCACATTTGAATTGATATTCTGAGTAAATTAGAGTGTTCAATTACATTTTGACTAGTAGTAAATTCCATTTGCTCCCTGTGATCGACCTCGGATACTCCGGTCTTTGAGTAATAAAATTCTTTATATTTGTTTAGACGTTTTGTCGGTTATACTACAACGTGACATCCTTTAAACCCGCACAAAACGTCGACAACAACTACTTATCTAGCTAATAGAATGAAGGGCATTCGGAGGTAGCTCCGATGGCCTTTGACTTGGTTGAGAGGAGAAAGAGGGGTGACCAATGGTGCTTAGGCTAGCCCTTGGAGAGAGGTTGGAGGTGATCTAGGCCTGGCATGTAGGTGATGGAGATGCCATGGTGTGCTCGTGGAGATGGAGGTGGAGTAATGGAGGTGGAATGAGGCTAAAACTAGATGGAAGGGTATATGGGTGCAAATGGCCACCCAACGGTCCTTTAAGTAGACCCAAGGGAGCCTCTCTAGAGAAGTGTGGAACTCTCTAGAGAGGCCTATGGTGGAAGCTCATGGAAGAGTGAAAGAGAGGATGGATGGGTGGTTTTTAGATCCACATTTGTTGGATCTAAAAATTGAATGCATCTTGGTTGCTATTTTTAGCAACCAAGGCAACAACACATGCTAGAGAGTTCTAGAGATCTCTAGGATAGGTATTTTTGTGTAGATGGTGTGTTTGGGTGTGTGTGGACCGAAACCTAGGTGGCTAGATTGATTAGGTTAGGTTCTAGTGGGTTTAGGTCAAGGTAGGTCTCAAATTAGTGTTGTAAACCCTAATTCATTAAGGTAAAATGCAATTAAACTTGATACAAGTTTAATTGGATTTCTGAAACCATAATTAAGAGTAAAACAACTCAATTAAGTTAGGTCTAGGTCAATTGAACTCTCACTGAGTCCAATTGGACAGCGTTTGCTGAGATCAGGGCTCAATTGGACTCAATGAGTCCAATTGAATAGGCTGATGGAATTGACTAAGATCCAAGTCAATTAGGTTTAGTGAGAACCTAATTAGGTCCTTATGGTGATGTACTAGGGTTAGGGTACCTTAATTTAGGTTCCTATGGGGTTGGAATTAGGTTTAAGGACCTAGGAATTCAAGATCCAAGCTTGAATTAAAAAATAAGAACTAGAGAGCAGTTCTAGACGTCTGACAATAGTGTCAGACATCTTAAAATGAAAAGTTAGATGTCCAAACTTATTTTTTGGATGTCCAAACAGAGGCAGGGAAGAGTTAAGGTTCTGTCTGCAGAAATGGGACGTCCAGACCAAGTGTCTGGACGTCTTAAAATGCTGTAGAAGTGGGTTTTAGGTGCGCGGGTTGTGGCTAAGGGTTCAGGACGTCCGATAACTCATTTGGACGTCCAGATAGAGGCTAGAAATAGGATTTTAGGGCTTCTTAGAGTATAGTGACCTAATATAATGTTGGTTAAGTGATGAGTCAATTTTTCGCTTTCGATTAAGTTTCACAAATGAAATAACGCGTCATTTGTAGTTCTATGTGGTAGAAAAATTGACTAATCAACAATTAATATAACCACTCAATTAGGAGTGGGTCGTGTCCATAGGGAGGCAATGATGCAATAAAATGTCTATTATTTCGTATTCGTTCAATCTAGTGAGAAATCCATAGTCAAATCTGACATGAAATGTGATGGAAAGAAGATGCACAATAACTCGAAAATGTAAGGGTAGATGTGTAATTTTTCCTTACTGAAATATTCAATAAATATGTGATGAATTTATGTAATTTCCAATTGACATGCATTAGAGAAAATTTGTGCACATCTTAATCCAAAACCAATGTCAAACACTGTTAATCACAAAAGCCACGCAATTGTAAGAAAGCTTGAGTATGAAGTTGCAATTTCACCATAATAAAATAATCATAAATCCAAATTCCTTTTCTTGCCAATGGCATGAAATGTAATTACTAATTAGAGCAAAAGCAGAGGATTTTACCTCTCTCCTCCTCGCGATCGGGAGAGAGGTTCAATCGAAGACAGACTCCCACAGGAGGTTGGCTGAAGTGAGGCTGTCGCGGTGGTGGTAGCGGTACCTCGAGAGGTGGTCGGAGCCGGCCTGCCAGAGGAGAAGGGTGGTGGCAGTGAAGAAGCTGCTGCTGCCACGTGTGCTGTAGGTGTGCAGCTACTGAGGTGTACGGAGGTGGGCACTGCAGGGAGTAGGTGCGAGCGTGGGTGCTAGGAACTGTGGTGTGCGGTGAAGATTGTAGTGGCACGGGGATGAGAGGTTTTGGAGAGGAAACAGAACATAAGAAATAAAAAGAAGATGGAAGAAGATATGGGAGTGCAGACGTCTGGGATCATTCCCAGACGTCTTAACTGGCATAGGGAGATAAAATTGCAGCGGCTGCAGTGGTGGATGTTGGTGATGATGGTGAGGGTGGTGCACGCTGAGGTGCTCACAGTAATTTAGACGAGCTCCAGATGGCGGTGTGGCCTGTCACACCACACACCCACGGTGATGGAGGCTCGTCACCACGGTTGAGGCTGGTGGTGGAACGGACGAGAGATCAACTCTCTACACAGTGGTGGGTCGGGGATGGTGGCCTGTCCCACATGGCAGCTCTCCCTCCTCCTTTTGTAGCCACAGCCTTCGTTTCAAATTCAAAATGGTGTAGCGTAAATGTAATGAGCAGGAGGAGGAGGCGGAGCCGAAGCCGGAGGAGTTACCTGTGCAAAGGAGAAAAAAATAAAGGAATAAAATATTATGGTTATTTATGCATAAGCCCTTAACTTCTATGTTAAATTAAAACAATGCATGCAATGCACCTAATTGGTTAACTAATTAAATGAATGCAATTCTAAGTTAATTCTAAATGCATTTAGTTATGAATGCAATGCATGAATTATGTAATTA
This sequence comes from Thalassia testudinum, assembly GCA_037157565.1. Classification (NCBI taxonomy): domain Eukaryota; kingdom Viridiplantae; phylum Streptophyta; class Magnoliopsida; order Alismatales; family Hydrocharitaceae; genus Thalassia; species Thalassia testudinum. The sequence continues at coordinate 116,913,690 of JAZHRO010000073.1, forward strand.
AATCAGAAATATGAATTAATCTATTTACATCCTAATGCATGCTAAATAAATGTTATAATTAACTTAATGACTAGGCACTTAAATACTTAAATAGCCACAAACATGGGCTAATCAAATACCCCCATGCCTAGTTTTTGCTAGTCCCTAGCAAATCCAAGCAAAACCTAGCACTCCAAGTAGACTAGCTAACCCAATCGGTCTTCCTTTAGAAACATATTAAGTTCAGACTTTAGACCTAAGGTTCCCAAGTAGTTGTTAAGTTACAGACTAGGTCGGCTAAAGACAAGTTACTGGCACAAGTTTCTATGATTTCTGACTCTATCCTAAGGTTTATTGATCCCTGAGATTAAAGCATCCGTGCATGTGCATTGGTTTGAGTTATTTGAGTTAAAGGAAAAAGGATTTTTTTTTATAATATATATATTTTTTGTTTGATTCCTCTAAGTCTAACCTCGGGTCAGCTATCAACACGGTCTGTGTCGGATTCATTGCCCCCATTACCATACCTCAAAGGGTGCCTGGGTTTCGATGATTCGAGATAGCACCACTCATAGCGACCCCAAGAACTCCTGGCAATTGACACTTCGAGATAGTATCGCCCATGGATTTCTAAAGCGAATTCAGGCCTGTGGCAATCAGCACTTTGAGATAGGGTCGCCATGGTACCTGAACCACATAATGTGCTTACATGTCCAAAGTAGGGTGGATATCCTAAGAGACAAGCGCCGAGGAGGTAATATGTTATCATCACATCCTCAAGGTGAGTATATACTCCACCTCTCCTGCGGTAGGAACTCTTCCAACCAAATCATGTTTTCAAGCCTCTCCTAAGTCAAAACTAAGAGAACCAAATCTCTTTTAAGAAAGGAATTAAGTTGATTACTTACTTACACCAGACCAGGTGTGTGAAATTTGGATGTTTGGGTTACAAGGACCCATAAACCAAAAGGTAGAACAAGATTCCAGGTACTACCCCACCTTTTAACTCAAACCCTAGCTTTCCTTCCTCAACCTCTTGAGGAATGGTCCGCAACTTAACTCCTACTTAGGTTTTCAAGTCCACAAAGGACCCTAAAGGTCTAAAGCTAGTAGCTCATTTAGCTTCTAAAGTTTGACCCTAGAACCAACTTAGTCTAACCTAGAGTTCTGATTTGCTTAAGAATGCAGGATCTAGCCAGTTAAGCTCAAAACTTTTTTTTTTAATTACTTTATTTTATTTTATTATTATTTTTTTTATGAATGCAAAATGTAGACATGCTATAAACAAAATGCCTCAGGTCCTCTCCCCCATGATTGGTTTAAACAATGTCCTCATTGAAAACAAAAATAGTTAAAGGAAGATATTACCTGAGGCGAATAATGGTAGGAGCTAAGGCTCCTCAAGAGTGACCTCGTCAACCAGATGGCCTTCCAAAGTAATGTATGGTTTTAACCGTTGACCGTTGACGATAAAGGGAGTTGCTGAAGAGGAATGGCTTTTAATCTCCACAGCTCCATGCAGAAACACTTTAGTGATTATGTAAGGCCCATCCCAATGAGATTTTAACTTCCTCGGAAAAAGCTTAAGTCTGCAATTGAAAAGCCAGACTTGTAGGTTGGGCTCAAAGGTCTTTCGAAGTATATACTTATCATGCAAGACCTTAGTTCTTTCTTTATAAGCTTGAGAGGTGTCATAAACATCATTCCTCAGCTCCTCAAGCTCACTTAATTCCAGAAGTTGTGCCTTACCCACCTTCTCTAAATCCATTTTAATAATTCAAATAGCCTAAAGTGCCTTATGTTCCAACTCAACAGGTAAATGGCACGCTTTCTCATACACAATCCGAAAGGGAGAAGTACCCAAAGGGGTCTCATAGGCCATTCGATATGCCCACAAAGCATCATCGAGCTTTTGGGACCAATCTTTCCTATCAGGTTTAACGGTCTTTTCAAAAATATTTTTTATCTCCCTATTCGACAGTTCAACCTGACCACTTGTCTGAGGATGGTAAGGGGTAGCAACCTTGTGAGTCACTCCCAGACTCCTGATTAGCCGATTAAAGTGGTGGTTTCGGAAATGAGGTCCCCCATCACTTATAATGGTCTTGGGACAGCCAAAATGAGATATGATATTGGCCTTCACAAATTTCAAAACCACAGAGTGGTCATTTGTGCATGTAGGAATGGCCTCTATCCATTTAGAGACATAATCAACTACCACCAAGATATATTCATAACCATGGGATGACGGGAAGGGACCCATAAAGTCAATTCCCCACACATCAAAAATTTCAACAGGTTGAATAGGATGTTGAGGCATTTCATTCCTCTTCCCAATCGTTCCAGTCCATTAACATCTAATACAGGCCTTAACAAAATTATGAGAATCCTTAAATAAGGAAGGTCACCAAAAACCAGACTGGAGAACCTTAAAAGTAGTTTTGTTAGCACCAAAGTGTCCTCCACAATGAAGTTCATGTCAAAAACTTAGCACACTTTGTTGTTCCTCTTCAAGTACACAACGTCTCAATACTTGGTCTTGTCCAATTCTAAATAATTCTAGCTCTTCCCAATGAAAATATCTTGCTTGGGAAATGAATCTCTTTCTTTTCTGCTCATCCCAAGAACCAGGAGTTTGTCCAGTGACCAAGTAATTTACGGTATCTGCATACCAAGGTAAAGTTGGTGTTACCACCATCAGAGTTTCATCGGGAAATGTCTCGCGAATGTCTCCAGAAAGAGAGTCATTAAGAGGAAGGCGAGATAGGTGGTCAGCCACAACATTTTCTACTTCTTTCTTTTCACGTATCTCCAAGTCAAATTCTTGAAGGAGTAGGATCCACCTAATTAGACGTGGCTTAGAATCTTTCTTAGCAATGAGATGTTTCACTGCCACATGATCAGTAAAAATAACCACCTTAGACCCAAGCAGATAAGACCTAAACTTCTCCAGAGCAAAAACTAAAGTAAGTAATTCTTTTTCAGTGATGATGTAGTTTTGCTGAGGTTCGGTTAAAGTCTTTCTTGCATAATGCAGCACATGAGGTCTTCCCTCATCACTTTGTCTAAGGATTTCTCCCACTGCATAATCTGAAGCATCACACATCAGCTCAAATGGGAGTGTCCAATCAGGAGCTTGGAGAATAGGCGCAGAGATCAAGGCCTCCTTCAGAGTTTGAAATGCCTCGACACACTTTGAATCAAAATTAAAGGAAGATTCCTTCGCCAACAAGTCACAAAGTGGCCTAGAAATTTTACTAAAATTTTTAATAAAGCGCCTATAAAAGCCAGCATGGCCCAGAAAGGATCTAATCTATTTGACATTCGTGGGCAATGGGAGTTTGGAAATAGAATCAATCTTGGCTTTATCTACCTCCAAACCTTGCTCGGATACAACATGCCCAAGTACAATTCCTTTCTGTACCATGAAGTGACATTTCTCCCAACTGAGGACTAAACTAGTCTCCTTACATCGCTTCAACACATTCTCCACGTGTAGGAGACACTGGTCGAAAGATGAGCCATAAATGGAGTAGTCATCCATAAACACTTCAACACATTCGTCAATCATGTCCGAAAAAATAGACATCATACACTGCTGGAAGGTTGCAGGGCATTACATAATCCAAACGGCATACGCCTGAATGCAAAATTACCGTAAGGACTCGTGAATGTCGTCTTCTCCTAGTCATCAGGAAAGACTGCCACCTGGTTGTACCCAGAATATCCATCGAGAAAGCAATAGTACTTATTCCCTACCAATTTGTCGAGAATTTGATCAATAAAAGGCAGAGGAAAGTGATCCTTCTGGGTAGCGGTGTTCAGCTTGCGGTAATCAATACAGACCCTCCATCCAGTTGAGGGTCTAGTGACAACTTGTTCACCTTGGTCGTTGAATTCCACAGTAAAGCCTGCCTTCTTTGGTACCACATGAATAGGACTTACCCATTTACTATCTGTAATGGGATATATGATCCCAGCATCCAACCACTTCAGGATTTCCTTTTTTACCACCTCCCTCATATTAGGGTTCAGACATCTCTGTATGTCCCTAAATGGCTTAATGGAATCATTAGTATAAATGTGGTGCATGCAGAGTGTAGAGTCTATACCCTTAATGTCAGTAATGCTCCAAGCAATAGCTTCCTTGTGCCTAGACAAGCATTCAATCAGGGTTCCCTCCTGTGCCTCAGATAGCACAGCCGAAATGATAACGGGGAGCGTATCATTGGTACCTAGGAAAACGTACTTGAGAGTGTCAGGGAGGGGTTTCAACTCAATGTTGGGGGCTTGTATGGTTGAGGGTTTCATAATAGATGTCCCCATCTCAGGTAGCAGATCTACCTTAGGCAGAAATGATGGGGGAAGAGACTCAGCAGAGACACCCAGCAATTCCTCAAGCTCTAGTATATCCCCTTCACATTCCTTCAAGAGATGGGAATGCTCATTTAGTATGACATGCTGAAGGGGGTCATCACATAACATTGCAGGGGTTGCCTCTTCAATCAGGTCATCTATCACCTCAACTTGAGAATAATCCTCAAGTCCGGCTTGTTTGTAAGCATCAAATACATTAAGTTGGATTTTCCTATTCCTAAAGCCCATTTTCAATGCCCCAGTATTGCAATTAATTGAAGCATGTGAAGTTGCAAGGAAGGGGTGGCCCAAAATGATGGAGGGTTTGGTTGGCTTGTTGGTAGGGTCAGTGTCCAAAACTAAGAAGTCAATGGGAAAGAAAAAATCCTCCACTCTTATGAGGACATCTTCCAAAATTCCCTGTGGTGTCTTAAATGATCGATTAGCAACTTGAAGAATTACAGGGCTAGGCTTCAGATTGCCTCCCCAAAGTTATTCATATACGTAGCTCCGAAGGATGTTCACCCCCGCAACCAGATCAAGTAGAGCCTCATCAATTTGTAAGTCATCAATAACTACTGAGATGTATGGGGCTCCTGGGTCCTTAAGTTTCGGGGGTATGCCATGTTGAACAATTGAGCTAACAGAATCAGGCAGGACAACTTTTGATTGGACCTGTTTTCTAGATTGCCACTTTTTCATGCATAGGTCCTTTAAGAAGCGGGCATAAGATGGAATCTACCTGATAGCTTCAAGTAAAGGCAGGTTAATCTGCACTTGCTTGAAAGTTTCCATGATCTCATTCGTCTTATCTTTGGCTCCAGATGAGCCAGCAGAAGTCTGCCCAGAGGTGGATAACAGCTCTGGAAAGGGCACTCTCGATCTCTGGGTGGAAGGGTTGTCATGTCGAGTAAGGGGTGGAACAGGGACAACTTCTTCCAGTGAGGTGATTTCAAGTGGAGAAGATTTGGTCAAGTCTTCTCCGGTGGGCTGAAAGTCGGGGTGGATGGTTTTTTAGGGGGTGAGACTATAGGAGCATCAGGTTTGGAAATTTCTTTCCCACTCCTCAGAATAGTCACTGCCTGAGCATGCTCCCTAAAGACAATCCCTTTTCCTTTAGGATTTTCCTCAGCAGCACTGGGGAGCTTCCCAGTTTCCCTCTGTCTAACGGCCTCAACAAGGTGTCCTATTTGTGATTTCATCTCATGTATAGCTTTGTCATGAGATTGGATGATGGCACTTTGACTTTCTTGCATAGTTTTCAACATCGCCTTCAATTCATCCATCTCAGAGGTCTTAGGTTGGGCAAAGGTCTGAGGTTGGTTCATTTGATGGTTTTGAAAGGATTGTGGTTTATAATTCCCTAAATTTGAGACATTTCCTTGTCTCCATGAAAAGTTTGGGTGGTTCCTCCATCCCTCATTATAAGTGTTGGAGAAAGGGTCATTACGAGGTCTAGGACGGAACCCTTGAGCAGCATTCAGATTCACTTGTACAAGCTCAGGGAATTGGGAGGCCAAGTGGCCATCCACAGTGGCGTGTGTATTACCTTGGCAAATTAAGCATTTGGAAGCTTGGGATGTGGAGGTGTTAGATACGAATGAACTCGGGTTCGACATAAGCCTTTCCATGTTTTGATTCAATAATTGAATCTGATAGGCTAAATTCTGGGTGTCCCTTGCCTCATTCGCCTCCAACTTTCTTTGCAAGAGAGTGGGCTTTCTATCCATGTAGGCAAAATTCAAGTGAATAGAATTCTCACTCAAAGTATCAAAAAGGTTCCAAGTTTCATCCTCAGTCTTAGATAGAAAGGTTCCTGCATAGGCACCATCCACAGTTTGCCTATGTAAATCATTAAGTCCGATGTAGAACCTTTCAACCAATTTCCATTTAGGCACCTAGTGATGTGGGCAAAGTCTCAACAAGTCGTTAAAGCGCTCCCATGCATCATGGAAAGCTTCCCCATCCTTTTGAACAAAACTCATAATTTCCCTCCTAAAGTGATTGGTTTTGCTCATAGGGAAGTACTTCTTCAAAAACTCCTTCTTCAGGGCATCCCAAGTGTTAATATTATCAAGGGTGTGATACCAATACTTGGCTTTGTCCTTAAGGGAGAAGGGAAAGAGGGTCCGCATTTGAGCATCATCAGTAATGCCCTGCAGCTTCACCGTGGAACAGACCTCGGTGAATTCCTTTATATGCCTGTAAGGGTCTTCCCTAGTAGTACCATAAAAGGAGGGCATCAAGGATATGGTATTATTTTTGATGTCATAAGGATTTCCCCCTCTAGGTCTACATAGTGCAGGGCCAGCTTGATTGGTTGGAATGAAATATTCCTTAAGGCTCCTTTGACCGGCCATTTCTACCCTTGGAAGGTTTCTTCTTAAGATTCTTTCAGGTTCATGAGCAAACACAAGTTGTCTCCTAAGAGAATGCCTACCAAGCATGCACTACAAAGACAATTCAAAAGGACTTGTTCGGTCTTTAAAAATTTAGGCTTTTGACTTTAGTTCAAATTGTAGGTGACAAAGCAGGTTGCCCAATCAATTACGTACCTATTGTCAACCTTTGAAATGCCTAGAAAGACCTAGTTGGAGCTTAGGTATTCTTCCCTAAATCTCAAATGGTAAAGTAAATCCAAAGACGGAAGATCGAGGGATGCAAGTAGGCCTAAGCCTTCCTTTGAAGCTATGCTTTTGTGGTGCTTCTCAACTACCCCCAAAAATCCGTGACAGCGTATCCCCCTCTTTGGATTTACATAACCTTTGATCTCAAGTTTCGAACACTTCAGAATCCAACGGTAGGAGGGCTCTTGTCCTCGTTGTTCTATGACTTAGGAGTATCTAAATGCGTGCCGTGGTGTAAGAGAAATAAGTGTGCATACACCGCAAAAAGATTTTTGAATTTTGAATCGCACACCACGTTTGACAATCAAGTCCTTGATTTTTAGATGTCCCTCCTTTAATTAGTCCTTTTTCAAGAATATATGTGACCACTTGTTAGATCGCTTCAAGACAAATTATGTGGTCTTCGAATTAAGTCCAAATGTAATGCGTGATCAAGAATAGGATGCTAAGTAAGAGAATGCGTACCTTGCTTCCAGTAATCAACGATGCGAGAATGCGCGCAATGTAGAGAAATAAATCTAGAGGCTACTCATACTAACCTAAATGGTTCGTCCTAAGGGCAGACAGCTTCTAGCAGGCAGCTCATTTTTTTTTTTTAACTACTTATGCACAAGCAAATAAAGGGTAAACAATCCACAAAATAAATTAAAAACCTAAATCTAAAGAAAAGGGAACAAGCTCCAAAAAATCAGCCCCAATTACTACAAGGGTGAGAAAACAGAAATAAAACTTATGAAATGGGAAATCTCCTATAGAGGCAGAATCCAGGTCTCCTTTGTCTTCCCCGCGTGTAAGCTTCGCTCAAGGTCGAAGTCTTCTCCCCGATGTGCCTGTCACCTCTCTCAAATTCCTCGTACAAATTCCTCGCACAGAAAAAATAATAAATGGTTAGATCACTATGCAATGAGAAATAATAAAAAATAAAATAAGGTGAAATTATTGCGTCTGTTGCCTCCCCGGCAACGGCGCCATTCAATGAGTCAATTTTCTGCTTTCGATTAAGTTTCACAAATGAAATAACACGTCGTTTGTAGTTCTGTGGTGGAAAAATTGACTAATCAACAATTAATATAACCACTCAATTAGGAGCAGGTCGTGTCCACAGGGAGGCAATGACGTAATAAAATCTTGATTATTTCGTATTCATCAATCTAGTGAGAAATCCATAGTCAAATCTGACATGAAATGCGACGGAAAGAAGATGCACAATAACTCAAAAATGTAAGGGTAGATGTGCAATTTTTCCTTGCTGAAATATTCAATAAATATGTGACGACTTTATGTAATTTCCAATTGACATGCATTAGAGAAAATTTGTGCACATCTTAATCCAAAACCAATGTCAAACAATGTTAATCACAAAAGCCACGCAATTGTAAGAAAGCTTGAGTATGAAGTTGCAATTTCACCATAATAAAATAATCATAAATCCAAATTCCTTTTCCTGCCAATGGCATGAAATGTAATTACTAATTAGAGCAAAAGCATAGGATTTTACCTCTCTCCTCCTCGCGATCGGGAGAGAGGTTTAATCGAGGAGAGACTCCCACAGGAGGTTGGCTGAAGTGAGGCCGTCGCGGTGGTGGCAGCGGTACGTTGAGAGGTGGCCAGAGCTGGCCTGCCAGAGGAGAAGGGTGGTGACGGTGAAGAAGCTGCTGCTGCCGTGCGTGCTGCAGGTGTGTAGTTGCTAAGGCGTACGGAGGTTGGTTCTGCAGGGAGTAGGTGCGGGCGTGGGCACTGGGAATTGTGGTGTGCGGTGAAGATTGTAGTGGCCCGGGGATGACAGGTTTTGGAGAGGAAATAGAACATAAGAAATAAAAAGAAGACGGAAGAAGATATGGGAGTTCAGGCGTCTGGGATCATTCCCAGATGTCTTAATTGGTGCGGGGAGATGAAATTGCTGCGGCTGCAGTGGTGGATGTTGGTGATGACAGTGAGGGTGGTGCACGCTGAGGTGCTCACAGTAATGCAGAAGAGCTCCAGATGGTGGTGTGGCCTGTCACACCACACGCCCATGGTGATGGAGGCTCATCACCACAGTTGAGGCCGGTGGTGGTGGAACGGATGAGCGATCAACTCTCTGCACAGTGGTGGGTCGGGGATGGTGGCCTGTCTCGCATGGCAGCTCTCCCTCCTCCTTTTGTAGCCACAACCTTCGTTTCAAATTCAAAATGGTGTAGCATAAATGTGATGCGTAGGAGGAGGAGGCGGAGTCGAAGCCGAAGGAGTTACCTGTGCAAAGGAGAAAAAAATAAAAGAATAAAATATTATGGTTATTTATGCATAAGCCCTTAACTTCTATGTTAAATTAAAATAATGCATGCAATGCACCTAATTGGTTAACTAATTAAATGAATGCAATTCTAAGTTAATTCTAAATGCATTTAGTTATGAATGCAATGCATGAATTATGTAATTAAATCAGAAATATGAATTAATCTATTTACATCCTAATGCATGCTAAATAAATATTAGAATTAACTTAATGTCTTGTCACTTAAATACTTAAATAGCCCAGAAACATGGGCTAATCACTAAGGCTTGGGGAAGCTTCTAGGCTGTCCTAGGGCTAGGATGGACCTAAGTTTTTCGTAATTTACTACTTTATTCCTGCTTAACAGAATAGCATACCTCAACCCCTTACATTATTGTCTACTACATCTTATTCTAGGTCATCTGCTCCTACTCTGCTGCAACTCTTGCTGTAGGTCTAGCTTCAGATCCAGTCTCAGATCCAGCTGCTGAGCTTCTTATTTCCTGCAATTTATATAATGCACCTAATTAGTATATTATAGCATTATTCTATGCATAGCTATAAGAGGAACAGTAAAGATGCAAATAATGCTTATGCATGCATGAACTGCCCTAACTTATGCTTAGTACTAGCTTAATTTTGGACAATTAAGACCTATGATTGCTGCGCAATCAATGTGTTATTTAACATTTGCATTTGAAGTCTTAGATTTCAGGTTAATTATAAATGTTTAGACATAGTTCGAGCTCGCATTCATGGCAGATTGGAGGAGCTTGACGGAGTAGGAGGAGATTCGTGAGGAGTGAAAGCTTGACGAAGGAAGGAGATGAAGAATATGATAGATTTTCCTTCTTATTCATTGTAATTTTTCTATATTTATTTTGTTGCTCTTTATCTTTCTTAGATTACTTATTAAAGAGCCTTAAAGAACCTTTAAAGTAGTCCTAGGAACACTTGCACAACCCTAGGATACTTAGGTTTTCTATAAAGAACTTAGAAAACCAAAATAGGGTTTTGACAACCTAATCATATGTCTAATCTAAAAATCAGACGTCTGATAGTGACTTTTAAGACGTCTAACTATTGATTCAGACGTCAAATAACTTAGGCTAGACTAAGTAGGTTCTGTCTGATGAAATCAAATGACTAGACCTTAGTCTAGATGTCTTAGAAGACGTCTGATGGCTGTGCCAGATGTCCAATTAGTGGAACGTTGGCTGACAAAGTAAATGTTGAGGAAAATAACTATTAGGCTTCTATTAGACATCCATAGTAGACCTCATACATCTGATATGTAACCGTTGGGCCTCATTGTGAGCCAAAATCACCTTTGTCAGATTATCTAGCCGTTTGGACCTTGGGAAATCTATTCCCGCAGTACAATAGGTTTCCAGACATCCAGACCTAGTGCCAGACGTCCTGTACGTCGTTTAATGGCCATACACTAGAACCCTATTTAGGTCTGAATCAAGTCAGGAAGAAACCCACCTAGAATCAGACGTCTGACTTAGTTCCCAGACGTTTTAAACTAGTTTTCCAAACGTTTGATACCTGGACCAGATGTCTGATGACCCTGTCAAAATCATAAATGATTCTGATTATGGCCTATTTTGCCTTGGGTTCAACCCCAATGGCTATGGAAGTCTTCTAAGGCCTTCCAATGCCTTCCTAGGTCCTCTGTAAATAGAGGAAGACCCTTTCCTTATTAAGACACACCTAGAGAAACTACTTTCCACTATATTGTGTCAAATTGATCTTGAGAAGAAGCTCTCGCTCTCCAAGCATTCGTTCCACACCTGAGAGCTTCGTCCTAGTGTGCACCTATTCTCCCACCGTCGTTTACGAGATCGTCGTTGTGCTAAAGCATGGTTCACGCATCCGCGTCGTCACGCTGATGTGCTTCCAACAAAGGGAAGTATCTTTACCGATAGTAGCTAGGTTAATCTTTGTTTGCTCTATAAGTTGTTTTGTAGTCTTTCTTTGTAAATTGGTTGGGTATTCGCTTTGTGAATTCTGGTCTCCTTCATGAGACAAAAACCTTCTCGTGAAGAGAAGGGGTTTAAGGTACACTACCCTCGTTCAAAGTAGTGTGGTTGTAAGAGGTTAAGTCACCCTTATTTTAAGTGACTTGTTTAGTGGATTTGATCGACTAGGTCGATTGGAAATCATAACTTGAGAGGCTTAGGTGGTTGTTTTCACTCGGTTTGGGTTTCCACTTAAAAATCACTTGTGCCCTTGTGTGATTGCTTTTGTGAGATTGTTATTTATTTTAATTCTGCATTTTATTTGTCACGCATATCTCACCCCCTCCCGTAAGGAATTATATCATCTTCTTGTCATTTTTTTTATTATATGTCGATGTTTTTGAGGCAACAACAAAAACACCCATTGCGATCGACCAAATATGACCCATACCTACTTTTCAGTATTTCTGATCGCTCGAATACTGGCTGAGGCCCTTTAACTTAGTTGTAGGGTTATTAGGACTTTAATTGAAATGAGAATACCATGTGAGGCCACCAAACATTGAAATCTGGCAAGATATGTGATGTCAGAAAAGAAAGAAGAAAAAGAAAAAGAAAAAGAAAAAGAGAGAGTGAGTGAGTGCAAGGGTACACAAAGGGATCATAGTGTTTAGCCTTTCTCTAAGTTGACTTGTTTGATAGTCTAGAGATCTAGAGTCTGAAGTACTAGATTACATGTAGCACTAGATGAGTGTGTGCCACCAAATAAGAATCCATTTAACTCAGTATCTCTTACCTAAATAAAAAAGCCAGGGTCAAACTATAGATTATTTTTTACTTTATCCTCGAGGGAAGAAGTTGCCTATCCTAATAAAATGTTTACCAAGGGTTAAGTACAAGCTGTAAATATAAGTTGGTTTTTCACTTGGATCCATTACCTAAGCTACTATCACTTCACATTTGTCTGGATCTTTAAATTTTTGGAATAAGGAAAGGAGAAATCTCTTGATTACTTCCATTATTTTTCACTTTTGCTCGGGATTAGCAACACTTAGGCATGGGGGCATTTGATAAGTCCACTTTCGTGGACCATTATTTGGCCTAAGTACTATTTAATTAGTTGATCTTAATTGTTATGTAGGAGTTAAATAGCAATTCACCTTAGTCTGCATATAATTTTATGCGTTAATTTTACATTTAATAAGATATGATATGGTCTATTTGTTGAATGAAGGCTAGGTGCAAGGGTTAGACGTTCATTTTGCTTATATAAGATGTCTGGAACTCAGATCAAACATCTGGAAACTACCATCGTAGACCCACTGAAGTCTACATTTTTTTAAGACGTCTGATATTTTTATCGGACATTTGATGATTAACCGACAGAACTTATCCTTTTGTTCCAACCACTCGTAATCTTCACGAGTGGTTGCAGAATTTGGCCGCAAAGTTTTAAAAAAGAGAGTGGGCCATCCTGAGGAGGGGATATCATCCTTCCCCCCTACGGGAATCTCCTCCTCACTCCATCACTGTGGAACAAACGCACCCTGTAAACGAAGCGTGCACCATGGCCCCAGCTTGCACCAACATCGCCGCTCATCTCCGACGAAGTGGTGCATAGTGACAACATGCACCACACCCTTTCCTACTCTTCTCTAACAAACACACCATCAACATCTTGCCGCTCTGTCCACCATCACCACCTTCATCTTCTCCACCAAACAAAAAAAAATGTCCCCCACCGTAGAGCACCTCCCACGTGCCGCCACACCCATCACGTGCCACAAGCCCCTTGCACACCCTTGCACGCACACCAACGTGCCACCATCCTTGCACTCATGCAACGCCACCGCAACCACCATCACTCCTTAGCCAAAACACCCCCCCGCCCCTTCTTCTTCCTCTTCTCCCAACCACTACCCCTGTAACTTCTCTGAAGGAACCCGACACCCGTAGCCAAACGCTCTCACCGTCCACCCTTCTTTAACCGCCAAACTTGGTTCCAAGCTAACTCCAGTGATCTCAAGCACCAACGAGCCTCCTTATCGATTGCAAGCACCCGCCGATGCCCTCGCGGTTCACCTGCAACCATCGATCGCTGTCGGCCTCTCCTCTTCCGTCCGACTGCCGTCGACCACCTTCGGTTGTGCCACTACCACCATTGCGAGCCTGTCCTCCCGCATGTCTCCACCCAGATTCACGGTCGGTGAGCCCCTCCTCCATGCATGGCAACAAGCAGGGAACCATCCCCTGTTTCGCTACAGTGAAGGCCCAATTAAAATTTATGACTCATGCCATTGCAGCTTCTACTATTCACTTATTTATTGATTTAATATATTGCAGTAAATTTGCATGGACATCCCTCTCTTTAATCTGAATTACATATGATTGAGTTCTTCTTATGAATGGCATAAAACATGGGATATTGGTTATAGTAAAAGGGTGCTATTGGGTAGGAGATTAATATAGACATTGTTTGCTATTACCAAGATCACTATTAGTAACATAATCTTATATAGTGGTGATTTTGCATGTGAACACCTATATTTTGATTAATCACATAGAATGATAACTTATGTTGAAAATGAATTGCTTAAATTAATAGGCACATTTATTGAGATTCCTGAATACTTGATGCATCATTAATAATTTTTTATAGCCTGATTCGTTCCTGTGGAGATGATCTAACTATTTTCGTGGTTAGATTTTGAGTAATAAATATTTTTGAAAAGTGATTTTCTACCACACAATGAAATACAACGATGCGACGTTTTATGTTAAAGTTTTCAACGAAAATGAAGATCGCTCTTTCAGTTTGCGCCAATTATAGGAAGATGAACACTACAACTAAGAAAGACCAATTCCCTCTTCCCTTCATCAGTTAAATCTTTGAAAGATTAGCTTGTCAAAAGTTCTGTTTCCTTAATGGTTACTCTGGTTACAACCAAGTAGCTATCCACCCTGAAAATCAAGAGAAAACTACCTTCACCTGTCCTTACTGAACTTTTGCATTCCATAGGAGTTTTCATGGATGATTTCTCTATGTTTAAGGACTCTTTTGACAACTGTCTAATCCATCTTGAGAAGACTCTTCAAAAGTGCATGGAGGTTAATCTTATCTTTTCTTGGGAGAAAAGCCACTTCACGGTTAGGGAAGGCGTTATCCTTAGCCATGTAGTGTCTAAAAGAGGAATTGAAGTGGATAAGGCCAAGGTGGACACTATTACTCAACTACTACCTCCTTTGTTGGTAAAACAAGTGCATTCTTTTGTAGGACATGTAGGATTTTACCGTTGGTTTATTAAGGATTTTTCTAAGGTGGCTGGCCCTTAAGTAATCTCTTAACTAATTATCATACTTTTGATTTTGTCTTTGACTGTCTCAAGGCCTTTAATCTCTTAAAGGAGGCCATTACTCAATCTCCTAGCTTACAACCTCTTAATTGAGAGAAGGACTTTGAAATCATGACCGATGCTTCTAATTTTGCTATTGGTGTAGTGTTAGGATTGAAAACAGACCTTCTGTTATCTACTATGATAGTAGGACTCTTGATGAGTCTCAAAGGAATTATACCACTATAGAAAATGAGCTACTAGATATAGTTTTTGCTCTAGAGAAATTTTGACTTTATCTACTTGGATCACATGTGATTATTTTTACGGACCATGCTACTTTAAGGCACCTAATGGCTAGGAAGGATGCAAGCCCCCATTTAATTAGATGGATCATTCTACTTTAGGAGTTTGATCTCGAGATTCGAGACAAAGTAGGTGTCCAAAATGTAGTGGCGGACCACCTCTCTTGAATCCTTGTGGATAACTTGACCCCTGAGTTTACTGATTCCTTCCCTGATGAGACCATCTTAACCATCTGCAAGCTGCCTTGGTTTGCAGACATTGTTAATTACTTGGAAATTGGCCAAATTCCCTCTGATTGGCCAAAGTAGAAGTAGGATAAGTTGAATTCTGATGCTAAGTATTGCTTTTAGAAAGATCCAAAATTATTCCAAATTTGTGCAGATTAGGTTAATTGCGTTGTGTTTCTAATGAACGTGTTTCGCATGGTAGAAATGAAGGTTTAGAGGAACCCGTCGTCGTAGTCGCAAAAGTTGTTATCAAATACAATTTTACTGAAACTCTAAGGGAGTCCTGGGTCGAACACAGGGAGGCAACGTTCACTTTGTTTGAAAACCATGCTTCGCTTTGTTTCTTTTTGCTTTTTTTTTTTGAAATAAAAAGACAAGCAAGACAAATTCATAAAATGAGATGGAACACAACTTAGATGGAATCAAATATGATATATTGCACAAATGTCTATTACAATAATCTACAAAAGCATAAAAGAGAGAGAGGTGAGAAGGAATCTCCCGAATCGACTGTTCGGCGAGTCGACGGCTCCTGGCAAAAGCTTAGATGAAGGAGTTGAGGAGTAGGACAATGGAGGCGAGATGCAGGAGGATGCCTGGTAGAGGAATGCTTCATCGAGGCTCGGGAATGTAGGTGAGGAGGCGGAGACAATCTGCTACTGGAATGGAGGTGGGAGGATGGCTCCAAGGCAACCTATGAAGGTGATGGGATGAGGGACGAATATTTGGTGGGATAAAGGGATGATACACTAATAGGAGGCCCTTGGAGCTTGAGAGTAAGCTCTAATGTAGCTTTGGTAGGCTACTAGAGCTTAGGAGTAGGTGGGAGTAGAGTAGGTAGAGATGAAGAGGAATGGGGGTGTAGGGGTGTTTATATAGTGGTGGAATGGAGGTGGTTTGCGAGCATGGGCCTTTAGTGATATTTAAGATGTCCCTAAAGACCCGCCAGAGATGTCAATAAAGCATTCACGCACCTTGACTGGTGCTTGGAAGCTTGGTCGCAGCTGGCGTAGGGTGCGGTGATCGTCGGTCATTGGATCAGGCATAGATGGCTGTGATCGCGAGAGCAGAACACATGCTCGCCCATGTTTGAAATCCGCACCGCTGGAGCATGCATTGGCAGCCATCAGATGAAGCATCGCACGGCTGAGACTTGCCCGTAGATCGTGCTTGCCTTGATTTGAAACGCGTGCCTTGCGCAATTGTGAAGATCAGACGGCGGGTACAGCTCTTGGTCATCTTAAATGCACGCCTCAAATGGCGCCCGTGTGATTTGGCGTGCGCCATCACGTCGGTGGGTGGCGTCAGATCATGTGTGGAGAATCTCGGTCACTTGATCAAGATCGAGTGGCCCTATTGCAGTTGGTGTTGTAGTGGGCGTGGAAAGTTGTGGCTTGAACTCATGCTTGCGGTTTGCGAGCACTTGTTTTCGCTGTTGCGCCAAAGCGGCGCTTTGTCAAGTGGAGGGCGGTGTGGTCGCACGCGCCTTGACTCCTGGATGAAGATCCAACGGTCGAGATGAGTCCTTACTTGAGGCTGGGGCAATGGCTTAGGTGGGGGGTGACCTAGATGGTGCCACATGGCACCATCTGGGCCATTCGTCTTCATCTTCTTGTAGAGGGTGCTACGAAGCTCTGATTAGGGTGATTTTTGTGTTGACGGATTGCGATCGTCTCTTCGGATTCGTCCGTACAGTCGGATTCTTCATTCGAAGCTCGTAAAGATGTCGAGATCCTCCTCACCATGTAAAATGGAAGAATTAATGTACATAATATGCTACTATCCTAAATTCCATGCAATGGATGTTATGCAGTATTTATAACATGATATGCAATGCTAAGCTTAGGGACTATCATAAATAAGTATTTTATTATGAATTCATGTGTGTTTATCAGTTTCTAATAGTGAGATCGTAAGCATGCTCGAATTTTATCATTTTGCTGCTTGTGCGGGTCATTTTTTCAGGAAAAAGATGATAGCTAAGGTGCTACAAAGTGGATTATATTGGTTGTCTTTATTCCACGACTCTTTTAATTTTGTCGGTCATGTACTAAATGCCAAACATTGGGAAACATGACCCGCAAAGACATGATGCCCCTGGATCCGATACTTGAGGTCAAAATTTTCGACGTCTAAGGCATTGATTTTATGGGACCATTCACTAACTTGTTTGGGTACCTGTATATACTGATCGCAGTCAACTATGTATCCAAATGGATTAAGGCCATCCCAACCTGAAATAATGACCACAAGGTGGTCATGGATTCTGTGAAGAAGAATATCTTTAGCCGGTTCGGAACTCCAAGAGCATTGATTAGTGATGGCAAGTCCCATTTTACACATAATAAATTTCAGCCCCTTTTGACTAAGTACAAAGTAACACACAAAATCTCCACTCCATATCACCAGCAGACCAACAGAAAAGCTAAAATCTCTAATATGGAAATTAAGAGCATCCTTCAGAAGATGGTCTGCATAGATCAGAAGGATTGATTCACAAAATTACATGATGCACTCTAGGCTTACTGGACTACGTACAAAACCCTGATTGGAATGCCTCCATTCCGTTTGGTCTACAGAAAGTCATGTCATCTCCCTGTGAAATTAAAGCACAAAGCTTATCAGGCCATTAGGGCTTTCAACTTGAATCCTGATCAATCTAGGAGATAAAGGAAACTCTAATCAATCGAATTGGAGGAAATTCAGAATGACGCTTATGATAGCATAAGGATTTATAAGGATAAGACCAAACCGTTACATGATAACTATATTTCTTGAAAAAGTTATCTTTAATCGAAAGGTGTGGCTTTTTGATGCACACTTGAAGCCCTTTTCGAGAAAGTTTAGATCAAAATGGACAAGTGATGTAGACACATCCATTTAGGTTAAAATGCTTATTTATGCTTCTTCCTAGGCTTAGATATGCATTCCATATTATAAATATTGCATAGCATGCATCATTCTACATTTAGAATAGTTTGTATAAATTTTAAGTTAATTCATGTTCTTTTGTGGCTAAGAGAGAAGGATATTTATTTCAGAGCCTCGAATTGACGATTCGACCATACAGATCTGATCAAGACGACGAACGGAGACCAACGCCTCCAAAATCGTCTTGATCGGAGTTCCGTAGCACCTTATGCAGTCCGAGGAAGATCAATGGCCAAGGGACTAGGTGACACAATTTGAAGCTCCAAACGACAAATCCAACCGCACGGATGGATCTAGAGAGACGATTGCAATTCGGCAATGCGAAAATCATCACAATCCTAGCACCATGGCATCCTTTGCAAGTAAAAGAAGATGGATGTTCTAGATAGTGCCATGAGGCACCATCCAGATCGCCCAACATTGCCCGCCCTTCTACAAAAGTGCCTCCATCTCATGATCTTAGCCATTGGATGAAAATCCAATGGCCAAGATTTCTTGACCATCAGCTACAGTTAGATCGTAAACTAAACACAAAAGTGGTCGTGGTGCAACGGTCGCGAAGGGCCCTTGCAAGTCGCTACCGCACGTTAGAACCGTGGCAAGCGGATGAAATTGGCTGAGGCTACTACAAATTGATTTGCGGTGTCATATCTTCTTCGAACGATGATAGATGAGATGCGTGGCGCATTGGATGAACGAGGCGTTGTACGCACGTAATTACGTGCATTTATACGCACCTTGCATGCGATCTAAAGCGCTGGGGAGAGCATATCTCGACTCTACGATTACCATCAGATGGACATGGTTCTTCCTTGCCGTAACCTGTTATGCCTCAGCGAATGCGCGGTGTGTGCATGTACATGAGCTAGAGGCTTTAGCAACATCTGTGGTGGGTCTTCAACAACGTTTATGGTCTTCACTAATTGCCCCATGTGCAAAAAACCCTTTCTTGTCCACTATAAAAGGACCCTTACCCCTCCTATTCTTCTTCATCTCTTCCTTTCTCTTCCTCCCCACCTCCAAGGCTCTAGAGGGAGCTTCTTCCAAGCCCGAGATGCTCCTCTAGAGTAGAAAATCAAACATTTTTTCCACCTCTCATCCCCATTCGTGGAGCATCCCATGGCCATCCTCTCACCACCTTCGGGAAGAAGATCCTCTCCGTGATGCCGTCCAGCCCTGTCCTTCCTTCGTCACCGTTCACCTTCCTCCAGCTTCCCACCACCTTCATCCAAGCGACATCAGAGTGAGCCATCCTCCAAGCAACCATCGAGGGGGATTCTTCTCACCTCTCTCATCCTTTTTGCTTTCTAGAGTAGTTTTCTGCTTTCTTATTTGTAGCAAACTCTTTGTGATATACATTGATGTTCTCTCTCTCTCTTTGTATCTTATTTTGTAAGTAGATTAGCTAGATATTATTGACCTGATCTCTTGGCTTATCAAAATACAAAAAGTTGCAAAAGATGAAAACAACAAAAATAAATAAAATTGAAAGCGTGGATTTCAAAACCAAACGTTCTCCTCCCTGTGTTCAACTTGGCACTCACCTCAAGTTTTGGTATAAATTTTATTTGTTAGAAATTTTTGTGACTATGACGATGGGTTCTCTAAAACCTTGATTTTCCCTCATGAAAACATGCTTCACCAACATGTCCCGTCATTGTGAAGAAATCTTATCCTATGGAGCTATCCTAATCTTAGACCCTAAAACTGGACAGGAAACTAAAGTTAATGGACAGAGTCTGAAGCCTTATATTGATGAATATCCTGATTCTATCCTTGATGATCATATTAACCTCCTGGATCTTCATTAAGCTGAATTATGTCTGGCTAATGACATAAAAATTAGTGCTAGTTAGGAGGCAACCCTGTATCTTGTAAATGTATAGGTGCATTTTATTTTCCTAAGTTGGCCTAAAATGACAAGCTCAGTCAAGTAAGATCCCTTTCTCTTACTTATTATATTTTGATCTTCATTTCTATACATTTCAATGAGGACATTGTAATGAATAGGCATAAGGCAGTGGACATTGCATGTGTTGATTTTAATATGTCAGCTATTCCTACCTTATATAAAAAAAACCTTATAAATAGCATTAATTGCAAGTCTCCAACTAAGTTGAGTAATAAGGCTAGGTGCTTAGAATTAACCGAACCAAAAGGTTAGTTCAAAACTTAATTTAGACCATAAAGCCTTTCAGGCTATAGTTAGCTTAATCAGTCAAGAACGTTACGTAAAATTTGGGTTTGGTCTGATTTTTGATGAATCTAGCTAGCTAAAACCTACCGACATGGAGGACAAAATATAGGGCTCTGTTGTCCACTCTTTGGTTTGAGAGCTAGGTAACCTAAGCACTTGATTTTCACACACATTAGAGTTGAGTGACATGCATTTGAAACTATGAAAATACAGGCATCAATGGGATTGAGTTTAATTTTTTTTTAACCCAATGATTTCCATAGGGCAATTCTTGAAAGGAGGAAGGATGAGCCACTCACCTAGAAAAATAATTTTGAGAATAAGAAAAAGGAAATAAAGAAAAAAAAAGTAGGGAATAAATAAACAAGCACTTCATTACAAATAGGTGCCAAAAATTTAACAAAAAAATAAAACACCTCGCTACATATGAGTATTCTTTCCTTTAAAAAAAAAAAGAAAATAGAAAAAGGAGAAAAAGAAAATGAAAAAAATATATGGAGAAAATAACTAGGAAAAGAGACCTAGAGCCCAGCTAGGGAGATATACACCTAGAGTGTTGACCTTGGGATACAAATAGGTGAGGAGAAAGCTACCATAATCTGAGTAAAGCCAAACCAAGTGAAATGGGGGTTGACTAGGAATGAATTTCGATACCTTGAGACTTAGATTTTTACAACCTTTGATGCTGGTAGGTTAGATCTACTCATGTTGCATGCTTGCTTTAAACTCATAGCTACTAAATCCTAAGTGAGTAATGGAGCCTAAGAAATCAAACTTAAGGCTAAAGGTGTGAAGCTAAAAAGAAACAAAAAGAGACAGCCTACTCGAGTCTAGATGTTTGTCCTTGATGTTGTAGGCCAAATAGAATAAGGGTCATAACTAATTCTTTAGGATTTGGTTGATAATAAGTACTTATTCTAACTGTGAAACTTTAGTTAGAGACATTTTTATTAATTTTCATTCATTGATTTTGCTAAGGGATTAACAAAAAGTAGACATGTGGATGTGATAATTCCATAATTATTCCACTTAATATGTCTATTTTATGTAAGTTCCTAAGTTTAACATAGCATACGTAGGTTGTAAATAATGCATAATAAATAGTCTATGCATATTAGGTTCAGTCATACATATGTAGATGATTTATGCATACTATAATGATGTTAATTCATTGCAGGAATAAACATAGGTGATGAAGGGGAAGAATGCACATGTTCTACGAGGGGAAGAAGCACAAAATGGAGCTAATTTACAAAGAGGACAAGGATGTGATAAACGCCAGTATATCATCATTCTTATGCCCTAAAACAAACTCGACTCTTAGGATTTTAAATCTGTAAATGGGTTTCTAGGCTGCATTTAGGCATCACTTAGGTTATCCATGCATTGCATATTTTTTATTATTTTTGACACGTTTATTTGAGTCTTAGGGATAAACAGATAGTCAGATCCCTAAAACCCTAGCATTCAAGAAGGCAACTGGTGAAGAGGAAGATCAATTCAGTTGAACCCCAGCTAAATCCAACTCATCATAGCTAGATACTAACTCACTTGGGTCAGGGTTAGCTCTCTTAAGCTCCATTTAGCTCATTTTAGCTGAATGGTAGCTTAGGGTAGCTCAACCTAGCTCAACCTAGCTCAAGTCAACTTAGATCCAGCTCAACTTAGTTGAGTCTAGCTTATCTTAGCTCCAATCAGTTCACTAGGAGTTCTAGCTAGCTTAACTAAGTTGACAGGAGACCACCTTAGCTCAGGTCCAGCTACTTCTAGCTCCACTCAACTCAAGTTAGTTGAAGATGACC
Source organism: Thalassia testudinum (assembly GCA_037157565.1). Taxonomy (NCBI): domain Eukaryota; kingdom Viridiplantae; phylum Streptophyta; class Magnoliopsida; order Alismatales; family Hydrocharitaceae; genus Thalassia; species Thalassia testudinum. The sequence continues at coordinate 116,935,665 of JAZHRO010000073.1, forward strand.
TTAACTAGCTCTGGCTATCTTAAGTCCATCTCCCAAAGACTCCACTTAGCTCAACCTAGTTGAGCTAAGCTATTTAACCTAAGCTAGCTACTCCAGCTAGCTAGGTTATCTCCAGGAAGATCAGACCCAACTCACCTCAGCACAATTCAGTAGAAACCAGCTTACTTTAGCTTGGCTTAGTAGCTAGCAAAGAACTGGCAAGCTAAGCCAACTAAAGTAGCTCCTTGCTGTTCTCTTCAGCAGCCACCAGCTCCAGTGCAGCTCTAGGCAGTTCTTCCTCAGTTGCTCTTCCCAAAACCCTAGCTTCCTCCTACCTCCTCCTCTACTCACCTACTATCTAAGCTAGGTTATCTAGCTTAGCCAAAATATCCACTACATGGCCGTCCACCACCTACCTAAAACCCTACCTAAATAGCTCCATCAAACACACCTAACCTTATGTCCACCTAGCTACCTAGTCCACTCCTTTTTTGGTGCCAACATAGGCGACCCTTGGCCCCTCAACCACCACCAAAAGCCACCTTGTTTTGGTGCCAAAATACCCTTCTAGAAACCCTCTCTTTGGAGCCAAAACAACCCCCACATCCTAGCCTTACACCTACCCCTACAACCCATCTCAACCTTCCACCTACATCCCTTCTAGAACCATCCTTAGTTGGCCCCAAAACCATGTCACCCTTCCATGGTTGGTGCCAACTTAGGTGTCCCTTAGCCACCCATAACTACCCCCATGACACCTCTTTAGGTGGCGCCAAACACCCTCCACCTTAGGATCACCTAAACACCTCCTAAAGCCCATCCTAGCCCTACATGTGTCCATGCCAACCATACCCTCATCCCTTCCTATATACAACCCCATTAACCACCACCTTAATTTTACCTTTGGCTTCATTAATTTGCCACGTTTCCACCTTCATTCCACTTATCATCTCCTTGGCCAAGAGAAGAAGAAGATTAAGGGGACACTCTGTCCCCTTGGTGCCTTCCCCTCTCCGCTTCTCTCTTGAGCCCACTCCAGCTAGAGGACTAGCCAGGCAAGGAGGATGCCCAGGAGGAGGTCTTCAGGGTGGAATCCTAACACTTTTGGAGAAGAAAGGGCACACCCATCTAGGGCTTGCTAAGGAGAAGCAGCATCTCTGGAGGAGCACTTCAAGGAAGGGATTAGGAGAAATCCTTTTGAAGCCAGGAGCAGTTGAGCTTGGGCAAGGATCTCCTCTTCACCAACATCACTAGGAGGATTTTTGTTTTCATTATTTTTCAATTTCTTTTAGTAGTAGAAGCATTCCTCTACTAGTAATATTGGAAAACATTTTTCTCCTTAATCAAAGTTGCCCTTCTATAATTTTGTTGCATCTTTTGATTGCTTTTACTTTAGTACATTTCACTCTGTCTCTCTAATTATCCTAGGTCTCCACATACCTAAGGTGAGCTTAGATAGAGGTTACTCTTGTCACTTAAGTTATAGCAATTAGGTGTATTTTTCCCCACATTCTATCTTGTTGTTGCCCGTTATTTCAAAATTCGAAAAAAATATCATATTCAAAAATCATAAAGAGAGTTGATTTCCTAATATCAAGCGAAGGTATTCAAAATTGCATTTCTGTCTCCCTTGGGATGACCCGAATACTTTCCCAAGTACTCAATTTTTATAAATTTTAAAAGCGATCGGATTTGGATGTTACAATGATAAAAACCCTAATTTCAAATCGTGCTTTTCTCGCATCAAGGTGCCACCATAATATTTCCTCTTTCTCTAAAGTTAGATTAATGGAGACCAAAGTTGGGTACATCTCTAATTTAATTCCAACAAGGATTTGACATCTCTGTAAATCTACCAGGAACCAGTAACTAGAGCTAAGCAAATCCGAGGGTGCCACGGCAATGTATCCCCTATCTCTAGTTTATTTAAAGGGGACCTAAGTTCTCTTTCCTCTCCAATTTAATCCAAGGGTGGCTGGACTTCCTTATAAATTTCCCATTCCAAAATCTTCAACCCACCTTCCACGTTAAAACCCCATGCACATCCATCAATTTGCCAACCAATTCCAACGTTCATTATTTACCTACCTATTTTCCATCAATTGCCAACCTTGCATGACTATGCATGCTCATATATCATATCCTTACCCTCCAGTTAAATCCTAAGGCTCCCATTCCGCCACATCATCAATCCTAACCTAAACCAATTAGCCAATCACAAGCCACCATCCCCCCTTTGCTAGTCCACCACCATTAGATGCCCATCTAAGGGCTTACGTTGATTTTGAGGTGGTGGCATCACTACAACCATTCATCATATCCAAGAGCCCTTATTTCATCTTATTCCTATAAAAACACTACCCCTCCTACTCCTATACATAAGGAGTCTTAGTTAATTCCTAGCATATCATAGTTCACCTTAGTCTACCATAGCCCTATTTCCATTAGTGCATGCCCACTGTCCTTCCATGACCTTGCCTCCACCTTCAAGCCTCTTTGATCTTCATCTTCTTCCTCTCGACACCTTGGATCTAAAGCTCCATCAAAAGCTTTTGTAGGCATCCCTCAAGTGGCTCCATCTCTCTTCCGCTATTCTCTCTTTTCTTCTATTTTTATCTTGCTTGTATTTTCATTGATAGCTTTTGTAAGAACTCTTCATTATTTGTAATAAAGTCAAATTTTCTACGATATCCTCTCTTGCAATAGTGGTTCAATATTTATATTTTTGCTATCTTATTAGTTTGCTATTTATTTATGATTGCTAGTCTATTCCAGAAAAGGATAAAAAAAGAAAATAAAAATAATATGAAAGGTTTTGAAAATAATGATTTCCTCCTTATGTTCAACCTGGACTCCCAATAGTTCAGAAAAATTTGAATTGATCAATTTATTTTGCACTACAGCAATCTTGACTTTTTAAAATCATGAATATTTATCATACCAAGTTCCTAAGAAGGTTGGGCTAACCATCATTACCAATGAGAAGGATGAAACCATCCCAACTTGGACAACCTCTTCTTGGCGTGCGTGTATGCATTGATTACCAAAAATTAAATGTCACCACCAAGAATGATCATTTTTCGTTCCTCTTTATTGACCAAATTATGAAGTGTTTAATCGGACAATAATTTTAGTCTTTTCTCGATGGTTATTCCAATTATAATCAAGTTGCAGTCCACCATGAGGACCAAGAAAAGACCACATTCACTTGCCCCTTCGAAATCTTTACTTCTTAAAGAATGCCATTCGGTCTATGCAATGTACCTGCTACTTCTTAGTAGTGTATGCTTGCAATTTTTTCAGAATTGGTAGGTGTGTGCTTGGAAACTTTTATGGATGACTTCTCTATTTTTGGAGACTCTTTTGGAAATTTTCTAAATGACCTAGATAAGACTTTCCAAAAATGCATAGAAGTTAATTTGGTCCTTAGTTGGGAAAAAATTCACTTCATATTCTAGGAAGATATTGTCTTTGGTCATGTTACTTCCAAAACTGGAATCGCAATAGGCAAAACCAAGATTGATGCCATTATTCTAGACTTCCCTTGCCTAACTCTGTTAAATAAATCAGATCATTTTTTAGGTATGTGGGATTCTACAACTGATTCATAAAGGACTTCTCCAAGATCTCCCATCCCTTGAGCCAATTATTGACTAGAGATCAACCTTTTAACTTTAATCAACTGTGCTTGGAGGGCTTTCAAAAACTAAAGAAGGATGTTACTGAGGCATTGTTCGGGCGAAATCATCGTTGTTTAAGATATACGTTGTAGTATAGGACAAAATCGCTCAAAACATTTAAATTTATAAAACTTAGATTTAGAAAGGAGTGTAAGATTGTTTGTAGGGAGAAATTATACAATTCAATTCACTAATCATAGTTTAACAAGAAATATATGCATTTGAATTAAAAAATACTGAGAATGATATTTCAATGAAGAATAGAGTATCAGTGCAAAAAGATTGGGTTAAAATGGTAATTTAAATTACCAAATTAACCCTCAATGTTAAGCTCTTAATTTACTTAAATATTTTAATAGTAAATCACAATAAATAATCCATGTCAATCAAGTTATTGAAATATTCTAACAGTAACCAGTAGAGTGGCTCAGATGATAGACCAAAGGCTTTAGACACCTTATTGACGTGGTCTCGTGCGTGTGTGTTAAGAGGTGTCGTTATAGTTGCACTTGATACGTCGATTTTAAAAGAAGTAAACTGAGGTGAGTCCGAGTGCTGGTCTCAGGGAGGCGTGGAAATTGGATTTTGTTTACCACTTGTCACGAAAAAGATGGAGTTTTGCTTGCGAAAGAGACAGTTTTGAAAAGCGAGAGATAGAGAGAGAGTTTAGGGTTAGAAAGCTCTTGGTTTTAATCATGCACTTTAAAGAGAAATTAAAATGGCGACTAAACGGAAAATAATTTCATTAAACATGCATTCATAGTTCATGGTTTACAACATTAAATACATGCTTCAACAAAAGTAAGTGAAAGCTTAAAAGAGAGAGAGAGAGGTAGAGAGAGAGTGGAGAGCGACGAGGCAGCCACGGCGGTGGAGGAGGCTCCGTCGGCGGCTCGTCGTCTCCGATGATTACAAGAGTGCCTAAAACTACCTAGGAGAGGAGTGGAGTAGTTGCAAGTGGGAGAGGATGCCTTGAATGGTGGTAGAAGGGGATTTAAATAGAGTTAAGGGCTTCCTAAAAGAAGAATGTGCTTTAGCGACATCCAGAACGTCGCTAAAACCGCTTCCAGATACGTCGGTGAAGCCCTCCTGCCACCGGTTAGCTGCCCGCCCAGCTCTCTCTCCATGCGCGATTCGTGGATGTTGAACGAGAGCCGTCCGATCGAAGATCGGACGGCTGAGATCCTCCTGCGCCCGCGATGAGATCGCGCCTCGGGCGCGCGTGTGCACGCGCGTTTCCGCCTGGCGTGCGCACGCGCATGGGCGCTCGGGAGCTGTCATCGCACCGCGTGGCGCAATCCTGGCCACCCACTGCTGATTGGGCGGCCCAATTTTTGCCGCGCCCTTCGCTCGCGCTTGATTTCCGCTCTGCGCGATTCGAACGCGCGTCGCTGCGATGCGGGCCTGCGCGCTAGCCGTTGCACCACGCCCGCACTTTGTCGCGGCGACCGCGGGCGAGCGCGCGGATCTCGGAGGTTCGATCGAAGATCAACGGCCGAGATTCGTCCTTGGCTGGCTTGAGGGCGTGCGAGCGGTGGGGCCGGGGCGACGTGGCGCTTTCTGGGTCGTTGATCTCCAGATCAACGGTCAGAATTTCTTAGGCCCATTGTGGGAGCTCCGGATGTCGGATTTGGCCGATCTTGAGTCCGTTGGACTCCGTTCGTCGTTCTGAATCCATCCGTGCGGTCCGATTGCTCATCTGGGGCCTGCTTTGACACATTCTTTACACAAATGGCCATTAATGCTGTTTATAAGCAATCTTGGTACTTGATGCATGCAATGCTCCTATTCTACTTTATGTTGTGCCTTTTATTCTAAAGATGGGTCGTATTCAACCTAATTACTACCCCCTTGCGTGGTGTTATCACTTATCAGAAGGGCTTAAGGGCCTCACAAGAGCTCAAGGCTCTCTTTCTCTCAAGAGCCTCTGAAGAACACAGCAGCAGAAGAGAAGAAGGCTCTCTTAAGAGCTTCAGAGCTAAGGCACGGCACAACAGAGATTCCATAGAGTCTCAAGGGCCTCTTCAGAGTTTTGCTAAGTGTTGAGAGAGGAGATGGCTCAAATCCCAAGGCAGCAAAACCCACCCCCTCTCTCTTAGATTCTCTTTTTCTTCTTCCAAGATCAGAATGGACCAGACCCAGGTAGCGGGTAAATGGATCCACCGCCTAGACATGCGAGGCATGAGTGTAGGCGAGGGCATGGATAGGCACGTGATAAGTGCATGTACGGGAGCATGTGCGTAGGGACCTAACCCCAATGATTCGAAGGCGAACAATCTACTGCACAAATTCCTTTTATGCGTGGTCAAGCTTTTGTCCCACACAATGTGGGATTAAATGCTGGGGCTTCTTCTCATGTGAGCAGCAGGAAGTGGAGCTTCTAATCGTGGGCGTATTCATAGCTGGAAGCTTTAATTGGCTACCTGGGAAGGAACTTGGAGATGCTTCGCGTCGATTGCAATCTATAGCTGGGTGAGTTGGGGGTTGGAGATAAGCAAATGGGACAGGAGAAGATGAGGGTAGTTGAAGTGGAAAACATACGCAAATGGGAGTTGAGTTTTGAAAACCCGTCGTTGTAGTGCGATTTGAGAGAAAACCATCAACAGATAAATTTAACCGAAACTCAAAAAGAATTCCGGGTAGAACACAGGGAGGTAGGAGTTTGATTAAAAATCATGTTTGTTTTATTTGTCACGAAGCAGATTAGCTGGTCGAATTGAATCTAAACTAGCTATCTACTTAAAGAATAAATAATAGAAGAAAGAGAGAGAATATTACAAATAAAGAGAAAACTAAGATAAAATCAACATGGATTTCATTACCATAGATCAATATTTATTACAACTACTTGCTACAACTACTCGCTACACTAGAAAGCAGGAAATCTACATTAGAAAGCGGTAAAAGGTGGAGAGAAGTTATCCTCCTCGATGGCTACTTGGACGACAAGTGGTAAAAGAAGCAGAATTGGATCGATTTTCGCACTGTTAGGCTACGATTGTCGATCCAAACCCATCCATGCGGTCGGATTTGTCATTTGAAGTGCGGATTTACACCATGTTAGCCCTTGATCTCTTACCTTAATCAGATTATATCTGATACTACAGAAGTTCGATCAAGGCGATCTTGGAGTCATTGAACTCTGATCATTACCCTGATCAGATCTATACGGTTGGATCTTCATTCCGAGGCCCTGATTGAATATCGCCTTGTTACCTGACCATAGAAAGGGAAAATTAACCTAAACTTTATACAACCTAACCTAAATGCAAGATGATGCATATTATGTAATATTTATAATATATGATGCAATTCTATGTTTAAGAACGCATAAAAATAAACGGTTTATGTGATATAAACTTATTTACATCACACCCCCATGCCTATCTTTTGCTAGTCCCTAGTAAAACTTTATTATTTATAAAAGAATTAGGTCAGATTTCTTAAGCAATAGTTATTTTTCAATGCTTATGAATTTCAAGTACGACCTGAACTATAGAGAAACAATAGTGCTCGGGTGTCTGCCAAAATGCAGACTACCTCAAGCCCTCGCCATATTCAAAGAAGGATCTTTTTCTTCTTTTCTCTTTTTCTAATTTTTTTGGATTTCTGAGTTTAGGGTTTCGGAACAGCTTTCCATGGCCACTCAACCCACTCAAGACTCAAAGAGAACCCTAAGTTCTAAGCATCTTTGTGTGAAATGTGATAGGCTCACTGATCGACGATTAGAATGGACTTCGGGTTTCTACACCCCTAGGTGACCTTGAAAAGAAATTCTGCCTAAAGGAGTATCTATTCGACTAGTAGCTTTCTCCCTACTTTTATTTTTATGGGGTCAACACAAGGGCGAACCAAGTGTATATCACCTTGGCTTATTCTACTTCTCCACCTCTTCCTAACTGTTTTGGAATTATATGTGCATTTCTTGAGTTGGGTTCTGGGCAACCTACCAATGGGCTGTTACCCACGATAACTTGCCAGCCGTACTTGTGTGGTGAAGTGTAGCTTATTTCTTTTTCTTTTCTTTTCTCCTTTTCTATTTTATTTCCTTTTGGATTTTTTTTTCTTTTCTTTCTTTAAGTAGGTGGCTTCCCTAATCTAAGATTTACCTAAAGGCAACAGGAAAAGAATTGTCCTTGATAAATGCTAGTTTATCATCATTCTTTTGCATTAAAACAATCCTAGCTTTTAGGGTTTTGCTTCTCAAATGGGTTTTTGGGGTTGCATTTAGTCATAAATTAGGTTAGGCATGCATTGCATTTTTCTTGTCTTTTTAATGTGTTTTTGTGAGTGTTAGGGATGAGTAGATATAAAGATCTCTAGAACCCTAGCACTTAGGAAGGCAACTGGTGAAGAAGAAGCTCAGACTAGCTGGAACTCAGCTTGATCCAGCTCACCATAGCTGGAATCCAACTCACTTGGACTAGGGTTAGCTCATCTCAGCTAAATGGCAGCTCAAGAGAGTTCATCTTAGCTCACCTTAGCTCAGGTCAGCTCAGATCCAGCTCAACTTAGCTGAGTCTAGCTCATCTCAGCTCCCATTAGTCCACAGGGAGCTCTAGCTAGCTCAGCTGAGTTGACTGGAGTCTACCCTTACTCAGGTCCAGCTACATCCAGTTCCACTCAACTCCAGAAAGCTGAAGATGACTTCATTCCAGCTCCCGGGGATTCAGCTTAGCTCAACTCAGTCGAGCTAAGCTACCTTAGTTGCCTCAACCAGGTTGATCCTCCCCGAGAGCTTTAGACCCAGCTCACCTTAGCTCATTTTGGTAGAAGCCAGCTCACTTTAGCTTGGCTTAGTGATCGTGTCGATCTTTCGCTTTTAAGTCGTTTGTAGTTTAATGTGGTGGAAAAATCGACTAATCAATTTTTAATAAGAAATAACCACTCGCAGAGGAGCGGGTCGTTTCCACAGGGAGGCAATAACGTATTAAAATTCGCGCCACTTAAAAATGTTTGTTCGGAGTCAATTTGGACAAGAACCAAGCCAAGATTGCCTTTAGATTAAGGTTTAAGCAAGAAATAATGCTGAAATGGCAATTATGATAAACTACAGGATATTTTCCGCAATGCAGACTGAATAGAATATGAATAAAATCTGGCAATGGCAGAAAATGTAAATTTTAATCAATGCTTTACTGTAGCAAAACAGGGGAATTCTTCCCCGTTGTCTTGCGCGACGAGGAGCCGATGGCTGGGCGCGGGAAGCTCGGCGGAGGTCCCTTGGATCAAGGGCTTCGAATCGGTGGTGACGGCGAGTCGCGCGGCGGCCGGAGGTGGCCGGACGAGCTCCGGCGGAGGTGCTGCAGGCGGTTGTGCGTGGGCGCGCGGAAGGTCTGCGGAAGGCGCTGGCGCGCGGTGGTCTGCAGGCGGGCGGTTGCTGGCGGTTCTACAGGTGGCTGTGCGTGGGCGCGCGGAAGGTCTGCGGAGGGCGCTGGCGCGCGGTGGTCTGCAGGCGGGCGTCTGCAGGCGGGCGCTGGCGTGGCTGCGGTGGTAGCTGCAGAGGTCGGTTGCTGGCGGTTCTGCAGGTGGGCGCTGGCGTGTGCAGTGGAAGCTGCAGAGGGGGCGCTTGCGCGGTGGTTTGCAGATGGTGTGGTGAACGGCGTGGACTGCAGGCGGTTGTGCGTGTTTGAGCTGAAGGTTGACGGGCGTGGGTGCGCTGAAGGTTCTGCAGATGCGGGAAGGGGTCTGCAGGCGACTTCAGGCGTGTGCGGTGAAGTGAGCGGGTAACTTCAGACGTCTGGGAAATTTCCCAGACGTCTTAAGTTACTCAGAGGGTGGCTGATCAGTAGGTTGGTGACGGTGGTCGGCGACGACGGCGAGGGAGTTGCACGCTAAGGTGCTCACGGTAATGCGGGCGAGCTCCGGATGGCGGTGTGGCCTGTCACACCACACGCCCACGGTGGTGGAGACTCGCCGCCACGGTAGAGGCCGGCAGTGTGGATGGAAGAGAGAGGATCTCTCTGCACAGTGGTGAGTCGGTGGCGGAGGCCTCCTTTGCTCGGCTGCCTCCGTGCTCCTTTTGTAGTGGCATGAACAATTTTGAAATTAGCTGCCGACCAGATCCACCGTATACGCTCCCCCTTGAATGGCTTTCACTGCATCACGCGGGCGTTGGAGCGGCAGCCAGCCGTTCTGAAAGAAGACGAATAATGCAAATATTATTAAAATATTAGGGTTATTTATGTATAGACCCTCAACTTCTATGTTAATAAAAACAATATACCTAATTGGTTATCTAATTAGATGAATGCTATTCTAAGTTAATTCTAAATGCACTTAAGATATGAATGCAATGTATGGATTATGTAATTAGATTAAAACTATGAATTAATCTATTTACATCCTAATTTATACTAAATAAATGTTAGAATTAACCTAATGTGTAGGCACTTAAGTACTTAAGTAACCCACAACTATGGGCTAATCAAATACCCCCATGCCTAGTTTTTGCTAGTCCCTAGCAAAATTAAGCGAAACCTAGCACTCTAAGTAGACTAGTCAACTCACTTAGTCTTCCTTCAGAAGCATATTAAGTTCAGGTTCTAAACCCAAGGTTCCTAAGTAGTTGCTAAGTTACAGACTAGGTCGGCTAAAGACGAGTTGCCAGCACAAGTTTCCCTGATTTCTGACTCTACCCTAAAGTTTATTGATCCCTGAGATTAAAGCATCCGTGCTTGTGCATTGGTCCGAGTTATTTGAGTTAAAGGATTTTTTTTTTTTTTTTTTTTTTTTTGTTTGATTCTTCTAAGTCTAACCTCAGATCAGCTATCAACACAGCCTGTGTCGGATTCATTGTCCCCATTACCATACCTCGAAGGGTGCCTGGCTTTCGATGCTTCGAGATAGCACCGCCCATAACGACCCCAAGAACTCCTGGCAATCGACACTTCGAGATAGTATCGCCCATGGATTTCTTAAGCGAATTCAGGCCTATGGCAATCGGCACTTCGAGATAGGGCCGCCCATGGTACCTGAACCGCGCAATGCGCTTACATGCCCCCAGTAGGATGGATATCCTAAGAGACAAGCGCCGAGGAGGTAATATGTTACCATCGCATCCTCAAGGTGAGTATATACTCGACCTCTCCTGCGGCGGGAACTCTTCCAATCAAAATATGTTTTCAAGCCTTTCTTAAGTCAAAACTAAGAGAACCAAATCTCTTTTCAGAAATTAAGTTAATTACCAGACCAAGTGTGAACAATTTGGATGCTTGGGTTACAAGGACCTGTAAACCAAAAGGTAGAATAAGACTCCAGGTACTACCCCACCTTTTAACTCAAACCCTAGCTTCCCTTCCTCAACCTCTTGAAGAATGGTCCGCAACTTAACTCCTACTTAAGTTTTTAAGTCCACAAAGGACCCTAAAGGTCTAAAGCTAGTAGCTTATTTAGCTTCTAAAGTTTGACCCTAGAATTAACTTAGTCTACCCTAGAGTTCTGATTTGCTTAAGACGGCAAGATCTAGCCAGTTAAGCTCAAAACCTCTTTTTTTTTTTTTTTATATGTACAAATGTATGCAATTATGCTATGTATATCCCCAAGTACACCCCCCCATGCCTAAAATCTGCAATGTCCTCATTGTATAGAAGGATATTACCTGGGTCAAAGCTGGGCTGAATAGCCGAAGAACCTGCAAATCAGGTTCAAGAATTGCAGAAATAGGCCCTAAAAATGAGGAAAGCAAAGTTGGCCTAGAAAATAGGTAACCTAGGATGTTGGCGAGCTGATGATGAATCCCGATAGCAAATGCTCGCCCAACTAAAATGGGAATGAAATCTTCCCAGGTCACCAGAAGAGGTTCTAAAGGATAAACAGTTAAAATAACCTCCAAAGGGGTAGGGGTAGGATGACAAGGATCCTCCAAAAAGAATGGGGAAGGAATGGTATAGAGATAAACCCCCAGGGTAATGGACTGACTAAAGAAATCATCAATCCATACCCGATACTCCATTACAGAAAATATTGGTCTGTTAAGCCCCCTGGTCAGAACAAAACTGAGCAATTCTCTAAGGCAAGGATCGTCTAGGGTGTCCAAGTTACGAGGTTGTGGGATGGCCATAGGATCTAGGTTGGGTTTAATCAGCTTGGTGTCCATCCCAAACACTCTTTCTAAATCCTCAATTTCATCCCTAACATTCCTTGCACCATCACGTGGATCTTCCTGCTCTTCATTAGGAGTCACAATTTCGCTTTCAGATATAAGAGAATCAGAGGGTGACTTCGAAGTGAATGAAGGCAGGTTGGAAGCAACAGATCTAGGGATTATCCTATTAATGTCATCCCCGGGTTTTTGTTCTTTACTCACATCTTCCCCGGAGTCTATATGTGAATCCACACAAATCTTAGAAATTACTTCCAAATTTTCCATCATTTTATCATGAGGAGAAATATCATCAATGGGTGTTCCAAGGAAACCTAATTTGGTCAAATTTGTGACATCCTCAGGGGCTAACTCTTCAAATAAGACATAATCACCCTTAGTGTCACTCCAAATCTTGAATGTAGGTTCCTCATATAATTCGTCTTCCTCCTCATCACACAATTCATCATGTACCCGAGGTCTAGAATCATTTAATATCTCAGCAGATCCCCTAGGGTGCTCTATCTGAGGTAAATTATTTACATTGGTTACATCAGACTCCTCAGATAGGTCAATTTCTTTAGTGTTAGGTTCCCTAAGGGTGGGTTTGAGTTCCATATCATGATCAGAAGGGAGGGTAGGATTAACAACTTGACTTTGACCCACTTCATCAAATGTCACGAAAATACTATCATCTGGGTCGAGGTCTTCCAATGGCACCATCATTCCCTTCTTTTGACTCCAATATAATTCAGGTGGATACTCAACCTTATCATCATCTTCCTCGGGTTGCCACCTTTCTTCATCCAATGCATAGCTACTTTCATGTGTATTTTCCTCCCACCTAAAGTGTAGATCTCTCAAGGAAGTGTCATCTAATGGGGAGGTTTCAAAATCGATCCTCGAAAAGTAGCTATTCTCCCCAGAATTTCCCTTCAACTTAAAGTGTAGCTTTCCCACGGGAGATGCATCTATTGTAGAGGGGTGTACGTCATCGTCAATGGGGCAGATTGGGTGGCTAATTTCATCTCTTTCTTGTTGGCCTGCTCTCAAAGATTCTCCTAACAATTCACTCATTTCATTTTGCATTTTCTGTATTTCCATCTTCAAAGAGGAGAGGTCATTTTTATCATAAGAGAAGTCAGGCTCAGGCTTATAGTACCCAGGAGTCTTTGTCCAACCATTATAAGTTTTCAGGGAGGGTGGGTTGGGTATTTCTTTGGTATGTGGGATATTGGGAAAAGCAAATCCCGCTCCTGAGTTCTGCTCACTAATTTGGGGCTTAACTAGGCCAATACTCCTATAATAGGAGTAAAACGGATCCCAATGATTGTCATTATGTCCATCAAGGAATGGACCATCTCGGCGTCTAGGATCAAAGGATGTAGAGTGGGGGTGAGGGTGTGGGCAAGATGTGAAAGGATGAAAATCAATGTTGCCCATTCTAACTCACACCTCAATCAGAATTCCCCAAGCAAGACACAATTCAAAAAGGACCTTTTAGGTCTTTCCCAATTTAGGCTTTTGATTTTAAGTCAGATTGCAGGTGACAATACAATTTGTTCAATCAATTTACGCGCCTATTGTCGACCTACGGCTCGCCTAAAAAGACCTAGTTGGAGCTTAGGTGTTCTTCCCTAAATCTCAAATGGTCAAGTAAATCCAAAGACGGAAGATCGAGGGATGCAAGTAGGCCTAAGCCTTCCTTTGAAGCTGTGCTTTCACGGTGCTCCTCAACTACCCCCAAAAATCCGTGACAGGGTATCCCCCTCTTTGGATTTACAAAACCTTTGATCTCAAGTTCCGAACACTTCAGAATCCAACGAAAGGAGGGCTCTTGTCCTAGTATTTCCAAACCTAAGGAGTGTCTAGAAGCGTGTCGTGGTGCAAGTGAAATAAGTGTGCATATACCGTAAAAGATTTTAAACTTTGAATCGCACGCCAAGTTTGAAAATGAAATCCTTGGTTTTTAAAATGTCCTTCCTTTAATTAGTCCTTTTTCTAAAAAAATGTGACCACTTGTTAGATTTATTCAGTACAGATTAGGTGGTCTTCGCATTAAATCCCAAATGCAATGCGTGATCAAAAATAGGATGCAAAGTAAGAGAATGCGTACCTTGCCTCCAGCGATCTTCGATGCAAAAATGCACGCAATGCAGAAAAGCAAATCTAGAGGCTGCTCATACAGACCTAAATGGTTCGTCCTAGGGCGTGCAGCTTCTAGCAGGCAGCTCGTTTTTTTTTCTTTTTCTATTTTTTTTAGAACTACTTATGCACAAGCAAATAAAAGAAATAATAATAATAATAAAAAAAAAAAATAAACCTAAATATAAAGAAAAGGGAACAGGCTCCCAAAAATTACCCAACACGGGTCCAAAACAAAATCAGGGAACAAACCCCTCAAAATATGCCCCAGAACAAGGGTTTCAAACTAACTGTAATGAAAAATTAAGTCTTCAGTCTTAATTCTATTCTAATTAAATTAGTGATTAAATACAGTGGTGTCCGTCGCGTCCTCGTCCTTCTCCTCCTTTCAAAATTGCTTGTCCACTTCTCGTCTGGCGACGTCAAGGGTCGCCTCTCACAGTGGCTGATTCTTGCACAAAATTTCTCGCACAGAAAAGAAAATAATAGATGGTCAAATCTCTGTGCAATTGACAAATAATGAAAATAAAATTAGGCGAAATTATTGCGTCTGTTGCCTCCCCGGCAACGGCGCCATTTGATCGTGTCGATCTTTCGCTTTTAAGTCGTTTGTAGTTTAATGTGGTGGAAAAATCGACTAATCAATTTTTAATAAGAAATAACCACTCGCAGAGGAGCGGGTCGTTTCCACAGGGAGGCAATAACGTATTAAAATTCGCGCCACTTAAAAATGTTTGTTCGGAGTCAATTTGGACAAGAACCAAGCCAAGATTGCCTTTAGATTAAGGTTTAAGCAAGAAATAATGCTGAAATGGCAATTATGATAAACTACAGGATATTTTCCGCAATGCAGACTGAATAGAATATGAATAAAATCTGGCAATGGCAGAAAATGTAAATTTTAATCAATGCTTTACTGTAGCAAAACAGGGGAATTCTTCCCCGTTGTCTTGCGCGACGAGGAGCCGATGGCTGGGCGCGGGAAGCTCGGCGGAGGTCCCTTGGATCAAGGGCTTCGAATCGGTGGTGACGGCGAGTCGCGCGGCGGCCGGAGGTGGCCGGACGAGCTCCGGCGGAGGTGCTGCAGGCGGTTGTGCGTGGGCGCGCGGAAGGTCTGCGGAAGGCGCTGGCGCGCGGTGGTCTGCAGGCGGGCGGTTGCTGGCGGTTCTGCAGGTGGCTGTGCGTGGGCGCGCGGAAGGTCTGCGGAGGGCGCTGGCGCGCGGTGGTCTGCAGGCGGGCGTCTGCAGGCGGGCGCTGGCGTGGCTGCGGTGGTAGCTGCAGAGGTCGGTTGCTGGCGGTTCTGCAGGTGGGCGCTGGCGTGTGCAGTGGAAGCTGCAGAGGGGGCGCTTGCGCGGTGGTTTGCAGATGGTGTGGTGAATGGCGTGGACTGCAGGCGGTTGTGCGTGTTTGAGCTGAAGGTTGACGGGCGTGGGTGCGCTGAAGGTTCTGCAGATGCGGGAAGGGGTCTGCAGGCGACTTCAGGCGTGTGCGGTGAAGTGAGCGGGTAACTTCAGACGTCTGGGAAATTTCCCAGACGTCTTAAGTTACTCAGAGGGTGGCTGATCAGTAGCTTGGTGACGGTGGTCGGCGACGACGGCGAGGGAGTTGCACGCTAAGGTGCTCACGGTAATGCGGGCGAGCTCCGGATGGCGGTGTGGCCTGTCACACCACACGCCCACGGTGGTGGAGACTCGCCGCCACGGTAGAGGCCGGCAGTGTGGATGGAAGAGAGAGGATCTCTCTGCACAGTGGTGAGTCGGTGGCGGAGGCCTCCTTTGCTCGGCTGCCTCCGTGCTCCTTTTGTAGTGGCATGAACAATTTTGAAATTAGCTGCCGACCAGATCCACCGTATACGCTCCCCCTTGAATGGCTTTCACTGCATCACGCGGGCGTTGGAGCGGCAGCCAGCCGTTCTGAAAGAAGACGAATAATGCAAATATTATTAAAATATTAGGGTTATTTATGTATAGACCCTCAACTTCTATGTTAATAAAAACAATATACCTAATTGGTTATCTAATTAGATGAATGCTATTCTAAGTTAATTCTAAATGCACTTAAGATATGAATGCAATGTATGGATTATGTAATTAGATTAAAACTATGAATTAATCTATTTACATCCTAATTTATACTAAATAAATGTTAGAATTAACCTAATGTGTAGGCACTTAAGTACTTAAATAACCCACAACTATGGGCTAATCACTTAGTAGCTAGCAAAGAACTAGCAAGCTAAGCCAGCTAGAGTAGCTCCATGCCACCCTCTTCAGCAACTGCCAGCTCCAGTTCAAGCTCCAGACTTCTCCTCCTAAGCTCCCCTCTTCACACCCTAGCTCCAATACCTCCTCCTCTACTCCACTACTAGCTAAGCTAGCCTAGCTTAGCTTAGCTTAGCTATGCTCCAGCTCCCTTGGCTTTTACCACCTAAAAATCCTACCTAACAATTCCACCAACTAGGTCCACCTTAGCTCCACATAAGCTAACCCTACTTCCACCTCACCTTGGTGCCAACCTAGCCTACCCACTACCTCCAAAGGACAATACAAAGTGGCACCAAAACCCCTCATAACCACCCACCAATTGGCGCCACTTTTTCCCTCCAAAACCCCCTTCATCTCCACCACATACCTTCCCTTAAACCCATCTCCACCATCCACCTAACCCCCCTTCTAGAAGCCCTCATGGTGTTGCCAAAACCAAGGCATCCCTTCATGGGTGGCACCACCTTTAGGTGGCTCTTCACCACCATAACCACCACCTTCACACCCCCCTACTTGGCACCAACTATTCTCCACCATAAGATCACCTAACCACCTCCATCTTCCCATCTTAGCCATCCATTTCAAGAGTCACCTTAACCCTCTCATCCTACCCTATAAAAAGACCAACACCCACCACCTTACAAACCTTCCTTGGCTAGCAAAATACCTCTCATATTCTACCTAAAGCTCACGCCCAAGAGAGAAGAAGAAGAAGAAGAAGAAGAAGAAGAAGAAGATTAAGGGGATACTTTGTACCCTTGGTGCCTTCCCCTCTTCCCTTCTCTCTTGTGCCCACGCCAGCCAAAGGAGAAGCTAGGCAAGGAAGACCTTTGGAGGAGGTCTTGAAGGTGGTCCACGCCACCTTGGAGGAGAGCTTAAGGGTGGTACATGCCCACCCTTGGAGAAGGAAAGTTAAGGTGGAAGCTTCCACCTTGGAGGAGCCTTTCAAGGAAGGAGAAGGAGGAGCCCTTTTCAAACCTAGGAGCCACTAAGCTTGGAGCAAGGAGCTTCCCCTCTTCACCATCATTTCAGGAGGATTTGTGTTTTACTTTATCTATTGCATTTATTCTAGTAGTAGAAGCATTCCTCTACTAGGTTTTTATGTAAAACACTTTTGCATCACTCAAGTTGACTTCAATTCTATTTCATTTTGTTGCAATTTTTTTTATAATCTAGTTTCTAGCACTTTTCACTCCTTCTCCCTAATTACTCTAGGCCTCCACGTGTCTAGAGTGAGCTTAGGGAGAATCTCTACTTGTCACTTTAGTAGTAGTGTAGTGAGTTAGGTGTTAGTCGTTTTCCGTTGCCAACAAAATTAGTGTTGTCGTTATTTCAAAACCCTAAAAAACTACATATTTGAAAAGACCAAAAAGAAAGCTTATTTCCATTTTCGAGCAAGAGACCAATTTTTGCAACCAAATTGCCTCCTTGGATGAACCTAGATACCCCACTATCTATTTTATAATTTAAAAGCGTATGCGATTTCGCATGTTACGACTTAAAAACCCGCTTTTACAAATCACGCCAAATTTTGCATCAATTGTGTGACTGGGCTCTGGACAACCAACCAATGGGTTGTTACCCATGATAACTTGCCAGCCATACCACCCTAGAAGGTTCATTAGCTACCCAATTTCCATTAAAATTGTCGAAAAGTGAGTCAGTGCAAATAGTGTGTAGATGCTTAGACTTAAAATTTCCTCAAATCAGTGGGCGTGCTAATAAGTTGTGTACTTATCACCCCAATTTATTTAACCAATTAAAATATGAATTTAGAATGGAGAGGGCTTGAGAAACAAGTCCACATTTTAGTGAACACCCGGGCTGATTAAGCCCAAAGACTTGAAGGGTCTAAGTGTTCAAATCATATAGTTTTATTCTCTAAGATTGAAAATTTTCTAAAGCCCAAGTTCTCTTTACTAATTCAACTTTTTTTTTTATAGATAAAAAGAAAACAAAAGGAATCTATGGAGCTGACGAAATAATTCAATGATGAATATCCACCCCCTATGCTTATCTAATGTAATGTCCTCATTGTATTAGAAAGACATAAAAGAGAGTGGAGTAGAGTAGAAAGCACTTGAATTGCGTGAATAACAGGTCCACTCCGAGATGAAAAATGTTAGGAGCGCTTGATCGAGTTTTAAAAAGGTCACGTGTAGTACAGTCGAAAAAACGTTCAAAACAAATACAATTTATTACTCGAATTTTAAAGTCTGAGGTCGAACACAGGGAGCAAATTAGGGTTTAGAAATCAAGATCATAACTTGAGAATTTGATAGAATATAATATGCAATAAGATCTATGTTATAATGTAAAAAGATAGGAGTAAACTAAAGGAACCAATGTATGTTAATTGCACTCAAAATTGGACATTTGATTTATGAATCAGACGTCTTAAAATGCTTATGCTGTAGTGCTTGGTCTCTTTTCTTTCTTCTGCTTCTTCTCTTGTTCTTCTTTCTTTGTTTCTGCTTCTGTCTTCGATCTTCTTCTTTATCTTCCTTCTTCTCTGTTCTCTGGCATTTGCCTTTCTTCCTTGTCCTTTCTCTTCCTCTACCTTCTCTTTCTTTCTCTACTTTCTTTGCCTTCCTATCTTTGGCTTTGGCTTTGGCTTCTTCCTTTTGTTGTAGCCCCTTCTTCCTTTCTCTTCTGACTTCGGCTTTCTCCGCTTCCTTGCCTTCTCCTTCTTCTTCCTTAGCTTCAGCCCTTAGCCATTTTCCTTGCCTTCTCCTTCTTCTTCTCTTCGGCCTGCAGCACAAAACCTACCCCCTACCCGTGCGAGCTCTCTTCTCTCTTTTCTCTCTTGGGTTCGCTCTCCCAGAGCCACAGCTTCTTAGGTAATTAGGTCGGGTATGTGCCCGGGACTAGGCCCACCTGCCTGTGGTGGTGGGCGAGGTGTGCTGGTCGGGTCGGGTCACCAGGACAGTGGGGCGTGGTCGCAGATGAGGCATCGGGTCGGGTGAGAGGGACCTCACCCCGTAAGTTGGAGGAGATAAGCCCAATGCAGAAAATCAACTTATGCAGGTGCGACGCTCCAAATCTTTCCGAGGTGGCACTATCTTCCCACCCCTTTTCACGTGCGCCTGCAGCAGAGGGGTGTCCTTTGATTGCATCTTCAGCTTTTGACACCAATTGGAT
Source organism: Thalassia testudinum (assembly GCA_037157565.1). Lineage (NCBI taxonomy): Eukaryota > Viridiplantae > Streptophyta > Magnoliopsida > Alismatales > Hydrocharitaceae > Thalassia > Thalassia testudinum. The sequence goes on from JAZHRO010000073.1 coordinate 116,954,957, forward strand.
GCCTAGGGACGTTCGCGAAGGCTCTCCGCGCAACCTGGGAATGTGTCTAGGAGCAGGCATGGCCTGGAGTAGCTTGCAATTAAGCCTCAGGCTGTGCATCAATGGTGGTGAGCCCCTGACCTGAAATCACACAAACGGCCTCACGACCACTTTAAATAGCTAAGGGAGCCTCACCAAGGTGTGGCAAATGTGCAAAGGTGGTCGATGTGGCAAGGGAATGCCTATGGGAGCATGCCTAGGGCACACTGCGGCCGTGTGTTTGGGTGTGTTTGAGGGTGTGTTTGGGTGAGTGGTGGAGTGTTGTGAGTGGGGATTTATGATTAGTGAGTTAGGGCAGTGCTTATGGATCGGTCGAAGAGGAGGGAGGTGGTCTGTCGGGGTGGAGCGAACTCACCGGAGTGGTGGTCCGAGGTGAAGGGGATGATGGTGGTGGAGTGTGGCAGTAGTCGTTTGAAGGAAATAAAGAGGGGAAAAGAATGTAGAGACTGAGAGAGACTTATCTAGGAGTGAAGAGATGAAGTGGGAGGCAGTGATGGCGTTTGGCTCGTATCGCCGACGTCGGAGGTGAAGGTGCTCAGTGAGGCTGGTCGGCGAGGATGAAGAGGAGGCAGGAGCGTTGCGGGTGCCGCACGATGCGTACGAGCGAGAGGAAGAGGAACCTACCACCGGTATTGTGGCTAGGTGATGAGGGAGAGTAGGAGAGATCGCCGGAGCTTGATGAGAAAGTCAGTTGGAGGAGGAGAGACGAAATTGAGGGGGTTCTCCAGATGATTTCAAGCTTAGGAGATGTGGGGTGAATTGGGGTGTCTTAAATAGGCCCTGGTGGTCGATTTTGTGCTTGGAAGACAAGCTTCCAAGCATCGCAAGGTCGCCGGCAATGGAAACTAGAAGTGACCCAAATCTCTCATGTGTTCGCATGAGAGATTGGTTACTAAATATGGCATCTAATTGGGTTCACATTGGAGGGGATTTCTTAGAGAATCTCCCTTTCAATTTTGAAGGGGATTCTCTGAGAGATCAGGGAGAAATCGCCCTTTCAAGCTCGTCGCAGTAGGATGCCCTCTGCTATAATGGCGAAGGGACCTAATTGCGAAGAACAAAGAAGAAGCTAGGGGGTCAAATGTAAGGGTTTTTGAAAGATAGGGGTAGAAATGTAATTAGGCTGGACCTATTTGCAAAGTAGGACAAGATGAATTCCCCTTAGATCCAAATTTTGGTACAAACCTAATTTGGACCTAAAAAATCCAATGGTAAAGTTGGATTTTGGGTTTGATCATGTTTAACTAGGCAATTTATGCAAAAATCTAATTTAGGGCAAATATTTGTTTGAGACCCCATCTAGGTCAAAATAGGTTTAATGGCCAAATTGAAGGTTCTAAACCTTAGAGAATATTTTTCTATGATTTTTAGAGGGTTTAGGTGAATTTTATCCTGACGAGAACCTTGTTAAATCAAGTGGGTCTATTTTAGGGTTACAAGAAGTCATTTAATTCTCAGAACTCACACAAACCCTTTTCTATTTGAACCAACCCACTTTTTATCTTTTTAAGACCATTTGACCTATTTTTAACCCTTGAGAAAATCCATTGTTGTATTGCAATGGTAAAATTTCAGTTTTACCTCTTGTTTCTTACTTTTATCTCAGAAAGGTTATTTAGTGAATTAGGACCTCCCGTTGGCTATGTAGGAGCTTTTGTTCTCTTTTATGGGTTAAACATGGGCTAGTTAGGGCTCATGATGGTGTTCCTATCATACCTCCATGCCTAGCTTTTATTACTCCCTTAGCAAAATTTTAAGGTTTTAACTTCGATTCTAGACCATGAGTTCCTTGATGTTTCTTCTGTAGATTGGGTTACAATGCCGATAATAGGCCTTGAGGTACTTAAGTACCATCCAAGATCCGGACCTAACCAGCTCTAGCCTCAGTCCACCATGAAGGTTTTTAAGGCCCACAGGAACTATCCTAAGGTTCGTTGGACTCCGCGGTTAAAGCACTCGTGCTTGTAACATATTTTAGCCTCAGTTCAGTTTGTAGTGCATTTTTGTAAGAAAGAGACAGAGGATTTTCTTTGTTTGGAGAGTTTTCTCTCTCTTTTCTTTTTATTTCTAGCTTCGGATTGGCTTCTCAACACGGTCTGTATCGGATTCCTTGTCCCCATCATCAATACTCGAAGGGTCCCTAGCAGTTGATGCTTCGTAATAGTACCGCCCATGGCAAACCCCAAAACCCTGGCTTTCGAGATAATCCTGCCCATGGCATTCTGTAGCTAAATCCAGACCCTGGCAATCGACATTTCGTGATAATGCTGCCCATGGCATCTGAACCAGCACAGGGTGCTTACATGCCCCCAGTAGGATACGTAAATATCCTAGGAGACAAGCACCGAGGAGACGATATATTATTGCGCATCTTCAAGGGAAATTTCCTGCCTCTCAGTGTTGGAAACTCGTCCAAATCAACTTGTGTTGATCGGCCGCTCCTAATCTAGGTAACTTTTTTCAGAACAGTTTAAATGCATTTGCGTGATTTTGATACTTATGCACATTGAACCAGACTGTGTGTGGATTGCGGTGCTTAAGCTATCGAGTCTCGCAAACAAGAGATCAGTTAATGAGGCCGAATACTCCCTAGGCCTTAGACCTAATAGTTAAGCTTTGCATTTTCCCCAACCTTTTGAGGACTATCTAGATCTTAGCGGATACTTGAATTTTTAAGCCTAAGAGTCTAGCCCAAGAGGCCTAAGATCAGCGTTCCTTCTAATCCCTTTGTGTTTCCTTAGCACTTTTTTTCTTTCATTTTCTTTTTCTTGATATGGTCTAGAACTCAGTTAATCCCTTAATTTCTTAATAATGACTCTCTTCTTTTTCTTTTCATTTTGTGCTCCTTTTTTAATATTTTTCACTTTTCCCCTTTTTCTCCTCATGATTTGTATGGCCTCAAAATTTTCTCTCCCCTCAGAATTTTTTTCATTTTTTTGGTATTTTTGGGATATGTGTTTTTTTTGTTGAAACCTTTTCTTGTGAGATGAGTTTTCACGATGTTTTGCACTTTCATACCCCCTCATGCCTATGATTTGCAATGTCCCCATTGTAAATTAGGTGGGTTCAAGTTCAGCTTAGATCATTCATTAGAATAGGTTCTGGTGGGCAAATAGGTCGATGTAACTGTTGCGAATAATTTCAAAACTCGGGTACAGGTACCTGAGGTGGGGTCGACTGTTCTAATGGATGAACCCTAAAGTGCAATATGAATTCAGCATAGGAATGTTAAGAAAGGTTTCAAGTTTTTCAAAAATAATGGGTTGCCTCCCGTTGAGCACTGAGTTTTACGCCATCGACTGGGCACAATGAGCTCAGCGAGAATGAAAGGTAAAGGATATCTCAGCCAAATTTGTATCAGTCAGATCAATGAATGGTTTGAGTCTCTGACAGTTCACAACGAAAGCTTCTGAATCGTGGTTGAGTGGAATGATCTCGATGGCTCCATTTCCAACAATTCATCGAACGAGGTAAGGTCCAATCAATTTTGATCGCAGTTTCCTTAGGAACAGTTTGAGCTTGGCATCAAAGAGTAGGACTTTTTAACCAAGGTGGAAGATCTTTCTAGATATGTGTTTGTCGTGAAAGGGCTTAACCCGCTCTTTGTAAATTCGCAAGTTTTTATACGTGTCGTGGCGTAATTCATCAATCTCGCACATTTGAAGCTTTCTATGGGTTCCTACCTTAGAAAGATCTAGGTTGCAGTTCCGTACTGCCCAATAGGCTTTGTGCTCCAATTCGACAGGGAGGTGACCTGCCTTCCCGTACACCAATTTGAAGGGAGACATACCTAATTGGGTTTTGTGGGTGCCCTATAAGCCCACAAAGCTTCTGAAAGTCGGGATGACTAGTCTTTCCTGTATGGTCGAATAGTAACCTAGAGGATTTTCTTGATCTCTGGTCTTTCCTGTTTGGGGGTGGTATGGAGTAGAGATTCGGTGCGACACCCCGTATTTGGTCATCAGTGACCTGAACTGAGCATTAGTAAAATGGGTTCCTCCATCAGAAATTATAGCACTTGGAACCTCGAACCGTGAAAAGATGTTATGATGAATGAATTTGATAACCACCTTATGATCATTGGTTCAGGTCGGAATGGCTTCGATCCATTTGGACACGTAGTTAACAGCGAGTAGAATGTACTCAAAGCCGTCCAAAACAGGAAAGGGTCCCATAAAATCAATCCCCCACACATCGAAGATTTTGCATACGAGAATTGGCTGTGAGGGCATCATATCATGATGGCTCATGTTGCCTAAGGTCTGACAACGAGTGCATGCCCTACAGTGATTGTATTCGTCTTTGAAAATCGTGGGCCAATAGAAGCAGCACTGGAGGACTTTCATTGTGATTTTATGACCTAAGAAGTGTGCACCGTATGCCTGGTCATGGCCGAAGGACAGGATGTCTTGAATTTCCATTCCCACGACACATCGTCGAATGATTTGATCAGCATCGATGCGGAAAAGATACGGGTCTTCTTAGATGTAATACTTGGCATCGGAAAGCAATTTGTCCTTCTTGGCCTTCAGCCAATCGGACATAATTTGATGTGATGCAAGGTAGTTTACTATATCAGCAAACCATGGAAGCCCTGTATTGATAGTCAGGAGGTTCTCATTAGGAAAATGTTCCGTGATGGGTCTGGAAGGGTCGATAATCTTAGAAGGAAGGCGGGATAAGTGATCAGCTACCATGTTCTATTTTCCCACTTTGTTGTGAATCTCGAGGTCAAATTCTTGCAACAGCAATATCCAGCAGATTAATTGAGGTTTTGCGTCCTTCTTTGCAAAGAGATGCCTCATAGCTGTGTGATCTGAGTAAATGATAACTCGGGAACCCAGGAGATATGATTTGAATTTTTCCAGGGCAAATACTATGTCTAGTAGCTCTTTCTTAGTAACCGTGTAGTTACGCTGAGCCTTGTCAAGTGTCTTGCTAGCATAGTAGATGACCATAGGTTTCCCGTCAATTTTCCACCTAGGTACTGCTCCTACAGCGAAGTCAGATGCATCGCACATGATCTCAAAGGGTTGAGACCAATCAGGGAACTGTAGGGTCAGAGCTTGGGTAACTCGATTACAAAGGATTTCAAATGCTTGAGTGCATTCCTTGGAGATTTTGAAAGGTACATCCTTAGATAGCAGAGTGGTCAGGGGGCACGCGATCTTTGAGAAATCGGGAATGAATCGATGGTAAAATCCGACGTGCCCCGGAAAAGATCGGATGTCCTTGATCGAGCTAGGCATAGGGAGTTTGGAAATCAAGTTCACCTTGGCTTGATCGACCTGGATGCCTTTTTCTGATATGAGATGTCCCAGGACAATTCCTTTAGGCACCATGAAATGGCTCTTTTCCCAGGAAAGAACCAGATTCATGTCAATGCATCACCTGAGGATTTGGACCAAGTGTAGGAGGCAATCGTGAAATGATTCTCCGAATGAAAATTCATCCATGAAGACTTCCAAATAATCACCTACCATATCTGAGAATATGGCAAGCATGCATCGCTGAAAAGTAGTGGGTGCATTGCAGAGACCGAACAACATCCTTCGGAGCGCGTACGACCCGAAGGGGCAGGTGAAAGTGGTATTTTCTTGGTCCTCAGAATGGATTGCCACCTGGTTATAACTGGAGTACCCATCCAAAAAGTAGAAGAACCTATTTGCCATTAGTTTCTTGAGGATCTGATCAATAAATGGTAGTGGGAAATGATCCTTCTTTGTGGAGGTATTTAGTCCTTTGTAATCAATGCAGACTCTCGATAGATTCGCCATATGGGTTGGTATGATTTCTCCAGTTTCAGTCGTGATTACAGTGAGTCCTACCTTCTTAGGCACAACCTAGATTGGACTCACCCACCGACTGTTGGATATCGAGTAGATGATCCCGGCATTTAACCACTTGATGATCTCCGTTTTCACGACCTCCTGCAGAGTAGGATTCAGACGTCTCTGCATTTCATGGGAAGGTCGTGTGCCCTCTTTGGTGTAGATACGGTGTGTGTAGTAGGAGGGGTTGATACCAGTCAAATCATTGGGAGTCCATTCAATGGCTCTACGATGTTGCTAGAGAACAATAATCAGATGGGATTCCTGATCAGGTGTGAGTCTAGAGTTGATGATCATAGGAAATGTCTAATTGGAACCTAAAAAGACGTATTTGAGATGGTCGGGAAGAGGCTTGAGTTCCAGGACAGGGTTATTAGCAGCAGCGGGTGGTTCGGGACGTGTGTCTGGAGCAAGGGAAGGAGTTACGGGTGTATCTAGGTCAGGTTCGGACTCCTCTGATTGTGAGTTTTGATCCTCTTGTGGTTGATCGGAAGTAGTCAGGTTGTCCTCTATATATGGATCGTCAACCATAGCCTTGATGCCACATATCTATTCTATAACACTGCAATTAATCCCTTGTTGGGCCTTAAAGATGTTAATCTTTAATGTTTGGTTCTCAAATTTTAGTTCAATTTGTCCTTCCTCACAATTTATGTTGGCCCTAGCAGTGGTCAGAAAGGGTCTCCCTAGTATAATTGGTGTATCCCTCGAGTTTTTTGGAAAATCCATATCCAAGACTACAAAGTCCACCGGGAAATAGAAATCCCACACCCTAACAATGACATCCTCAAGAACTCCTTTAAGTGACTTGATAGATTAGTTAGCCAATGGTAATGTCACCTCTATAGGTTTAAGCTCAGATTCCTCAAGGTGGTCAAGTAGGGATGTAGGTATTAAGTTTATGGAGGCTCCTAGATCTAATAAAGCTCTGTTAAATTGGTTATCACAAATGGTACAGGAAATTCGGGGAGTACCTGGGTCTTTTGCCTTAGGTGGGAGTTTGCTCAAAATTACAGAGCTAGCTTTCTTTGACAGTACGATTGGACTCCTACTTTTGGTTCATGGCTTACGCTTAGGTGTACACACATCTTTCAGAAATTGTGCGTAAGCTGGTACATGGCGGATCGCATCCATCAACGGGATGTTTATATGGACCTGTTCAAAGAGCTTGACCAGGTCATCCTCAGGTGCCACGGGTTTGGTTGTGCTCTTTCCCTTAGTCAAGGCCTCGGGAAATGGAACCTTGGATGGTTCCTCTAGAATAGGGCCAGGTTCTTGATCAGGGATAGGGGTATCCTGGATAACTATCCTAGGGCTTGGGTTAGTACTACTAGGTTGAAAGTGGCTTGGGTAAGGTGGGTCTTGTGTTGCTTTGTCACTAAGGGTTGTAACAGAATTCAGTCCTGCCTGGTTTTGGTTTGGAGTTGGTAAAATAGGGGGCTGCTGCTGATATCCTGCATATGATGTTGAAGCTTCCATCCCGTCGAGTGATGGAATAGAAGGGGCCTGATAAATCATGTGAGCTTGGCCTGGACTTGGGTTTGTAACGCACCTCTGGTTTGGCACATTATTCGGATTCGGCAGAGGTTGCGAAGGGAGTGTGCCATGTTGGAGGGAATTCCCCATCTGGGCTAGTTGATTGCGAACCTCTGTGATCTCGTCCTTGTGCTATTTTTGTATGGCCGCATTCGTCTTCTGAATGTTAGCCAGAGTCTAAAGGATAAGAGTCATTTGATCTGTTTGAGTTGGCCCAGATTGATAGGTGGGGTTGGGCCGAGGCTGAGGCAGCTGATATGGACGAGGAGCTTGTGGATGGGGTTGATATGGTGGTCTTTGATTTTCATTATTTTCCGTCCACAGGAAATTAGGATGATTCCGCCATCTAGGGTTATAGGTATTAGAGAATGGGTCATTCTAGATGGTGTTGAGGTCCTCGCAGGTCTGAGGAACCTCAGGAAAGTCAGAGTATGTGGGTTTAGAGTTCCCCCAACTAGAGTAGGTCGGATCAGTGTTTCCCCCGGTCCTAGAGTTAGATGAGGGTGGATACGTGTCCATCCCCTGAGAAGATCAGTGATAGATGTTATGCACAGCTTCCCTCCCAGAAGGCGGCTGTGCAAACGGGTTTTGCACAAAGGAGGCTCGCTGCAGATGTCGAGTCAGCTCGTCCACCTTCTTCTCAATGATAGAGACCTTGCCCAACCGACTGGCCATCAATTCCAAGTCGACGGATGCAGATAGGCCCTGCATCTCATGTGCTCCCATTGGATTCGTCGATGCGCGGGCATTCGTCCGGTCGAATAAGCCCATGGAGTCATTATTGATGGAGTTCTCACACATATTCTCGAGAATCTCCCACACAGTGTCTTCTTGTTGACCCATGATATTTCCTTCGCAGGTTGAATTGACGCGGATATCTTCACAGAGTCCCTGGTAAAAGGACTGAACTTGTTCCCATTTAGGAACTCCGTGATGGGGGCACTTTCGCATGAGGTCCAGGAAATGGTCCCATGCTTCATGAAGAGGTTCTCCAGATTGCTGGGTGAAGTGTGTGATCTAGTGTCGTAAGGCATTCGTCCGACCAACTAGGAAGAACTTTTTCAAAAACTCGGATTGTAGTTCAACCCATGTGTTGATTGGACGCATTTGAGTCTGATACTAGTGAGCTGCTTTGTCCATGAGAGAGAAGGAAAACATCTTCATGAGAAGAATATCCCGATTTTGGACATCTGACCCGAAGGTCTGGGTCAGATGCTTGAGTTGTTTGATGTGCTGGAAGGGATCCTCAGAATTAAGCCCATGAAAATTAGGAATACCATGAATCATGTTGGGCTTGAGTTCAGAATTAGGACCTCCAACCAGGATTTGGACTTGAGGTTCGATTGCCACCACAGCGTGATTATAGTGATCTCGCATCATAGGACACTGTGGTGAGTTTACAAAGGCTTGAAATAAATCATTAAGGCGCTGAAGTTGGTTCTCAAGGTTATTCTCTTGTACGGGTTGTGCCATGATGATGGAAGAAGGAAAATTTGGTTTAGATGAATCAGAGGAGATGTCTATGTGATGGGGTTGCTGCACAAACACGGATGTCAAGGCTTGGCCTCGATGGGAGTGAATCACTAAAGGAGGCCTCAAGGATGGTCTTAAGGACCTCCTATCGAAGATGCACCGATGGTCTCGATGAGAGTAGAATGTGATGGACCTAATCACGACACCCAAAAATTTGGATGACTATAGAGGTTCGGGGCGGATGATACCCCTTAGTTAGAAAGTTGTCCACCTGAGAAATACTTGGGTAGCCAGAGAGGGAGAGTCCCGCAAAGACCCTTACATGATAGAGTGTCCCCACGAGTTACAAGATTTCCCCCACCCGACCTCTCTTGTCACTGATGTTCCAGGTAGACTAGAATGGGGACTTGACCTCTTCAGTCTACCAGTTTTATTAAAGAGCAAGGGTGCTTAAGATTTTACTTGAACTTTAGATGTATTGAGTGCAAAAGGTGACCTAATTTCAAGGTTGGTTGACCCAACAAAGGGGATCAACTTCACCTACTTGTCCTTTGAGAAGTTTTTAGGTCCTTTCTTTTAAGATTCAAGTGAGATTTAGAGCTTGAATTTTAGGGTTTTCTTGAATAGATCTCTTCAACCAAGGCTTAGGCACACCTCTTTTTTAAGAGTTGATTCTTGCTTATGAAGGTGTGTCTCTCAAACCCTAAATTGGAATCCTTAATTTGGCTCTAATCTTGGTCCAATTTAGTTTGTCAAAATATGGTATCTAGAGCTTAATCAAGAAGGTGGTAGCCCTAGTTACCTTAAATGGGTGCACAAATCAGTATTGTTGTTGAAATCAATTCAGGCAACTTGGTGAATTAACTAGAAATGTAAAGCAAGTAGCCCTAATTGATTTTATACTTTTTTGCCTTTTCAGAGTAGGGGGCTTTAAGAGGAGATTAATCAGAAAGTACCTGCCCCGGGCATGTTTGATGTGCGGTTGTCTTTTGTTGAATCTTCTCCCCTAAAACAACCACAACAAAATAGATATATCAAGTTAGTACCAAATTAGCAATTGTAATCAAAACTTCTAATTCGCTTGTTGCTCCCCGGCAACAATGCCAAAATGTTTAAAGAGCACTTGATCGAGTTTTAAAAAGGTCGTGTTGTAATACAGTCGAAAAAGTGTTCAAAACAAATACAATTTATTACTTGAATTTTAAAGTCTGAGGTCGAACACAGGGAGCAAATTAGGGTTTAGAAATCAAGATCATAACTTGAGAATTTGAAAGAATATAATATACAATAAGATCAATGTTATAATGCAAAAAGATAGGAGTAAACTAAAGGAACCAATGTATGTTAATTGCACTCAAAATTGGATATCTGATTTGTGAATCAGACGTCTTAAAATGCTTATGCTACAGTGCTTGGTCTCTTTTCTTTCTTCTGCTTCTTCTCCTATTCTTCTTTCTTTTTCTGCTTCTGTCTTTAATCTTCTTCTTTATCTTCCTTCTTCTTTGTTCTTTGGCATCCGCCTTTCTTCCTTGGCCTTTCACTTCCTCTGCCTTCTTCTCTTTCTTCTATGACTTCTTTGCCTTCCTCTCTTTGGCTTTGGCTTTGGCTTCTTCCTTCTGTTGCAACCCCTTCTTCTTCCTTTCTTTCTCACTTCGGCTTTCTCTACTTCCTTGCCTTCACCTTCTTCCTTAGCTTCAGCCCTTAGCCTTTTTCCTTTCCTTCTCCTTCTTCTCTTCGGCTTGCAGTGCAAAACCTACCCCCTACCCGCACGAGCTCTCTTCACTCTTTTCTCTCTCATGTTCGCTCTCCCAGAGCCACAGCTTCTCGGGTAATCCGGTCGGGTACGTGCCGGGGACTAGGCCCACCGGCGCGCGGTGGTGTGCGAGGTGTGCAGGTCGGGTCATATCGCTAGGTTCGCGGGTCGTGGTCGCGAATGAGGCATCGGGTCGGGTGAGAGGGACCTCACCCCGTGAGTTGGAGGCGATAAGCCCAATGCAGAAAATCAACTTATGCAGGTGCGACCCTCCAAATCTTTCCGAGGTGGGACTATCTTCCCACCCCCTTTCACGCGCGCCTGCAGCAGAGGGGCGTCCTTTGATTGCAGCTGTAGCTTCAGCTTTCGACACCAATTGGATGCCTGGAGATGTTCACGAAGGCTCTCAACGCGACCTGGGATTGTGTCCTAGAGCGAGCATGGCCTGGAGCAGCTTGCAGGCAAGCTTCAGGCTATACATTAATGGCGACGAGCCCCTGGACTTGAAATCACACAAACGGCCCCGCGACCACATTAAAAATCTTAGGGAGATTAGCCAAGGTGCGATAAATGTGTAGAGGTGGTTGGCGTGGTGTGAGAACGCCTGTGGGAGCGTGCTTAGGGCACACTGTGGCCGTGTGTGTGGGTGTGTTGCAGGGTGCATTTGGGTGAGTGGCGGAGTGTTGTGAGTGGGGGGTTATGATCAGTGAGTCGAGGCGGTGCTTATGGACTGGTCGACGAGGAGGAGGTGGTCTATGGAGGTGGAGCGAACTCACCAGAGTGGTGGCTGGATGTGAAGGGGATGATGGTGGTGGGGTGAGACAGTAGTCGTTTGAAGGAAATAAAGAGGGGAAAAGAATGTAGAGAGTGAGATAGAATTATTTGGGAGTGAAGAGACAAAGGGGGAGGCAGGGATGGCGTCTGGCTCGTATCACCGACACTGGAGACGAAGGTGCTCAGTGAGGGTGGTCGGCGAGGACGAAGAGGAGGCAGGAGCATTGGAAGGTGCTGCACGACACAGATGAGCGAGAGCAAGAGGAACCTACCATCGGTATTGTGGGTAGGCGACGAGGGAGAGTAGGAGAGGTCGCTAGAGCTTGATGAGCAAGTCGGCTGGAGGAGGAGAGATGAAATTGAGGGGGTTCTTCGGCTGATTTCAAGCTTAGGAGATGCGGGGAGAATTGGGGTTTCTTAAATAGGCCCTGGAGGTCGATTTTGTGCTTGGAAGACAAGCTTCCAAGCATGGCAAGGTCGCCGAAAATGGAAAGTCGAGAGAGACCCAAATTTCTCATGCATTCACATGAGAGATTGGGTACCAAATGGGGCTTCTAATTGGGTTCACGTTGGAGGGGATTTCTTAGAGAATCTCCCTTTTAATTTTAAAGGGGATTCTCGGAGAGATCAGGGAGAAATCGCCCTTTCAAGCTCGTCGGAGTAGGATTCCCTTCACTATAATGGTGGAGGGACCTAATTGCAAAAAATGAAGAAGAAGCTAGGGTGTTAAATGTAAGGGTTTTTGAAAGATAGGGGTAGAAATGTAATTGGGCTAGACCTATTTACAAAGTGGGTCAAGATGAATTCCCCTTAGGTCCAAATTTTGGTACAAACCTAATTTGGACCTAAGGAATCCAATGGTGAAGTTGGATTTTGGGTTTGACCACGTTTAACTAGGCAATTTATGCAAAAACCTAATTTAGGGTAAATATTTATCTGAGACCCCATTCTAGGTCAAAATAGGTTCAATGGCCAAATTGAAGGTTCCAAACCTTAGAGAATATTTTTCAATGATTTTTAGAGGGCTTAGGTAAATTTTATCCTGACCAGAATCTTACTAAATCAAGTGGGTCTGTTTTAAGGTTACAAGAAGTCATTTAATTCTCAAAACTCACACGAACCCTTTTCTGTTTGAACCAACACACTTTTTTTCTTGTTAAGACCATTTGACCTGTTTCTAACCCTTGAGAAAACCTGTTGTTGTACTGCAATGGTAAAATTGCAGTTTTACCCCTTATTTCTTATTTTTCTTTTAGAAAGGTTATTTAATGAATTAGGACCTCTCGTTGGTTATGTAGAGCTTTTGTTCTCTTTTATGGGTCAAAAATGGGATAGTTAGGGCCCATGATGGTGTTCCCATAAAAAATAAACTGTATACGTGTTGAATTTAGTGCCTTCAGCTAGGTACACTATAAAAAGAAGAAGAAATAAATAATTCACAGGTGCAGGTCATCATCATAATAAGAAAATCTAGCTTTGGACCTACCAGGAGAAGATGTCCACAGATGTGGACCAGATTGTGATGTAGACCCATACCCATGGTCAAGTATACCTATGGTTCTGGATAAAAATTATCCAAAACTTGAGATCGGTATGCAAGCGGGGTCGGATAACAAAGAGATCAAGCTCCAAAGGATAATCAATGAATGTTTGCTTGGGTTGGACATCCTCTGAGTAAAAGATATCATAAGGGTCCTGGTAGAAGGTTGGGAGTTTTAGACAAATTGGAACCCTTAGACTCGGTCTTTTGCTTCCTCCAAAATTGACTTCCCATATCAATAATTCCTAACTCCTATCCTCCTCATTTAGACTTTCAAATTCTAGGACCTCCTGTATATTAATCACCCTTCTTAATTTTCCAAGTCTAAAAGATGTGACTGAATCAGAATGGACATGGGTCTAGTGATCTTAAAAACAAGATCATCAATATACTCAAAGGTGTGTAATTGAGGAATGGGCCTTTGAATTGAATCCTTCATGAAATCAGGATCTGAATCCACCATGCGAGGTGCAACAGGATCAAGTTCCTCAATTTTAGGGCCATCAAATGATTTATCGAATTCCTCAGGCCCAGTTGTCTCACTAAAATCGTGTTCTGTAAACTCATGTGAGACTTTGCATAATGATTCCTCACCTTCAAAATCAAAGAAATCTAAATCCGTATTAATGTATGACTGAAAATCATCAATCACTTTCTAATCCATGGAGACATACGTTTCCTCGTACCCCAGCTCAAGGATCTTAGGTGAAAAAATCAGTTCATCCTTATTTGATTGCTCTAGAACAACCTGGTCAACCCTGGTCTCAGAAAACATGTCCCCCCAAGGTGCCTGAGTGGATTCTGACATCGGTTCTCCTGTCAGGGGTTCATCCTAGGAATCCTTCCAAGATTGGACTAGAGCAATCACAAATATCATCTTCAATTTAGATAACTTCCCAAGTAAAAACTCACTTGGGCCCTTATCCTTAACATCCTGGAGCCAGTCCAATAGATACTTGTTAAGATCATCAATCATTTCAATCAAGGGCTCCAATTCTTCTGTGCAAGGTGTTGGCTGAGCTTCTAAAGATTGTATGGTATTCCTCAAGTTAGCCAACACCTTCTCTTGGACTTGGTTAACCTGAACCACATGGTTTGTGATATAGACACATCTATTTAGGTTAAAATGCCTATTCATGCATGTTCTTAGGCTTAGATTTGCATTTCATGTTATGAATACTGCACAACATGCATCATTGTGCATTTAGAGTAATTGTATATATTTTAGGTCAATTAGGTCTTTTTTATGGTCAGGAGAGAAGACTTATTTCAGGGCCTTAGATGGATGATCGAATCATATGGATCTGATTAAGACGATGATTGGAGTCTAACACCTTTGAAATCATTTAGATCAAAGAACCATAGCATCGTACGAAGTTTGAGGAAGATCAACGGTCAGGGGGCAATGCAACATCCATACAGGTTTCGGATGGAAAACCCGACTATATGGATGGATCTGGAGCGACGATCGCAATCCAACAACGTGGGAATCATCTTGATCTGAGCACTGTGTCACCCTCTACAAAAGAAAGAAGAATGGACGGCCCAGATGGCGTCAAGTGGCACCCTCTAGGCCACCCAACATCGGCCAGCAGTAGCATATGCGCACTGCCGCAATCGTGCACAACGCACCGCGCACAGCCACAGCTATAGCAGCGCACCGTGCACAGCGTAGCCGCGTGCAACGCAGTGCATGCTAGCGCGTGCATAAGGCACGGGTAGCACGGGCGCGTGAAGCGTGCAGCATGCCAGCGGGGCAGGTGTGGATCTTCAGTGACGCATACCTTTAGTGACTCTTGCAGTTGTCACTAATGATCTGCGCGTGCCAGTAAGGGGATTTGAGGGTGGATCTTCAGCGACAGCTGCAGTGACATTTATGGACATTAGTAATGACCCAGATGCGAATTTGTTCTTCCTCCTCCACTATAAAAGGACCTACCCACCACCATTCCAAACCATCTCTTCCTTTCTTCCTCTCACCACCTCCAAGGCTCTAGAGAGAGCTTGTCCCAAGCTTGGGATGCTCCTCTAGAGTAGAAAATCAAATAGTTTTCCCTCCCCTCATCCCCATTAGTGGAGCATCCCGTGGCTGTCCTCTCACCGTCCTTCGGGAAGAAGATCCTCGCCATGATGCCGTCCTGCCCCATCCTCCATCCTCCTTTGTCCCGCTCCTCACCACCTTCCTCCAGGTGACATCAGAATGAGTTATCCTCCAAGCAACCGTTGAGGGGGATTTCTCTCACCTCTTTCTATCTTTTTACACTTTCATAGTGTAGATTTTCCGCTTTCGTAGTTGTAACAAACAATTCTTGATAAATAGATGATTGTTTCTCTTTCTCTCTCTCTCCCTCTCTCTCATATTTTTGCAAGTAGATAAAGTTTTCATCGACCTAATCTCTTGCTTGTTAAAAATACAAAAAAATTAGAAAAGATAAAAATGACCAAAAAGAAATAAAAGCGAAGCGTGGATTTCATAAAACCAAATGTTTACCTCCCGTGTTCGACCTAAGACTCACATTTTGAGTTTCGGTATAAATTTTATTTGACCACGAGTTTTGCAACTACGATGATGGGTTACTCGTAACCCCGATTTCAAACTCGTGAAACCCGTGTGATTAGTTTGGTTCAGGGTTGGGTGGGTTTGGGTTTAGTGTAGGGGAGTTAACAAATTGAGGATCTTGATACCCTCCTTGATAATAGGTCATTTCAGGTTGTTCATAAGGTGGTGATGACCTAAAGGCAATGTATTCTGGGGAGGGGTAAGGGCCAATTTATCCTTCTTGATTGTAGATCATATTAGGTTGTCCAAATGAGGGTGGTGATCTATAATCGATGTTGCTCGGAGAAGGATAGAAATTGCAATCATGGTGTCCAGGGTTAGACCCCGGACACGGAAGTCCAGAACTGTATCCCTAATCCAAATTATCCCAACTAGTAGATGGTTGATTACAGCATGAGTTGGGATAATAATCATCATGTTGGAAATAAGATGTATCAGGAGGGTAAGAGTAGGAATGCGTGTAGAATGTGGAAGGATTTATGACAGACGAGAGGAAGAAAGCACCCTGCAATACAAACAATCAAACCTATCCTTAAGTGGGCTAGTTGAAAGAGCGATCTTCATTTTCGGTAAGAACTTTAACATAAAATGATGTGTCATTGTATTTCGTGTGTGGTAGAAAATCGCTTTTTAAAACATTTAATTATTCAAAATCTAACCACAGGAATAGTTAGGTCGTATCCACACGGATGAATTAGCCTATTAAAGTCACAACTATGTAGAAATTGAGTTCGTAGAAGTCTTCGTCAGATCATACAATGCATATGCTGCTCTAAATGTAAACCCCAAATTTAAGGAGAATTCAAGGGCTATTGACGTAAATTTCACATAAGAAAATAGTTAATGTGCAGGGTATATCGTGTACTTTTTACTTGCATGCAGACTAAAGTGTAAATCAAAATTCAAATGTGATGTATATTGGGATGGATTGTAAGGGATAAACAAATACGTGGAAGAATGAGCATAGGACTGCAATTTCACCTCAATTTAATTAATCAAATAAATTAGAAAAATGAATATTTGACAATGGCAATGTTTATAAATTTTAATTCAAACAAAAATAGAGTATTTTCCTTCTCTCTTCTACACGTGCATGGAGGAGGGATCTTTCGCTGGCCTATGAGCGATGGAGGCACGCCGGAGGATGGCCATTGAGATGGCAGTGACGGGGTAGCCAATGGTCATCGGAGGCAGCTGGCCGGAGCACTGTCGGTTGGTAGCGACGATGGGGTAGCTTGTTGCTGCAGCTACGTGCATGGCCTGTGAGTGGTTGCTCATGGCCCATGCGGTCAGCTAGGGTGGTTGGTGGCATTGGTGATGTCGACAAGGAAGATGGAAGCCGGGACGGTTGCTGTGGTGTGGCGCTGTGGGGCTGTGGTGTTGGGTTCTTTGGGTTCTCGGTGATGGTGAAACAGAGGAGGGAGTTTGAAGAAGAAGAAGAAGAAGGGGCGGCTATGGTTGCAAGCGTGCGTGGAGAGGGGTTGTGGGATGGCGGTAATGTGCGTGTGTAGGTGGTTGTGATGGAAGGTGGTATGCGGCGAGAGCAGGTGAGGGTGGGGGCAGTTGTGGGGGTGGCAGTGGGTTTGCAGTGAGGATGGTGGTGTTAGGTTCTTCTGGGGGAAGAAGAAGGTGTTAAGGGAACGACATCAAGGTTGGTGGTGGTGGTGCTGTTTAAAGGTGGAGAAGTGGTGCGCACGCACTGTCACTGCGTGCACGGGCTGAGGGGCATTGTTGAAGCTCTCTTTCGATGGCCACAATGCACGCATGTTGCACGGTGTAAGCTTTTTTTCCACGGTGATGGTGATGGAGGAGATCCCCACCCGGGGGAGAAGATTATCTCTCCTCCTACATGCGGTGAGTTATGGAGGACTCAACCTTCTCCAACAGCTTAATGGCAATAGCGGGGTGGTGGGGAAACGATGTGTTGAGGCTGGCGAGGAGGTTGTGCACATGAAGGTAGATACGGCTAAGTTGTGGTGCATATTGTCAACATCAACAGACGTCCAGAGTAAGCTTCGGATGTCTTAAAAATGAGATTTGGCTATGCTTGATTCTTGCAATGCATATAATTATTAATAATATCAGATAAAATTTACAAATATAAATTATAATGCATGCAATTATTTTATAATCAAATTCAAATATTAATATACTCTAAAATGTAGTAACTAACCAACTTAGGCTAACAATTAGTCCAATAAATTGGACTCATCAAATGCCCCCATGCCTAAGTTTTGCTAGTCCCTAGCAAAAATGAAAAATAATAGAAGTAATTAGAAGATTTCTTCTTTCCTTATTGCAAAACTTTAGTGATTCTGACAAATGTGAAGTGATAATAGCCTAGGTAACGAATCCAAGTGAAAATAACCAACTTACATTTGCAGTTCATACTTATCCCTTGATAAATATGTCTATCAGGATAGGCAACTACTTCCGTTGGGGATAAAGTAGAAAATAATCTATAAATTTGACCTTGACTTTTTGGCTTAGGTAAGAGATATCGAGTTGAATGGATTTGTATTTGGTGGCACACACTCATCTAGTGCTACATGTAGTCTAGTACTACAGACTCTAGATATCTAGACTATCAAAAGAGTCAACTCAGAGAGAGGCTAAACAACTATGCTCTCTTGATGTTCCATTGTGCTCACTCTTTTCCTTCTTTCTGAGATCATAAATCTCACCAGATTTTGTAAATATACTCACTGTTCAGTGGCCTCACATGGCATTGACACTTCAACTAAAGTCCTAATAACTCTACAACTAAGTTAGAGTCCTCATCCAGTATTCAGGTGATCAGAAATACTGAAAGGTAGGTATGGGTCATATTTGGTGGATCGCGATGGGTGTTTTTGTTGCCTCAGAAACGTCACGAAGATAAACTTAGACTCTTTTCTTTTTCTTTTTTTTCTAAATATAATTGTTTCTCTTTTTTTTTATCCTTTTTGTTTCTTTATAAATCAACATAACATGACACAGAATTTTATTTATGAGGCATTATTAGGGATGATGATGGTCAAGAGGATATTGTGTGGCGTATTTGGTGGAAGTGCCTACTCTCGGCACTGGGAAGGAATGAATAGGAGTAGCGTATTTCTGACCTTTGATACTATTACCCTCCTTCAGCCGAGGACTCTATGAAGGATGGTTGTAACCATCCACCATAGTCATAGCTGTATTAAGACTCAATCTCTATGTATCTGCCTTATTTGGTGACTCTCAGAAATTCACACAATGTATGCACACAGCAACAGAGAGAGAAAACTATGCCTAACTCTGAAGTGTCATCATCTAATTGTCAAAAACTTAAGAGTCCTTGCACTAGACTTAGTGCACCAGTAATCTCTCTACTTTCTTCTCTCAAATATGAGGTGGATCTACTAGAAGATAGTATGCCTGACTCCCTATTAACTGTCCAAGGGTTTAGTAGACTAAAAATGTTTATTGGTTTTCTTGAAAGATCCATTACCTAGTCTATGTGCAAGTGAAGTAAATGTACTGGATTCTAAACTTAAGAAACAATTTAAGAAGAAAAATCTTCAATGACACTTTTAATGACAAAGATGTTTTCCTAGGGACTAACCAATTCAGCTCAATAAAAGAAATTTTTTTTTTTAATGTTAATGCACCAAACCTAAATGCATGAATACTGCCTAAAATGCAAAATGCACCCCCCTATGCCTAAATCCTACAATGTCCTCATTGTAAAATGAAAACAGGGGGAGAAAGGAAGGAAATCACCTGAAGATGGTGTTATTCTGGATGCTAAGTTGCCTCCCAACAATCGCTACATTTTTTGTTTGCAGCCAGACTTATAGGGAACCTGTAAGTCTGGTTTCAAACAGAAAAAGCTAGGCCCTAAAAATATGCGTAACAGCGTGGGCCTAGAAAATAGGTAGCCATGGATGTTAGCGAGTTGATCAAGCAGCGTGATTCCAAATGCTCGCCAGAAGATATGAAAGCAGAGAACCTCGTTGGCTACCTTGGGAGGTCTAGGAATAACAAAAGGAATATGAAAAGGGACCTCCCGAAATGGAATAAGTGGAGGATAACAAGGATCCTCCAAAGCAAGATGGGTTTTAAAAGATATAAACATTATTATTTCAAACCTTTGAATGGCGAGACTAAAAGTACAAGCATCAATCCACACTCGCCATTCTACCTGAGGATGTACTGGCCTGATATGTTCCTCAGAAAGAATGTATATGAGCATAGACTTGAGCTGAGGATTAGGTAAGGAATCTACCAGTTGCTCGAGTGATTGGGTGGTAATTATTAAGACCAAAGAGGGCTTAGACTGTTTAGGTTCCATTCCCAATAAGAATTCGTATTCCACATCCTTACCTAGCTTCATTATTTTATGAACTTCCAACTGCTCCTCTACAATAGATGAGTCATGAATAGAATTCAATATCTCATTAGTAGGCTCATGATCAACATGCTTTGACGACAGTTGGGTTTCTTAGGAAGTAGCGAGATCAGAATTATCAGCAAATCCATCCCCAGGTTCTTTCTTGCCAATTACATCTTTTCTGGGGACTTTATGTGCTACTTCATTATCCTTAATATCTTTAGGAGGATTATCATCTTTAATGTTATGGAGAAAGCCTATATCACTGAATTCGTTGTTCTTCTCGGGGCATAAATCCTCAATTGATGTATACTATCCCTGAGAGTCTCCCCTAAGCTTCTTACTATTGTGTTTGTCCTCCAATATCAACTCATGGTTTTGTGGAGGATGACTCTCAAAATCAAAAGAAGGGAGGAATCCGGATTTCACCATATTATTTATATCCTCAGGGGGCAAGTCCTCAAATAACATGTGATTCACTCCAGATTTTCAGTCCGGGTTCCTCCATTGTGTCATCCTCATCCTCTGAAATAGACTCTTTATATCCTTGAGACCAAAATTAGCCTAATTCATCCTCCATTCCCTTGGGGTCACCTTCATTGGGTGCATTTAAATCCTTAGGATGCTGAATGGTAGGTGTTGACTCCCTAAGTGGAGGGTCAGGAGGTCTCACTAAGGGTAGAATGGGATTCCACGAGATAATTAATAGGGGAAGTGATATGAACAATACGACCTTGACCCGGGTTAGTAGGGGTAAGGAAAATACTGTCATTGGGGTCAGGGTCCTCAAGAGATACCATCTTCCCTTTCTTTTGACTCCAATATAGCTCGCGTGAATAATCACTACTATCGTTCTCTTCTAGTGGCCGTGTCTCATTGGGAGAGTCTAAGTGATAGCTACGTAAAATGGGATCCCTATTGTCATTGGTTTCCTCAGAATTATTTTCATGATCACGGTCGTATGGGTAGGGATCAGAATTACTAGGAAGAGTCAAGCTAAGCTATCTAATTTCATTGTTCGATTGTTGATTATTCCTCAACATCTCTTCCATAGATTCCATCATTTCCTTTTGTTGTTTTTGCATTTCTATCATAAAGGAGGAGAGGCTAATACTATCAAATTGGGGAGGATAGTCAATTTGAGGCTCTAGTTGCCTAGGGGTATCAGTCCAACCTCGATACGAAAAATCATGAAGGGTGGGAGGGTTGGATGTTTGCATAGTAGTAGGGATTCCAGGGTTGGAAAATCTCGCTCCTAGGCTCTGCTAAATAGTGGGAGCTATCGGGCCAGTGCCCCCAGGATAAGAATAAGAATGATCCCATGAATTGTCAATGTACCCATCAAAGGATGGATACACTCTGGGCATGGGATCTTGGTTAAAAGATGGGAAGTATTGACTTTAATAATCTAAATGATAGGAGTAAGGGTGATCCATTTCTTTAAGCCAAACAGGTTTAACTCTCTTAGGATCAAAACACAAACAGAAACTTCCTAGAGAATTCTACCACTGTCAAAACAAACGCAAATACATTCGGATCTATTTTTAGTAGATTCTAGGTCTTAGGTGTTCAGTTGGTGGCCAAACAAGTTTTGCAAGAATTACGCTTCCTAGGCTGACCTTCGTTGGTGCCTACAACCTACTCGCAAGGGATGGAAGTCTCGAATCGAGCCCATGCACGAGGAACCAAAGTAACTTGGTGGATAGGCTTGTTGATTTCCTACTAACTTGTGCAAAGAGGAGAGGTAAAAATTTATCTAGTGACCTTATACGTGAGGTGCACAGTGTCTTAGGTGTGCAATCATACGTTCGTGTTTTGAGTTTTGAAATCCCGCAAACAAGATCCTTTTGCACACAATTTTAAGTCACAGATTTTAAGGTTCAACCTCTTAGCAGTCCCTATTTTTAAAGTGACCACTGAATTAATTCGATTCAAGCACTTTAGTGGTCTTAGATTTATGTTTAATGTAGATGCATGACAACTTATTGATGCTGAAGAAAAAGATGTACCTTACTCTAGCTTTCTTCAATGCAGGATGTTTTCAATGCAAAAAGAAAAGCTAGATGCTTCTCATTCAATCCTAGATGGTCGCCCTATAGATATGCAGCTTCTAGTAGGCAGATTGAGTTTTTTTTTAAATTTTTAATAATAATAAGCAAACAAACCTAATCTAACTAACTAAACAACATGTAATTCAAACAATTCGAATAATCCTATAATCTAAATAAAATGGGAACACACTCCCAAAAATACACTCTCGCATACAAGAGCGATAAGAAATAAAGAAACACTGGGAACATGTTCCCAAAAATGCCCAACAAGGGTCCACAAGACAGACATTAAGTTCTAATGTCTATCTAAACTAAATTTAAACTACGATCTAATGACTAAATCATAAAAAAGGCTCCTCCGTAAGCCTACGTGTGTAGGATCAAGGCCCACAAGCACCCGTTGTTGGCCTCCAGGTGCCGTCAAGGTCCACTAAAAATATCGCCTCTATCGTGCGTGCCCATCGCGTTCGTTGCATGTTTTTGCATAGAAGAAGTTCCACAGTTAGTAATTCAGAAAAGCTTTCAAAATAGCATAAAAATAACATAAAATTCCCAAAAAAATTAATAGGTGTGTTTCCTCCTCGGCAGCAGTGCCATTTTAAAGAGCGATCTTCATTTTCAGTAAAATCTTTAACATAAAATTTTGTGTCGTTGTATTTAGTGTGCAGTAGAAAATCGCTTTTCAAAACATTTAATTATTCAAAATCTAACCACAAGAATAGTTAGGTCGTATCCACAGGGAGGAATTAGCCTATTAAAGTCACAACTATGTAGAAATCGGGTTCGTAGAAGTCTTCGTCAGATCATACAATGCATATGTTGCTCTGAATGTAAACCCCAAATTTAAGGAGAATTCAAGGGCTATTGGCGTAAATTTCACATAAGAAAATAGTCCATGTGCAGGGTATATCATGTACTTTTTACTTGCATGCAGACTAAAGTGTAAATTAGAATTCAAATGTGATGTTTATTGAGATGGATTGTAAGGGATAAACAAATATGTGGAAGAATGAGCATAGGGTTACAATTTCACCTCAATTTAATTAATCAAACAAATTAGAAAAATGAATATTTGACAATGGCAGTGTTTGTAAATTCTAATGCAAAGGGAAACAGAGTATTTTCCTTCTCTCTTCTGCTCTTGGATGGAGGAGGGGTCTTCTGCCGGCCTGTGAGCGATGGAGGCATGCCGGAGGATGGCCTTTGAGACGACGGTGATGTGCGTGTGTAGGTGGTTGTGATGGAAGGTGGTATGCGGCGAGAACGGGTGAGGATGGGGGCGGCTATGGGGGTGGCGATGGGTTTGCGGTGAGGATGGTGGTGTTGGGTTCTTCTGGGGGAAGAAGAAGGTGAATAGGAGAGGAAGGTGTTAGGGGAACGACGTCAAGGCTAGTGATGGTGGTGTTGTTTAAAGGTGGAGAAGTGGTGTGCACGCACTGTCACTACATGCACGGGCTAAGGGGCAAAGTTGAAGCTCTCTTCTGATGGCCACAGTGCACGCATGTTACACGGTGTAAGCTTTTTCCCATGGTCATGGTGATGGAGGAAATCCACGCCTGGGGGAGAAGATTATCTCTCCACCTGCATGCGGTGAGTTCTTTTATAAATCTTCTGCCATCGACTCTCCTCCGATCTACTGCATTTCTAGAGGACTCGGCCTTCTCCAACAGCTTAACGGCAATAGTAAGGCGGTGGGGAAATGATGTGTTGAGGCTGGTGAGGAGGTTGCTCACATGAAGGTAGATATGGCTAAGTTGTGGTGCATATTGTCAACATCATCAGGCGTCCAAAGTAAGCTTCGGACATCTAAAAAATGAGATTTGGCTGTACTTGATTCCTGCAATGCATATAATTATTTATAATATCAGATAAACTTTACAAATATAAATTATAATGCATGCATTTATTTTATAATCAAATACAAATATTAATATACTCTAAAATGTAGTAACTAACCAACTTAGGCTAACAATTAGTTTAATAAATTGGACTCATCACTAGCCCGAAGACCTATAGACTCACAGAACCCATCTTGAGATAAAGGAACGATTTGATCTACTTCTTTCCAGTCAATCCAACCAGCTAGAGGCAGGGACTGGGGAGAAGGTTCTTCCTTTGGCTTGTGCCTTCGATTTCTAATATAGCCCCCAGCTGCAATCGTTTGATTCTGCTCCCCTGGCTAGACATCAGATTGAATAGTAGAAATAGACTAATTGAAAATAATCTCAATCTAGGCTCCGAAGAGTGAGTACAACACTTAAGGCCAATGTCTACTCTGTTTTGATCAGGGTTAGCTTTGAATGTGCTTTGGAATGTGATAGGCCCTTTATCTAGGTTGTGCCCTTAATGATTGATTGATATGTGTGTGCATGCACAACCAGTGATTTTCAAACAAGATTATTTTGGATGTGGTGAATTTTAGGGTTTAAATCTTGCTTAGTAGTTTTTAGGATTCAACTTTAGGTATATTCAATCAAGTTCATTTGGCACACCAGGTTTTGAAAGTACAGGTGAAGATGTTTTCCTTTAAAGCTTAAAAGAATGTGGAGTCCCTAGTAAATCCCTAAAAGTTGAACTTATGTGGCAACTACTTGATGAGTTATTTTTAGTTGAAGTGGTGCAGCCCAAACAACTCAAACAATTGGCCTGATGCACCACTTAGTTAGGCACACAAGTGGTTACCTAATCTGATTTCTACTTGATTATGTGTTTGGGTGTATGTATCGGTTCCAAAGATCAGTTTACTGATTGAGTTTGAAAATCAGAAGAGGTTGTGTACCTCTGTGAGATTTTTTTAAATTTTTTTTTCTTTTATATGCAAAGAGTGAGGCGAGTGGAGGTGACAAACAAACAATCAAAAACTAACCTTAGAGTTTGTAAGAACACCTAGGATGATTTTTTTTTGTGTTATTACGTGGTGGAATGAAAATTAGTGGATGGGAGGTAGGGGTAAACTTACAGACCCTTCAACAGCACTTTACACCAATCTACCGCTTTTGCTCGCCTCGTGGGCGTACTTGTAATCACAATAAGAAAGGAGAGAAGTGAAGTAAAAGATAAGTAAGGTGGGAAAATGCGAAAAATCAAAGAGCATCGCCTCCCTGGCAATGATGCCAAAATGTTGTATCGGAAATCCCCAGCAATGGCGCCAAAATGTTGAAGTGGAAAACATATGCAAATGGGCGTTGAGTTTTGAAAACCCGTCATTGTAGTGCGATTTGCAAGAAAAACTGTCAACAGATAAATTTAACCGAAACTCGAAATGAATTCCGGATCGAACACAGGGAGGCGGACATTTGATTAAAAACCGCTAGTTGGGTATGTTTCGCATGTTAGAAATCAGGTTACAAGTAACTCATTGTCGTAGTTGCAAAACACGTCGATCAGATAAAATTTATACCGAAACTCCAAGGGAGTCCTGGGTCGAACACAGGGAGGCGACGTTTACTTTAACTGAAAACCGTGCTTCGATTCGTTTCTTTTTGGAGTTTTAGGGTTTTGTTATTTTTTTGTATTTTTGAAGAAGAAAACAAGCAAACGAATCACACAATAGAGATGGAACAAAAATGGTATAGCTATCACCTCAATGTCTATTACAATCAACTATGAAAGCATAAAAAGAGAAGGGGGTGAGAGGAAATCTCTTGAATCGACTGTTCGGCAAGACGATGGCGCCTGGTGGAAGCTCGGACGAGGGAGGTGAGGAGTGAGATGACAGAGGTGAGATGCAAGAGGACATCGGGTTGAGGAAAGCTTTGGCGTGGACATGTTGCGCGCATGTGGTGGCACGTGCGTATCTGGGAGGCCGAGGCTGCATCATGTGGTGTAGTCTGGGCTGTCTATCTTCTTCTTGTTGTAGGGGCTGCTACAGAGGTCGGATTGAGTAGATTTTCGTATCGTTAGGCTGCGATCGTCGACTCGAATCCATCCGCTCGGTCAAATTTGTTATTTGAAGCTCCAAATTATGTTACCTAGTCCCTTGGTTGTTGATCTTCCTTGAACTACATATGGTGCTACGGGACTTCGATCGAGGCAATTTCAAAGGAGTTGGACTCCGATCATCATCTTGATCAGATCCGTACTGTCGGATCGTCAATCTAGGGCTCTGAAATAAATATCCTTCTCTCCTAGCCACAAAAAGGACGTAATTAACCTAAATTATATACAACTACTCTAAATGTAGAATGTTGCATGCTATGCAATATTCATAACATGAAATGCAAATCTAAGCCTAGGAACATGCATGAATAGGCATTTTACCCTCAATAAATGTGTTTATATCATACCCCCATGCCTATCTTTTGCTAGTCCCTAGCAAAATTAAACTATATGCTATGTATAAAAGCAAAATTCGGATTAGATCGCTTAGGCCTAAGTCGTTTATTAACAATAGAAAATTTCAACTAAGGTCCTAAACTACGAAAACTCAATAGTTCCCGAGTGCTTGCCAGAATGTAGACCACCCAAGTCCTCACCTTATTTGAAAAGAGAAGATACATTTTTTTATTATTTTTCTTCTTTTTAAATTTTTTTTGTACTTTTGGAGTTTGAGAGTTCCAGGATAACTTTTTACGGCTACTCGATCCGCCCAAGACTCGAAAAGGACTCTAAGTGTTAAGCATCTTGTGAAAATAGTGAAAGACTCACTAGACGACCATTAAAACAGACTTCGGGTTTCTACGACCCTAGGTGACCTTGCCTAAAGGTTTATCTTTTTGATTGGTAGCTTTCTCACAACTTCTTTTTTTTATGGGGTCAACATAAGGGCGGACCCAATGTATATCTCCCCAGTTTATTCTACTTCCCTACTTCTTCCCTAAGTGTTTTGGGAATTTGTGCATTTTTTTTGTGAGTTGGGTTCTGGACAATCGGTCGATGAGCTGTTACCATCGACAACTTGTTAGCCATACTCGTGCGGTGAAGTGTGATTTTGTTTTCTCCTTTCCTTTTTTTTTTCCTAAGTAGGTGGCTTCCCTGATCTAAGATTTACCTAAAGGCGGTACAATGAAAATGGTCTTGTGCCTACGCTTTGGGCAACTGGCTGATGAGATGTTACCACCGACAACTTACTAG
This sequence comes from Thalassia testudinum, assembly GCA_037157565.1. NCBI lineage: Eukaryota > Viridiplantae > Streptophyta > Magnoliopsida > Alismatales > Hydrocharitaceae > Thalassia > Thalassia testudinum. The sequence goes on from JAZHRO010000073.1 coordinate 116,981,938, forward strand.
CCATACCACCCAAGTCGGTCCATTAGCTACCCAATTTCCGTAAAAACCATCGGAAAGTGAGTCAGTGCAAAATATGTGCGTGGATGCTTAGGCTTAAAGCCCCCCAAATCAGAGGGCGGGTTGATAAGTCGCATACTTATCATCCCAAATTATTTACCAAATTAAAATGAATTTTAATTGGCGAGGACTCGAGACTAAGTCCACATTCGAGTGGACACCCGGGCTAATTAAGCCCGAAGACCTGAAAAGTCTAAGTGTTTAGGTTCTCTCGTATAATTTCCTAAAGTTAATAACTTCCAAATGCCTAAGTTCTCTTTTCCTAATTTCTTTCTTTTTATATCTTTTTCAAATTTTCAAATTTTTTTTAAAATTTTATAAGAAACTAAAAGAAATTCTACGGAGTTAACATAATGATTTCACGAATTGATTATCCACCCCCTGATGCGTGTCTTCCACTAAACTCAGTAATTAAGTTAATTTCACTTAATTAAGAATAGAAAAAGTCACTTAGGTTAACTCGAAGTTGTGTCGGTTGTGTAGTATAGGGTCGAATTAACCTAACATTTTAGAAATTTTTACTGGTTGAGTCCAGGTCGTTCACTGAGAGGTATAATAATTGTTTTTAAATTCAAAAATTCTCTTTTATTTCTCTATAAGTTTAGGAGGTATAACTAGGTTGATTTTTAAAACATGAATTTTACCAAAATATTTAAACTATAAAGAATATACAAAATTCCATATGAAAAACATATTTACTCAAAATGATCTACTTTATTAACAAGTAAACATGTTAGTTTTCTAATTTTATTTCAAAAGAAATTAAGGCAATAAAAGTTGTTTTATTAAAACATGCCTTTTTAAAATTAAGAACAAAAGGTAATTAAAATGATGCAAGAATAATATTCTTCATTTATTTTCTTCAGCCTTTTATCTTCTTTTCTTTCATTTTCTTCTCTTTTTATTCTCTATCTCGAGTTCTTTCTTGCCTTTCTTCTTCTGTTCTGTTCCTACCTTCTCCTTTTCTTCCCTTAGTCTTCTCCTTTCTTAGTTTGTTCCTTAGTAGTGCCTGTGCTCCGTTCTTTCCTTAGCCTTCAGCTTCAACACTTAACTTTAACTTTCAACACTTAGCTTAACCTTAACATCCTTCAGCAGCTTGACATTAGCTCCTCTATCCTTTGAACCATCAGTTGAATTGGGTTTTATTTTACTTTTTAACCAAAATTTATTTTATTTGCGATGAGGTCCTTTCGAGGATACACATCACCCTGAGACCAGGGTAGGACCAGACCCTACTCGGTCCTCGCCTAATCTCAATTAGGTTCGATTTTGGTTTATTTCATTTCGGTTCATAGTCTCCCGCTGATCCGGCTCAACCCAGCCTCCCAGGCCTCTCGCCCTCCCAGGGCACATTTGCTCACACCCACAAGGGCGCACACCCGCAGGCACACAAGCCCGCACACACATATGCACATGCTCAGAATGTTCAGAATGCTCAGATAATCAGATCGGTAACCGGTGCGTCGAGCGCTGACGACTGGTAAGCCCATGTAATAAAATTGTTTTATCCCCATGCACGCGCTCAGAATCTGACGATGTGGGACTATCTAACCCCTTCCAAACCCAACTTCAAATGATCATAACTTCCTACCCAGAGCTCCAAATCGAGTGATTCAAAGTTTGTTAGAAAGCTCTAAGGTTTATCTACACAATTGCTGGGTCAACTTAAGGATTAGAGGATGTTTTCCTCTTCAATTTGAAAGATAAAGTAAGGGGTTCCTACAGGTTATTTATCGCCTGGAAATGGAATTAACATCTACAAAGTCCTCAGATGGACTTTTCTTATTTAAAGGTTTGTACAGGTTCTAAAATTAATTCTGCATCTGTTAGAGTAAGTTTTAAGCTCTCAAGACCTTCAAGAACAACAGAGAAGCTCTTCACTTCTCTGAAAGCTTCAGAGTTCAGAATTTCAGACTAAAATAGGTAAACAGACATAGAGAAACATCTCTGATCGAATTAAACAAGTTCTAAGGGTTATAATTAACTTATCTGGGTAGGATTCAAATTCATATCTCATCAAAATGACACTGCTGTAAATTTGGGTTCAAAAGTAACCCAAATTAACATAGTTCAAATTCTCACACATTTACTCACCTGAGCTCAGTTTAATCACTTTAAAACCATCAAACAAGATCCCAGAAACAACTTAATCTCATCAATTCCTTAGATTGAGCTCAGAACTCCATAATCGAACTTAGTTTGACTGTGGAGGCACAAAAAGTTGACTTTCTATTAAAAGCTTCTCCACAAGAAATCAAAGCCTCAATTAGAGTCTTCTCAACCTCAAAAACTTTTTCAGATCTTCAGGTAGGTGTTCTAACTCATATTCCTAGGGTTTCAAGCTCGCTGCCTGAGATTCAAAATGACTTTGTTCGTCATAAAAAATCAGAGGTTGTTACAGTATTCTAAAATTTTAAACAGCTTCAGTGCAATGGTTCCTTCAATGCTTCTTATATCTCTTTATCAGACTTCTCCAACTCTGCCAAAGTTGGGGAAGATGAAGTTCAATCTTTGGCTCCAGACACTAAATCTTCAAACAAATATCCTCAAGTTATTCATTGATCATATTTGAATCATTCTGGAGCTTCTCAACAAATTCTAGAGGCTGAAATACAAATTTGGCTCGCTGGAGCTCCGCCGAGTCCAGAAAATATGAAAAGTGTACACAAATTGATTAAGCTTACAATTTTTAATCTAAAAAGGATCCTGAGGTTGCAAGCAACCTCAGAATCACATTTAATTCTTCATTTGTCTCTTTATATGTAAGATTTGACGGTGAATTCATTTCTTTAAAAATCTGATTTGAATTAAGCTCAAGACTTATTTACCACTCTATTGAGAGGTTAAAACAAGTCAACAAGTGTTAGCAGTTATAATTATATAGTTAATTAATAGTTTGAACTACTCCTGAGCAGCCATGAACAACGAGCTTAGGAGCTTAATTAAGATTTGGGCATTTAATTTATATGTGGTATTTATATGTATTATAGTGTCGATTAGGGTCCATAAGTGGTGGATAGATGATGGAAGAACCCAATGAAGGTGGAATTAGGTCGATTACTATCACCATGGACAGTGACAGCAGTCGGTGGAGGTGAAATGTGAATTAGGCGATTAGGTGATTCAATTAGGTGTTTAAGTGAATTAGAAATGATTATGGAAGATAAAGGAAGGTGGATAGCGATTTAAAAAGACAAGATTAAGACTCTGTCGAGCTCAAGGAGCTCACCGAAGTCGGAGAAGGAGAAAATAAAATTTGACATTAACTCTAATCTATCTAACTTTTTAACTAACTAAGCTAACCTACTCCTACTCCAACTCCTACTCCTACTCCTAATCTACTGTTACCTGGATGAAGGGGTCAATAGGGTTTCACCGAAGGTTCATAGCAGACGATGAAATCAGAGGGTGGAAGAAAGATCTCCGGCGGGCGGATTTGAGGTGGAGAGGAGGATTCCTTGGGTCGGTGCCTGTGTCAGAGACGTGGCAGACCACGGCGGATCTCCTCGGCTGATCAAGATGAATGGAGGAAGTCGGAAAATAAAATGGAAAGTCGTCGAAGTTTTGGATGAATAGCCTATCGAAGTAGGCTATAGTGTTAGAAGAGGGAAGGGAGCTAACTTGAGTGAAATCAGAGGGGCTAGGGGGTATTTATAGTAGTTGGCGGCGAAGAGAATGGCGGGGTTTGGCAGAAGAAGGAGCTTGAGGAGCTTAACCTCTGGTGTCGTCTCCGACGACGGTGAGGTTATCTCCCACTGAAAAATAGGATTTCTAGTTAATCTAGATCGGTGGATCAAGAGGAGGTGGTGAGTGCAATCTGCAAGAGCTTGGATAAAGAAGGATGACGTCGGCAAGGGGGTAATCGCGCGGTGGTGTGACTCTCTGCCGCCAGCCGTTCATTCGGCTGAAGAAGAAAAAGAAGGAGGAAAGGGACTTAAATGTAATAAACTTAAGGACCTGTGTGAAAAATAAGGACCCGAATGTAATGAATATTAAGGATCAAATTGTAAACTCAGGTTTTGAAGGTTTATTTTAATTTAGATCTTTTTCAACTTTTTATATATGTTAGTAAATAATGTAAATATTATATTTTCACCTTGAATTTACATTTTTGACCTTTTTATATTAATTTATTAGATTAAGTAAAATCACTTAAGTTATTATATACTTAGGTTTACATTAAGTTTAAGTTACTTTTCTTATTAATTAAGGGAATGATTAATAGGATTTTGAGTCCAATTATTATCTAAATTATTAATAATGTTAATTGAATGATAAAATGTCATTTTAAACTTATTTTAAGGTCCTTTACTAAATATCCCTTATTCTATAATTAACCCTTATAAATTCATAACCTTAGCTAATTAACTTGGAAGACTAGTTAATTAGGGGTAATTAGAGATCATGATGAGTGTCTCATCACCCCCCCATGCCTAAATGATGTAATGTCCTCATTATAAAAATAAAGACATGAAAAGGGTGGAGTAAACAGAATATCAGCTGAGTGTCGTGAAAATCCGGTCAGCTTCGCAGAGAGAAGAGTGTATACACACACGCTAAGTTTAATGCCTTTAGCTAGGCATAACATAGAAACAAAGAAGAAATTGAGAATTCACAACTGTGGGTCAGAATCAAAATCAAAAGGTTGATCCTGAAACCCGCCTGCAGAAGATGTCCACAGATGTTGACCAGATTATGGTGCAGACCCATGCCCCAGGGTCGAGTGGTTCATAGGTTCTGGATGAAAATCACCCAGAACCAAAGGTTATTGTGTTTGTGGGGCTGGGTCTATGGTTTAGTGGTGTGCAACCCAAGACCAAAGTGTCAGACAACGAGTAAAGATGGTTCAATAGGTGTGGTTGTCCACTTAACATCTAGCTCAGGAAAATAATCAGTTATTCCAGGCTTAGGTCGCACGTAAAAGATATCATAAGGGTCCGTATAGAAGATTGGTGGTTTCAGGTTAATAGATACCCTTAGATCCAAAATCAAAGTTCCCTCAGAATTAGCCTCCGAAATATTTATTTCAACAATTCTATCCTCCAACATCAAGAACTTAGGCTTCGGGATCTATAGCATATCATTCATCCCATGTGATTCTCCCAAGTCCAGAAATGATGGCTGAATCAAGATTGACTTGGGCACAATGATCTTAGAAGTCAGCTCTTCAGGGTGCAGATGAGGAATGGGGTCATTGATTGAATCATCAAGTAAATGAAGATTCGAATCCTCCAAGTTAGCCCCAACCGAATCAAAATCTTCAATGTCTGTGCTATCAAATGGTTCATCATGCTCCTCGAGCCCATTTATCTCACTAAAATCATCTTCCTTAAGCTGAAGTGAGACTTCACTAAGAGATTCCTCACCCTCAGAATCAAAGAATCCATGATCCTCATTTATGTATGTCTCAAAATCATATGTCATTTTCTGGTCCGTGGAGACATATTTTTTGTCATTCCCTTGCTCTAGGATCTCAGGTGAGAAACTTGATTTATCCTCAAAGGGTTGCTCTAGCCAAACCTGGTCATTTCCAATCTCAGAATATGTATCCCCCTCGATAGGTGCCTGAGCGGGTTCAGACATTGGCTCTCCTGAAGGGGGTTCATCTTGAGAATCATCCCAAGATTTGACTAGGGCAACCACAAATTTCATCCTCAACCTTAACAACTTCCCAAGAAGAAACTCACCCAAGACCCTATCCCTAACAATTTAGAGTAAATCCAATAAAGAGCTATTCAGCTCGTCAATCATTTTTATCATAGGCTCCAATGCTTTAGTGCATGGTGTTGGCTGAGCTTCTAACGATTGTATAGTGTTCCCCAAATTCACCAACACCCTATCCTGGATCTGGTCCACCTGAACTGACTGGTTCGATTCAGGTTTGGGTGGGTTTGGGTTAAATCTAGGGGAGTCAAGATGTCGAGGTTCTTGGGTCCCTCCTTGATAGTAGGTCATTCTAGGTTGTTTATAGGTTGGTGGTGACCTATATTCGACATAATTCTGGGGAGGGTAAGTGTTATAATCAACATGTCCTTCATAGTTGTAGATCTGGTTAGGTTGATCATGAAAGGATGGCGATCTATAATCATTGTAGCTCTGGAAAAGATAGTAATCATAGTCTTGTTGTCTAGGGTTAGGCCCTGGACACTGAGGTTCGGATTCATATCCCCAATCAAAGTCATCCTGGCTAGTGGATGGGTAATTACAGGTCAAGTCGAGATAGTAATCATCTTGGGGATAAGTGGTGGTGGGAGGATAGGATGTGAAATGTGTGTAGGATGTGGAAGGGTACATGGTAGAAAAGGAGGGAAAATGGAGAAGAGAAAAGGTGCCCTGCAATACAATCAACCAAACCTATCTTTATGTGGGTAGGCTATAGACCTACAGACTCCTAGGACTCGTCTTGAGATTATAAATGATTTGGTCTACTTTTATCTGGTCAATCCAACCAATTAGAAGGAGGGACTGGGGAGAAGGTTCTTCCTTTGGCTTACACCTCTGGTTACTAGTGTACCCACCAGTCGTGGTTGTTTGATGCTACTCCCGTAGCTAGACATTAGATGGACTAGCAAAAGCAAATTAATAAAAAAAAACCTCAATCCGAGCCCCGAAGAGCGAATCAATCCTTAAGGCCAATGTCTACTCAGTTTTAGTTAGGCTTGGGATGATCGTGCTCTTGGAATGTGATGGGCCCTTAAGATGGGTTGTTCCCTTAATGATTAGTTAAAATGTGTGTGCGTGCATAGCCAGGGTTCTCAAACAAGGTTTTTTGATGATGTGTCTTTTAGGATTTAACCTTGTTTAGTGGCTTTTAGGGTTTAATTCTTAGGTTGGTTCAATCAAGGTTTAGTAGAACACTCCAAGTTTTGAAAGCACGGGTGATGATATCTTCCTTTAAAAAAAAAAAGTAATGTGGAGTGCCTGGTTTAGCCCTAAGAATCAACCCTAAGTGGCAAGCTACTTGATGGATCAGTTTTATATTGAGTGGTGTGGCCCAAACAGCTCAATCAATTGGCCTATTGCATCACTTAGTTAAGGCACACAAGAATGTTTAACCTATTCAGATTGAGTTGAAGTGTACCGGGTCCACAGGTCAGATCTCGGTTAAGTGGTAGAATCAAAGTGATTGTGCGCCTTATGATAACAAATTGTGGGTGTTAAGCGTATAGCTTTCAATTAAATCCCACAAGAGAAGAATATATTTTTTATTTTTTTTATATATACAGGTGGGTGAGGTGAGTGGAGTGACAATCAAACAACCAAAATCGACCCTAGGATTTATGCAAAACACCTAAGTTGATTTGGGTTTGAGTTATTAGGCTATGGAATCAAAACTAAGGTGGGGGTGGTGTAGGTGACACTTACAAAACACTCTACCCACACCTTACTCCAATCTACCACACTTGGATCTCCATGCTAGGGTACCTGCAAGACAATAGATCAGAGATAAGCGGGGTTAGTGTTATGTAAATGCAAAGAAGTGCAGAAAATAATAAAGTAAATTCCATTGCCTCCCCAGCAACGGTGTCAAAATGGTAGGGCGTGTTTCGCGTGTTAGAAATCGTGGTTACAAGTGACTCATCGTCGTAGTTGCAAAACACGTCGATCAGATAAAATTTATACCGAAACTCTAAGGGAGTCCAGGGTCGAATACAGGGAGGCGACATTTACTTTAACTAAAAACTGCGCTTCAATTTGTTTATTTTTTTGAGTTTTAGGATTTTGTTATTTTTTTGTATTTTTGCAAGAAGAAAACAAGCAAATGAATCACGATAGACATGGAACAAAAATGGTATAGATATCACTTCAATGTCTATTACAATCAACTATGAAAGCATAAAAAGGGAAGGGGGTGAGAGGAAATCTCCTAAATCGGTATGGCGGAAGCTCGGACGAAGGAGGTGAGGAGCGGGATGACGGAGGTGAGATGCAGGAGGACGTCAGGTTGAGGAAAGCTTTGACGTGGCACCAGAATGGAGGTGAGAAGACGGAGATGATCTGCTATTGGAATGGAGGTGGGAGGACGGCTCCAAAGTGACCTATGAAGGGGGATGGGAAGTAGGAGTATTTCGTGGGGCAGAGGTTCGCTACACTAATAGGAGCCTTGGGAGCTTGAGAACAAACTCTAATGGAGCGCTGGTAGGCTTGCTAGAGCTTGGGAGTAAGTGGGAGTAGAGTAGGTAGAGATGGCTTGGAAGGGAGTGGGTGTAGGTCCTTTTATAGTGGAGGAGAAGAGGCAAAAAAAGTGTATGAGACCATTAGTGACATCCAGGCCGTCACTGGAAATGTCGCTGTAGATAGCTCATGGCCGCTGGTGCTCGTAACTGGCTTTGCTGGCATGCGATGAATTAGTGACGGCTGTAAGTGTCGCTATAGGTCCAGCTCATGCGTCACTGTAGGTCTAGCCCATGCATAGCTAGCGCTGTGCTCCCCCGCCTTTGCCGCGTGCGTGTGCACCCACGAGTTGGCGCTGCGCTTTGCACATGCGCGCTTATGCATGCGCGCATGGACGCACTCGCTCTATTGTTGGCATGCGGTGGTGCGTGCGTGTGCTGGGCGGCCTAGGCTGCGCCACGTTGCGTAGTCTAGGCCGTCCATCTTGTTTTTGTTGTAGGGGTTGCTACAGAGGTCGGATTGAGTTGATTTTTGCGCTGTTAGGCTACGATCGTCAACCCGAATCCATCCGCTCGGTCGGATTTGTCATTTGAAGATCCAAATTATGTCTCCTAGTCCCTTGGCCATTGGACTGCATATGGAGCTATGGGACTTCAATCGAGGCAATTTCAAAGGCGTTGGACTCCGATCGTCATCTTGATCAGATCCATACGGTCAAATCATCAATCTGCGGCTTCGAAATAAATATCCTTCTCTCCTAGCCACAAAAAGAATGTTATTAACCAAAATTATATACAACTACTCTAAATGCAGAATGATACATGCTATGCAATATTTATAACATGAAATGAAAATCTAAGCCTAGTAACATACATGAATAGGCTTTTTACCCTCAATAAATGTGTTTATATCAATCACATTTGTTTTATTTGTCACGAAGCAGATTAGTTGCACAAATTGAATCTAAACTAGCTATCTACTTAAAGAATAAATAATAGAAGAAAGAGAGAGAATATTACAAACAAAGAGAAAACTGAGATAGAATCAACATGGATTTAATTACCATAGATCAATGTTCATTACAACTACTTGCTACAACTACTCGCTACACTAGAAAGCAGGAAATCGACATTGGAAAGCTGTAAAAGAAGGTGGAGAGAAGTTATCCTCCTCGACAGTTGCTTGGAGGACAAGTCGCAATGATGGAGCGCCCGGACAAAGGTGGTGAGATGCGGGATGATGGAGAACGATGAGGGATGATGGAGAATGGGGTAGGATGACATCGTAGTGGGATTCGCTTCCCAAATGGCGGTGAGAGAACCACCGCGGAATGCTCCACGAAGGGGATGAGAAGGTGGAAAAATTATAATTTTAACTCTAATGGAGCATCTCGGGTTTGGGACAAGCTCTTAGAGCTTTGGAGGGGGTGAGAGAAGAGAGGAAAGTGTGGGGGTCGTAGGGCTATATATGGTGTAGATTGGAATGGGCAAATAGGTCTTTACACTTTAAAAATTAATTTCAGGGTCTTTAGTGACAGATAAAACCATCATTGTTCGGACGTTAGATCGGTGTTTTAAGAATGTCGCATTGTAGTATAGCCAAAATAGCATTTAAACAAATAAATTTTATAACTCGAAAAAGATTCTAAGGTCGAACACAGGGAGAAATATGGAATTTAAATCTCAAGAATTGCAATTTGTTACGACCTGGTTCCCGAATCCCTACAGGACACGAGATCGGACCGACTCGACTGATCCTAAGACCCAGTCGTCCAACGAGAAAGCAACCAAAAAGTAGGAAAGTAAACCACATTTACTATGCTAAGCAACTAACAGTAACAAAAGTACCGTAGTAAAGAAGTAAAAACTACTACAGTACACACCACCACAATAGTAGAAAGGTAACCAGGTACAAGAATATAAAGTACAGAATATAAGAGTACAAACGTAAAGGTACAAGAGTCTACTCACTACCACAAAAGAGTACAGCAAGGGAAACTACAGCTACTGGGCTCTACTAGGCCCAGCACCCTCTGCAGCCGTAGGCTCTGGTTGCTCAACACCTGGACCTGAAAAGGGGTTATGAGTACACACGTCAGTGAATGCTGAGTAGAGTGGCAAACAACTAACTAAAACAGTAAAAGTGGACAGGTAGCTGTTGTTTTCCAATTACATTATTTCACAAGTTATTACCTTTTTGCCTATTGGTTTATTTATCAGGTCGCTTTCTTGATCTCGAGTGTTCCTTGTGGGAACGATCTTGATTGCAGTTTTTTTCAAAGAGTAGAAGGCACACGTGGTGCTCTCCTGGCCGGGAGAGTCCCCCGTGGTGATCCTACACCCAGTCAACCTCCCCAAAGTCACGAACAGACGTAACGGTGACTACGGCACGCACGATAAGCGCACGGGTAGCTACCTCGCACTGGCACGCGGTCAGCCGTTTCCGATAGCAGGTGCACCCAAAGTACAGCACGGAACCAGTATAGGGCCTAGCCATCTCAATAACAAGGGTCTAGCCCATCTCAGTAACCAAATAGGGGTCTCGCCCCTCCACAGTCCATGCACCCTCGCCTCACTACCTTGGTTTGCCTAGTGGGCCTAACAAGTCGGTGTAGGGAGACTAGCTAAACCCCAGGCCCCGTGGGGTGGCTAGCTCCCTCCCTACACTAGTAGCTCTCCCCGGTACTGTGTAAGCGGAGGCCAAGAGGTCGGTACAGAGTGGCCAATCCTAACCCTGGGTCCCAACCCAAGGGTGGCTAGCTCCGCTCTGCACTAAACAGGGGGACAGTTGCTCTCCTTGGTACTCCGTACTCAAGGGCCAGCTTACTTCCTCACTCACATTTCCAGTTCCATTCCATTTATTTCCAGGAGCTCTACTCCTAATTCCCCATAGGGTTCATATTCCTCACGACATTCCACACCAGGTTTCATCATTTCTATTTCCATTCTCAGGTTATGCACATGCAACTTGTATTTCTATCGTTCACATTTCTGTACACAGGTTATACACAGGTAGCTTGTATTTCCATCATTCACATTACCATTCTCAATTTATATACATGCAGCTCGTATTATGCCATCTAATGTATACAACAGGAGTTTACATTTCACAGGTAGCTGTTATTTATTTACAGGCAATTGTTATCATTCTACCTACTCGTTCAAGATTGCAATTCAACCATCCATTATAGACATTTCAAGTGTTTCTCGTCCTTGGATTCATGCCATATCCTAGGTTCTAATCATTCATCCCACACATGCATTTAGGTTTTAATTAAATTAAGGGGAAGCCACTCTACCAGTAAACCCAGGAGTAGTGGGGGCTTGAACGGTAGGCTCACGTGCCTTAGCAAGCCCCGAACCTGCAAAGGAACGAAGTCTTATCACAAGGATCAATCACAAGAGAATACTCAGAACAGTATAGAAAGTCTTCCAACCAGTAGAGGAATTCATACGGGAAACATCGGTATCTTAATTGCGGAAAACGGACCTCAAACGAACCCTAAACAGGTCAAAAACAGTGTTTCTGACTAAAATCAGACGTCTGGAACAACTTCTAGACGTCTTAAAAGTGTCTAGTGGATACCTCAAGCCCTGCGGTAATCCTCAGATGTCAAGGAACTCCTCTAGATCGTCTGGACCCAGTTCAGGCATCCGGCCACCTCTTCAGATGTCTGGAAGCGCTTCCCGTCGTCTGGTAGGTCGCCCAGACGTCTGAAATGCGTGGGAGGGCATGTCTCGCGCCTTCCCGAAGTGAATCCTGCACGCAGATATTCGATCTTCTCAAAACAACTTGTAGAAAGGGGTATCGGCGGAGCGGCCTGCATGGCCGTATCTGCAAAGGGACGTACCTTCACGAGACTTCCTCTTCAGACGTCTGAAACACCCTCCAGACATTGGCTCCGTCGTCTAGACGTCTCTCTAGACGTCTGATTCTGGGAAAAACCCAGAACCAGAACCTACTTCCGCCATCTCGTGCTGTGCGTGGCTGCGCCGCACCCTCTTTCCTGCAGCTTCGGCTGCAGTAGTGTTGTGGAGGACCTCCCCGACGCACTCCTCCACCTTGCACACGCGTCTCTCCGACTGTGCGCTAATCGGCGAGCTCCCACGCGAGCTCGCAAGCTCAACTCCTCCTCTCCTTCTCATGCAACTCTCGCGCTCTCGCTTGTGCTGCCTCACTCACTGGAGGGAAGAAGGAAGGTGGCTAGGAAGTGGGGGTAACGAAGGTGGAGGGGGGGTTTATATAAGGTGGGTGTTTAGGGTTTTACTGGGGTGGAAGAGAGAGAAGAAGGAGGGAAAAGCCGAGGGTGTTGTCTGCGCGTAGCACATTCGCAGATGCGAGTTCGTACCCAAGATATTCAATTTTCATACGTCTGGGAATGTGTTCAAAAGTTTGACCAGACGTTTGACCCACAGTCCAGACATCTTGCCAGACATCTAACCTAAAGTCCAGATGTCATAAAAGGCTCAATAACTCGGGTCATAACATAATAACAAACTTAAAGGAAGTTTCGTCCCCGAAACTTGAGCTTGCTAGGGTGCGGAAAGATAACAACATACGCATAACAAACTTAAAGAGGACCGAAGCCGGTCTGAAAAGACGTACCCTTAAAAAGCTCTGGGTACTGCTCTCGCATCGCCGCCTCAGGCTCCTAGGTAGCCTCCTCGTACCTCTGGCTCCTCCACAAGACCTTCACCAGGGGTACCTCCTTCCGTCTCAAACTCCGGACATCTCTGTCTAGTATCTGCAATGGTCGCTCGGGGTAGGTCAAGTCGTCACCCACCTCGACACTCTCGTGGCTCAGAACGTGACTGGGATCGGCGACGTATTTCCTGAGGTTGGACACGTGGAACACGTCGTGCACACCAGAAAGCTGGGGAGGAAGGGAAGCCTATAAGCAATGGGTCCTTCCCGCTCCACGACCTCAAAGGGCCCCACAAATCTCGATGCGAGCTTCCCTTTCATCCCAAAACACTACAGGCCCTTCATGGGCGAAACGTGTAGAAAGACGTGGTCCCCAACCTCGAACTGCACCTCTCTGCACTTTCGATTGGCATGGCTCTTTTGTTTGCTCCTGACAGTGCGAAGCCGTCTGTGAATTTTATCAACCACCTCCTGACTCTACTGGATCAGCCTGGGGCCAACCTCCCACTTGGTCCCCACCTCAACCCAACTCAAGGGTGTAGTACACCTCCATTCGTACGGGGCCTCGTATGGTGCCATGCTGATACTCGTATGATAGCTATTATTAAATGAAAACTCTGCCAGGGGAAAGTGCTCCTCCAAAGAGCCCCTCTAGTCCAGTACACAGGCATACAAAAGGTCCTCAAGCATCTGTATCGTGCGCTCTGACTGTCCGTCCGTCTGGGGGTGGTATGCCGTGCTAAACCTCAACCGTGTCCCTAAAGCTTGCTGAAACTCAGCATAAAACTGGGACATAAAATAGGTATCCTGGTCGGATACAATCTCACGCGAAACTCCGTGCAGACGTACCATGTTGCGAATATACCTCTCTGCCAACTACGCTGGTCCCAAGGTGACTCGGATCGACAAGAACCGTGCTGTCTTCATCAATCTATCTACAATCACCAAGATTGCATTGTGTCCTCGCTGGGTAATGGGCAAGCCCACCACCAAGTCCATGGTGATGCTCTCCCACTTCCACTCTAGCACTGGAAGTGGCTGCAACGGCCCTGTAGGCCTCTGATGCTCAGCCTTCACCTACTGGCACACCAAACACTACTGCACGAACTCACCTACATCCCGCTTCATCCCCCACCACCAAAAGTCACGTCTCAGATCATGATACATCTTTGTGTTCTTGGGATGTATGGTGAACCTGGAACTGTGTGCCTTAGCCAAGAGCTCTCTCAACAACTCCTCGTCCCTGGGAATGCACAAATGTCCCCTCATGCGCAGTACCTCGTCAGTAAAGAAGAAGTCTCCAAGGTCCCCTGACAGTACTCTGTCACGCAATGACTGTAGGTACAAATCTGCCATTTGTCCTATGATGATGCAGTCTATCAGTTCTGGCCTCATCTGCCATGTCACAGTTACTACCCTACAGTGCCCCAGTAACTCCAAGGGTCGCCAACTACCCATCTCCTCCATGAGTGTCCAACTCTGTACCTGTAAACTGGCCAAGTGGGTGGGTGCCTTCCAGCTCAAGGTGTCAGCCACCACGTTGGCCTTCCCCAGATGGTAGGAGATGCTGTAGTCATAGCCTTTCAAGAGCTCTAACCAATGTCTCTCTCATGTTAAGCTCCTTCTGATCAAACAAATACCTGAGGCTCTTATGGTCCATGAATATCTCAAAAGTCTCACCGTACAGGTAGTGCTTCCATGTCTTCAGTGCAAAGATGACAACTGCTAGCTCTAGGTCATGGGTAGTGTAGCTATGCTCACGGGGCTTCAGTTGCTACGAAGCGTAAGCGACAACGTGACCCCGCTGCATGAGCACACCCCCTAACCCCTGCAAAGAGGCGTCCGTGTACACAACGAATCCGTCACTGCTATCTGGAATGGTAAGCGCAGGAGCCGAAGTCAGCCTCTCCTTCAACTCCTGAAAACATGCCTCACAAGTGTCTGTCCAAGAGAAGGGCACATCCTTTTGGGTCAACTGTGTCATAGGACGTGCAATCTACGAGGGACCCCTGATAAACCGTCAGTAGCAGCCTGCCAGTCCCAAGAAACTGCGGATCTCTATCACTGTACGTGGTCTCTCCTACCTGAGCACTGCCTCTACCTTGGTTGGGTCCACAGCCAAGCCATCCCCTGAAATCACATGACCTAAGAAGGTCACCTGCCTCAACCAGAACTTGCACTTACTGTATTTGGCATACAGCCTACGTCGTCTCAATGTGTCCAAAACCATCCGCAAGTGCTGTCCGTGCTGCGCCTGATCCCATGAGTAGATGAGCACATCATCAATAAATACCACCACAAATTGATCTAGATACGGTCTGAACACTTGGTTCATCAAATCTATGAAAGCAGCGGGGGCATTGGTCAACCCAAACAGCATGACCAAAATCTCTTAGTGTCCATACCAGGTGTGGAAAGCTATCTTGGAGACGCCGGCCTCCTTGATCCTCAACTGTTGGTAGCTAGACCTCAAGTCTATCTTGGACAAAACCGTGACACCTCGCAATTGGTCAAACAAATCATCAATCCTCGGCAATAGATGCCTGTTCTTGATGGTGACCCTATTCAGCTGTCTGTAGTCTACACAAAGGTGTAGGGTACCATCCTTCTTCTTCACAAATAATATCAGGGCTCCCCACGGAGACGCACTGGGCCTCACAAAGTCCTTCTCTAGAAGGTCCTACAACTGAGACTTGAGCTCTCGCAGCTCAAGTGGTGCCATCCTGTAAGGTGCTGTAGAAATGGGGCTGGTCCCCGGCACCAGTGAGATCTCGAACTCGATCTTACACTCAGGCGGTAGTCCTGGCAACTCCTCTGGAAACATGTTGGGGTACTCTCTAACCACTGGGATGCTCTGAAAGTCTGCCACGGGGTTGGGCTCTACCACTACACAAGCCAGAAAGCCCTCACACCTCTAGCCCAAAAGTCTCACCGCCCGAAGTGTAGAAATGCACCTGAAGCCTCCATCCACCGGCTGTCCGTGGAACTCAAAAGAAGGCATCTTCGGCATGGAGAAGACAATCTTCCTCTCGAAACTATCCACCAAAGCGTTGTAAGCGAACAACCAATCCATCCCCAGAGTCACGCCAAAGTCTTACATTGATATCACAATCAGGTTAGCGGGGAGGCTGTGTCCCCCAACACTGACCTCACAGTCTTTGTAAACCTCCTTAGCTACAAATAGCTGACCACCCCGACCTCTAATCACAAAAGGATCCTCTAACAACACACAGTCCTGTCCCAAACTGACAGAAAAACTAGCAGGAACAAATGAGTGTGTGGCGTTGGAATAAAAAAGTATGTAAACTAGTCTACCGGAAACTGTAACCATACCTGCCACCACTGAACCTGAAGCTCTGGCATCTCTGTGTGTCAGGGCGTTGATGCGCCCCTCAGCTCTCGGTGTGGAAGAAGCAACCACACTCTATGTCGGATGGGTAACTGCTGGCCAGTACCCTCCCCGCGACTGCTATCCTCCCCCACATGCCTGGGAACTATGGCCCCCTGCTTGTCCTCCAACGCTTGATGCGGGGAGCATCTGCTGACCTCCAGCCCTTGATGGGCAGTCCCTCCTGATGTGGCCCGGCTGGCCACACTGGTAGCAAAGGGGAATTCGACTCCCACCCTCTGTAGGTCCCTGCTGATGGCTGGGCGGGGGTCCAGTGCTGGTAGCTTGCCCTTGTCAGGGGCCCCCAAAGGCCACTAACGGCCCTGCAAAGCATGATGGCTCTCCTGCAAGCGCCGCGTGCCTCCTCTCTTGCCGACCATGTGAGTAGTCTGGCTGGTAGGGCCTCTTCCATCCACTGTCAGTGTCACGTGCGGTCGGGTTGGTCTCCTCATATGTCATAGCTACCTCCACCACTCTCGAGAATGCAGGGGGTTTAACATACCCCTGAATAGCAGGCTGGAGCGCCTTGGTGAACCTCCACAGGTACTCCTCCTCGGTAGCCACAGCTGTCGCGGTGAAACGGGATAGCTTCAGAAAATGCGTACGGTACGCACTCACAGTCATCGTCCTCTGGCGGAGAGTGTGGAACTCCCGCCTCCTCTGATCCTGCCACGTCTGTGGGAAGTACTGCTCGCAGAAGAGGGTGACAAACTGGTCCTACGTCGGCTCTGCCCCCTCCTGACCTCTGATCGTCCTCCACCACCTGTGTGCTATGCTCTCCAGCTGGTACGTGGCAAAGGCCACACGGCACTCCATAGGGGGAAAAGGGTGCCAAACACCTTCTCGATCTGCTCGAGCCAGTCCTCTGCCTCGGTCGGATCCTCATCCCCCTTGAAGGAGGGGAGCTTCAGCTTTTGGAATTGTCCAAAAAGTTCGTAATGTTGCTGAAGTGGGGAAACGAGCATGCCTCCAGGCAGGGAGGGCTTGTGCTTGGAAGTGTTAGAGTGCGGTGGGGGCAGTGGAGGACCACCCCCTCCCCCACGTCCATCACTGTGTCTGTCTCGCTGTCCCACAGAGGACTCCCCCTCCACGTCCCCAGGGAGAGGCGCCCGTGGAGGCGGGAGGAGCTTCTCTCGCACAATCTCCCGTATCAGCTGGGCGAGGTCCTGGGCCTGAACACCCAGGAGAAGTGGTTGATCCACAGAAACGTCGGGCTCAACACGTCCGCCCCTCCGACCTCGTCCACGGCCATGTTCACGGCCCGCCTCAATGACTCCACGTCGAGGCATCTCCTGCAAGGAGATGCGAGCAACAGAACAGGAAACCGTCAATTCCAACGGACATTCAGCAAAAGAACCTCAGGACAGATGTCAAAAGGTACGTTGTGGTGGTTACTCTACTAACAAGCCTGTGAATTGGTTATTCTCAAGCTAGTTGGTTCTCTTCTCGGGATGACGTTGCTCTGATACAATCTTGTTACGACCCAGTTCCCGAATCCCTACAGGACACGAGACCAGACCGACTCGACTGATCCCAAGACCCAGTCGTCCAACGAGAAAGTAACCAAAAAGTTGGAAAGTAAACCACATTTACTATGCTAAGCAACTAACAGTAACAAAAGTATCGCAGTAAAGTAAAAACTACTACAGTACACACCACCACAATAGTAGAAAGGTAACCAGGTACAAGAATATAAAGTACAGAATATATGAGTACAAACGTAAAGGTACAAGAGTCTACTCACTACTACAAAAGAGTACAGCAAGGGAAACTACAGCTACTGGGATCTACTAGGCCCAGCAGCCTCTACTGCTGTAGGCTCTGGCTGCTCAACACTTGGACATGAAAAGGGGTTATGAGTACACACGTCAGCGAATGTTGAGTAGAGTGGCAACCAACTAACTAAAATAGTAAAAGTGGATAGGTAGCCATTGTTTTCCAATTACATTATTTAACAAGTTATTCCCTTTTTACCCATTAGTTTATTTATCAGGTCGCTTTCTTGATCTCGAGTGTTCCTCGTGTGAATGGTCCTGATTGCAGTCTTTTCCGAAGAGTAGAAGGCACACGTGGTGCTCTCCTGGCCGAAAGAGTCCCTCGTGGTGATCCTAGACCCAGTCAACCACCCCAAGGTCATGGACAGACGTAATAGTGACTACGGCACGCGTGATAAGCGCACAGGTAGCTACCCTGCACTGGCACGTGGTCAGTTGTTTCCGTTAGTGGGTGCGCCCAAAGTACAGCACGGAGCTAGTATAGGGCCTAGCCCTCTCAGTAACAGGGGTCTAGCCCCTCTCAGTAACCAAACAGGGGTCTTGCCCCTCCACAGTCTGTGCACTCTCGCCTAACTACCCTGGTTTGCCCAGTGGGCCTAACAAGTCGATGTAGGGCAGCTAGCTGATCCCCAGGCCTCGTGGGGTGGCTAGCTCTCTCCCTACACTAGTAGCTCTCCTTGGTATTGTGTACGCGAGGGCCAAGAAGTCGGTACAGAGTGGCCAATCCTAACCCTGGGTCCCAACCCAAGGGCAGCTAGTTCTGCTCTGCACTAAACAAGGGGACAGTTGCTCTCCTTGGTACTCCGTACTCAAGGGCCAGCTCACTTCCCCACTCACATTTCCAGTTCCATTCCATTTATAATTAGGAGCTCTACTTCTAATTCCCCACAGGGTTCATATTCCTCATGGCATTTCATACCAGGTTTCATCATTTCTATTTCCATTCTCAGGTTATATACATGCAACTTGTATTTCTATCGTTCACATTTCTGTACATAGGTTATACACAGGTAGCTTGTATTTCCATCATTCACATTATCATTCTCAATTTATATACATGTAGCTCGTATTATGCCATCTAACGTATACAACAGGAATTTACATGCAATAATTTGCTAGTACAAGTACTTTACATTTCACAGGTATCTGTTATTTATTTACAGGAAATTGTTATCATTCTACTTACTCATTCAAGATTGCAATTCAATCATCCATTACAGACATTTCAAGTGTTTCTCATCCTTGGATTCATGCCATATCCTAGGTTCTAATCATTCATCCCACACATGCATTTAGGTTTTAGTTAAAATAAGGGGAAGCCACTCTACGAGTAAACCCAGGAATAGTAGGGGCTTGAACGGCAGGCTCACGTGCCTTAGCAAGCCCTGAACCTGCAACGGAACGAAGTCCTATCACAAGGATCAATCACAAGAGAATACTCAGAACAGTATAGAAAGTCTTCCAACCAGTAGAGGAATTCATACGGGAAACATCGGTATCTTAATTGTGGAAAATGGACCTCAAACGGACCCTAAACGGGTCAAAAATAGTGTTTCTGACTAAAATCAGACGTCTGGAACAACTTCTAGACGTCTTAAAAGTGTCCAATGCCATACCTCAAGCCTTACGCCAATCCTCAGACATCCAAGAACTCCTTTGGACCATCTGGACCCAGTTCTAGACGTCCGGCCACCTCTCTGGATGTCTAGAAGCGCTTCCCATCATTTGGTAGGTCTCCCAGACGTCTGAAATGCGTGGGAGGGCGCATCCCGCACCTTCCCGAAATGAATCCTGCATGCAGATATCCGATCTTCTCAAAATGACATGCAGAAAGGGGTATCAGTGGAGCGGCCTGCATGGTTGTATCCGCAAAGGGACATACCTTCGCAAGAATTCCTCTTTAGACGTTTGGAACCCCCTCCAGATGTTGGTTTCATCGTCTGGATGTTTCTCCAGACGTCTGATTCTGGGAAAAACCCAGAACTAGAACTTGCTTCTTCCTTCTCGCGCAGTGCATGCCCACACCATGCCCTCTCGCCTGCAGCTCCGGCTGCTGCAGTGTCGCGGAGGATCTCCTCGATGCACTCTGCCTTGCGCACGCACCGCTTCGACCGTGTGCTCATCGGCAAGCTCCCATGCAAGCTCGCAAGCTCAACTCCTCCTCTCCTTCTCACGCTGCTCCTCCTCTCCTTCTCACGCCACTCCTGAGCTCTCGCTCGCGCTGCCTCACTCGCTGGATGTAAGAAGGAAGGTGGCTGGGAAGTGGGGGTAACGAAGGTGGAAGAGGGGTTTATATAAGGTGGGTGCTTAGGGTTTTGCTGGGGCGGAAGAGAGAGAAGAAGGAAGGACAAGCTGAGGGTACTGTCTGCACGCAGCACGCGTGCAGATGTGGGTTTGTACCCAAGATTTTTGATTTTCTGACATCTGGGAATGTGTCCAGACGTCTGATCAGAAGTTTGACCCATAGTCCAAAAGTCTTACCAGACGTCTAACCTAAAGTTCAGACATCTTAAAAGGCTCAACAGCATGGGTCATAACACAATTCATAACTGAGCACAATATATAAGTAAAAGTTTAAGGCAGAATGATATAAAAATCAATGATCAATGTGCAAAATGAAGAGGGTAAAATGGTGATTTAAATCACCAATTAACCTTATACTGTAATAGCATGTATAAGCATAATATCAGAGTTAATTTATAGCTTTAGAAACTCAAATCAAACATCTGAAAGTGGTATTAGACGACTTAAATGTTTAATGCTATAGTGCACTGCCTCCTTTTTCTTCTCTCAGCCTCTTCTTCTTTCTCTTCTTTTCTTTCTCTACTGCGGCTCCTTCTTCCTTCTGCTTCCTTCTCCACCTTCGTCTTCTCAAAGGGGAGGGGAACTTCTCAGATTGGCTAAGTGTCAGCCAATGCCTTCAACAGCAAAACCCCTCCTCTACCCCCACGCAATCTCTCTTTCTCTCTCTGGGTCATGCTTTCCCAGAGCCTTCAACAGTACTGGGTATTCGGGTAATCGGACCTAGAGTGTACCTGGGACCAAGGCTGCGGGAGTGGGTTGTAGCCGAGGAGTGCAAAGTTTAGGTGGGTTATCGGGTCAAGCCAGGTCCGCAGGGGAGATGTCGCAGACGAGGCACGTAAGGGGGCGTGTAGGGACCTCACCCCCTGTATGTGTTGAGGAAAACAACCTACAACACTTTTACAATTTATGCGGGCGTAGGAGCTTTGCAACTTCTGAGGTGGGACTATCCCACCCTCTTTCCTTCACGCAGTCGCAATAGCAGCTTCCTTTGTAGAATTGGCGTAGAGGCTTGGTCAAAGGGTTCAACTGACTGCACAAGGAGACTCCTGGAGGTAATCCGTAGTGCCTGGGATTGGTGCCTGGACCCTGCAGGCGTGGTGAGAGCTTTAAGCAAGCTCGCGGTTGTTGTGGCAATGGCAGAGGAGGCTGGCACACCTAAAAAAATAAAACAGGCTAATAACGTCAGTTAAAACAGTTCATAAGCTTCACCATGAGGTGGGGAATTGAACGGCGGTGTTTGTGAGGTGTAAGGGTCCATGAGGTGGTCAAACGATGGCAGAATGTGAGGTGTGACAGTGTGGTGTTCAATGGAGCATTTGGGAGGCCAATAGCCTTGAAGACCAGAGGGCTTTTTCTCTTTAGAACACGGCGGAGGTGTGGAGATAAATGGCGGCCGGATTGGTGGAGTGTAGTGGCCACACGAGCTCGTCGGAGGTACGTTGGCGAGGTGGAAGACGAGGGGGCATAAGGCGAGTCGGTGGTCGAAACGAGAAGGTGAGGGTCTGAAAATGAAGAGGGGAAGTCAAGGAGTTTTTTAGGAGAGGAGGCAGATGAGGGGGAGCACAGTTGGCACTGGTTGAGGTGTGAGGATGAGTGAGGTGGTCGGACGGTCGCAATGTGAGGTGCGACAGTGTGGTGTTCGGTGGAGCAGTGGGGAGGCCAATAGCCTTAAAGACCAGAGGGCTTTTGCTCTCTGGAACATAGAGGGGGTGTGGAGATGAACAGCGGCCGAATTGGTGGAGTGTAGTGGCCGTGTGAGCTTGTTGGTGGTATGCTGACGAGGTGGAAGTTGGAGGGCGATGGGGCGAGTCGGTGTTCGAAACAAGGCGATGAGGGTCTGAAAACGAAGAGGGGAAGTCGAGGAGTTTTTTAGGAGAGGTGGCAGACGAGGGGGACCGCTAGAGACGAAGATGCTCAGAGGGAGGCGACCGACGAGGATGGAGGGGGATAGGAGCGCTGGCGGGTGCTGCGTGACACGGAAGAAGACAAGGATGAAGAATCTGCCACAAGTATTGTGGTTAGATGATGAGGGAAGACAAGGAGAATCGTCGGAGCTTGAAGAGCAAATCGACCGGAGGAGGGGAGAAGAATTTGAGGGATTCTCTGGCAGAATTCAAGCTTAGCAAGTTCGTTGAGATCTGGGTAGTCTTTTATAGGTCATCAAAGGTCGGTTAGAGCTTAGGAAGCAAGCTTCCCAAGCTTGGAAAGCTCGCCGGAGTTGGAAGTTTCTTGATACCAAAATCTCTCATGCATTCGCATGAGAGATTGGGTAGGTTTTAGGGTTTAGGATTGGGTCCAAAAGGAAGGGAATTTCTAGACGAACTTCCTTTTCAATTTTGAAAGGGATTCGTCAAGAAATCAGGAAGTTCTTTCCATTTTAAGGTCGTCAGAGCAAGTAGGAATAGGATTAATGGTGGTAGGGACCTTTTTGTGAGAACGACGACAATGTTAGGGGTCTGTTTGAAAGGATTTTGAAAGTTAAGGGTAGAAATGAAATTATACAGGACCAATTTGCAAACTAGGTCAAGACAAATTCATATTGGGTCCAAATTTTGATACAAACCTAATTTGGACCTAAGGAATCCAATGGTGAAGTTCGAGTTTGGTTTTGACCATGTTTGACTAGGTAAGTTATGCAAAAACCCAAATTAGCGCAAATGTCTGTCTATGGTTCTGTTTTGGGTTAAAATGGGTTCTGATAGTCAAATTGAAGGTTCCAAACCCTAGAGAATATTTTTATATGAATTTTAGAGAGTTTAGGTGAATTTTATCCTGAACAGAACCTCAGTTAATTAAGCGGGTCTGTTTTTAGGGTTTCAAAAGTCATTTAATTCTCAGAACACATGCAAACCCTATTTCTGTCTATCATATCCCACTTGTTATCTTTTTAAGACCAATTGACCTTCATTCAATCCCTAAGAAAACCCTTGGTTGTACTGCATTCATGATGAACTGGTAAAATTATAGTTTTGACCTTAGTTTGTTATTTTTCCTTTGGAATGATTATGCAATGACTTGTGACTCTCTGATGGTTATGTAGGAGCATTTATTGACTTAATTGGGTCAAAATGAGCTAGTTATGGCTCATGATGGTGTTCCCATCATACCCCCATGCCTAGCTTTTGCAAGTCCCTTAGCAGAATTTCAAGGTATTAACTTTGATTCTAGACCATAAAATCTTTTGATGCTTAAAAACATTGCTGTGTGCTTCCTTTTGTAGATTAGGCTAGAATGCTGATAGTGATAGAGAATTTCACTTAATTAAAATAGCAATAGAATGATGTGCCGTTGCAATTTATGTGGTGGAAATCACTTAATCAAAGATTAAAATAAATATCAATTTAAACCACGTAAAGGATGTCATATCCACAAGGAGGAATAGAACCAATAAATTCACGAGTAGAGGATTCTAATGTTTGCAGACATCTTGGCGACTTCAATTTGATGAATATGCTACTCTAGATGGAGCTTGCAATTTCATTAAAAGTTTAAGGCTATTTATGCAATTTTCACATCTGGAATCAAGCTCCCAAAAGTATGTATATGATGCATGCGTAGTGGCATATCTTGTAAGTTTGAATTGCATGCAAATCTGAATTGAATTTCAATGTTGAATGATGCACATAACACAAGTTAAGTAAATTCACGAAATTATAAGTGCATCCATGCAATGTGGCCTGAATAAAATAATAATATTAAAGTGGCAATGGCATGCAATGTAATTTTTAATGTGAACAAAAAAGAGGAAACTTCCTCTCTCTTCTTTGCACGCACGAGGAGTCTTCGTGGGAGGAGCTGCTTTACGGGAAGGCACGTTTCGACGAGGGCTACCTAATGGTGGCGACGCAGTGGTCGGAGGTGGTCAAACGTGGCCGGACGATGGAGGAGAACGCTGGCCTGACAACGGTAGGTGGCGTTCGCAGCTGCTGTGGTTGTGTGCATGGGCCACGCGTGGCTGCATGGTGAGGGCGCTACGCACGCGCACTGTGGCTGTGGTGCTGCACGCGGTGGGGGCGCTGCACTGTTATGGCTACGATGGCTACTTTGGGTTCTTGCAGGGCTGCTGGAGGGGAAGAAGTTGACGAAGAGGAGGAGACATGCGTGGTTTGCAGTGCGTGAGGGTGCGCGCGTGAGGGCACTACACGCTCTTGCAGGGTCAGAGGCTGTGGCGGTGGCACGCTTGCAAGGGCTTGGCTGAGGGCGTGTAGTGGAGGTTGTGGTAGTGCACTTGTAGGGCTGCGGGAATGCGGTGGGGCAGGCTGTGGGCGTGTGGTGGGGAGGATGGAAGGGCCGCGGCTGCGTGGAGAGGGTGGTGGAGGCACGTGGTGACTGCTCTTCACGCTTGCAAGGGCACTGTGAGGTAGGCTGGAGGAGATGAAGTGCACGTTTGGAGGGTTGTGGCTACGCACAAGGGTTGGAGGCACGTTTGCAAGGCGCGCGGTGGGAGAAGATGAAAGGGTCCACAGTGCATGCCTTCTTCACGGTGCATGCTGGATCTTTTCCAGTCCTTTTTTTTTTGCCAAGCCCCTCAGATCCTCTCTTTTATCTCCTCCCTAGTGCAAGTCAAGGGACTTTCAAATCCCTTACTAAACTTGGCAGGCGGCTGTTGATGGAGTTGTTGAGGCCGGCCGGAGGTTGAGAGATCTGTGGGGGGGAAATTTCTTTTCACCACCCTTTTCTTTGCAAAATTATTCCTACAATAGTTAAACATAAAATAATTACATAATACGTTATAGAATGCAACATAATAGATGTAAACTTAAGTACTGATTCATGCAATCATTTTATGACCTAATGCAGGTATTAACAAACATAAAATGTAAGAATAAAGTTAACTTAGGCATAACAATAGTCCATTAAAATGGACTCATCAAATACCCTCATGCCTAAGATTTGCTAGTCCCTAGAAAAAATGAAAAATAATAGAAGTAAACAAAAGATTTCTTCTTTTCTTATTTCAAAACTTTAGAGATCCAGACAAATGTGAAGTGATAATAGCCTAGGTAATGGATCCAAGTGAAAATAACCAACTTACATTTGCAGTTCATACTTATCCCTTAGTAAATATTTCTATCAGGATAGGCAACTACTTCCCTCGAGGATAAAGCAGAAAAATAATTTGTAAATTGACCCTGGCTTTAGGCTTAGGTAGGAGATATCGAGTTGAATGGATTTGTATTTGGTGGCACACCCTTATCTGGTGCTACATGTAATCTAGTACTACAGACTCTAAATCTCTAGACTATTAGACAAGTCACTCGGAAAGAGGGTAAACAACTGTGCTCTCTTGATGTTCCTTGTTTCTCATTCTTTTCTTTCTGAGATCACAAATCTCACCAGATTTAGTAAGTGTACTCACTGTTTGGTGGCCTCACATGGCATTCACACTTCAACTAAAGTCCTAATAACTCTACAACTAAGTTAGAGTCCTCAGCCAGTATTCGGGAGATCAGAAATACTGAAAGGTAGGTATAGGTCATATTTTGGTGGATCGTGATAGGTGTTTTTGTTGCCTCAAAAACAATGTTACAAACTTGGACTTTTTTCTTTTCTCTCTCTCTTTTCTTCTTTTTTTTTTATATATAATTATTTATTCTTCCTTTTTTCTTCTTTCTTTATAAATCAACATAACACGACACAGACTTTTATTTATGAGGCATTATTAGGGATGATGATGGTCAAGAGGATATTGTGTGGCTTATTTAGTGGAAGTGCCTATTCTCGACACCGGGAAGGAATGCATAGGATAGGCGTATTTTTAACCTTTGACACTATTACCCTCCTTCAGCCGAGGACTCTATGAAGGACGGTCGTAACAATCCACCATAGTCATAGCTTTATTAAGACTCAATCTCTGTGTATCTGCCTTATTTGGTGATTCTCAGGAATTCACACAATGTACGCACATAGGAACAGAGAGCGAAAACTATGCCTAACTCTGAAGTATCATCATCTAATTGTCCAAAACTTAAGAGTCCTTGCACTAGACTTAGTGCACCAGTCATCTCTCTACTTTCTTCCCACAAATATGAGGTGGATCTACTAGAAGATAGTATGCCTGACTCCTTATTAACTGTCCAACGGTTTGGTAGACTAAAAATGCTTATTGGTTTTCTTCAAGGATCCATTACCCAGTCTACATGCAAGTGAAGTAAATGAACTTGATTCTAAACTTAAGAAACACTTTAAGAAGAAAATTCTTTAATGACATCTCCATGACAAAAATGTTTTGCTAGGGACTAACCAATTCAGCTCAAGAAAATAAGAGTTTTTTTTTTGTGTCCTAAATGTATGCAAATATTTATAAATGCTATAAACATTCTAAGGTTATACCACCCATGCCTAAGACTGACAATGTCCTCATTGGAAACATGCAGACATAGAAGAATATCACCTGAGAAGGAGAGTGGGAGGAGCTAAGGCTCCTCAAGCTGAAGTGCATCCAAAACCTGGCCATCTGAAAGAGTAATATAAGGTTTAAGTTGCTGGCCATTTACCTTAAAGCTCGCACCTAAAGTAGGGTTACGAATTTCTATAGGTCCATGAGGGAAAGTATTGATAACAATGTATGGCCCATCCCAGCGGGACTTGAGCTTTCCTGGAAATAATTTAAGTCTGGAATTGAAAAGCCAGACCCATTGGTTGGGCTCAAAAGTCTTTCTTGTGATGTGCCTATCATGGAAGACCTTCGTACATTGCTTGTAAGCTTGAGAAGTTTCATAGGCTTCATTACGAAGCTTCTCAAGCTCACTTAACTATAACATACGTGCCTTTCCCACTTTATCCAGATTTAAGTTAACATTTTTAATAGCCCAATAGGCTTTATGTTGGATTTCAATGGGAAGGTGGCATGCTTTTCCATAGACAAGACAGAAAGGAGACATGCCCAAGGGAGTCTTGTACGCGGTTCTGTAGGCCCAAAGAGCATCATTTAGCTTTTTAGACCAATCCTTACGATCGAGCCTGACAATTTTTTCTAAAATTTGCTTAATCTCCCTATTAGACACTTCAACTTGTCCACTCATTTGGGGATGGTAAGGTGTGGCTATCATGTGGTTGACTCCCAAATTTTGGAGTAGTCTTATGAAGTGTACGTTCTTGAAGTGAGGTCTTCCATCACTTATGATCGTCCTTGGGCACCCATACCGAGAAATGATATTAGCCTTAACAATGCCCAAGACCACAGAATGGTCATTGGTTCCCATGGGTATGGCTTCTATCCATTTCGATACATAGTCTACAGCCACAAGGATGTACTCATATCCGAAGGACATAGGAAAGGGACCCATGAAGTCGATGCCCCAAATATCAAAGTTCTCAACAGGGAGATAGGTTGCTGGGGCATCTCATCCCTTTTTCCAATGGTTCCCATCTGCTGGCAAAGTAGACATACACCCACATACGTATGTGCATCTTGGAATAATGTGGGCCACCAAAAGCCAGACTGAAGAACCGTATGGGCAGTCTTCTTCCCACTAAAATGTCCCCCACAATGGAGGTCATGGTAGAAACTCAGAACACTTCTTTATTCTTCATCAAGGACGCAACTGCAAAAAAGCTGGTCAGGGCCTACTCTAAAAAACTCGGGTTCCTCCCAGAGATAAAATTTAGCATTAGAAAGAAACCTGTCTCGCTTCTGCTTGTCCCAAGTACTAGGGTAATGCCTGTGACCAGATAGTTCACTATGTCAGCGAACCAAGGAGTTTTAGCCTCTACAGCCATCAGAGACTCATCAGGGAAAGTCTCTTGAATACCACTAGCAGGGTTTGATGTCTCAATAGGGATCCTAGACAGATGATCTGCTACCACATTCTCAACTCCTTTCTTATCTTTAATTTCTAGGTCAAATTCCTGGAGTAGCAGAATCCAACGAATTAGGTGAGGTTTGGTGTCCTTTTTAGCAAGAAGTTGCTTTAGGGCAGAATGATCAGTGAACACCACAACCTTGGATCCCAAAAGATAAGATTGAAACTTTTCCAAAGCAAATACTACAGCAAGAAGTTCCTTTTCAGTGACCGTGTAGTTTTGCTGAGGATCCGTAAGGGTCTTGCTGGCATAATGCAGCACATGAGGTTTGCCATCAACCCTTTGACCAAAGACTGCTCCCACTGCAAAATCAGAAGCATCGTACATTAGCTTAAATGGGAGGGTCCAATCTGGTGTAGTAATAAGGGCTTTCTTCAAGACTTGGAAAGCCTTGCCACATCTATCATCAAAATCGAAGGAGGCATCCTTCGCTAATAGGTCGCAGAGTGGCTTAGAGATTTTACTGAAATCTCTAATGAAGCGCCTATAAAATCCAGCATGGCCAAGGAAAGATCTAACTTGACGAACATTGGCGGGCAATGGAAGCTTAGAGATGGAATCAATTTTTGCGGTGTCCACCTCTAATCCTCTCTCGGAAACTATATGCCCTAACACAATGCCCTACTGGACCATAAAGTGGCATTTCTCCCAGCTAAGCACCAACTTTGCCTCTTCGCAACGGGTTAAGACTTTATCATGGTGCGAAAGGCATAGGTCAAATGATGAGCCATAAATGGAGAAGTCATCCATGAAAATTTCAACGAACTTGTCGATCATATCAAAAAAGATAGCCATCATACAACGTTGGAAAGTGGTAGGAGCATTACATAACCTGAATGGCATTCAGTGGAACGCAAATGTGCCATACGAACTCATGAAGGTGCTATGCTCTTGATCATCAGGAAAACTGGCTATCTGATTATACCCAGAGTACTCGTCAAGAAAACAGAAGTACTTGTTCTTCGCCAATCATTCCAAAATTTGATCGATAAACGGTAAAGAAAAATGGTCTTTTTGGGTAGCCGTGTTCAAACGGCGGTAATCAATGCAGACCCTCCAACCAGTTGAGGGTCTAGTGGTCAACAGCTCTCCTTGTTTATTCTCCTCCACAGTGATTCTTGCCTTTTTGGGTACTACATGAATAGGACTGACCCATTTACTATCTGAAATGGGATAGATAATCCCTGCATCCAGCCATTTCAAAATCTCCTTTTTAATAACCTCCCACATATTTGGGTTGAGCCTTCTCTGCATGTCTCGGAAAGTTTCACGGACTCATTTGTGTATATATGATGCATGCAAAGAGATGGATCAACACCCTTAATATCAGCAATTGACCAGGAAATTGCTTCCTTGTGCCTTTGTAAACACTCAAGCAGAGCTCCCTCCTTCAATTCAGATAATGCAGATGAGATAATATCGGAGAGCGTGTCATTAGGGCCAAGGAAAGCATATTTCAATGTGCTCTGGAGGGGTTTCAACTCCAACTCAGGAGCCTTTTGGATTGAGGGTTTAAGTTGAGATGTCTCTGCCTCAGGTAGCAGATCTACCTTCACGTTCTAGGGTGGGGACAGAGACTATGTGTATCCCAGCGATTCTTCTAATTCGGGCATTTCCCTTTCAGTTTCTTTAATAATCGAAGGATGGTCCTTAGATATGATCTTTTGAAGGGGATCTCTACATAGGAGTGCTGGAGTAGTCTCTTCAATTATTTCATCAATGACCTCAATCTGAGAACAATCTTCAAATCTAGATTGCTTATAAGTATCAAAAACATTCAACCGGATCTTTTTGTTCCCAAAGCCCATTTTAAGTGCCCCAGATCTACAATTGATAGAGGCATTGGCTGTGGCCAAGAAGGGGCATCCCAGAATAATGGACAGCTTTGTGGGCTTATTAGATGGGTCAGTATCAAGCACCAGAAAGTCAACAGGGAAGAAGAAGTCCTCCACTCTCACAAGGACATCTTCCAGCAATCCCCGTGGTGTCTTAAGTGATCTGTCTACAACTTGGAGGTTTACTGGACTAGCTTGCCTCCTCCCAAAAGGTCGTAGACAGAGTTTGGTAAAATGTTCACCCCCGCACCCAGATCGAGCAGAGCCTCGTCAATGTGTTGGTTACCTATAACCACTGAAATATACGGAACTCCTGGGTCTTTCATTTTGGGGGGTGTTCCATGTTGGAGAATTGAGCTAACATGGTCAGGTAGGATGACCTTGGTTTGGACCTATTTCCTGGATCGGAGCTTTTGGGTGCACAGGTCCTTTAGAAACTTGGCAAAGAATGGGATCTGTTTGATAGCTTCCAACAGAGGCAAGTTAATCTAGACTTGTCGAAAAGTGTCCATAATCTCTTCCATCCTATCCTTGGCTCCAGGAGAGCCAAAAGAAGATTCCCCAGGAGCAGATAGGTGCTCTAGATAGGGAACCCTCGGCTTCTAGGTAGAGGGGTCGTCATGGTGGGAAAGGGGTGGTGGAAGGACGACATCCTCATTGTGGGTGATTTTAAGCAAGGGAGAGCAATGTGGCTCTTCCTCGGTGGAGATGGAAGTTCGGTCACGTGTAGAAGGGGAATTCTGAGACGTAACTGTAGGAGTGTTATCAGGCTTGTCAATCTTCTTTCCACTCCTCAGCACAGTCACCGCTTGGGCGTGCTCCCTGAATACGAACCCCTTGCACTTAGGGTTCTCCTCAGAAGAGCCAGGCAACTTCCCTAGATCATGTTGCCTAACTTCCTCTGTAAGATGACCAATTTGGGATTGCATATTAGTAATCATCTTATTCTGAGATTGGATGACCATATTCTGATGCTCTTGCATCGCTTTCATCATGACTTTAAGTTCATCCATCTCAAAGGGCTTATTCTGAGGAGAGTTTTCATAAGATGGTTGGTATATGGGTTGGGGAGGTAAGGTCTTGTATTCCCTGAGTTAGAAGCATCACCTTACTTCCAAGAGAAGTTTGGATGGTTCCCCCACCCCATCGGTCTTGCCCGCGCTTGCTGCTCGCTCGCTGTCTACTAAACAAGCCTTACTACCCTTTGATCGATTAATAAGCCGCCCGGCCCAGGATAATAGGAACGTGGAGTCAAATCAATGAAGTGAATAACCCCTTTTACTTGCTTGTTGAAGCTTTGCTTCCCAAAAAAAAGACAACAAACTACCTCGCTCAGTTTTGGTAGTAAAGTGGATCTTTTAAGGGAGGGAAAGTATATGCGTAGATAGAGACTGCAACCTGTGCACGGGTGGTGGAAACCTTGGTCCACATTCAAGTCGGCCTGAATCAACTCAAGGAATTGATTGTCCTGATGGCACTCCACAGTGGCGTGCGTTGTGCTTTGGCAAATGGAGCATTCTCTTGAAGCCTGAAAGATAGAGGCTGCTTGTAGGTTCATGCTAGGGTTTGCTAAAAGCCTATCAAAGTTTTTATTCAATAATTGAATCTAATAAGACAAATCCTGAGAAAGCCTGGCTTCATGGGCCTCTATCTTCCTCTGCAAGATTGATGGTTTTCTTTCTTGATAGGTAGAGGACAAATGTATGGAGTTTTCGCTTAATGTTTCAAATAATGCCCAGGCTTCATCCTCAGTTTTGGTCATGAAGGTTCCTGCACAGGCTGCATCGATGGTTTGCCTATGCCTTTCAGATAATCCATTATAGAACCTTTCGACCAACTGCCATCTTAGCACCTGATGGTGGGGGCATAACCTAAGAAGGTCATTAAAGCGCTCCCAAGTCTCATGAAATTGCTCCCCTTCCTGTTAAGTAAAACCCATAATCTCTCTTCTGTAATGGTTGGTCTTACTCATAGGAAAATACTTTTTCAAAAATTCTCCCTTAAGGGTGACCCAATCATTTACCCTTGTATCAAGGGTATGATACCAGTGCTTGGCCTTATCCTTTAGGGAGAATGGAAATAGCATCCTCATCAGGGCTTCATTAGTAAAGCCCTAGAGCTTCACCATGGAACAGCCCTCAGTGAATTCCTCTAAATGCCGGTAGGGGTCCTCCCTAGTAGTACCATAAATGGAGGGCAACAAAGATATGGTACTGCTCTTGATCTCATATGGATTATCCCCTGCTGGTCATCTCAGTGCTTGTGCGGGTTGGTTAGTTGGAATAAAATAGTCCCTCAAGGTCCTTTGTTGATTTGCTCCTTGATTAGTCATGCCTTCTCTTTTCTCTCCTAGGTGAGCTCTCCTAAGAATTCTCTCAGGCTCAGGATCAAACACTAGACTACCCTCAAGAAAGCGTCTACCAAGCATACAATATCAATCACAATTCAGGTTCTTATTGATTGAGTGAGTGAAACCTCCACTCCAAAGATAAGTCAAAAGATCAAGGCTTATCCCTTCGTTCCCACGTAAGTGGTATAAGAGGGGTGATGACTTGAAATCTTAACCTTCTTTGTTATGGAGGTAGAATTGGTTGATATAGATGGCCAAACAAGTTATTCACTGCAATTACATGACTTAATTCGACCTTCGAGTGCCCTAGGACCTATACTTTGCTTGGATGATACTCCCAGGTGATCAAGTGAGAAGTTACTCCAAGGACTAACAAAGGGATGCAAGTAGGGCGAACCCTTCCTTTGAGGCGATGCATATGCAATGCCCCTTAACTACCCTTTTGTTTCTTTAAGGGGTGTCCCCCTCCATGAAGTATCAAAACACTTGGTCAAAAGATAGTACCACCACCACCACAAAGCACAATAGGAGGGTTTGCACCGATAAAGAGATTGGTGCCTATAGGCTTAAGGGATCAAACCTTAGTGTAGTACCTAATGTGCATGCTCAGTGTCAGAAGTGTGTATCACACTGCAAATCCTTTTTTTTTTTGAAAACGCAGACAAGTCCCTTAGAATCAGATCAAATGTGAATTGATTTTAAGGTTGAATCTGATTATCAGTCTTACTTTTAGTTAGGCGACCACTGAATTAGTAAATTCAAGCAACTTGGTGGTCTTGAATTTTAATTTGGATGCAAATGCGTGAATAGAAGCTGGATGCAAAAGTTTGAAAGGTGTACCTATCTCCATCATTCTTCGTGCCAATATGCTTGCAATGCAATAATGAGATCTAATGTGCTGCTCAATCACCCCTAAATGCACTCTCCTAAGGGCATGCAACTCCTAAACAAGCAACTCGATATTTTCTTTTGTTGGTTTTAAATGCAAGCAAGCAGAAAATGGAATCACGGATGCAGAAAAATGTAAACCCTAGTAGCTAAAGAATGTGGGGACAGACCCCCAAAAATTCAGCCCCAATTACTACAAGGGCGAGAAGACATAAATAAATTTTGTGATGATGGAGAATCCCCTGTGAAAGCGGGATCTAGGTCTCCTACGTCTTTTCCTCATGTGGCTTAGCTCGAGGTTGATGTCGCCGTTCTATTGCACCTATCGCCTCGTTAGATTCCTTGCACAATAAGATAAAGAATGATCAGATAATTGCGCAAGTCAGAATACTCAAAAATAATAAAGTGAATCTATTGCGTCTGTTGCCTCCCTGGCAACTGTGCCATTTGATAGAGAGAGTTTCGCTTAATTAAAATAGTAATAGAATGATGTGCTGTTGTAATTTATGTGATAGAAATCTCTCAATTAAAGATTAAAATAAATATCAATTTAAACCACTTAAAGGATGTCGTACCCACAGGGAGGAATAGAACCAATAAATTCACGAGTTGAGGATTATAATGTTTGTAGACATCTTGTTGCCGACAGTTGTTGATGGAGTTGTTAAGGCCAACTGGAGGTTGAGAGATCCGTGGGGGGGGGGGAATTTCTTTTCACCACCCTTTTCTTTGCAAAATTATTCCTACAATAATGAAACATAAAATAATTACATAATAAGTTACAGAATGCAATAGAATAGATGTAAACTTAAGTATTGATGCATGCAATCATTTTATGACATAATGTAGGTATTAACAAACATAAAATGTAAGAATAAAGTTAACTTAGGCGTAACAATAGTCCATTAAAATGGACTCATCAGATAGTAGTCCTAGAGGTACTCAAGTACCAACCAAGATGCAGACCTGACCAGCTCTAGCCTTAGTCTACCGCGAAGGTTTGTAAGGCCCACAGGAGCTAACCTAAGGTTCGTTGATCTCCATGGTCAGAGCACCCATGCTTGTAACATGTTTTAGCTTCGGTTCAGTTTGCAGTGCATTTTTGTCGAAGACAGAGGGATTTTTCTTTATTTTTGGAGAGTTTTCTCTCTCTTTTATTTTTATTTCTAGCTTCGGATTAGCTTTATAACACGGTCTGTATTGGATTCCTAGTCCCCACCATCAATCTTCGTAGGGGCCCTGGTAATCGGTGCTTCAAGATACCACCACCCATGGCAACCCCAAGAATCATGGCTTTCGAGATTTTGAGATAATCCCACCCATGGCGTTCTGTAGCAAAATCCAGACCCTAGTAATCGACATTTCGGGATAATGCTACCCATGGCATCTGAACCGGCACAGGGTGCTTACATGCCCCTGGTAGGATATGTAGATATCCTAGGAGACAAGAACTGAGGAGATGATATGTTATTGCGCATCTTTGAGGGGAATTTCCCACCTCTCCACGCTGGGAACTCATCCAAATCAACTTGTGTTGATCAACCGCTTCTAATCTAGGTGACTTTTTCAAAACAATTTAAACTCATTTGCGTGGTTTTGATAGTTAGGCGCATTGAACCAGACTGTGTGTGGATTGGGGTGCTTAGGTTACCAAGTTCCGCAAACTAGAGGTCAGTTAATGAGGTTGAATAATCCCTAAGCCTTAGACCTAATACTTAAGCTTCGTATTTTCCCCAACCTCTTGAGGACTATCTAGATCTTAGCAGGTGCTTGAATTTTTAAGCCTATGATTATAGCCCAAGAGGCCTAAAAGCTACGTTCCTACTAATCTCTTCTCTGTTTTATTAGCACTTTTTGCCTTTCATTTTCTTTCTTTTGATATGGTCTAGAACTAAGTCAATTCCTTAATCTTTGACTAATGACTATCTCTTTTCTTTTTCTTTTCAAATTGTGCTCCTTTTTGACCTTTTTATCTCCTCCCCTTTTTCTCCTCAAAATCTGATATGCTATTAATTCAAAATTTCCTTCCTTCTATTTTTTTGTTTTTTCATTTTTTTTATTTTTTTGGTTTTTTTTTGGAATATGTGATTTTTTTTTATGAAACCCTTTCTCGTGAAATGATTTTCATGATGTTTTGCACTTTACTACCCCCCCATTTCTACGATTTGCAATGTCCTCATCGTAAATTAGGTGGGTTCGAGTTCAGTTTAGATCATTCATTAGAATAGGTGTTGAGCAGGTGAATTGGTTGGGATGACTGTTGCGGACGATTTCAAGCTCGGGTATGGGTACCAGAGGTGGAGTCAGCTGTTCTAGTGGATGAACCCTAAAGTGCAATATGAGTTCAGCACAGGATGTGTCAGGAAGGGTTTCGGGTTTTCTCAAAAATGACGGGTTGAGTCCCATTAAGCGCTGAGTTTAATGCCATCAGTCGAGTGCAATGAGCTCATGGAGAATGGAGGGTAAAAGATATCTCGGCCAAATTTGTATCAGTGAGTTCAACGAACAGTTTGAGTCTCTGATCGTTCACGACAAAAGGTTCTGAATCATGGCTGAGTTGACTGATTTCGATAGCTCCATTTCCAAAGATTCTTCGGACAAGGTATGGTCCAATCCATTTTGATCTGGCTTTTCCTGGGAATAATTTGAGTTTGCCATCAAAGAGTAGGACTTTTTGGCCAGTGAAAAAGATCTTTCTGGATATGTGCTTGTCGTGAAAGGCCTTAACCTGCTCTTTGTAAATTCGCGAGTTCTCATATGCGTCATGGTGTAATTCATCGATCTTGCTCATTTGAAGCTTTCTGTGGGTTCCTTCCTTAGAAAGATTGAGATTGCAGTTTCCTACTGCTCAATAGGCTTTGTGCTCTAAGTCGACGGGGAGGTGACACGCCTTCCCGTACACTAATCTGAAGGGAGACATGCCTAATTGGGTTTTGTGGGTGGTCCTATAAGCGCACAAAGCTTTCGAAAGTTGGGATGACCAGTCTTTCCTGCTAGGTCGAACAGTGACCTGGATGATTTTCTTGATCTCCCAATTTGGTAGCTCAGTTAGACCATTGGTTTGGGGTTGATAAGGAGTAGAGATTTGGTGTGACACCCTGTATTTGGTCATCAGTGATTTGAACTGAGCATTCGTGAAATGGGTCCCTCCATCAGAGATTATGGCATGTGGAATCCTAAACCGAGAAAAGATGTTCTGATGAATGAATTTGATAACCACCTTATGATCGTTGGTTCGGGTTGGAATGGCTTCAATCCATTTGGACACGTAGTCAACAGCGAGAAGAATGTATTCGAAGCCATCTAAAATAGGAAAGGGTCTCATAAAATCAATCCCCCAAACATTGAAGATTTAGCATATGAGAATCGACTGTAAGGGCATCATATCATAGTGGCTCATGTTGCCTAAGTCTGGCAATGAGTGCATGCCTTACAGTGATTGTATGCATCTTTGAAAATCGTGGGCCAATAGAAGCTGCACTGGAGGACTTTTGTTGCGGTTTTATGACCAGAGAAGTGTCCACCGCATGCCTGGTCATGGCAGAAGGATAAAATGTCCTGAATTTCTGCTTTCTGAACACATCGTCGGATGATTTGATCAGCATCGATGTGGAAGGGATACGGGTCTTCCCAAAAGTAGTACTTGGCATTGGAAAGTAATTTGTCCTTCTTGGCTTTTGGCTAATCGGATGGAATCTAATGTGATGCCAAGTAGTTTACAAGATCAGCAAACCATGGAAGTCCTGTACTGATAGTTAGGAGCTGCTCATCAGGAGAATGTTTAGTAATGGGTCTGGAAGGGTTGATAATATCAGAAGGAAGGCAGGATAAGTGATCAGCTACCACATTCTGTTTCCCCGCCTTGTCGTGAATCTCGAGATCAAATTCTTGCAATAGCACGATCCAACTGATTAGTTAAGGTTTCGCAACCTTCTTCGCAAGGAGATGCCTTACCGTAGTATGATCTGAGTAAATGATAATACGGGAACCCAAAAGATACGATCTAAATTTTTAAAAAATACGATCTGAGCAAATACTATGGCTGGCAACTCTTTCTCAGTGACTGTGTAGTTATGCTGAGCCTCGTCGAGTGTCTTGCTAGCGTAGTAAATGACCACGGGTTTCCCGTCTATTTTCTACCCAAGTACCGCACCTACAGTATAATCAGATGCATCTTACATGATCTCAAAGGGTTGAGACCAATCAGGGGGCTGCAGGATAGGTGCTTAGGTAACTCGATTGCATAGGATCTCAAATGCTTGAGTGCATTCCTTGGTGATTTCAAAAGGGACATCCTTAGATAGAAGATTAGTCAGGGGCATGTAATTTTCGAGAAATCGGGAATGAATCGACAGTAAAAACCGACATGCCCCAGGAAGGATCGGATGTCTTTAACCGAGCTAGGCATAGGGAGTTTGGAAATCAAATTCACCTTGGCTCGATCAACTTGTATGCCCTTTTCAGAGATAAGATGTCCCAGCACTATTCCCTCAGGTACCATGAAGTGGCTCTTTTCCCAAGAAAGAACCAAGTTCACGTCGATGCACCGCCTAAGGATCTAGACCAAGTGCAGGAGGCAATCGTCAAATGATTCACCAAATATTGAGAAGTCATCCATGAAGAATTAAAGGTACTCACCTACCATATCTGAGAATATGGCAAGCATGCATCGCTGAAAAGTAGTGGGTGCATTGCAGAGATCGAACAACATCCTTTGGAACGCGTAAGTTCCGAAGGGGCAGGTGAAGGTGGTCTTTTCTTGGTCCTCGGGATGGATTACGACCTGGTTATAACCGGAGTACCCGTCCAGAAAGTAGAAAAATAGATTTCCCGTTAGTTTCTTGAGGATTTGATCAATGAACGGTAGTGGGAAATGATCCTTCTTCATGGAGGAATTGAGTCTTCTGTAATCAATGCAGACTCTCCATGAGTTTGCTATACAGGTCAATATGGCTTCTCCGATTTCAGTTGTGATGACGGTGAGCCCTGCCTTTATGGGCACAACCTGGATTGGACTCACCCACCGATTGTCGGAGATCGGGTAGATGATCCCTGCATCTAACCACTTGATAATCTCCTTTTTCACGACATCCTGTAGATTGGGATTCAGACACCTCTGCATTTCACGGGATGGTCATGAGCCCTCTTCAGTGTAAATGTGGTGTGTGCAGTATGAGGGCCTAATACCGGTGAGATTGTCGAGAGTCCATCCAATGGCTCTTCAATGTTGCTGGAGAACAGAAATCAAGTGTGCTTCCTAATCAGATGTGAGTCGGGAGTTGATAATCACAGGAAATGTCTGATTGGAAACCAAAAAGATGTACTTGAGATGATCGGGAAGAGGCTTTAATTCTGAAATCGAGTTTTCAGCAGCAGCGGGTAATGCCAGATGGGTGTCAAGAGCAAAGGAAGGAGCTATGGGTGTGTCTAGTTTGAGTTCAGGCTCCTCTAATTGCAGGTTTTGATCCTCTTGTGGTTGATCAGAAATAGTCGGGTTCTTTATGAAGTCGTAAACAATTGCTTCAATATCGTAAATTTGTTCTATGACTCTGCAATTAATTCCTTGTTAGGCCTTAAAGATATCGATCTTTAGTGTCTTGCTCCCAAATTTCAATTCGATTTAGCCCTCCTCACAATTGATATTGGCCTTAGCAGTGGCCAGAAAGGGTCACCCAAATATGATCGGTGTATTCTTCACATTCTCAGGAGCATCCATGTCTAAAAAGATGAAATCCACTGGGAAATAGAAATCATGCACCCTTACTATGACATCCTCGAGAATTCCTTTTGGTGACTTAATTGATCTGTCTGCTCGTTGTAAGGTCATTTCAGTTGGTTTAAGCTCAGATTCCTTGAAGTAATCTAGTAGGGATGTGGGTATCAAATTTAAGGAGGCTCCTAAGTCTAATAAAGCTCGGTCAAATCGTATATCATCGATTTCACAGGAGATCAAAGGGGTGCCTAGATCTTTTGCCTTAGGTGGGAGTTTACTCAAAATGACAAAGCTGACTTGCTCTGACAGTACAATTGGATTCCTGTCTTTGGTTCGTGGCTTACCTTTGGTGTACTTACGTCTTTCAAAAATCATGTGTAAGCTGGTACGTGGCATATCGCATCCATCAAGGGGATGCTTATATGGACCTACTCAAAGAGCTTAACCAAGTCCTCCTCAGGTGCCACGATTTTGGTTATCCTTTTTCCCTTAGTCAAGGCCTCAAGAAATCGAACTTTAGATGGTTCCTCTAGAATGGGTCTAGGTTCTTGATTTGGGATAGAGGTGTCCTGGATGACTGTCCTTGGGATAATGTTTGTATTACTAGGCTTGGTTTGGCTTGGATAAGGTGGATCCTGTGTTGTTTTGCCAGTGCGGGTAGTAATAGAATTTAATCCTGCCTGGTTTTGGTTTGGAGTGGGTAGAAGAGGTGCTTGCTGCTGGTAACTCGTATATGATGTCGAAGCCTCCATCTCATCGGGTGATGGAGTAGAAGGGGCTTGATAAAAAAAGTGAGCTTTGCTCGGATTTGGGTCCATAATGTGCCTCTGGTTCGGCATGTTATTTGGATTAGGCAGAGGTTGTGAAGGAAGTGCACCAGATTGGCGAGGATTTGCCATCTGGGCAAGTTGATTGTGAACCTCTGTGATCTCGTCTTTGTGCCATTTTTGCATAGCCGCATTCTTCTTCTGAATGTTAGCCAGAGTCTGAAGGATAGGAGTCATTTGATCTGTCTGAGTCAGTTGGGTTAGGTCGAGGTTGAGGTGGCTGATATGGACGAGGAGCTTGCGGTCGGGGTAGATATTGAGGTCTTTGATTTTGATTATTGCCTAACCACGTGAAGTTGGGATGATTACGCCATCCAGGGTAGTAGGTGTTTGAGAATGGATCATTTTGAATGGCGTTGAGGTCCTCGCAGGTCTGAGGAACCTTAGGAAAATTAGAATATGAGGGCTCAGAGTTCCCCTAACTAGAGTAGGTGGATCCAGAGTTTCCTCCGTAGCCAGAATCAGATGGGGGTGGATAGGGTCCATCCCCGGAGAAGGTCGGTGATAGATGGTGTGCACGGCCTCCCTGCTAAAGGGTGGTTGTGTGTATGGGTTCTACGCAGAGGTGGCTCACTGAAAATGTTGAGTTAGCTCATCCACCTTCTTCTTAATAATAAAGACCTTGTCCAAATGACTGGCCATCAGTTCCAAGTCGACGGAAGAGGACAGGCCCTGCATCTCATGTGCTACCTTTGGATTCGTCAATGCACGGGCATTCGTCTGGTCGAACATGCCCATGGATTCATTATTGATGGGGTTCTCGCACATATTCTTGAGAATTTCCCACACGATGTCTTCGTGTTGACCCATGATGTTTCCTTCGCAAGTCGCATTGACGAATAATCTAATATCCTCACGGAGTCCTTGGTAAAAAGACTGGACTTGTTCCCATTTAGGAACTCTGTGATGGGGGCACTTTCGCATGAGATCCAGAAAATGATCCCATGCTTCTTGAAGTGGTTCTCCTACTTATGTGAAATGTGTGATCTAGTGCTGTAAAGCATTTGTCCGACCAACAGGGAAGAACTTTCTCAAAAACTCGTATTGAAGTTCCGCCCAGGTGTTGATCAGATGCATTTGGGTTTGGTACCAGTGAGCAGCTTTATCCATGAGAGAGAAGGAGAACATTTTCATGAGTAGAATATCCCAGTTTTGAGCTTCTGACCCGAAGGTCTAGGCCAGATGCTTGAGTTGTTTGATATGCTGGAAAGGATCTTCAGAATTAAGCTTATGAATCTGGGAATGGCATGAATCATGTTGGGCTTGAGTTCAGTGTCAGGACCTCCAATGGGGATTTGTACTCAGGGTTCGATTGCTACCGCAATGGGATTGTAGTGATCTCGCATCATTAGATGTTGTGGTGGGTTCACAAAGGCTTGGAATAGATTATTGAGGTGCTAGAGTTGATTTTCGGGATTATTTTCTTTTGCGGGTTGTGACATGATGATGGATGAAGGAGAATCAGGTTCAGATGAATCGGAAGAGATATCAATAGGATTAGGTTGTTGGACAAACAAGGAGGTCGAGGCTTGGCCTCGACGTGAATGAGTGACTAAAGGAGGACTCAAAGATGGTCTTAGAGACCTCCTCCCAAACATGCACCGATGGAGTAGATGAGAGGTAGAATGTGATGGACCCAATCAAGACATCCAAAACTTTTAGATGACTATAGGGGTTCGAGGTGGATGATACCCCTTAGTCAGAAAGCTATCCACCTAAGAATTACCTGGGCAACCAGAGAGGGAGAGTCCCGCAAAGACCCCTACATGGTAGAGCGCCCCCACGGGTTACCGCATTTCCCCCACCTGACCTCTCTTATCACTGATGTTCCAAGTAGACTAGAATGGGGACATGACCTCTTAAGTCTACTAGTTTTAATTAAGAGCAAGGGTGCTTAGAATTTCACTTGAACTTTAAGATGTGTTGAGTGCAAGAGTGACCTAATTTGAAGATTGGTTGACCCAAACAAGGTGGGTCAACTTCACCTGTATTGTCCTTGAAAATTTAGTTCCCTTTTTTAGTGTTCAAATGACTTTAAAATCCTAATTTTTAGGGTTTTGCTTGAATAGATCAGTTCAATCAAAGTTTAGGTTATTTGGGAAAATGTTTTCTTGATTAAGCAAGTGTGTCTCTAAAAACCCTAAACTGAAATCCTCAATTGGCTCTAGTTTTGTCCACTTTAATTTGTCCAAATGTGGTACCGAGGGCTCAAACAGGAATGTGATAGCCCTAGATACCTTAAGCTTTAAGTTGGTGCACAATTAGGACTTGTTGTCAAATAAAAATGTATCAACTTAGGCAACTTGATGAATTATCTATGGAAAGAATGCAAGTAGCCCTAATTGATTTTTTTCTTTTTATCCTTTTCAGAATAAAGGGCTTAAGAGAGAGTGGTTAGAACTTACCTGCCCCTGATGTGTTTGTTGTGTAGTAGATCTTCCTTGAATGTATCTTCTCCCTGAAACAACCACGGCAAAAGAGATATAGAAAGTTAGAATCTGAATTAGGAATTGCAATCAAGAGTTCGAAATTGCTCGTTGCTCCTCGGGAACGATGTCAAAATGTTCGGATGTTAGATCGGTGTTTTAAGAATGTCACGTTGTAGTATAGCCAAAATAGCATTTAAACAAATAAATTTTATTACTCGAAAAAGATTCCGAGGTTGAACATAGGGAGCAATGTGGAATTTAAATCTCAAGAATTGCAATTCATAACTGAGCACAATATATAAGTAAAAGTTTAAGGCAGAATGATATAAAAGTCAATAATCATTGTGCAAAATGAAGAGCGTAAAATGGTGATTTAAATCACCAATTACCCTTATATAGTAATAGCAAGTAGAAGCACAATATCATAGTTAATTTATAGCTTTAGAAACTCAAATCAGACATCTGAAAGTGGGATCAGACGACTTAAACGTCTGATGCTACAATGCACTGCCACCTTTTTCCTCTCTCAGCCTCTTTTTCTTTCTCTTCTTTTCTTTCTTTGCTGCGGCTCCTTCTTCTTCCTTCTGCTTCCTTCTCCTTCTTCTTCTTACAAGGGAGGGGAACTTCTCAGATTTGCTAAGTGTTAACCAATGCCTTTAGCAGAAAAACCCCTCCCCTACCCACATGCAATCTCCCTTTCTCTCTCTGGGCTACACTCTCGCAAAGCCTTCAATAGTACCGGGTATACGGGTAATCGGACCTAAAGCATACTCAGGACCAGGGTTGTGGGCATGGGTCGAAGCCAAGGAGTGCAGGGTTTAGGCGGGTTATCGGGTCAAGCTAGGTCCACGGGGGAGATGTCGCTGACGAGGCACGTGAAGGGGGCGTGCGGGGACCTCACCCCCTGTGCGTGTTGAGGCAAACAACCTCCAACACTTTCACAATTTATGGAGGTGCAGGAGCTTTGCTGATTTCGAGGTGGGACTATCCCACCCTCCTTCCTTCGCACAGTCGTAGCAGTAGCTTCCTTCGTAGAATTGGCGTAGAGGCATGGTCAAAGGCTTCAATTGACTGTGCAAGGAGACTCCTGGATGTAATCTACAGTGCCTGGGATCGACGCCTGGCCCCTGCAAGCGTGATAAGAGCTTTAAGCAAGCTCGCAGCTATTGCGGCAATGGCGGAGGAGGCT
The DNA here is from genome assembly GCA_037157565.1 of Thalassia testudinum. NCBI lineage: Eukaryota > Viridiplantae > Streptophyta > Magnoliopsida > Alismatales > Hydrocharitaceae > Thalassia > Thalassia testudinum. The sequence continues at coordinate 117,025,258 of JAZHRO010000073.1, forward strand.
GGCACCCCTGAAACAAGAAAATGGGCTAATAACCCCAGTTAAAATAGTTCATATGCTTCGCCATGAGGTGGGGAATTGAATGGCAGTGTTCGTGAGGTGTGAGGGTGCGTGAGGTGGCTGGACGATGGCAGAATGTGACGTGCAACAATGTGGTGTTCGGTGGAGCAGTGGGGAGGCCAATAGCCTCGAAGACCAGAGGGCTTTTGCTCTTTGGAACACGGTGGAGGTGTGGAGATAAACGGCGACCGGATTGGTGGAGTGTAGTGGCTGTGAGAGCTTGTCGGTGGTACACTAGCGAGGTGGAAGATGGAGGGTGATGGGGCGAGTCGGTGGTTGAAACGAGGCGGTGAGGGTCTGAAAATGAAGAGGAGAAGTTGAGGAGTTTTTTAGGAGAGGAGGCGGATGAGGGGGAGCAGAGTTGGCGTTGGTTGAGGTGTGAGGGTGCATAAGGTGGCCGGACTGTGGCAGAATGTGAGGTGCGACCTTGTGGTGTTTGGTGGAGCAGTGGGGAGGCCAATAGCCTCAAAGACCAGAGGGCTTTTGCTCTCTGGAACATGGCGGAGGTGTGGAGATGAACGGCGGCCGGATTGGTGGAGTGTAGTGGCTGTGTGAGCTCGTCGGAGGTACGCTGGTGAGGTGAAAGATGGAGGGCAACGGGGTGAGTCGGTGGTCGAAATGAGGCGGTGAGGGTCTAAAAATGAAGAGGGGAAGTCGAGGAGTTTTTTAGTAGAGGAGGCAGATGAGGGGGAGTGTCGAAGACGAAGATGCTTAGAGGGAGGCGATCGGCGAGGATGAAAGGGGACAGGAGCGCCGACAGGTGCTGCCCAATGCGGAAGAAGACAAGGATGAAGAATCTACGACAGGTATTGTGGTCAGATGATGAGGGAAGACAAGGAGAATCGTCAGAGCTTGAAGAGCAAATCGGTTAGAGGAGGGGAGAAGAATTTGAGGGTTCTCTGGCCGAATTCAAGCTTAGCGAGTTCGTTGAGATCTAGGGAGTCTTTTATAGGTCATCAAAGGTCGGTTAGAGCTTAGGAAGCAAGCTTCCCAAGCTTGGAAAGCTCGCCGGAGTTGGAAATTTCTTGATACCCAAATCTCTCATGCATTCGCATGAGAGATTGGGTAGGTTTTAGGGTTTAGGATTGGGTCCAAAAGGAAGGGAATTTCTAGACGAACTTCCTTTTCAATTTTGAAAGGGATTCGTCAAGAAATCAGGGAGTTTTTTCCATTTTAAGGTTGTCGGAGCAAGTACGAATAGGATTAATGGCGGCAGGGACCTTTTTGTGAGAATGATGACAAAGTTAGGGGTCTATTTGAAAGGATTTTGAAAGTTAAGGGTAGAAATGAAATTAGACAGGACCAATTTGCAAACTTGGTCAAGGCAAATTCATCTTGGGTCCAATTTTTGATACAAACCTAATTTGGACCTATGGAATCCAATGGTGAGGTTGGATTTTGGTTTTGACCATGTTTAATTGGGTAGTTTATGCAAAAGCCCAAATTAGGGCAAATGTCTGTTTGTGATTCTGTTTTGGATCAAAATGGGTTCTGATCGTCAAATTGAAAGTTCCAAACCCTAGAGAATATTTTTCTATGAATTTTAGAGGGTTTACGTGAATTTATCCTGATATGAACCTCAGTTAGTTAAGTAGGTCTATTTTTAGGGTTTCAAAAGTCATTTAATTCTCAGAACACGTGCAAACCCTATTTCTATCTGTCTTTTCCCACTTGTTATCTTTTTAAGACCAATTGACCTTCATTCAACCCCTGAGAAAACCCTTGGTTTTACTGCATTCATGATGAGCTGGTAAAATTATAGTTTTAACCCTAGTTTCTTATTTTTCCTTCAGAATGATTATGCAATGACTTGTGACTCTCTGACGGTTATGTAGGAGCATTATTGACTTAAGTGGGTCAAAATGAGCTAGTTATAGCTCATGATGGTGTTTCCATCAGTGACTAAAGCCCAGATCATGTACGACGTGTGCACGTGCGTCGCACACCTCTTCCTCTCCCCACGTGCAACGCATACGCACGTCCAAAGGCTATTAGCCGTCCGATTGCGAGATCAGATGACTTAAAAGCCATCGCGGCCGTTCCTTCGTCGCATGCCCGCACATGAGATCGGGTGTGAACTTGGGCATCCAATCGTATGTGTGGCTGATTGGTTGATCTGGTCCATTCGTAGCTGATTGCAAGGTCGAGATCGCGCTCATCCACGTGAGTGGTGCAATGCAGGCGGCTCGAACTTGCACTCCTTGCACGAACAATGCCTTAACCACTACGCTACGTAACGGTTTGAGGCGTGGCACTACTTTTGTGCTTAGTTGATCTCGACCGTTTGATCTTCATCCAACGGTCGAGATCAAGCGTTGAAGTTCACTTGGAGAGGTGAAGCCGATGGCCTTAGCGTGTGTTGGGCGGCTAGGATGTCGGCATGTGGCGCCATCTTGGCCGTCCATCTTCTGCTAGTTGTAGATGGTGCCAAGGATGTCGAATTATATCGATTTTCACGTCGTTAGGTTGCGATCGTCAATCTGAACCCATCCGTGTGGTTGGATTTGTCATATGAAGTGCGGATTTACACCATCTTGGCCCTTGATCTCTGACCTTCCTTAGATTATATCTGATGCTACCTAGGCCTGATCAAGGCGATCTTGGAGTCATTGAACTTCGATCGTCGCCCTGATCAGATCCGTATGATTGAATATCGCCCTGTTACTTGAACACAAAATGGGAAAATTAACCTAAACTTTATACAACCTGACCTAAATGCAAGATGATGCATGTTATGCAATATTTATAATATATGATGCAATTCTATGTCTAAGAACGTGCAAAAATAGATGGTTTATGTGATATAAATGTGTTTACGTCAAGGGCGGTGGCAGAGCTCTGGGGGTACTTGAAATAACAAATATGGCCTCGTGGCCACGTCAAAGATGCTCAGAAGGATTGTCGGAGGATGGCGAGTGCATTGGTGGTGGTTTCGTGGAGGTGGAAGCCGGTGGGCCTCTGTTGAGGTCAAAGGTAGTGTGGCGGGGGAAGTGTTCGACAGTGGGAGCGAGAGACCAATAAGCCCAACTATGTTGGGACTTTTTGTCAATGGAGAATTGCAAAGGTGTGGGTGGTTGTGGCATGCATTTTGTTGTGGTGTAGCACCGGTGTGAGCTCGCCAGAGCTCATGTTGAATGTGGGAAAGATGAAGGTCGTGCGGGTGATAGTGTGGGTGAAATGAAGTTCTGAAGGTGTAGAAATGATAGAGAGAGAGAGAGTTTAGGGAACTTAGGGAGAGGGAGAGCGGTCGAGGGCATCCAGTTGTGATGGGCTGGAGTCAGAGAAGGTGATGGAGTCCAATGAGGTGGTGGCGATGACGAAGTGGTGGAGAGCAGTCCCTCCTTGGCTAGAGAGATGCGAAAGAGATGGAAGAAAGCAGAGGACCACCCAATTTGATGGTTGGATGGTCGAAAGAGGAGGGCGGAGAGGGTCACCGGAGACGAGGTTGTAGGTGATCGGAGAAGGAAGAAGAGGGGTTTTCTTGGTCAAAAACTTGCTAAGGAGCTTGGTTTCTTAAGAGGGTCCTATTTAAAGGCCTAAGGGGGAAGTCCAAATGAGGTATGAAGCTTTGCAAGCTTGAAAACTCAGGGAAGAAGGCCCCTGAGATTGCGAGCGTTCGCATGGTCTTCTCGATGCAAATCAAGGGCCAATCTGTGGTTCAGATGATAGAGGATCTCTCAAAGAATCTCCCTTCCAATTTTGGGAGGATTTGATTGAGAATCGAGTGAGAAAACCTCACTCTAATCTCGACGGAGAAGCTCCATTTACACCATTGCTGGTAGGGATCCATTTGCAAAAATGATGATAAAGTTAGGGACTTAATTGAGAGGAATTTGTTTAAATGGACTAAAATGAAAACTTGGTCAAGATGGACTTTGATTGGGCACAAATTTTGGTAAAAACCTAATTTGAACCCAAGCAATCTTATGGTTAAGCTGGATTTTAGTTTTGACCAAGTTTGATTGGGTAATTTGTGTAGAAACCCAAATTAGGGTAGAAATTTATTTGTGACTCTGTTTAAGGTCAAAATAGGTTCAAATGGTCAAATCAAGGATACCAAACCTCAAGGAATATTTTATATGAATTTTAGGATATTTAGATGAATTTTATCTTGGCCAAAACCTCTATAATTCAAGTGGGTCTGAAATTAGGATTTTGGGTGTTGTATTGGTTCTTGAATGTGTGAAACCTCATTCCTGTCTGCATGGACCCACTTATTAGTCTTTAATGCTCATTTGACCTTCATTTTACCCCTGACAAACCCCTTGGTTATTTTGTGTTAGTGATATGCTGTTAAAATTACAGAATTAACCCTACTTTCTTATTCTCTTCACAAAACTGAATGAAGTGGAGTTATAACCCTCAGATGGTTATGTAGGAGCATTTATCTTTCAAGCCTAACTAAAAGTGGCCAGTTAGGTCTTATGATGGTGTTCCCATCAAGCACCTATTTTACAAGGACCTAATTGGAACTATCCTTTCGAGATTATGATGGATGCTTCAAATTATGTAGTTGGAGTTGTTTTAGGGCAAAGAATTGACAAGAAGCTCACTATGATCTACTATGCAAGTAAAACCTTGGATGATACATAACATAATTACACAATAACTAAAAAAGTACTTCTTGCAATTGTGGTTGCCCTAGAGAAATGCATATTGTATCTGTTGGGATTGGACATCACTATTTACACAAACTACTCAACCCTCAAATATCTGCTAAACAAGAAAGATGCAAAACCTCTCGTTAGTCATTGCATTCTTTGACTCCAATACTTTGACCTGCAAATTAGAGATAAGGCAGGGTAGCAAAATGCAGTGGTCGATCAACTCTCCTATCTTTCGATGAACAATGTGTTAATCCCTCCAAACATCGTCCCTAATGGGACCCTCCTATCTATCAACAACCTCCCTTGGTATGCAAATATCGTAAATTATCTAATGATTAGACGACTCCCTCATGACTGTTCAAAATCCAAAGGGACAAGTTCTTCACCGATATCAAACACTATTTTCGGGAGGAACTTGACTTGTTTCATATTTTTGCTGACCAGTCCATCTGGCGGTGTGTTCCTGAGTTAGAATTTTATAATATTTTGTACCACTATAAAGAGATGGCCTATGACAGACATTTCTTAGGTATAAAGACTGTGAACAAAATTTTAAATTCTGAACTCTTCTAGCCTAGCATATACAAAGATGCTCATGAATTTGTTTGATTCTGTGTTCGTTGCTAGAGCATCAGCAACATGACTAAAAAGGACATGATGCACCTAAATCCAATCCTCGAATTTGAATATTTAATGTTTGGCAGATCGACTTCATGGGACCGTTCATCACTTCTTTTGGGTACCAATATATGCTCGTAGTGCTATACTACATGTCAAAATGGATTGAAGCAATACCCACACGCACCAACGATTATTGGGTGGTCATGGACTTCATAAAAAAGAACATCTTTTCGCAGTATAGAGTTCCTAAGGTAATTATCAGTAATGGAGGTTAACACTTCACCCACTCCCAATTCCGTCAACTACTAGCTAAATATGGGGTCAATCACAAAATTTCTACTCCTTATCACCCCTAAACCAATGGGCAAGCTGAGGTTTCTAATCGAGAAATTAAAGATATATTGCAAAAAATAGTTAGGCCAAACAAGAAAGACTGGTCCAGCAAGCTGGATGATGCTTTATGGGCCTACCATACTACTTTTAAAACTCCCATTAGTATATCTCGGTTCCTACTGATTTATGGAAAGGCATGCCACCTCCCAGTTGAATTGCAACATAGGCCTTATTGGACAATGAAAGAACTAAATTCCAATATCAACGAAGCCAGTAAACACAAAAAATTCAATTAACTGAACTAGAAGAAATTTGTCAATTTGCATACAAAAATGTACGTATTAGCAAATATCGAACAAAGCTTTTTCACAAAAAATACATCATTCAGAAATCTTTTGAACTCAACCGACATGTTTGGCCTTTTGATGCACGATTACAAATTTTCCCAAGAAAGTTAAAATCCAAATGGACTGGCCCTTATATTGTTCTTAAAACCCATCACTATGGTGTTGTCGACATTTTTGATCCAAAAATGAACAATTCTCTAACTATCAACGGCCAACATTTAAAGCCCTATCTCGAAAATACTCTAAACCAACCTTCAGAAACCCAAGACCTCCATGACATTCTCGATAGTTGATGCACATTACACCCAACTGAAAAGGTGTAAAAGATAGACCTTATTGTGTGGTAACCCAACATCCCTTATTTTCCTATTTTTCCTTTTATTTTGCATGCATTATAGGTTCTGTAAAACCTTGATCCAAATCCCAACCATCTCCTTCCCAGGTGACATCTTTTATCCTTTCTTATGCATGCAGACACTATGTATCTTAAGAACGGGGGTTACTTTAATTTAAGTCAGAAATTTTATGTTTTTCAGAAGGGATTTCTACACAAATGCCACTTAAAAAAAAAAAAATTATTTTTATACCACTAGGTTGCAACTATTGTTATTAATGCCTCTAAAAGGTATGACCCTTTAGCGAAAATATCTCTTAGGTTAAGGTCCATCTGATTTGAGTTAACGAACGTTTGTTTCTACCGTCAACTTCTTCCTTGCCCACATCACCCTTTCAAGGGTGGTGCCAACCATCGTCCATAATACCATCAAAAGTGACTCCAACCTTACCATAATCACCATCGAGTTGGCGCCAACCATGCTGGTTACCAACCATCATCACTCCTTCATTTGGCGCCAACTACATCCAACCTTCCACGATGTAACCACCACTTAAATCACCACCTTTTAACCATTGATCTTGGCACCAACATGACCACCATCAACATCCACTCCAACCCTCCAACTCTAGGTAGTTAACTACCATAGTTGGCACCACATTATGGTGCCCTTCCACCACCACATAACCATCATCTTCCTTCCCTATAAAAACATTACTAAACACCACCTAAAAATCATCCTTGGATACCATCATTCGTCTACCAAATATACATATCATCTACCCAAATAGGAAAGTGGACGTTGGGTCTAAAAGGAAGCCCACCACCCCCTTCAAGTTACCAAAATCTCCATTCTTCACTCCAAGGAGCATGACAAGGACCCATATGAGGAGGACGTCCAGGAGAGAAGCAAAGGATGGGCTACCATCCTTGATTTGCTAAGAGAGACCATTATCACTATTGGAGTAAGAGGAGGACCTTCTTCAAGCCCGGGAGCAACCAAGGTTGGAGCAAAGACTGCCTTAAGCACTACTTTGGAGACTTCTATCTCACATTTTTTGTATCTTTAATATTGTAGTAGTAAAGCTTTCTTGCACACTTTGGAATTACTTGTGCAGAACCCTTCAACTCAAGTGAGTTTCTCAGGTACCATACATGTGTGGATTGTTCTTCGTACTTATAAAAAAATTCATTTGCCTTCCAATTTTTGTCTTCATAATTTCATGTTTCTTTAGTTTTGTAGTTGTCTACGCTACCTTCCTAATTATCCTAAGCCACACTCGCTTGGGGTGAGCTTAGAAGGGTTCGATTTTTGTTTTCACATTTCATGATTTATATGTTTTTGAAAGCCCTAGTTCTTCGTTGCCCTATTTTCAAAATCTAAAAAATTTCACAAAACTTAAAAAGCCAAAAAAAATCAAGATTTCAAAAGAGCAAAAATGCATTCTATAATTTTATAACTAACTTGCTTCCCTTGGACAACCTGAATACTCACTGTGGTACTCGATTTAGAAATTTGAAAGTGTTTGGAAGCACCTATTACAACGACACAAAAATTCGTGTTTACAAATGACGCGGTTTTTCACACCAGGTATCCAAAAGAATTTGGACTTGGATTTGTTAATAGTTCTTTCTTGATTTTCTTTGGCTTGAATTACGAATGCTTGCTTCGTAGTAACCTAATCCATATTTACTAGAGTTTGATTTTTGTTGGGCAATAAGCTCATCCAAGTTCTCCTTACACTTAGTAAATTTTGCTACATCATCCAAGAGTTGGTTTGATTTTTCTTTCAAGTGAGCTATTTTAGTTTCAAGTTTCTAAGTGTCTTCCTTAAAACTCTTAATGCCTACCTTTAAGAAATCATTTTCTACTTATATAAGTATGATCTTGGTTTCTTAGTCCTTAATAGCCTCTAACTGAACTTTGTTTTCAGATTTCATACCTTTGCATTCAGGTGTACAAAGGTACCTCAGGTTCTTCCTTGCTTCCGCTATCATCCTCGAGGGCCATGAAACACATGGTCTCCTCATTTGAGATTTGGTTTTCTTCTTTTTCTTCCTCTGAGCTTGACTCTTTTTGAGTCATCTCCAATATCCTCCATATCTTGTAGGCGGTGGTGCACTTTGAGATCCAATTAAGCTCATCTGGACTCAATGCACAATATAAGGTGTTCATAGCCTTAGCATTGAGATTCAACTATCGGATTTGATCCTTTGAATATTCAGTCATAGGCTTCTCAAAGTCACGAATTCACTTTTGCATTTTCACACACCGCGTAGTTGTGTGCTTGTAACCACGTCTTCATTCTAAGTTTCCAATAAGAAAGTCCACAACCTTAGAAGAGTGGTAGATGGGTAGTGAACTTTTCCTTGGTGCAACCAGTGGTGATAACCTTCTCCTTCACGATGGGAACACCATCATAGGACTTAATTGGCTACTTTAAATCAGGATTGAAAGGTAAATGCTCCTACAGAACCATCTAAGGGTTATAACTCCACTTTATTTTGCTTGGAAAAAAGAATTGGAAACTTGGGTTAGTTATGTAATTTTTACAGCATATCATGAACATAGAATAACCATGGGGTTTTTAGGGGTGAAATGAAGGTCAAATGAGCATTAAAGATAAGTGGATTCATGCAGACAGAAATGAGATTTCACGCATTTTGGGAACCGATATAGCACCCAAAATCCTAATTTCAGACCCGCCTAAAATATAGAGGTTCTGGCTGAGATAAGATTCATTTTAATCTCCTATAATTCATATAAAAATATTCCTTGAGGTTTGGTATCCTTGATTTGACCATATGAACCTATTTTGACCTTAAATAGTCATAGATAGAGTTCTGCCCTAATTTAGGTTTCTGCATAAATTACCCATTCAAGCTTAGTAAAAACTGAAATTCAACTTCACCATCAGATTCCTTGGGTCCAAATTAGGTTTGTATCAAAATTTGGGCCCAATCAGAGTCCATCTTGACCTAGTTTGCATTTTATTCCATTTAAACTTTATTTCTCTCAATCAAGCCCCTAGCTTTTGAATATCTTGCATTTAGCCACCAAATTTGTTATCTTCTTTGCAAGAAAGTCCCTTCCACCATTAGAGGCCAACTGATCTCAAAGAAACCTTTGATCACACCGAAACCTACTCAAATCATCATCAAATCCCACCAAATTTGGTGGGATTGATGTTTACACTTTGGGAAATTGATTGGGACTGAGCTTGGATTACAAATCATAAGAAAAACCTCATGTGGTTGCATGAGATTTTTGGGTAATTTTCCTTCCATCGCAAGACTTTTAGAAGCCCTTTCAATGTTTAGAGCTACTCAGAAGCTCTATATGAAGCTCCAGAACTCAAAGCCAAGACCTTAGCGAAGTTTTAAGCCGAAAAAACCCTCTCTTCCTCAACTCTAGTCGTCCTCACCTTTGTCTCCGGCAAGCCTCTCCGTCCTCTTTGTCGAGCTAGCCAACAGTCAAATTGATCAGCTCAACATTCTCCCCTCTTCCTCACGACCATCGTCGGCCAAAGCGTGGCCGTCCTCCACCTTTCCTTCCTCGCTACCATGTCGCTGTTGCCTTCACCTTCTCCCGCTCTGACCCATCACAGCAGGACTCCCTCTATCATTCTCCCTCTCCCTAAGTCCTATAAACTCCTCTCCTACTCCTCTATTTCATTTCTACCCACTTAAACCACACTTTCGACAGCCGTTCCACCCGCACCCACTTCGTCTTCCTCCACTCCGGTCGAGCTCCGACAAGATCGCCCCAAAGCCACAAGCCACCAAACAACCTGCTACCACCTCCACACCTCCGCCTCACCCCCTCAAACAAAACCCCTCAACAAATTGAGGGGATTAACCACTCCAAAGCTCCACCGAACACTACCCTCACCGCACCTCTTCCTTGACCTCGTTAAGACACCACACACACCCTCACACCACAAAACCACCACCAGCGCACTCGCCATCCATCGACGATCCTTTTGATCTCCTTTGATGTGGCAGCATGGCCGTATTTGTGATTTCAGGTGACCCACTAGAGCACCGCCACTGCGACCACCTTCTCCGACCTCTACTGTAGATCTTCGACCATATTCTTCGTGGATTCCACTCCCAGGTTGTGCGACCCAGTTGCAGGAAGCTTCCTAGGCATCCAATTGTAGCTACTAGACTCTCCTTCCCCTTCAATTGCAGGCGTCATGGTCGGGCATGTTTCGCATGTTAGAAATTGAGGTTACTCGTCGTTGTAGTTGCAAAACATGCCAATCGAATAAAATTTATATTGAAACTCCAAGGGAGTCCGAGGCTGAACACAGGGAGGCGACGTTTACTTTACATGAAAATCGTGCTTCGTTTTGTTTCTTTTTGGTATTTTAGGGTTTTGATATTTTTTTTGTACTTTTAGGAAACAAGAGATTAGATAGACAAATGCTTATCTAGCTAATCTACTTACAAATATAAAAGAGAGAGGGAGAAAGAGAGAGAGAAACAATCATCCATTAATGAAGAATTGTTTGTTACACTATGAAAGCCAAAAATCTACACTATGAAAGCGTAAAAAGATAGAATGAGGTGAGAGAAATCCCCCTCGACGGTTGCTTGGAGGATGACTCGCTCTGACGTTGCTCGGAGGAAGGTGGTGAGGAGAGGGACGAAGGAGAATGGAGCCAAAGGACAGAGGATGGGGCAGGATGGCATTGCGGTGAGGATCTTCTTCCCAAAGGGTGGTGAGAGGACGACCACGGGATGCTCCACGAATGGGGATGAGGAGAGGGAAAACTATTTGGTTTTACTCTAGAGGAGCATCCCGGCCTTGGGACACACTCTCTCTAGAGCCTTGGAGGTGGTGAGAGGAAGAAAGGATGAGATGGTTTGAAATGGTGGTGGGTAGGTCCTTTTATAGTGGAGGAGGAAGAACAAATTCATATTTGGGTCATTAGTGATGGCCGTAAACATCGCTACAGCCGTCGTTGAGGATTCGCTCCTTCAACGCTTCCACTGGCCCACACATAACGTGCCATGTTGCACGCGGGCACGTGCTATGTGGCCATGCCAGCTGTGCTAGCACTTGCTACACTTGCACCCGCTGCCGCACTTACTGCTGCTGCTGCTATTGCACGCACGTATGCATTGCGCATTATGCTGCTGTGCGTGCCGCGGTGCTTGGGTGCGTGCATGTCTCCGCATGCGAGCGCACCCACGTTGCTGTGTGTGCGCGGCGGTGCGTGTGTGTGCGTGGGTGGCCTGGGTTGCGCCACGTGGCATGACCTGGGCCGTCCATCTTCATTCCTTTGCAGAGGGTGACACCGTGCTCGAATTGAATTGATTTTCACGTTGCCAGACTACGATCATTGCTCTGGATCCATCCGTACAGTCGAGATTTTCATCTGAAACCTGTAAGGATGTCGCATAGCCCCCTGGTCATTGATCTTCCTCGGGCTTTACATGATGCTACGAGACTCTGATCTGGATGATTTCAGAGGCGTTAGACTGTAATCGTCCATCTGAGGCCTTGAAATAAATCTCCTTCCTTCCTATCCATAAAAAGGACCTAATTAACCTAAAATATATGCAACCATTCTAAATGCAGAATGATGCATGCTATGCAATATTTATAACAAGAAATGCAAATCTAGGCCAAGGAACATGCATGAACAGGCATTTTAACCTAAATGGATGTGTCTATATCATACCCCCATGCCTATCTTGTGCTAGTCCATAGCAAAATTAAACTATATGCTATGTATGAAAGCAAAATTAGGATTTGATCGCTTAAGACTAAGTCGTTTATTAACATTAGAAAATTTCAACTAAGGTCCTAAACTACGAAAACTCAACAGTACCCGGGTGCCTGCCAGAATGCAGACCGCCCAAGTGGTCGCCTTATTTGAAAAGGGAAGATAGATTTTTTTATTATTTTCCTTCTTTTCTAATTTTTTTGTACTTTTGGAGTTTGAGAGTTCCGGGATAACTTTTTACGGCTGCCCGACCCACCCAAGACTCTAAAAGGACTCTAAGTAGTAAGCATCTTTGTGTAAAAGTGATAGACACAAAACGGCCGTTAAGACAGACTTCGGGTTTCTACGGCCCTTGGTGACCTTTCCTAAAGGTTTATCTTTGCGATTTGTAGCTTTCTCCCTACTTCTTTTATTTATGGGGTCAACGCAAGAGCGAACCTAGTGTATATCTCCCTAGTTTATTCTACTTCCCCGCTTCCTCCCTAAGTGTTTTGGGAGTTATTGTGCTTTTTTTTTCTTGAGTTGGGTTCTGGACAACCGGCCGATGAGCTGTTACCACCGACAACTTGCCAGCCATACTTGTGCGGTGAAGTGTGATTTTATTTATTTTTTTATTTTCTCCTTTTTCTCCTTTGTTTTTGTTTTCTTTTCTTTTTGAGTGTTTCTCTTTTTTTTTTTCTAAGTAGGTGGCTTCCCTAATCTAAGATTTACCTAAAGGTAGTACAACGAAAATGGTCTTGTGGCTGGGCTCTGGACAACCGGCCGATATGCTGTTACCACCGACAATTTGCCAGCCATATCACCCAAGTTGGTCCATTAGCTACCCAATTTCCGTAAAAACCATCGGAAAGTGAGTCAGTGCAAAAAAAATGTGTGTAGATGCTTAGGCTTAAAGTCCCCCGAAATTAGAGGGTGGGTTGATAAGTTGCATACTTATCATCTTAAATTATTTACTAAATTAAAATGAATTTTAATTAGCGAGGACTTGAGATTAAGTCCACATTCGAGTGGACACCCAGGCTAATTAAGCCCAAAGACTTGAAGAGTCTAAGTGTTTAGGTCCTCTTATATCATTTCCTAAAGTTAATAACTTCCAAATGCCTAAGTTCTCTTTTCCTAATTTCTTTCTTTTTTTATCTTTTTTGAAATTTTGAAATTTTTCTTTTAATTTTATAAGAAACTAAAAGAAATTCTACGGAGTTAACATAATGATTTCAGGAATCGATTATCCAACCCCCCATGCCTAAATGATGCAATGTCCTCATTGTAATAATAAAGACATGAAAAGGGCGGAGTAAACAGAATATCACCTGAGTGTCGTGAAAATCCAGTCAGCACTGCGGAGAGAAGAGTGTATACACATGCGCTAAGTTTAATGCCTTCAGCTAGGCCTAACATACATACAAAGGAGAAATTGAGAATTCACAAGTGCAGGTCATAATCAAAATAAAAATGTTGATCCTGAAACCTGCCAATAGAATATGTCCACAGACGTGGACCAGATTATGGTGCAGACCCATGACCTAGGGTCGAGTGGTTCTCAGGTTCTGGATGAAAATCACCCAGAACCGAAGGTTGTTGTGTTTGCAAGGCCGGGCCTATGGTTTAGTGGTGTGCAACCTAAGACCAAAGTGTCAGACAATGGGTAAAGATGGTTCAATACGTGCGGTTGTCCACTTAACATCTATCTCAGAAAAAATAATCAGTTATTTCAAGCTTGGGTTGTACGTGAAAGATATCATAAGGGTCCTGGTAGAAAGTAGGTGGTTTTAGGTCAATAGGTACCCTTGGATCCAAAATCAAACTTCCCTCAGAATTAGCCTCCCAAATTTTTATTTCAACAATTCTATCTTCCAACATCAAGGGCTCAGGCTTCGGGACCTCTAGCATATCATTCACCCTATATGATTCTCCCAAGTCCAGAAATTATGGCTGAATCAAGATTGACTTGGGCACAAAGATCTTAGAAGTCAGCTCTTCGGGGTGTAGATGAGGACTGAGGTCACTGATTGAATCAAGATTTGGATCCTCCAAGTTAACCCCAACGGAATCCAAATCTTGAATGAACGGGCTATCAAATGGTTCATTAGATTCCTCATGCCCGTTTGTCTCACTAAAATCATTTTCCTTATATTCAAGTGAGACTTCACCTAAAGATTCTTCACCCTCAGAGTCAAAGAATTGATGATCCTCATTTATATATGTCTCAAAATCATAAATCATTTCATGATCCAAGGAGACATAATTTTCTTCAATTCTTCACTTGGGGATCTCGGGTGAATCAATCGGTTCATCCTCAAATGGTTGCTCTTGCCCAACCTGGTCATTACCAATCTCAGAAAATGTATCCCCCACAACAGACGCCTGAGCAGGTTCAGACATTGGCTTTCCTGAAGGGGGTTCATCTTGAGAATCATCCCAAGATTTGACTAGTGCAACCACAAATTTCATCCACAACCTCGACAATTTCCCAAGAGGAAACTCACCCAGGTCCCTATCCCTAACACTTTGGAGCAAATCCAATAGAGAACTATTAAGTTCATTAATCATTTTGATCATAGGCTCCAGTGTTTCAGTGCATGGTGTTGGCTGAGCTTCTAATGATTATATAGTGTTCCTCAAATTAGCCAACAATCTATCCTGGATCTGGTCGACCTGAATCGACTGGTTCGATTCAGGTTTGGGTTAAATCTAGGGGAGTCAAGATGTCAAGGTTCTCAAGTCCCTCCCTGATAGTTGGTCATTCTAGGTTGTTTAAAGGTTGGTGGGGACCTATATTTAGCATAATTCTGGGGAGGGTAAGTGTTATAATCATCATATCCTTCATGGTTGTAGATCTGGTTAGGTTGATCATCAAAGGATGGAGATTTATAATCATTGCAGCTCTTTGAAGAATAGTAATCATAGTCTTGTTGTCCAGGGTTAGGCCCTAGACACTGAGGTCCAGATTCATATCCCCAATCAAAGTCATCTCGGGTAGTGGATGGATAATTACAAGTTAAGTCGGGATAGTAATCATCTTGGGGTTAAGTGGTGGTAGGAGGATAGGATGTGAAATGTGTGTAGGGTGTGGAAGGGTACATGGTGAAGTAAGGAGGGGAATCAGAAGAGAAAGGAGCCCTGCAATACAAAAATACAAGCCTGTCCTTAGGTTAGGTAGTCTAAAGGTCTACAGACTCTCAGAATCCATCCTATGATTATGGATGATTTACTCTACTTATGTCCAGGCAATCCAACCAGTTAGAAGAAGGGACTGCGGAGAAGGTTCTTCCTTTGGCTTGTGCCTCCGATTCCTAGTGTACCCCCTAGCTACAGTCGTTTGACGCTACTCCCCTAGCTAGACATGAAATTGACTAGTATAAGCAGGTTAATCGTGAACAATCTCAGTCTGGATCACGACGAGCGAACCAGTCCTTAGGGCCAACGTTTAATCAATTTTAGTTAGGCTTGGGACAATGGTGCTTCAGGAATTTGATGAGCCCTTTAGATGGGTTGTGCCCTTAATAATCAGTTAAAATGTGTGTGTGTGCACAACCAAGGTTCTCAAACAACGTTATTTGATGATGTGTCTTTTAGGATTTAACCTTGTTAAGTAGCTTTTAGGGTTTAATTCTTAGGTTGGTTCAATCAAGGTTTAGTAGAACACTCCAAGTTTTGAAAGCACGGGTGATGATATGTTCCTTTAAAAATCAAAAATAATGTGGAGTGCCTGGTTCAGCCCTAAGAATCAACCCTAAGTGGCAAGCTACTTGATGGATAAATTTTAGATTGAGTGGTGCGGCCTAAATAGCTCAATCAATTGGCTCATTGCACCACTTAGTTAAGGCACACAAGAATGCTTAATCTATTCAGATTTTTACTCACTTATGTGTATTTAGTTGAAGTGTATCGGGTCCATATGTCAGATCCCGGTTAAGTGGTAGAATCAAAGTGATTGTGTGCCTTAGGATAAGAAGTTGTGGGTGTTAAGTGTGTAGCTTTTAGAAAATCCCACAATTAGATAACACATTTTTTTATTTTTTAATTTTTATGTGGAGGGCGAGGTGAGTGGAGGTGGCAGACAAACAACCAAATCTATCCTAGGGTTTATAAAAAGCACCTAAGTTGATTTGGGTTTGAGTTATTAGGTTATGGAATGAAAACTAAGGTGGGGGTAGTGTGGGGGACACTTACAAAACACTCTACCCACACTTTACTCTGGTCTACCGCACTTGGATCTCCATGCTAGGGTACTCGCAAGATAGTAGATCAAAGACAAGTAGGGTTAGTGCTATGTAAATGCAAAGAAACGTAATAAACAATAAAGTAAATTTCGTTGCCTCCCCAGCAACGGTGCCAAAATGGTTGGGCGTGCTTCGCGTGTTAGAAATAGGGGTTACGAGTAACCCATTGTCGTAGTTGCAAAACACGTCAGTTAGATAAAATTTATACCGAAACTCCAAGGGAGTCCCAGGTTGAACACAGGGAGGCGACGTTTACTTTACGTGAAAATCGTGCTTCATTTTGTTTCTTTTTGGTATTTTAGGGTTTTGATATTTTCTTTTGTATTTTTAGGAAGCAAGAGATCAGATCGACAAATGCTTATCTAGCTAATGTACTTACAAATATAAAAGAGAGAGAGAAAGAGAGAGAGAGAGAAACAATCATCCATTCATGAAGAATTGTTTGTTACACTATGAAATCGGAAAATCTACACTACGAAAGCGTAAAAAGATATAATGAGGTGAGAGAAATCCCCCTCGACGGTTGCTCGGAGGATGACTCGCTCTGACGCCGCCTAAAGGAAGGTGGTGAGGAGTGGGACGAAGGAGAACAGAGTCGGAGGATGAAGGATGTGGCAGGACGGCGTCGTAGCAAGGATCTTCTTTTCGAAGGACGGTGAGAGGACGGCCACAGGATGCTCCACGATGGGGATGAAGGGAGGGAAGACTATTTGGTTTTACTCTAGAGGAGCATCCCGGGCTTAGGATAAGCTCTCTCTAGAACCTTGGTGGTGGTGAGAGGAAGAAAGGAAGAGATGGTTTGAAATGGTGGTGGGTAGGTCCATTTATAGTGGATGAGGAAGAACAAATTCGTATTTGGGTCATTAGTGACGGCCGTAAATGTCGCTACAGCCATCGCTGAAGATTTGCTCCTTCAACACTCTTGCTGGCCTGCAAATCATGCGCTATGTTGCACGCACACACGCGCTATGTGGCCACGCCAGCTGTGCTCGCACCCGCTGCGCTCATGCCCGTTGCCGCTATTGCGTGCACGTACGAGCTGCGCACTACGCTGCTGTGCATGCTGATTAACCCATATTTGTGGGCTATTTAAGTATTTAAGTGCCTAGACATTAGGTTAATTCTAAAATTTATTTAGCATAAATTAGGATGTAAATAGATTAATTCATATTTCTAATTTAATTACATAATTCATGCATCTTATTCATATTTAAATGCATTTAGAATTAACTTAGAATTGCATTAGTTAATTAATTAGGTACATTACATGCATTAATTTAAGTTAACATAAAAGTTGAGGGTTTGTATATAAATAACCATAATATTTTATCATTATTTTTTATTCTTCTTCTACGTGCAACGGTAGCATTTCTTCCTCCAGCTACTGCAGTGAATAACCCAATCAAGGAGGAGCGGATGTGTTGGATCTGGTTGGGCAGCTGATTTCAAAAGAGAGGAGGAGGCAGCCGAGTTCAGGAGGCCTCCACCCCCAACCCACACTGTGCAGAGAGTCCATCTCTTCCATTCCACATCGCCGACCTCAACCATGGTGACGACCCTCCACCACCGTGGGTGTGTGGTGTGACAGGCCACACTGCCATCCGGAGATCATCCGCATTACCGTGAGCACCTCGCCGTGCACCTCCTCGCCGTCGTTACTAACAACCACCGTCGCAACTACTGTAATCACTCCTCATCCAGTTAAGACGTCCGGGAAGCTTCCCGGACGTCTGAAGCTTCGACCTCCCCACTGCAGCAGCAACCACACTCACCCACTTCACCGCCAACCGCCTACCCTCGCCCACTCACCTGAAGCGCCAACCCTCATCCGCTCACGTGCCTCCCGCCTGTAGCCTTCTCGCACCATGCCTTTCGCCTGCACATGCCCCTGCTGCGCCTCATCGCCACCTCCAGCACTAATTGCCAGCTCACGCACGCGCATCACCTCTAGCTTCCAGCGCACACTCACCAGCAGCTGCAGCCTTCCTGCGTGACGCCTTCCGCCTGCAGCGCTCCTTCCTATCTGCAGCGTGCTCGCAACACCAGAAGTGCACGCACACGCCCTTAGCAGCACTCAACGCGCGCGCACAGCCGCCCCATCAGCAGCTATAACCACCGTTGGCAGCCACTCTTGCCGGAGCTCCATCCAGCTGACTTCGACCACTGCTCGACCTGCGGCTGCCACCACCGCGACGACCTCGCTTCAGCCAACTGCCTGTGCGAACCTCTCCTCAATTGAACCTCTCTCCCGATCACGAGGAGGAGAAAGGTAAAATGCTCTGTTATGGACTTAATTAGTTATTACATTTCATGCCATTGCCAGGAAAAAGAATTTTTGTTTATGAATATTTTATTATGGTAAAATTTACAACTTCATACTTAAGTTCTCTTACAATTGCATGGCTTTTGTAATTAACATTGTTTGACATTGGTTTTGGAATTTAAATGTGCACAAATTTTCTTTAATACATGTCAATGGAAAATTGCATAAAATCATCACATGTTTATTGAATATTTCAGTGAGGAAAAATTGCACATCAACCCTTATGTTTTCAAGATATTGTGCATCTTCTTTCCATCACATTTCATGTCACATTTGACTATGAATTTCTCACGAGATTGAACGAATATGAAATAATTGAGATATTATTGCATCATTGCCTCCCTGTGGACATGACCCGCTCCTAATTGAGTGGTTATATTAATTGTTGATTAATCGATTTTTCCACCACATAAAACTACAAATGACTTTAAAGCGAACAATCGACTCGTCAAATGGTGCCGTTGCCGGGGAGGCAACATAAGCAATAATTTCACCTAATTTTATTTTGATTATTTCTCAATTGCATAGTGATTTGACCATTTATTATTTTTCTATGCGAGAAATTTGTGCAAGAATCAGCCATTGTGAGAGGCAACCCTTGACGCCGCCAGAGGAGAATTAGTCGAGCCACTTTGAAAAGGAGGAGAAGGACGAGGACGCGATGGTCATCATTGTACATTTAGTTTCTAATCTGATTAGAGTAGAATTAAGACTTTAGATTTAATTTGTCATTGCATTTGGTTTGAAACCCTTGTTCTGGGGTATATTTTGAGGGTTTGTTACTCGATTTTATTTTAGGCCCGTGTTGGGTAATTTTTGGGAGGCTGTTACCTTTTCTTTAGATTTAGGTATTTAGTTTATTGATTACTTTTTTTTGCTTTTGCATAAGTAGTTTAAAAAAATAAAAAATAAAAAAAAATGAGCTACCTACTAGAAGCTGCCTACCCTTAGGACAAACCATTTAGGTCAGTATGAGCAGCTTCTAGATTTACTTCTCTGCATTGCGTGCATTCTTGCATCGTTGATTGCTAGAAGCAAGGTATGCATTTTCTTACTTTGCATCCTATTCTTGATCACGTATTGCATTTGGACTTAATGCGAAGACCACCTAATTTGTATTGAATAAATTAAACAAGTGGTCACATATTTTCTAGAAAAATGACTAATTAAAGGAGGGACATTTTAAAAACCAAGGATTTGATTTTCAAACTTGGCATGCAATTCAAAATTCAAAATCTTTTGTGGTGTATGCACACTTATTTCGCTTGCACCACGGCACGCTTTTAGACACTCCTTAGGTTTGGAAATACTAGGACAAGAACCCTCCTATCGTTGGATTCTGAAGTGTTCGAAACTTGAGATCAAAGGTTTTGTAAATCCAAAGAGGGGGATACCCTGTCACGGATTTTTGGGGGTAGTTGAGAAGCACCGCGGAAGCACAGCTTCAAAGGAAGGCTTAGGCCTACTTGCATCCCTCGATCTTCCGTCTTTGGAGTTGCCCTACCATTTGAGATTTAGGGAAGAACACCTAAGCTCCAACTAGGTCTTCTTAGGCGAGCCGTAGGTCGACAATAGGCACGTAAATTGATTGAACAAATTGTATTGTCACCTGCAATCTGACTTAAAATCAAAAGCCTAAATTGGGAAAGACCTAAAAGGTCCTTTTTGAATTGTGTTTTTCTTGGGGAATTCTGATTGAGGTGTGAGTTAGAATGGACCATATTGATTTTCATCCTTTCACATCTTGCCCACACCCTCACCCCCACTCTACATCCTTCGATCCAAAACGTCGAGATGGTCCATCCCTTGATGGACATAATGAAAATCATTGGGATCTGTTTTACTCCTATTATAGGAGTATTGGCCTCGTTAAGCCCCAAATCAGTGAGCAAAACCTAGGAGTGGGATTTGCTTTGCCCAATATCCCACACACCATAGAAATACCCAACCCATCATCTCTGAAAAATTATAATGGTTGGACAGACACTCCTGGGTACTATAAGCCTGAGCCTGACTTCTCTCATGATAGAAATGACCTCTCCTCTTTGAAGATGGAAATACAGAAAATGCAAAACGAAATGATTGAATTGTTAGGAGAATCTTCGAGAGCAAGCCAACAAGAAAGAGATGAAATTAGCCACCCAATCTACCCCATTGAGGATGACGTACACCCCTCTACAATAAATGCATCTCCTGTGGGAGAGCTACACTTTAAGTTGGAGGGAAATTCTGGGGAGAATAGCTACTTTTCGAGGATCGATTTTGAAACCTCCCCATTAGATGACACTTCCTTGAGAGATTCACACCTTAGGTGGGAGGAAGATACACATGAAAGTAGCTATGCATTGGATGAAGAAAGGTGGCAACCCGAGGAAGATGATGATAAGGTTGAGTATCCACCTGAATTATATTGGAGTCAAAAGAAGGGAATGATGGTACCATTGGAAGACCTCGACCCAGATGATAGTATTTTCATGACATTTGATGAAGTGGGTTGAAGTCAAGTTGTTAATCCTACCCTCCCTTCTGATCACGATATGGAACTCAAGCCCACCCTTAGGGAACCTAACCCTAAAGAAATTGACCTATCTGAGGAGTCTGATGTTACCAGTACAAACCATTTACCTTAGATAGAGCACCCTAAGGGATCTGCTGAGATATTAAATGATTCTAGACCTCAGGTACATGATGAATTATGTGATGAGGAGAAAGACGAATTATATGAGGAACCTACATTCAAGATTTGGAGTGATACTAAGGGTGATTATGTCTTATTTGAAGAGTTAGCCCCTGCGGATGTCACAAATTTGACCAAATTAGGTTTCCTTAGCACAACCATTGATGATATTTCTACTCATGATGAAATGATAGAAAATTTTAAGGCAACTTGTAAGATTTATGTGGATTCACATATAAACTCTGTGGAAGATTTGAGTAAAGAACAAAAACCCAGGGATGACATTGATAGGATAATCCTTAGATCTGTTGCTTCCAACCTGCCTTCATTCATTTCGAAGTCACCCTCTGATTCGCTTATACTTGAAAGCGAAATTGTGACTCCTGATGAATAGCAGGGAGATACATGTGATGGTACAATGAATGCTAGGGATGAAATTGAGGATTTAGAAAGAGTGTTAGGGATGGACACCAAGCTGATTAAACCCAACCTATATCTTATGGCCATCCTGCAACCTCGTAACTTGGACACCCTAGATGATCCTTGCCTTAGAGAATTGCTCACTTTTGTTCTGATCAGGGGGCTTAACAGACCAATATTTCCCATAATGGATTATCGGGTATGGATTGATGATTTCTTTAGTCAGTCCATTACCCTGGGGGTTTATCTTTGCACCATTTCTTCCCCATTCTTTTTGGAGGATCCATCTTATCCTCCCCCTACCCCTTTGGAGGTTGTTATACCTGCTTATCCTTTAGAACCTCCTCTGGTGACTTGGGAACATTTCATTCCCATTTTAGTTGGGTGAGCATTTGCTATTAGGATTCATCATCAGCTCGCCAACATCCTAGGTTACATATTTTCTAGGCCAACATTGCTTTGCTCATTTTTAGGGCCTATTTCTGCAATTCTTGAACCTGATTCGCAGGTTCTTTGGCTATTCAGCCTAGCTCTAACCCAGGTAATATCCTTTTATGCAATGAGGACATTGCAGATTTTAGGCATGGGGGGTGTACTTGGGGATATACATAGCATAGTGCATTCATTGCATACATTTGCATAAAAAAAAAAGTTTTGATCTTAACTGGCTAGATCTTGCTGTCTTAAGCAAATCAGAACTCTAGGGTAGACTAAGTTAATTCTAGGGTCAAACTTTAGAAGCTAAATGAGCTGCTAGCTTTAGACCTTTAGGATCCTTTGTGGACTTAAAAACTTAGGTAGGAGTTAAGTTGCGGACCATTCCTCAAGAGGTTGAGGAAGGGAAGCTAGGGTTTGATTTAAAAGGTAGGGTAGTACCTGGAGTCTTGTTCTACCTTTTGGTTTACGGGTCCTTGTAACCCAAGCATCCAAATTTCACACACTTGGTCTGGTAATTAACTTAATTTCTTTCTTTCTGAAAAGAGATTTGGTTCTCGTAGTTTTGACTTAGGAGAGGCTTGAAAGCACATTTTGATTGGAAGAGTTCTCGCCGCAGGAGAGGTGGAGTATATACTCACCTTGAGGATGCAATGATAACATATTACCTCCTTGGCGCTTGTCTCTTAGGATATCCATCCTACTGGGGGCATGTAAGCGCATTGTGTAGTTCAGGTACCATGGGCCGCCCTATCTCGAAGTGCCAATTGCCATAGGCCTGAATTCGCTTAAGAAATCCATGGGCGATACTATCTCGAAGTGTCGATTGCCAGGAGTTCTTGGGGTCATTATGGGCGGTGCTATCTCGAAGCATCGAAAGCCAGGCACCCTTCGAGGTATGGTAATGGGGACAATGAATCCGACACAGACCGTGTTGATAGCTGATCTAAGGTTAGACTTAGAAGAATCAAACAATATATATATATATATTATTCTAAAAAAAAACTTTTTCCTTTAACTCAAATAACACAGACCAATGCACAGGCACGGATGCTTTAATCTCATGGATCAATAAACTTAGGGTAGAGTCAGAAATCAGGGAAACTTGTGCTTGCAACTCGTCTTTAGCCTACCTAGTCTGTAACTTAGCAACTACTTAGGAACCTTGGGTCTAGAGTCTGAACTTAATATGCTTCTGAAGGAAGACAAATTGGGTTGACTAGTCTACTTGGAGTACTAGGTTTCGCTTAATTTTGCTAGGGACTAGGAAACTAGGCATGGGGGTATTTGATTAGCCCATATTTATGGGCTATTTAAGTATTTAAGTGCCTAGACATTAGGTTAATTCTAAAATTTATTTAGCATAAATTAGGATGTAAATAGATTAATTCATATTTCCAATTTAATTACATAATTTATGCATCTTATTCATATTTAAATGCATTTAGAATTAACTTAGAATTGCATTAGTTAACTAATTAGGTACATTACATGCATTAATTTAGGTTAACATAAAAGTTGAGGGTTTGTATATAAATAACCATAATATTTTATCATTATTTTTTATTCTTCTTCTATGTGAAACGGCTGCATTTCTTCCTCCAGCTGCCGCAGTGAAGAACCCAATCAAGGAGGAGCGGATGTGTTGGATCTGGTCAGGCAGTTGATTTCAAAAGAGAGGAGGAGGCAGTCAAGTTCAGGAGCCCTCCACCCCCAACCCACACTGTGCAGAGAGTCCATCTCTTCCATTCCACACCACCGACCTCAACTGCGGCGACGACCCTCCACCACCGTGGGCGTGTGGTGTGACAGGCCACCCTGCCATCTAGAGATCGTCCGCATTACCGTGAGCACCTCGCCATGCACCTCCCTAGCCGTCGTCACCAACAACCACCGTCGTAGCTACTACAATCACTTAGCCAGTTAAGACGTCCGGGAAGTTTCCCGGATGTCTGAAGCTTCGACCTCCCCACTCCAGCAGCAACCACACTCGCCCACTTCACCGCCAACCGCCTGCCCTCGCCCGCTCACCTGAAGCGCCAGCCCTCATCCGCTCACTCCACGTTTGCATCACACCTCCAGTGCCAACCGCCTACACGTTGTAGTATGCGCGGCTCCCGCCTGTAGCCTTCCAGCAGCTGCAGCCTTCCCACGCCACGCCTTCCGCCTGCGCATGCCCTTGCTGCGCCTCACCGCCACCTCTAGCGCTAACCACCAGCCCACACACGCACATCACCTCCAGCTTCCAGTGCGCGCTCGCCAGTAGCTGCAGCCTTCTCGTGCCATGCCTTCTGCCTGCAATGCTCCTTGCTATCTGCAGTGCACCCGGAACACCAACAGTGCGCGCACACCCCCTGCAGCAGTGCTCAATGAGTGCGCACAGACGCCCCTTCAGCAGCTGTAGCCACCATTGGTAGCCACTCTCGCCGGAGCTCCATCCGGCCGACTCCGACCACCGCTCGACGTGCGGCTGCCACCACCGCGACGCCTCGCTTCAGCCAACTACCTATGCGAACCTCTCCTCGATAGAACCTCTCTCCCGATCACGAGGAGGAGAGAGGTAAAATGCTCTGTTATGGACTTAATTAGTTATTACATTTCATGCCATTGCCAGGAAAAAGAATTTTGGTTTATGAATATTTTATTGTGGTAAAATTTGCAACTTCATGCTCAAGTTCTCTTACAATTACGTGGCTTTTGTAATTAACATTGTTTGACATTGGTTTTGGAATTTAAATGTGCATAAATTTTCTTTAATACATGTCAATGGAAAATTGCATAAAATCATAACATTTTTATTGAATATTTCAGTGAGGAAAAATTGCACATCTACCCTTATGTTTTCAAGATATTGTGCATCCTCTTTCCGTCGCATTTCATGTCAAATTTGACTATGGATTTCTCACGAGATTGAACGAATATGAAATAATTGAGATATTATTGCATCATTGCCTCCCTGTGGACATGACCTGCTCCTAATTGAGTGGTTATATTAATTTTTGATTAGTCGATTTTTCCACCACATAAAACTACAAACAACTTTAAAGTGAACAATTGACTCGTCACGTGCCATGGCACTTGGGTGTGCGTGTGCCTCTGTGCACGTGTGCATGCCCACGCTGCTGTGCGTGCATGGCAGTGCATGTGTGTGCGTGGGTAGCCTGGGTTGCAAGACGTGGCGTGACCTAGGTCGTCCATCTTCATTCCCTTGCAGAGGGTGCCACCGTGCTCGGATCGAATTGATTTTCGCGTTGCCAGACTATGATCGTTGCTTTGGATCCATCTGTATGGTCAGATTTTTCATCCAAAAACCTTAAGGATGTTACATTACCCCCTGGCCGTTGATCTTCCTTGAGCTTTATATGATTCTATGGGACTCTGATCTGGATGATTTCAGAGGTGTTAGACTCTTATCATTGTCTTGATCAGATCCGTACGATCTGATTGTCCATCTGAGGCCCTGAAATAAATCTCCTTCCTTCCCGTCCATAAAAAGGACCTAATTAACCTAAAATATATGCAACTATTCTAAATGCAGATTGATGCATGCTATGCAATATTTATAACATGAAATGCTAATCTAAGCCTAGGAACATGCCTGAATAGGCATTTTAACCTAAATGGATGTGTTTATATCATGTCACCTCTTGCAGCTGTAGGGCGAAGAATGCTCGGTGGGATAGTCCCACATCGTGGACTGAAGACCTCCCTGTAGCATATAATACGAAAGAGTGTGGTGGCTTTATCACCTTCGAGTCATTGGGGTCAGGTCACTACCACATGCCCCCACACACTGCGTGCCATACGCGCCCGTCCACGCCCTCGCCCGCGCTCACTTCTTGCTGGTCTGGGTATTGTATCCGGTTACCTGCTACCCGGGTTTGAGCTGATTCTGAGCTTGGGAAGAAAGGAAGAGAATCTGAGAGAGAAGGGGTGGGTTTTTCTACCTCAAGATTTGAGCCCTCTCCTCCTCTCTCAATACTTGCCTCTATAGGCTTGTGTGAGGCCCTTGAGCCTTTGCTGCCATGTTCTTCTAAGGCTAAAAGAGAGAGGAGCCTTGTGCATCTCTTGAGAGGTCCTTGAGCTTCTTTTGTTAAGCGTTTGAAGCCTTTGGTCGATGTCTGAGGCACTCTGCTAGCTACTATTGAGATATTTAAAGTGACTGATGTTGATTGTGGTTTACTGTTGAAATATTTAAGTGGTTATGAGCTTAAACTAAGAGGGTTAATTTGGTGATTCAAGTCACCATTTTAACTTGATCTTTTTGCACTATTCCTATGGTTTTATTGAAATATCATTTTGAGTATTATTGATTTAATTGCATATATATTTGTGATTGGTGAATTAAATTGCATACTTGCGCCTGTGAACGACCTTAGACTCCACTTTCTGAATTTGAGTTTATAAATTTAAATGTTTTCAGTGATTTTAACCTATACTACAACGCATTTCCTAAACAACGATGATTTTGCCCGAACACTCCATCCGATCTTCACTTGGATGTTACTCCAATAAATGCAATAACCTACTCTGATACCAACTAAATTGTACTAGAGAGGGGTGAATGGTGCGGGATAAAATGCGAAAATGAAATAATAAAACAATCTCACGAAAGCAAGCCACAAATATGCATAAGGATATTTAGGTGGAAACTCCACAGGTAAAAATCGTCACCTAACCCTTTTAACCTAGGATTTTATGATCAATCGAGTTGATCAAATCCACTATCGTATCACTTTAAACCAAGGGTGATACAACCTTAATATAGTAACACTACTTATACGGGGGTATACCTCAAGACCACTCTTTTCCACAAGGAGTATTTTGCCTCCAAGAAAGGTAGGAATCCACAAATCGGATACCCAACTACAATATGTCAAAAGAAACAAGATCTTATAAAGATCCTAAAAAATTAATGTAGTAGAATGGGGAGTACAGACATCACCAAGGTTCCCTAAGGTAGTAGGGAGTTGCAGCACAGGGAAGCTTGGCTCATAGAATGGAGTACTAATTCACTTGAAAGCACTTGGACCTTAAATGAGGGCAATTGAGAGCTAAAAGGTATTCGAAGGTGGTATTAAGATCTTATGTAGTGTACTAAGTGTGGGAGTGTCCAAGGGTATTTATATAGGGCATAAGAATGCTCTAGATGGGCATTGGGACCTAAAATAGTCGTTGGTGGTCCTAATTAAATGAAGGCCAATCTTCATAAATTAGAACAAAAATAGAGTAATCAGTCAGCGCCAAGTCATCATGGTAGAGCGTGACCAATCGACTAAAATAAAAATTCAATCATCACCTTACAACACTGCACTGGTGTAAAATAGGCCTTCAATAGTCAGATGGCTGTTAGTTGGTTGATTATGCTTTGTCAAGTCAACTCCTAATTGATGCCCTATTGATCGGTCTCCTTAGTGAAAGGAGGATCTGACTCAACAATCAAACAACAAGCAATCACAAAAAAGAAATAAGAGAATGGGTGACCCAATTCAACCGCAAGGGACATACGTCTAGGGGGAGGGCAGTGCTCCTAAACTTCCACTAGGATTAGCAGTAGTACAAAATCCCTAGTTTTCTCTCTCTCAGTGAAGAGAACCCTAGATGGCTTCACTTCTCTATTTATAGTATATGAAATATCCTAACAGCATAAAATCTTCCACAACGGTCCTCACGGATTCTTCGGCACATTCGCTATTTTGCTATTAATGGCACTAGTAATGCCACCATTAATGCCAACGTGGATGTTGTGGGTGTTGTTTCTACCTCTTCTACTCCAGTCAACTTGGGTCTTTCGACAGGTTAGTCCTATCTGGATCCACTTGGATGAAGGTGGGTCCAGATTTGTCTGAGTGTAGGCATGTTTAGCGGAGTTGGATCCTTCTTTGGGCTTCGTATAGAGTTTTAAGTCTGAGGGCACTTTTTGCCCCTCATCATATGCCCACACTCTTTGCCTAGCAGATGCTGTTGTGAGAGTAGTCAAGATACTTAAAACTTCATAGTAGGTGATGCCCCCCAAATAATTTCTTAGTTGTTTCTCAAGTGGGGTGAGCATTTGTTATGAAGCAGAAGTTTTGACCTCAGGAGGGAAAGGCGCCTTTGTTCATGCAGTGCATGACCATTAAAATATGTAAGGAATGTAGGCTTGTTCTGCCTGTGTTCCTAGTGGCCTTAAAAGCTCATCATATAATGATAATAACGGGAATGGAGGCATATTTCGCTTGAGTTCCTATAGACCTTAAGAGGTTAACATATAATAATAATAAAAGGAACATAGGCGTGTTCTACCTGAGTTCCTATCGACCTTAAGATGTCAGCATTTGATAAAAGGAATGTTGGCTCATCTGCTTGAGTTCTTGCTGGCCTTAAGTGGTCAACATATGATCAAAGGAACATAGGCATATCGCCGCCTAAGTCCCATGCCGGCCTTAAGAGGCTAGCATCCTGAGTAAAAATGTAACATATGCATCACCTTCTTCGAGTGGTGGCCAATCACTGTGGGAGTTGATTTTGTCTTGTTATGTGACAAGACGGGCATTAATAGCTGTCAAGATGAGGCATAACTACCTCAAATGTCACGCTTGTCAGCGACATGATCGTTATTACTATGGTGAAATGAACATGCATAGGGGCATTTAATGCTCGTAATGATGACAGAGGTTATTTTTGTTTTGGCGAGATCTTTTGAAATCCACATTGCTATCTACGAGATGTCATTTTCTCAAAATCCACGTCCCTCAAGGGGGGAAACTGCCCTCAAGGGGGTTATAAATAGGGGGTGGGGCACAGTTAATGCCCCACTGACCCACTTTACTTAGATGAATAACCTTGCGAGCCAGCCTTGGCTACTTCTTCTCCGATGAGCTTGTGATAAGATCCGTATGTCGAAATGCCATATCCAGAGGAGTAGCAAAGATGTAATCATGTCTGGGCTCACAAGAAAGGGTAAGCCCGCTTCTTCCTCATTCGGCATCTCTCTTGAGACAAAAGAACTGTATAGTTTTCTTCTAAATTTTATAATTGGTCTGCCATTAAGGTGTTCTTGGATGTCTACAGACTCGGTGGAGTTCCGTTCCATGCTTGTGGGTCCCAAACCAGCTTGTGCTCCAACAATATGGAGTTGTTCATTATTTGTAGATATGCCATAGAACATTGCCTATGATTACCTTTGAACTTGTTTTTGGTTTTCTTCCTTTCTTACCATCACCTTGCCCCCTCGCAACTTGGCCTCAATTGTTGGCCTGCCCTTAACGCCTTTACTGTTACTTGCTTCCACCTGGGGATTGCTTCCCAATCGGGCATGTTCTGCTTGATTTTTGGGCTCATTTCCCTTAAAGTGAAAAGGTGTAGGCCTCCCTCTGGTACATATATTTGTATATTCGACGCACCAAATATCGTATCGTCTATCTACCCGATAGTCTAAAGGGGCAAGATCATTACTTCTTTTTTCTTTCCAACATCGAGGACCTAGTAGTCCCCTACACTTTGAAAGGCCCACTTGATAAGGATTTTCCGCCTAGAGTCCAGGAGCTTGACCTGTCAGCGCAAGCGGACCTAGATAAGGTAAAGAAATTTGGGCCGATTTCTTGCACAAAACTCAGCCGGGATGATGTTTTGGCAGCGTTGTTGAGGGTTATAGATTCCTATCCCACACCATGAAAGTTGAGTGGAAATAGCTTTAGAAAGAGTATTATCTCCACCCTTTACTTAACTTCTTTATTTTCAACTTTTGGGCAGTTCGCCTGCTCGGATGCCTCCAGGCGTCGAGGCAGTAGCTCCACAAACTGTGGGTCTCGACGTAGGGAGGAGAGGCTTATAGAGTAGAGTGAGGGGAGTGACTCTTCCTACTCGAAGAGGAAGGAGGTGGTAGGCGAAGAGGAGGCCGCAGATGTCCCCCAGAAGCACCTGAGGAGGGGGCCTGCTACGTGGCTTCTATCGGGAGAGTTGGCAGCAATGCTCCTCTGAGCTTAGGAAGGGTTGAGGAGGAGGGTGTTCCAGTGGATCCGTCTTGTTCGTCTGACTGATGGGGACACCATCATGAGCCATAACTAGCTCAATTTGATCTGCTTAAGTGAATAAAAGCTCCTACATATCCATTACAAGGTCTTAAGGGCACAAAACATTGATTTGAGAAGAAGACAAGATTACAGGGTTATTTCTGCAAATTTAGCATTCCATCACAAAAGCATAATAACCACAAGTTTTCTTAGGGTTTGAAAAAAGGTCAAATATGCTTTAGAGTCTATTAAGGAGGTTCATGCAGGACGAAATGGGTTTTCACGCATTACAGGAATTAATGGACATTTGAAATCCTAAAAATAGACTCAATTAATTGAGGTTCCGGTCAGGATAAAATTTACCTAAACCCTTTAAAATTCATAGAAAAATATTCTCTAGGGTTTGGTACCTTCAATTTAACCATCAGAACCCATCTTGACCTAAAATAGAGCCACAGACAGACTTTTGTCCTAATTTGAGTAATTATGCAATTTCTCTAGTAAAATGTGATCAAAACCTAAATCAGACTTCACCATTGGATTCCTTGGGTCCAAATTATATTTGTACCAAAATTTAGGTCCAATTTGGGATCATATTGACCAAGTTTGCATTTTGGTCATGTCTGACTATTTTTCTCACACCCGTGCCCCTAACTTTCAAAAAATATGCATTTGGGTCCCTAACTTTTGTTATCTTCTTTACAAGCTGGTCCCTGCCGCCATTGGTGTGAATGCATGTTGCTCCGACGAGATTTGAGCAGAGATTTCTTGCTCAATTCTCAATCAAACCTTTCCAAAATTGAACCAAAGATTCTTTGTGAAATTCCCTTCCACATGAGACCAATCTTGGGCGCCAATTCTTTCCCAAAAGGTCATGCGAACCTTTCAAAGGTTCGGGTATCTTATTTCTCAAATCCTTTCTGAGCTTGGAAAGGCCTCCTATGGCCTATAAAAGATGCCCTATTGCATACCACATTTCTTCAGCAAGTCTTGGCAAGCCAAAAGCCCTTGAATCCCTTTCTCCGGCCACCAATGACCGCTGCTCCGGCGACTTCTTTGATCCACTTCCTCCGGCTGTCCAATGACCAAATTAGTCGATCCTCTCGACTCTCCTCTTCGTCGCGATCCTCCCCGACCAAAGGGCGGACATTCCTCCACCTGCCTTACTGTCATCGCTTCTCCGATCTCTCCTTCTTCGATGCCGATCTTCCACAACCGGCCATCTCCACCTCTCTACCTCATCTCTAAGTATCTCTATCTCTCTATATCTTTTTCCCGCACTTGCATCTCACCTTCGACCACCAACTCTCCCTCGATGCCCTCATCTTCATTCTCTCCGGTGACGCTTCAACGATGCCTACACACCACTACACCGCTCGACTATTTCCGCTCTCACCGCCACAAGCTCTACAATCAAACGGAGGGAAAAAGCACTCTATATATTTCATTGATATGCCACTCCACGAGTCCCCCGAACACCACCCTCACTGCACCTTCGTTCCGACTTCACCAGACTTCCTTACATGCTCACACGCCAAACCGACGCCATCGTTGCACTCGCTGGTCCTTGGCCATCCTCCTGAGCGCTTTAACTAGGGCTTTTAGCCCATATTTCTATCTCAGGTACCTTCACCGGAGTTCCATCGCCGCACCATCTACTCCACCTCTGATTATTGCCTTCCAGCTGAGTTCCTCCTCGTTTCCACGCCAAGGTGTTGTGGAAGACTCCCAGGTTCATCTCCAGGCATCCAATTTGAGCCATCAGCCATCCCTTCGATGCCAATTGGAAGCCCTAGCTGCTGAATAGTATACGTGGAAGAAGCGGGGCTTTTAGTCCCACACGTCAGTTGCTGAACTCCGCACATGACTTAAATTATTTTTGTGCCTCACTCCCGTTGGCTCAATAAGCATAGGGTGAGGTCCCTCTCCATGCGTGCTCACATGCCCTCGCCCACTGTCATGCCACACGGGTCTGGGTTCTGATCCGATTACCCAGATACCTGGGTCCGCCTAGCCTTATAGAGAAAGGAAAAGAAAGAGAGGAGGTGGAGGGGGTTTTGCCCTTTGCACCTCTCGACACTTGGTCTCGGAGAAGTTTTCATGCCTCTATGCTATGCCTGAATCTCTCACTGAGGTTTGGAGAAGAGACCTTTGCCTCTATTGATATTCAAAGCTACGAGTTAAGGCATCCAACGCCTTGCGACTTCGTCTAAAAAGCTGCTGTTGTTGGTTCTGGACTGCTGTGGAAACTGATTGATTCAAACATATCCATTAATTGTGATTAAATTGTAGGGTTAATTTGGTGATTCAAATCACCATTTTAACTCCATCCTTTTGCACTTTATTACTTAGCTTCATCTCTACATCATTTTTAATTAAGTTTTGATTGCAATTTTTCATATATTTGATTCAAACTGCGAAGTTGAGATTCATACTTGCTACTTGCTCCCAGCGAACGACCTCAGATTTCATTCGAGTATAAATATTATCTGTTTTTCACACTGATTTGATCTATACTGCAATGCGATAATTTTAAAACCCATTTCTGAGTGAATAACACTGACTTGCTCGTGGAGATCGTCTTGGCCGACTCCCTAGTCAAGACCCCTGCAAAGGGGGCTCAGATGGGGAGTGCCAGTATTTCCACCTCTCTCACAGGCTCTATTGGAGCCTTTACGAAGCTGGCACAGAAGGCGGTTGCTACCAGAGGTTTTTTGGGTGGCAATTTATTCAAGCAGCCCTACTCCAGGCAGAGCTCGATGGGGGCGAGAGTACTGGTGGACCCCACTGGAGGGGGAGGTTTTGGGATGATAGGCCCAACAGTCAGATCCATTAGAGGATCTGTATTGGAGGGGCCCTGAAGGCTTCGTACGGAGTTGGGTGGCACTAGCTCAGGTGGGTGCTTCAAGCGGCGCCTCGAACCTGGAGAGGCAGGTGCTCCAGCACTTGCAAGATGCCTTATTTTGGTCTAGCTCCCACTAGGGAGGATTGAACATCAACCATGTGTTCTTCTACTGTCCACATGTGTTAAGTTTCTCCTAACTTCTCCTTTAGTAAAAAATTACGTTTTACACCTCCGTCGGTGCTCTTTGATGGGTTGAGGCTCTTTAGACTTTCTTTGTCTATGCAGAGATGTTCTATCAGACATCGCTAAACTAGTCATCTCCACTGAGGTGGCCGACATGGCTGCCAAATGGGATGTGACTGCTAAGGTGGAGTAGTGGAACTTTACCTGTCAGCTCACAGAGGCCAAAGCTGGCCGTATGAGGGTAGAGAAGGCCATTGCGAAGGATACTAGGACTCTTCGTTCGCAACAAGAGGCAACCGGCCAGGTGACCTGGCTATAGGAAGAGCTAAGGAAGGCTTGCCAAGGCTTGAGAAGAGCCAGGTAGATAGGTAGGAGGCTGGACGAAAGTCTCTTCAAGAACCACAAGAGGGATCCTGTGGCGCTGCAGGATTTATCTGAGCACCTGCAAACCTCTTGTACTAACACACTCTCACTGAAGGAGGAAGCGTAGGTGCTCAAGGTTGAGCACTCCTCGGCTGTGGAGGGGTACAAGGCGGCTCTTCAAGAAGAGCACCTTCATCTCTTAAGCTTGCCAGCCTAGAGGCAAGCCATAAGAAAGAGGAGGTGGTTGTGGAAAGCCTGAGAGTCGGCTTGCCAAGGCTTGAGAAGAGCCGGGTAGATAGGTAGGAGGCTGGAGGAAAGTCTCTTCAAGAACCACAAGAGGGATCCTGTGGTGTTGCAGGATTTATCTGAGCACCTGCAAACCTGTTGTACTAACATACTCTCACTGAAGGAGGAAGTGTAGGTGCTCAAGGTTGAGCACTCCTCGGCTATGGAGGGGTACAAGGCGGCTCTTCAAGAAGAGCACCTTCATCTCTTAAGCATGCCAGCTTGGAGGCAAGCCACAAGAAAGAGCAGGTGGTTGTGGAAAGCCTGAGAGTCGACCTCACCAAGGCCGAGCAGCACGTAGAGGATAGGAGCAAGAAGGTGCTGGAGTTGGATAGTACTGCGTAGCCGGAGCTTGATCTTGAGATGGTGATGGCATTCTTCGTTGATCCTTCTATGGAGGAGAATTGATGAGAACCTCATCATGAGCCATAACTAGCTCATTTTGACCTAATACAAAGGATAAAAGCTCCTACATATCTCAAGGAAAGGCTTAACTCAGAGAATCCTGAGTTTGAGAAGAAAACAAGTCATAAGGGGTAAAAATGCAATTTTACCAGTATAATCTGCATACAGGGTAATTCAGGGCCCAAACATAGGTCAAAGCAGCTTAATAAGAATAAGAGTGGGATGAAATGATCTAGCAAGGGCTACAGCAATTCCAAGAAACTAAATGATAATCTGTAACCCTAAAACAACCCACTTCAATTCACAAGGTTCGAGGCAAAGTAAAAATAGAATAAACCCTCTAAAATTCATAGAAAAATAATCTCCAGGGTTTAGAACCTTCAATTTGGCCTTCAGAACCCTTTTTGACCTACATTGAGAACCATGCCCAATTAATAACTTAATTTGGGTTTTTGCGCAAATTGATCGGTCAAACAAGGTTTAATATGGAAATGAAATTCACCATCAGATTCCTTAGGTCCTAATTAGTCATGTATAAAAACTTGAGCCTAAGAAGAAACCTCCTTGACCGACTTTACACTTTGGTCCTCATATATTTACTCTTTGGCCCTCAACTTTTGAACCCTCGCATTTTGGCCCCTAACTCTCCTTCGTTCTTTGCAATCAGGTCCCTCCTGCAAAACCTGCCAGCACCATGCTCCGGCGACCTTGCGCGGAGCATGGCGCCGCGCAGGGTGAGGTAGGGTACCTGGCAAGTAAACCGGGGTGCCCTGCGTCGTCAGCCGTCGCAGGGACACCCCCCTGGTCGTTGTAACCCACCATACCGGCCGTGCGAACGCACGGACGGTATGGGTTCTTGTTTCCGGCCATCCTCCGGCGAGGGAGACACGTCGTCTCCCTCCGCCTTCCTCCCTGTTTGATCCCTATAAATACCCCCCGTTGCTCCACCGACCGGGGCAGCCTGGATCTGGCAGAGAAAATCCCCAACTTTCTTCTCTTCTTCCTCCGGCAGATGCTCACCAGCTCCGGCGATTTCCTCCCCCTCCACCTCTTCGCTCTGCCGCAATACCAGTAGCAGAGACTTCCTCCCCTGCACTTCCCGTGCCACGCCGCACCCAGCTGGCGCCTCTCCGGCTCTCTGCTCGCCGCCGCCCCTTTCCCTGAGCATCGTCTTCTCCGGCGACAGTCGATACGACTATCGCCCTGTTCCTCCCCCTTCGTCCCTGCAAGTAAGCTAGAGCTACTCCCCTTCTTCTCCTCTTTCTTTCCCCGCTTTCAATTTATTCAATTAAGCCCTCTACCGACCCTGACCACCTTCACCCCCTTCGCCTCCGACCACCCTCCGGCGAGCCGCTCTCATCACCTCAGCGACCCACATGGCTCGCCGACCCTCACCGAACCTCCGCCTCATCACACTGAGCACCCCCCACCCGTCCACTGCTACTCCACACCTCCGTAACACTCCCCCGAACAAACCCATTCCTCCGGTTGCAGTCCGACCCAGGGCTGCCGCCAGATACCACCTTGCGGCCTGCCGCGCAGCTCCTCACCTTCGCCGTGCCACGGCGAAGGTTCCCCAGTGGTTTGATCAGGCCGAGAGGCCATATTCGTGTCCGACAGGTTTTGAGGTTCGACCGCCATTAACGCACATTGAAGCAGCTTCTCCCGCGCTCCAGGCTTGAGGACTCCAGGTCTCCAGCTGCTGCGGAGTACGGGGAGTCTTGCGAAGGCAGCCAGCCAGCAACCTATGCAAATCGAAGCCGCAGCTGCAGAAGCCAGGCCGCGGTCTCCCAGCAGGCGCACGCGAGGAAAGGTCTGCGTTTAGTCCCACATCGGTAAGCCTCACACCCGTTCCACTGTTTAAATTGATTTTGTGCACTAGCCTTACTGCCTCAGTACACGGGGTGAGGTCCCCTTACACCCGCCCGGTTACCCGGTCTCGTCCGCGCTCACGCCCCGCGGACCTGACCCGACCCGACTTAGACTGACCTGCACTCCTCGCCCACCACGCACGCCGGTGTGCCTGGACCCGGGCGTGACCCGAACCCGATTACCCGGCAGCTCTGGGAGAGCTTTCCCAAGAGTGGTTTCAGAGAGAAAGAGAGACGCGGGGGGGGAGGGTAGAGTAGGTTTTGCCTCTGACGAAAAACTCTGAAGTGTGCAGGCACAGGCGAAGAAGAAGACCCGCGGAAGAAGAAGGAAGCTAACTGTAGCAACAGGTAGTTAAGTCGTCTGATTTGGAAATCAGACGACGGCCTGAAGCAGCTAAGGAAGAAAGCTTCGCGTGACGTCCCTGGCTGAAAAAGAAAAGAAGAAGCTGACACTTAGCCGCAGGGTGGAGAAACAAGAAGAAACTCTAAAGAAGAGGCTGAGCAAGGCAGAAGAAGAGAAAAGGCTGCAGAGAAGAAGTGCAGCAGAGCCAAGGAAGAAGAAACCTTCACAGAAGAGACTGCAGAAAAAGAAGAAGAGAGGCCAAGACAGACACCAAGGAAGAAGAAGAAGGAGATCTGAAGAGGGAGCATCACCTCTGCAGAACGAAGAAGAAGAAGAAGGAGATCTGAAGAAAGAAAGAAAGAAGAACATCACGAGGAGAAAACAAAGAGAACAACAAATTCTTTCCCTCTCTCTTTCTTTATTTTGTGAAAGAAACATGTATATCTCTAGAATACAACTTGCTCCCTGAGTTAGACCTTGGGAACTCTTTTATTTTCCGAGTAAAAAATTTACATATTTGAAATGTTGGTAGTAACCGGCTATACTACAATGTTATAACAAAACCAAAACCCGGTCATCAAACCACCGATTTCATTTTGGCGCCGCTGCCGGGGAGCAACGGCTATTCTAGAGGTAAACATTCCTGTTTCTTTTAATTTTTGATAATCTCCTCTCTTTTGTGCAGCTACAGGAACTCAAGAAGATAAGCAACCACACGACAACTACTCCGAAGACAGGTAAATTTTTCCTCTCACTATTAACCCCTAAACTCTAAAGAGGAAG
The DNA here is from genome assembly GCA_037157565.1 of Thalassia testudinum. Taxonomy (NCBI): domain Eukaryota; kingdom Viridiplantae; phylum Streptophyta; class Magnoliopsida; order Alismatales; family Hydrocharitaceae; genus Thalassia; species Thalassia testudinum. The sequence continues at coordinate 117,062,445 of JAZHRO010000073.1, forward strand.
AAAAGAAAAGAACAAGCAATATAGGGCTAACCTGCCTTCCATACTTAGTAACCATAAAGAGTTGCATGTTTTCAACTCATCACTCCTGCACACTATTAAGGGTATTTAAGGGCTAACACATTCTTGCTTGAGCCCTAATTGCCCAACAAAGAGTTAAATGGACCAAGTAGAGCCAACATAAGGTCAAACATTAGGATTTCAGTAGAGACACACCCCTTAATCAAGAATTGAGGAAATCCAAAAGAGGTGTGCCCAAGCCATTGATTGAAAATAATTAACAAGAAAACTCCTAAACAATTGGCTCTCTCTAAACACTTGAACCCTAAAAGACAGGACCTAAAAGCTCTTAAAGAAAACAAGAGGTAAAGTTGACCCCTTGGGTCAACCAACCTTAAATTAGGTCACTCTTTGCACTTAAAAGACTAAAGTTCAAGTGAAACCTTAAGCACCCTGATCTTAAAATTGGTAGACTTAAGAGGTCAAGATCCCCATTCTGGTCTACCTGGAACCGCAGTGACAAGAGAGGTCGGGTGGGGGAAACCCTGTAACCCGTGGGGACGCTCTACCGTGTAGGGGTCTTCGCGGGACTCTCCCTCTCTGGCTGCCCAGGTAATTCTCAGGTGGACGATCTTTCTGATCAAGGGGTCCATCTGCCCCGTACCTCTATAGTCACCCAACACCTTTTTTGGGTGCCTTGATTGGGTCCAGCACCTGCTAAACTTACCTCTTCCAACTGTGCATGTACGGAAGGAGGTCTCTAAGACCACCCTTAAGACCTCCTTTAGAAATTCGCTCTCGTCAAGGCCAAGCCTCGACGCCCGTGTTTTTGCAGCAACACCCTCACATTATTCTCTCTTCTTCTGATTCAGAACCAAGTTCTTCTTCTTCCCCCATCATGGCTCAGCCAGTTGAGGAAGAAAATAATCTGGAACACCAGCTCCAGCGACTCAATGACCTCTTCCAAAACTTCGTGCACCCACCACAGCGTCCTATGATGCGGGACCACTACAATCCTGCTGCGGTGGCCATCGAGCCTCGAGTCAGAATCCCGACTGGAGGACCTGATTCCGAACTAAAGCCCAACATGATTCATGCTATACCTAAATTCCATGGGCTTAATTATGAAGATCCCTTCCAGCACATCAAACAGCTAAAGCATCTGGCCCACACTTTTGGATCAGATGCGCAAAATCGGGATATTCTTCTCATGAAGATGTTCTCCTTTTCTCTTATGGACAAGGCCGCCCATTGGTATCAAACTCAGACCCGGCCGATCAACACTTGGGAAGAACTTCAATCCGAATTTTTGAAAAAGTTTTTTCCCGTTGGTCGGACCAACGCCTTGCGCCATCAGATTACACACTTCACTCAACAATCAGGAGAACCTCTCCATGAGGCATGGGATCGTTTTCAGGATCTCATGAGAAAGTGCCCCCATCACGGAGTTCCTAAATGGGAACAAGTCCAATCTTTTTACCAGGGACTCCGTGAGGACATCCGCCTTTTCGTCAATGCAACTTGCGGAGGAAACATCATGGGTCAACATGAAGACACCGTATGGGAGATTCTCGAAAACATGTGCGAGAACTCCATCAACAATGACTCCATGGGATTATTCGACAGGACGAATACCCGCGCAGCGACGAATCTTAAGGGAGCACATGAGACGCAGAGCCTGTCCGCATCAGTCGACCTGGAATTGATGGCCAGTCGATTGGACAAGGTCTCAATCATTGAAAAGAAGGTGGATGAGCTGACTCAGCACTTGCAGCGAGCCACCTCTGCGCGTAACTCCTTTGCACAACCTCCTTCCACACAGGAGACTGTGCAAAACATCCTCCACCGATCCTCCCCTGGGATGGATCCATATCCATCCCCATCTGATTCCTGGACTGGAAGATCATCCGATCCTTTCTACACCAGCCGGGGGAACTCCATTCCTCCTTTCCCTGATTCTCAGGAGGTTCCTCAGACCTGCGAGGACCTCAACGCCATCCAGAACGACCCATTCTCCAACACTTACAACCCTGGATGGCGAAACCATCCAAATTTTCACTGGGCGGGAAATTCCCAAACCCAAAGACCACCTTTTCAGTCCCGCCCACAGCCCTCTCATCACTACCAGCCGCCTCAGCCTCGGCCCAACCCTACTTATCCATCAGGGCCAAATCAAGATCAAATGTCCTTAATCCTTCAGACTCTGGCTGACATTCAAAAATCGAATGCGGCTATTCAAAAACAGCACAAGGACGAGCTTACTGAAGTAAAAACTCAACTGGCCCAGTTGGCAAATTCTCGCCAACCAGGCACACTCCCTTCCCAACCTCTTCCTAACCCAAATAACGTGCCAACCCAGAAGCGCGTTATGAATCCAAATTTAGGCCACGCCCAATGGATTTATCAGGCTCCTACTGCTCCATCTCCAGACGAGATGGATGCCTCAACTTCTTATGTGGGATTTCAGCAGCAGCCACCCCTCCTACCAAACCCAAACCAAAATCAGGCCGGATTAAATTCTGTAACAACACGTAGTGGTAAGACAACTCAAGACCCGCATTATCCAAACCACTCCCAGCCTGATAACCATGACCCTAGGATGGTTATCCAAGGTACCGCTGTTCCAAACCCACAACCTGAACCTATCCTAGAAGAACCAACCAAGATCCCGTTTCCCGAGGCCCTGACCAAGGGAAAGAAGACCACCAAACCCGTGGCCCCTGAGGAGGACCTGGTCAAGCTCTTTGAGCAGGTCCACATAAACATCCCCTTGATGGATGCAATCCGCCACGTACCAGCTTACGCACGATTTCTAAAGAATATATGTACACCCCAGCATAAGCCGCGAACCAAGGGAGGGAGCCCAATTGTTCTGTTAGAGCAAGCCAGCTCTGTAATCCTTAGTAGACTCCCACCCAAGGCAAAAGATCCTGGAACTCCCCTGATCTCCTGTAAGATAGGTGGTACCCAATTTGATAGAGCATTGTTAGACTTAGGTGCATCTATAAATCTGATACCCACATCCTTACTTGACCATCTAGAGGAATCTGAGCTGAAACCAACCGAGGTGACATTACAATTAGCAGATCGATCTATAAAGTCACCAAAAGGGATTCTCGAGGATGTTATCGTGAGAGTGCGGGATTTCTATTTTCCAGTGGACTTCATAGTCTTAGATATGGATGCACCTGAGAACCCTAGGGATACACCAATCATTCTAGGGAGACCTTTCTTGGCTACTGCTAGAGCCAACATCAGCTGTGAGGAGGGCCAAATAGAGCTTAAGTTTGGAGATCAAACACTGAAAATTGATATATTTAAGGCCCAACAAGGAATTAATTGCGGCGTCATCGAGCAAATTTGTGACATCAAGACTTTGGTTGATGAATCACACCTCCAGAATGACTTGAGTATGCCTCATCAACCACAGAAGGATCTTGACCCGCAAACAGAGGAGTCAAATCCAGATGTGAACAACCCAGTAACTCCCACCCTTGAACCTCACATCTATACTGAACCACCCGCTGCTGCTGAAAACCCCATCCTCGAACTGAAACCCCTTCCTGCTCACTTAAAATACGTCTTTTTGGGTTCTAATCAGACCCTTCCTGTGATCATCAATTCCAACCTCAGTCCTGAACAGGAAGCCCGTCTGATTGTTGTCCTCCAGCAACATCGCAGAGCCATCGGATGGACTCTCGATGATTTGACTGGAATAAGTCCCTCTTATTGTACTCATCATATCTATTCAGAAGAGGGCACACGACCTTCTCGTGAAATGCAGAGACGCTTAAACCCCAATCTGCAGGAGGTCGTGAAAAAGGAGATCATCAAGTGGTTAGATGCCGGAATCATCTACCCGATCTCCGATAGTCGTTGGGTGAGCCCAATTCAGGTCGTGCCCAAGAAGGCAGGACTCACCACTATAACGACTGAGACCGGAGAAATCATTCCTACCCGATTAGCCAACTCGTGGAGAGTCTGTATAGATTACCGTCGACTCAATTCCTCCACGAAGAAGGATCATTTCCCACTACCCTTCATTGATCAAATTCTCGAAAAACTAGCGGGAAATAGGTTCTTCTGCTTTCTTGACGGGTACTCCGGTTATAACCAGGTGGCAATCCATCCTGAGGACCAAGAAAAGACCACGTTCACCTGCCCCTTCGGGACATACGCTTTCCGAAGGATGCCTTTCAGTCTTTGCAATGCACCCGCTACTTTTCAGCGATGCATGCTTGCCATATTCTCAGATATGGTAGGTGATTATCTGGAAGTCTTCATGGATGACTTTTCAGTTTTCGGAGCATCATTCGACGATTGCCTCCAACACTTGGTCCAGATACTCAGGCGGTGCATCGATGTGAATTTGGTTCTTTCCTGGGAAAAGAGCCATTTCATGGTGCCTGAGGGAATTGTCCTGGGACACTCAATTTCGGAAAAAGGTATCCAAGTGGATCGAGCTAAGGTTAATCTGATTTCTCACCTTCCTATGCCTAGCTCGATCAGGGACATCCGATCCTTTTTAGGGCATGTCGGTTTTTATCGACGATTTATCCCTGATTTTTCAAAAATCGCACGCCCCCTGACCACTCTTCTCTCCAAGGATGTTCCCTTCGAAATCTCCAAGGAATGCACTCAAGCATTTGAAATCATGCGTGACCGAGTCACCCAAGCCCCGATCCTACAGTCCCCTGATTGGTCTCAACCCTTTGAGATCATGTGTGATGCATCCGACTTCGCTGTAGGAGCGGTTTTGGGGCAGAAAAATGACAAGAAACCTGTGGTCATTTACTACGCCAGTAAGACACTCGATGAGGCTCAGCGTAACTATACAGTTACTGAGAAAGAGCTGCTAGCTATAGTATTTGCCCTTGAGAAGTTCAGATCGTACCTTCTGGGTTCCCAGGTCATCATATACTCGGATCACACAGCTGTGAGGCATCTCCTTGCAAAGAAGGACGCGAAACCTCGATTAATCCGATGGATCTTGCTGTTGCAAGAATTTGACCTCGAGATTCGCGACAAAGCGGGAAAACAAAACGTGGTAGCTGATCACTTGTCCCGTCTTCCTTCTGAAATGATTGACCCTTCCGGACCCATCACTGAGCATTTTCCCGATGAGCACCTGCTGACTATTGGTACTAGCCTTCCATGGTTTGCTAATATTGTAAATTATTTGGCATCTCATCAGACCCCGTCCGATTGGTCGAAGGCCAAGAAAGACAAATTACGCTCCGATGCCAAGTATTACATTTGGGAAGACCCGTACCTCTTCCGCATAGGTGCCGATCAGATCATCCGGAGATGTGTCCCGGAAGGGGAAGTCAACAATATCCTCTCTTTCTGCCATGACCAGGCATGCGGTGGCCATTTTGCTGGGCATAAAACCGCATCAAAAGTCCTCCAGTGCAGCTTTTACTGGCCCACACTGTTCAAAGACGCATACAGTCATTGCAAGGCATGCAGTCGTTGCCAGACCTTGGGCAACATGAGCCATCGCGACATGATGCCTATGCAACCGATTCTAGTATGCGAAATCTTTGATGTTTGGGGGATTGATTTTATGGGCCCCTTTCCTGTTTCGGATGGTTTCGAATACATTCTGTTGGCTGTGGACTACGTGTCCAAATGGATCGAACCCATACCGACCCGAACCTGTGATCACAAAATCGTTCTCAAATTCATTCATCAACACATTTTCTCAAGGTTCGGGATTCCTCGTGCAATAATCTCTGATGGGGGGACCCATTTCACAAATGCTCAGTTTAGGTCACTGATGACCAAATACGGGGTGTCTCACCGAATCTCTACTCCTTACCACCCCCAAACTAATGGTCTAGCTGAGCTGTCTAATCGGGAGATCAAGAAAATCCTGCAAGTCACTGTTCGACCTGACAGGAAGGACTGGTCGTCCCGACTTCCGGAAGCATTGTGGGCCTATAGGACCGCCCACAAGACCCAATTGGGCATGTCTCCCTTTAGATTGGTGTACGGAAAGGCATGCCACCTTCCCGTCGAACTGGAGCATAAAGCCTATTGGGCAGTACGGAACTGTAATCTGGATCTTTCCAAGGCTGGGACCCACAGAAAACTCCAAATCAGCGAGATCGATGAATTACGCATAGACGCGTACGAAAACTCGCAAATCTACAAGGAGCGGGTTAAAGCCTTCCACGACAAACACATCTCGAGAAAGATCTTTCATCCTGGTCAAAAGGTCCTACTCTTTGATGCCCGACTCAAACTCTTCCCAGGAAAACTGAGATCTAAGTGGGTCGGACCATATTTGGTCCGACAGGTTTTTGGAAATGGAGCAATCGAAATCAGTCCACTCAGCCACGATTCTGAACCTTTCATCGTGAACGGTCAGAGACTCAAGCCGTTCATTGATGTAACTTCTACTAATTTGGCTGAGGCATCTTATACCCTCCTTTCCCCTTGAGCTTATTGCACCCAGCCGATGGCGTAAAACTCAGCGCTTAACCGGAGGCAGCCCGTCATTCTCTTTGAAAACCTGAAACTTGTTCTGACAGCTTTTTTGCACTTGAAGTTCACACTTTAGGGCAGCCAACTCCACCTCAGGTGCTTGCATCTGAGACTCATCAAAACAGCTATCCTAATGTATGAACTTAGTTAAATAAAAACCCCTAGGTTACAATGAGGGCATTGCAAATCTTAGGCATGGGGGGGTATGAAAGTGCAAAACTTGTAAGAAAAGGTTTCAAACAAAAAATTCACATATGCCAAAAACACCATAAAAATTAAAAAATTTTTTCGAAAAAGAATAAGAGGAAAAGAGGAGAAGGAAATTTTGTGAAGGAGAAGAAAAACAAAATGAAAAAGGAGCACAAAATTATAAGAAAAGGTGATAGTCATTAGTAAGGAACTAAGGAATTAACCTAAGTTCTAGACCTCATTCAAGAAAATAACTGAAAAGTGCACAATGAGATTAGTAAGAACGCAAACCTTAGGCATTCTTGAATAGACTCTTAGTACCCATTAAGATCTGGACACTCCTCAAGAGGTTGAGGAAAATGAAAAGCTGAAGTATTAGGTCTAAGGCTTAGGGAGTATTCGGCCTCGTTAACTAATTTTTGGTTTACGGGACTCAGTAACCTAAGCACCCTAATCTCACACACAGCCTGGTTCAGTAAGCGTAAAAATCAGAATCACGCAGAAGCGTCGCAAAAATCTGAAAAGAACACCTAGAATAGGAGCGGCAGATCAACACAAGTTGATTTGGACGAGTTCCCAGCGCGGAGAGGCGGGAAATCCCCTCGAAGATGCGTAACAAAATATCATCTCCTCGGTGCTTGTCTCTTAGGATATTCACATATCCTACTGGGGGCATGTAAGCACTCTGCTGGTTCAGATTCCATGGATGGCATTATCTCGAAGTGTCAATTGCCAGGGTCTGGATTCGGCCACGGAATACCATGGATGGGATTATCTCGAAATCTCAATAGCCAGGGTTCCGGGGGTTGCCATGGGCGGTGCTATCTCGAAGCATCGATCGCCAGGAACCCTTGAGGATTGATGATGGGAGCAAGGAATCTGATACAGACCGTGTTGAAAAGCCAATCCTAGGCTAGAACTAAAAAGAGAAAGAGAGAGAAAACTCTCCAAACAGAAAAACTTTCTATCTCTCTCTTACAAAACGCACTGCGAACTGAGCCAGGGCTAAAATCATTTCAAGCACGGGTGCTTTAACCACGAAGTCCAATAAACCTTAGGTTAGTTCTTGTGGGCCTTAAAAACCTTTGCTAAAAGACTGAGGCTAAGGCTAGACAGATTTGGATCTTGATTAGTACTAGAGTACCTTTTAGGCCTATGGTCAGCATTCTAACCTAATCTATGCTCAAATAAAAAAGGCACTTATCTAAAACTATTAAAAACTTCATGGTCTAGAACAAGGGTTGAAACCTTAAGTTTTTGCTAAGGGACTAGCAAAAGCTAGGCATGGGGGTATGATGAGAACCTCATCATGAGCCATAACTAGCTCATTTTGACCTAATACAAAGGATAAAAGCTCCTACATATCTCAAGGAAAGGCTTAACTCAGAGAATCCTGAGTTTGAGAAGAAAACAAGTCATAAGGGGTAAAAATGCAATTTTACCAGTATAATCTGCATACAGGGTAATTCAGGGCCCAAACATAGGTTAAAGCAGCTTAATAAGAATAAGAGTGGGATGAAATGATCTAGCAAGGGCTACAGCAATTCCAAGAAACTAAATGATAATCTGTAACCCTAAAACAACCCACTTCAATTCACAAGGTTCGAGGCAAAGTAAAAATAGAATAAACCCTCTAAAATTCATAGAAAAATAATCTCCAGGGTTTAGAACCTTCAATTTGGCCTTCAGAACCCTTTTTTACCTACATTGAGAACCATGCCCAATTAATAACTTAATTTGGGTTTTTGCGCAAATTGACCAGTCAAACAAGGTTTAATATGGAAATGAAATTCACCATCAGATTCCTTAGGTCCTAATTAGTCATGTATAAAAACTTGAGCCTAAGAAGAAACCTCCTTGACCGACTTTACACTTTGGTCCTCATATATTTACTCTTTGGCCCTCAACTTTTGAACCCTCGCATTTTGGCCCCTAACTCTCCTTCGTTCTTTGCAATCAGGTCCCTCCTGCAAAACCTGCCAGCACCATGCTCCGGCGACCTTGCGCGGAGCATGGCGCCGCGCAGGGTGAGGTAGGGGACCTGGCAAGTAAACCGGGGGTGCCCTGCGTCGTCAGCCGTCGCAGGGACACCCCCTGGTCGTTGTAACCCACCATACCGGCCGTGCGAACGCACGGACGCTATGGGTTCTTGTTTCCGGCCATCCTCCGGCGAGGGAGACACGTCGTCTCCCTCCGCCTTCCTCCCTGTTTGATCCCTATAAATACCCCCCGTTGCTCCACCGACCGGGGCAGCCTGGATCTGACGGAGAAAATCCCCAACTTTCTTCTCTTCTTCCTCCGGCAGATGCTCACCAGCTCCGGCGGTTTCCTCCCCCTCCACCTCTTCGCTCTGCCGCAATACCAGCAGCAGAGACTTCCTCCCCTGCTCTTCCCGCGCCACGCCGCACCCAGCTGGCGCCTCTCCGGCTCTCTGCTCGCCGCCGCCCCTTTCCCTGAGCATCGTCTTCTCCGGCGACAGTCGATACGACTGTCGCCCTGTTCCTCCCCCTTCGTCCCTGCAAGTAAGCTAGAGCTACTCCCCTTCTTCTCCTCTTTCTTTCCCCGCTTTCAATTTATTCAATTAAGCCCTCTACCGACCCTGACCACCTTCACCCCCTTCGCCTCCGACCACCCTCCGGCGAGCCGCTCTCATCACCTCAGCGACCCACACGGCTCGCCGACCCTCACCGAACCTCCGCCTCATCACACTGAGCACCCCCCACCCGTCCACTGCTACTCCACACCTCCGTAACACTCCCCCGAACAAACCCATTCCTCCGGTTGCAGTCCGACCCAGGGCTGCCGCCAGACACCACCTTGCGGCCTGCCGCGCAGCTCCTCACCTTCGCCGTGCCACGGCGAAGGTTCCCCAGTGGTTTGATCAGGCCGAGAGGCCATATTCGTGTCCGACAGGTTTTGAGGTTCGACCGCCATTAACGCACATTGAAGCAGCTTCTCCCGCGCTCCAGGCTTGAGGACTCCAGGTCTCCAGCTGCTGCGGAGTACGGGGAGTCTTGCGAAGGCAGCCAGCCAGCAACCTATGCAAATCGAAGCCGCAGCTGCAGAAGCCAGGCCGCGGTCTCCCAGCAGGCGCACGCGAGGAAAGGTCTGCGTTTAGTCCCACATCGGTAAGCCTCACACCCGTTCCACTGTTTAAATTGATTTTGTGCACTAGCCTTACTGCCTCAGTACACGGGGTGAGGTCCCCTTACACCCGCCCGGTTACCCGGTCTCGTCCGCGCTCACGCCCCGCGGACCTGACCCGACCCGACTTAGACTGACCTGCACTCCTCGCCCACAACGCACGCCGGTGGGCCTGGACCCGGGCGTGACCCGAACCCGATTACCCGGCAGCTCTGGGAGAGCTTTCCCAAGAGTGGTTTCAGAGAGAAAGAGAGACGCGGGGGGGGAGGGTAGAGTAGGTTTTGCCTCTGACGAAAAACTCTAAAGTGTGCAGGCACAGGCGAAGAAGAAGACCCGCGGAAGAAGAAGGAAGCTAACTGTAGCAACAGGTAGTTAAGTCGTCTGATTTGGAAATCAGACGACGGCCTGAAGCAGCTAAGGAAGAAAGCTTCGCGTGACGTCCCTGGCTGAAAAAGAAAAGAAGAAGCTGACACTTAGCCGCAGGGTGGAGAAACAAGAAGAAACTCTAAAGAAGAGGCTGAGCAAGGCAGAAGAAGAGAAAAGGCTGCAGAGAAGAAGTGCAGCAGAGCCAAGGAAGAAGAAACCTTCACAGAAGAGACTGCAGAAAAAGAAGAAGAGAGGCCAAGACAGACACCAAGGAAGAAGAAGAAGGAGATCTGAAGAGGGAGCATCACCTCTGCAGAACGAAGAAGAAGAAGAAGGAGATCTGAAGAAAGAAAGAAAGAAGAACATCACGAGGAGAAAACAAAGAGAACAACAAATTCTTTCCCTCTCTTTCTTTATTTTGTAAAAGAAACATGTATATCTCTAGAATACAACTTGCTCCCTGAGTTCGACCTCGGGAACTCTTTTATTTTCCGAGTAAAAAATTTGTATATTTGAAATGTTGGTAGTAACCGGCTATACTACAATGTTATAACAAAACCAAAACCCGGTCATCAAACCACCGATTTCAAGAATCAAGACCTAATCTCAAAGGAGATCGGTAAGTATACCCTAGCAACCGTGCAGTCTCTCCTAGAGGGCAAGTAGACCTCAGTGGAGGAGCTATGCAACTAGTGTATGGACCAATTTCTATCCAAGTGTGATCGTAAAAAAGCTGTTGGTTTAATTGTGGACAGGGCTCCCATAGAATCGCCTGAGGAGTAGCTGGGAAATTTAGCTCTTGAAGAGGAGGCTAACAAGCTGGGTTCTTTAGGAGTTGTGGCGCTACTTGCTCAACTAGTAAGCCCACCTGGCACTGTCACTTCAGACTCCTGGAGTTGACTTCTTCAACAACTTTGAGTGAAGCCACCTTGCTTTTGAGAGTGCTGTTTCTTTTTCTCCCTTTGTTGACCTTTTTTGTGGGCCCTTTGAGGGAATGTAATTGTTGAACGGGTGAATGAGGGGATTTAAATATGCGTTCATTGTAGTAATGCCTCAATTGCTCTATAACAAATATGATTTATTACTCAAGTTGAAGTCCAAGGTCGAACACAGGGAGCAGACATGGAATTCACGCAATAATCTCAACAAATAATATAAATGAGAACAACTGATTACTCAAAAACTAATATGCAATGTATAACATGATTATATCAAGAATCTAATGAGGCTAAAAGACATCTAAGAAAAAATAATGGCAATTTGAATCACCAATTATTAGCTTAGGTACACATATAATAATTACTTAATGATCTAAATAAATGAACAATATCAACCACTTTAAATCCATGCAAGCATTAGTGCACAGTGCACTCCATCAGACGATAGAGCTCTCAATCAGATGGCTTAAGTCATCCTTGCTACAGTGATAAGAGGGCACTGTACTTCTTCTTCAGCCTCCTCCTCTCTACCTTTTCCTCTTCTCTTTCTTCAGGCCTTCTTCTTCAACCTCCTCTTCTTCTTCACTTCACATATAGGGGAAAGGGCTTAAATTTTAGCCAAGTGTTAGCCAATGCATAGAAGAACAAAACCCCCCTTCCCCTATGCTCTCTCTTCCTCTTCTCTTTCTCAATGTCAGGTCATATGCTCGGGTAATCAGGTGTTAAGGATCCACGTACCCGGGACCAGGGCTACCGGCATGGGTAGTAGCCGAGATGTGGAAACAGGTTAGGCGGGTCAGGTTAAGTGAGGGGTGTGCAGGGACCTCACCCCCATTGTGTTCTTGAGGCGATAAGGCCCAATAGCAAAAATAACTTATGTGGCTGCAATGCTTCCTAATCCCACGATGTGGGACTATATCCCACAGCTTTATTTTGCATGCACCTGCAGTGTGGTGCTTTCTTCAACTGGCACTACCCAGGTCATCCCTTGATCAGTCAAGTGCTTGGGTTGCTTAGTGATCTCCTTCTGTAGCACCTGGGAGTGTTATTAGAACCTGAAGTAGCCGGAGGTGGGTGGATAACGTTGGAGATGATGGCAGCGATGGCAGTGCTCTGGTGAAGACCTGCAAATCATAAACACAGCCTTTTGGCCACATTAAAATAGTTCGCGAGCATCGTCGGTGGATGAGGAGTGCGGTGGTGGTGATCTTGTGGCATGAGAGGGCGTGAGATGGCCGGACGGAGTCGAAGATGGTGGTGCGCCAGTGGGTCGGTCGATGAGGAGATGGAGTGGGAAATAGGCTTGGAAATGTTAAGGCTTTTGTTCGTGAAGTCAAGGCGGAGGTGTTGGGCATGGTGGTGAGGTGGATGGAGGGGTGTAGCGGTGAAGACACCTCGTAGGAGGTTCAGTCGGAGATGGAGAAGATGAGGGTGATTCACGGTGTTGAGGGGTCGTTTTGGGTTTTTGGATATGGGAATTAACCTAGGAAACTAATGAGAATAATCTAGCCCTAAACTAATAGATGAAAATGAGGAATTGGAACTAGCATTGGCAGGCTGGCACCGGGAAGAAGGTGCTCCGGTGAGGGTAGGACGGCGAGGACGACGGAGAGAGAGGCATTGGCGGGTACGACACGACGTGGAGGAAGATGAATCTACCACCAGTATTATGGACAGATGATGAGGGAGGTCGGAGAAGATCGTAGGATGTCGAGGAGCTATTCGGCCAGGCAGTGGGGAGGAATTGAGGGTTTTCCGGCCAAATTCGAGCGTAGGGAGGATGGACAAGCCAAGGGGATCCTTATATAGGTATCAGGGAGTCAGATTAGCTTGGGAATCAAGCTTTGCATGCTTCGGAAGCTCGCCAAAGAAGGAAACTCATAAGATACTTGAATCTCTCATGCATTTGCATGAGAGATTGGGAAGGTTATGGAGATTGAAATCGGGTGCATTAGAAAGAACATCTCAAGGAATCTCCCATCCAATTGTGGAAGGGATTCATTGATCAGAATGAAAGGTCGTCGGAGAAGGATTCCTCCACGATAATGGCGGAGAGACCTATTTGTAGAGAGTGACGACAAAGATAGGGGCCTATTTGTAAGGAATTCAAAAGTTAGGGGCATGTGTGTGAGAGAAAGATTCAGACTGGACCAAATTGCAAACTAGTTCAAGACAATCTCTGATTAGTTCCAAATTTTGGTATAAACCTAATTTGGACCTAAGGAATCCAATGGTGAAATTGGATTTTGGTTTTGACCTTGTTTGACTAGATAATTTATGCAAAAACCCAAATTAGTGCAACTATCTGTATGAGGCTCAAGTTTTTGTCAAAATGGGTTCCAATGGTCAAATTGAAGGTGCCAAACCCTAGATAATGTTTTTATATGAATTTTAGAGGATTTAAGTAAATTTTATATTGACCATAACCTCAGAAGATTAAGTAGGTTTGTTTTTAGAGTTTCAGATGTCATTTAATTCTCGAAACACGCGAAAACCCATTTTTGTCTGCATGGACCTACTTGTTTGACATTTAAGATCATTTGACCTATAATTAACCCTTAAGAAATCTCGCGATTGTTCTGCAATTGACATGTGATGTTAAAACTGCAATTTATCCCTATTTTACTATATTTCCCTCAGAATGGATTTGCAGTGAAATATGGTCCTCTGGCTGTTATGTAGGAGAATTTAATCTTTTATTTTGATTAATTAAAGCTAGATATGGCTGATGATGACGTTATCATCATACCCCCATGCCTAACTTTTGCTAGTCCCTTAGCAAAATATCATGGAATTAACTCAAATTCTAGACCATGCCTTTTTATGCTCAGATTTCTGTTGTGTGCTTTCTTTCTAGAGATTAGTTCAAAATGCCAATAGTAGGCATAGAGGTACTCAAGTACCAGCCAAGATTTGGACGTGACCAACTTTAGCCTCAGCCTGCCGCGAAGGTTTCTAAGGCCTACAGGAGTTAACCTAAGGTTCGTTGATCTCTGCGATTAAAGTACCTGTGCTTAAAACATGTTTAGTCAAGGTTCAGTTTACAATGCTTTTTCGTAAGAGAGAGATAGAATAATTTTTTGTATTTGCTGGAGAGTTTTCTCTCTCTTTTTCTTCTTTATTTCTAGCCTCGGATTGGCTTTACAACACGGTCTGTATTGGATTCCTAGCTCCCACCATCAATCCTCGCAGGGTCCTTGGCCTTCGATGCTTCAAGATAGCATCGCCTATGGCAACGCCCAGAATGCTGGCTTTCGACACTTCGAGATAGTACCACCCCTGGCATTCTGTAGCTAGATTCAGGTCTTAGCAATCGACATTTTAGGATAATCCCGCCCATGGCACCTGAATCAGTACAAGGTGCTTATGTGACCCATTAGGATATTTAGATATCCTAGGAGATAAGCATTGAGGAGACGGTATGTTATTGTGCATCTTCAAGAGGAATTTCTCGCCTCTCTGCATTGGGAACTCGTCCAAATCAACTTGTGTTGATAAGCCACTCCTATTCTAGGTAGCTTTTTCAGAACATAATTAACGCATTTTTGTGATTTTGATTATTAAGTGCATTGAACCAGATTGTGTGTGGATTAGGCTGCTTAGGTTACTGAGTCTCGCAAACCAGAGGTTCAGTTAACGAGGCCAAATAATCCCTAAGCCTTAAACCTAATACTTAAGCTTCGCATTTTCCTCAACCTCTTGAGGACTATCCTGATCTTAATGGATATGTGATTTTTTAAGCCTAAAACAAGCCCAAGAGGCCTATGATCAACACTCATACTAACCTCTGTGTCTCTTAGCACTTTTTGGCTTTTATTTCTTTCTTTTGATTTGGTCTAGAACTAAGTTGATTCCATAATCTTTTACTAATGACTAACTCTTTTTATTTCAAATTGTTGCTCCTTTTTGACATTTAAATCACCTCTTCCTCCTCTCAAGAATGATTTGCAATTTAATTTTTTTCAAAATTTCCTCCCCTTTCTCCATTTTTTTAATGCTTTTTAATTTTCTATATATATATATATTTGGAATATGTATTTTTTGTGAGAATCCTTCATAACTTTGGATTTTTGTAGGTTTGCATTTTAACACCCCCCATGCCTAAGTTTTGCAATGTCCTCATTGTATGCTAGAGGGTATGAAATCAGTTTGGGTTCAGGGATTGGAACAGGATAATCAAGTGGGTGAATGGGTCGAGATGACTATTGCGGATGATTTCAAGCTCTGGTATGAGTACCAAAGGTGGAGTCGATTGTGTTGGTGTTAGTGCACAACGATCGTTTATTTTGATGATAACAAAACACGTGTCTTTTAACATTTTGCTTTTGAGCCTTAGTTTTTAGGTCAAATTGCAAATGGAAACGTGTTTAGGCGAAGTTTGAGCTTGCATCCATGGCGGATTGGAGGATCTTGATGAAGAAGAAGAAGCTTCATGAGGAGGGAAAGCGTGAAGAGAAGAATATGATAGATTGGCTTTTCATGTAGTCTTTTGTAATTCTTTTGCTCTTTGTTCTTTATGTTTAGATATATGTTAAAGAGCCTCAAAGTACCCTCAAAGTAATTCTAGGAACACTTGCATAACTCTAGGATACTTAGGTTTTCTGTAGAGAACCTAGAAAACCAAAATAGGGTTCTGTCAGCCAAATCAGACATCTAATCTAGAAATCAGACATCTGATAGTGACTTTTAAGACATCTGACTATTGACTCAGATGTCCAATAACTTAGGTTGGACTTAGTAGGTTCTGTCTGATGAAATCAGACATCCAGACCTTAGTCCAGACATCTCAGAAGACGTCTGATAGTTGTACCAGACGTCCAATTAATAGAACGTTGGCTACCAAGGTATACTTTGAGGAATATGACCGTTAGGCTTATAGCAGACGTCCATAGAGGACCCCAGGCATATGATATATGATCGTTTAGCCTCGACTTACCCAAAATCACCATTATTAGATTTCCTAGTAGTTAACCTATCTTGTGAATGCATTTCCATAGTACAATAGGTTTCCAGACGTCCAGACCTAGTGCCAGATGTCCTGTATGTCTGATGGCTTTACACTAGAACCTTGTTTAGGTCTGAACCAAGTCAGGAAGGAAACCTACCTAGAATTAGACATTTGACTTAGTTCCCAGATGCCTTAAACAAGTTTTCCAGACGTTTGATACCTAGACCAGACGTTTGATGACCCTGTCAGAATCATAATTGATTCTGATTACGATCTACTTTGCCTTGAGTTCAACTCCAACGGCTATGGAAGCTTTCTAAGGGCTTCCAAAGCCTTCCTAGTCCCTCTATAAATAGAGGAGGACCCTTGCCTTGTAGAGTGATCGTGCGGCTTACTCAACTCAATAATTAAGTTAATTTCACTTAATTAAGAGTAGAAAAAGTCACTTAGGTTAACTCGAAGTTGTGTCGGTTATGTAGTATAGGGTCAAATTAACCTAACATTTTAGAAATTTTTACTGGTTCCAGGTCATTCACTGGGAGGTATAATAATTTTTTTCCAAATTCACTAATTTTCTTTTATTTTTTTATAAGTTTAGGAGGTATAACTAGATTGATTTTAAAACATGAATTTTGCCAAAATATTTAAACTATAAAGGATATACAAAATTCCATATGAAAAACATATTTACTCAAATAATCTTCTTTATTAACAAGTAAACA
Source organism: Thalassia testudinum (assembly GCA_037157565.1). Lineage (NCBI taxonomy): Eukaryota > Viridiplantae > Streptophyta > Magnoliopsida > Alismatales > Hydrocharitaceae > Thalassia > Thalassia testudinum. Next base: position 117,079,238 of record JAZHRO010000073.1, read on the forward strand.
TGTTAGATTTCCAATTTTATTCCAAAGAAATTAAGGCAATAAGAATTGTTCTATTAAAACATGCCTTATTACAGTTATTAAAAAGAAATGCAAGTAAAACAAATTCTTCTTTATAGCCTTCCGCCGCTCTTTTCTTCTCCTTTCTTTCTTTTCTTTTCCTTTATTTTTTTTCTCTATCGAGCTCCTGTCTTACCTCTCCTTCTGTTCCTGCCTTTTTCTTCTCTTCCCTTAGTACCTGTTCTTCTTTAACACTCCTTAGTGCCTGTTCTCCTCCCTTCCTTAGCCTTGAACTCTTAGCTTATTCTTTAACCTTTAGCGTCTCCTCTTTCCTTAAGCTTTCTTTTGAACCATCAGTTGAACTGGGTTTTTTTTTTTTTTTACTTTTTAACCAAAAGTTATTTTATTTGCAACGAGGTCCTTTCGAGGATACACAGCACCGTGAGACCAGGGTGGGACCAGACCCTACTCGGTCCTCTCCTAATCTCAATTAGGTTCAATTTCGATTTATTTCATTTCGGTTCATAGTCTATGCCAATCCAGCTCAACCCAGCCTCCCAGGCCTCGCCCTCTTAGGGCACACTCACTCACGCCCACTCAGGTGCACACCTGCAGGCACACAAGCCTGCACACACACACATGCACATGCTTAGAATAGGTTCAGAATGCTCAGATCAGTAACCGGTGTGCCGAGCGCTGATGACTGAGGAGTCCGTGTAACAAAATCATTTTATTCCCATGCGCGCGCTCAGAAATTGATGATGTGGGACTATCATAACCCCTCCAGACCCAACTTCAATCAACCATAACTTCCAGCTCAGAGCTCCATTTCAAGTGATTTAAAGTTTGCTAGAAATCTCTAAGATAGATCTACACAATTACAGGGTCAATTTAAGGTTTTGAAGATATTTTCCTCTTCAATTTGAAGAGTGAAATAAGGGGTTCCTATGGGTTATTTATTGCTTGGAAATGATTTTAATTTTACAGAGTCCTCAGATGGACTTTTCTCTCTATTTAAAGCTCTATACATGTTCTACAAATTATTCCACATCTGTTAGAGTAAGATTTAAGCTCTCAAGACCTTCAGGAATAGTAGAGAAGCTTTTCACTTCTCTGAAAGCTTCAGAGTTCAAAATTTTAGACTAAAATAGGTAAACAGACACAGAGAAACATCTCTAATCGACTTAAACTAGTTCTAAGGGTTGTAATTGACTTCTCTGGGCAGGATTCAAGTTCATTTCTCAATAAAATGATGTTGCTGTAAGTTTAGCTTCAAAAGTAACCCAAATTGACAAAATTTGAAATCTCACTAAATTATTCACCTGAGCTCAGTTTAATCACTCTAAAACCATCAAACAAGATCCCAGAAACAACTTAATTGCATCAATTCCTTAATTTGAGCTCAGAACTCCATAATCAGACTTAGTTTGACTGTGAAGGAATAAAAGTTTGACTTTCTGTTCAAAGCTTCTCCACAGGAAATCAAAGCCTCAAATAGGATCTTAACTTCAAAAACTCATTCAGATTCTTAGATTGGTGCTCTGACCAAGATTTCTAGGGTTACAAGCTCACCGCCTGAGCTTGAAAATGACTTTGTTCAACAGAGTAATTGGAAGGTTGTTTCAGTATTCTAAGGTTTTAAACAGCTTCAATGCATTGCACTGAAGCTTCTAGGTTCCTTCAATGCTTCATAAATCTCTTTATCATACTTCTCCAACTCCACTGGAGTTGGGGAAGATGAACTTCATTCTACAGCTCCAGTGGCTAAATCCTCAAATAAACATCCTTAAAATAATCAGTGATCCTCATTATATCATTCAGGAGCTTTACAACAAGTTTCACAGGCTGAAGCACGGATTTGGCTCACTGGAGCTCGCCGGAGCTTCGGTGAGTCCAGAAAAAGGCAAAATTATGTACAGATTGTTTAAACTTACCATTTTTAATCTAAAAAGGATCCTAAGGTTACAAGGAACCTCAGAATCACAATTAATTCCCATTTTGTTCATTAGAGTTAAGATTTGACAGTGAATTCATTTCTTAAAGGATCTGAGTGGTTAAAGCTCAGGACCTGTTTAACCACTCAATTGAGAGGTTACAACAAGTCAACAGATGTTTATATTCATAAATATATATTTAATTTAGGATTTGAACTGCTCTTGAGCCACCATTGACAGCGAGCTCAGGAGCTAAATTAGATTTGGACATTTAATTTATATGTGGTAATAATATGTATTATAGTGTCGATGAGGGTTCTAAGGTGGTGAATAGATGATGAAGAACCTAGTGGAGGTGAAATTAAGCCCACTACTGTCACCATGGACAGTGATAGTAGTCAGTGGAGGTGAAATGTGAATTAGGTGATTAAGTGATCAATTAAATGATTAAACAAGCTAGAAGTGATTGTGAGGGTTAAAGGAAGGTGGACAGTGAATTGAAAAGACAAGATTAAAGCTCTGGCTAGCTCAAGGAACTTGTCAGAGTTGGAGAAGATGAACACTGAAATTCTAAAATTACTGTAATCTAACTAACTACCTACCTAACTAAGCTAACCTACTCCTACTCCTACTCCTAATCTATTGTTACTTAGACGAAGGGGTCAATAGGGTTCCGCCGAAGGTTCATAGCATACGACGAAATTAGAGGGTGGAAGAAAGATCTCCAGCAGGCGGATTTGAGGTGGAGCAGAGGATTCCTTTGGTCGGCACTTGTGTCAAAGACGCAGCAGACTACGACAGATCTCCTCGGCTAATCAGAATGAATGGAGGAAGTTGGAAAATGAAATGGAAATTTGATGGAGTTTTGGACAAATAGCCTATCGAAGTCGGCTGTAGTGTTAGAAGAGGGAAGGGAGCCAACTTGAGTAAAATCCGAGGGGTGAGGGGGTATTTATAGTAGTTGGCGGCGAAGAGAATGGCAGGGTCTGGCCGAAGAAGGAGCTTGAGGAGCTTAACCTCTTGTGTCGTCTTTGACGATGGTGAGGTTATCTCCCAATGAAATATAGGATTTCTGGTTAATCTAGACCGATGGATGAAGAGGAGGTGGTGAGCACAAGTTGCAAGAGCTTGGACAAAGAAGAGTGATGTTGGCAGGGTGGTAATTGCGCGGTGGCATGACTTCTGCCACCAGCCATTCATTTGGCTGAAGAAGAAGAAGAAGAAGAAGGAAAGGGACTTAAATGTAATAAACCTTAAGGACCTATGTGAGAAATAAGGACCCGATTGTAATGAATATTAAGGACCAAAATGTAAACTCAGGTTTTGAAGGTTTATTTTAACTTAGATATTTTTCAACTTTTTATATCTGTTAGCAAATAAGGTAAATATTATATTTTCACCTTGAATTCACATTTTTGACCTTTTTAGATTAATTTATTAGATTAAGTAAAATTACTTAAGTTATTATGTACTTAAGTTTACATTAAGTTTAAGTTACTTAACTTATAAATTAAGGGAATGATTAATAAAATTTCGAGTCCAATTAATATCTAAGTTATTAATAATGTTATTTGAATGATAAAATGCCATTTTAAACTTATTTTAAGGTCCTTTACTAAATATCCCTTATTCTATAATTAACCCTTATATGTTCATAACCTTAGCTAATTAACTAGGAAGACTAGTTAATTAGGGGTAATTAGAGATCATGATGAGTGTCTCATCATAGGGACACACCTTGAAAACCATTTCCACATCTCTTGTGTCAAAAAGAAGTAGAAGATCATCTAGAAGAATCTCTAGCTCTCCAAGCTTTTGTTCCACATCTAGAGAGCTTGAATCCAGTTGTGCACCCGCACTCCCTCCGCGATTACGAGAGTAATAAGGTGCCTCCACGTGGTTCACGCACCGTCATTGTCACACCGACGCACTCCCACCAAAGGGAAGTTTCCGAACTCCTATAGAAGCTAGGTTTTAATATTTGTGGCTTTATAGGATTGTTGTACTTTTATTGTTCTTTCGTTTGGGTATTCGCTTTGTAAATTTTTGTCTCCATGGAGGGACAAAATACTCCTTGTGAAGAGGAGTGGTTGTGAGGCATTCTACCCTTGGGTATAAAGTAGCGTGATTGTACTGAGGTTGAACTACCCTCATTTTAAGTAGTTCGTTTTGTGGATTTGATCAGTTTGTTGATCGGGAAATCCTAGCTCGAGAGGGTTAGGTGGTGGTTTTCACCCAGTGTTGGTTTCCACCTAAAAATTCTTGTGCCTATTATGTGATTGTGCTATTTGTGATATTGTTTACATAATTCCACATTTTATATTACGTCACCCATATCTCACCCCCTCCCGTAGGGAATTACAGATTGTTCTAAAACTGAACTCAAAGTGCAATAGAAATGAAGTATTAAAGGATAATCATAAGGATCTCAGGTTCTTGGAATGACAGATTGCCTCCCGTTAAGTGCTAAATTCAATGCCTTTAGCCGAGCATAACATGGTATGGAGAAGGAATGGTTAAATCAGACGAATTTTGTAGAACAAGCACCTTGATCAATAGCCTGGTTGGTCAAACCAGGTGCTTGTTCAAGTCAACAGGCTGATGATGCAGCCCAAACCCAATCAATATGGTGGGTTGATAGATGTGAATCAGTACATGCGAAACCAACCATATGCTATTGAGCTCAAGTAGATGTGGAACTGAAAAGCTAAGGTTTGGCTGAGTCTAATCAACCTGGTCAGAGTAGGGATCCTTACGAGAGTGATTAGAGAAGGATGGGGTGTGAGTCGTAGTCTAATTGAAGTCTGAAACCCGATTAAAATGTGGAGGAGAATCATGTGCAACTAGCTCATTGAGAGGAGAATAAGAGTAGAAATTGAGTCTGATCGCGGGTCAGGGTTGAGAACGTGTTTTGGAAGGCTCTGTATGTGTAGAAGAGGTGGCATCAATAAAAATTGTGTGTGAGGGCTCCTCTAGGAAGGATTCTAAGGTAGGTTCATCTAAGGAGTCCTTATAATGGCCATCAAAATTAAAGGTAAATGCTTGAAGAGTGTTTAGAGGGTTATGGAAATCTAAGTCAAGGAAAGATTCAAACTCTGGATTGTAGACACTCTTGGCAATTACTCTTTCTGATTCCTGAGGATCAACGGGAATGATTCCATCTTAATGGAACCTGATTTTGAATTAATGATATCTGGATTAGAGACCTCAGAGTCAAAGTCGAAGAATGGATCATGTATGCTGAGGTTGTAGATTGGCTTGTAGTTGTTAGGAAACAAAGGTTCTCCAAATCAGAGTAAGATTCGAAATCATCGAAGAACTTGCGAGAATCATGTTCTGAATTTGATTTTGGATCAGAGATTCCACCACTGAGTAAATCAAGATGTGGAGAAGTAGCAACCTGACTTGGGTCTAGCCTATTCTTAGATTCCGAGCTCAAAAAGGTGTCCCTATTAGGCATAGGTTTGGGTTCTCTGCTCGTAGGGTAGACCCAATCGATTCCTAACTCTTCCAACTCCTCGATTTTTGTATATAGAGTGGCGTGACTTCTGAAAAATCGATCTGTCTCTAAGGTAGTTGGAGAGGTGCACTAATCAAATATTGGCCAAGAATCATAATTCAAATTCAAAATCTGATTTCCATTATATGGGGCCTTGTAATCATCACAAAAAGGCTTGGATCCAGATTCGAGGTTAAGGGTATGGGTTGTATCACTAGAATCTAGGTTGGGCTCTACAGGGATGTCAGAATTACTCTCGAGAGTCACCTTATCAGAATAAGGGATGGAATTTACACACTCAAGAGGTTTTGATTCAATCTTAGTATCACAGGTGTCTGGGAAATCTAAACTTGGTGAACCAGGCTCTTGATTTTCTAGGGTTGGTTCGAGATTGGGAACACCTACAATTGGATCCTCCCAACTCATCTCAAGATTAGGAATGTCAATTTGTTCGTAATTTGAATGTAGTTCCATTTGGGTTGGGGGTCCATAGCAAGCTTGATCGTTAAACCTAGGATTTGGGAAATTACATGGATTACTGGAATTATGCCAAGATGTCATCTTAACTTCTGATGGGTATATTTAAGCAATGGATCTATGCAATTTATTCAGAAATTCTCCCCATTTTCCAAAAAGATTACGGAGTTCTTCTGGAACTGAAGGATTTGACCAATATTGCATACAATCATTATTGTGTAATTTCACCAATTCCATGTGTTCTACTAAGAGATCTTCCCGGGTCGAACCGTGGTTTAGTTGTATCCATATCATCTCCATACGGTTCAAAATGTGGTTCATTATTTTCCTGAATTTATCCTGAATGTCCCTTTTACAATATTCTTCATGGTTTCTATAAGCATTCTCAATTATGTTTTCTTTCATGCTCATCTGGGACTCAGGTTTCCTAAATAGTCTTCCTATATAGCTAGGCTGCATTTTTGAATCAAGTGGTGGAATTAGGATGTAGAACCAAACTCAAGATTAGATTGCAGTTGATCAGATCATATTAGAAATTCCCAAGAAGATCTGTGTACGTGCTTGATCGCATGTGTTTCGTAAGTTTGAAATCAAGGTTACAAGTAACCCGTCGTCATAGTTGCAAAACTCGTGGTCAAATAAAATTTATACTGAAACTCCAAGGGAGTCCCAGGTCGAACATAGGGAGGCGATGTTTATGTTAATTGAAATCTGCGCTTCGATTTGTTTCTTTTTGGTATTTTAGGGTTTTGTTATTTTTTTGTACTTTTGAAAGAAGACGACAAGAAGAATGAATCGTAAGATAGTAATGGAACAAATATGATATATATATTACTCCAATGTCGATTACAATCACTATGAAAGCATAAAAAGAGAGGGAGGTGAGAAGAAATCTCCCGAATCGGCTGTTCGGAGAGACGACGGTGCCTAGCGGAAGCTCGGACAAAGGAGGTGAGGAGCGGGATGACGGAGGTGAGATGCATGAGGATGTCGAGTATAGGAAAGCTACAGTGTGGCTCTGGAATGGAGGTGAGAAGGCAGATATGATCTGCTACTGGAATAGAGGTGGGAGGATGGCTTCAAGATGGCCTATGAATGGGGATGGGAAGATGGATGAATATTTGGTAAGGCAGAGATTTGTTACACTAATAGGAGCCTTGGGAGATTGAGAGCAAGCTCAAACAGAGTGTTGGTAAGCTTGCTAGAGCTTGAGAGTAGGTAGGAGTAGAGTAGGTAGAGATGAAGAGGAATGGGGGGTGTAGGGGTGTTTATATAGTGGAGGGAAAAAGAGAGTCCCATGCACAGGCATTTAGTGACAGTTATAAGCATCACTAAAGGCCGCTGAAGCTATCGCTGAAGATCTACACCTCTTCATTGCTTTGGCTGGCGCACACTATGCAGGCCATTTAGTGACAGTTGCAAGTGTCACTAAAGGCTTGCTCTTCTGTCGTTGTAAAGCCCTCGCCCAATGCTTACGCTCTTAGCTATCAAAGGTGTGGCAATCGTCAACCGTTGGATCAGGTGCGGACAGTTGTGCTTGCGAGAGGAGAGCACGCGCTTGCCAGCGCTTGAATTTCACCTCACTGGCACGTGCGTTGGTCGTCATTGGATGCTGCATCGCACGGTCAAGACGAGCATGCACGTGCGCGCCTTAATTTGAATCGCGCACCTCACGCGATTGAGGAGATCGTACAGTGGGCGCTACTCGCAGGGGACTTAAATGCACGCCCTAGATGGCATGTGTGTGATCTAGCGTGCACCTTCGCATCGGCATGCGATGTTGGATCACGCGTGGGGAATCTCGACAGCTCAATTGCAATCAGGCAGCCCTATTGCATCTGACATTGTAGCGGTCAGTAGTGAATCGTGGTTTGATCTCGTGCTCACTCCTTGAGAGCGCTTGACGTCACTACTGTGCCACACCTGCGGTTGTGTTGCAAAGAGGAATTGTGCCCACATGGTGAGGGTAGCCTCTCAGCCATTGGATCTTCATCGAACGACTGAGATCACTCGATGGGGAGGCCTTTGGAGATGTGCGGATGACTTTGGGTGCTCCAGATGGCACCACGTGGCAGCATCTGGACCATCCACCCTTCATTGCTTGCAGAGGATGCCATGGTGCTTGGATCGAGGTGGTTTTTACGTTGTCGGATTGCGATCATCACTCCGGTTCCATCCGTATGGTTGGATTTTACATCCGAAGTCTGTAAGGATGTTGCATTGCCTCCTGGCCATATAAAATGAAGGAATTAATATACAAAACATAGAACTATCCTAAATGGCATGCAATGGATGTTTATGCAATATTTATAACATGATATGTAATGCTAGGCCTAGGAACTATCATAGGTAAGCAATTTATCATGAATCCATGTGTGTTTATCATACCCCCATGCTTACTTTTTGCTAGTCCCTAGCAAAATTAACCTAAATGCTATGTGTAAAAGTAGAATCAGGGTTCGAGTATTTAGGCAAAATTCGTTGATTGCTTTAGAAAATCTCAACCCCAGGACCTAATTACAAAAATTTAATAGTGCCCGGGTGCCTGCCAGAATGCAGACCATCCAAGCCCTCACCATGTTTGAGAAGAGAAGATATAAAATTTTTTTTCTTATTTTTCTTATTTTCTATTTTTTTTGGCACTTTTGGAGTTTGAGAATTCCGAGATAACATTTTACGGCTACCCCACCCACCCAAGACTTGAAAAGGACTCTCAGTGCTAAGCATCTTGTGAAAATAATGAAAGACTCACTGGGAGGCCGTTAAAATGGACTTTGGGTTTCTACGACCCTGGGTGACCTTGCCTAGAGGTTTATCTTTTCGATCGGTAGCTTTCTCCCTACTTTTATTTATGGGGTCAACACATGGGCGAACCCAGTGTATATCTCCCCAGTTTATTCTACTTCCCCGCTTCTTGCCTAAGTGTTTTGGGAATTATTGTGCATTTTTATGAGCTGGGCTTTGGACAACCGACCAATGGGTTGTTACCCACGACCACTTGCCAGCCATACTCGTGCGGTGAAGTGTGGCTTTTTTGCTTTTTTTATTTTCTTTTTTTTTTAAGTAGGTGGCTTCCCTGATCTAAGATTTACCTAAAGACAGTATAATGAAAATGGTCTTTTGAGTAGGCTCTGGACAGCCGACTGATGAGATGTTACCACCGACAACTTGCCAACCATACCACCCTAGATCATTAGCTACCCAATTTCCGAAGAAACCACTAAAAAGTGAGTCAATGCAAAAAATGTGTGTAGATGCTTAGGCTTAAAGTCCTCCCAAATCAGAGGGTTGGTTGATAAGTCACATACTTATCATCCTAATTTATTTACCAACTTAAAATTAATTTCAATTGGCGAGGACTTGAGACTAAGTCCACATTCGAGTCGACACCTGGGCTAATTAAGCCCGAAGACTTGAAGAGTCTAAGTTTTCAGGTCTCAAAGTATCAATTCCTAAAGTTTGCAACTCCTAATGCCTAAGTTCTCATCTCCTAATTCTATTTTTTTTTAATAGAATAAAAGAAAGCAGGAAATTATTGTTACAACTGACAAAATGATTATAAGATATTTCCAACCCCCATTGTTATCTATTTCAATGTCTCATTATTTGAAATGAAAGCATGCAGGAGAGTAGAAGTGGAAGAATATCACCTGGTTTCCATGAGACTCTGGTCAGCTTGGAATAGTCTTTACATGTGCTGAGTTTAGTGCCTTCAGCTAGGTGATGATCGGCCCGCAGTAGTTAAGCAAAGGTAAGAGCAACCATGTCTGAGATTGGTTTAGGGAGAACATGGTCAGCAAAGGGTTTGAGACGCTGTCCGTTAACCTTGAAAATATTATTCGTCTTTGGGTCAACGATTTCGATGGCCCCATTAGGGAAAATCCGCACAATAACGAACGGGCCGTCCCACTTAGACTTGAGTTTTCTGGGGAAAAGCTTCAATTGAGAATCGAAAAGCCAGACCTTCTGGTTTGGCTCAAAGCTCTTACGTGAAATCATCTGGTCATGGAGAGCTTTGGTCCTTGCCTTATAGATTCTAGCATTATCATAAGCATCATTTCGAAGCTCAACTAAGATAGTTGGAGTCTCTTGGTTTTCCTGACCAACTCAAGGTCTACATTACATTTCCTGATGGCCCAAAATGCCCAGTGTTCAAGTTCTATGGGTAAGTGACATGCCTTACCAAACACTAGATAGAACGGAGACATACCGATAGGTGTTCTGTACACCGTACGGTAGGCCTAAAGGGCATCATCAAGCTTTTGGGTCCAATCCTTCTGTTAACAGGGAGCAATATCGGGTTTAAAGTAATGCATTGAAATATAGTTGAAATCGCTTTGAAAACAAATAAATTTAATTACTCAAAGTTTAAGTTCAAGGTCGAACACAGGGAGCAAATGGAGTTCATGCACTAATCTCAATAATAGATACAAGTTGAACACTTAAAACTACTCAAAATATAATTCAAAATGTCAAGCATGAGTTTATGAATACTAAAATGTAGCATAAAAGAGAAATTGGGAAGAATTGGACTACAAAATTAGAGGTCTAAAAAAATGTTTGACTTTTCTTCTTCTCTTGCTTCTTCTCTTTCTCTTCTTTTCTTCTCTGTTCTTCTTGGCTTCTTTCTTTCTCTAGCTCTTCTTTGGCTTTGGCCTTGCGAACCTTAATTGTCTACTTCTTCCTTTCTTCTTCTTCTTTGGCTTCTCTGTTCTTCTTTCCTTCTCTGTGGCCTCTCTGTTCTTGTTTCCTTTCTTCCTCTTTCTTTCTGCCTTGCCTTTCTCTTCTTTCTTCTCTGGTTCTTCTCCTTCCTTCTTTGGCTTTCCCTTCCTTCTTTTCCTTCCTTTCTTCTTCTTCCTTCCTTAGCTTCTGATTCTCAGCTTCCTCTGCAGGTTCTTCTCCTTAGCTTCTTCAGCTTCCTCCTTCAGTCCTTAGGTTTTCCTTTAGCTTCCTCTTTCTTCCTTTCCCTGCAAAGTGCAAAACCTACCCCTACCCTCCCCCGTGAACTCTCTCTCTTTTTCTCTCTTAGGCTCTCTCTCCCAGAGCCTTTCTCGGGTAAATGGGTTGGATTAGCATGCCCGGGTCCAGGCACATCGGCATGGGTGATGTGCGAGGAGTGCACGGGTTATCAAGTCAGGCTACCAGGTCCGCGGAGCATGGACACGGACGAGGTGAGATGGGGAGAGTGGGACCTCACCCCGTGTCAGGAGGTAGTAAGCCCCTGACACAATTACAATTTATACCGCTTCGCTCATTTAAAAACAACTAAGGTGGGACTAAATGTCCCACTTGGGTCGCGTACGCACCCGCAGGGGTCTTCACTTAATCGTAATGATTGCAGTGCCTTGCAAAGCCAATTACCTTTCTGAATGTGTGCATGATACGAATCTGCGTTGCCTGGGACCTGGGGCCTGGAGCGAGGCTGCCTAGTTCGAGCTTGCAAGCAAGCTTCATATTTGCTTCAATGGCGATGGAGGTCAGAACCTGTGTTCAAGCAACACGGCCTTGCAGCCTCATTAGAGCACGTAGGAGGATTCATCGTGGTACGGCGAAGGTGTCTCGAGGGTTGGCATGGCACAGGGCGGCCTGGCGTGCATGCCTATGTCGTTCTGTGACCGTAGTGATGGGTTTGTTGGGGGGCAGTGTGTGGAGGCTGTGGCGGTCGATGGAGAAGGGGAGAATTATCAGTGGAAGGTGGTGGAGCTTCTGAGGTGTTTTGCAAGGTGGATGGGTGTGTGGAGTGACGGAGGCACCTCGATGGTGGGGTCTGCCAGAGGTGAAGATGGTGGTAGTCTGTGGTTGTCTAGGGGTGAAAATATAAATAGAGAGGGGGAAAATAAAGAGTAGAGGAAAGGGAAAGTATCTAACCTAGTTTAAGGATGAAGGGGAAAGAGATGGCGGAGGGACCTAATGGCAGAGGGACCTAATTTCAAACAACGACGAGGAAGCTTTGGTGGTATTTGCAATGGTTTTCAAAAGTTAGGGATCTAAATGTAATTGGGTTGGACTATTTTGCGAAGTAGGTCAAGGTGAACTCCCCTTCGGTCTAAATTTTGATATAAACCAAATTTGAACCTAAGGAATCCAATGGTAAAGTTTGATTTTATGTTTGACCACGTTTGGCTGGCCATTTTACATAAAAACCCAATTTAGGGTAAATATTTAATTAGGACACCTATTTAGGTCAAAATAGGTTCTAAAGGACAAATTGAAGGTTCCAAACCCTAGGTGATATTTTTCCATGATTTTTAGTGGGATAAGTTAAATTTTATCTTGACCAGAACCTTGTTAAATTAAGTGGGTCTATTTTAGGGTTACAAGAAGTCACTTAATTCCCAGATCTCACATTAACCCTTTTCCGATTGAACCAACCCACTTTTTATCTTGTTAAGATCAATTGACCTATGTTAGCCCCTGAGAAATCCTATTGTTGTACTGCAATGGTAAAATTATAGTTTTACCCTTTGTTTCTTACTCTTCTTTCGAACCAGTTATTCCTTGAGTTAGGCCCTTCACTTGGTTATGTAGGAGCTTTTGTTCTATTTTCTAGGTCAAAATGAGCTAGTTAGGGCTCATGATGGTGTTCCCATCATACCCCCATGCCTACCTTTTGCTAGTTCCTTAACAAAATTTCAAGGTTTTAACTTCTGTTCTAGACCATGAGTTTCTTTCACAATTCATGATGAGTGCTTTTTTTCTTTTTGATTAGGTTAGAATGCCAACAGTAGGCCTAGAGGTGCTCAAGTACCAACCAAGATCCTGACTTGACCAGCTTTAGCCTTGGTCCTCTGTGAAGGTTTTTAATGCCCGCTGGAACTATCCTAAGGTTTGTTGGACTCTGCGGTTAAAGCACTTGTGCTTGAGACATATTTTAGCCTCGGTTCAATTTGCAGTGCATTTTTTTGTAAGAGAGAGACAGAGGATTTATTTGTTTGGAGAGTTTTCACTCTCTCTTTTTTTTATTTCTAGCTTCGGATTGGCTTCTCAACATAGTCTGTATCAGATTCCTCGTCCCCATCATTAATCCTCAAAGGTCCCTGGCAGTCGATGCCTCATGATAGCACTGCCAATTGCAAACCCCAGAACCCTGGCTTTCAAGATTTTGAGATAATCCTACCCATGGCGTTCCGTAGCTAAATCCAGACCTTGACAATCGACATTTGATGATAATGCTGCCCACGACATCTAAACTAGCAGGGTGCTTACGTGCCCCCAGTAGGATATGTAAATATCCTAAGAGACAAGCACCGAGGAGACGATGTGTTGTTACGTATCTTCGAGGGGAATTTCCCCCCTCTCCACGTTAGAAACTCATCCAAATCAACTTGTGCTGATTGGCTGCTCCTAATCTAGGCAACTTTTTTCAGAACATTTAAATGCTTTTGCATGATTTTGATAGTTATGTGCACTGAACCAGACTATGTGTGGATTGGGATGCTTAGGTTACCGAGTCCTGCAAACTGAAGGTCAGTTAACAAGGTCGAATACTCCCTAAGCCTTAGACCTAATACTTAAGCTTCGCATTTTCCCCAACCTCTTGAGGATTATCCAGATCTTAGCGGATACTTGAATGTTTAAGCCCTTGAGTCTAGCCTAAAAGGCCTAAGATCAGCGTTCCTCCTAATCTCTCGTTGTGTCTCATTAGCACTTTCTTCCTTCATTCTTTTCCTTGTTGTGGTCTAGAACTTCGGTTGATCCCTTAATTTCTTACTAATGACTATCTCTTTTTTCTTTTTTATTTTGTGCTCCTTTTTGGCATTTTTCTCTTTTCCTCCTCATGTTTATATAGCCTCAAAATTTTCTTACCTCCAATTGTTTTGTTCTTTTTCATAATTTTCTATATTTTTTTTTGGTATTTTTGACATATGTAATTTTTTGTGAGAATCCTGACTTTTCTTGATTTCTGTATGTTTGCACTTTACCACCCCTATGCCTAAGTTTTGTAATGTCCTCATTGTAAACGGAGGGTGTGAAACAGTGGTGGGCCCACGGACTTAGAACAGGATTTATCGGGTGGGCAAATGGGTCGGGAAATGATTGATACGGACGATTTCAAGCTCTGGTACGTGTACCAAAGGTGGGATCGACTGTTTTAAGACTGAACAAAGGGTGCAATAGACGTGGAGTATAGACGGATAATCAGATGGATCTTGAGTTTTTGGAATGACGGGTTGCCTCCCGTTAAGCGCTAAATTCAACACCATTAGCCGAGCGGGAAATGGGATGGAGAGAGAGTGGTCAAATCAGCAGAGTTTTGTAGAACAAGCACCTTGATCAAGAGCCTGGTTGGTCTAACTAGGTGCTTGTTCAAAACAATAGGCTGATGATGCAGCCCAAACCCTATTAATCTAGTGGGTTGATAAATGTAGATCAAGAGATGTGGAGCCCACCATATGTGATGGAGCTCGGATGGATGTGGAAGTGTAAATTCGGGGTTTGGCTGAGTCGGATCAGCTTGGTCAGAGTAGGGATCCGTAAAATAATCAGTGAATGATGTGGAAACCCTACAGGGGTGATCAGAAAATGATGGAGCATGGTCTTTAGTCTGATCAATGTTTAAACCCAGTATATATGTGGAGTCGAATCATTTGCAATCGGCTTAGAAAGATGGGAACCAGAATAGAAATTGAGTTCGATTGCTGGTTGGGGTTGAAAACGAGTTTGGATGGGTTCTGTACGTGTGGAAGAGGTGGCTTTAATGAGAATTGTGTATGAGGGCTCTTCTAGAAAGGAGTTACAGGTGGTTTCATGTAGAGAGTCCTCATAGTAGCTTTCAAAGTCAAAAGTGAATGCCTAAAGAGTGTCTATAGGATGATGGAAATTGCAGTCTAGAAAAGATTCAAACTTTGGGTTGCAGTCACTCTCGGCATTTTCTAGTTTTGATTCCTGAGGATAGAAAAGAAATGATTCCATGTCGTTGGAACCTGAACTTAAATCAGTGATCTCGGGAACCGGGACCTCAATGTTGGAGTTGAGGGATGAATCGTGTGAGCTGAGGTCGTAGATTGGCTCATTGTATTTAGGAAACAGAGGTTCTCCGAAATTATGGTAAGATTCGAAATCATCAGAGATATTGCGAAAATCAAATTCCGAATGAGATTCGAGATCATGGGTTCCACCAAAGAATAAATCACATGATGTAGACTCAGCAACCTGACTGGGGTCTAGCCTATATGTAAATTCTGAGCTTAAAAAGGTGTTCTTATTTTCTCTAGGCTCAAATTCTAGGCTTGTAGGAAAGACCCAATCAAAACCCCACTCGTCCAACTCCTCTGTTTCTATATCGTAAATTGGTGTGACTTCCGAAAAATCAATCTGAATCTCTGAGGACGTTGAAGAGGGATATTCATCAAATAGAGACCCAGAATCATATTCTTCATTGAAAATTTGATCTTCGTCATATGGGGCCTCGTAATCTTCCCAATAAGTTTCAGATCCAGATTCTAGGTTGAGGATGTGGATTGAACTACTAGAATTTAGGTCCGAATAACCTTCGAGGGTCACCTTATCAGAATAAGGGGTAGGATTTACACCCTCGAGAGGTTCAGTTCTAATCTTATTATCGCAGGAGTCTTGGAATTCTATGCATGTTGATCCAGGGTTTAGGGTTGGCTCAACATTGTGTTCTGCAATAGGAACTTCCCAACCTATTTCAAATTGCAGGCATGTTGTATTCCTTTTGGGTTGCAAATCCATAACAACTCTATGCCTCAAACCCAAGTTTTGGGAAATCGGATTGATCCTCAATACTATTCCAAGATGGTTCATCATCAGTTTGGGGTATGTACGAGTATTTCTGATCGATAATTTGCTTCAATAATCTCATCATCTCTTCCCATTTTTCAAGATCATCTTGGTGTTGTTCCCATAGTACAAGATTTGTCATGCATTGAAGGTATTCAAAGTTGTGCAATTTCTCTATCTCAATGTATCCTATTGTGAGAATGTCTCAGGTTGATCCTTTTGTGGCTTTTGTCAATAACACTTGGGCACAGTTTATTGGTACACTAACCTGAATGTCTTCTACTTTTGTTGAGGTTTTGTATTCAATTTCATACAATTGAAGGGCATCCTCAATCATCCTATCTCTCATGGATCTCTGTGATTTAGGTTTCTTGAATGATAGTCCTAAGTAACTAGGCTGCATATTTTGATAAGATGGTGGAATCAAGATGTAGAATCAGAATCTAGATTAAGATGTAGGATCAAGCTGTGAAATGATTAGATTTGAATAGAGAATCCCACTTGAAAATTTATATGTGCTATAAAGAGAAGGGATGAGGGACTGGAGGTGTTTTTGACCCAATCAAGGCACCCAAGAAATGTTTGGATGACTATGGAGGTTCGGGGCGGATGATACCCTTGGATCGGAAAGTCGTCCACCTGAGAATTACCTGGGCAGCCAGAGAGGGAGAGTTCTGCAAAGACCCCTACGTGGTAGAGCGTCCCCACGGGTTATAGGGTTTCCCCCACCTGACCTCTCTTGTCACTGAGATTCTAGGTAGACTAGAATGGGGACCTTGACCTCTTAAGTCTACCACTTTTATTTCAGATTGAAGGTGCTTAGGGTTCCACTTGAACTTTAGATGTTTTGATTTTGTGACCTAATTTCAAGGTTGGTTGACCCAACAAGGGGTCAACTTCACTTGACCTGCCTTAAAGATGGCATAATGATTCTAGGTGAAGACCTAGAAATCACCCTGATTTGTCTCCCAGGTTATTAGGTCCAAGGTTTTTAAGGTTCAAGTGCTTTTAGAGCTTAATTTTAGGGTTTGTCTTGCTTAGATCCTTTCAATCAAGGGCTTGGGTAGCACACAAGTGCGGGTGGGTTTGTTTCCTTTTAGGCAAGCAAGTGTGAACTAGCACTCTAAAACCCTATTATAGAAACCCTAATTTGGTTCTATTTCCAATCCTCTTTGATTTTCAGAAGTTCTCTTTGGACTTCAAACAAGAGGTGTGTAGTCTGTGGAGATTCAAAAATTAAACGTGATCTCTAATAGGTATAGGAATTTGTGAGGTAGGATCTCTAAAAATTGCTTCAACTTTGCCAAGATGTGAAAAATTTTTCACGAAATCAAGAAACTTTGCCTTTAAAAATGGTAATTACTATAGAAAGAAGGCAATTGATTCCTAATTCGATCGCTTCCTTTTTGTCTTCTTAGGATTTAGGAGATGGATTTAGGGAAGAAGAGAGAAGTTACCTGCCTTGGAGTGGTTGATTTGCGCGGGAGATCTCCTCGTGAAATAACTTGCAAAATCATAATAAAACAAATAGGGCAAGTTAGTGTTCAAATATAATAACAAATAATATAGAGACTAGTGATGAATTACGCATTGCACCCCGGCAATGGTGCCAAAATGCTTTACCGCTTGATCGGGTTTTAAGAAGGTTGCATTGTAGTATAGTCGAAAAAGCATTCAAAACAAATAAATTTTATTACTCGAATGTTAAGTCCAAGGTAGAACACAAAGAGCAAATGGAATTCATATACTAATTTCAATAATAGTGGTAATTTGAACACTAAAACTACTCAAAATTTAATTCAAATATAAAGCACGAGTTTATGAATAATAAAATATAGCACAAAAGAGAAATTGGGAAGATTGGATAAAAGTGTTTGATTTATCTTTCTGTTGCTTCTTCCTTTGGCTCTTTGTTCTCTTTCTCTTCTTTTCTCTGTTCTTCTTGGCTTCTTTCTTCTTTGTCTTCTTAGGCTTCTTTCCTTCTCTGACTTCTTCTTAGCTTCTCTTCTTTCTTTCTCTTGCTCTTCTTCTTTCTTTGATGTCTTCTACCTTCTTCTTCTCTGGCTTCTCCCTTCTTAGCTTCTCTTCTTTGGCGATGGCCTCTTTCTCCTTTGTCTTCTTCTTCTTCCTTCCTTCTTCAGCTGTCGCCTCCTTAGCTTCCTTCTTTAGCTCCCTCCTTCCTACCTTAGCTGCAACAGTGCCTCCTCTTTCCTTAGCTTGGCGTCCTCTGCAGCTTCTTCTCTTCAGCCTTCCTTTAACCTTTAGCTTTCCTTCAGAGTCCTCTTCCTTCTTTAGCTTCCCTGCACACAAGTGCAAAACCTACCCCTACCCTCCTCGCAAATGCTCTCTCTCTTTTCTCTCTTAGGCTCGCTCTCCCAGAGCCTTTCTCAGGTAAACGGGTCAGGTAAGCACACCCGGGTCCAAGTGCACTGGAGTGGGTGATGCACGAGGAGTGCAGGGTAATCGAGTCAAGTCAGCTAGGTCTGCAGAGGTGTGAGTACGGACGAGGCAAGTGTGTGGGTGAGGGGACCTTACCCCATGTTAGGAGGCAAAAAGCCTAAAACACAAAAATAATTTATACCGCTTCGCTGCTTCTAAAGTTACTGAGGTGGGACTAAAAGTCCCACTCGCTTCTTCACATGCGCCAGCAGGGGTCTTCCTTGATTGCTGCAGCTGCAATGCCTCGCAAAGCCAATTACATGGCTAAATGCTTGCGTGAGGAGAATCTGTGTTGCCTGGACTTGGGAACCTGGAGCATGGTAGCCTGGAGTGAAGGTTGCTTGCTTCTTCAAGTTGGTGCTAATGGTGGCGGAGGTCGAAACCTATTCTCAAACAACACAGCCTTGCAGCCTCATTAGAACATGCAGGGGGCTTCATCGTGGCATGGTAAAGGTGCCTCGGTAGGTGGCATGGCACAGGGTGGCCTAGGCATGCATGCCTAGGTTGGTCTGTTGCCGTGGTGATGGGTCTGTTCGGGGGGAGATTGTGGAGGTTATGGTGGTCGATGGAGATGGAGGAAGTGATCAGTGGAAGGTGGTGCTTCTAAGGGGTTTGGCGAGGCGTGTGTGGATGTGGAATGATGGATGCACCTTCGCCGGTGGTCTGTCGAAGGTGGAGACGATGGTGATGGTCTGCAACTGTCGCGGGTGAAAAATAGAAATAGAGAAGGGGGAAAATAAAGAGAGGGGAGAGGGGAAGTATTCTAACCTAGTTTAAGGATGAAGGGGGGCAGGATGGCGGTCAGCACATACCTGTTGCCGCCGGAGACGAAGATCCAGTAGAGGGGTGACGGCGACGACGAGGGGGTAGTTGGTGCGTGCGCAGGTATGGCGCGACGCGGACGACGGAGGTGAAGATGTCTCTGCCACTGGTATTGTGGCAGAGCAACGAGAAGAGGGAGGAAGAGTTGCCAGAGCTCGCAAGATGTTTGGCTGGAGGAGAAGAGACGAAATTGGAGGGTTGTCTCCTACCAAACCAAGCTGAGGATGGACAGCCGGACCTGGGGCTTCTTTTATAGTCTCTGGCAGAGGGCCTTGTGCTTGGAAGGCAAGCTTCGAAGCATGGGTATCCTCACCAGAGTGGGATTGCAAGAGATACCCAAATCTCTCATGCGTTTGCATGAGAGATTGGGTGGGAATCAAGGCTTGAAATTGCGTTCATATAATCGGGAATTCCTTGGAGAATCTCCCTTTCAAATTTGAGAGGGAATCTCTGAGGAATCAGGGAGAACTTCCCCCTTAAATCCTCGTCGAAGTAGGACTCATCCGCTGTAATGGCAGAGGGACCTAATTGCAAAGAATGGCGAGGTAGCTAGGGGGTATCTGCAAGGTTTTCAAAAGTTAGGGGTCTAAAAGTAATTGGGTTGGACTATTTTGCAAAGTAGGTCAAGGTGAACTCCCCTTAGGTCCAAACCTAATTTGGGATTTGGACCTAAGGAATCCAATTGTGAAGTTGGATTTTAGGTTTGACCACATTTGACTGGATATTTTACACAAAAACCTAATTTAGGGTAAATATCTGACTAGGACCGCGATTTAGGTCAAAATAGGTTTCAAAGGCCAAATTGATGGTTCTAAACCCTAACGGATATTTTTCCATGAATTTTAGAGGGTTTAGGTGAATTTTATCCTGACTAAAACCTTGTTAGATTAAGTGGGTCTATTTTAGGGTTACAAGAAGTCATTTAATTCCCAGATTGCACATTAACCCTTTTCTGATTAAACCAACCCACTTTTTATCTTGTTAAGACCATTTGACCTATGTTTAGCCCCTAAGAAATCCCATTGATGTACTGTAATGGTAAAATTACAGTTTTACCCTTTATTTCTTATTTTCTTCTCATAACAGTTATTCCTTGAATTAGGCCCTTTACTTGGTTATGTAGAAGCTTTTGTTCTCTTTTCTAGGTCAAAATGAGCTAGTTAGGGCTCATGATGGTGTTCCAATCACTCGCCCTTGTAGTAATTGGGGCTGAATTTTTGGGGTTCTATCCCCATAATCTTTAGCTATTGGGGTTTACATTCTTCTGTGTGCTAATTCATTTTTCTACTTGCTTGCCTCTAAAATAAACACAATAAAATACTGAGCTGCCTATTAGGTGTTGCATGCCCCTACGTACGCGCATTTAGGAGTGATTGAACAACACATTAGATCTCATTGTTGCATTGCGAGCATAGTTGCACGAAGATTGCTGGAGGCAGGTACACCTCTCTATCTTTTTGCATCTAACTCCTGTTCACGCATTTGCATTAGGGTTAAAATTCAAGACCACAAAGTAGAGAGAAATTATTTAATCTAGTGGTCGCCTAACTGCAATTGGGACTGATAATTAGATTTGACCTTAAAACCAAATCACACTTAATCTGATTCAAAGGGACTTGTCTACATTTTCAAGATAAAAATGATTTGCGGTGTGATGCACATGTCTGGCACTGAGCACACATATTAGGCACCGCACTGAGGCTCAATCCCTTAAGGCTATAGGCACCGATCTCCTTATCTGTGCAGACCCTCCTATCATGCTTTGTGGTGGTGGTACTATCTTTTGACGAAGTGTTTTGATACTTCATGGAGGGGGACACCCCTTAAAGGAATAAAAGGGTAGTTAAGAGGCACCGCATATGCATCGCCTCAAAGGAAGGGTTCACCGTTCTTGCATCCCTTTGTTCGTCCCTGAAGTCACCTCTCACTTGATCACCTAGGAGTATCATCTAAGCAAAGTATAGGTCCTAGGGCACTCAAAGGTTGAATGAGGTTGCGTAATTGCAGCGAATAATTTGTTTGGCCATCTATATCAACCAATTCTACCTCTGCAACAAAGAAGGTTAGGATCTTAAGTCATCACCTCTCTTATACCACTTACATGGGAACGGTGGGATAAGCCTTGACCTTTTGACCTATCTTTGGAGTGGAGGTTTCACTTACTCAATCAACAAGAACTTGAATTGTGATTGATATTGTATGCCTGGTAGACGCTCTCTTGAGGGCAGTCTAGTGTTTGATCCTTAGCCCGAGAGAATTCTTAGGAGAACCCACCAAGGAGAGAAAAGAGAAGACATGGTTGATCAAGGAGCAAATCAATAAAAGACCATGAGGGACTATTTTATTCCAACCAACCAACCCGCTCAAGCACTGAGACGACCAGCAGGAGATAATCCATATGAGATCAAGAGCAGTACCATATCTTTGTTGCCCTCCTTTATGGTACTACTAGGGAGGACCCCTACTAGCATTTCGAGGAATTCATCGAGGTCTGTTCCACCGTGAAGCTCCAGGGCTTTACTGATGAAGCCCTAATGAGAACTCTATTTCCATTATCCTTAAAGGATAAGGCCAAGCACTGGTATCATACCCTCGATGCAAGGGTAAATGATTGGTCCACCCTCAAGGAAGAATTCTTGAAAAAGTATTTTCCAATGAGTAAGACCAACCATTATAGAAGAGTGATTATGGGTTTTACTCAATAGGAATGGGAGCAATTTCATGACCTTCTTAGGCTATGCCCCCAACATTAGGTGCCAAGATGGCAGTTGGTCGAAAGGTTCTGTAACGGATTATTTGAAAGGCATAGGCAAACCATTGATGCAGCCTGTGCAGGAACCTTCATGACCAAAACTGAGGATGAAGCCTGGGCATTATTTGAAACATTAAGTGACAACTCCATACATATGTCCTCTACCTATCAAGAAAGAAAACCATCAATCTTGCAGAGGAAGATAGAGGCCCATGAAGCTGGGGCTACTCAGGATTTAGCTTATCAGATTCAATTATTAAATAAAAACTTTTATAGGCTTTTAGCAAACCCCGGCATGAACCCGCAAGCAGCCTCTATCTTTAGGCTTTAAGTGAATGCTCCATTTGCCAAAGTACAATGCATGCCACTACGGATTGCCACTAGGCAAACCAATTCCCTAAGTTGATTCAGGCCAACTTGAATGTGACCCAAGGTTTTCGCCCACCTCCTCGCAATAACCCTTATTCCAATACCTATAATCCGGGGTGGCAGAACCTTCCAAACTTCTCATGGAAGCAAGGTGATGCTTCTAACTCAGGGAATACAAGACCCCTACCTCGCCAACCCATATACCAACCATCCTATGAAAACCCTCCTCAGAATAAGCCCTCTGAGAAGGATGAACTTAACGCCATGATGAAAGCGGTGCAAGAGCATCAGAATATGGTCATCCAATCTCAGAATAAGATGATTACTGATATGCAATCCCAAATTGGTCATCTTACTGAGGTAGTTAGGCAACGTGATCCGGAGAAGCTGCCAAGCTCTTCTGAGGAGAACCCAAAGGGCAAGGGGGTCGTATTCAGGGAGAACACCCAAGCTATGACCATGTTGAGGAGTGGAAAGAAAATTGATAAGCTTGATAACACTCCTATGGTTATGTCTCAGAATTCCCCTCCTACACCCGACTCGACTTCCATCTCCACTGAGGAAGAGCCACACTGCTCTCCCTCGCTTGAAATCACCCACAACGAGGATGTCATCCTTCCACCACCCCTCTCCTGCCATGACGACCCCTCTACCCAAAAGCCAAGGGTGCCCTATCCAGAGTGCCTATCTACTCCTGGGGAATCTTCTATTGGCTCACCTGGAGCTAAGGATAGGATGGAGGAGATTATGGACACTTTTAGGCAAGTCCAGATCAACTTACCTCTGTTGAAAGCTATCAAACAAATCCTGTCATATGCCATGTTTCTAAAGGACTTGTGCACCTAGAAGCACCGATCTAGGAGATAGGTCCAAGCCAAAATCATCCTGCCTGACCATGTTAGCTCGATTCTCCAACATGGAACACCACCCAAAATGAAAGACCCATGGGCCTCGTATATTTCAGTGGTTATAGGTAACTAACACATTGACAAGGCTCTGCTCGATCTGGGGGTGGGGGTGAACATTTTACCGAGCTGTGTCTATGACCTTTTGGGAGGAGGTGAGTTAAACCTAGCCCAGTCATCCTCCAAGTCACAGACAGATCACTTAAGACACCTCGGGGATTACTGGATGATGTCCTAGTGAGAGTGGAGGACTTCTTCTTCCCTGTTGACTTTCTTGTGCTAGATATTGACCCTTCTAATAAGCCCACCAAGCCATCCATTATTTTAGGATGCCCCTTCATAGCCACAGCCAACGCTTCTATCAATTGTTGATCAGGGGAACTTAAAATCAGCTTTAGGAACAAGAAGATCCGGTTGAATGTTTTTGATACCTACAAGCAATTCAGATTTGAAGATTGTTCTCAGATTGAGGTTGTTGATGAAATAATTGAGGGGACTACTCCAGCACTCTTATGTAGAGATCCCTTCAAAAGGTCATACCTAAGGACCATCCTCTGACTATTGAAGAAACTAAAGGGGAAATACCCGAATTAGAAGAGTTGCAGGGGATACACATAGAGTCTCTGTCCTCACCCTAGACCGTGAAGGTAGACTCGCTACCTGAGGCATTGATGTATCAACTTAAACCCTCAATCCAAAAGGCTCCTGAGTTGGAGTTGAAACCCCTCCTGAGCACATTGAAATATGCTTTCCTTGGCCATCTCAAAAAAAGAAAAATGCTTTCCTTGGCCCTAATGACATACTCCCCATTAATATCTCGTCTGCATTATCTGAATCATAGGAGGGAGCTCTGCTTGAGTGTTTACGAAGGCACAAGGAAGCAATTGCCTGGTCAATTACTGATGTTAAGGGTGTTGATCCCTCCCTTTGCATGCATCATATATACATGGACAAGTCCATGAAACCTTTCCGAGACATGCAGAGAAGGCTCAACCCTAATATATGGGAGGTTCTTAAAATGGAGATTCTGAAATGGCCAGATGTAGGGATTATTTATCCCATTTCAGATAGTAAATGAGTCAATCCTATACATGTGGTGCCCAAGAAGGCAAGAATCACTATGGAAGAGAACAAATAAGGACAGTTGGTGACGACTAGACCCTCAACTGGTTGGAGGGTCTGCATTGATTACTGCCGTTTGAACAC
The DNA here is from genome assembly GCA_037157565.1 of Thalassia testudinum. Lineage (NCBI taxonomy): Eukaryota > Viridiplantae > Streptophyta > Magnoliopsida > Alismatales > Hydrocharitaceae > Thalassia > Thalassia testudinum. Next base: position 117,103,382 of record JAZHRO010000073.1, read on the forward strand.
GACTACCCAGAAAGACCATTTCCCCTTATCGTTTATTGATCAGATTTTGGAATGACTGGCGAGGAATAAGTATTTCTATTTTCTTGACAGGTACTCTGGGTATAATCAGATAGCCATTTTTCCTGACAATCATGAGCGTACCACCTTCATGAGTCCATATGGCACATTTTCGTTTCGCCGAATGCCATTCGAGTTATGTAATGCTCCTGCCACTTTCCAACGATGTGTGATGGATATCTTTTCTGATATGATCGACAAGTTTGTTGAAATTTTCATGGATGACTTCTCCATTTATGGCTCGTCATTTGACCTATGCCTTTCACACCTTGATAAAGTCTTAACCCATTGTGAAGAGGCAAAGCTGGTGCTTAGCTGGGAGAAAAGCCACTTTCTGGTCCAGTAAAGCATTGTGTTAGGGCAAGTAGTTTCCAAGAGAGGATTAGAGGTGGACACCACAAAATTGATTCCATCTCTAAGCTTCCATCGCCTGCCAATGTTCGTCAAGTTAGATCTTTCCTTGGCCATGCTGGATTTTATAGTCACTTCATTAGAGATTTCAATAAAATCTTTAAGCCACTCTGCAACCTGTTAGCGATGGATGTCTCCTTCGATTTTGATGATAGATGTGGCGAGGCTTTCCAAGTCTTAAAGAAAGCCCTTATTACCACGTCGATTCTCCAAGCACCATATTGGACCCTCCCGTTTGAGGTAATGTGCGATGCCTCTAATGTTGTAGTGGGAGCAGTCTTAGGTCAAAGGGTTGATGGAAAACCTCATGTGCTACATTATGCCAGCAAGACCCTTACAGATCCTCAACAAAACTATACGGTCACTAAAAAGGAACTTCTTATTGTAGTATTTACTTTGGAAAAGTTTCGGTCTTATCTTTTGGGATCCAAAGTTGTGATTTTCACTGGTCATTCTACCTTAAAGCATCTTCTTGCTAAAATGGACAACAAACCTCGCCTAATTCGTTGGATTCTACTACTCCAAGAGTGTGACCTGGAAATTAGAGATAAGAAAGGAGTTGAGAATGTGGTAGCAGATCATCTGTCTAGGATCCCTATGGAGGCATCAAACCTTGTTGGCGGTATCGAAGGGACTTTCCCTGTTGAGTCTCTGATGGCCGTGGAGGCCAAAACTCCTTGGTTTGCTGACATAGTGAACTATTTGGTCATAAGCATCACCGCCAGTACTTGTGACAAGCAGAAGAGACTGGTTTCTTGCTGACAATAAATTTTATCACTGGGAGGAACCCGAGATTTCTAGAATAGGCCCTGACCAACTTTTCCGCTGTTGCGTCCCTGATGAAGAACAAGGAAGTGTCCTGAGTTTCTGTCATGACCTCCATTGTGGGGGACATTTTAGTGGGAAAAAGACTACCTATAAGGTTCTTCATTCTGGCTTTTGGTGGCCCACATTATTTTGAGATGCACATACATATGTGGGTGCATGTCTACGCTGCCAGCAGGCGGGAACCATAGGAAAAAGGGATGAGATGCCCCAGCAACCAATCCTCCTTGTTGAGATCTTTGATATTTTGGGCATCGATTTCATGGGTCCCTTTCTTATGTCCTTCGGATATGAGTACATCCTTGTGACTGTGGACTATGTATCGAAATGGATAGAAGCCATACCCACGTGAACCAATGACCATTCTGCGGTCTTGGGTTTTGTTAAGGCTAATATCATTTCTCGGTATGGGTGCCCAAGGACGATCATAAGTGATGGAAGACTTCACTTCAAGAACGTACACTTCACAAGACTACTCCAAAATTTGGGAGTTAACAACATGATAGGCACACCTTACCATCTCCAAACAAGTGGACAAGTTGAAGTGTCTAATAGGGAGATTAAACGAACTTTAGAAAAAACTATCAGGCCCGACCGTAAGGATTGGTCTAAAAAACCAAATGATGCTCTTTGGGCCTACAGAACCGTGTATAAGAATCCCTTGGGCATGTCTCCTTTTCATCTTATCTACGGAAAGGCGTGCCATCTTCCCATTGAAATCCAACATAAAGCCTATTGGGCTGTTAAAAAGGTTAACTTGAATCTAGATAAAGAGGGAAAGGCACGTACGTTAGAGTTAAGTGAGCTTGAGGAGCTTCGTAATGAAGCCTATGAAACTTCTCAAGCTTACAAGGAACGTACAAAGGTCTTCCATGATAAGCATATCATTAGAAAGACTTTTGAGCCCAGCCAGTGGATCTGGCTTTTCAATTCCAGACTTAAAATTATTTCTAGGAAAGCTCAAGTCCGGCTGGGACGGGACGTACGTTGTTATCAATACTTTCCCTCATGTAGCTGTAGAAATTCGGAACCCTACTTCTGGTTCGAGCTTTAAGGTAAATGGCTAGCGACTTAAACCTTATATTACTCTTTCAGATGGCTAGGTTTTGGATGTACTTCGGCTTGAGGAGCCTTAGCTCCTCCCACTCTCCTCCTCAGGTGATATTCTTTTATGTGTACATTTTTCCAATGAGGCTATTGTCAATCTTAGGCATGGGTGGTTATAACCTAAGGATGTTTATAGCATTTATAAATATCTACATACATTTAAGATAGTGATTTATATATATATAAAAAATCTTTTATTTTCTTGAGTTGAATTGGTTAGTCCTTAGCAGAAAATTTATCAAGGAGGTGTCATTTAAGATTTTATTTTTAAATTATTTTTTAAGTTTAGAATCCAGTACATTTAGTTCACTTGCACATAGACTTGGTTATGGATCTTTAAAAGAAATCAATAAGCATTTTTAGTCTACTAAACCGTTGGACAATTAAAATGGATTCAGGCATACTATCTTCTATTAAATCTACCTCATATTTGTGAGATTACTGGTGCGCTAAGTCTAGTGTAAGGACTCTTAAGTTCTAGACAATTAGATGACAATACCTTAAAGTTAGGCATAGTTTTCGCTCTCTGTTCCTGTGTGAGTACATTGTGTGAATTCCTGAGAGTTACCAAATAAGGCAGATACACAGAGATTAAGTCTTAATAAAACTATGACTATGGTGGATGGTTACGACTATCCTTCATAGAGTCCTCGGCTGAAGGAGGGTAGTAATGTCAAAGGTCAGAAATATGCTTGCCCTATCCATTCCTTCCCTATGTCGAGAATAGGCACTTCCAACAAATAAGCCACACAATATCCTCTTGACCGTCATCATCCCTAATAAAGCCTCATGAATAATAGTATGCATCGTTTTGTGTTAGTGATAAAAAAAAAGCAACCAAAAAAATAAATATTTATATATAGAAAAGTATGAAAAAAAAGAGTAAAAGAAAGAAAAAGAAAAGAGTCCAAGTTTGGGATTTTATCTTCATGTCATTTTTTTTATTATATGTCGATGTTTTTGAGGCAACCATAAAAGCACCTATTGCGATCCACCAAATATGACCCTTACCTACTTTTCAGTATTTATGACTGCCCGAACATGAGCTGAGGTCCTCTAACTTAGTTGTAGGGTTATTAGAACTTTAATTGAAGTGTGAATGCCATGTGAGGCCACCGAACAGTGAGTATGTTCGGAAAATCTGGTGAGATTTGTGATCTCAGAAAGAAGGAAAAGTGTGAGCACAAAGGAACATCAAGAGAGCATAGTTGTTTAGCCTCTCTCTGAGTTGACTTGATTGGTAATCTAGAGATCTAGAGTCTGTAGTACTAGATTACATATAGCACCAGATGAGTGTATGCCACCAAATATGAATCCATTCAACTTAGTTTCTCCTACCTAAGCCAAAAAGTAGGGGTCAAATAACAGATTATTTTCTGCCTTATCCCCGAGGGAAGTAGTTACCTATCCTGATAGAAATATTTACCAAGGGTTAAGTACGAACTTCAAGTGTAAGTTGGCTTTTCATTTGGATTTGTTTGCTAGACTACAATCACTTCACATTTGTTTGAATCTCTAAGTTTTTGGAATAAAAAAAGGAGAAATCTTTTTTGTTGCTTCCATTATTTTTCACTTTTTGCTCAGGACTAGCAAAACTTAGGCATGGGGGCATTTGATAAGGCCAATTTATTGGACATTTATTTGGCTTAAGTACATATGGAATACATTTCCTTATAGTTTAATGACCTAAGATAAGTAGAAATTAATCTTAGCTTACGAATATTTTTGTATCTACTTTGCATTCTAATACATACATTTATACTTTGTTAAACAATTTTTGCGAATCGCTATGCTTACGTGTTTGATTTTGGAAAACCTGTCGTTGTAGTTCGAAAGCAAAGAATTCATGTTCAACAAATAAAATTTATACCGAAAAGAATTCCGGGTCGAACACAGGGAGGCAGACGTTTGATTTAAAAACTTCGCATTTCTTTTTATTTGTCACAGAATAGTTCAATTTAAAACTATCTAATTATTTACAATAAATAGAAGAGAGAGAGAGAGTAAGAGAGAAAGAATATTACACAAAGAAATCAAAATGAGATGTAGAATAAACAAGAAATTTTTCATTGAAGAGATTACAACTAGAAAGCATAAAACAATTACTCTAGAAAGCGATAAATTTACTCTAGAAAGTATTAAAAGAATGGAGGGAGAAATGTCCTCGACGATTGCTTGGAGGATAAACAAAACTACACTAGAAAGTAGTAAATCTATACTAGAAAGCAGTAAAAAGAATAGGGAGAGAGAAATCCTCCTCGACGGTTGCTCAGAGGACAAGCCGGACGGGATGACACCTGGACGAAGGAGAACGAAGCAGGACGAAGCAGAAGAACGGGAACGAAGCAGCGCGCCGTCGTCGTCTCGGGATCCACTTCCGAAGGGGAACGAAAATTGGACTTTATCTCGCAAGAAGCATCCCAGGTGTGGGACAAGCTTCTCTTGAGCTTTGGAGGGGTAGAGAGGAGAAGGAAGGGATGAAAATTTCGTATGGAGGGGGTCTCCTTTTATAGTTGCAAGGAGTGGGGGCAAAATGGACATTACAAGTTCAAAATAATAAAAGAGGGGTCTTTAGTGACGGATAAATCCGTCACTAAAGCCCTCAACGTGGGTGTCGTGGGCGGCTCACGCACGCCTCCTCGCCTGCTTGCGCGCTCAACGGCTTGCGCACGTTCATTGCTTTTCAGCCGTCTGATCGCGAGATCGGACGGCTTAGGATGCGTCCGCACCCGCTGCGTTACACGCCCGCCCGCGCGTCTGATTGCGCATCCGATTGCGCGTCTAATTGCGCGTCGACGCTATCGGGCGCAAGCGGCCGTCCGATCTCCATCTGACGCTCCACCCGCGCCCAATCGCCGTGCCTTCTAGCCCCTCTCCACGACTCGAACCCGCGCCCTGCACTCGCGAAAGCACGCTCGACCACTGCGCTACGGGGTGCGGATGGTCGAGCGGACACTTTTAAGCGCGAGCGCCCACAGCCGTTGGATTAAGATCCAACGGCGGAGAGCGATCAGGTGCGGGGCCTTCACAGGATGCAAGCGGCTGTTTGGGCAGCTGAGATGGCGCCACATGGCGCTATCTTGGCCTTCCATCTTCTGGAAGTTGTAGATGGTGCCACGGATGTCGGATTGACTCGATTTTTGTGTCGTTGGGCTGTGATCGTCGATCCGAATTCATCCGTGCGGTCGGATTTGTCATCTGAAGTGCAGATTTACACCATCCTGGCCCTTGGTCTTGTAGGGTACCTTGGTCACTATCTGATGCTACGAATGTCTGATTAGGGCGATCTTGGAGTCGTTGAACTCCAATCGTCGCCCTAATCACATCCATACAGTTGGATCTTTGATCCGAGGCCCCGATAAAATGCTTGCCCTGTCCAAGCACAGAAAAGGAGACAATTAACCTCCATTTTATTCAAACTACTCTAAATGCAAGATGATGCATGTAATGCAATATTTATATCATGAAATACAATCCTATGCTTAAGAACATGCATAAATAGACATTTTAAGTAGTGTAAATGTGTTTGCATCATACCCCCATGCCTATCTTTAGCTAGTCCCTAGCAAAAACTATATGCTATTTATAAAAGAATTAGGTTGGATTATTTGGACTTGAGTTATTTTTAAATCATTAAGAAATTGTCTACTTAGGAACTGAACTTTCAAAGACACAACAGTGCCCGGGTATCAGCCAAAATGCAGACCGCCTCAAGCCCTCGCCTTATTAAAAGAAAAAATTCTTTTTCTCTTTTTCTCTTTTCTAATTTTTTTTTTTTTTAAATTTTAGGGTTTAAGAGTGGCTTTCTACGACCATTCAACTCACCCAAGATTTGATGAGAACCCTAAGTTTTAAGCATCTTATTGTGATTGTGATAGACTCGTTGACCGGTAATTAAAACAGACTTTGGATTTCTACTCCTCTAGGTGACCTCAAAAAGACTTCTGCCTAAAAGTGTATCTTTACAACCGGTAGCTTTCTCCCTACTTTTATTTTTTTTATGGGGTCACCACAAAGGTGACTCCAGTGTATATCTCCCTGGTTTATTCTACTTCTCCGTTTCTTCCTAAGTGTTTTGGGAATTTTTAGTTCATTTACTGAGCTGGGTTCTGGACAACCCGTCGATGAGCTGTTACCACCGACAACTTGCCAGCCATACTCGTGCGGGGAAGTGTGGCTTATTTCTTTTTGTTCTTTTCTCCTTTTCTTTTTGAATTTTTTTTTCTTCTTTTTTTTTTTTTTAAGTAGGTGGCTTCCCTGGTCTAAGATTTACCTAAAGGCAGCAAAAAGAGAAAGGTCCAGTGACTGGGCTCTGGACAACCTACCTATGGGCTGTTACCCACGATAACTTGCCAGCCATATCACCCTAGAAGGTTCATTAGCTACCCAAATTTCGTTAGAATAGCCGAACAATGAGTCAGTGCAAAGAAAGTGTGTAGATGCTTAAAACTCAGAAATTCCCTCAAATCAGAGGGTGGGTTGATAAGTCGTGTACTTATCACCCAAATTTATTTATTCCAATTATAATAGAATTAAGATGGTGAAGACTCAAAGACAAATCCACATTTTAGTGGATACATGGGCTAATTGAGTCCAAAGACCTGAAGGGTCTTTGTGTTCAAATCATAATGTAGTATTTCCTAAGATTGAAAATTTTCTTAAACCTAAATTCTCTTTCCTAATTTCGAAATATATATATATATATATATTTTAAAATAAAATAAATCTACAGAGCTGACGAATGAATTCAGAGATGAATATCCACCCCCCCATGCCTATCTAATGCAATGTCCTCATTGTATTAAGAAGACATAAAACAGAGTGGAAAAGCAAAGAAAGCACCTAAATTGCGTGAATATCAGGTCCGCTCCAAGATGAAAACAAAAAAGAACTGTATATGTGCTGAGTTTAGTGCCTTCAGCTAGGCACACAATACAAGGAAAGAAATGAAAAATTCACAAGTGCAGGTCAGAATTAGAATAAATAGAAGAATCCTCTGACCTGTCAACAGAGGTCCACAGATGTGGACTAGATTGTGGTGCAGACCCATCCCCCATAATCGAGAATATCTTAGGTTCTGGATAAAAATTACCCAAAACCTAAAATCAGAATGTAAGCGGGGTTGGGCCTGCGATTTATGAGGATGCAACCCAAGACCAAAAAGTCAGGTTACAGAGAATTGAAGCTCAAAAGGGTAATCGTTGAATGTGTGCTTGGGTTGAACATCCTCGAAACAAATATCGTAAGGGTTCTGATTTGATGGTTTAAGCTTAAAAGGAACCCTTCGACTCAATCTTCTATTTCCTCCAAAATTAACTTCCCAAATCAGAACTTCCCAGCTCTTAGCCTCCTCATTTAGCATATCAAATTCCAGGACCTCTTATATAGTCATCACCCCGTCTGAAATCTCCAAGTCTAAATGATGTGGCAGAATCAAAATTGACTTGGGTTTAATTATCTCAGAATTAGAATCATCAATAAGCTCAACAGGGTGTAACTGATAATTAGCGCATTGAATTGATTCCTCCAGAAAATGTGATTCTGGATCTGTAATGTGTGCCCTAATAAGATCAGTGTCCTCAGTTATTGGGCTATCAAATGATCTATCAGATTCCTCAGGTCCAATCGTCTCACAGAAATCGCGTTCAGAAAACTCGCGTGAGACTTCGCAACTTGAATCTTCACCATCAGGATCCGTATCAATGTATGTGCCAAAATCATTTGTCACTTTCTATTCCAAGGAGACATACATTTCCTCGTAACCCAGCTTAGGGATCTCAAGTGAAGAAATCAGATCATCCTTAATTGGTTGTGTTAATTCAATCTGGTCAGCCTCGTAATGCGTGTCCCCCCCAATAGGTGCCTAAGAGGGTTCTGTCATTGGCTTTCCTGAAGAGGGCTCATCCTGGGAATTATTCCAAGATTGAATCAAAGCAACCATGAATCTTATCCTCAATTTCGCTAATTTCCCAAGTAGAAACTCACCCGGGTTCTTATCCTTAAATCCTGGAGCCAATCCAACAAAGACTTGTTTAAATCATCAATCATTTCAATCAGGGGCTCCAATCTCTCAATGCAAGGTATTGGCTAAACTTCTAAAGATTGAATGATATTCCTCAAGTTAGCCAGAACCTTATCTTGAACCTGGTTAACCTGAAACAAATAAGTTGGTTCAGGGTTGGGCGGGTTTGGGCTCAATGCAGAGGAATTAACGAATTGAGATTCGTTATACCCTTCCTGATAATAGGTCATTTTAGATTGTTGAAAATATGGTGATGACCTAAAGGCAGTGAAATCAGAGGATGGATAAGGATCGATGTATCCTTCTTGATTGTAGATCGTATTAGGTTGTGCATGAGAGGAAGACGATCTATAATCGATGTAGCTCTGAGAAGGATAGAAATCAGAATCAAAGTGTTTAGGGTTAGACCCTAAACACGGGGGTCCGGAATTGTATCCCCAATCTGAATTATCCCAACTGACTGATGGTTGATTACAATATGAGTTGGGATAATCGTCATGTTGAGGATAATTCACAACAGAAGGGAAAGAGTGGGAATGCGTGAAATATGTGGAAGGATTCATGAGACACGGGAGGAAGAAAGGTACCCTGCAATACAAACAATCAAACCTGTCCTTAAATGGGTTAGCTACAGACCTACAGACTCCCAAAACTCGTCTTGAGATAAAGGAACGATTTGATCTACTTCTGTCTGTTCAATCCAACTAGTTAGGAGGGACTGGGGAGAAGGTTCTTCCTTCGACTTGCGCCTCCGGTTCCTAGTGTACCCCCCAGCCGCGATCGTTTGACTCTGCTTCCCTAGCTAGACATCAGATTGAGCAGTAGAAATAGACTAATAAAAAATAATCTCGTTCTAGGTTCTGAAGAGCGAGTCCAATCCTTAAGGCCAACGTCTACTCTGTTTTATTTAGGATTAGGTTTGAATGTGCTTTGGAATGTGATGGTCCCTTTAAATGGGTTGTGCCCTTAATGATTGATTGATTTGTGTGTGTGTGCACAACCAGTGGTTTTCAAGCAATATTATTTTTGATGTGGTGAATTTTAAGGTTCAAATCTTGCTTAGTAGCTTTTAGGATTCAACTTTAGGTGTTTTCAAACAAGTTTCATTGGCACACCATGTTTTGCAAGCACAGGTGAAGATGTTTTCCTTTAAGGCTTAAAAAGAATGTGGAGTGCCTGGTAAATCCCTAAGAGTTGAACCTAATTGGTAGCTACTTGATGAGTTGATTTTATTTGAAGTGGTGTGGTCCAATCAACTCAAATAATTAGCCTGTTGCACCACTTAATTAGGCACACAAATGATTACCTAATCTGATTTCTACTCAATTATGTGTTTGGATGTGTGTACCGGCTCCTAAGATCGATTTACCGGTTGAGTTTGAAAATCAGATGAGGTTGTGTACCTCTATGAGATTTTTTTTTTTTTTAATGTGGGGGTTGGGGTGAGTATGGGTGTCAAACAACAAACAATCTAACCTTAAAGTTTATAAAAACACCTAGGTTGACTGATGTTTGAGTTATTATGTGATGAAATGAAATCTAATGGGTGGGAGGTGGGGAGTAACTCACAAAACCTTCTACAGCATTTTACTCCAATCTACTGCTTTTGCCTGTCTCGAAAGAGTACCTGCAATTACAATAAGAAAGGAGAAAAGTGAGGTAAATGATTTGTAAGTTAGAAAACACGAAGAGAAATCAAAGATCGTCACCTCCCCGGCAACGGCGCCAAAATGTTGAACGGTTTTTGCGAATCGCTATGCTTACGTGTTTGGTTTTGGGAAACCTATCGTTGTAGTTCGAAAGCGAAGAATTCATGTTCAACAAATAAAATTTATACAGAAAAGAATTCCGGGTCGAACACAGGGAGACGGACGTTTGATTTAAAAACTTCGCGTTTCTTTTTATTTGTCACAGAATAGTTCAATTTAAAACTATCTAATTATTTACAATAAATAGAAGAGAGAGAGAGAGTAAGAGAGAAAGAGAATATTACACAAAGAAATCAAAATGAGATGTAGAATAAACAAGAAATTTTTCATTAAAAAGATTACAACTAGAAAGCATAAAACAATTACTCTAGAAAGCGATAAATTTACTCTAGAAAGCATTAAAAGAATGGAGGGAGAAATGTCCTCCTCGACGATTGCCTGGAGGACGAACAAAACTACACTAGAAAGCAGTAAATCTATACTAGAAAGCAGTAAAAAGAATAGGGAGAGAGAAATCCTCCTCGACGGTTGCTCGGAGGATGAGTCAGACGGGACGATGCCTGGACGAAGGAGAACGAAGTAGGACGAAGGAGGACGAAGCAGAAGAATGGGAACGAAGCAGCACACTGTCGTCGTCGCGGGATCCACTTCCGAAGGGGAACGAAAATTGGACTTTATGTCGCGAGAAGCATCCCGAGTGTGGGACAAGCTTCTCTTGAGCTTTGGAGGGGTAGAGAGGAGAAGGAAGGGATGAAAATTTCGTATGGAGGGGGTCTCTTTTTATAGTTGCAAGGAGTGGGGGCAAAATGGACATTACAAGTTCAAAATAATAAAAGAGGGGTCTTTAGTGACGGATAAATCCGTCACTAAAGCCCTAAATGTGGGCATCGTGGGCGGCTCGCGCACACCTTCTCGCCTGCTCGCGCGCTCAACGGCTTGCGCACGTTCATCGCTTTTCAGCCGTCCGATTGCGAGATCGGACGGCTTAAGATGCGTCCACGCCCACTGCGTTACGCGCCCACCCGCGCGTCTGATTACCCGTCCGATTGCACGTCCAATCGCACGTCAACGCTATTGGGCGCGCGCGGCCGTCCGATCTCCATCTGACGCTCCACCCACGGCCAATCGCCGCGCCTTCCAGCCCCTCTCCACGGCTAGAACCCGCACCCTGCATTCGCGAAAGCGTGCTCGACCACTGCGCTATGGGGCATGGATGGTCAAGCGGATGCTTTTAAGCGCGAGCGCCCACAGCCATTGGATTAAGATCCAACGGCGGAGAGCGATCGGGTGCGGAGCCTTCACAAGATGTAAGCAGCCGTTTGGGCGGCTGAGATGGCACCACGTGGCGCTATCTTGGCCGTCCATCTTCTGGAAGTTGTAGATGGTGCCACGGATGTCGGATTGACTCGATTTTTGTGTCGTTGGGCTGCGATCGTCGATCCGAATTCATCCATGCGGTCGGATTTGTCATCTAAAGTGAGGATTTACACCATCCTGGCCCTTGATCTTCTATGGTTCTCGGGTCACTATCTGATGCTACGGATGCCTGATTAGGGCGATCTTGGAGTCGTTGAACTCCAATCGTCGCCTGATCACATCCATATGGTTGGATCTTTGATCCGAGGACCCGATAAAATATTTGCCCTGTCTAAGCACATAAAAGGAGACAATTAACCTCCATTTTATTCAAACTAATCTAAATGCAAGATGATGCATGTAATGTAATATTTATATCATGAAATGCAATCCTATGCTTAAGAACATGCATAAATAGGCATTTTAAGTAGTGTAAATGTCTTTACATCATACTTCTTATTTGATATGTGCATGCAGAGAAAAAAAAATAGAAGTATAATAGATGGCTGGGCATGAATTAGCATTTGAAGGAGGGTATGCCCATAATTGTCCCTCACTGTCGCTCCCTCCACCAGCGTTCAAATCCAGCGGTTGCTCATGCAAAGGAGGAGGCAGGCATTGTGGATCTGGAAATTTATCTCCTCGGGGGTTTAAGGCACGAGGGGCCGGCCCTCTCCACCATGAAGAGAGAATGCATCGCAGCTAGCCGCATGCACTGTGAGCCCCTCATAGACCGTAGCCAGCTGCACGCCCTCTCACCACTCTCACCATAGCCAACCATAGCATGCAACACCAACCCCTCTGTGTGCCATAGCCCATTGCGAGTGCCCTCGTATGTGCGCACAGGCAGCGACCTCGGCCTCTAGCCTCACTACACGACCAGTCCTCACGAAGCCACGCCCTCACGCATGCACCAGCTCCTCGCACAGCAGCCTCCTCTCACGCACCCACTTCCACAGCTGGTCTCTTCCCTTCCTTATCTTCCCCATCATCTTCAACCTCTGCAACCAAGTCAAAGGAACCCATCACCGCTGAATTCCACCTTCGTGCAACCGGCTGCTTTGCCCTCTTTCTACGCACCATTGACGGCTCCGGACTCCCCTCTCCGTCACGAGCACCTCCAGGTCTTCAGACATGCCAACTGCCATCACTGTTGTCCTCCCGACCAACCACCTACCGATGACCACTTCAGCCAGCCAACCACCACCAATCATCATCGACCGCTCTGCGACCACCAACGCAGGGCCCTCGCCCTGGCCGACCTTCATCGAGCTTCGTACGCCCAGCCGTGCTTCCTTGTTGGCACGGGCACAAGGGGAATTCATCCCCTGTTTCTCAACAGTAAATGCCCTATTTGTTTTTACCAAATATGCCATTGCCGTAAGAACTATTGAGATAATTAATGGATAAATTTAGTGACTATTGCATGCTTGCCCTCAAGTTCCAAAGTATTTCCCCCATGCATTCATATCCTTATATGTTGGCTTTGGTCTCTATATAAATGCATGAAATGTCAACAAACTTAAAGGACGAAGAACCATATCTTGGAATTTAATTACATTATATGCCATTGTGATTTATTTCAGGAAAGGAAAATTATGCATATAGCCTCGCATTCTAAAATTATTGTGTCTTCTTTTTATTGCATTTCACATTGAATTTGAGCATGGATCTCGCACTCAATTAGATGCATACTAGGAAAAATAATCGTATATTTATTGCATCTGTTCTTCCCTGTGGATACGACCTAACTCTTCGTGGTTAGTTTTATTGAAATATTTTTGTTCAGGATTTTCAACCATGATCTACACATTACAACGACATAGTATTCTGATACAGTATTCTTTTTTTTTTGAAATAGAAAGGAAAGCTATCATCTTACAATAGCAATCCGGAGTGGTATATTATATAAACAAGTAAGAGGAATTACAAAAGAGATCCCCATGTATGTATGAGGGACTAGCACTCTCTTACAATTCTTTCACAGTACACTGGTCTCTCCTGAAAAAGTCTCTCATTTCTCGCCTTCCACACACACCAGAGAGTGACAGCCATGCGTACATGTGGCTTCTCTCTCATGCCAAACCCATGCCAGATGGAATCTCAATCTGGTAGCGGCTCCTGACAAGTCTTTTTCCAAATAGCATCAGTGATTAGGTAAGAAGAGAAGATATGATTCACATTGTCAGTATGCATCCCACATAAGTAACAAACATGATGATTAGCTCCCAACCTTCTATGTCACAGATTCTGTTGTAGCCACTTTGCACATTGGAAACCCCCTCCCAAAGGTACTTATCCTCCACTCCAGTCCTTGGCCTAAAGCTGTCAAGGTCTGAAAGCAGCTTCCTCCTTTCTTCCCACATCCGGGTGCCCCTCCTATTGGATTCCTCATTCAGATTCCAGCTGCAGTTGCTGCAAGACCAGAACCTGCTGACAGTAGCTTCCTTATCAGATGCTACAGCAAAGACCCTTGGATAGAGCTCCTTTAGGACACCCAGCACTGACCAACCCTCCTTCCAGAAGTTGAAGGTCCTACCATCCCTAAGAGCCGGCTGCAGCAGGTGGAAGTGATCAGCCAAAGCTCTTGTCACTGATTTCCAGAAAGGAGATGGTCTGCTGGGCTGTAGCCTGGACAGCACACTTTTGGAAGCACCATAGCTATCTCTGATTAGGGCAGTCCATGGTTTCAGGTCTCCTTGAAAGAGCTTAACTGGCCACTTAAGTAGCAAAGCGTCATTGAAGTATTTCAGAGACTTAATTCCAAGTCTACCCCTATCTTTTGGTTGGCAGATCTGCTCCCATTTGAGTGGCTGCAGTAATCTGCCCTCATGTTTTGCTCCCTTCCAAAAGAACCTTTTTCTCAATACATCCAACCTTTTCCAAATGGAATTAGGTGCTTTAAATAAGGAAAGGTAGAAAACAAGGATGGAGGTGATCACAGAGTTGAGCAAGATAAGTCTTCCACCTTTGGAGAGGAAACTGCTATGCCAGCCATCCAATTTCGCTAAAATTTTGTCAAAGAGGCAGCTCCAATCTCTCTTTTTCATTCTAGAGCATCTCAAAGGTAGCCCCAAGTATTTAATAGGAAGACTGATGCAGGGGGTCCAAAAACAGTAGCTAAAGCACCTTGCTCCTCCTCAGGTAAGCCAAAGTAAACCAAACTAGATTTATCCCTATTCAGCCTCAGGCCAGAGATCTCACCAAAGATATTGACCATATGATACAAAGCCAGTGCTTCATCCATAGAACCCTCTACAAAAAAAACTGTATCATCTGCATATTGAAGAATGGGAGCCAAATTATTCCTGCAAGACAATGAGTACCCTTTAATAAGACCTGCTTCAGCGATCTTACAAGAATACCAGGCCAAGTTGTCAACTGCCAGGTTGAAAATCAGAGGTGCCAGGGGACATCCTTGCCTGATTCCACATTGGGGCTGAATCCAAGAACCACAGGGCTTCCCATTTATCAAAGGGGTAAAAGAGGCAGTGGTGATACATCCTTTCACCCATTGAATCCAAGTAGGGGGAAAGCCTCTTCTTTCAAGAACTTCCCAAAGATAGGGCCAACTGATGGAGTCATAAGCTTTGCGGAAGTCAACCTTCCATAGAAAAGCCTTACATTTTCTCTTGTGCAACCACAAATCATCTCTTGGGCCGTGATAAAGGATTCTTGTAGAGATCTGCCGGGGAGGAAGGCTGATTGAACAGGATGGATCAATTCTTGCAAAACAGGCCTCAATCTATTGGCCAAGACCTTGCTAATCACCAAGTATAAAGAGTTAGAGAGGGCAATAGGTCTAAACTCCTGAAAAGATTCAACTCCTGGAGTCTTTGGCAAAAGAAAAAGATAGGATCTATTGATTCTTTCAAAGCCAAGTTGCCACTCTCAAACTCTCTGATCACTTCCCTTACCTTAGTGCCCACAATATCCCACAACTCTTTGTAGAAGAAAACTTGGATCCCATCAGGACTAGGTGATCCTTCACAATTGAGATCCTTGATGGCCTTCAAGACTTTAGCTTCAAACACAGATTCAATCAGGCTGGACCCCTGAATCTCTGTAATTCTGGGAATATCACTAGCTGCCATCCTCCAACAGCCCCTACCAGCAGCCCTTGAAAACTCCTTGAAGTACCTCACAGCCTCAGCTCTGATATCAGAGATGGAGGTAACTCTCTGCCCCTCTTTAATAATAGATGAGATCAAATTAACTCTTCTCCTAGAGCTGGCAGCCAAGTGGAAGAATTTAGTGTTTGCATCCCCCTCACTTAGCCACAGCTGCCTTGACCGTTCCCTCCAATCCATCTCCAACTTCAGGTCTTCTTCAGCCACCACCCCCTAACACTTCTTTCTATCAGCAGTATCCTACTCAGACAGTTGAGCAAAGGCTTCCTTGGCATCCAGTTCCTGAATCTTCATCAAGGCCTCTCGACGTTTCTAATGCCTGAGGACAGAGATAACATCACCATATTCCTTTAACATTCCTTTCAAAGCCAAAATCTTGGAAGCCAACCTGAAGGTAGCCATGCCTTCAACCTGCTAGGCCCTCCACCAACCAGCAAACATATCTCTGAAACCTGGCTCCCTCAGCCATGACTTCCTAAACTTGAAGTAGGATCCAGCCAACACCTGTTCCCCATTGTCCTAGACCAGGGGTGTATGGTCAGAGAAGGGACGTTCAAGACCACAAAGGACAATTTGAAGAGATCTAGCAGCCCAGCATTGCCAAAAAACCTATCAATCTTGGACACGAGCCCACTACCATTCCTCCAAGTGAATTCAGAGCCTGAGGAGGGAAATTCACACAAGCCCAGAGATTGGACCATCAACTGGAAGCCAGTGGCAAAGCTATCCACCACACCATTGGGTCTGTCACTCCTGATAAACACCAGTTTATCATCATTTTTATGCTTTAAAACTAACCTAGCTCTTAGGATTTTACTCTGCAAACGGGTTTTTGGGCTGCATTTAGGCATAAATTAGGATAGGCATGCATTGCATTTTTTATTATTGTTTTAATGTGTTTTTGTGAGTGTTAGGGATGTACAGATTCACAGATCCCTAAAACCCTAGCACTCAAGAAGGCAATTGGTGAAGGAGAAGCCCAGACTAGTTGGAACCCAGCTTGATCCAGCTCACCATAGCTGGAACCTAGCTTACTTGAACTAGGGTTAGCTCATCCCAGCTCCATTCAGCTAATCTCAACTGGATGGCAGCTCAAGAGAGTTCACCTTAGCTCACCCTAGCTCAAGTCAGCTCAGATCCAGCTCAACTTAGCTGAGTCTAGCTCACCTCAGCTCCCACTAGTTCACAGGGAGCTCTAGCTAGCTCAGCTGAGTTGACAGGAGTTCACCCTAGCTCAGATCCAGCTACATTCAGCTCCACTCAACTCCAGCCAGCTGAAGAAGAATTCATCTCAGCTCAGGAAGCTCAAGTCCAGCTCCCGGGGATTCAGCTTAGCTCATCTCAGTTGAGCTAAGCTACCTTAGCTGCCTCAACCAGCTTGATTCTCCCCGATAGCACCAGACCTAGCTCACCTTAGCTCATTTTGGTAGAAGCTAGCTCACTTTAGCTTGGCTTAGCAACTAGCAAAGAACTAGCAAGCTAAGCCAGCTAGAGTAGCCCCATGCCAGCCTCTTCAGCAGCAGCCAGCTCCAGCTCCAGCTCCAGACTTCTTCTCCTCAGCTCCCTCCTCCAAACCCTAGCTCCAACACCTTCTCCTCTACTCCTCCATTTGCTAAGCTAGCTTAGCTTAGCTTAGCTTAGCTTAACTTAGCTATGCTCCAACTTCCTTGGCTTGTACTACCCCAAAAACCCACCTACCGACTCTACCCAACTAGCTCCACCTAAGCTCCACATAAGCTAACCTACTTGGCACCAACCTAACCTACCCACCACCTCCAAAAGACACCTAAAAGTGGTGCCAAAAACTACCCATAACCACCCCTTAATGGCGCCACTTTTCCCTCCAAAATCTCCCCTCATCTCCACCACACAATCTCCCTTGAACCCATCTCCACCATCCACCTAACCCCCCTTCTAGAAGACCCCATGTTGGCGCCAACATGGTGGTGTCTCTCCACCACCAAAAGACACCAACACCACCATAACTACTCCCTTTAACACCTCTTGGGTTGGCGCCAACTCTCCTTAGCCATAGGATCACCAACCACCTCCATTCTTCCATCCTAGCCCTCCATTTCAAGGGGCACCTTAACCCCCCATCCTACCCTATAAAAAGACCACTACCCACCACCATTCAAGCCATCCTTGGCTAGCCATTTCACTCTCATATTCCACCAAGAATCCCACGTCCAAGAGAGAAGAAGAAGAAGAAGATTAAGGGGATATTCTGTCCCCTTGGTGCCTTCCCCTCTTCCCTTCTCTCTTGGGTCACGCCAGCCAAAGGAGAAGCCAGGCAAGGAAGATCTTGGAGGAGATCTTGAAGGTGGTCACGCCACCTTGGAGGAGTTTTAAGGGTGGTGCACGCCCACCCCTTTGGAGAGAGCATTAAAGGTGGTAGCTTCCACCTTGGAGGAGCTCTCAAGGAAGGAGAAGAAGGAGGCCCTCTTTTCAAGCTAAGGAGCAGCTAGGCTTGGAGCAAGAAGACAACCTTCTTCACCATTGTTACAAGAGGATTTGTGTTTCTTTTCTTGCTTTTAAATTGTTCAATTCTAGTAGAAGCTTTCCTCTACTTGTCCTTGAAAAGAACACTCATTCTACTCAATCAAAAATTGCCTTCTTTTAAGCTTTTTATTGCAGTTGTTTGTTTTGGTTCTAGCACTTATTTCACCTCTTCTTCTTAATTACCCTAGGCCTACACTTGCCTAGAGTGAGCTTAGGAACAAGATATTTCTATCTTTTAGAATTTTAATCATTTGTAGGTGTTAGTTCTTTTCGCTACAATCTGCCGTTTGCCCTCGTCTTTTCAAAATACAAAAAAAAAATTACATATTGAAAAATATTAAAAAGAAAGTTGAGATTGTATTCCAAGCAAGAGAATCATTATTGCAATTTTTGCCTCCTTGGACGACCCTAGATACTCCCCTATCTAGGATATAAATTTTAAAAGCGAAAGCGGATTTACGCGTTACAACGACGTATTTTAACAAACCGCGTGAATTCGCCATCACTTTTTGGCGCCGCTGCTAGGGAGGCACGGCTTTGCATTAATTCATTTTCTCTTGCTTGAAGTGGATCTCATCCCCTTCTCTTTCTTTCTTTTGTGTGTGCAGGAACTACAGCGGGAAAGCGGGAATCTGGAAGCGAGAGCTTAAAGATCCTTTTCTTCCCGCGAAAATTCAGGTTGGTTCCTCTTTCTGGTCACATAAATAATTAAAACTACCAAAAATATATTAAACTTGGCTTTCAGGACCATAAACACTTAAATTAAGTGGAGTGGTGCATTTTAAAATCATTGTTTGCTTGTATGCTTCTTTAGCACCATTCCATTGCAAGTATTGGTGTTCTGTTTTTCGGGTCTAGATTTCTGTCCAGACTTGAAAAATCGATTCCTAACACCACAGGCCTCCTAAAATCATAAAATTTCATAGAGTGATTCCCAATTAAGTTTGGAAGATCTTTTCCAAATTTCAGATCAATTGGATTTGTATTTAATTTTTAAAAATTTGTGGATTACAGAGGGGTCACACCCTCTAATCTTCCTGTTTTGCTACTGTCCGCGAATTTTCAGAATTTTTATACTCATCCAATTGTTGTGAAATTTATCTTTTTGGAATCCCTGTGAAATTTTACATATCATATAAAATCATAAAAATTTTCTGAGGTCGGTGGTAATACTGAAAAGTCTATAATACCCACAGGTATTATTTCTGGACTTTGACACCAGTACAATTAAAAATTCAAAACTATTATCAAACAAATTCCTAAAATCTTACAAAAATCTTTTCTGGAATCCTTGTTTGATTTTCTTCGAAGTAGTGGTGTTGTTTGACTTGTTTGGACCACTACTTAATTCTGAAAGCTAAAAATAATTCATTGGTAGTTAAATTTCTGTCTCAGGGATAATTGGTTTAGGGTTTCTTCTTTCTCTTTAGAGACTCAATTAAAAGGAAATATACAATCACACATACAACTTGTCTTTCCTTTGATTGTGAACTTTCAAACTTGTTTGAAAACTTAAAGAGAAAAACCCTAAAATTCATTTAATTAAATCACATCCTAAAAGACAAAAATATAAAAAAAAATTGTGTGACAACTTGATTTTCATTGGAGCCACTCTCCAATTCCTGCACACACAAAAAAATCAAATAACAGGGCAACAACCCAATAAACGCCCTCCACATTCCGTGTACACTATAGAATCCTAGACCTAATTAAAATTTGTAGCAACTTGACCCCTAAGGCTTTATCAACTTAGGCTTGCTATTTAGGTCTTAAGTTTTCTTTAGTTAGTACCAATTCTGTCATCTGTATCTGGTGTTCAGGCTGAGGGGCCGTGTCAAACGACCAGGCGCGGGTTTGTACAAGCACCTGGGGTTTTCCCTGGGAAACGTTTGGGCCCAAACCTCCCCTTAAGCAACTTGGCTAGATTTGTTGATAGAACGGGTATTCACTATTGACTACTTATTTCCTATATAGACCAAGTCTTAGGTTATTATTAGGGAGTCACATTTAAGTTAGGTCTAGCTTGTTTGTTTGATTGCACACTTTCTCTCATCTCTATCTCTTCTCCTCCCCTCCATTTCTTCCAAGTAGTGCATGCACGGGCGACGGTCCCAAAAGCCACACCTTGAGGGACCATCTGATTTCGCCCCCCGTAGCAAGAAATCATTGTTTTCTTCCCCCTCGTCTTCTAGAAAAAATGGAAAACCCAGGAAGCCGTCAAAAAAATTCTGCTTCCACTTCTAACCCGTCAGCCGACCCACAAGCTGACTCCACCCTCCCTCACCTTCCTAACTTGGAGCAACCAGAAATATCAGCAGGGCCAGGTGGCCCTCCAATTATAACCCATAATACAAATCCCTTTGCATTATGGTCGACCATTTGGCTCGGCTACAACAAAATCAAGAAGATCTAGCTAGGACTGTCACGAACCTAGCTAATCAAGG
The DNA here is from genome assembly GCA_037157565.1 of Thalassia testudinum. NCBI lineage: Eukaryota > Viridiplantae > Streptophyta > Magnoliopsida > Alismatales > Hydrocharitaceae > Thalassia > Thalassia testudinum. Next base: position 117,123,945 of record JAZHRO010000073.1, read on the forward strand.
ACAAAATCCACCACCTCGCCAACAGCCTGTCATTCCTCTTAAGGATTTCTATGATCCTTCCAATTATGAGGAAAGACCAGGGGTGGTCATACCACAAGGGGATTTTGAAATCAAACCCGCTATTCTAAACCTTATCAAGCATTTTCATGGTCTTCCAAGAGAGGACCCTTTTTGTCATCTCGAGGAATTAACTGTCCTCGCTCAAACCACTCGTTCCCGCCATGTGCAGGAAGACATGTGGTTAATGAGACTCTTTCCTCTCTCTCTCAAAGACAAAGCATCACATTGGTTTAGAACAGTTGGGCGTCCTATTACCACCTGGCCCCAATTAAAAAGCGCTTTTCTTAAAAAATTTTTTCCGATCGGTCGAACAAATGCATTAAGAAGATCTATAACGACCTTTCAACAAAAAATTGGTGAACCCCTCCATGAAGCCTGGGAAAGATTTCAGGAACTTCTAAGAAGTTGTCCCCACCATGAAATTCCACAATGGCAGCTAGTGCAGATCTTCTATCATGGATTAGAAGATCAATTAAAACGATTTGTGGATGCCTCATGTGGGGGCAATTTTCTTAACAAAGACACCGAAAGTGCCTATCTTCTCTTTGAAGAAATGAGTGAAAACTCATTTAACATGACTTCAATGGACACTTTTGGCAGATCACAAAACCCCAGACATGGAGTCCATGAAATTGACTCCAAAACCACCTCTGTTCCAGTCACACAAGATGATTTATATATGTTAGCTCAACGACTGGACCAGATGCAAATTCACCAAAAGAAAATAGAAGAAAAGCTCACAAACAAACAAGCTCCACACGTCCACTCTCCACACACTCACCCCCCACACATTCTCCGAAGAGAGAATCTGCACAATATCGATGCCACATCTGTTGACCAGCAATTCCCGGCTGATTTCCCGCAAGATTTAACTGGGAATTTTGACCAAAATATTGTTGATTCCACCTCGGAAAATATTTATGCTCTCCAGGAGCAATTTAGAAACTCCTCCAACATTTCCAATCAAAATTGGAGGACTAACCCGAATCACTCCTGGAAAAACCCGAATCCGATTTCTCTTCCCAAACAAAACTATTTTGGGAATTATGGGCAACCTTTGTATCAACCTGGACCATCCCAGGATGATATTAATAATCAGGTCATGAAAACTCTGCAAGGAATGCAGACTCAAATGACAGAAGTAACCCGCATGGTTACCAATTTACAACAACAAGTTAAGGTTACTCCTGATCATCGACCTATTGGGAATTTACCATCCCAACCCATGCCCAACCCCAACAATCAAAGGAGTCAATTCCAAGGTGGATATCACAGTCAACCTATTCATCCAGCACCTCAGCATCCGCCGGGTTTCAATAACAGCCAGGCTCCCCGTCCTCACCCTAGAAACAACCAGACTGCAAATGCAGTTACCTTGAGGAATGGGAAAACCACTCAAAATACCCTGCCTGTTAAAGAAACCCACTCTAATGACACACAGATTAACTCTTCCCCTCCTATTGTTCAGGAACCAATTCATGCAAAACAGGGCAACCCTGCCCCATTTCCACAAGCCCTCCACTCTTCAAAAAAGAAAAAAACAAAATCTGAGCCCACTGAGAAGGAATTAATGGATTTATTTGGGCAAGTAGAAATTAATATCCCTATCCTAGATGCCATTAAGTATATCCCTGCCTATGCAAAATTCTTAAAAGATTTATGTACTCCAAAAAGGCAGCCCAAGAATTTAGGAAAGGTGATTCTTCCAGAGACAGTCAGCTCAGTTGTGCAGAGCCGACTGCCTCTTAAGAGAAAAGATCCCGGCGCCCCCCTAATCCAAGTTATCATTAATGATACCTCATTTGATCGCGCTCTGTTGGATCTTGGTGCCTCAATTAATCTTATCCCCACAATTATTTTTGAGGAATTTAAGATCGGTGAATTGAAACCTGTTGAGGTTACTCTCCAATTAGCCGACCGATCTACGATTAAACCAAGGGGAATTGTTGAAGATGTTCTTGTCCGGGTCAAAGATTGTCTATTCGCAGTAGACTTTTTAGTCCTGGACATAGAGGTACCTGAAGCACTTAAGTTTGCCCCCATTATTCTTGGAAGACCATTCTTAGCCACCGCCCGCGCCAATATTGATTGTGATTCTGGAAAGATGAAGATCATGTGTGGCGGTGAATCTGTAACCCTAGACATTTTTCAAGCCTCTAGGCGATTCCAGGAACCAGATTTCTTTGATGATTCGGATTCAGAAATAGAAAACATTGTGGAGGAAACATTGCAGATTTCCCAATTAGGTTCCTGTTTTGCTGTAAATACGGTTCCTGAACAATCTACTTTTTCTCACCCTTCCACCTCAACTACACAACCAGCTAACATTCCAGCTGACCCTTTCACTCTCACCTCACCTCTAACCCACAAAGCAGAAACTCTTTCGGAACCGGGCCTACAATTGGAATTAAAACCTTTGCCCGATTCACTTAAATATGTTTTCCTAGGTCCAAATCAGACCCTGCCCCTGATTATAAATTCTGGACTCACCAGGGAACAAGAGCACAAACTTCTCCAGGTTTTGAGTAAATATCGAAAAGCTATTGGCTGGACCCTTTCTGATCTTAAAGGCATTCATCCGTCCTATTGTACGCACCGTATATTTTTAGAGGACGATTCTCGCCCCTCCCGCCAACCACAAAGGCGCTTGAATCCTAGTATGCAGGAGGTGGTAAAAAAGGAGATTATTAAGTGGCTGGATGCTGATATCATCTACCCCATTTCTGACAGCTCCTGGGTTAGTCCAACTCAAGTTGTCCCCAAAAAGGCTGGACTAACAGTTGTCACCAATGAAAAGGGGGAAAATATAGCCACTCGAACCGCTTCTTCTTGGCGCGTGTGTATAGATTATCGAAAATTAAACACCGCCACTAAGAAGGATCATTTCCCGCTCCCTTTTATTGATCAAATCTTGGAGCGGTTAGCCGGACGGGAATTTTACTGTTTTTTGGACGGTTATTCTGGCTATAATCAAGTAGCGGTTCATCCTGAGGACCAGGATAAAACAACTTTCACCTGCCCCTTCGGAACCTTTGCTTTCCGAAGAATGCCCTTCGGTCTTTGCAACGCACCTGCGACTTTTCAAAGGTGCATGCTTGCAATTTTTTTCAGACCTGGTAGGTAAATGTTTAGAAGTTTTTATGGATGACTTCTCTATTTTTGGAGATTCTTTTGATCATTGCCTCAAAAATCTTGAAAGAACCCTCCAAAAGTGCATAGAAGTTAACCTGGTCCTCAGCTGGGAAAAAAGGCCATTTCATGGTCCAAGAAGGTATTGTCTTGGGCCATGTTATTTCTAAACAAGGAATTGCGGTAGATAAAGCAAAAATAGATGCTATATCTAAGCTCCCACCGCCCACTACTGTCAGACAAATCAGATCCTTTTTGGGTCATGTGGGTTTCTATCGTCGATTCATACAAAACTTTTCCCAAATCTCCAAGCCTTTAAGTTAGCTTCTTACTAAAGACCAGCCATTTGATTTTAATAATAAGTGCCTAGAGAGTTTTTTGAGGTTGAAGAAAGAGGTTACTGAGGCACCAATATTGCAGGGACCTGACTGGAATAGTCCCTTTGAATTAATGACAGATGCCTCAGATTTTGCTGTAGGGGCCGTTCTAGGGCAAAGAATTGGCAAGAAACCCGTTGTGATCTATTATGCCAGCAAAACCCTTGATGACGCACAACGGAATTACACGGTTACTGAAAAGGAACTTCTTGCCATTGTATTTGCCTTGAAAAAATTTAGATCTTATCTGTTGGGGTCACGTGTCACTGTTTATACCGACCACTCAGCAATTAAATATTTGCTGACTAAGAAAGATGCGAAACCCCACCTTATCCGTTGGATTCTGCTGCTCCAGGAATTTGACCTGGAAATCAAGGATAAGGCGGGATTGCACAATGTAGTGGCCGATCATCTCTCTCGTCTTATGACAAATGACATAATGACCTCACCAGATCAGTTCCCTGATGAAAGTATTTTAGCTGCTACAACCCTCCTTGGTTTGCACCCATTGCAAACTACTTAGCAACAGAACAAATCCTCGCTGATTGGCCAAAAACAAAACGGGATAAGTTCTTTGCTGATATTAAATATTATTTTTGGGAGGAGCCCGACCTTTTCCGCATTTGTGCCGATCAGTTTATTCGACGATGTGTCCCTGATTCTGAAATCCATGATATCTTAACACATTGTCACTCAATGGCCTGTGGCGGACATTTTTCGGGCAAGAAAACTGCAGCTAAAATCCTTAATGCAGGATTTTATTGGCCCAGCTTGCACAAAGATGCTCATGACTTTGTTCGGTCCTGTGTGCGTTGCCAGAGCATCGGCAACATGACTCGAAAGGATATGATGCCCCTTAATCCTATTTTAGAGGTTGAAATTTTCGATGTTTGGGGCATCGACTTCATGGGACCGTTCATCAACTCTGGTGGGTATTTGTATATATTAGTCGTAGTAGACTATGTTTCTAAATGGATAGAAGCAATACCCACCCGCACTAGTGATCACCGTATGGTTGTCGAATTTCTTAAGAAAAATATTTTCTCAAGATTCGGCATACCAAAAGCCATTATCAGTGACGGAGGCTCACATTTCACCCACTCACAATTCCTTCACCTCCTTTCTAAATACGGGGTTAATCATAAAATTTCCACACCATATCACCCCCAAACTAATGGCCAGGCTGAAGTTTCTAACCGGGAAATTAAAAATATTCTACAAAAAACGATTAGGTCCGACCGTAAAGACTGGTCCACCAAATTGGACGACGCTTTATGGGCCTACCGTACCGCTTTTAAAACTCCGCTTGGCATGTCTCCCTTCCATCTGATTTTCGGGAAGGCATGCCATCTCCCGGTAGAATTAGAACATAGGGCTTTTTGGGCAATAAAACAACTTAATATGGATTTATCTGATGCCGGTAACCATAGAAAATTACAATTAACTGAATTGGAAGAATTACGTAATTTTTCCTATGAAAATGCGAGGATTTATAAAGACCGAACAAAGAAATTTCATGATAAATATATTGTTCGGAAACACTTTGACGTTAATCAACGTGTTTGGCTTTTCGATGCGAGATTACGTCTTTTTCCTGGCAAATTAAAATCTAAATGGACCGGCCCCTTTATTGTTCATAAAACATATCCATACGGCGCTGTTGACCTTTTTGATCCACAAACTAATTCGATATTTCAAGTCAATGGCCAGCGTTTAAAGCCCTATTTTGACCATACGCCTAAAATTCCATCTGAATCTTTTAATTTTACTGAGCCAACCACCCTTGATCACTAGTACACATCACGCCCGGCTGAATGGCGTAAAAGATAGCACTGGATGGGAGGTAACCCATCATTTTCTTGCTTTCCTTTTTTCTTCTTTTTCCAGGTTTTGATCATCCTAAACCCGACCGTCATCACTAAGGTGATCCCTTTTCCCTCCTAATGCATGAGGACATGGCATATCTTAAGCATGGGGGGGTGTTTTTAAATTTTTATGATCGATTCAGGATGTTCAAAACCTAAAAACATGCAATTTTCTTTAATTTATTTCCTGCTTGCATACCCAAAAAAAAAATAAAAATGTTGAAAACTTTTTGAGGAAAAATTTTGAAATCAGGACTAAGGTCGTAAAATTCACTTCTGGTACAATGGGATTTAATCTTTAACAAACTAAGGATGAGGATATGGATCTGATCATTAGAATTTCAGGGTCTATTTTAGACTAGATCAGATATCCTTCTCTAAAATTCCACCTGAACTCATGATAGTTCAGGTGACTTGATCCTATTTTGTAATATGGAAAGTATTTGACTTAGTTTCTGATTCAAAAACTTGCGGGTCTCAAGAAACTTCTTGTGTCAATTTTCACACACAAGCCAACACTTAAAAACAACTAAAAAAAAAAAAAAATTGAAAAGCTTCCTTGTTTGGATTTAGTAAAAGTCTGAAGCAGATCATTGGTTTGAGTTCCCACCGCCGAGAAGAAGGAAAATACCTTCTTTGAGGACGCGATGTCAACATGTTACCGCCTCGGCGCTGCTCTATATCTATATTTCATATCTTTAGACGGAGCATTAAAGCGCATTTCAGCAGCTCAAGTGTCTTGGACGGTGCTCTACCTATAGCGTCGGAGCAAGAGCTTGAGTTTGCTTGGAGCGCCCCTTTTCACCGCATCGTGTTTTGGGGTTGTGAGCTCCTGGGTGGTGTCATGGACAGTGCTATCCCGAAGTACTGGCGCCAGAGCCCCCTCGAGGAATGGTAATGGGAATGATGATACCGACACATCTGTTGTAAGACTAAGCTAAAAATAAGCATGGGTAAAAAAAAAAAAAAAAAAAACGTCCTTATAAAGGTTGGCTTTTCACAAGCACAGACACAAGGTTTTAAAGGAATTTGCAAGTTGCGAATCAGATTCACGAGCCAGAAAAATCCTAAAAACAAACATTTCAAGTCATCTGAATTAACAAGGGGTTAATTTGTGAATTTTCTGAGGATATATTGATCCCGTTCTATCTAATGGTTGGATCCAAAAACAAATCCTGATGTTTATCTTCAACAAATCCCGTATCTCCTGTGTTTTAATATACCAAGGTCCCTTAATCTCTTTTTCTCCTCAAAAGTCAAAAAAATTAGATTTCCCAAAAATTCCGTTTTCCAAAAAAAAATTAATGTTTTGCTAAGAGACTAGCAAAAGATAAGCATGGGGGTGTGATAAACACCAGTTTATCATCATTTTTATGCTTTAAAACTAACCTAGCTCTTAGGATTTTACTCTGCAAACGGGTTTTTGGGCTGCATTTAGGCATAAATTAGGATAGGCATGCATTGCATTTTTTATTATTGTTTTAATGTGTTTTTGTGAGTGTTAGGGATGTACAGATTCACAGATCCCTAAAACCCTAGCACTCAAGAAGGCAATTGGTGAAGGAGAAGCCCAGACTAGTTGGAACCCAGCTTGATCCAGCTCACCATAGCTGGAACCTAGCTTACTTGAACTAGGGTTAGCTCATCCCAGCTCCATTCAGCTAATCTCAGCTGGATGGCAGCTCAAGAGAGTTCACCTTAGCTCACCCTAGCTCAAGTCAGCTCAGATCCAGCTCAACTTAGCTGAGTCTAGCTCACCTCAGCTCCCACTAGTTCACAGGGAGCTCTAGCTAGCTCAGCTGAGTTGACAGGAGTTCACCCCAGCTCAGATCCAGCTACATTCAGCTCCACTCAACTCCAGCCAGCTGAAGAAGAATTCATCTCAGCTCAGGAAGCTCAAGTCCAGCTCCCGGGGATTCAGCTTAGCTCATCTCAGTTGAGCTAAGCTACCTTAGCTGCCTCAACCAGCTTGATTCTCCCCGATAGCACCAGACCTAGCTCACCTTAGCTCATGTTGGTAGAAGCTAGCTCACTTTAGCTTGGCTTAGCAACTAGCAAAGAACTAGCAAGCTAAGCCAGCTAGAGTAGCCCCATGCCAGCCCTCTTCAGCAGCAGCCAGCTCCAGCTCCAGCTCCAGACTTCTTCTCCTCAGCTCCCTCCTCCAAACCCTAGCTCCAACACCTTCTCCTCTACTCCTCCATTAGCTAAGCTAGCTTAGCTTAGCTTAGCTTAGCTTAACTTAGCTATGCTCCAACTTCCTTGGCTTGTACTACCCCAAAAACCCACCTACCAACTCTACCCAACTAGCTCCACCTAAGCTCCACATAAGCTAACCTAGTTGGCACCAACCTAACCTACCCACCACCTCCAAAAGACACCTAAAAGTGGTGCCAAAAATTACCCATAACCACCCCTTAATGGCGCCACTTTTCCCTCCAAAATCTCCCCTCATCTCCACCACACAATCTCCCTTGAACCCATCTCCACCATCCACCTAACCCCCCTTCTAGAAGACCCCATGTTGGTGCCAACATGGTGGTGTCTCTCCACCACCAAAAGACACCAACACCACCATAACTACCCCCTTTAACACCTTTTGGGTTGGCGCCAACTCTCCTTAGCCATAGGATCACCAACCACCTCCATTCTTCCATCCTAGCCCTCCATTTCAAGGGGCACCTTAACCCCCCATCCTACCCTATAAAAAGACCACTACCCACCACCATTCAAGCCATCCTTGGCTAGCCATTTCACTCTCATATTCCACCAAGAATCCCACGTCCAAGAGAGAAGAAGAAGAAGAAGATTAAGGGGATATTCTGTCCCCTTGGTGCCTTCCCCTCTTCCCTTCTCTCTTGGGTCACGCCAGCCAAAGGAGAAGCCAGGCAAGGAAGATCTTGGAGGAGATCTTGAAGGTGGTCACGCCACCTTGGAGGAGTTTTAAGGGTGGTGCACGCCCACCCCTTTGGAGAGAGCATTAAAGGTGGTAGCTTCCACCTTGGAGGAGCTCTCAAGGAAGGAGAAGAAGGAGGCCCTCTTTTCAAGCTAAGGAGCAGCTAGGCTTGGAGCAAGAAGACAACCTTCTTCACCATTGTTACAAGAGGATTTGTGTTTCTTTTCTTTCTTTTAAATTGTTCAATTCTAGTAGAAGCTTTCCTCTACTTGTCCTTGAAAAGAACACTCATTCTACTCAATCAAAAATTGCCTTCTTTTAAGCTTTTTATTGCAGTTGTTTGTTTTGGTTCTAGCACTTATTTCACCTCTTCTTCCTAATTACCCTAGGCCTACACTTGCCTAGAGTGAGCTTAGGAACAAGATATTTCTATCTTTTAGAATTTTAATCATTTGTAGGTGTTAGTTCTTTTCGCTACAATCTGCCGTTTGCCCTCGTCTTTTCAAAATGCAAAAAAAAAATTACATATTGAAAAATATTAAAAAGAAAGTTGAGATTGTATTCCAAGCAAGAGAATCATTATTGCAATTTTTGCCTCCTTGGACGACCCTAGATACTCCCCTATCTAGGATATAAATTTTAAAAGCGAAAGCGGATTTACGCGTTACAACGACGTATTTTAACAAACCGCGTGAATTCGCCATCAACTCCCCACCAAAACACAATTGAAGTCCCCTCCAACAAGCCAGACTGCCCCATTCTCAAAATCTGCAGCCAAGTTCCAGTCCTCCCACAGCTTCTGTCTTCTGCTAGGGTCACTAGGACCATACACACTTGTCACAAAGAGATCACTATCCTCCTGGCCACTTTTGAACCTACAAGTCAATAGGTGCCTAGCCAAAGAAGCCTCCTCCAAATGCAGCACATGCTTCTTCCACCAGATGGCAATTCCCCTAGATCTGCCATTAGAATTGATCACCACAATGTCATTTGCAAGACCAGCTCTCATCTCCACCTATGCCCTATCAGATTCACTATCAATATGCATCTCTTGGAGGATGGCACAATCAATCTCCCATTCTCGGAAATATCTAAGCAAGGACCCCCTCCTACTTCTATCATGTAGCCCACGCACATTCCAAGTAAGAATCCTCATTTGGACATCTGATCTGTCCCCTTCTTAGCAGTAGAGGTTTTGCCAACCTTCATCACAGCTGCAATGATAGACTCATCATCTTTTTGTGTAGGAGTATGCCTTCTTAGCCTCAGCTTGTATGGAGGTTTCCCAAGACTAGAGGTAGAAGGAGTCTTAAACTTCAGGTGCAGATCATCAGCAATAGGAGAGCTATATTGCAAATCAAAGGAGTTCACAGGGGGATATACCATATCAGAACCAATAGGAGCACTAGCAAGGGAAGTCATAGCTTTCAGGTCCTCAGCCACAGCTTCATTTATCACATTTACCTCCTCCCCTTCTTTAACCACCACTGTAGAATCATCCTCTCCAGAGTTTCAGTCATCACCTCCTCAACCCTCAAGCTCCCCACCCCATCTTCCATTTCCACACTTTTAGTGTGGCTGGCCACCAACTCCTGAATAGCACAGTTTGGTTGTAAGGAACCTCCTTTGGCTCGCAGCACCTCAGCATAAGAGGGGGGGTGATGACTCAGCTCCATACCCCTGTTCGCCACATGAAACTTCAAGAGGAGCATCCAAGAGCTTCCCCCACACCTGAGAATCATTTTATCAGGAATAGATCCAGCCTTGAAGACATCCACCCTCACCTTCAGAACACTGGCATCTCCTTCAATCAGACCAACTTCAGTATCCTTAGCCATAGACGCAAACCTAGAGACCATATTTTCCACCACCACCCTAGACCTCAGATGCAGAGGCAGCCTTTGATCTCAAGAAAACCAAACCTGGGAACAGCTCTTTGAGGGGGTCTGTTAGGCAAGGATCCATCAAAAGGGGATACCAAACGCCACATCACTGACAATCCACACAAATTGCTGGTCTGAAAACATAGCTTCTCGACATCTACCACCCCCACATCAAAAAGCACAAACTGCGATGGAGAGATAACCGCAATTTTCCAAGCATCAATCGAGAGGGAAAGAGAGCTTACCAGTTGCCAAACTCTCTCCAGGGATAGAGTACTCATCATCACTTCCCCAATCAAGGCTCCACGCAAGGCCAACTCCGCCACCCTAACATCCTCGCTCAGGGGAATCTCCACATCCATAGTGTGCCCCTCGAAAGTTGATGGGGGGGTGGAAGAGGCAGTTGCACCTCACCCTTAGGAAACCAAGGTGCAGTGTGCATCCTGCCCCCAGGACCACCACGAGATGTTAGGCAGGAGTCCCACTTGTGACCATAGCCCTCGCATGCCAGACAAAGCACCAGCCAATGACACATCGTCGCCAGGTGCCCACGGAGCTGACAACTGAAGCAGATCACTTCCCTACGGCTCCGACCCTGGCCACCATGAGAACCCCTCTTGTCTAAAGTCCCAACTCCACCAGATGCCTGGGCGCCTCGCCCATTTCTTCTCCAAGACCGTGAATGCCATATCGCCCATCCATTAGAGCCGGCGGTGCGGTCATCGGGCCGACTCAGGCAGCCAGCCATCCCCGCTGGAGTTTCCCACCTAAAGGAGAATTCCGATACACCACTCAATTCAGATACAGTATTCTTGCAAGCGAAAACACCTGACCACCACTCAATCCCATGGATCAAAATTCCACTCTTCGCAAGCTCCTATGGGACGGGAGTTTGTGAACCAACTAGAGCTGGCTCAACCTTCGAGCCAACTCTTCTCGCAACCTTATGGGTTCCAAACTAGGGCCTTTGATCCCAGTCTTTCTGATCCTTCTTCATCCTCTTCTTATGAGGATGTTCATGCTGTGTAAGAGAATGTTAGGTCCAACCCTTATTTGAATTCCTACAATTTTGGTTAGAAAAATCATCCTAACTTCTCTTGGAAAGATCAGGGGCAGTAGAACCAATATCGACCCAACAACTATATAGTCAGGGTCATGTATATACTCAGTTGCCCCTGAATTAGGTTAATCAGCCCATGTGGAATGCTCAACAACCCATCAAGCAGGCTGACTTGAACCTCAAAATGGGAGAATTACAAGGGTCAATGCTCCAGCTCATGCAACAGGTGAAAACTTTACTGGACACCTTGCAATCTGGACTTAGTACAAACAACCGACAGCCTGGATCTCTACCATCACAATCTGTAGCAAACCCAAGGAATGTTCAGAACCGAGGCGTTGGGCCTCAAGGGTTTGGTAATGATGGGGAGTCACATGCTCAAGCTCATGCTATCTATCAGGCTACCCCAGCCCCTCCCGGAGCGAATCAAGTTCCTACCATAATCAATCGGGAGACTTCTATTTTGCCCAAACCTCCCCAAGGCACTAACCAATAGCATTTTGCCACGGAAAACACCATCACCTTGACGAGTGGTAGTAGACAGAAGGGACCTACCCAACCCCATGTCAACCCCATTAGGCCCTGGAGCAAGAATTTCTAACTCCCAACTAAGAATGTGATCAACAAAACATCAGAGTCTAATTTGGGAGTATGTTGTTGCTGTATGGGCAAACAGAAAAAGTCGAAGGAGAAATTGGAGGGAAGGATGTCCTCGTGGCTATCAAATTGACAATCATTTTACTCCTCACTGCTATCGGATCAATCCCCGCTTACGCCACAGGTTTGCTGAATGCATATAAAGAAAGACCTAGAGCAAAATCTTAAATCAATAGGAGAGTAGTTTTGCCCGATAACACAAGCACATTGATCCTAAACAAGCTACCTCCTAAGAAGCAGGACCCGGGAGCCCCACTGATTTCCTACACAATAGGAAGCATTACTTCTGACCGGGCCCTCCTCGACTTGGGTGATTCCATTAATGTGATCCCCACCTCACTGCACATGGAATTGGGTCTAGGCTACCTAAAACACACTGACATAACCTTGCAGTTAGCCGATAGATCCATTACAAAACCAAGGGGTATTTTGGAGGATGTTTTAGTCAAGGTTAATGATTTGCATTACCATGCTAATTTCATGGTCCTGGACATGGAAGCCCGAAAATAGCTCAACCACACCCCAATTATTTTGCGAAGACCTTTCCTGGCTACTGCCAAGGCGAGGATTGATTGTGAATCAGGAAATATAGAAATGGCCTCAAGGGATAAGACAAATCGATTCAATATTTTTGAGGTGTCAAAGAAGAACAAAATTAAGTGTGGTTTGATGGAGGAGCTTGGTAGAATAGAGGAAGTAATGGCCATACATACCTTAGACAACCTTTTAATGGCCAACTCAACCCAAACTCGAGAAGAAGATCACACAGTTACGGAAATAATTAAGAACAAAGCAAAAATGCGACCAATTATAGCAACACAAGATAAGGAAGATATAAATGAAATCAAAAATTTATTTGATGATTCACGTGATCAAGGTAAAATCCAACAATATCCTTATCTAAATGCTTAGAGTTTGAGGCCCAACTTGTGGGTGGGAATTTTGAGGATCAGGATGGTTGGTTTAAGAACCCAGAGTGTGAGGATGAAATTGAACAATGGGGAAGAACTCTTCAAACATTAGGTACTCTAGAGTACCCACAAATCCCCAGCACATCATAAAACCGTCTTCGTCCTTTTTCACCCAACCATTGCACAAATTCTATACCCAACCACACTTCCTTTGTAATAAATCAACAAAACTCCTATTGGAGACCATTAGGGCTCTCCCTGCACCACTATCTTGCCACTTTCATTGTTCATCTCTTTGGCAAGCCCATTATCACTCTCCGAGACCCATACTTGGGGGACCAAAAACTGTGTTGTTGTGGCCTCAATGTTTAGCTATTTTTGATTGAGGACCTCGCCTAGCTCAAGGCATTAAACTCAGCACATGGAAAGATTGTTCCAAGCTGACCAGAGTCTCACGGAAACCAGGTGTTATTCTTCCACTTCTACTCTCCTACATGCTTTCATTTTTCACAATGAGGACATTGCAATAGCTAAGCATGGGGGGGTGGACATATTTTATAACCTTTTTGTCAGCTGTAACAGTAATTTCCTGTTATTTGATTCTTATAAAAAAATTTGAAATTTTGAAAAAGATAAAAAAAGAAAGAAATTAGGAAAAGAGAACTTAGGCACTTAGAAGTTATTAACTTTAGGAAATGATACGAGAGGACCTAAACACTTAGACTCTTTAGGTGTTCGGGCTTAATTAGCCCGGGTGTCCACTCGAATGTGGACTTAGTCTCGAGTCCCCACCAATTAAAATTCATTTTAAGTTGGTAAATATATTGGGATGATAAGTATGCGACTTATCAACCCACCCTCTGATTTGGTGGGAATTTAAGCCTATGCATCTACACACTTTTTTTGCACTGACTCACTTTTCGGTGGTTCTTCGGAAATTGGGTAGCTAATGAACTATCTAGGGTGGTATGGCTGGCAAGTTATCGGTGGTAACAGCTCATCGGTAGGTTGTCCAAAGCCCAGTCACAAGATCATTTTCGTTCTACTGCCTTTAGGTAAATCTTAGATCAGGGAAGCCACCTGCTTAAAAGAAAAAAGGAACAAAAAGAAAAAGAAAAAAATAGAAAAAGGAGAAAAAAATAAAAAAAATAATAAACAAAATGAAACTTCACCGCATGAGTATGGCGAGAAAAGTTGCTATGGGTAACAACCCATTGGCCTGTTGTCCATAACCTAGTTCACAAAAAAATGCACAATAATTCCCAAAACACTTAGAGAAGAAGCGGGGAAGTAGAATAAATCGAGGAGATATACACTGGGTTCGCCCTTGTGCTGACCCCATAAATAAGAGAAGTTGGGAGCTATCAATCGAAAAGATAAACCTTTAGGCAAGGTCACCTAGGGTCGTAGAAACCCGAAGTTCATTTCAACGGCCGCCTAGTGAGTCTTTCACTATTTTCACAAGACGCTTGTTACTTAGAGTCCTTTTTGAGTCTTGGGTGGGTTGGGTAGCTGTAAAAAGTTATCCCGGAACTCTCAAACTCCAAAAGTACAAAAAAATTAGAAAAGAAGAAAAATAAAAAAAAGTATCTTCCCTTTTCAAATAAGGTGAGGACTTGGGTGGTCTACATTCTGGCAAACACCCTAGTACTATTGAGTTTTCATTGTTTAGAACCTTAGTTGAAATTTTCTATTGTTAATAAACAACTTAGTCCTAAGCGATCTAATCCTAATTCTATTTTTATACATAGCAAGTAGTTTAATTTTGCTAGGGACTAGTAAAAGATAGGCATGGGGGTATGATGTAGATACAATTATTGAGGGTAAAATGCCTATTCATGCATGTTCCTAGGCTTAGATTTGCATTTCATGTTATAAATATTGCCTAGCATGCATCATTCTGCAATTAAAGTAGTTGTATATAATTTAAGTTAATTACATCCTTTTTGTGGTCAGAAGAGAAAGATATTTATTTCAGAGCCTCCGATTGACGATCTGACCGTACGGATCTGATCAAGACGATGATTGGAGTCCAACGCCACCGAAATCGCCTCGATCAAAGTCCCATAGCACCATGTGTCGTCTGAGGAAGATCAACGGCCAAGGGACTAGGTGACATAATTTGGAGCTTCAAATGATAAATTCGATCACATGGATGGATTTGGGTCGACGATTGCAGCCTAACGGTGTGAAAATCAACTCAATTCGACCTCTATAGTAGCCCCTACAACAAAAAGAAGATGGATGACCCAGATTGTGCCACGTGGTGCAGCCTAGGCTGCCCATGTGCATGCATGCGCACAGCAAGGCGGGTGCGTGCATGCACGCGGAGGTACGCATTTGCAGAGTGCAGCGCCAACCCGTGAGCGTGCTCGCTCGTAGCAAAGAGAGAGCACAACACATACCAGCGGAGTAAGGGGCAGGTGCGTGCTCTGTTGGCGCCAGCCTACAGCGACGAATGTGCTGGACCTACTGCGATGCTTGCAGCTGTCGCTAATTATTCGCACGCCAGCGGGCATGAGCTGCCTACAGTGACACTTTTAGCGATGGCCTGGAAATCGCTAATAGTCCTATACCTATTTTTTCCTCTTCTCCTCCACTATAAAAGGACGTACACCCCCTTCCTTCCAAGCCATCTCTACCTACTCTACTCCCTCCTACTCCCAAGCTCTAGCAAGCCTACCAACGCTTTGTTAGAGCTTGCTCTCAAGCTTCCAAGGTGCCTATTAGTATAGCAAACCTCTGCCCCACCAAACATTTCTCCAACTTCCCATCCCCATTCATAGGTCGCCTTGGAGCCATCCTCCCACCTCCATTCCAGTAGCAGATCATCTCCACCTTCTCACCTCCATTCCGGAGCCACGCCAACGCTTTCCTCTACCCGACATCCTCCTACATCTCACCTTCGACGTCTCGCTCCTCACCTCCTTTGTTCGAGCTTCCACCAGGCGTTGTCGTCTCACCGAACAGCAGATATGGGAGGTTTCTTCTCACCTCCCTCTCTTTTTATGCTTTCATAGTTTATTGTAATTGACATTGAAGTGATATATATATCATACTTGTTCCATATCTCTGGTGATTCATTCTGCTTGTCTTCTTCTTTCAAAAATACAAAAAAAGTAAGAAAACCCTAAAATACCAAAAATAAACAAAACAAAGCATAGTTTTCAATTAAAGTAAACGTCACCTCCCTATGTTTGACCTAGGACTCCCTTGGGGTTTCGGTATAAATTTTATTTGATAACGAGTTTTGCAACTACGACAACGGGTTACTTGTAACCCTGATTTCAAACTTGCAGAACATGAGCTATCACCAGCTATGGTTGATGCCTCAATAGGGATCCTAGATAGATGATTTGCTATCACATTCTCAACTCCTTTCTTATCTTTAATTTCCAAGTCAAACTCCTGGAGTAGCAGAATCCAACGAATTAGGCAAGGTTTGGTGTCCTTTTTAGCAAGAAGATTCTTTAAAGTAGAATATTCAGCAAACACCACAACATTGGATCCCAAAAGATAAGATCGAAACATTTCCAAAGCAAATACTACAGCAAGAAGTTCCTTTTCAGTGACCGTATAGTTTTGTTGAGGATTCGTAAGGGTCTTGATAGCATAATGCAACACATGAGGTTTGCTATCAACCCTTTTCCTTAAGACTGCTCCTACTATGAAATCAGAAGCATCGCACATTAGCTCGAATGGGAGGGTCCAATCTGGTGCTTAGAGAATCGACGCGGTAATAAGGGCTTTCTTCAAGACTTGGAAAGCCTTGCCACATCTATCATCAAAATCAAAGGAAACATCCTTCACTAATAGGTCATAGAGTGACTTATGGATTTTGCTGAAATCTGTAATGAAGCGCCTATAGAACCCACCATGGCCAGGGAAAGATCTTACCTGATGAACATTGGTGGGCGATGGAAGCTTAGAGATGGAATCAACTTTTGCGGTGTCCACCTCTAATCCTCTCTCAAAAACTACATGTCCCAACACAATGCCCTACTGGACCATAAAGTGGTTTTTCTCCCAGCTAAGCACCAACTTTGCCTCTTTGCAATGGGTTAAGACTTTATCAAGGTGTGAAATGCATAGGTCAAATGATGAGCCATAAATGGAGAAATCATCCATGAAAATCTCAACAAACTCGTCGATCATATAAGAAAAGATAGCCATCATATATCGTTGGAAAGGCACCTGGAGCATTACATAACCCGAATGGCATTTGGCAGAATGCAAAAATGCCATATGGACTCATGAAAGAGGTACGCTCCTGATCGTCAGGAAAGATGACTATCTGATTATTCCTAGAGTACTCATCAAGGAAACAAAAGTACTTGTTCCCTGCCAGTAGTTCCAAAATCTTATCGGTAAACGGTAAGGGGAAATGGTCTTTCTGGGTAGCCATGTTCAAACGGCAGTAATCAATGCAGACCCTCCAACCAGTTGAGGGTCTAGTTGTTACCAACTCTCCTTAGTCGTTCTCTCCCATAATGATTTTTGCCTTTTTGGGCACCACATGAATAGAATTGACCCATTTACTATCTGAAATAGATAATTCCTGCATCCAGCCATTTCAGAATCTCCTTTTTAACAACTTCCCAAATATTGGGGTTGAGCCTTCTTTGCATGTCTCGGAAGGGTTTCATGGACTCGTCCGTGTATATATGATGAATGCAAAGGTAGGGATCAACACCCTTAATATCAGCAATTGACCAAGCAATTGCTTCCTTGTGCCTTTGTAAACACTCAAGCAGAGCTCCCTCCTGCGATTCAGATAATGCAGACAAGATAATAACGGGGAGCGTGTCGTTAGGCCAAGGAAAGCATACTTTAATGTGCTCAGGAGGGGTTTCAGCTCCAACTTAGGAGCCTTTTGGATTAAGGGTTTATGTTGAGATGTCCCCACCTTAGGTAGTGATCTACCTTCATGGTACAGGGGGGGCAGAGACTCTGTGTGTACCCCCAGCAACTCTTCTAATTCGGGTATATCCCCTTCAGTTTCTTCAATTGTCGGAGGATGGTCCTTAGGTGTGACCTTTTAAAGGGGATCTCTACATAAGAGTACTGGAGTAGTCTCTTCAATGATTTCATCAACCATCTTAATCTAAGAACAATCTTCAAATTTGGATTTCTTGTAGGTATCAGAAACATTCAATTGGATCTTTTTGTTCCCAAAGCCCATTTTAAGTGCCCTTGATCTACAATTGATAAAAGAATTACTGTGGCCAAGAAGGGGCGCCCTAGAATAATGGACGGCTTGGTGGGCTTATTCAATGGGTCAGTATCTAGCACAAGAAAGTCAACAGGGAAGAAGTCCTCCACTCTCACCAGGACATCTTCCAGTAATCCCTATGGTGTCTTAAGCGATCTGTCTGCGAGCTGGAGGATGACTGAACTAGGCTTTAACTCACCTCCTCCCAATAGGTCATAGATAGAGCTCGGTAAAATGTTCAACCCCGCACCCAGATCAAGCAGAGCCTCGTCAATGTGTTGGTTACCTATAACCACTGAAATATACGGGGCCCCTGGGTCTTTCATTTTGGGGGGTGTTCCATGTTGAAGAATCGAGCTAACATGGTCAGGCAGGATGACCTTAGCTTGGACCTGTCTCCTAGATCGACGCTTCTAGGTGCACAGGTCCTTTAGAAACTTGGCATAGGATGGGATCTGTTTGATAGCTTCCAACAGAGGCAAGTTGATCTAGACTTGCCTAAAAGTGTCCATAATCTCCTCCATCCAATCCTTGGCTCCAGACGGGCCAACAAAAGATTCCCAAGGAGCAGATAGGTGCTCTGGATAGGGCACCCTCGACTTCTGGGTAGAGGGGTCATCATGGCGGGAAAGTGGTGGTGGAATGACAACATCCTCAGGGTGGGTGATTTCAAGTGAGGGAGAGCAGTGTGGCTCTTCCTCAGTGGAGATGGAAGTCGGGTCTGGTGTAGGAGAGGAATCCTAAGAGGTGACCGTAAGAGTGCTATCAGGCTTGTCAATTTTCTTTCCACTCCTGAGCATGGTCACAGCTTGGGCATGCTCCCTGAATATGACCCCCTTGCCCTTTAGGATCTCCTTAGAAGAGCTAGGCAACTTCCCTGGATATCGCTGCCTAACTACCTTAGTAAGATGACCAATTTGGGATTGCATATCAGTAATCATCTTATTCTGATGCTTTTGCATCGCTTTCATCATGGCTTTAAGTTCATCCATCTCAGAAGGCTTATTTTGAGGAGGGTTTGCATAGGAGGGCTGGTATATGGGTTGGGGAGATAGGGGTCTTGCATTCCCTGAGTTAGAAGCATCACCTTACTTCCATGAGAAGTTTGGATGGATTCACCACCCCGGATTATAGGTATTGGAATAAGGGTTATTGCGAGGAGGTGGGCGGAAACCTTGGGCCACGTTCAGGTCGGCCTGAATCAACTCAGGGAATTGATTTTCCTGGTGGCACTCCGCAGTGGCATGCGTTGTGCTTTGGCAAATGGAGCATTCACTTGAAGCCTGAAAGATAGAGGCTGCTTGCAGGTTCTTGCTGGGGTTTTCTAAAAGCCTATCAAAGTTTTTGTTCAATAATTGAATTTGATAAGCCAAATCCTGAGTAGCCCCAGCTTCATGGGCCTCTATCTTCCCTTGCAGGATTCATGGTTTTCTTTCTTGGTAGGCAGAGGACATATGTATGGAATTGTCACTTAATGTTTCAAATAATGCCCAAGCTTCATCATCAGTTTTAGTCATGAAGGTTCCTGCATAGGCTGCATCAATGGTTTGCTTGTGCCTTTTAGATAATCCGTTATAGAACCTTTCGACCAACTGCCATCTTGGCACCTGATGGTAGGGGCATAACCTAAGAAGGCCATTAAAACGCTCCCAAGTCTCATGAAATTGCTCCCCTTCTTGTTGAGTAAAACCCATAATCTCTCTTTTGTAATGGTTGGTCTTACTCATAGGAAAATACCTTTTCAATAATTCTTCCTTAGGGGTGGCCTAATCATTTACCCTTGCATCGAGGGTATGATACCAGTGCTTGGCCTTATCCTTAAGGGAGAATGGAAATAAAGTCCTCATCAGGGCTTCATCAGTAAAGCCCTGGAGCTTCACTGTGGAATAGACCTCGGTGAATTCCTTAAGATGCCTGTAGGGATCCTCCCTAGTAGTACCATAGAAAGAGGGAAGCAAAGATATGGTACTACTCTTAATTTCATATGGATTATCCACTCCAGGTTTTCGAATAGGTAGGGCTTGGTGGGTTGTAGGGAGGAAATAGTCTCTTAAGGTTCTCTGATTTTCACCAACCCTAATCTCTTCTTCAGGTCTTTCTTCAACCATTTTTCTCCTTTTTTGATTGGCTTTTTTAATAATTCTCTCAGGCTCAGGGTTGAAAAGAAGAGTATTTCTAAGAGAGTGCCTACCAAGCATACACCAAGCAAACACAAGGCAAGAGGTCATTTGTTGAGTTAGAGAACTTTAAGCCCTCTTCCAACCTTTCTAGTTTGGCTAAATGGAGTCAAGGTAGTATTTCTCCATTCCCACGTAAGTGGTGTAAGAGAAGTTAAGCACTTGAGATTCCTGGTCAAAGGCTATTAAGGAGATTGTGGTTATTTTTAGTACTTTTTGGGTGATCAATCAAGTTGTCAAACAATTACGCACACTAAATTGGCCTTCAAGTGCCTTAAAGATGTACACTTTGCTGCAATGATATTCTCTAATGCTCAAGTAAAAAGGTACTCCATGGATGGAACCGAGGGATGCAAATAGGGCGAACCCTTCCTTTGAGGCGTTGCGTTAGCAGTGCCTCTTAACTACCCTTGAATTCCTTTAAGGGGTGTCCCCCTCCTTAGAGTATCAAGTCACTCGGGCAAAAGTTAATACCACCATTTCAAAGTGAATAGCAGGGTTTGCACCAATAAATAATTCGATGCCTATAGCCTTAAGGGTCCAAGTCCTAGTGCAATGCCTACAGTGAGTGCTTAGTGCAGGAAGTGTGCATTACACCACGAGAAGTGATTTTTCTTTTGAAAACCACAATCAAGTTGTTCAAACACTTCCAGTATATTTTACTTTCCTTTTTTAGAAGAAATGTGACCACTTGATTAGTCCTTTCAAATCAGCTTATGTGGTCTTCTTTAATTATATCCAAATGCAATGCGTGTGCAGATAACTAATGCAAAAAGATAGGAAGTACGTACCTTACTCTAGCACTCTTCGATGAAGAAATGCACACAATGCAATAAAGAAAAATCTA
This sequence comes from Thalassia testudinum, assembly GCA_037157565.1. Classification (NCBI taxonomy): domain Eukaryota; kingdom Viridiplantae; phylum Streptophyta; class Magnoliopsida; order Alismatales; family Hydrocharitaceae; genus Thalassia; species Thalassia testudinum. Next base: position 117,145,016 of record JAZHRO010000073.1, read on the forward strand.
GATGCTGCTCAAGCAATCCTAGATGGTCAACCATGGATATGCAGCTTCTAGTGGCAGTTCAACTTTTTTTTTGTAAAAATAAACGTGCAATCAAAAGATCTAACTACCACAAAATGATCCTAGAATCTAAAGAATCGGGAACACTCTCCCAAAAACTGGCCCTAGAGTATAAGGGCAAGAACAAATAACTAGGTTAATCCTAAAGAGTCTATTCTAAAATTCTAAATTATATGTCTAAGAGGAAGAATCCTCCTAAATGGTCCTCCGTGCATCTCCATGCATGTGGAATCAAGGCCCATAGGCTCCTGCTATTATCTCTACGTGTAGACATCACTCAAGGTAGATGTCGTCTCTCAGCTACACCTGTCGCCTCGTCAGATTCCTTGCACAGAAAAGATAAAGAATGATCAGATAAATGCGCAACTCAGAATAATTAGAAATAAAGTCCGGTGAATTTATTGCTTCTGTTGCCTTCCCAGCAACTGTGCCATTTGATTGATCATCATTTGCATAAGAAAATAAGTTGTCGAAGTATAAATTAAGTGGCAAAAAATCAATCGTCAATAATTAAAATCAACCACTCACAGGAGAGGGGGTCGTATCCACAGGGAGGCATAAACCAATAAATCACCAATATTTTCAGCGCATCATTTGGGTTTATCGTATGGGGTTAATATGATGCAATATCAATTTGTCGATAAGTTGTGGCATAAAATACGATCAAGAATTGTTTGAAAGGGTAGTAATGCAGAATACTTAGAATCTGGAGGGTACATGAGTAAAAATTACAAAATATAAAATATTATATCCAAAAATACCAACTCTTCAACCATGGTCATTGTGTTTAATAGCAAGCTTCTTGTAGCAAAATAGGGGAGTCTCCCCTTGATCGGTGGTGTGCTCGTGGAGCGACGGCTGGAGGCGAGACTTGTCGAGGGAGTAGGGCCAGAGGAGAGGAACACTCCGGTGGTGGTGTAGCAGCGCGGGGTGGCCAGAGCTAGCTGTATAGTGAGGAGGAGGCTGGCGGAGAGGAGTGGTTCGAACTCCAGCCGCACGCAAGTTGGTTGCCGCGCGGGTGGTGGCACGAGCGTGGAGTTGGCGTAGGCACATGGAGATCATATGCGAGCATGGGAAGCCGGTGAGAGGCGTGGGTGCGAGGTCCACCTGCTGTGGCGGTGGTGGTGTTTGGGTTCTTTGCTGCATGTGAAGGAGAAAAGGGGGGTTCTCTGCTACGTATGAAGGAGAGCAGGGACGATGGAGGTCCTTGCTGCAATCGCAAAGATGAGTGTGGAGAGGTTTGCGTGCACCGAGATAGGTGATAGACGTTGGGTTGCTGGTGGCGGCGGCACGCACACATGCTGTCACCGTGTGTGCGTTGACGATGAGGGCAATGTCAAGGATGTAGGGGCCACGATGCTCGCTGAAGTTCACAGTGGAGAGGATGAAAGATGGAGAGCGAGCGTTCAATGCCTTCTCTGCGGATGGCCCATCTCTTTTAAAAAAATTCTTGTCAGTTACCTTCCACAGCAACTTCGCTAACCGCTCACGAAGATTGCGAGTGGTTAGAATGGCGGATAAACATTGGTTGGTCTTTATTAGATGTCTTAAAAAAATCTAAAATCCAGGAAATTGTGCTGGCAGTTCCTAGACATCCATTCTTAGCTCCAGACATCTTATATATGCGGAATGAACATTTGATTCTCATACCTAGTTTGCATCCAACCACATAAAATATGTGAATATATCATACATTATTAAATGTAAAATTGACGCACAAAATTATATGCAAACTAAGATGAATTATCGTATAACTCCTAACCAATTAGAAACTATGATTAGATAATTAAAGAGTACTTAGGCCAAATAATGATCCACTAAGGTGGACTTATCAATTATGAGGAGAGTTTTCTCTACTAGTTCTCCATTTGCATCTATTCTTTAGGAGGAGGAGGAGGCAGAGGCAGGGGGCAAGGAGGACGAGGAGGAGGGTGGGGAGGATGAGGAGGAGGGGTACGGGGATGAGGAGGGCAGAGAGCAGGATGTGTTGGCAGGAGGGCAGTGCGGAGGAGGACGTGCTGGTAGGAAGGCGATGGGTAGGAGGAAGAGGAAGGGGAAGTGGAGGAAGACGATGAGGACGAGGAGGAGGATGGCGGCAAGGAGAACGTGCTGGAAGGAGGATGGCGAGGAGGAGGAAGAGGAGGGGGCAAGGAGGACAAGGAGGGGGCGTGGAGGACGAGGAGGAGGAGGGTGGTGAGGAGGAGTTACCTGAGGACAGGCAAGATGAGCGACGATCAATGACAATAGCCTACGATCGAGGGGTGGTGACGAGGAGGGGTGGCAAGGAGGAAGAGTAGGGTTTGTGTGAAATGTGGGGGACGAGAGGGCTTTGCGTGGGTTTAGATGGATCAACATTTGCCATTTGTTATATTATAAAGTGACGACAAATGTCTAAATTAATTCCGAACTCGCGCCCAAATTTTGGTGGTGTTGACGTGTTCGGTTTTGGAAAACCTGTCGTTGTAGTTCGAAAGCGAAGAATTCGTGTTCAACAAATAAAATTTATACCGAAATTAAAATTCCAGGTCGAACACAAGGAGGCGGATGTTTGATTTAAAAACTACGCATTTCTTTTTATTTGTTACAGAATAATTCAATTTAGAACTATCTAATTATTTACAAGAAGAGAGAGAGAGAGAGTACGAGAGAAAGAGAATATTACACAGAGAAATCAAAATGAGATGTAGAATAAACAAGGAATTTTTCATTGAAGAGATTGTTCATTACAACTAGAAAGCATAAAATAATTACTCTAGAAAGCGATAAATTTACTCTAGAAAGCATTAAAAGAATGGAGGGAGAAATGTCCTCCTCGACGATTGCTTGGAGGATGAGTAGATTAATCTAGAAAGCAGTAAATCTATACTAGAAAGTGGTAAAAAGAATAGGGAGAGAGAAATCCTCCTCGACGGTTGTTTGTCGCGCTTTTGTGCGGCTTGTTAAAAGATAATATCGCGTTGTAATATAGCCGCTAAAGCGTTCAAAACAAATAAAGATTTTTATTACTCGAAAATCGGAGTATCCGAGGTCGAACACAGGGAGCAATCTCAGTACTTTGTAAAACCCAAGAATACAACTGTTACATGCAAATATAATTGATTCAAAGAGTTTTTAGAAAAAGTAGAATTAGACGTCTGATTTATGTATAAGACGTCTTAAATGTGATCTTTCTTTCTTTCTTCCTTCTTCTCCTTTCTGCTTCTGTATCTTTCCTTCTGCTTTTCCATTCTGATCTCTTTGCAATCTTCCCTTGTCCTTCTTCTTCTTCTCTGCGAAGACTTCTAATCTTTCTGCTTTCCTTCTCCTGCGAAGGCCTCTTTCTTCTTCTTCTGTCTTCTTCTTTGGCTTGCTTTTCTTTCTTCTGCAGCGGCCAAGTCCTTCTCCTGCGATCAGCCTGCCTGCACAGGAGCAAAACCTAACCCTTCTCCCTCTACCCGCGCGTCTCTCTCTCAAGCAATTCACTCAGAGCTGCTCTCCCAGAGCCACAGGCATTAATCGGGTCAGATCGTACCCAGGACCAGGCGCACCTGAAGGTGGTGTGATGCGCGAGGAGTGCGTAGGTCTAGGTCAGGTCGGATCCGCCAAGTCCGTGTGGTCAGGTCGCGGACGAGGCGGGTGTGGGGTCAGTGAGGGACCTCACCCCTGTGCTTACTGAGGCGATAAGGGTATATCACAAAACCAATTTATAGTGTACCTGAGGTTTGTAATCCCACGATGTGGGACTAAAGGTTTCGTCCTTCCCTCACGCGCGCCCGCAGACTCTCGTGTGCAATTGCCCACGCTGAAGGCCCTGCTGCTGCTCCAAGCTGAACTCAGTCACCTCGCAACACTTGCGAGAGGCTGCTGCACCTGCCGCCTGGGAAGCCTGACGCCTGCTGCTGCTCCAAGCTTCCTGCTACTTCGGCTGTTAATGGCGGCCGGGGCGTTCACCTGAGATTCCACAGAACGGCCTATTGGCCCAATCAGAATAGCTGGAAACCTTCGCCGTGGCACGGCGAAGGCGGTGGGTGATGCTGCAGGTTGTCGGTCGGCCTAGGCGTGCGCGCCTAGGTCAACCTGTGGCCGGAGATGGTGGGTTGTTCGGGGGGTGGTTATGGAGGTCTGGAGTGGTAGTTGTGGGGTGGAGCGAGTTCCTGGTGGTGAGGCGGAGCTCCCGAGGTGGTTGGCGAGTCGTGTGGAGTGGCGGAGTGGTGTGGGCGGCTCGCCGGAGTGCGGTCGGAGGCAAGGAAGATGAAGGCGGATAGGTACTGTCGAGGGGTAATCAAGTAAAATAGTTGGGGCAAAAGAGAGAGGAGAGGGTGGAGAACGTATCTGGGGTTGTCTGGAGGGAAGGGAGGCGGCGGAGAGGACGGCTCGTAACTGCCGTCGTCGCGGAAGAAAGACCCTGAGGGAGGAAACGGCGACGAAGACGAGGTCAGAAGCGCGCGCGCGGGGTACAGCGTGACGCGGGAGGAAGCGGCGGAGAGGACTCTGCTGCTGGTATGGCAGCAGAGCGACAAGAAGGAGGGAAGGAGGTCGCCGGAGCTTGTGGGTCGTTTGGCCGGAGATGGGAGAGGGAGGAATTTGGAAGGGATCTCCGTCAAAATCAAGCTTAGCCTCTTCGGCCGGAGTTGTGGGTTCTTATATAGGCGCTGGACTGGGTGTGCAGGGCGTGAAGGGCACGTAATTGCCTGAGGTTGGTCGCCGGAGATGGAAAGGAGTTAGGATACCCAAATCTCTCGTGCGTTCGCACGAGAGATTGAGTTCACACCAGCGATTGTAATTGACTTTATAAGGAAGGGAATTCCTCAGAGAATCCTCCTTCCATTTCTGGGAGGGAATCTCTGAGGGATTAGAGAGCAATCCCTCTCCGAACCTCACCGGAGCTCGGTTCTGCCCTAGTAATGGCGGCAGGACTGGTTTGCAAAGGAGGCGAAGAACCTAGGGGGTTCTCTGCAACGGTATTCAAAAGATAGGGACCAATTTGTGATTTGGGTGTACTAAATTGCAAAGTAGGTCAAGATGACCCCTCCTTAGGTCCAAATTTTGGTACAAACCTAATTTGGACCTACGGAATCCAATGACGAAGTTAGATTTCAGGTTTGACCTCGTTTGTCTGGACATTTTGTATAAAAACCCAAATTAGGTTAATTGAAGAGCTAGGACCCTAATCTAGGTCAAACTAGGTTCCAAAGGACAAATTAAGTGTTCTAAACCCTAGAGTATGTTTTTCCATGATTTATAGAGGGTTTACTTGCTTTTTGTTCTGACCGAAACCTTGTTAATTTAAGCGGGTCTGTTTTAGGGTTACCAAGTGTCATTTAGTTCTTAGATTACACATGAACCCATTTCTGATTGACTCAACCCACTTTTTATCTCATTTATACCATTTGACCTCTGTTTTGCCTCTGAGAAATCCCGTTTACGTACTGCAATGGTAAAATTGCAGTTTTAACCTTTATTTCATGTTTTCTTCTCAGAGCACTTGTTCCTTCAGTTAGGCCTTCTTCCAGGTTATGTAGGCACTTTTATCTTCTTTATTGGGTCAAAATGAGCTAGTTATGGCTCATGATGAGGCTCTCATCATACCCCCATGCCTAGCTTTTGCTAGTCCCTTAGCAAAATTTCAAAGTTTTAACTTCCATTCTAGACCCTGAGTGTCTGTCAACAATGATAAGTGCTTCTCCTTTTCTTTTGTGATTAGGTGGGAATGCCGACAATAGGCCTAGAGGTACTCAAGTACCAACCAAAATCCGGACCTGTTCCGCTTTAGCCTCAGTCTTCTGCAAAGGTTTCTACGGCCCACAGAAACTAACCTAGGGTTTGTTGGACTCCGCGGTTAAAGCACCCGTGCTTGAGATATTTTTAGCCTAAGTTCAGTTTGCAGTGCGTTTTTTTTTTTTTTGTAAGAGAGGGATAGAAGATTTATTTGTTTGGAGAGCTTTTCTCTCTCTTTTCTTTTTATTTCTAGCTTAGGATTAGCTTCTCAACACGGTCTGTATCGGATTCCTCATCCCCATCATCAATCCTCAAGGGTCCCTGGCTTTCGAGATTTCGAGATAATCCCGCCCATGGCAACCCCCGGAACCCTGGCTTTCGAGATTTCGAGATAATCCCGCCCATGGCGTTCCGTGGCCGAATCCAGACCCTGGCGATCGACATTTCGTGATAATGCCGCCCATGGTATCTGAACCAGCAGAGTGCTTACATGCCCCCAGTAGGATATTTAAATATCCTAAGAGACAAGCACCGAGGAGATGATATGTTGTTACGCATCTTCGAGGGGAATTTTCCGCCTCTCCGCGCTGGGAACTCGTCCAAATCAATTTGTGTTGATTGACCGCTCCTAATCTAGGTGACTTTTTCAGAACATTAAACGCTTTTCGCGTGATTTGGACGTTTATGCGCACTGAACCAGACTGTGTGTGAATTTGGGTGCTTAGGTTACCGAATCCCGCAAACCGGAGGTCAGTTAACGAGGCCGAATACTTCCTAAGCCTTAGACCTAATACTTAAGCTTCGCATTTTCCTTAACCTCTTGAGGATTATCCAGATTTTAATGGATACGTGAATTTTTAAGCTAAAGGTACTAGCCCAAAAAGCCTAAGACCAGCGTTCCCGCTAATCTCTTGTTAGATCTTTGTGGCACTTTTCTTTTCTTTTTCTTGATTCGGTCTAGAACTTCAGTTAACCCCTTAATCTTTTACTAATGACTATTTCTTTTCATTTTGTGCTCCTTTTTGTCATTTTTTCTTCTTTTCCTCCTCTCATTTGTATGACCTTGAATTGTTCCTCCCCACTATCAAGTCTTTTTTTTTTTTTTTTGTATGTGAAACCCTTTCTTGATATGAATTTTCTGACATTTTGCACTTTCATACCCCCCCATGCCTAAGATTTGCAATGTCCCCATTGTAAATTAGGTGGGTTCGAATTCAGCTTAGTTCATGTATTAGGACAGGTGTGTGGTGAGTGAATGGGTCGAAGCGACTTGTTGCGAACGATTTCTAATCTCGGGTAGGTATACCTGAGGTGAAGTCGGCTGTTCTAATGGATGAACCCTAAAGTGCAATATGAGTTCCGCATAGAGATGTCAGAAACGGTTTCAGGTTTTTCAAAGAATGACGGGTTGCCTCCCATTAAGCGCTGAGTTTTACGCCATCGGCTGGGCGCAATGAGCTCAAGAGGAGTGGAGGGTAAAGGATGACTTAGTCAAATCTATATCGGTCATGTCAATGAACGGCTTGAGTCTCTGCCCGTTCACGACAAAGGGTTCAGAATCGTGGCTGAGTGGGCTGATTTCAATAGCTCCATTTCCGAAGATTTGCCAGACTAGGTAGGGTCCGACCCACTTGGATCTTAGCTTTCCCGGGAATAGTTTGAGTCGAGCATCAAAGAGTAAAACTTTTTGACCAGGATGAAAGATATTTCTAGAAATGTGTTTGTCGTGAAAAGCTTTAACCTGTTCTTTGTAAATTCACGAGTTCTCATACGCGTCGTGGCATAATTCATCGATCTCGCTCATTTGAAATCTTCTGTGGGTTCCAGCCTTAGAAAGGTCGAGATTACAGGTCCGTACTGCCCAATAGGCTTTATGCTCCAATTCGACGGGGAGGTGACATGCCTTCCCGTACACTAGTCTGAAGGGAGACATTCCTAATTGGGTCTTGTGGGCGGTCCTATAGGCCCACAATGCTTCCGGAAGCCGAGAAGACCAATCTTTTCTATCAGGTCGAACAGTAACCTGAAGGATCTTCTTGATCTCTCGGTTAGATAACTCAGCTAGACCATTAGTTTGGGGGTGGTAAGGAGTAGAGATTCGGTGTGACACCCCGTATTTGGTCATTAGTGACCTGAACTGAGCGTTCGTAAAATGGGTCCCTCCGTCGGAAATTATAGCACGCGGAATCCCGAACCTTGAGAAAATGTTTTGATGGAGGAATTTTATAATGACTTTATGATTGTTGGTTCTGGTCGGAATGGATTCTATCCACTTGGACACATAGTCAACTGCGAGTAAGATGTATTCGAAGCCATCCGAGTTCGGAAAGGGCCCCATGAAATCAATCCCCCAAATATCAAAAATTTCGCATACCAAGATCGGCTGTAGAGGCATCATGTCTCTATGGCTCATGTTGCCCAGAGTCTGGCAACGGGGACATACCTTACAGTGATCGTATGCATCCTTGAAAATTGTGGGCCAGTAGAAGCCACACTGGAGGACTTTCGATGCGGTCTTATCTCCAGAAAAATGTCCACCGCATGCCTAGTCATGGTAGAATGAGAGTATGTCTTTGATTTCCACTTCCGTGACGCATCGTCGGATTATCTGATCAGCACCAATGCGGAAAAGATACGGGTCTTCCCATAGGTAATACTTGGCATCGGAACGCAATTTATCCTTTTTGGCCTTCGACCAATCGGGCGGAATCTGATGTGATGCCAGGTAATTAACAATATCGGCGAACCATGGAAGACTTGTACTGATAGTCAGGAGGTGCTCATCAGGGAAATGTTCTGTAATAGGTCCGGAAGGATCAATAATTTCAGAAGGAAGGCGGGACAAGTGATCAGCTACTACATTGTGCTTTCCCGCCTTGTCACGAATCTCGAGGTCAAATTCTTGCAATAGCAAGATCCAGCGGATTAGTCGAGGTTTCGCGTCCTTCTTGGCAAGGAGATGCCTTACAGCTGTGTGATCCGAGTATACGATAATACGGGAACCCAGGAGGTATGATCTGAATTTTTCCAGGGCAAATACTACGGCCAGCAGCTCTTTCTCAGTAACCGTATAGTTACGCTGAGCCTCATCCAGTGTTTTGCTGGCGTAGTAAATGACCACAGGTATCCCGTCAATTTTCTGCCCCAAAACCGCTCCTACAGCAAAGTCAGATGCATCGCACATGATCTCAAAGGGTTGAGACCAATCAGGGGACTGTAGGATTGGGGCCTGGGTGACTCGGTCACGTAGGATTTCAAATGCTTGAGTGCATTCCTTGGAAATTTCGAAAGGTACATCCTCGGAGAGAAGATTGGTCAGGGGGCGCACGATCCTAGAGAAATCAGGGATGAATCGACGGTAGAAACCGACGTGCCCCAAAAAAGATCGGATGTCCTTATTCGAGCTAGGCATAGGGAGCTTGGAAATCAGGTTAACCTTAGCTCGATCCACTTGGATGGCTTTCTCTGAGATTAAATGTCCCAGGACAATTCCCTCAGGCACCATGAAATGGCTCTTTTCCCAGGAAAGAACCAAATTCACCTCGATGCACTGCCTGAGTATATGGACCAAGTGTTGGAGGCAATCATCAAATGATTGTCCAAAAACTGAAAAGTCATCATTGAAGACTTCCAGATAATCACCTACCATATTTGAGAATATGGCAAGCATGCACCGCTGAAAAGTTGCAGGTGCATTGCAGAGACCGAACGGCATCCTTCAGAACGTGTTCGTCCCGAAGGGGCAGGTGAATGTGGTCTTTTCTTGGTCCTCTGGATGGATTGCCACCTGATTGTAACCGGAGTACCCGTCAAGAAAGCAGAAGAATCTATTTCCCGCTAGTTTCTCGAGGATCTGATCAATAAATGGTAGTGGGAAATGGTCCTTCTTCGTGGAGGAATTTAGTCTTCTGTAATCAATGCAGACTCTCCACGAATTAGCTATTCAGGTAGGAATGACTTCCCCGGTTTCAGTCGTGATGATGGTAAGTCCTGCCTTCTTAGGCACCACTTGTGTTGGACTCACCCAACGACTGTCGGAGATCGGGTAGATGATCCCTGCATCTAACCACTTAATGATCTCCTTTTTCACGACCTCCTGTAGGTTAGGGTTTAGGCGCCTTTGCATTTCTCTTGAAGGTCGTGAGCCTTCTTCCGTGTAGATTCGATGTGTGCAGTATGAAGGGCTTATACCAGTTAAATCATCTAGAGTCCATCCAATGGCTCTACGATGTTGTTGGAGAACAGAAATCAAATGGAGTTCCTGGTCAGGTGTGAGTCGAGAATTGATAATCACAGGAAACGTCTGATTTGCATCCAAAAAGACGTATTTTAGATGTTCAGGAAGGGGCTTGAGTTCCGTGACAGGATTGTCAGCAGCAGCGGGTGGTTCGGGGTTTGTATCGGGAGCAATGGTAGGAGTCATAGGTGTGTCTAGATCATGTCCGTACTCCTCTGTTAGCGGTTTTTGATTCTCTAGTGGTTGATCAGGAATAATCAGGTTGTCCTCTATATGCAGTTCATCAACCACGGCTTCGACATCACAAATTTCCTCTATCACCCTGCAATTAATCCCTTGATGGGCCCTGAAAATGTCAATCTTCAGATTTTGATTCCCAAATTTTAATTCTATCTGGCCCTCTTCGCAGTTTATATTGGCCCTAGCAGTGGCCAAAAAGGGTCTCCCTAATATGATTGGTGTGTCCCTTGGGTTCTTAGGTGCATCCATGTCCAGTACTATGAAGTCCACTGGGAAATAAAAATCTCGTACCCTAACAATGACATCCTCGAGTATTCCTTTGGGTGACTTGATGGATCGATCGGCTAACTGCAATGTCACCTCAGTGGGTTTAAGTTCAGTTTCTTCAAGGTGGTCAAGGAGGGATGTAGGTATTAAATTTATGGAGGCACCTAGGTCTAGTAGGGCTCTATCAAGTTGGGTTTCACCAATTTTACAAGAAATCAAGGGAGTTCCTGGGTCTTTAGCCTTAGGTGGGAGTTTGCTCAAGATGACAGAGTTGGCTTGCTCTGATAGTACGATTGGGTTCCCATCCTTGGTTCGCGACTTACGTTTAGGTGTACATATGTCTTTCAAGAACCTTGCGTAAGCCGGTATGTGGCGGATTGCATCCATCAACGGGATGTTTATCTGGACCTGTTCAAAGAGCTTGACCAGATCCTCCTCAGGAGCCACAGGTTTGGTTGTCCTTTTTTCTTTGGTCAAGGCCTCAGGAAATGGGATCCTAGCTGGTTCCTCTAGGATAGGTCCAGGTTCTTGATCTGGGACAGTAGTATCTTGGTTGACTACCCTAGGGTCTTGGCAATTATCGGGCTTGGAGTGGTTCGGATAGTGTGGGTCTTGTGTTGTTTTACCACTGCATGTTGTTACAGAGTTTAATCCGGCCTGACTTTGGTTTGGGTTAGGTAGGAGGGGTGGCTGCTGCTGCAATTCTGCATAAGATGTTGACGCCTGCATCCCGTCTGGTGATGGAGTAGCAGGGGCCTGATAAATCAAATGTGCGTGGCCTAGATTTGGATTCATAACGTGCCTCTGGGTCGGCACGTTATTTGGGTTGGGCAGAGGTTGCGAAGGAAGGGTGCCAGGTTGGCGAGAATTTGCCATCTGGGCCAGTTGGTTGCGAACCTCTGTGATCTCGTCCTTGTGCTGTTTTTGCATCGCCGCATTCGTCTTTTGAATGTCAGCCAGTGTTTGAAGGATAAGAGTCAGTTGATCCTGATTTTGCCCGGATTGGTAGGTGGGATTGGGCCGAGGTTGAGGCGGCTGATATGAACGAGGAGCTTGTGGGCGGGGTTGATATGGTGGTTTTTGAGAATTTCCTGCCCACTGAAAGTTAGGATGATTTCGCCATCCAGGGTTGTAGGTATTGGAGTATGGGTCATTCTGGATGGCGTTGAGGTCCTCGCAGTTCTGAGGAACCTCAGGAAAGTCAGAATACGAGGGTTCAGAGTTCCCCCAACACGAATAGAAGGGATCAGAGGTTACTCCGGTCCGAGAGGTAGACGGGGGTGGATATGGGTCCATCCCCTTGGCAGGTTGGTGATAGATGTTTTGCACTGTTTCCCTTGCCAGAGGAGGTCGTGTAAAAGAATTTTGTGCAGAGGTGGCTTGCTGCAAATGTCGAGTTAGCTCGTCCACCTTCTTTTCTATGATAGAGACCTTGTCCAACCGACTGGCCATCAGTTCCAGGTCGACAGAAGTGGACAGGTCCTGCGTCTCATGTGTCCCTCTTAGATTCATCGATGCGCGGGCATTCATCCTGTCGAATAAGCCCAAGGAGTCATTGTTTATGGAGTTCTCGCACATGTTTTCGAGAATCTCCCATACCGTGTCCTCGTGTTGGCCCATGATGTTTCCTCCACATGTTGCATTGACGAATAGACGAATATCCTCACGGAGTCCCTGGTAAAAAGACTGGACTTGTTCCCACTTAGGAACTCCATGATGGGGGCACTTTCGCATGAGATCTAGGAATCGATCCCAAGCTTCATGAAGAGGTTCTCCCGGTTGTTGAGTGAAATGAGTGATCTGGTGGCGCAAGGCATTTGTCCGGCCAACAGGGAAGAATTTTTTCAAAAATTCGGACTGTAATTCCTCCCAAGTGTTGATTGGGCAGGTCTGAGTCTGATACCAGTGTGCAGCCTTGTCCAAGAGGGAGAACGAAAACATTTTCATGAGTAGGATATCCCAGTTTTGTACATCTGACCCGAAGGTCTGGGCCAAATGCTTGAGTTGTTTAATGTGTTGGAATGGATCCTCCGAGTTAAGCCCATGGAACTTCGGTATGGCATGAATCATATTGGTCTTCAGATCAGAATCGGGTCCTCTAATTGGGATTCATACTCGGGGTTCGATTGCCACCGCAGCAGGATTATAGTGATCTCGCATCATAGGTTGCTGCGGTGGGTTTACAAAGTTCTGAAAGAGATCGTTCAAGCGCTGAAGTTGGTGTTCAAGGTTATTCTCCTCTTCAATGGGTTGTGCCATGATGGGAGAAGAAGGGGAATCAGGGTCTGAGTCAGATGAAAGATTTATGTGGTGGGGTTGCTGCACAAACAAGGGCGTCGAGGCTTGGCCTCGACGAGAATGAATTTCTAAGGGAGGTCTTAAAGGTGGTCTTAAGGACCTCCTACCGAACATGCACCGAAAGATGTGATGAGATTAGAAGGTGCTGGACCCAATCAAGACACCCAAGAATTGTTGGGTGACTATAGAGGTTCGGGGCAGATGGACCCCTGGATCAGAAGATCGTCCACCTGAGAAATACCTGGGCAGCCAGAGAGGGAGAGTCCCGCAAAGACCCCTACACGGTAGAGCGTCCCCACGGGTTACAGGGTTTCCCCCACCCGACCTCTCTTGTCACTGCGGTTCCAGGTAAACCAGAATGGGGATCTTGACCTCTTAAGTCTACTTTTTTTTTATTTTAAGATCAAGGTGCCTAATGTTCCACTTGAACTTTTAAGTATTTTGAGTGCAAAAGTGACCTAATATTAAGGTTGGTTGACCTGAGGGATCAACTTCACCTCTTGTTTCTTTGAGAGCTTTTAGGTCCTTCCTTTTATGGTTCAAATGGATTATCAGCCTGATTTGCTTAGGGTTCCTCTTGTATAAATCTTTTCAAACACGGTTTAGGCACACCTCTTTTTGGAAAGTTTGTTTTCTTTGTTTTAGAGAAGATGTGTCTCTAAAAACCCTAGCTTTGCAATCCCTAACTTGGCTCTAGTGGGTCCAATTTAGTTGCCGTAGAAATTAGCACCTAGGGCTCAATCAAGAAAGTTTTAGCCCTAGTTGCCTTAGTTGGATGAACAGATAAAAATATGTTCGAAATGAAAATTAGGCAACTTGATGAGTTACTAAATATGAGACAGGTAGCCCTAAGTTGATTTCCCTCCTTTTTTTTTTAGATTGTGAGAGGGTTAAGAGAGAGGACTCATGGAGATTACCTGTTCCTTGGAGAGTCTGTTGTGCAGTTGCTATTCTTTCCTTTTTGTTTTGCTTTCCCTGAATGAACACAGCAAAAGAGAGAAGTCAAGTTGGATATTAGATAGAAAAGTTGTACTCAAAAGTTTTAAAAGTGCCCGTTGCTCCCCGGCAACGGCGCCAAAATGTTTGTCGCGCTTTTGTGCGGTTTGTTAAAAGATAATATCGCGTTGTAATATAGCCGCTAAAGCGTTCAAAACAAATAAAGATTTTTATTACTCGAAAATCGGAGTATCCGAGGTCGAACACAGGGAGCAATCTCAGTACTTTGTAAAACCCAAGAATACAACTGTTACATGCAAATATAATTGATTCAAAGAGTTTTTAGAAAAAGTAGAATTAGACGTCTGATTTATGTATAAGACGTCTTAAATGTGATCCTTCTTTCTTTCTTCCTTCTTCTCCTTTCTGCTTCTGTATCTTTCCTTCTGCTTTGCCTTTCTGATCTCTTTGCAATCTTCCCTTGTCCTTCTTCTTCTCTGCGAAGACTTCTAATCTTTCTGCTTTCCTTCTCCTGCGAAGGCTTCTTTCTTCTTCTTCTGTCTTCTTCTTTGGCTTGCTTTTCCTTCTCCTGCAGCGGCCAAGTCCTTCTCCTGCGATCAGCCTGCCTGCACAGGAGCAAAACCTAACCCTTCTCCCTCTACCCGCGCGTCTCTCTCTCAAGCAATTCACTCAAAGCTGCTCTCCCAGAGCCACAGGCATTAATCGGGTCGGATCGTACCTGGGACCAGGTGCACCTGAAGGTGGTGTGATGCGCGAGGAGTGTGTAGGTCTAGGTCGGGTCGGATCCGCCAAGTCCGCGTGGTCAGGTCGCGGACGAGGCGGGTGTGGGGTTAGTGAGGGACCTCACCCCTGTGCTTACTGAGGCGATAAGGGTATATCACAAAACCAATTTATAGTGTACCTGAGGTTTGTAATCCCACGATGTGGGACTAAAGGTTTCGTCCTTCCCTCACGCGCACCCGCAGACTCTCGTGTGCAATTGCCCACGCTGAAGGCCCTGCTGCTGCTCCAAGCTGAACTCAGTCACCTCGCAACACTTGCGAGAGGCTGCTGCACCTGCCGCCTGGGAAGCCTGACGCCTGCTGCTGCTCCAAGCTTCCTGCTGCTTCGACTGTTAATGGCGGCCGGGGCGTTCACCTGAGATTCCACAGAACGGCCTATTGGCCCAATCAGAATAGCTGGAAACCTTCGCCATGGCACGACGAAGGCGGTGGGTGATGCTGCAGGTTGTCGGTCGGCCTAGGCGTGCGCGCCTAGGTCAACCTGTGGCCGGAGATGGTGGGTTGTTCGGGGGGTGGTTATGGAGGTCTGGAGTGGTAGTTGTGGGGTGGAGCGAGTTCCTGGTGGTGAGGCGGAGCTCCCGAGGTGGTTGGCGAGTCGTGTGGAGTGGCGAAGTGGTGTGGGCGGCTCGCCGGAGTGCGGTCGGAGGCGAGGAAGATGAAGGCGGATAGGTACTGTCGAGGGGTAATCAAGTAAAATAGTTGGGGGAAAAGAGAGAGGAGAGGGTGGAGAACGTATCTGGGGTTGTCTGGAGGGAAGGGAGGCGGCGGAGAGGACGGCTCGTAACTGCCGTCGTCGCGGAAGAAAGACCCTGAGGGAGGAAACGGCGACGAGGACGAGGTCAGAAGCGCACGCGCGGGGTACAGCGCGACGCGGGAGGAAGCGGCAGAGAGGACTCTGCTGCTGGTATGGCAGCAGAGCGACAAGAAGGAGGGAAGGAGGTCGCCGGAGCTTGTGGGTCGTTTGGCCGGAGATGGGAGAGGGAGGAATTTGGAAGGGATCTCCGTCAAAATCAAGCTTAGCCTCTTCGGCCGGAGTTGTGGGTTCTTATATAGGCGCTGGACTGGGTGTGCAGGGCGTGAAGGGCACGTAATTGCCTGAGGTTGGTCGCCGGAGATGGAAAGGAGTTAGGATGCCCAAATCTCTCGTGCGTTCGCACGAGAGATTGAGTTCACACCAGCGATTGTAATTGACTTTATAAGGAAGGGAATTCCTTAGAGAATCCTCCTTCCATTTCTGGGAGGGAATCTCTGAGGGATTAGAGAGCAATCCCTCTCTGAACCTCGCCGGAGCTCGGTTCTGCCCTAGTAATGGCGGCAGGACTGGTTTGCAAAGGAGGCGAAGAACCTAGGGGGTTCTCTGCAACGGTATTCAAAAGATAGGGACCAATTTGTGATTTGGGTGTACTAAATTGCAAAGTAGGTCAAGATGACCCCTCCTTAGGTCCAAATTTTGGTACAAACCTAATTTGGACCTAAGGAATCCAATGGCGAAGTTAGATTTCAGGTTTGACCTCGTTTGGCTGGACATTTTGCGTAAAAACCCAAATTAGGTTAATTGAAGAGTTAGGACACTAATCTAGGTCAAACTAGGTTCCAAAGGCCAAATTAAGTGTTCTAAACCCTAGAGTATGTTTTTCCATGATTTATAGAGGGTTTAATTACTTTTTGTTCTGACCGAAACCTTGTTAATTTAAGCGGGTCTGTTTTAGGGTTACCAAGTGTCATTTAGTTCTTAGATTGCACATGAACCCATTTCTGATTGACTCAACCCACTTTTTATCTCATTTATACCATTTGACCTCTGTTTTGCCTCTGAGAAATCCCGTTTACGTACTGCAATGGTAAAATTGCAGTTTTAACCTTTATTTCATGTTTTCTTCTCAGAGCACTTGTTCCTTCAGTTAGGCCTTCTTCCAGGTTATGTCGGAGCTTTTATCTTCTTTATTGGGTCAAAATGAGCTAGTTATGGCTCATGATGAGGCTCTCATTAACGGTTGCTTGGAGGACGAGCTGGACGGGATGACACCTGGACGAAGGAGAACGAAGCAGGATGAAGGAGGACGAAGCAGAAGAACGGGAATGAAGTAGCACGCCGTCGTCGTCGTGGGATCCACTTCCGAAGGGGAACGAAAATTGGACTTTATCTCGCGAGAAGCATCCCGGGTGTGGGACAAGCTTCTCTTGAGCTTTGGAGGGGTAGAGAAGAGAAAGAAGGGATGAGAATTTCGTATGGAGGGGGTCTCCTTTTATAGTTGCAAGGAGTGGGGGCAAAATGGACATTACATCTTCAAAATAATAAATAATTGGTCTTTAGTGACGGATAAATCCGTCACTAAAGCCCCGACGTAGCCGTCGCCGCTGCACCCACGTGCGCCTCCTCGGCTGCTCGCTCCTCAACGCTCGGGCACGTCCAGCGCTTTTCAGCCATCCGATTGCGAGATCGGACGCTTAAGATGCGTCCGCGCCTGCGCGCTGCGTGCCCCCTCGCACGTCTGATTGCGCGTTCGATCGCACGTCCAATCGCGTGTCAGCGCTATCGGGGGCGCGCGGCCGTCCGATCTCCATCCGACGCTCCAATTCCCGCCGCTCCTCGCCACAGCTCGAACCCGCTCCCCGCGCTCGTGATAGCGTGCTCGACCGCTGCGCTATGGAGCGCGGATGGTCGAGCAGGCGTTTTTAAATGCGAGTGCCCACAGAGCGATTGGGTGAGGGGCTTTCACAAGATGCAGGCGGCCGTTTGGGCGGCTGAGATGGCGACACGTGGCACTATCTTGGCCGTCCATCTTCTGGAAGTTGTAGATGGTGCCACGGATGTCGGATTGACTTGATTTTTGTGTCGTTGGGCTGCGATCGTCGATCCGAATTCATCCGTGCGGTGGGATTTATCATCTGAAGTGCAAATTTACACCATCCTGGCCCTTGATCTTCTAGGGTTCCTAGGTCACTATCTGATGCTACGGATGCCTGATTAGGGTGATCTTGGAGTCGTTGAACTCCAATCGTCGCCCTGATCACATCCATACGGTTGGATCTTTGATCCGAGGCCCCGATAAAATATTTGCCCTGTCCAAGCACATAAAAGGAGACAATTAACCTCCATTTTATTCAAACTATTCTAAATGCAAGATGATGCATGCAATGCAATATTTATATCATGAAATGCAATCCTATGCTTAAGAACCTGCATAAATAGACATCTTAAGTAGTGTAAATGTGTTTACATCAGGTGGCTTCCATAGGTAAATTTCATCTGCATTTTTGCCATCTCTTCTTACAATAAATGACGACAAATATTTATTACATATTGCTTCTTTGCAAGAGTGGAGGGGGTTAGTTTTAATGATGTATTCACCATCTCTTATATAAATAAGCGACGGCAAAAGGATTTTTGCCATTGCTTGGAAAACTGACGGCAAGTAACCGATGGTAAAATAGCTTTTTCTAGTAGTGCATGCGTGCTTTAAGCTCATAGGTACTAAATCTTGAGCGAGCATTGCAGCCTAATAAATCAAACTTAAGGCTAAGAATTTGAAGCTAAAAAGAAACAAAAAGAGTCAGCCTATCCGAGTCTAGATGTTTGTCCTTGACACTATAGGCCAAATAGAATAAGGGTCATAACTAATTCTCTAGGATTTGGTTGAGAATAAGTATTTAGTCTAACTGTGAAACTTTAGTTGGAGACATTTTTATTAATTTTCATTCATTGATTTTGCTAAGGGATTAGCAAAAACTAGACATGTGGATGTGATAATTCCATAATTATTCCACTTAATATGTCTATTTTATGTTAGTTCCTAAGTTTAACAGAGCATACGTTGGTTGTAAATAATGCATAATAAATAGTCTATGCATATTAGGTTCATTCATACATATGTAGATGATTTATGCATATTATAATGATGTTAATTCATTGCAGGAATAAACATAGGTGATGAAGGGGAAGAATGCACATGTTCTATGAGGGGAAGAAGCACAAAACAGAGCTAATTTTCAAAGAGGACAAGGGTGTGATAAATGCCAGCATATCATCATTCTTATGCCGTAAAACAAACCTAGCTATTAGGATTTTAACTCTGCAAATGGGTTTCTGGGCTGCATTTAGGCATCACTTAGGTTAGGCATGCATTACATAATTTTTATTTTTTTGACACGTTTATTTGAGTCTTAAGGATGAACAGATAATCAAATCCCTAAAACCCTAGCATTCAAGTATGCAACAGGTGAAGAGGAATCTCAATTTAGATGAACCCCAGCTAAATCTAGCTCATCATAGCTAGATACTAGCTCACTTGGATCAGGGTTAGCTCTCTTAAGCTCCATTTAGCTCATCTTAGCTGAATGGTAGCTCAGGATAGCTCAACTTAGCTCAACCCAGCTCAAGTTAGTTTAGATCCAACTCAACTTAGTTGAGTCAAGCTCATATTAGCTCCAATTAGTTCACTAGGAACTCTAGCTAGCTCAACTAAGTTGATGGGAGTCCACCTCAGCTTAGGTCCAGCTACTTCCAACTCCACTCAACTCAAGTTAGCTGAAGATGACCTTAACTAGCTCAGGCCAGGTCAAGTTCAGCTCCCAGAGACTCCACTCAGCTCAACCTAGTTGAGCTAAGCTATTTAACCTAAGCTAGCTACTCCAGCTAGTTAGTTTTTCTCCAGGAAGATCAGACCCAGCTCACCTCAGCACAATTCAGTAGAAGTTAGCTTACTTTAGCTTGGCTTAGTAGCTAGCAAACAACTAGCAAGCTAAGCTAGCTAAGGTAGCTCCTTGCTATTCACTTCAGTAACCACCAGCTACAGTGTAGCTCCAGATAATTCTTCCTCAACTCCTCTTCCCAAAACCCTAGCTTCCTCCTACTTCCACCTCTACTCGCCGACTAGCTAAGCTAGCTTAGCTAGCTTAGCCAAAATATCCACTACATGGCCGTCCACCACCTACCTAAAATCCTACCTAAATAGCTCCATCAAATACACCTAACCCTAAGTCCACCTAAGCTACCTAGTCCACTTTTTTTTGGCTCCAACATAGGCAACCCTTGGCCCCTCAACCACCACCAAAAGCTACCTTGTTTTGGTGCCAAAATGCCCTTCTAGAAATCCTCTCTTTGGTGCCAAAACAACCACCGCATCCTAGCCATACACCTACCCCTACAACCCATCTCAACCCTCTACCTACACCCCTTCTAGAACCATCCTTTTTTGGCACCAAAACCATGGCACCCTTCCATGGTTGGCACCAACTTAGGTGTCCCTTAACCACCCATAACTACCCCCATGACACCCCTTTAGGTGGATCCAAACACCCTCCACCTTAGGATCAACTAACCACCTCCTAATGTCCATCCTAGCCCTACATGTGTCCACGCCAACCACACCCTCATCCCTTCCTATATATATCCCCATTAACCACCACCATAATTTTACCTTTGGCCTCATTAATCTACCACATTTCCATCTTCATTACACCTATCATCTCCACGGCCAAGAGAAGAAGGAGAAGAAGATTAAGGGGACACTCTGTCCCCTTGGTGCCTTCCCCTCTTCCCTTCTCTCTTGAGCCCACGCCAGCCAGAGGACCAGCAAGGCAAGGAGGACGTCCATGAGGTCTTTAGGGTGGAATCCTTCCACCCTTGGATGAGCAAGGGCATGCCCATCTAGGGCATGCCAAGGAGAAGTAGCATCTCTGGAGGAGTACTTCAAGGAAGGTATTAGGAGAAATCCTTTTCAAGTCAGGAGCTACTAAGCTTGGAGCAAGGATCTTCTCTTCACCAACATCACCAAGAGGATTTTTGTTTTCATTATTTTTTTGTTTCTTTTAGTAGTAGAAGCATTCCCTCTATAGTAATATTGTAAAATACTTTTCTCCTCAATCAAAGTTGCCCTTCTATAATTTTGTTGCATCTTTTTGATTGCTTTTACTTTAGTACATTTCACTCCCTCTCTCTAATTATCCTAGGTCTCCACGTACCTAGGGTGAGCTTAGAGAGAGGTTACTGTTGTGACTTAAGTTATAGCAATTAGGTGTAGTTTTTCCCTGCATACCATCTTGCTGTTTCCTGTTATTTCAAAATTCCAAAAAAATATCATATTCAAGAATCACTAAAAGAAAGTTGATTTCCTAATATCAAGTGAGAGTATTCAAAATTGCATTTCTACCTCCCTTGGGACGACCCGAATACTTTCCTAAGTACTCAATTTTTATAAATTTTAAACCCAATCAGATTTGCATGTTACAATGATAAAAACCTTAATTTCAAATCGTGCTTTTCTCGCATCACTTTTTGGCACCATTGCTAAGGAGGCACGACTTGCATTCATTCATATCTCTTGCTTGATACACGGATCTCATCCCCTTCTCATTTCTTTCATCTCGTGTGTGCAGGCACTATAGGAAGAAGGTGGGACTTTGAAGCAAAAGCTTGAAGTTCCTTTTCTTCCCACGAATTCATGGTTAGTGCCATCTTTCTTGTCACATAATTTCTCTTAAAAACTAACAAAAAAACATTAAATCATCCTTTTAGGATAACAAATAGTATAATTAGGTAGAGTGGTGACCTTTAAAAGCAATTGTTTGGTCGATTGATTAATTAACACCACTCTACCTTAAGTATTGGTGTTCTGATTTTTGGGTCCACACTTTTGTCTGGACTTCTAAAATCAATTCTTGATTCCACAGGCCTCCTAAAATCTTTCAATTTCACTCAAAGATTTCAAATCAATTATTGAACATCTTTTCCAAATTTTAGAGAATTTGGAGTTGTAAAGAATTTTTACAAATTCGTGGACCACAAGGGGATCATCTCGTCTGATTTCATTATTTTGTTATTTTTCATGAATTTTAAGAATTTTTATACTTATCCAATTTTTGTGAAATATATCTTTCTAAAATCCTTGTGAAATTCTACACAACAAATAAAATCACAAAATTTTTTGGTGGTCAGTGGTGGTAATGAAGAGTCCAAAATACTCATAGGTATCATTTCTGGACTTTGACACCAACACAAAAAAAATCTCAAAAAAATACCAAACGAATTCTTAAAATTATAAAAAAATATTTTTTGCATCTTTGTTTGATTTGCCTTCTAGTAGTGATGTTGTTTGCTCTGTTTGGACCATTAATTAACAAGAAATGCCTGAAAAGATTCATTGATAGTTAAATTTCTACTTAAGGATTCAAATCAATTAGGGTTTTCTTTTCATTCTATAGTTCAACATTAAAAAGGAAATCTACATTCACCAATACAACTTGATTTCTCTTTGTTTGTGGAATTCAAACTTGTTTGAAAGCATAAAAAGAAAACCCTAAAAGAAACTAAATCAAAACTTAAAAGCAAAAAAACAACTAAAATAGTGTGACCACTTGATTTGGCATTTGACCCACTTTGTCCAATTTGCACATACCACAAAGAAATTGAAATATCTAGGCATTACCCCAATTAACGTCCTCACATTCCCGTGCGCATTTAGATACCTAAGCCTAAGTTAAAAGAAGTAGTCATTTGACCACTTAAGGACTTCATCAAAAATTAGGCTTGACATCTGATGTCTAGGAATTACTAAGCGTTCCTAATTCCTTTTGAGAACGTGGCGACAGACTTATAGGGAAGTCAAACAAAGGGTGCAGGTTTACACAAGCCCCTGGTGATTTTCCCAGGACATGCTTGGGCCCAATCCACTTCTTTAGTCTAGCCGGGTAATCTTAAAGAAGTAGGTTCACCTATTAATTTCTTCTTTATTGAGTTCCCAGGTCTTAGGTTTCATTAAGTAGTCAACTTTAAGACAGATTAGGCTTGGTTGTTTTATTTACACACTTTCTCTCATCTCTCTCTCTTCTCCTCCCCTCCCCATCTTCCAAGTGCATGTATGGGCGAAGGTCCCAAAACCCACATCTCCAAGGGCCATTTGATTTTGTCCCATGCACCAAAAGATCCTTATTTTCTTCTTCTCATCATTCCTTTGATTTTGACATGGAAAACATGGAAAACCGTTCAAAAAATTTTGCTTCCACTTTCCAACCTAAACCTAACTTCCAAAACTCATTAGTTGACCCACAAGCTGACTTTCCCATCCCTAACCTCCCACATTTAGAGCTACCACAAAACCTAGAATGGCCAGGTGGCCCTCAAAACTAAAATACCCCTTTTCTCATATGGTCGACCAATTGGTTCGACTTCAACAAAACCAGTAGCAGTTGGCTAGGATAGTCATGAACCTAGCCAACCAAAGACCGGGTCAGCCACTCTGGGAACCTTTTGTACCTCTTAGGGATTTTTATGATCCTTCAAATTATGAAGAGAGACCTGAAGTGGATATACCCCAAGGAGATGTTGAAATTAAACCTGCAATTCTAAACCTAATCAAATATTTTCATGGTCTTCTGAGAGAGGACCCCTTTTGCCACCTTAAGGAGCTAACTATCCTCGCTCAAACCACCCGTTCCCACAATGTGCAGGAAGAGGTGTGGCTCATGAGACCTTTTCCTCTCTAACTAAAAGATAAAGCATCACATTGGTTTAGAATGATTGGGCATTCTATCACCACCTGGTACCAATTAAAAAGTGATTTTCTTAAAAACTTCTTCCCGATAGGTCATACAAATGCTTTACATCAATCAATAATGACCTTTCAACAAAATCTGGTGAACCTCTCCATGAGTCTTGGGATAGATTTCAAGAATTACTTAGAAGTTTCCCCAACCATGAAATTCTACCTAGACAGCTAGTGCAGATCTTCTATCATGGATTGGAAGATCAATTAAAATAATTTGTGGATGCTTCATGCAGGGATAATTTCCTTAATAAAGATGCCGAAAGTGCCTACCACCTTTTTGAAGAATGAGTGAAAACTAACTTAATATGGCTTCAATTGACACTTTTGGTAGAACCAACAACCCAAGACTTGGAGTTAATGAAATTGACTCCAAATCTACATCTGTTCCAGTCACACAGGATGATCTACACATGATAGCTCAACGATTGGATCAGATGCAAATCAACCAAAAGAAAATGGAAGAGAATCTCACCCAAAAATAAGCTCCTTACCCTAACTCCCTTCATCTTCTTAGAAGAGAAAATCTACACAATATTGATGCTACCCTTGCTTGGCAGCAATTTTCACTTGAATTCTCTCAAGATCTGATTGGGACTTTTGATTTTATGAATTAAAATCCTTTTGAACCCACCGCTAAGAACATTTCAGCTCTCTAGGAGCAATTTTGAAATCCCTCCATGGTGTAAGGAGACTGGTTTAGTCCTCAGCTAGGAGAAAAGTCACTTCATGGTATAGAAAGGAATTGTACTTGGGCATGTTGTATCCGAGCAAGGTTTCGAAGTAGATAAAGCCAAGATTGATTCTATTTCCATAATTCCTTTGCCTACGAACGTCAAACAGATTAGATCCTTTCTGGGCCATGCCGGCTTTTATTGGCGCTTTATTAAGAATTTTAGTAAAATTTCTAGGCCACTTTGTGACTTGTTGGAGAAGGAATCTTCCTTCAATTTTGATTCAAAGTGTGCCGAGGCCTTTCAAACTCTAAAGGAGGCCTTGACCTCTGCTCCTATTCTCCAAGCTCCTGATTGGACACTCCCATTTGAGCTGATGTGTGATGCTTCGGATTATGCAGTGGGAGCAGTCCTTGGACAAGGGGTTGAGGGAAGACCTCATGTGTTGCATTATGCAAGCAAGACTTTAACCAAATCTCAACAAAACTACACCATCACTGAAAAAGAATTACTTGCTGTAGTTTTTGCTCTGGAGAAGTTTAGGTCTTATCTGCTTGGGTCTAAGGTGGTTATTTTTACTGATCATGTGACAGTGAAGCATCTCATTACTAAGAAAGATTCTAAGCCACGTCTGATTAGGTGGATCCTACTCCTTCAAGATTTTGACTTGGAAATACGTGAAAAGAAAGGAGTAGAAAATGTTATGGTTGACCACCTATCTCGCCTTCCTCTTAATGACTCTCTTTCTGGAGACATTCGTGAGACATTTCCCAATGAAACTCTGATGGCGGTAACACCAACTTTACCTTGGTATGCAGACACTGTAAATTACTTGGTCACTGGACAAACTCCTGGCTCTTGGGATGAGCAGAAAGGAAAGAGATTCATTTCCTAAGCAAGATATTTTCATTGGGAAGAGCCAGAGTTATTTAGAATTGGACAAGACCAAGTATTGAGACATTGTGTACCTGAAGAGGAACAACAAAGTGTGCTGAGTTTTTGCCATGAACTTCATTGTGGAGGACACTTTGGTGCTAAGAAAATTGCTTTTAAGGTTCTCCAGTCCGATTTTTGTTGGCCTTCCTTATTTAAGAATTCTCATAATTTTGTTAAGGCCTGTATTAGATGTCAACGGACTGGAACAATTGGGAAGAGGAATGAAATGCCTCAACATTGTATTCAATCTGTTGAAATTTTTGATGTGTGGGGAATTGACTTTATGGGCCCCTTCCCGTCATCCCATGGTTATGAATATATCTTGGCGGCAGTTGATTATGTCTCTAAATGAATAGAGGCCATTCCTACGCGCACAAATGACCACTCCGTGGTTTTGAAATTTGTGAAGGCCAATATCATATCTCATTTCGGCTGCCCCAAGACTATTATAAGTGATGGGGGACCTCATTTCTGAAACCACCACTTCAATCGGCTAATCAGAAGTCTGGGAGTGACTCACAAGGTCGCTACCCCTTACCATCCTCAGACAAGTGGCCAGGTTGAAGTGTCGAATAGGGAGATAAAAAATATTTTGGAAAAGACCATTAGACCTGATAGGAAAGACTGGTCCCAAAAGCTCGATGATGCTTTGTGGGCTTATCGAATGGCCTATAAGACACTTTGGGTACTTCTCCCTTTCGGATTGTGTATGGAAAAGCATGCCATTTGCCTGTTGAGTTGGAACATAAGGCACTTTTCGCTATTCGAAGTGTTAACATGGATTTAGAGAAGGCAGGTAAGGCACGACTTCTAGAATTAAGTGAGCTTGAGGAGATGAGGAATGACGCTTATGACACCTCTCAAGCTTATAAAGAAAGAACTAAGGTCTTGCATGATAAGTTTATACTTCGAAAGACCTTTGAGCCCAACCAACAAGTCTGGCTTTTCAATTCCAAGCTTAAGCTTTTTCCTAGGAAGTTAAAATCTCGTTGGGATAGGCCTTACATAATCACTAAAGTATTTCCGCATGGAGTTGTGGAGATTAAAAACCCTTCCTCTTCAGCAACTCCCTTTATCGTCAACGGTCAACGGTTAAAACCTTACATAACTTTGGATGGCCATCTGGTTGATGAGGTCACTCTTGAGGAGCCTTAGCTCCTACCATTCTCCGCCTCAGGTAATATCTTCCTTTAACTATTTTTATTTTAATGAGGACATTGTTTGAACCAGGCATGGGGGAGAGGACCTAAGGCATTTTTTTTATAGCATGCATACATTTGCATTAAAATAATAATAATAATAATAATTAAAAAAAAAGTTTTGAGCTTAACTGGCTAGGTCTTGCATTCTTAAGCAAATTAGAACTCTAGGGTAGACTAAGTTAATTCTAGGGTCAAACTTTAGAAGCTAAATGAGCTACTAGCTTTAGACCTTTAGGGTCCTTTGTGGACTTAAAAACTTAACTAAGAGTTAAGTTGCGGACCATTCCTCAAGAGGTTGAGGAAGGAAAGTTAGGGTTTGAGTTAAAAGGTGGGGTAGTACCTGGAGTCTTGTTCTACCTTTTGGTTTACGGGTCCTCGTAACCCAAGCATCCAAATTTCACACACTTGGTCTGGTGTAAATAAGTAATCAACTTAATTCCTTTCTTAAAAGAGATTTGGTTCTCTTAGTTTTGACTTAGGAGAGGCTTGAAAACACAATTTGATTGGAAGAGTTCTCGCCGTAGGAGAGGTGGAGTATATACTCACCTTGAGGATGCGATGATAACATATTATCTCCTCAACGCTTGTCTCTTAGGTAATCCATCCTACTAGGGGCATCTAAGTGCATTGTGCAGTTCAGGTACCATGGCCGGCTCTATCTCAAAGTGCCGATTGCCATAGGCTTGAATTCGCTTAAGAAATCCATGGGCGATACTATCTCGAAGTATCGAATGCCAGGAGTTCTTGGGGTCGTTATGGGTGGTGCTATCTCAAAGCATCGAAAGCTAGACATCCTTCGAGGTATGGTAATGGGGACAATGAATCCGACACAGACCGTGTTGATAGCTGATCCAAGGTTAGACTTAGAGGAATAAAATATATATATATATTATAAAAAAAAATCCTTTTTCCTTTAACTAAAATAACTCAGACCAATGCACATGGACGGATGCTTTAATCTCAGGGATCAATAAACCTTAGGGTAGAGTCAGAAATCAGGGAAACTTGTGCCTGTAACTTGTCTTTAGTTGACCTAGTCTGTAACTTAGCAACTACTTGAGAACCTTAGGTCTGGAGTCTGAACTTAATATGTTTCTAAAGGAAGACCGATTGGGTTGACTAGTCTACTTGGAGTGCTAGGTTTTGCTTGGATTTGCTAGGGACTAGCAAAAACTAGGCATGGGGGTACTTGATTAGCCCATATTTGTGGGCTATTTAAGTATTTAAGTGCCTAGATATTAAGTTAATTTTAAGATTTATTTAGCATAAATTAGGATGTAAATAGATTAATTAATATTTCTAATTTAATTACATAATTCATGCATTGCATTCATATTTAAATGCATTTAGAATTAACTTAGAATTGCATTCATTTAATTAGTTAACTAATTAGGTGCATTGCATGCAGTAATTTAAGTTAACATAAAAGTTGAGGGTTTGTATATAAATAACCATAATATTTTATCATTATTTTTATTCTTCTTCTTTCAACAATGGCTGCATTTCCTTCAGTTGCCGCTCCAATGCCACCAGCTGCCACACTAAACCTGCATTCAAGGACGAGCGGAGAATGTGGATCTGCTCCTGCCTATCCATTCAAATCCATGTAGGTTGCTACAAAAGGAGGAGGGAGGCTACCTTGTACAAGAGGCCACCATCCCTGACCCACCACTGTGCAGAGAGTTGATCTCTCGTTCGTTCCACCACCATCGGCCTCAACCGTGGCGACGAGCCTCCACCACAGTGGCCGTGTGGTGTGACAGGCCACACCGCCATCTGGAGCTTGTCTGCATTACCGTGAGCACCTCAGCATGCACCACCCTCGCTGTCATCACCAACAACTACCACTGCAGCCACTGCAACTTCATCTCCTCCATCAATTAAGACGTCCGAGAAATTTCCCGGACGTCTGAAGCTTCATCCCCACACACAACAGCAACCGACCTCTCATTCATGCCCGCATCCCTCCGGTTGCACAAGCCGCCAGACCCCTGTAGCATCCACCGCGATGCCCCTGTTGTGTCTCACCTCCTTCACACCCATGCCCCTCCAACTGCACAAGCCTGCCAGCACCCTGCGCCTTCCCTACATACCCTGCACCACCTCCTCGCACACCCTGCAGTGCCTCCAGCCATGCACGCAACCGGTGCACCCACTAGCGAGCAGCACCAGCCATCAGCACCCCACCCGCACGGGTACGCACCTCCTGCAGTAGTGTCATCCCTAGCCCACACGCGCCCCTGCCACACGCCTGCAGCAGCAACCGCCCTCCAGCCGCACGCGTAGAGTGCGCTGCACTTCCACCACACACCCTGCAGTGCGTCATCGACGCTTGCAGGGCACAGCCAGCAGCATCCAGCAGCAGTGGTGTGTCCGCCAGCAGCAGCACCCTCCGCACGCGTGCAGTCTAGTGTGTGCGCCTCCTCGCCAGAACCTCAACCGCGCCCGTCCATGCCCACACGGCCTGTAGCACTTCAGCAGCCACTGGAACCCACCACTACCGTACCTCTATCCGGCCACCTCGGAGCATCTCACACTTCGCCGCGACCGCCATCACGAAGCCCTCAGTCTAGAGATCCTCCTCCGAGCTTCATGCCTCTGGTTGTTCCTTCCTCCTCGCTGATAAGTCCACTTTTGTGAACTATTATTTAGCTTAAGTACTATTTAATTAATTGTTCTTAGTTGTTAATCAATTAAGGGTTATATGGCAATTCACCTTGACCTGCACTTAATTTATGCGTCAATTTTTACATTTAATAGCATACTTTATGATAATATAATTTATTTGATAAATGCAGGTTAGGTGCAAGATCAGGAGTTAATTTTTACTCATATAAGACGTCTGGGACTTGGATTGGACATATGGAATTATTAATTGCAAATCCGTGGCATCATATTTTTAAGATGTCTGAGGCTCCATATAGACGTCTGATGGAGGAACCGGCCATACTTATCTACCGTTCCGACCACTCGCGATCGTCGCGAGTAGTTGGAGATACTTGCGGCCGAAGGAAAAGGAGGAGAGTGGGGTTCAAAAAGAGGCAGCATACTCTGAGGATAGGGTGATCTTCCTCCCCTAGCGGGGATCTTCTCCCTCTCACCACTGTGGAACAAATGCACTCTGTGTTTCAAGCTTGCACCATGGTCTATGCGCCCTGCAACTTCCCTCAACAAGTGCCTGCCCGCTTGCCAACTTCCAGCGCCCCTCATCACCTTCCGCCCCCGCCGCATCAAGTGCATGCAGGCACCGCACCATCAGCCTACCCACAACACGCCTGCGCGCCTCCTTCCTGCAAGCAGACCGCAGAGCCCGCATGCCATCTCCTGCGCCTTCTCTCCCACTCACGTGCCTTCAAGCCAAGCACCATCAGCGCACCCTCAACAGCAAGCGCTCTCTACCCACCTTCACCCCACAGCACCCGCACAACCCAGCCACACGCAAGCGACCTTGCAGCGCCCGCAGACATCGCACCTCCAGTCGCGCCCTTGTGGCCAAGCGCAGTGCGTAACTGCGCCGCGCACCACCCTGTAGCACGCACCACCGGCTCGCTCGCAAGCCACCCTCGCGCAGTGCCCACAACCACCCTACTCTTCATCTTCTTCCACAAAAGAACCCATCGCCGGCCGTCCACCTCCAAGTGCAGCCACCTCCACGCGCTACGAAGCTTCATTCCAACAGCGCCATCGACTCCGCCTTGCCCTCACAAGGCTGCCCACACTCGCAGCAGCCCTTCCCGCCGTCCCTACGCTTCCCGCGCGCAAGCCGTCGCTGACAGCTTTCTAGGCTTCGACCGACCGTCGCCGGTCACCTCCATCAACGACACAACCACCAACATGTGCCCACATCCCGGCCGATCGACTCCGAGCACCGCACCCCGAGCCGCGCCTTCTCCTCCCCGTGCACGTGAGAGAACGAAAACCCCTGTTTTGCTACAGTGATTAGTCCATTAATATTTACCTTGAATACCATTGCGGAAGTTCCTATTCATTTATTTTATGCATTACATTATTACGGTGAAATTGCTTAGTCCTCCTTCTACTTTACCTAAATTATGTGCACATATATATATCACATGAATGATTGAATGCATGGATTATGGAGAACAAGTTATGTTTTAGAAATTAGTATTTACGGTGCTTACCAGTATAGAGATCACTATGTTACATGCTATTATATTATGGTGAATTTGCATAATAGCACCTACATTCTTGATTAATTGGTTTAAACAAGCATTTAGGTGTGAAAAAGAAAAGCACGAAGTAGGATGCATATCTATTGAGTTTACTGAATAAACGTGACACTATTTATTATTTTAAATAGGCTAATTCCTCCCTGTGAAGATGACCTAACTATTCGTGGTTAGATTTTGACAATTAAAATGTTTTTGAAAAGCGATTTTCTACCATACGATTAAATACAACGATACATCATTTTATGATAAAGATTTAAACGAAAACGGACATCGCTCTTTCAAATGGCGCCGTTGCCGGGGAGGAAAAATGTCTATTAATTTTTCAGGAATTTTATGTTATTTTTATGCTATTTTAAAAGCTTTTCTGAACTACTAACTGTGGATTTTCTTCTGTGCGAAAACACGCGACGAATGCGACGGGCTCGTACGGCGGAGACGATCTTTTTGGTGGACCTTGACGCCACCTGGCAGACGACAACAGGAACACGTGGGCCTTGATCCCACACATTTAGGCTTACGGAGAAGCCTATTTCTGATTTAGGCAGTAGGTCTTAGTTAGATTTAGTTAGATAGACATTAGAATTTAAATTACTGTCTTTTGGGCCCTTGTTGGGTATTTTTGGGAACGTGTTCCCATTTATTTAGATTATAGGATTATTTGAACTATTTTAAACTGCATTTCAGTTAGTTAGTTAGATTAGGTCTGTTTGTTATTATTATTTAAAAAAAAAGAAAAAAAATCGAAATGCCTGTTAGAAGCTGCATATCTATAGGGCGATCATCTAGGACTGAATGAGCAGCATCTAGTTTTTTTTTTTTATTGCATTCCATTCATTACTGCACGAAGAAAGCTGGTGTAAGGTACCTCTTCTCTTGAGCATTAATTACTTGTCATGCATATGCATTAAACCTAAATCTAAGACCACTAAAGTGCTTAAATCAAATTAATTTAGTGATCACTTTAAACAAATTGGGACTGTTAAGAGGATTGGACTTTAAAATCTGTGACTGAAAATTGTGTGCAAAAGGATCCTGTTTGCGAAATTTCAAAAAAATCAAAATACGATCGTATGCTTGCACACTTGAGACACTGTGCACCTCACATAAGGTCACTAGATAAATTTCTACCTCTCCTCTTTTGCACCACAAGGGAAGTTAGTCGGAAATCAACAAGCCTGCCCACCAAGTTACTTCGATTCCTCGTGTGTGGGCTCGATTCGAGACTTCCATCCCTTGCGAGTAGGTTATAGGCACCAGCGAAGGTTGGCCTAGGAAGCGTAATTTTTGCAAAACTTGTTTGGCCACCAACTAAACATATAACTCTAAGACCTACAATATACTAAAAACAGATCCCGTTGAATTTGCGTTTGCTTTGACATTAGAACTCTATAGGAAGTTTTCTGCTGAATCTTGCTAAAGCCTAAGAGAGTTAAAATTGTTTTGCTTAAAGAAATGGATTATTCTTACTCCTATCATTCAGATTATCAGAGTCAATACTTCCCATCTTTTAATCAGGATCCCATGCTCCGAGCATATCCATCCTTTGATGGGTACATTGATAATTCATGGGATCATTCTCATTCTTACCCTGGGAGTACTAGCTTGATAACTCCCACTTTTTAGCAGAACCTAGGAGCGGGATTCTCCAATCCTGAAATCCCTACTTTCATGCAAACACCCAACCCTCCCACCCTTCATGATTTTCCGTATCGAGGTTGGACCGATACCCCTAGGCAACCAGAGCCTGAAATTGACTATCCTCCCCAACCTGATAATAGTAGCCTCTCCTCTTTTATGATAGAAATGCAAAAACAACAAAAGGAAATAATGGAATCAATGGGAGAGATGTTGAGGAATAGTCAACAATTAAATGAAGAAATAAGACAACTTAGCTACACGATTTCCAATAATCGTGATCCCTACCCATCCAATCATGATCATGAAAATAATTCTGAGGTACTTAATGACAATAGAGATCCAATTTCATGTAGCGATCACTTAGACTCTTCTAATGGGACGCAGCCACTAGAGGACAACAATCATAGTGATTATCCACCTGAACTATATTGGAGTCAAAACCAAGGGAAGATTATTGTTCCTATCACTTCCCCTCTTGATTATTTGGTGGATTCCCATTCTACTCTTAGTGAGCCTACTCCTGACCCTCCACTTAGGGAATCAACACCCATCATTCAATATCTTGAGAATTCAAATGTTCCTAATGTAGGTGACCCTAAGGGAATGGAGGATGATCAATTCTAGTCTCAGGGATATGACGAGTCTAATTCTGAAGATGAGGGTACCCAAATAGAGGAATCTGGACTGAAAATCTGGAGTGATTCACAGGAGAATTATTTATCATTTGAGGATTTACCTCCAGAGGGTAGAAATAATATGATTAAATCTAGATTCCTTCTTTCTTTTGAGAGTCATCCTCCATCAAAACAGGAGTTGATATTAGAGGAGGACGAACAAAATAATGAGAAGTCTATGGCAGACTCTCGGGGAGAAAACACATCAATTAAGGATTTATACCCCGAGAAGAAAGACGAATTCAATGATATAGCCTTCCTCCAAAATATTAAGACTGATCCTCTTTTAGAAATAATTGAGGATACTGATCCAACTCCTAATGAATCACATATACACCCCGACAAATATTCCAGTGAACCAAACGAATCTGGGGATGAGCTGAATGATAATGATTCTTACATTTTGACCCTGCCATCAAAAAGTTGTAGTTTGTAGTCTATCCTTGATTCAAATATGACTCCGATCATTAATGGTAGGTAGGATAACTTGAAGTTGTCTACTACTGTTAGGGACTGTATACAATTCGAATCATTGTTGGAATTGGACCTAACACCTACTAAGCCCTCATTGGACTTAACCATTACCTTCCAACACTACAAACAACCCTTATACTCCCTTACCGATCCTTGGTTCAGATCTCTGCTCATGTACATTCTTGCTGGAGAATATATCAGGCCAGTACATCGTAGGGTAGAATGGCGAGTATGGATTGATGCTTGTACTTTTACTCTCGCCATTCAAGGGTTTGAACTAATAATGTGTATATCTTTTAAAACCCGTCCTACTCTGGAGGATCCTTGTTATCCTCCACCTATTCCGTTTCGGGAGGTCCCTTTTCATATTCCATTTTTTATCCCTAGACCTCCCAAGGTAGCCAACGAGGTTTTTCGCTTTCATATCTTCTGGTGAGCATTTGGAATTACATTGCATCATCAGCTCGCCAACATCCGCGGTTACCTATTTTCTAGGCCTGCACTGTTACGCATATTCTTAGGGCCTAACCTTTTCTGTTTGGAACTGGACTTACAGGTTCCTTATAAGTCTGGCTACTGATAGAAAATGCAGCGCTTGTTGGGAGGCAACCTAGCGGTCATCAGGTGATTTCTTTCCTTTCTCCTCCTATTTTAATTTTACAATGGGGACATTGTAGAATTTAGG
Source organism: Thalassia testudinum (assembly GCA_037157565.1). Classification (NCBI taxonomy): domain Eukaryota; kingdom Viridiplantae; phylum Streptophyta; class Magnoliopsida; order Alismatales; family Hydrocharitaceae; genus Thalassia; species Thalassia testudinum. Next base: position 117,178,570 of record JAZHRO010000073.1, read on the forward strand.
CATGGGGGAGTGCATTTGCATTTTAGGAAATATTTATGCATTTAGGTTAGTAAAAAAAAAAAATGATGAGCTGAATGGGTTAGTCCTTAGCAAAATACCTTTGTTATTGAAGGTTCTTCTTCTGGATTATTTCTTAAGTTTAGAATCCAGTGCATTTATTTCACGTGCACGTTGATTTGGTAATGGATCCTTGAGGAGAACCAATGAGCATTTGTTAGTCTACAGAACCCTTGGACAATTCATAGAGAGTCAAGCATACTATCTTCTAGTAAATCCACCTCATATTTGTGAGAAGAAGTAGAGAGATTACTGGTGCACTAAGTCTAGTGCAAGGACTCTTAAGTTCTGGATAATTAGATGATGATACTTCAGAGTTAGGCGTAGTTTCACTCTCTGTTCCTGGGTGCGTACTTTGAGTGAATTCCTGAGAGTCACCAAATAAGGCAGATACACAGAGATTGAGTCTTAATAAAGCTATAACTATGGTGGATGGTTATGACCGTCCTTCATAGAGTCCTTAGCTGAAGGAGGGTAATAGTGTCAAAGGTCAGAAATACGCCTGTCCTATCCGTTCTTTCCCGGTGCCGAGAATAGGCACTTCCACCAAATAAGCCACACAACTTTCTCTTAACCGTCATCATCCCTAATAATGCCTCATAAATAAAAGTCTGTATCGTGTTGTGCTGATTAAAAAAGAAACAAAAACAAGAAGAAATTAGAAAAAAAAAGAAAGAGAGAGAGAGAGAAAAGAAGAAAAAGAAGAAATAGAAAGAAGAAAAAGAAAAAAATAGTTATATTACAAAAAAAAAAAGCCGAAGTTTCTAATGTTTCTGAGGCAACAGAACACCTATTGCGTTCCACCAAATATGACCCATAGCTACCTTCTAGTATTTGTGATCGCCTGAATACTGGTTGAGGACTCTAACTTAGTTATAAAGTTATTAGGACTTTAATTGAAGTGTGGATGTCATGTGAGGCCACCAAATAGTGAGTATAATTTCTCATTCTGGCGAGATTCGTGATCTCAGAAAAAAAAAGAGAGAGTGCCTAGGAACATCAGGAGAGCACAGTTATGTAGCCTCTCTCAGAGTTGACTTGTCTAATAGTCTAGAGAGCTAGAGTCTGCAGTACTAGACTATATGTAGCACTAGTTGAGTGTGTGCCACCAAATACAAATCCATTCAACTTGATATCTCCTACCTAAGCCAAACGGTGGGGTCAAATTTCAGATTATCATCTGCTTTATCCCCGAGGGAAGTGGTTGCCTATCTCAACAGGAATTTTTGCCAAGGGTGATGTATGAACTCCCAATGCGAATCGGCTCTTTCACTTGGATTCGTTACCTAGGTTATCAGCACTTCACATTTGTCTGGATTTCTAAAGTTTTGAAATAAGATCAGAAGAAGTCTTCTGATTACTTCTATTATTCATTTTTGCTAGGGACTAGAAAAACTTAGGCATGGGGGCATTGATAAGTCCACTTTTGTGAATTATTATTTAGCTTAAGTACTATTTAATTAATTGTTCTTAGTTGTTATTCAATTAAGGGTTATATGGCAATTCACCTTGACCTGCATTTAATTTTATGCTTCAATTTTTACATTTAATAGCATACTTTATGATAATATAATTTATTTGATAAATGCAGGTTAGGTGCAAGATCAGGAGTTAATTTTTACTTATATAAGACGTCTAGGACTTGGATTGGATGTCTGGAATTATTAGTTGCAAATTCGTGGCATCATATTTTTAAGACATCTGATGCTCCATATAGACGTCTGATGGAGGAACCGACCGTACTTATCTACCGTTCCAACCACTCGCGATCGTCGCGAGTAGTTGGAGATACTTGCAGCCGAAGGAAAAGGAGGAGAGTGGGGTTCAAAAAGAGGCGGCGTACTCTGAGGATAGGGTGATCTTCCTCCCCTGGCGGGGATCTTCTCCCTCTCACCACTGTGGAACAAATGCACTCTGTGTTTCAGGCTTGCACCGTGGTCTATGCGCCCTGCAAGTTCCCTCCACAAGTGCCTGCCCGCTTGCCAACTTCCAGCGCCCCACATCACCTTCCGCCCCTGCCACATCAAGTGCTTGCAGGCACCACACCATCAGCCTGCCCACAACACGCCTGCGCGCCTCCTTCCTGTAAGCAGACCGTAGCGCCCGCATGCCATCTCCCGCACCTTCTCTCCCGCTCACACGCCTTCAAGCCAAGCACCATCAGCGCACCCTCAACAGCAGGCGCTCTCTACCCGCCTTCACCCCACAGCGCCCGCACAACCCGGCCACACGCAAGCGACCTTGCAGCGCCTGCAGACACCGCACCTTCAGTCGTGCCCTTGTGGCCAAGCGTAGTGCGCAACTACGCCGCGCACCACCCTGCAGCACGCACCACCCGCTCGCGTGCAAGCCGCCCTCGCGTAGTGCCCACAGCCACCCTACTGTTCATCTTCTTCCCCAAAAGAACCCATTGCCAGCTATCCACCTCCAAGTGCAGCCACCTCCACGCGCCACGAAGCTTCATTCCAATAGCGCCATCGACTCCGCCTTGCCCTCACAAGGCTGCCCACACTCGCAGTAGCCCTTCCGGCCGTCCCTACGCTTCCCGCGTGCTTGAAAGCCGTCACCGACGGCTTTCAAGGCTCCGACTGGCCACCGCCAGTCACCTCCATCGACGACACGACCACCAACACGTAGCCCACATCCCGGCCCGACTCCGAGCACTGCACCCCCAGCCACGCCTTCTCCTCCACGTGCGCGTGAGAGAACGAAAACCCCTGTTTTGCTACAGTGATTAGTCCATTAATATTTACCTTGAATGCCATTGCGGAAGTTCCTATTCATTTATTTTATGCATTACATTATTGCGGTGAAATTGCTTAGTCCTCCTTCTACTTCAACAAAACTATGTGCACATATATATATCACATGAATGATTGAATGCATGGATTATGGAGAACAAGTTATGTTTTAGAAATTAGTATTTATGGTGCTTACCAATATAGAGATCACTATGTTACATGTTATTATATTATGGTGAATTTGCATAATAGCACCTACATTCTTGATTAATTGGTTAAAACAGGCATTTAGGTGTGAAAAAGAAAAGCACGAAGTAGCATGCATATCTATTGAGTTTACTGAATAAACGTGACACTATTTATTATTTTAAATAGGCTAATTCCTCCCTGTGGAGATGACCTAACTATTCGTGGTTAGATTCTGACAATTAAAATGTTTTTGAAAAGCGATTTTCTACCACGCGATTAAATACAACGATACATCATTTTATGATAAAGATTTAAACGAAAACGGAGATCGTTCTTTCACTCGCGCACGGACAAGGGGAAGAAATTCCCCTATTTTGCTACAGTAAAAGCCCTATTAATATTTACATTCTATGCCATTGTCATTTTTTATTAATATTTTATTAAGCTACATTGCAAAAAATATCCGTTAATTGTTCAAAATTGCCATTTCAGCATGTTCTCTTGATGCTTTCTTAATCTGAAGGCAGATTTGGCTCAATTCTCGTCGAAACTAACTGTGAACATACGTTTTTTACCGGTGTGAGTTTAAATATGTCATTGCCTCCTTGTGGACATGACCCGCTCTTCTCCAAGTGGTTATTTTAATTATTGATTAGTCAATTTTTCCACCACATAAAACTACAAATGACTTTAAAAGCGAAGAATCGACTCGTCAGCAGCCAAGAAACCTAGGAAAGGTGATTCTCCCGGAGACAATAAGCTCAGTTGTGCAGAGAAAACTGCCTCTGAAAAGAAAAGATCCAGGTGCCCCCTGATTCAAGTGGTCGTTAATGACACTTCTTTCGATCACGCCTTACTAGATCTTGGTGCCTCAATTAATCTCGTCCCCACTATTGTTTTTGAGGAATTTAAGATCGGTGAATGAAAGCCTATTGAGGTAACACTTCAATTAGCAGACTGATCTACAATTAAACCAAAGGGGATTGTTGAGGATGTCATCGTTTGGGTCAATACCTGTCTATTTACTGTAAAATTTTTGGTCTTGGATATAGAGGTACTGAAAGATTTAAAGAATGCCCCCATAATTCTTGGAAGACCATTCTTACCCATCGCCAAGGCCAATATTGATTGCGATTCTGGAAAGATGAAAATCATGTGTGGCTGTGAGTCTATTACCCTAGATATTTTTCAAGTTTCTAGGCATTTCCAAGAACCAGATTTCTTTGATGACTCAAATTCTGTGATTGAAAATTAAGTGGAGGAAACAATGCAAATTTCACACATGGGTTCCTACTTTGCCATTAACATAGTTCTTGAATAATCTAATTTAACCCACCCACCCACCTTAACCACACCTTCTCCATCTAACTCTTCATCTAACTCCTTCCCCCTCACTTCACCCCTGGATCACAAAGTAGAAATCATCTTGGATCTGGGCCCCCTGATGACTCTACAATGTTCAGTGTTAATATTATCAATTAGAGTCAATTTCGGGGATACTTGTGCAATAATGGCATATTATAATGGACTTGGGAGCATTGCAAGCATATTACACAATCTTTACATTTTAATCACTTAGAATCAATGCTTAATGACCATGTGCACAAGTCCATTTTGAAACAGGTCTCAGATGAGCGATCGAACCATGTAGATGGATCCAGATTGACGAACAGAGTCCAACAGACTCGAAATCACTTCGATCTGGCCTCCTGAGCTCCCACGACAAGCTCGAGAAATATCAACGGCCAGGGGGCAATGCGACATCCTTATGGGCCTCAGATGAAAAATTCGACCGCACGGATGTAGTTGAATCAACGATCGCAATCCGACAGTGTGGGAATCATCGCAATTCGAGCACCGTGCCATCTCCTAGCATAGAAAGAAGATGGACAGCCTAGATGGTGCCACGGGGTGCCATCTAGGCAGCCCAACATCGGCTAGCACCCACTCTTCATCAAGGCATCATCCACTCTCAGCCATTGGATCTTGATCCAATGGTTGAGAGATCGTCTCCACAGCGCTGCGCCTCAAGCCCATAATTCTTCTTTGTGACAAAGAACGGCCTTGGCTCATTAGTCGTGAAGGCCCCTCTCAAAGAAAGGGTGCGGGTTCGAAACCTGTTGCCCCCTCAATTGGGTGCTTGAGGCACAGTGCACTAAAGCACGCACACGCGTGCACACATGCAAGAAGCAGCAGTAGCAACAGTGCTCAAGTGCAAGTGCTGCAGCGACAGTGCGGCACAGCACATGCCAGCAGATGCGCACACGGTGGGGCGTAAGGAGGATGCTGGAGCATTGAAATCGTGAGGGTGGGGGCAAGGGTGACACATGTGGCTGGTGTTCAGTGATGCTTGCAGCTGTCACTGTTGACTCAAGGATGATTTCTGGCCTTCTCTCGCCATTATAAAAGGGCCTACCCCCTCCACTTTTGCTCATCATCTACCTAATCAACACCACCACCTTCTAGAGTTCCAAGCAAGGTCCTGAAGCCATCGAGTCACTAATGGAAGCCCCTCCACCACCATGGTTGTCTCGACGCATTCTTCTTCCTTGTCTTAGTGTTATTTTATTTTGTAGTGTAGTTCATGTCTTAATTTTGTTAAAGCATTCATCTACATTATGTTGATTACACATTTGATAAGAGATTTCTGATATATTAATCTTATGATATCTTGAGCATGGTTTTCTAACCCTCTCTCTCTCCCTTTATCTCTCTCTCTCTCTCCCTTTATCTTTCTCTCCCTCTATCTCTTTCTCGTTCTCTAATTGGTTTTCAAGCGAACAAATGACATATTTATGTGACACAAAAGCAAGCATTTGATCTAATTATTGCCTCCTTGTATTCGATACTCGGACTCACCTTTGATTCTTTATTTATAATTGACGTCGTAAAATGTGCTACAACGAACAATTTTATGCAAATGCATCCAGCGAACGTCACCCCCAACTTGACTTAAAATCGTTGCCTGACTCCCTTAAATATGTTTTTCTTGGACTAAACCAGACCATGCTTCTGATTATCAATTCTAGACTTTCTAGGGCACAAGAGGAAAAACTTCTCCAAGTTTTGAGTAAAAATAGGAAAGCTATTGGCTGGACCCTTTCTGATCTTAAGGGTATAAGTCTTTCCTATTGCACCCATAGAATATATCTTGAGGACAATTGTCGCTCGTCTCACCAACCACAAAGGCGCTTTAACCCTAATATGCAGGAGGTTGTAAAAAAGGAGATTATAAAGTGGGCTGATGCTAATATCATCTACCCCATTTTTGACAGCTACGAGGTTAGTCCCACGCGAGTTGATCCTAAAAAAGCTAGACTAACATTTGTCACTAATGAACATGGGGAAAATATAACCACTAAGACCGCTTCTTCTTAGTGCATGTGCATAGATTACCGAAAATTGAACACCACCATGAAGAAGGACTATTTTCCACTCCCCTTTATTGATCAAATATTGGAGTGATTAGCTGGACGTGATTATTACTATTTCCTAGATGGTTACTCTAGCTATAATCAAGTTGTGGTCCTTCCTGAGGATAAAGACAAAACTACATTTAGTTGCTCCTTCGGAACCTTTGCTTTTGGAAGGATGCCCTTCGATCTCTGCAATGCACCTGCAACTTTTCAAAGCTTTGTGCTTGCAATCTTTTTGAACCTAGTAGGTGAATGTCATGAAGTTTTCATGGATGACTTCTCTGTATTTGGAGACTCCTTCGATCTTTGTCTTAAAAATCTTGAAAGGACTCTCTAGAAATGCATAGAAATTAACTTGGTCCTCAGTTGGGAAAAAAGTCATTTGATGGTCCAGGAAGGCATCGTCCTGGGCCATGTCATCTCCAAAAAGGGAATTGCGGTAGATCAAGATAAAATTGATGCTATCTCTAAGCTCCCACCACCCACTACTGTCAAACAGATTCAATCTTTCTTGGGGCATGTGGGTTTCTACCGTCATTTCATTAAAAATTTTCCCAAATCTCCAAGCCCTTAAGTCCATTACTTACTAAAGACCAGCCTTTCGACTTTAATGAACAATGCTTGGAGAGTTTCAATAGATTGAAGAAGGATGTCACAAAGGCACCAATTTTACAGGGAACTGACTAGAATTTTCCCTTTGGGTTAATGACAGATACCTCTGATTTTATTGTGGGGGTCGTTCTAGGGCAAAGAATGGACAAGAAGCCTATTGTGATCTACTATGCTAGTAAAACACTTGATGATGCATAACGGATTTACACAGTAATTGAAACAGAACTTATTGCCAATGTCTTTTGATGTAAACACATGTACACTACTTAAAATGTCTATTTATGCATGTTCTTAAGCATAGGATTGCATTTCATGATATAAATATTGCATAACATGCATCATCTTGCATTTAGAGTAGTCTGAAAAAAATGGAGGTTAATTGTCTCCTTTTATGTGCTTGGACAGGGCAAACATTTTATTAGGGCCTCGGATCAAAGATCCAACCGTATGGATGTGATCAGGGCGACGATTGGAGTTCGACGACTCCAAGATCGTCCTAATAAGACATCCGTAGCATCAGATAGTGACAGGGGAACCCTAGAAGATCAAGGGCCAAGATGGTGAAAATCCTCACTTCAGATGACAAATCCGACCACACAGATGAATTTGGATCGACGATCGCAGCCCAAAGACACAAAAATCACGTCAATCCGACATCCGTGGCACCATCCACAACTTCCAGAAGATTGACTGCCAAGATGGCACCACGTGGTGCCATCTCAGCCGCCCAAACGGCCTTTAGCACCACCACACCTTTTCTTCTTCAATCAGCGCGTCGATTCTCCGCCGTTGGATCAAGATCCAACAGCTGTGGATGCGGCTGGCTAATTCATCCACGCGACCATTTCGACGGCGTAGCACAGTGGAGACGCTGCCGCGAGCGAAGCAGAGGTCGCAGGATCGAGTCCCGTGAGCCTCAAATTAGGTGCAAGCAAGCAGGCGCGTGGAGCGTCGGATGGAGATCGGACGGCTGCGCGCGCCCAATAGCATCCACGTGCGATTGAATGCGCGGCGCGGACACGTGATCGCACGCGGGCGAGCGCGCAATTGAGCCGGCGGAGACGCATCTTAAGCTGTCCGATCTTGCAATCGGACGACTGAGGATCGTTGAACGTGTGAGGCCGTTGCGCGCGCGGGCAGCTGAGCGGGTGCTCGTGGGCACGGAAGCTACGCCCACGTTTGGGGCTTTAGCGACAGTTTTATCCGTCACTAAAGACCCCTCATTTATTGCTTTGAAGTTGTAATGTCCATTTTGCCCCCACTCCTTGTAACTATAAAAGGAGACCCCCTCCATACGAAATTTTCATCCCTTCCTTCTCCTCTCTACCCCTCCAAAGCTCAAGAGAAGCTTGTCCCACACCCGGGATGCTTCTCGCGAGATAAACTCCAAATTTTCATTCCCCTTCGGAAGTGGATCCCGTGACGATGATGGCATGCTGCTGCGTTCCTGTTCTTCTACTTCGTCCTCCTTCGTCCTGCTTCGTTCTCCTTCGTCCAGGTGTCGTCCCGTCTGGCTCGTCCTCCAAGCAATCGTCAAGGAGGATAACTTCTCTCTCCCATTCTTATTTACAGCTTTTCTAGTGTAGAATTTTCCTGCTTTATAGTGTAATTGATTTTCTGCTTTCTAGTGTAACTTTTATTTAGTTTGATTATATAAACAGTTGAAATATTGAATGCATGTTCTCTTTCTCTCTCTCTCTCTCTCTCTCTCTCTTTCTTTTAGTCTGATAGCTCCATTGTAATTATATCACGTTGCTTATCAAAAATCCTAAAAAAATATAATTGCGAATATAGATCAACGTAGCCTCCCTGTGTTCGACTTGGAATTCATTTAGGTATAAATTTTATTTGTTGAACACAAATTCTTTGCTTTCAAACTACAACGACAGGTTTTCCAAAACCAAACACGTTAGCGTAGCGATTCGTAAACATTCAACATCTTTGCCTTAGAAAAATTTCGCTCATATCTATTAGGGTCACATGCCACTATATACACCGACCACTCAGCACTCACATATCTGCAGAATAAGAGAGATGAGAAACCCTGCCTTATTCGTTGGATCATGCTGCTCCAGGAATTTGATCTAGAAATCAAGGATAAGGTAGGGTCGCAAAATGTAGTGGCCGACCATCTATCTCGTCTTTTGACGAATGACATGTTGACCCCTCCTGATGTGTTCCCTGATGAAACTATCTGAGCTGCCAATACCCTCCCTTTGTTTGCACCTATTACAAACTATTTAGCAAAAGAATGAATCCCCTCTGATTGGCCAAAAACCAAAAGGGATAAGTTCTTTGCTAACATCAAATATTATTTTTGGGAGGAACCTAACCTTTTCCCTATATGTGCTGATTAGGTCATTTGATGTTGTGTCCTGGACTAAGAAATTCATGATATTCTAACAGACTGTCACTCAATGGCCTGTGGTGGCCATTTCTCGGGAAAGAAAACTATAGCTAAAGTCCTCACTTCTGGATTCTTTTGGCCCAGCTTGCACAATGATGCTCATTTTTTGTTCGGTCCTATGTGCTATGCCAGAGCATCGGCAACATGACTTGGAAGGATATGATGCCCCTAAATCCAATATTAGAAGTTGAAATTTTTGATGTATGGGGCATCGACTTCATGGGATCGTTCATCTACTCTTGTGGGTATTTATATAGACTAGTCGCAGTAGACTATGTATCAAAATGGATTGAAGCAATACCTACTCTCACCAATGATCACATGGTTGTAGTCAAGTTTATTAGGAAAAACATTTTCTCGAGATTCGGCATTCCAATGGCCATCATCAGTGACGGAGGATCACATTTCACTCACTCTCAATTTCGTCACCTTTTAACCAAATATGGGGTCAATCATAAAATTTCCACTCCCTACCACCCCCAAACAAATGGCCAAGCTGAAGTTTCTAACTGGGAAATTAAAAATATTTTACAAAAGACGGTTAGGCTAGATCGTAAAGATTGGTCCACTAAACTGGACAATGCTTTATGGGCCTACTATATGGCTTTCAAAACTCTACTCGGCATGTCTCCTTTCCACTTGAGTTTTCGAAAGGCATGCCATCTCTTGGTAGAACTCGAACATAGGGCTTTTTGGGCAATCAAACAATTAAACGTGGATTTATCTGAAGCCAGTAACCACAGGAAGTTACAATTAACTGAATTAGAAGAATTACGTAATTTCTCTTATGAAAATGCATGGATTTATAAAGATCGAACAAAGAAATTTCATGATAAATATATTGTTTGAAAAAATGTTGATGTCAATCAACACGTTTGTCTTTTTGACACCAGATTACGAATTTTTCTAGGAAAACTTAAATCCAAGTGGACCAGCCTGTTTATTGTCCTTAAAACTTATCCATACGGCGTTGTTGATCCTTCAGATCCTAAACCAAATACTGCTTTTCAAGTCAACAGCCAGCGTTTAAAGCCCTCTCTAGATAATACTCCAAATCCCCCATCGAACCCTCTTGATTTAACCGACTTACCCTTTAATGATCATTGATGAAACTCATGCCCAGCTGATTAGCGTACAAGATAGCACTGGATGGGAGGTAACCCATCACCTTCCCATTTACGTTTTTTCTTTCTTTCAAAGGTTTTGCCTATCCTGATTCAGACCGCCTTCACTAAGGTGCTCTCTTTTCCCTTCCTATTGCATTTGGACATACCATATCTTAAGCTTGAGGGGGGTGTTTTTAAATTTTGATGATGAAATCAGGATTTTTAAAACCCAAAAACATCTGATGTAGACACATTCATTAAGGTTAAAATGCCTATTCATGCATGTTCCTAAGATTAGATTTACATTTCATATTATAAATATTGCATAGCATGCATCATTCTTCAATTACAGTAGTTGTATATATTTTAGGCTAATTAGGTCCTTTCTATGGTCAAGAGAGAAGGAGATTTATTTCAAGGCCTCGGATGGATGATCCGACTGTACGAATCTGATCAAGACTACGATTGGAGTCTAACGACTCCGAAATCGTCTTGATCGGAATCCCATAGCATCATATGAAGTCTGAGGAAGATCAATGGCTAGGAGGGAAATGCGACATCCATACAGGTTTCAGATGGAAAATCTGATCGTACGGATGGATCCGGAGCGATGATTGCAGTCTGGTATTGTGGAAATCACCTGGATCCGAGCACCATGGCACCCTTTGTAATAGAAAGATGATGGACAACCCAGATGGTGCCACATGGCGCCATCTAGGCCGCCCAACATCGACCAACAGCAATTGGCCACACCCTTCATCTTCCACACCTTCGAATCCTAGCTGTTGGATCAAGATCCAATGGCTAGGATGCCTCCACGCCCGTAGGACTCAATTCGTCTTTGAGACACAAAAGTGCCCGTAGCGTATTGGTCGTGAGGGGCACTCTCAAGTCACAGGCACATGGTTGAATCCTCGCGAGTGCACGCAATCAACAGTGCAAGTGTGAGCACCAAATTTGGCCACACGATCTTCATCGAATGGCGCAAGAGTCTCCATGTGGACACACGGATGATTGCGGATACGCCCGTGCGATCTAATGCCCAACTCAATGCACGTTCTTATGTGCCATCCAATGCCATCAGAGCGTGCGATCCTCATGCGATCACGACTGTCGATCGAGCATCTGATGACAAGAAGGTGGGTGCGGAAGCACAGTTGCAAGCGAGCGTGAGCTGGAGGCTGTAGTGATAGTTGCGCGGGCCTTTAGTGACTCTTGTAGCTATCACTAATGGCCTATGCTATGTGCATGCCAGCAAAGGAATTGAAGGGCACAAATCTTCAGTGACAGTTGGGCAAATCTTCGGCGATGATTATAGTCATCACTAATTGCCCATGGATGATTTTGTCTCTCCACTATAAAAGGACCATCCCCCTCCATTACAAACCATCTCTTCCTTTCTTCCTCTCACCACCTCTAAGGCTCTAGAGAGCTTGTCCCAAGCCCGGGATGCTCCTCTAGAGTAGAAAAGAAAATAGTTTTCCCACCTCTTATCCCCATTCATGGAGCTTCCCGTGGCCGTCCTCTCACTGCCCTTCGAAAAGAATATCCCCACTGCGACACCATCCTACCCGATCCTCTGTCCTCCGGCTATGTCCCTGTTCATCCTTGATCTCACGTGTTTCGCAAGTTTGAAATCAGGGTTACAAGTGACCCATCGTCGTAGTTGCAAAACTCGTGATCAAATAAAATTTATACCGAAACTCCAAGGGAGCCCCAAGTCGAACACAGGGAGGCAATGTTTACTTTAATTGAAAACCGTGCTTCATTTTGTTTCTTTTTGGTAATTTAGGGTTTTGTTATTTCTTTTTTGTATTTTTGAAAGAAGAAGGCAAGTAGAATGAATCACAAGATAGAGATGGAACAAATATGATATATATATCACTCCAATGTCTGTTACAATAAACTATGAAAGCATAAAAAGAGAGGGAGGTGAGAAGAAATCTCCCGAATAAGTCGTTCGATGAGACGACGGCGCCTAGCAGAAGCTCGGATGAAGGAGGTGAGGAGCAGGATGACAGAGGTGAGATGGGGGGATGATAAATGCCAATATATCACCATTCTTATGCCATAAAATAAACCTAGCTCTTAGGATTTTAACTCCGCAAATGGGTTTGTGGGCTACATTTAGGCATCACTTAGGTTAGGTATGCATTACATAATTTTTGTTATTTTTGACATGTTTATGAGTGTTATGGATGAACATATAGTCAAATCCCTAAAACTCTAGCATTCAAGAAGGCAACAGGTGAAGAGGAACCTCAATTCAGTTGAACCCCAACAAAATCTAGCTCATCATAATTGGATACCAGCTCACTTGGGTTAGGGTTAGCTCTTTTAAGCTACATTCAGTTCATCTTAGCTGAATGGTAGCTTAGGGTAGCTCAACTTAGCTCAATCTAGCTCAAGTCAGCTCAAATCCAGCTCAACTTAGTTGGGTCTAGCTCATCTTAGCTCTAATCAGTTCACTGGGAGCTCTAGCTAGCTCAACTAAGTTGACAAGAGTCCACCTCAACTAAGGTCTAGGTACTTCCTACTCTACTCAACTAAAGTCAGTTGAAGATGACCTCAACTAGCTCTGGCCAGCTTAAGTCTAGCTCCCGGAGACTCTGCCCAACTCAACCTAGTTGAGCTAAGCTATATAACCTAAGCTAGCTACTCTAGCTAGCTAGGTTTTCTCTGGGAAGATCTGACCCAGCTCTCAAAAGAACAATTCAGCAGAAGCCAGCTTACTTTAGCTTGGTTTAGCATCTAGGAAAGCACTAGCAAGTTAATCCAGCTAAGGTAGCTCCTTACTGTTCTATTCAACAATCACCAGCTGCAATGCAGCTCTAGACAGTTCTTCCTCATCTCCTCTTCCCAAAACCCTAGCTTCCTCCTACCTCCTCCTCTACTCACCTACTAGCTAAGCTAGGTTAGCTATCTTAGCCAAAATATCCACTACATGGCCATCCACCACCTACCTAAAACCCTACTATTAAAACGCAAGTAGGGTTATTTAATATGGTGATAGTAGTGTCGTAAATTATATAGTGGAAGTGATTACTTATAGGCGAATCTACACATTTTATCAAACTCTATTAACCTGGACTAAATCAAATTTTAACTTGTCAGTTTTAGGCCCAAGGTTGAACTCAGGGAGACGGGTTTGGGGTTAATATGTTTCTACATGATTCCTATGACTTGCATCAATTCCATTTGCTTATTATATTTTTTTGGGTTTTTCTTAATTTTTTAATTTGTTCGGATAGTCTTATCCTTGAGGCACTCCCTAAAAAATTTGTTCTTGGCTACCGCCAAAAGTTGGTCCTCGGTAATTCACCAAAAATTAAGTTCAAAAAGGATCTTTTTACATGCAAGATCGTGTACCTGCAAAGACAAGAGTTATCCTTTCTATTTTAGATTTTTTTTTGGTCTTTTCTTTATCAACAAAATAAAAGACAAGGAAAAGAAATGCAAAATGAATGTATGGAAATACTTAGCATATGTATATGTAGAATATATATATATAGGATATATATATATTGGTATAATTATATATAACTAGATGATAGGATAGTGAATATTGAATCTAGGATTCAATAGAAATGTAGCACAATGCTAGGTTAATCGTTGTCTAGACAGACAGGATTAACCTAGCTACGTGCTACGTGAGGGTGTGGAGCGAACGTATGGAAGTGTGGGTGGAAGGCTTGATATGCGTGAATATCAAGGAATACGCACAATTGGTGCGAATATTCCTACGATAAAATGCACGATAAGTGGATATGTGTACGATATTGTGGGTGGGAGATATGTGTAAATGTGTGAAGGAGGGAGTGCAATATATTTGTGTATGTATATATGTATATATATGGTAGCTATATAAGTATATATACATAAGTGTATATATTTCTATATATATGTATAAGTATATATATATCTATATATTTATATCTATATGTATAGTATATTTGTATAAGTATCTACTTATATGTATGTATATATGTATATGTACATGTGTATGTCTGTGTGTGAGTGTGTCTGTGTTTGTGCAAGAGAGGGTGTATGTATGTGTGTTTGGAGTGTGGCATGCACAACGCACAAAGAAGGAGAGCGTAGCGCTCTGGGGAGAGTTGCTGCAACCGGCTGTAGCGGGTCGGGGAAGGAGAGAGAGTGCGTGCAATCACCAGATAACTGAGGAATGCCCAGTCACTACACTACAGCAGCGTGAGGTCACGACTATAATGCCAAGGGCAAAAAGGTGACCGGGACTGTACGGTGCGACTTGCTGAGCTATGCGTGGGAAGCGAAGGTCGAGGCACGTGGTGAAGAGCTTGGAGAGGTAGGGAGGCATGCACAGGTGCACAGCACGGATGGTGAGGCATGCGAAGGTGTGAGGGGAAGGGCTAGAGTGTGCGGTGGTGTGTGAGCTTTAGTAAAGCAAGCTTCAAAGCTTGCTACTGCTCGACAATGGTGAAAAAGAGAAAAAAAACAAAATAGATCAAAACTAACAAAAATAAATAAAAAGGAGAATACACCACACCCACCTGCTCACGATGGAGCTAGGCACTGGTGCTCTCTTACTATGGTGGATGCAGCCACAGGAGAGAATTCCTCTATTCTCAATGTCCTTCTCAACTTGTGTGAGGGTGCTGAGAGTGAGGAGGGGAAGAGAGGGAGAGAGGAGAGCTCAGGAGAGGAGTGGCCAGCTGTGTGTGTTGTGTGCTGGATGTGAGTGTGTGCGTCTGAGGTGTTTGGAGGTGGAAGGAATGGCTGAAGGTGAGGTGAAGTATGGCTACCAACAACTTATGTGGAGTGAAGTGAATGGGTTTATATAGATGAGGGGGGGTACAAGATGACAAGGGAGACCGTTTAGGTGTGGGACTTGTTTTGGGGTTTTTGCATATAGGCACTTGAAGTGTCATGGAAATTAATGTAGCTTGTTATTAGGAGGAATAAGTGGTGGGATTTAAATGGTAATAAGGTGGAAATGGAAGGGATGAAATGGATGAATAGATGCTCAATCTCTCTTTATCTTCCTCTTCATAAGATGCACAAATGCGAATATTTACATAATGCATGAATAACTATCTAATCTAGTTGCCTAATGTTAGAAAATATCATAAGATGGCCAAATTAGAAGCATGAATTGCTGCACAATCACACCCCCATGCCTATCTTTTTCTAGTCCTTAGCAAAATACTTATTCCATGAGGTATTAGTATTCAGAAATGATCTTAAGCTGAAGATTTTTCCGAAGCAACATTAATGTGTTTATCAGTTGGACATTGTGAGATCCAATTACAAAGTAGACTACCAGAACTCATGTCTTACATAACAAAAACCATCTCTCGACTAACAAGGACTCTTGATATTTAAACCTTAAGTGCAATTTCTAGGACTCAGTGGGTTTGCAAAACTCGAAAGCTAAGAGGTTATGGTTTGCGCTTAGTGATTGATCAGGACTAACCAGATGAACATTAAGATTCAATCTCGGGGTTTCATGCCTTTTTAAGTCTAGGTTGGTCCCAGCTTCAACTCATGTCTTTGAATTGACTCTCAAAAATGAGAAAAGACTCAATCCAGCTCTTATTGCATTGTAGCTCAAAGAATACTTGGGAGAAACAGGGTCTTTGTAATTCACCTTGAAAAACATTTGGTGGAGGAATTTACAGGACGTAGGAGAACATTCTGAATTATTCTAAAGAATGTCTTTTTCTACAAATTCTTTTTGAATTTTTCGCTCTCTTTTTTTTATTTTTTTACAAATAAATGTTAGTATGTCTCTGACAACTTTATTTGGTAGAGCACACTTATTTGGTGGGTGAGAACTTAGATGAAAAGAGTTTCTTCTAAACAGAAAACTAAAAACTGGGATAAAGAGTCTACCTGCATGCATAGGTAAGGACTCCACCCTCCCTAATGAACACTAGGGTTGGATCTTACGTTCATCTAGCCTTTCCCGACTCTGTGTAGTGTGAACCATGGTTACCTAGACTCCCAAGAAGAAGCAAACCAATGAATCATGCACTGGTGACTCAGGCATAAGAATACGTCCTAAGTTAGGAGAGATCCTGGTCTATCTTGTCACTGCTCGAGTGTATTAAGCAAAAGCCTGAGCGAATCAAGCTTCTGTGGCTAGAAAAGTCTTTAAAGCAAAGGCTGAATGTCCACAAACACTTATTTTATTTTTGCTTCAGCTTTTAGATCATAGCTAAACACTTTTGTAAACATTTTTGAAAGTTTTTGAATTTTCCATTTTTATGAACTTTTTTTGTTTTGTAAATTTTTTTTTCAATTTTTAGTGATTTTTCAATTAGGCTATATATATACATACTATAAATGGATATGTATAATGGTCAAGAATCTGGAAAATGCCCATATAATACCCAGATCCTATGGATGCCTATCCGTCCCCCTATGCAAAATCATTCTATGTCCTCATATGCATGCAAAATGGGTTAGACAGGTGTAAAGGTTTTAGTGCAAGGGTGAGTACAAGGTATAAAGCAGGGTGGATGGGTGGGTGGTGAAATGAAATGAAGTGAGCTGAGTGAAATGTGATGTAGAGTGCAGAGTGAAAGGGATTGATGGGGTGCTTCCCAACGAGCACTGAATTTTGACATCCCCAGCTGGACTCTGAGTGAGGCTCAGGTTAGTTACCCTCCAGCAGGGCAACTATTTCACCAAGAAGGGTAGGCTCATGAGTAAGATATGGTTTCAATCGCTACCCATTAACTATAAATTTATGCCCAGACTTGGGATCTTCAAATTCGATGGCTCCATTGGGAAAAGGTCTTGAGACTAAGAAAAGACCAATCCATTTTGACTTCAATTTTCTGGGAAGGAATTTGAGCCAAGCATTATAAAGCCAAACCTGTTGTGATGGCTCAAATTCCTTCTGCCTAATGCGGTTGTCGTGAAAGGCCTTGGTACATTATTTAAAGGTCAGGGTAGAGTCATAGGCTTCATGACGTAGCTCTTCTAATTCTTAGAGTTGGAGTTTCCTTTCTCGACAACACAGGTCTGGGATGAGGTTACATTGGCGAACCGCCCAATAAGCATAGTGCTCCAACTCCACGGGAAAGTGACAAGACTTCCCAAAAATAATCCTGTATGGAGACATACCAAGGGGAGCCTTGAAGGTGATCTGATACGCCCATAAAGTGTCAATTAGCTTGTCAGACCAATCCTTACGGTCAAGTCGAATTGTTTTCTGGAGGATTTGCTTAATTTGACGATTCAACACTTTTGCTTCACCATTTGTTTGAGGATGCTACGGAGAAGCGATACAGTGGTGGTCTCCATACTTCCTTAAAAGTTCCTGGAATGATGCTTGAGTGAAATGGCTTCCTCCATTCGAAATGATGGCTCGAGGTATTCCAAAGAGTGCAAAGATGTGGTCTTTGACGAACTTGGTTGTAATGACATGGTCAACACGGCACGTGGGAAGGGCCTCAATCCATTTTGATACATAATCAACGGCAACAAGGATGTACTCGAAACCGTTGAATGGAGGAAAGGGACCCATAAAATCGATTCTCCAAATGTCGAAAATCTCTGTAGCTAGGATGGGTTGCAAGGGCATCATACTACAACGTGACATTGACCCAAGCTATTGGCATCTAGTGCAACGCTTAGCATAATTGTGTGCATCCTGATGAAGGGAGGGCCTAAAGAATCCGCATTGCAACACCTTGGCTGTAGTTTTCCTCCCAGAAAAATGGCCTCTACAGGCTTGATCATGACAAAAGGATAGTACACTAGGGAATTCGCTATCAAGAACACAAAGATGGATTATCTGATCAGCACCCACTCTAAAATGCAGTGGATTATCCCAGAAAAGATACTTTGCTTCTGCAATGAGATGCTCACGCTGGTTTTTAGGTCAGCCTCGTGGAAGAGATCCATAAGTAAGGTAATTAGTGATATTGGCATGCCAAGGTCCACTTGCCACATCAATCGCTAGAAGGTGCTCACTAGGAAAAGATTCATTTAAAGGTAATGTAAGTCCAATTTGGTTTGGGTCTAGTCTCTACAGGTGGTCTGCAACAACATTCTGGGTTTCGACCTTATCTCGTATCTCAAGATCAAATTCCTGAAGCAGAAGGATCCAACGAATCAGTCGAGGCTTTGCATCCTTCTTATACTTGAGATGACAAATGGCCGCGTGGTCTATGAAAATGGTAACATGAGAACCCAGAAGATATGAATGAAATTTCTCTAACCCAAAGACAATTGCCAGCAGCTCTTTTTCAGTGGTCGTGTAATTACGCTGGGCCCCATCCAGCATCTTACTGGCGTAATACACCACGAAGGGGTGTTTATCACATGTTTGTCCTAATATGGCTCCGACAGCTAGGTCAGAAGCATCACACATCAACTCAAAGTTAAGGGACCAATCAGGCGGTTGGAGAACAGGGGCCTTGGTGACAGCCTCATGATCGCGTGTCTTCCACTCAACTCAGTAATTAAGTTAATTTTACTTAATTAAGAGTAGAAAAAGTCACTTAGGTTAACTCAAAATTGTGTTGGTTGTGTAGTATAGGGTCGAATTAACCTAACATTTTAGAAATTTTTACTGGTTGAGTCTAGTTCGTTCGCTGGGAGGTATAGTTCATTTTAAATTCACCAATTATCTTTTACTTTCTTTATAAGTTTAGGAGGTATGTTAAAGTTAATTTTAAGAGCATGAATTTTTCCAAAATATTTAAACTACAAAGAATATACAAAATTCCATATGAAAAACATATTTACCCAAAATGATGTACTTTATTAACAAATAAACATGTTTGTTTTCTAATTTTATTTCAAAGAAATTAAGGCAATAAGGATTCTGTTATTAAAACATGCCTTATTACAAAATTTAAGAATAGAAAGTAATTAAAATGATGCAAGAAATATAATATCCTTTCTTTGCTTGTTCAGCCTCTCTCTTCTTCTCTCTTTCTTTTATTTTCTTTTCTCTCTCGAGCTCTTTTCTTAACTCTCTTCTATTCTATTCCTACCTTTTCTCTTCCCTTAGTAGTGCCTATTCTCCTTTCTCTCCTTAAGCTTTCTTTTGAACACTTAGTAGTGCCTTTCTTCCCTTAGTAGTTCCTTCAACACTCAGCTTAACCTTAACCTTCAGCGGCTCCTCTTTCCTTAAGCTCTCTTTTGAACCATCAGTTGAACCAGGTTTTTTTCCTTTTTAATCAAAAGTTATTTTTATTTGCAGCGAGGTCCTTTCCAGGATACACAACACCCTGAGACCAGGGTGGGACCAGACCCTACTCGATCCTCGTCTGATTTCATTAGGTTCGATTTTGGTTTATTTTCTTTCTTAGGCCAAACCGACCCTCTCTCGAGTTGAACCGGCTCAACCAGCCTCCCAAGCCTCGCCCTCCTAGGGCACACTCTCTCACGCCCACTCGGACGCACACCTGTAGGCACACAAGCCCGCACAGACACATGCATATGCTCTGATAGGTTCAGAATGCACAAATCGATAACCGGTGCGCCGAGCGCTGGCGACTGAACGACCTATACAACAAATCACTTTTGTTCCCATGCACGTGCTCGTAATCTGACGATGTGGGACTATCTTAACCCCTTCCAGACCCAACTTCAACCAATCATAACTTTCTACTCAGAGCTCCAAATCAAGTGATTTGAAGTTTGCTAGAAAGCTCTAAGATAGATCTACACAATTGCAGGGTCAATTTAAAGATAAGAAGATGCTTTCCTCTTCAATTTGAATAATGAAATCAAGGGGTTCCTACGAGTAAAAATGACTGGAAGGTGAAATTATCTTCACAAAGTCCTCAGATGGAATTTTCTCTCTTGATTAAATGTCTGTATAGGTTATACGAATTATTCCTCATCTGCTAGAGTGAGTTTTAAGCTCTTATGACCTTCAAGAATAGCAGAGAAACTCTACACTTCTCTAAAAGCTTCAGAGTTTGAATTCTCAGACTAAAAATAGATGAACAGACATTTAAGAATGTTTCTAATTGATTTAAACAAATTCTAAGTGTTATAATTGACTCAACTAGGTAGGATTTAGAATTAAAACTCATCAAAATATCACTGCTGCCAGTTTAGGTTTGAAAGTAACCCAAACTGTTAGGGTTTGAATTCTCAAACAATAACTCATCTGAGATCACTTATTTCATTCTAATATCATGCATCAAGATCCCAGAAACAATTTAATCGCATCAATTCCTCAGATTGAGCTCAGAACTCCATAATCAGACTCAGTTTGACTGTGAAGGCACAAAAATTTGACTTTCTTTTCAAAGCCTTCCACAGGCAATTAAAACCTCGAATAGAGTCTTCTCAACCTCAGGAACTTATTCTGATCTTCAGATAGGTGTTCTACCTCATATTCCTAGGGTTCAGGCTCACCGCCTGAGCTTCAAAATGTGTTTGTTCATCAGAGCAATTGGAAGGTTGTTACAGTGATTTGGGGTCATGAATAGCTTCAGTGAATCGCACTGAAGCTTCTAAGTTCCTTAAATGCCACTTAGATCTCTCTATCAGACTTCTCCAACTCTGCCGGAGTTGGAGAAGATGAAGATCTATCTACAGCTCCAATGGCTAAATCCTCAAATAAACATTTGCAAATTAATCAGTGATAGTTAAATCATTGATCTGGAGCTTCTCAACGAATTCTAAAGGCTGAAGCACAGATTTGGCTCGCCGGAGCTCCGGTGAGTCCAGAAAAATTGAAAACTATGTACAGATTGTGAAAACTTGCCATTTTTATCTAAAAAGGTTCTTGAGGTTGCAAGGAACCTCAAAATCACAATTAATTCTCATTTTGTTCATTAGAGTTAAGATTTGACAGTGAAATTCATTTCTTTAAAGATCTGATTCGACTTAAGCTTAGGACTTGTTTTACCACTCAATTGATCGGTTAAAACAAGTCAACAGATAATAGCAGTCATAATTATATAGTTAATTAATAGTTTGAACTGCTCCTGAGCTGCCATTGACAGCGAGCTCAGGAGCTTAATTAAGATTGGGTGTTTAATTTATATGTGATATTTCTATGTATTATAGTGTCCATTAGGGTTCTTAGGATGTGAATAAGTGATGGAGAACCATATGAAGGTGAAATTAAGTCCACTACTGTCACCATGGACAGTGGCAGTAGTCGGTGGAGGTGAAGTTGATTTAGGCGATTAGGTGATTAATTAAGCGATTAAGTGCAGTAGAAATGATTATGGGAGATAAAGGAAGGTGGACAGCGATTTCAAAAGATGAAATTAAGGCTCTGGAGAGCTCAAGGAGTTCGCCGAAGTTGGAGAAGATGAACACTGAAATTCTAAAATTACATCTATTCTAACTAACTACTTACCTACACTAACCTACTCCTACTCCTACTCCTAATCTACCATTACCTGGACGAAGGGATCAATAGGGTTCCACCGAAGGTTCATAGCGGACGATGAAATCAAAGGGTGAAAGATAGATCTCCGGCAGGCGGAAGTGAGGTGAAGCAGAGGATTCCATAAGTCGGCACCTATGTCAGAGACGCGGCAGACCGCAGCGGATCTCCTCGGCAAGTCAAGATTGATGGAGGAAGTCGGAAATTGAAATGGAAAGTCACCGGAGTTTTCGACGAATAGCCTATCGAAGTCGGCTGCAGTGTTAAAAGAGGGAAGGGATCCAACTTGGGTGAAATCAGAGGGGTTAGGGGGTATTTATAGTAGTTGGCTGCGAAGAGAATGGCGGGGTCTGGCCGAAGAAGGAGCTTGAGGAGCTTAACCTCCGGCGTCATCTCCGACGATGGTGAGGTTATCTCCCACTGGAAATTAGGATTTCTGGTTAATCCAGACCGGTGGATGAAGTGGAGGTGGTGAGCACAAGCTGCAAGAGCTTGGATAAAGAAGGTTGATGTCGGCAGGGCAGTAATCGTGCGGTGGCGTGACTCTCCATCGCCAGCCGTTCATTCGGTAGAAGAAAAAGAAGGAAAGCACTTGAATGTAATAAAACTTAGGGACCTGTGTGAGAAATAAGGACCCGATTGTAATGAATTTTAAGGACCAAAATGTAAACTCAAGTTTTGAAGGTTTATTTTAATTTAGATCTTTTTCAACTTTTTATATATGTTAGTAAACAAGGTAAATATTTTATTTTCACCTTGAATTTACATTTTTGACCTTTTTAGGTTAATTTATTAGATTAAGTAAAAATTACATAAGTTATTGTATACTTAGGTATACATTATATTTAAGTTACTTAACTTATTAATTAAGGGAATGATTAATAGGATTTTTGAGTCCAATTATTATCTAGATTATTAATAATGTTAATTGAATGATGAAATGTCATTTTTCACTTATTTTAAGGTCCTTTACTAAATATCCCTTATTCTATAATTAACCCTTATAAACTCAACCTTAGCTAATTAACTAGGAAGACTAGTTAATTAGGGGTAACTAGAGATCATGATGAGTGTCTCATTATGCCCCCAAGCCAAAGTTTGCTAGTCCCTAGTAAAATTAACTAAGACTATGATGATTTAAAGCACTTGGATTTAAATTATTATAAATAATAACTATGTAGATGAAAGCTTAGGTCAGAAATTTTTATGTTTAATATAAATGATTAATGTATAAAGAACATGTGAAAATTTTCTTACTTAAATTTATACTTATAACATTTTCGAAACACACTTAAAGCAATTTGTAAACAAGAATTTTACTCAGAATTAGAATTCTTCAAAAATCTCTTAATCTTTGTAACTATTCTTAACTCAAATTAGAATACAAAATGTTTTAAGAAAAACAAAACTTAAGGATTGAGAATTAAATTTTAACTCAAAAACTCAATAGACTTAAGTCAATCCTTTGATTATGATATTTGACTTTTATCAATATAAGTTTAAGCAAATTAACTAGATACTCATTATTAATCAAACTTAGAGTAGTAAAACTCTAATTTACTAGCCTACAACACTAAAGAATAACTTCTAGACCTAGGATTCTGTCAATTCTTCTCCTTTAGGCCTCAACTTAAAATCTTCAAAACCCAATTTCTTAGGCTTCATTGCTCAGTACCAAGGTTTAGTAGCTATGATTTTAAAACATCTGTGCTTAGTGAAGAGAACCATCCTAAAGCCATCCAAAGTTGCAAAAATCCAGATCTTAAGACATCATTTTCCAATCCCAATTTTTCCAATTCAAGCCTTTGGCTTGGCCTTACTTAGGTTTGGTTGCTTTCTCCTCACCACTTTTTTATTCCGAGGTGAACACTTTTTGTATATATCTCCCTGATGGACCACTGGGTCTCTTATTCGTAATATTTTTTCTCCATATTTTTTTTATCACTTTTTCTATAGGTTAGAACATCGATTTGTAGTGAGGTGTTTTTTTTATTTGATGGAAGGAAGGGTAGCGTCCATTTGTTTTGAGATACTTTTATTTATTATGGAAAATCTGCATAAGCACCCATTTTTAATGAGGCACTTAACTGCAGGGTGTTTTACTTATTTATTTATTATTTCTTTTTTTTTCATTTCCCCCTTCTCATTTTTCTTATTAACTTTATTCTCTAAATCCTTTTTCTAGGTGAGTGTCACATCCTTCACACTTTCAAGAATCGCCCCGCGGAAATCCTTGGACTAAAGAGGATTCAGAACTGATCTCTTAACCTCTGTGTTTTCACGGTCTCAGATGCCAACAAGACAATTTTATGTGTGTGAATTTAGATGCTTAGGTTATTTAGCTTTCAAACCAGAGCTTGGACAATAAAGCCCTTTACTCTCAAGTTCTTCAAATTCTTAGTTTCCTCCTATAGGATCCGTCAAGACAAAATTTACCAAGTCTAGTTATTTATCTTTAGCTTGTTAGTTTTGTAAACTAAAATGCTACCAACTCTTTATTTAGTTAACTCTGAATATCTGGCCTTTTACTTAACTTTATGATAAAATCAAATTTTCAAAAAGCAAAAGGATTACTTAATCTAATTGATTAAAAAGTTATAATTTAATTCCAAAACTTAAGTTTAAATCTTAACACACTTAGTTTCTTAATTCAAGGTAAGAATAGAAAAATAAATCTTTAAAAGATTTAAAAGATTCTTAATTGAAATAAAATATTATTTTAAAAATTTTAAAATACAAAAGTGTGCTTTTACAAAATGTTTAAGTAAAAATCTAATTAAGAATTGCATGCTCTAAAATACTTTTTATATATTCTATATACATTTTAAACTTCTGACCTAAAAGAAAATTAAGCTTTTAATAAATATATTTATATATATTCTTCTTCTTTTCTTCTTTATTAAATATGAATATACCCCTCTTATTATTTTTATGATTTTTCTTTTCAAATTTTTGTATTTATATATTTTTATTTTTAAGTATATAAGATTTTTCCAATTTTTATGATTTTTTTCAAAAAATTTTTAAATTTTTATGAAATTTTTTATTTTTAAAAATTTTATCATTTTTAAATTTTTTTATTTTTAAAATTTCGTGGATATTTAATTTTTATGTATTTTTATTTTTAACCCACACTTAAAATGAAAATTTCACTTCAACACCCCCAGGACAAAATTTTACAATATCCTCATTGTAAGAAGGGTGAAAAATATTACACTTCATTTAGTATAGGGTGATGGAAGGAGTCGAATAGAGGAGACTAAAAATCTCTGTACAGACAATTTCAATTCTAACCAAAGGTCAGAGTGGTCAGTCGAACTAAATAAAGGTAATAATATGATAGGAAGTGAAAATTTCAGAGTAAGTGTATAAGAAAAATCAGAAAGGTAAAAACAGGAAATAGCTATGTACAAGTATGGTGGATGGATAGAAAAAACCCTAGTGGAGCCTGTAACATTCTCCAACAAGTCCCAAAGGATGTGATTCCAAGAAAGGTTTAAGACGTTGACCATTGACTTTGAAGGGTTGATCCTTGTTGGGTTCAGTGATTTCGACAGCTCCATTGTCAAAGACTCTAAGTACAATAAATGGCCCTTGCCATTTAGACCTAAGTTTACTCGGGAAGAGCTTCAAACGAGCATCAAATAACAACACCTTCTGACTAGGTACAAAGGATTTGCAAGAAATGAATTTGTCATGGAAGGCTTTAAGTTTCTCCTTATACAACTTTGAACTTTCATAGGAATCATGATGTAATTCCTCAAGTTCGCTAGGTTGTAATCTACGATTTTCACCAGCCTTCAAGAGGTCTAAATTACAGGCTTTAATTGCCCAATAGGCCTTGTGTTCAATTTTTACGGGAAGATGACAGGGTTTCCCGTAAACAAGTTTGTATGGTGACATGCCTATTGGTGTCTTGTGGGCAGTCCTATAAGCCCACAAAGCCTCATCTAAATGAGAAGACCAATCCTTCCTATCGGGTCGAATTGTCATTTAAAGGATCTTTTTGATCTCTCGATTAGAGACCTCGGTTTGCCCATTAGTCTGGGGATGATAAGGTGTAGAAATACGATGTGTAACCCCATATTTTCTAAGTAAATGTTTACACTGGGATTAATAAAATGGGAACCGCTGTCAGAAATAATAGCACGAGGTACCCCAAAATGAGTGAAATTGTGACTCTGTATAAAAGGAATGATAACTCGATGGTCGTTTGTGCGTGTGGGTATGGCTTCAATCCAACGAGAAACATAGTCTACAGCAAGTAAAATATAATGGAAGCCTAAAGAGGACGGAAACGAACCAATAAAATCTATGCCCTAAATGTCAAAGATTTCAAAGACTAGAATCGAGTTCAAAGGCATCATGTCTTTCCGAGACATGCCACCAAGTGTTTGGCAGCGACTACATGCCTTACAATAAGTTTGAGAATCAGCAAATAACGTGGACCAATAAAACGCACATTGCAAAACTTTTGCAGCGGTCTTCCTACCAGAAAAGTGACCACCACAGGCCTGGTCGTGACAAAAAGATAGGATAGAATCAATCTCAGAAGAGGGAACACAACGCCTGATGATTTGATCATTACAAAGTCTAAAAAGATATGGATCTTCCCAAAAATAGTATTTGGCTTCTGCTTTGAGTTGTGATTTGCGATTCCCATCCCAGTCTAGCAGGAATTTATGTGTAACCAAATAATTAACAATATCTGCATACCAAGGAAGATCTGTGGATATAGTCAAAAGATATTCATCAGGGAAGTGTTCTGTGATTGGTGGAGATGATTCGATTGTATCAGAGGGAAGACAGGAAAGATGATCTGCAACAACATTTTGCGTACCCACCTTATCAAGAATTTCTAGTTCAAATTCTTGCAAAAGCAAGATCCATCTGATTAACCTAGGTTTCGTGTCCTTCTTAGAGAGAAGGTGTTGGATAGCTGAGTGATCAGAGTACACTATGATTTGAGATCCGAGTATGTAAGATCTAAACTTTTCTAATCCAAATACTATTGCTAGTAACTCTTTCTCTGTAACTGTGTAATTCCTTTATGTCTCATTCACTATTTTACTAGCATAGTAAATTACCACTGGATTCTTCTCAATTTTCTGTCCTAAAACAGCTCCTATTGCATAATTTGATGCATCACACATATGGTAAATCCCAATTAGGTGGTTGCAAAATTGGAGCCTGTGTAACTCTGTCTCTCAAAGTTTTAAATGCTAAAATACACTCCTCATTCATCTCAAAAATCGCATCCTTTGTGAGGAGGTTTGTGAGTGGTCAGGCAATTTTTGAAAAATCAAGGATGAATCTTCTATAAAATCCCATATGCCTGAGAAATGATCTAATGCCTTTGATCGAGTCAGGGATTGGAAGATTTGCAATTTGATTGATCTTGGGTCAATCTACTTGGATACCCCGCTCAGATACTAGATGACCAAGTACTATGCCCTCAGGAATCATAAAATGGCTCTTCTTTCAACTAAGGACAAGGTTTACCTCAATGCATCTTTTTAGAACCTTTCACAAATTATCCAAGCAAGTATCAAATGCTTCCTAGAAAACTGAAAAATCATCTATAAAATCCTCCATATATTCACGCACCATTTCGGTAAAAATGGCTAACATGAAACGCTGAAAAGTTGCGGGTGCGTTGCAAAGTCCAAATGGCATTCTTCGGAAAGCAAAGGTTTCGAAGGGGCAAGAGAAAGTCATTTTCTCTTGATCTTCAAGATAAATTGTAACTTGATTATATCCAGAGTAACCATCTAAAAAGTAGAAGAACCTATTACCAGCTAATCTCTCAAGGATTTGATCAATGAATGGTAAAGGAAAATGGTCCTTTGTAATAGAATTCAATTTTCGATAATCAATACAAACCCACCATGAATTTGCAATTCATGTGGGAATGGCTTCTCTAGATTCAGTTTTGACTATGGTGAGTCCTGCCTTTTTGGGTACCACTTGAATTGGACTCACCCAAGGGCTATCAGATATAGGGTAGATGATATCAGCATCAAGCCACTTGATTATTTCTTTCTTAACAACCTCCTTTAGATTAGGGTTTAGGCATCTTTGAGCTTCTCTTGAAGTTCATGCCCCATCTTCAATATAAATATGATGAGTACAAAAATTGTGGCTAATCTCGGTGAGATCATGTAAATTCCACCCAATTGCCTTCTTGTGATCTCGAAGAACTTTGATCAATTTAGATTCTTGTGATTCAGATAGATGAAAATTGATTATTATAGGATATGTTTCATCAGATTCGAGATATACATATTTAAGATTATCAGGCAATGGTTTCAATTCAAGCATAGGAGTTGAATCAACAGCAGGATTTGGGGTCGGATTTTCAATTGTGTAAAGTGATTCAGATTCAGAGTTAACTTCATGATTGAGTAGAGATTCCAATAATATTTCATTGTTTTGAGGATATGGGATATCAAAAGATGTGCTTTCTAATTCTAAAGAACTAATGTCATCCTCAAAAACTTCTATTGATTTTATTTTCTCAATCCATTCACAATCAAATCCACTAGAAGCTCTAAATATATCTAACATAAATGTCTTCTCCCCAAATTTCAATTCAATCGTTCCCGATGCACAATCAATGTTGGCTTTTGCAGTAGCCAAAAAGGGTCTCCCTAAGATAATTGTGGTATCTTTAATGTGTTTGGGTACTTCCATATCAAGAACGATAAAATCTACAGGGAAGTAAAAATCCCGTACTCTCACAATAACATCCTCCAACATTCCTTTAGGTGACTTAATAGATCTATCGGCTAATTGTAAAGTCACATTGGTAGACTTAAGGTTTTCTATTTGGAAGTGTTTTACCAATGAGAAAGGAATGAGGTTAATAGAAGCTCCTAAGTCTAGGAGGACTCTATTAAAACACTGACCCCCAATTATACGAGAAATAAATGAAGATCCTGGGTCTTTCTTTTTCAAAGGAAGCGTACTTGAAATAATAGAGCTCACATGCTCTGAAAGTACAAAAGTGCTTCCTTTCTTCGACTTACGCTTAGGAGTATACAATTCCTTAGGAAATCTTGCGTAAGTCAGAATGTGTTTGATCGCATCTAGGAGTGGGATATTAATATGTACCTGTTCAAAAATCTTAATCAAATCTTCATCTAATGTAACAGGCTGTTTTTGTTTCCTAGTCTTCTTCAAAGTTTTTGGGAATGGGACGTGGGTTTCCTGTTCTACTGAGGTATTATCCTGATCGCGCGAATTAGCAGGAATTGTGGGGTCAGGTTCTGCATTTGATCTAGGTGTAGAAACAGGGGTTAATCTAGATGTACTAGGGTCTTGGGATTGGTTCCTTGGAAAAACTCGATCCCTAGTGGTAGTTCCACGGCGGGTTGTAACAAAGTTAATACTTGCATGAGAAGAAGCAGCTGAAGAAGAAGATGCTTGTGAATTTTGGAAAGATAGATCATTAATTGATGGTTGATTCGCAATTGATTGCTGTTGATTTGGATATTCAAAATCAAGATTAGAAATAGGTGGATTCAAATTTTGATTCAGATTTGGATTCAAGGGTAATTGATTAAGAAGATGGACATGTCCCT
Organism: Thalassia testudinum; assembly: GCA_037157565.1. NCBI lineage: Eukaryota > Viridiplantae > Streptophyta > Magnoliopsida > Alismatales > Hydrocharitaceae > Thalassia > Thalassia testudinum. The sequence goes on from JAZHRO010000073.1 coordinate 117,208,034, forward strand.
GATTTGGATTTTGAACTCTCGGGTGTTGTCTTTGCTGGATATTCCTAGGGTTTGGAATTGGCTGGGATGGAAGGGTCCCTAGCTGACGAGATTCAGCTAATTACGTGATTTGACCCCTAAGATCAGCCAATTCTGCTGAACATTGTCGTTGGACTTTAGCAAGAGCTTTAGCATTTTGTAGCTGGCTCTCAGTCACAGCTCTCAAAATCTGATCTAGCTGTGAATCTCTATTTGGCCCTACGGGGTTTTGCGAACCGGCTTAAAATGGCCTCGCATTGTGTTGGTGAAATGACAATGTAGGCACGTTTTGTCTGGTCTGAGTCGGATATGATGGTCTTTGTGTATGGTCAGACCAAGAAAAATTAGGGTGATTACGCCATCCAGGATTATAGGAATTTGAATATGGGTTTGATCTTGGTGTGTATCCCTGAATGGCGTTTAAATCAAGACGATAAGGCATGTTTTCTGCAACAGAAAAGGGTGGATAAGATTGTGGGACAAAGGTCCCTCCTTGGGTTGGTGGAGTAGATAGAAAACCCACGGAAGATAGATCTCTAGAATCCAGATTATTCACAAATTCCCTCCCCGTGGGAATTTGCAAAACAAGTGAATATGCGGAATTCGTAGCAAGTAGAGGCGTAAGAGTCTTCATTTTGTTTCTAACCTCGTCGAGATGCTTTGCTACGATATCGACTTTGTCCAATTTTTCTAATTTTATCTCCAAATCCTTTGAACTGAATGGATTACCTATCTCGTGAATGCCCTTATGCGGATTTAGATGATTCGTATTCACTCCCCGCGTGAATTACGACATAGATGCATTGTTGATCGAGTTTTCCACCATCCCTTCAAATAATTCCGAGGTGGATTCTACATCGCGATTTAGAAAATTCCCTCCACAAGAGGCATCGACTAGATTGCAAATGCCCTCTTGTAATCCATAATAAAAGATGTGCATGAGTTGCCAACAATTGATGCCATAATGTGGGCATTTCCTTTGCAATTCATGAAAACGTTCCCATGCTTCATGAATTGGTTCTCCTTGGTTTTGATTGAAAGTAGTAATAGCTCACCTTAAAGCATTGGTTCGACCAATAGGAAAGAATTTCTTTAGAATGCGGATTCGAGTTTAGTCTAAGTTGAGATTGGTCTTGATATAGTTCTATACCAATATGCTGCTTTATCTTTAAGGCTAAAAGAGAACATTTTCATTAGTAGGATTTCCCTATTTTGATTTCGAGTACCAAGAGTTTGGGATAGATTTTTAAGATCTTCTATATGTTGAAATGGATCCTCGGATGCAAATCCTTGAAAGTGGGGAATTAAATCTATAATGTTTGGCTTTAATTCAGGATCATTCTCCCCAATAGGAATCCTAACATTAGGCTCTACTCGTGCATTAGATGGGTTATAATAATCTCTAAGTAGAGGCCTTGGACGAGATATCGGTAAATCAGGGATTTCAAAACCCGCCTCAAGTCGAGGTGAAGGATGGGTTTGAAGAGTCTGCAAATTGTTTAAGGCTGCTATTAATAAATTGATTTGCCTTGTTTGCTCTAGCATCCTAAGATTCTGGTTCAGGAGTACCTCATGAACATCAAAAGGCGGCATCTCGCCCTTACCAGAAGAAGAAGGGTTCTTGGGATTAAGATTCTGCATTTGATCCATAGAAGAAGATGGATCAGACGGGAAAACCATTGGTTGCTTATCTGCAACCGACCTAGGATCACCTGTCAACGGTGGTGCAAGAGGCGGATGCAAGGATCGCCTCCTGTCCATAAATGGAAAATAATGTGCAACTGCACACACACACCACCGATAAGAAAACAGCAGCACAAAAACCCGCAAAACAGCGCAAATACGTGGGTTTTGCTCTTCTTTCAAAGGAAAGAAGAAATTCCTAAGATACGCAAAGTAATTTGACGCAAACAAATAAAGTAATAGCATCAAAATACATGTCCTAATCTGTGTTTACGCAGGTGCATGCCTTAAAGCTCAAAGGTCTAAGGTCTAGGATCGAGACCGGTCACTACTGGCTCCTCGAGGCTCTAGTAGTGAGACAGACTTGTTGATCTTCGACCAAAGAACTAAGAGGTGCAAAGAGGACAAATAGAAAAATAGACTCGTGTAACTCTAGTGATCGCACTGTGTGCGCAATAGCATGCAACAGATGATAGCGATTTAAAAACCCACATGCGTTCTGCAATCAGATTTAAGTCACAAATTTTACTTCCTCTTTTTAGTTAATCTTTTACATAAATATATCAATTAAACTACAATGGCCGCTTTCTTAATTCTTTTCAAACAAAAATGTGTGGTCTTTTTAAATTTCAGACGACAAGGATCTACGTGGGTTTCCTCATGTTTTCCCGTTGATGCGAGAAAAATAGTTAAAAATTCTTCCTGAATCAGATCACACTAATATTAGTAGGAATTAAGCACTCCTAAGAGTGTATGCCTACGTATATGCTACTACTAGTCAGAAAAAGATGTATTTTTGTATTTTCTTTACTTTTTAAATGCAACAATACAAAAGATTAAGGAATACTCACAAAAAGCAAAAATAGCAAATTGATTCCCACCTTCTCCTGAGATCACCCGTGAAGGTAAACCTGAAAAGAAGACACAAAACGAAAACAAAAACAAAACACACTAATTAGAACATTAAAAACAAAAATATATTTACAAAATACCTCCTAATTAGACAATTAATCCAACTAAATTTTAGTGAATTAAGGATTTACCTCCCTAGCAACTGTGCCATTAAAATGATCGCGTGTCTTCCACTCAACTCAGTAATTAAGTTAATTTTACTTAATTAAGAGTAGAAAAAGTCACTTAGGTTAACTCGAAATTGTGTCAGTTGTATAGTATAGGGTCGAATTAACCTAACATTTTAGAAATTTTTACTGGTTGAGTCCAAGTCATTTGCTAGGAGGTATAGTTCATTTTAAATTCGCCAATTATCTTTTACTTTCTTTATATGTTTACGAGGTATATTAAAGTGAATTTTAAGAGCATGAATTTTGCCAAAATATTTAAACTACAATGAATATACAAAATTTCATATGAAAAACATATTTACTCAAAATGATGACTTTATTAACAAGTAAATATGTTTGTTTTCTAATTTTATTTCAAAGAAATTAAGGCAATAAGGATTCTGTTATTAAAACATGCCTTATTAGAAAATTTAAGAAAAAAAGTAATTAAAATGATGCAAGAAAAATAATATCCTTTCTTTAGTTCTTCAGCTCCTCTCTTCTTCTTTTCTTGTTTTATTTTCTTTTCTCTTTCGAGCTCTTTTCTTACCTCTCTTCTATTTTGTTCCTACCTCTTCTCTTCCCTTAGTAGTGCCTGTTCTCCTTTCTTTCCTTAGCCTTCAACACTCAACTTAACCTTAACCTTCAGCAGCTCCTCTTCCCTTAAGCTTTCCTTTGAACCATCAGTTGAACCAGGTTTTTTTCCTTTTTAATCAAAAGTTATTTTTATTTGCGGCGAGGTCCTTTCGAGGATACACAGCACCCTGAGACCAGGGTGGGACCCGACCCTACTCGGTCCTCGTCGAATTTCATTAGGTTCAATTTTGGTTTATTTTCTTTCTTGAGCCAAATCGGCCCTCTCTCGACCCGAACTAGCTCAACCTGCCTCCCAGGCATCGCCCTCCTAGGGAACACTCGCTCATGCCCACTCGGGCGCACACCCGCAGGCACACAAGCCCGCACACACACATGCAAATGCTCAAATAGGTTCAAAATGCTCAGATCGATAACTGGTGTGTCGAGCGCTGACAACTAAATGGCCTATACAACAAATCACTTTTGTTCCCATGCATGCGCTCGTAATCTGACGATGTGGGACTATCTTAACCCCTTCCAGACCCAACTTCAACCAATCAACTTTCTACTCTTACCTCCAAATCAAGTGATTTGAGGTTTGTTAGAAAGCTCCGAGATAGATCTACACAATTGCAGGGTCAATTTAAAGATAAGAGGATGTTTTCTCTTCAATTTAAATAATGAAATCAAGGGGTTCCTATGGGTAAAAATGCCTGGAAAGTGAAATCATCTTCACAGAGTCCTCAGATGGACTTTTCTCTCTTAATTAAAGGTTTGTACAGGTTATACAAATTATTCTGCATCTGCTGGAGTGAGTTTTATGCTCTTAAGACCTTCAAGAACAACAGAGAAGCTCTGCACTTCTCTGAAAGCTTCAGAGTTTGAATTTTCAGAATAAAAATAGATGAACAGACACTTAAGAATGTTTCTAATTGATTTAAATAAATTCTAAGGGTTATAATTGACTCAACTAGGCAGGATTTAGAATTAAAACTCATCAAAATATCACTATTGTCAGTTTAGGTTTGAAAGTAACCCAAACTGTTAGGGTTTGAATTCTCAAACAATAACTCATCTGAGATCACTTATTTCATTCTAATATCTTTCATCAAGATCCCAGAAACAATTTAATTGCATGAATTCCTCAGATTGAGCTCAGAACTCCATAATCAGACTCAGTTTGACTATGAAGGCACAAAAGTTTGACTTTTTATTCAAAGCCTTCCACAGGTAATTAAAACCTCGAATAGAGTCTTCTCAACCTCAAGAACTTATTCAGATCTTCAGATAGGTGTTCTAACTCATATTCCTAGGGTTTCAGGCTTGCCGCCTGAGCTTCAAAATGTGTTTGTTCGTCAGAGCAATTGGAAGGTTATTACAGTGATTTGGGGTCATGAATAGCTTCAGTGAATCGCACTGAATCTTCTAAGTTCCTTAAATGCCACTTAGATCTCTCTATCAGACTTCTCCAACTCTACCAGAGTTGGTGAAGATGAAGATCTATCTACAGCTCCAGTGGCTAAATCCTCAAATAAACATCTGCAAATTAATTAGTGATAGTTAAATCATTGATCTGGAGCTTCTCAACGAATTCTAAAGGCTGAAGCACAGATTTGGCTCTCCGGAGCTCATCGGAGCTTCGGTGTGTCCAGAAAAAAATGAAAACTGTGTACAGATTGTGAAAACTTGCCATTTTTGATCTAAAATGGTTCTTGAGGTTGCAAAGAACCTCAAAATCACAATTAATTCTCATTTTGTTCATTAGAGTTAAGATTTGACAGTGAAATTCATTTCTTTAAAGATCTGATTTGAATTAAGCTCAAGACTTGTTTTACCACTCAATTGAGCAGTTAAAACAAGTCAACAGATAATAGCAGTCATAATTATGTAGTTAATTAATAGTTTGAACTACTCCTGAGCTGCCATTGACAGCGAGCTCAGCAGCTTAATTAAGATTGGGCGTTTAATTTATATGTGATATTTCTATGTATTATAGTGTCGATTAGGGTTCTTAGGATATAAATAAGCGATGGAGAACCCTATGAAGGTGAAATTAAGCCCACTACTATCACCATGGATAGTGACAGTAGTCGGTGGAGGTGAAGTTATTTAGGCGATTAGGTGGTTAATTAAGCAATTAAGTGCATTAGAAATGATTTAGGGACATAACGGAAGGTGGACAGCGATTCTAAAAGATGAAATTAAGGCTTCGGCGAGCTCAAGGAGTTCACCGGTGTCGGAGAAGATGAACACTAAAATTCTAAAATTACATCTATTTTAACTAACTACTTACCTACACTAACCTACTTCTACTCCTCCTAATCTACTGTTACCTGGACGAAGGGGTCAGTAGGGTTCCGTCGAAGGTTCATAGTGGATGACGAAATCAGAGTGTGAAAGAAAGATCTCCAGTGGGCGGAAGTGAGGTGAAGCAGAGCAGAGACGTGGCAGACCACAGCGGATCTCCTCGGCAAGTCAATATGGATGGAGGAAGTTGGAAATTGAAATGGAAAGTCACCGGAGTTTTGGACGAATAGCCTATCGAAGTCGGCTGCAGTGTTAGAAGAGGGAAGGGAGCCAACTTGAGTGAAATCAGAGGGGTTAGGAGGTATTTATAGTAGTTGGCGGTGAAGAGAATGGTGGAGTCTGGCCAAAGAAGGAGCTTGAGGAGCTTAACCTCCGGCATTGTCTCCGACGATGGTGAGGTTATCTCCCACTGGAAATTAGGATTTTTGGTTAATCCAGACCGGTGGATGAAGTGGAGGTGGTGAGCACAAGCTGCAAGAGCTTGGACAAAGAAGGTTGATGTCGGCAGGGCGGTAATCGTGCGGTGGCGTGACTCTCCGTCGCCAGTCGTTCATTCGGCTGAAGAAGAAGAAGAAGGAAAGGACTTAAATGTAATAAAAATTAAGGACTTGTGTGAGAAATAAGGACCCGATTGTATTAAATTTTAAGGACCAAAATGTAAACTCAGGTTTTGAAGGTTTATTTTAATTTAGATCTTTTTCAACTTTTTATATATGTTAGTAAACAAGGTAAGTATTATATTTTCACCTTGAATTTACATTTTTGACCTTTTTAGGTTAATTTATTAGATTAAGTAAAAATTACTTAAGTTATTGTATACTTAGTTATACATTACATTTAAGTTACTTAACTTATTAATTAAGGGAATGATTAATAGGATTTTTGAGTCCAATTATTATCTAGATTATTAATAAAGTTAATTGAATGACAAAATGTCATTTTTAACTTATTTTAAGGTCCTTTACTAAATATCCCTTATTCTATAATTACCTTAGCTAATTAACTAGGAAGACTAGTTAATTAGGGGTAACTAGAGATCATGATGAGTGTCTCATCACATCATGCAGCTATGTGAATGCTCGAATACAGTCAGGGCCCATGTCGAAGGGTACATTGGTTGATAGGAGTTGCTTCAAAGGTCTGGAAATCTTTGAAAAATCCTTGATAAATTTCCTATAAAGATCAACGTGCCCAAGAAAGGAGTAGATTTGTTGGACAGAGCTTGGACTGGGTAAATCGGCAATCACATCAAGCTTAGCTCTGTCCACTTCAATATCCCTTTTAGAGATGATATGTCACAGAATAATACCTTTGTGCAACATGAAATGACTTTTCCCCCACGATAGCACGAGGTTAACATCAATACTTCTCTGAAGGATGCAGGTCAGGTTGGCTAGGTAGCCGTCAAAAGTTGGTCTGAGGATAGAAAAGTTGTCCATAAAGACTTTGAGAAAATCGCCCACCATATCGTGGAATATCGCCAGCATGCAACTTTAGAAAGTAACTGGCCCATTACATAGTTTGAATGGGATCCTTTTGAAAGTGAAGGTGCTAAAGGGGAAGGTGAAGGTGGTTTTCTCTTGGTCCTGAGGGTCAATAGCCACCTGGTTGTAGCCTGAGAATCCATCCAGGAAACAAAAGAACTGATTTCCCACTAACCACTCCAAGATTTGGTCGATAAAAGGTAGTGGAAAATGGTCTTTCTTGGTAGTAGTATTGAGTTTCCTATATCCTATACACACTCTCCAAGATGTAGGAGTGTGTGTAGGAATGGATTCACCCTTGTCATTGACATGGATGGTGAGACCTGCCTGATGTAGACACATCAATTTAGGTTAAAATGGCTATTTCTGCATGTTCCTAGGCTTATATTTGCATTCCATATTGTAAATATTGCATAGCATGCATCATTCTGCATTTAGAGTAGTTCTATATATTTTAGGTTAATTGCATCCTTTTTGTGGTCAGGAGAGAAGGAGATTTATTTCGGAGCCTCGAATTGACGATCCGATTGTACGGAATTGATCAGAACGACGATTGGAGTCCAATGCCTCTGAAATCACCTTGATTAGAGTCCCATAGCACCTATGCAGTCCGAGAAAGATCAACAACCAAGGGACTAGGTGACATAATTTGGAGCTTCAAATGACAAATCCGACCACACGGATGGATTCAGGTCGATGATCGCAGCCCAACAGCATGAAAATCGACCTAATTCGACCTTTGTAGCAGCCCCTACAACAAAAAAAAGATGGACAGGCCAGATCGCGCCATGTGGTGCAACCTAGGTCGCCCATGTGCACGCACTCGCCACCGAATGCGCATAGTAGGGCAGGTGCGTGCACATGCGCAGCGGCAAAGCACCCAAGCACGTAGCGAGCGGAGGTGCGTGACCGTGCACGCTAGTGTAGCTGCAGTGTGGGTGCGTGGCCTGTTTACAGCGATGTTTGTAGCAGATCTTCAGTGACGTTTATGACCGTCACTAAATCTCCTATATATGAATTTGATTCTTTCCTCCACTATAAAAGTACCCCTACCCCTCCCATTTTTCTTCATCTCTTCCTTTCTTCGTCTCACCATCTCAAAGGCTCTAGAGAGAGCTTGTCCCAAGCCCGGGATGCTCCTCTAGAGTAGAAAATCAAATAGTTTTCCCTCCCTTCATCCCCATTCATGGAGCATCCCGTGGCCATCCTCTCACTACCCTTTGGGAAGAAGATCCTCGCTGCGACGCTGTCCTGCCCCATCCTCCATCTTCCGGATACGTCCCCGTTCATCCCACTTCTCACCACCTTCCTCCAAAAGACGTTACAGTGAGTTATCCTCCGAGCAACCATCGAGGGGGATTTCTCTCACCTCTTTCTATCTTTCTCGCTTTCGTAGTGTAGATTTTCAGCTTTCGTAGTGTAACAAACATTTGTTTAAGAATAGATGATTGTTTCTCTCTCTCTCCTATATTGTTGCAAGTAGATTACTAGAAGTCATCGACCCAATCTCTTGCTCGATAAAAATACCAAAAAAAATTACTAAAGATAAAAATGACCAAAAACAAATAAAAGCGAAGAGTAGATTTTGATAAAACAAAATGTTTGCCTCCTCGTGTCCGACCTGGGACTCACTTTTCGAGTTTCGATTATAAATTTTATTTGATAGATGCATTTTGCCAGCTACGACGACGGGTCCTCCAAACCCAAATTTTAATTCGCGAAACACGCCTCGATCATTTTGGTGTCGTTGTCGAGGAGGAAATGCTCTTTCATTTTTCTCGCATTTTTCTGTGCTACTTCGATTTTTAGCTCACTTTGCCCCTTTCTTTCTATGATTACAGGTACCTTTACAAGGCGAGCCAAAGCGGATAGATCGGAGTAAAGTGTGGTTAAAGAGTTTTGTAAGTTTATCCCCACCACCCCTACCTTAGTTTTCATTCCATAACCTAATAACTCAAACCCAAATCAACTTAGGTGCTTTTTATAAACCCTAGGATAGATTTGGTTGTTTGTTTGCCACCTCCACTCATCTCACCCCCACATATATAAAAAAACAAAAAAGCCATAATACTCTTCTCTTGTGCGATTTTCTGAAAGCTACGCACTTAACACCCACAACTTCTCACCCTAAGGAGCACAATCACATTGATTCTACCACTTAACCGAGATCTAACCTGTGGACCAGGTACACTTAACTCAACACACAAATAAGTGAGTAGAAATCTGAATAGGTCAAACTTTTCTTTGTGTCTTAACTAAGTGGTGCAATAGGCCAATTGATTGAAGTATTTGGGCCGTACCACTCAATCTAAAACTGATCCATCAAGTAGCTTGCCACTTAGGGTTGATTCTTAAGGCTAAACCAGGCACTTCACATTATTTTTTATTTTTAAAGGAACATATCATCACCCGTGTTTTCAAAACTTGGAGTATTCTACTAAACGTTGATTGAACAACCTAAGAATTAAACCCTAAAAGCTACCAAACAAGGTTAAACCCTAAAAGACACATCATCAAATAACCTTGTTTGTAAACCCTGGTTGTGCACACACACACATTTGAATCAATCATTTAAGGGCATAACCCATCTAAAGGGCCCATCACATTCCAAGAGCACAATCATCCCAAGACTAATTAAAATCGAGTAGACGTTGGCCTTAAGGATTGATTCGCTCTTCGGGGCTCAGACTAAGATTTTTTTCGATTAATCTACTTCTGCTAGTCCATCTGATGTATATCTAGGGAAGTAGTGTCAAATGACCGCGGCTGGGGGGTACACTAGGAACAGAAGGTGTATGCCAAAGGAAGAACCTTCTCCTGAGTCCCTCCTTCTAACTATTGGATTGACCGGATAAAAGTAGATCAAATCATTAATAATCTCAAGATAGGTCCTAGAACTCTGTAGGTCCTTAGGCTAACCCACCTAATGATAGGGTTGATTGATTGTACTGCAGGGCACCTTTCTCTCTTTTGTTTTCCCTCCTATTTTGCCACGTATCCTTCCACTTCTTACATGCATTTCCCATCCTATCCTCCTACCACCAGTTATCCCCAAGATGATTACTATTCCAACTTGACTTGTAATTACCCATCCACTAGCCAAGATGACTTTGATTGGGGATATGAATACGGACCTCAGTGTCCAGGACCTAACCCTAGACAACAAGATTATGATTACTATCCTTCCCAGAGCTACAATGATTATAGATCTTCATCCTTTGATCACCAAACCAACCTGATTTACAATCAGGAAGGATATAGTGATATAACACTTGCCCTCCCCAGTATTCCACTAAATATAGGTCACCACCATCCTTTAAACAACCTAAAACTACTTACTATCAGGGAGGGACCCGAGAACCTCGACATCTTGACTCCCTTAGATTTAACCCAAACCCACCCAAACCTGAATCGAACTAGTCGGTCCAGGTGAACCAGATCCAAGATAGGGTGTTGGCTAACTTGAGAAACACCATACAATCTTTAGAAGCCCAACCAACACCATGCATTGAACATTGGAGCCTATGATAAAAATGATTGATGAACTTAATAGTTCTCTATTAGATTTGCTCCAAAATGTTAGGGATAGGGACCTGGGTGAGTTTCTTCCTGGGAAATTATCGAGGTTGACGATGAAATTTGTGGTTGCACTAGTCAAATCTTGGGATGATTCTCAAGATGAACCCCCTTCAGAAGAGCCTATGTCAGAACCCGCTTAGGCACCTATTGGGGGGGATACATATTCTGAGATTGGAGATGCCCAGGTTGGGCTAGAGCAACCCATTGAGGATGAACCAATTGATTCACCCGAGATCCCCAAGCCAGGGAGCGAGGAAAAATATGTCACTTTGAACGAGGAAATGATAATCTATTTTGAGACATATATAAATGAGGTCATGAATTCTTTGACTCTGAGGGTGCAGAATCTTTTGGTGAAGTTCACTTGAACTTAAGGAAGAGGATTTTAGTGAGATAAATGGGCTTGAGGAATTAGATGAACTAGTTGATAACCCAGTTATTGAAGATTTGGATTCGGTTGGGGCTAACTTGGAGGATTTGAATCCACATTTACTAGAAGATTCAATCAATAGCCCCATTCCTCATCTGCATCCCGAAGAGCTGACTTCTGAGGTCATTGTTCCCAAGTCAATCTTGATTTAGCCACAATTTCTGGACTTGGGAGAATCATATGGGGTGAATGATATGCTAGAGTTCCCGGAGCCTGAGCTCTTGATGTTGGAGGATAGAATTATTGAAATAAAAATTTGGGAGGTAAATTATGATTGAACTGAGATTTTGGATCTAAGGGTACCTGTTGACCTGAAGCCACCTACCTTCTATCAGGACCCTTATGATATCTTTCATGTGCAACCCAAGCCTAGAATAATTGACTATCTTCCTGAGCTGAATTATAAGTGGACACCCGATATTAATGAATTTGATCAACTCGTTGTCCGACACTTTGGTCTTGGGTTGCACACCACAAAATCGCAGGCCTGACCTCGCAAACACAATAATCTTAGGTTCTAGGCACTCGACCCTGGGGCATCGGCCTGCATCATAATCTGGTCCACATCTGTGTACATCTTCTGCTGACGGATTTCAGGATCAACCTTTTGATTTTGATTCTAACCTGTACTTGTGAATTCTCAACTTCTTCTTTGTATGCATATTATTCCTAGTTGAAGGCATTAAACTTAGCGCATGTGTATACTCTCCTCTCTGGGGAGCTGATCGGGTTGTCATAAAATTCAGGTGATATTCTGTTTACTTCGCCCTTTTCATGCCTCTATTTTTACAATGAGGAATTTGCATCATTTAGGCATGGACGGTGGCTACTTTATCTTGAAATCATTTTGTTAACTTCATAGAATTTCTTTTAGTTTCTTATAAAAAAGAAAATCAAAAAGATAAAAAAAAAAGAAAATAGAATTAGGAGAAGAGAACTTAGGCTTTTAGGCATTATTAACTTTAGGAAATGATACGAGAGGACCTAAACACTTACACTCTTTAGATCTTTGGGCTTAATTAGCCCAGGTGTCCACTGGAATGTGGACTTAGTCTCGAGTGCTCGTCAATTCAAATTCATTTTAATTTGGCTAATAAATTAGGATTATAAGTATGCGACTTATCAACCTGCCCTCTGATTTGAGGGGATTTTAAGTCTAAGCATCTACACACTATTCGTACTGAATCACTTTTCGGCTGTTTCTTCAGAAATTGGGTAGCTAATGAACTATCTAGGGTGATATGGTTGTCAAGTTGTCAGTGGTAATAGCTTCGGCCAGTTGTCCAAAGCCCAACCACATGACCATTTTTGTTGTACTGCCATTAGGTAAATCTTAGATCAGGGAAGCCACCTACTTAGAAAAAAAAAGAAAAAAGAAAAAGAAAAAAAATTGAAAAAAATAGAAAAAGGAGAAAATAAAAAAAGTAAACAAATAAAACCATACTTCATCGTATGAGTATGGCTGGCAAGTTACCGTGGGTAACAGCCCATTGGCTGGTTATCTAGAGCCCAGCTCACAAAAATTCACAATAATTCTAGAAACACTTAGGGAAGAAGCGGGGAAGTAGAATAAACCGGGGAGATATACACTAGGTTTGCCCTTGTGTTGACCCCATAAATAAAAGAAGTAGGGAGAAAGCTACCGTTTGAAAAGATAAACCACTAGGCAAGGTCACCTAGGGTCGTAGAAACCCGAAGTCCATTTTAACGGCCGCCTAGTGAATCTTTCACTCTTTTCATTAGATGCTTAGCACTTAGAGTCCTTTTTGAGTCTTGGGTGGATCGGGTAGCCATAAAAAGTTATCCCAGAACTCTCAAACTCCAAAAGTCCAAAAATAAAAAAGAAAAGAAGAAAAGCAAAAAATAATTTTATCTTCCCTTTTCAAATAAGGCGAGGACTTAGGCGGTCTGCATTCTGGCAAACACTTGAGTACTATTGAGTTTTCGTAGTTTAGGACCTTAATTTAAATTTTCTACTGTTAATAAACGACTTAGGCCTAAGCAATCGAGTCCTAATTCTATTTTTATACATAGCATGTAGTTTAATTTTTTTAGGGACTAGAAAAAGATAGGCATGGGGGTATGATGTAGACACATCCATTTAGGTTAAAATGCTATTTATGCATGTTCTCAGGCTTAGATTTGCATTCCATAGTATAAATATTGCATAGCGTGCTTCATTCTGCATTTAGAGTAGTGCATATTTTAGGTTAATTACATCCTTTTTGTGATCAGGACAGGAGATTTATTTCGAAGCCTCGAATTGACGATCCGATCGTACAGATCTGAATAGGATGATGATCAGAGTCCAACGCCTCCGAAATCGCCTTGATTAGAGTCCCGTAGGACCATATGTAGTCTTAGGAAGATCAACGGGCAAGGGACTAGGTGACATAATTCAGAGCTTCAAATGACAAATCCGATGGAGCGGATGGATTCAGGTTGACGATCGCAGCCCAATGGTGTGAAAATTGACTTAATCCGACCTCTGTAGTAGCCCCTACAAAAGAAAGAAGATAGATGGCCTAGATCGCGCCATGTGGCACAACCTAGGCCACCCATGCGCACGCACGTGCCATCACACACGTACAGCAGCACAGGTGCCCGCACGCATGCAATGGTAGCACTCGCAGGCACGTAGCATGTGGAGGCGCACGACACGGCCCGTGGAGAGTGCACTAGTGCAGCAGCAACGTTGGCTGTCTTTAGCGACATTTGTGGTGGATCTTCAGAGACATTTATGACCATCACTAAATGTCCTATATACGAATTTGATTCTTTCCTCCACTATAAAAGGACCCCTACCCCTCCCATTTTTCTTCATCTCTTCCTTTCTTCCTCTCACCACCTCCAAGGCTCTAGAGAGATTTTGTCTCAAGCATGGGATGCTCCTGTAGAGTAGAAAATTAAATAGTTTTCCCTCCCCTCATTCCCATTTGTGGAGCATCCTGTGGCCGTCCTCTCACCACCCTTCAGGAAGAGGATCCTCACCGCGATGCCGTCCTGCCCCATCCTCCATCGTCCGGCTACATCCTTCTTCGTCCCGCTTCTCACCACCTTCCTCCAGGTGATGTCAGAGCAAGTCATCCTCCGAGCAACCGTTGAGGGGGATTTCTCTCACCTCTTTCTATCTTTTTCGCTTTCGTAGTGTAGATTTTCTACTATTGTAGTGTAACAAACATTCGTTTATGAATAGATGATTGTTTCTCTCTCTCTCTCTTATATTGTTGCAAGCAGATTAGCTAGAAGTCATCGACCTAATCTTTTGCCCGATAAAAATAACAAAAAAAATTAGAAAAGATAAAAATGACCAAAAATAAATAAAAGCGAAGCACAGATTTTTATAAAACCAAAAGATTGCCTCCCCATGTTCATCCCGGAACTCACTTTTCGAGTTTCGATTATAAATTTTATTTGATAGACATGTTTTGCAAGCTACGACGATGGGTCCTTCAAACCCAAATTTTAATTCATGAAACAGGCCTCAGTCACTACCTTTTTAGGCACAACATGAATCGTGCTCACCCAGGGGCTGTTGCTAATCGGGTAAATGATGCCCGCATCAAGCCACTTGATAATTTCATTCTTAACGACCTCTTGCATATTAGGGTTGAGACGTCGCTGCATCTCGCGGGAAGGTTGATCCTCCTCCTTCATATATATGCAGTGAGTGCAATAGGAGGGGCTAATGCCAATCAGATCAGATAGAGACCATCCAATGGCTACCTTATGTTCAATTAGGACCTCCATTAGTTTGTACTCTTGTTCTCCGGACAATTTTGAATTGATGATTACAGGAAGCATTTCATTTGGCTTTAGGAAAACATATTTAGCATGTTAGGAAGATCTTTAAGCTCAGGAGTGGATGGTGAAAGATCTGGCAAATCTTAGGATGAGAGTGTCCTAAAAGGATCAGGAGAAGGAATAAAGGGAAAAGTAAATTGGCCCTCAGATTGGCCAAGGAGAGGGGCATCCTGGATTGAGGATCCATGAAAGTAGTGCTCCAGAGATAAACATTTTGGAACAAGGTCCCAGTGTGGAATGTCACTTTCGCCTGATTTGGCAGGAAAGAAACGGCACTCCGGTCTTCAAGGGGGTAGACCGAAGGTGAGCAGCCCGGATATGACTCAGACCACGAGGCATAAGAGGTGGAGTGGACCTCGTCAGGGGTCTTGTTCGAAAGAGATAAGGGTAAAGGAAGGGGTGAGGAAATGTCATATTACATGTCAGTAAGGTCTTGATGATTCTCCGGGGGTGTGTCGTAGCAAGTTGAATTGGTCCCAACTAACCCAATACATGCACTGATCGCCTTGTCATTGTCAGAGTGTCATCTCGATAAGATCGCAATCAAAATTCTTAGAGGCCTTATGTTTAGTTTGAGTTTTTCAGAGCCCACAACAATCACAATATAGCCTGATTCACAATTAATATGGGTGCGGGCTATGGCCAAGAAAGGTCTACTGAGGATTATCGGATAATCAGAAAGTGAATCATGTTCAAGGCATAGATCACGTAAAAGATGAATACGTTGTATAGCGTAAAATACGTCTCGACAAATAAAATCAACAGAACTGGGAGTCCCAGTCAATCACAGGGAGGCAGAAAAATGCTTTTGATTTCATGTACTTATTCTAAATCTAATTACTAAATAATATACACAATGAATCATGATATATATATCACATAGAGCATTTGAACATGAATTTCATACGTGAAACTAAACTAAATGATAACATGAATATAAACTACTTATGGAATAGAATAAGGGCACCACGGGTAGATCATGGTGGCCTTTTGGAGAGGTTGAGAGAAGCAGTGACAATCCGACAAGGTGGCCCAGCAGATTTTTCAGACGAAGGCAGAGAAGACGGGAAGAAGAAGAAGAGAGAGAGGTAGAAGAAGGAAGGAGAAGAAAAAGAATGAAGAGAGAGTTGAGAGTTATCCCAACCATGGGGAGGCCCTTAGGTCCCTTTATAGCTTTCTTTCTTCTCGTGCAGATCCTTCCCTGGTCGGTTTATTCTGGTGCTGCCATGTGGCACTCTGTGCACCCTCAGATGCAGATCGCACAGCTCCCGCTCTCCCGTGCCTTCGCGTTTTTGCTTTTGCAGCATGGCTTTAAATCCTGCCTTAACATCAGTCGCAGCACTGTGCCTTCGCAGATCCTAAGCACAATTCACGCGCCTTCCTGATCTCGCAACAACCCGCACGATCGCGCCACATGGACGCATCTCAACCCTCCAATCGTGCATACTCACCTGCACACTCCCGCCCACGACGTCGGATTAATTTTTGCACAGTGTAGGGCTCGAACCAGTGTTCCACGCATACAGGCGGGTGCGTGCGAGCCAACGTGCTGCGTAAAGCCTTTATCATATATACATACTTATTTATATTTATACTGATCGAATCTGGGTGACGACGTGGCGCATTCATGGCCGTTGGATGAAGATCCAACGGCCCACACTTTGAAGAGAGGTGCATTCAGGAGTTGGGGGCATGAAGAGGGCAGGTGCGATGGTGCTATGTGGCGCCATCGTGGCTGTCCGTTCTTCTTCTCTCTATATCTGATGATGTAGGCCTCCGATTAAGTTGATTTCTACACCATTGGACTATGAACGACGATCTGGATCCATTCGTGTAGTTGGATTTGTCATCTGAGGTCTGGATCTTCTTCAATTCACTCCTTGGTTCTTATTCTTCTGCAGATTCCCTAGGGTGCTATGGGAGTCTAATTGATGCGATCTTGGAAGCGTTGGACTGCCGTTGAAGTTATAAACAGATCCATGTGGTTGGATTGACCATCTACAGCCTTGAATTACCAGCAATGAGTGATACCTCTCAAATAGCACAGTTTTATGCTTAAAACACATATATCAACTACAATGCAGAGTACGATGCATATGCATGTAGAATGTTCGAGTTAAGCTAAGTTCTGGCTTAATTTAGGAGAATTAAGGCCTATGATTACTGTGCAATCATACCCCCATGCCTAAATCTTGCTGGTCCCTAGAAAGTGCATGATTAAATGCATTTTATCAAGAGTTTAACTAATGGTTTATTTTTTTTTGTTTCATCCAAAAATTCAAATCCAGATAACTATGTACATATGATGTACTTTTTGCAACGGATTCAAGCGAAGTGTCGATACACATTTAAAGTTGTATTTTCCCCTAGTAAAATTCTATTGGGATAGGAAAACCTCTTCTCTTGGGGATATAAAATATTCTTTGATTTTAGCCCCAACTTTTGGCTTAGGTAGAAGACGTTTGAGTTAACTGGATTTGTATTTGGTGGCTTACTCGCTTCTGGTACTACATAGAGATTAGTACTTCAAAATCTAGATTATTAGATTATTGAATAACTTAACTTAGAGAAGGGATGGAAATTTATGCTTTCTTTAATCTTTTGTAGTTTTTCTTTTCTCTCTTTTTCTTCTTCTTGTTTTCTTTTTTGTTTCTGAGCTCACCTCTTACCAGATTTGCAACTGTATTTGGTGGTCTTACATGACATTACACTTTAATTAGGTTTTGTTAACCCTATGATTAAATTAGATTCTTCAGCCCGTATTTAGGCGATTAGAAATAAAGAAAAATAGGTTTCAGCTGTATTTGGTGGTTCATGAGGGTGGTAGGTGTTTTTGCCTCAAAACATTTCGACTTAAATAATTCAAACTTCTTAACATAACAATTTTTTTTCTTTTTTTTTTTTTTTTATAAGCAAATATCCCTTTTGTATGCTTTTTTTTATATATGTATATATATATATCTGATGGCACAATGCCGTTACCAACATAACATAACGCAACAATTCAACACGACATACATACTTTTATTCACAAGGCATTATTTGGGATTTTTGGGGGTGACCAAGAGGATCTCAGGTGGCTTATTTGGTGGAAGTACCTACTCTCGGCACCAGGTAGGGAATGGATAGGACGACATATTTCTGACCTTAACATTAATAGCCTCCTTCAGCCGAGGTTTCCGTAGAGGATGGTCGTGACCATCCACCTCAGTCCTAGTTTTATCAGAACCCGCTCTCTGTGTTTCTGCCTTATTTGGTATCTCTCGTATGGAATTTCTCACAGATTTAGTACGCAAGAATTGAGAGCGAAAACTATGCCCAACTCCATATGTCATTATTCAATTATTGAAGATTCCTTATACTAGCCTTAGAGCACCAGTAAACTCTTTGCTCTCACCTCACATATATTTTGGTGGAGCTACTAGAAGATAGTTCACCTGACTCCCTGGTTGCTATCCAAGGGTTCAAGAGAAGAAGCGATGCTTCTTCTCGACAAACTAGAGATGTCTCTCGATTTTCGCAGAGGATCCATTGCAAAATCTACAAGCAAGTATGAAATTATATTGGATTCTAAGTCTAGGAATCTACTAAAGAATAAATCTTTAATAAAACCTATTGATAAAACGATCTAATCCCCCAATTGTTGGTAGAAAATTTTTAGTTTTTATGAACTAACCCCCATGCCTAAGTGTTTGCATGTCCTCATGAAAGAATAAAAGAAATTGGAATAAGGCTGGGTGTATGTAGATAGAAATCACCAGGAACTACTTCTGAGTTATCATTCAGCTCATGCCATCACTGCAATGCCATACACAATATGCAAAACATTATGCAAAAATGAAATATGCTATGTATATATGGTATGCATATATGTATACGTGTTGAGTTTAACACCTCCAGCCGGGCAACTCATCAGTCATACGTCCTCAAGAAGATGTATCGTTTCGTCAGCAGGAGGAGGTTCCTGGGCAAAGAATGGTTTGAGCTGCTGGCCATTAACCGTTAAAACGTGCCTAGATTTTGGGTCTCTAATTTGGAACACCCTGTTAGGATATGAGTGGACCACCAGAAATGGCCCAGTCCACTTGGACTTGAGCTTTCCTGTAAAGAATTTGAGTCGAGAGTCAAACAACCAAACCTGCTAGTTAGGTGCGAACTCCTTCCTCCGGATGTGTCGATCATGGGAAGCTTTTGTCTTGTCCTTATATATTTTTGCATTCTCGTATGCTTCCTGCTAAATCTCCTCTAACTCACTGAGCTGGAGCTTTCTTTAATAACCTCCGACCTCAAGGTTAAAATGACACTTCTGTGAGACCCAAAAGTCATGGTGCTCCAGCTCCACAGGAATGTGATAGGCATTTCCATACACCATGTGGTATGGTGACATTCCGAGCGGGGCCTTGTATGCAGTTCGATATGGTCATAGTGCATCGATCAACCAATCGGACCAATCCTTCCTATTAGGTCTAACCATCTTTTGAAGGATAAGCTTGATTTGATGGTTTGATACTTCAGCCTGCTCATTGGTTTGTGGATGATACGTGGTAGCAATGCGGTGCTACACCCTGTATTTCTTCAATAATGTCCTGAAATGGGCATGGATGAAGTGGCTTCCTGCATCACTTATCAGGGCATGGGGAACTTCAAATCTCACAAAAATAAACTCTCGGAGAAAGGATATAACAGTCTTATGATTAGCTCGTCTTGCTAGGATGGCTTATACCCAGTTTGAGACATAGTCTATTGCGAGGAGTATGTACTCAAAGCCTTGCGAGTTTGGGAAGGGGCCCATAAAGTCGATGCTCCAAATGTCGAACACTTCTACGATGAGAATGGATTGGAGAGGCGTCATATCGCTCCAGGTCATAGAACCAACTGCCTGGCATCGCTTATAGCACTTGGCAAACTCGTGTGTATCTCTGAAAATGGTCGGCCAGAAAAATCCCGACTGCAAAATTTTTGCAGCAATTTTTTGGCTTGAAAAATGACCCCCACATGCATCGCTGTGGCAAAAGGATAGCACACTAGAGATTTCTGAATCAGGGATGCATCTACGGATGATCTGATTAGCCCCAATGCGAAAGACCAATGGGTCATCCCAAAAATAGAACTTAGCCTTTGATATAAATTTTAGCTTTTCATCCTTGGATAATCCCACAGGTAGCCTGCCTACGACAAGATAGTTTGTGATATCAACATACCAAGGAGACTCAACAGAGTTGATAGATAGCAGAAACTCATCCAGTAATCGGTCTGATATTGGTGGGGAGTACTGAATGTAGTATGTGTTTGGCTGAGACAAGTGGTCTGCCACAACATTATGTGCTCTGGCATTGTCACAAATTTCGACGTCAAACTCTTGCAACAGAAGGATCCATCTGACAAGGCGGGGTTTGGCGTCCTTCTTTGCCAACAAATGCTAGAGGGTGAAATGGTCAGTGTAGATGATAACTTTGGACCCAAGTAAGTATGACCTAAATTTCTCCAACTCGAATACTACGGCCAGCAATTCTTTCTCAATGACTATATAGTTACGCTGAGCCTCGTTCAGCATTTTGCTGGCGTAGTATATTACAAATGGATGGCACTCCCGACATTAGCCAAGAACAGCTCCGACAGCGAAGTCGGAAGCATCACACATCATCTCGAAGTCGAGTGATCAATCGGGGGGTTGGAGAATAGCTACACTGGAGAAAGCACTGAGACACAAGGAGTCAAACTCAAAGGGCATGTTAGTTACCAGAAGATTCATTAACGGGCGAGCAATTTTCGAGAAATCTTGAATGAATCTTCGATAAAATCCAAATGCCCTAAGAATGATCTGATTTGCCCAACCGAGTTAGGCGAAGGTAATCACAAAATGATTTTTCAGACTTAGCTTGGTCGACCTCAAGTCCATTAGAGGAGATCTTGTGACTTAGTACGATGCCATCCCTCACCATAAAATGGCTTTTCTCCCATGAAAGTACTAGGTTAACTTCTATACATCTCAGAATCTTTGTGAGGTTATCGAGACAAGACGAGAAATCATCTCCAAACGTGGAGAAGTCATCCATGAACACTTCTACACAGTCCTCGATCATGTATGAAAAGATGGCCATCATGCATCACTGAAAAGTAGCTGGTGCGTTGCAGAGGTTGAAAGGCATCCGTTTAAAAGCAAATGTTCCAAAGGGACATGTAAAAGTTGTCTTGTCTTAGTCTTCCAGGTTGATTGCAACTTGATTGTACTTGGAATATCCATCCAGAAAGCAGAAGAAACAACGCCCAGCAAGCCGTTCAAGAATCTGATCAATAAAGGGCAAAGGAAAATGATCCTTTTTGGTAGACGAGTTTAGCTTCCTGTAGTCAATGCAGACCTGCCAAGAAGTCATGGTGTGGGTCGGGATGGATTCACCCAATTCATTTCTGATTATGGTAAGTCCCACCTTTTTGGGCACTATTTGAATGGGACTCACCCACTGGCTATCGGAAATTGGATAGATAATGTCTGCGTTAGCCATTTAATGATCTCCTTCTTGACAACCTCCAACATATTTGGATTTAGGCATCTCTGAGGTTGTCTTGACGGTCTCACCCCTTTATTAGTGTAGATATGGTGAGTGTAATATGAGGGACAAATTCTGTGGAGATCAGCAATGACCCACCCGATAGTTGCCTTATGTGCTCGCAAAACGGAGATCAGTTGGTGTTCCTGATCTAGAGTCAAGTGAGCATTGATAATCAATGGATATGTCTCACTTTCTCCTAGAAACACATATTTGAGTGAATCAAGTAAGGGTTGTAGCTCTAGTAGCGAAGGGTGGGGAGGAGGGTTATGCAGGGGAGGAGAGGAAACAATAGCGGAAATTTGTTGATCCTAATTCATGAAGAATCCGCCTGTAGTGGCCATGTAATCCTGTCTTAAGATATCAGCGTTGGATAGGACAGGACAGTTAGGATCAGGGGTGTTAGGAGCAGATGAACACCCATGACAACCAGATCCATGGGATGAAATGTGTATATCAGTAGTCTCAGTACCGTGTGGATCGCGATCAAAGACCCTTGATAGTGAGGATGAATGTGCCATTGGGTCGCTGTAGAGGAGCCCAATGTTCTTGCAGAAAGCTGAATCTTCGTCGTCACTATCCTCCTCGATCAAGTCACAATCAAGGTTCTTTAATGCCCTAAAAAAGTCCAGTCTAAGCTTTTCATTTCCAAGGGCAATCTACATGCACCCTGATGCACAGTCGATGTTTGTGCGGGTGGTTGCCAAAAACAGTCGACCTAGAATAATCGGTGCATCATAGAGATGAGGAACCTCCATATCAAGAATAAAAAAGTCCACTGGAAAGTAGAATCCTTGGATTTTTACAATCACATTTTCAACCACCCCCTTGGTGTTTTTACAAATCGGTCAGCCAATTGTATGGTAATTGAGGTGGGCTTTAACTCCCCAAATCGAAATCGATCAAATGCTGCAGTGGGAGTTAGGTTGATGGACGACCCCAAATCAAGAAGGGCCCTATTAAAAGGGGAATCTTGCAAAAAGCAGGAAATCAGTGGTGTGCTTGGGTCCTTCTTTTTGGGTAGTAAGTTAGCTAAAATGACTACACTGGCTTCCTCAGATAATACCGCTTGTCATCCGATCCTCTGTTGCTGCTTTGGAGTGCAGTAGTCCTTAAAGAACCTAGAGATAGTTGGGATGTGATCTATCGCTTCGAGGAGAGGGATTTGATTGTGAACTTCCTTGAACATAGATTTCGGGTCCTCAAAATTCTACGTGTCCTTTTTCCGTGATGAATCTTGTGTTAGGGCTGCGAGAAAAGGGACAGGAATTTCAGGGTTTAAAGGCTTGTTTCCTTTATCTAATGAAGATGGCTTGTGAGAGGAAGAGGGTTGTGAGCCATCTCGTGGTATGGCTCAAGAGAAATCATTACTCGGTTGCTTAGGTAGTGGGTCCTGTGTAGCCTTTCCACTCCTTAAGGTAACAGCTTTTGCATCGGCGTGTTATCCATGCAGGGGCAAAGGAGTGGGTTGGTCTGGATACACAGGGTTTGGCAACAGAGATGGCTGACCGAGCCCATAACCAGGAGGTGCGGGAGGTGCTTGCATAACCACGTGTGCCTGCCCCATTGGTTCTTGTAATCTAGGCTGGGCACCCTGATTTTGCACATATCTCAGGTTCGCGACAGGTTGGGAGGGTAATGCTCCCTGTGATCTATGCTCCTGCATCATTTGGTTTTTCATGTTCTGTATGCATTGTATTTGGTCAGCCATTGCCTTCATTATTTGGAGGTTGTCATGAGTAGATTTCCGAATAGATGCCTGCAGTTCCTCCTTTAGTGACTCCAAAGGGTCGGCCCGCTTTGGAGGGTAGCTGGCAGCTTGATGCAGCTTATGATAGATAGAGCATGTCTGTTGCTTTTGAGACGAGAATGGTTGCTGCCTAGGATACATGTTCTGCACATTCTCGTATTGTCTGGTCTGGTAGTATGGAACTTGACTCGGTCTCTGTGGATTACCAGACCAGGGGAAATTGGGATGTTGGCGCCAACCAGGGTTATATGTTTCAGAATACGGGTTGTTACACTCGTATCCCTGAATGGCATTGACATCTTCGTAAGCCGAAGATGTCTCAGATGCGAATTCATCAAAAGAATATGCACTTGCATCATCATGTGGTGCGAAACCCTGATTATATGGTGCCAAATCCATATTTTTCACGGGTTCTTGGTATGCAGGATCCCAAGAAAATGGAGAGAAAACATCCTGAGTGACCGGATATATATGAGTAGAGGTGGCTCAGGATGCTTGAGAGAAGTGAGATGGAGCAGTGCTATAAGAATATCTGGATCTCGCTCGCATCAATTCATCGAGCTTCTTATCAAGTAGATCCACCTTATCCAGCTTTTTGGTGATAATGTCCATGTCAGCTCGCGCAGATTCGGCTTGATCTTGGTGGGCATTAACTCATTGCGGTCAAGGTCACTGGAACTGGTTCATTGAGGCAACGTTCATCGAGTTCTCCACTAAGGACTCGAACAGTTCAAATGCGTTGTTCTCGTCCTTCATGAGAAAATTCCCACCGCTAGATGCATCGACCAGGTACCGATGTGTGTCATCTAGCCCATGGTAAAATACTTGCGCAAGGTGCCATTTGGTTACACCATGGTGTTGGCACTTCCTAAGAAGATCGTGAAATCTATCCAAGGCATCATGTAGCTTCTCTCTAGGGCCTTGAGAAAAAGTCGTGATTGCACGCCTCATGGCATTTATTCAACCAATTGGGAAGAACTTTTGGAGGAATTCGCGACGTAATTCCTCCTAGGTTCCAATTGGCCTCCTGATGGTCTTGAACTAATAAGTAGCTTTATCCTTCAGAGAAAAAGGAAAAAGCTTCATGGGAACAATTTCAATATCAATATTCTTGGGTCGAACTAACTTTGCAATCCGACTCAGGTCTTCGAGGTGCTGGAAGGGATCCTCATTCGAGTTTTCATGGAAATGAGTCTGAATTAGACTTATGATATTCGACTTTAACTCAAATGCATCTACGCCTGCAGGAATCCAGACCTGAGGTGCTATGATTGTTGTCGTCGGATCATAGAAGTCCCGCAGTTGTTCTCTGCATGGTGGATGCTGCATCCTATTGAGTGTCGTGAGAATCCAGTCAATGCTCTACTCATATTTTTGTTCCGTTTCCTCAACCCTGGCTTCCAGATGAGCCATTGGGTTTTGATTCTCAAGGTCCTGATGAATTTGAGGATTGGGATTAGCCATCTCTACTAATCGGGTGGAAGAAGGTTGAGACAAGAGGTCGGGCAAAAATCGCCTCTGCTGCCTTGGGTTTGGCTCCCATGGTCCCGTGAGGTTAGGACTTAATGTCCTTCTTCCTTACATACGCCAACTCAAAGGGTTGGTGTATTCAAACAGAACAAGGCTAAGGCCTTGTTAATCAAAGTGGTCTTTTAGATCAGATGACCTAATTTTCTGTTTAAGTTTGTGTTATTAAAAATTTGGCTAGAGACCAACTGTAAGGAGTTCCCGCCTCTTAGGCTAACTTGGCCAGTCTGGTTATAGCTTTTGCCTCTGGTTTTGTTACCCTGCAGCTGCTGTCGTTTGACACTACCTCGCAGGCTTAGTTACCAGGTTTTGCAAGAGAGGTTGGAACTACCTAACAATCTCAAGTCAAATACAGGTTATTTGATGTATTTTCATGAATTCTTAACCTGTTTCTTTAATGTAGTAGATGGTGGGTAGTCCACAAGGTAAATTGCCTCACCGGCTAACTTTTGGACTCGTCAAGGTCCAAGTTAGTCCAATGTAGTCCTATTGGCTCATAATCTTTTAAGTTGTTTCAAATTAAAGCCCACAAATCAAATATAAACTCTTAGATAAAGATGGAATTCAAATGATTTGAAACTTGGTAAAAAGATTCCTTTTTCAATAAGCTTTTCAGAGAGTATTTTTTTAAAATTTTTACTATTTCCAACAAATAGTTATGAATTTTTAACTAGCAAGGGGTCAAATTTAGGATTTAGAGTTGGTGTTGGTTATTCTATTGGAAACAGTATCAAATATACTAAAAAAATTTTGTAAAAGTATGATAATGAAAGCTAATATGATTATCTTTCAAACCCCACTAGTTGTGGGTAAATCAGATTTGTATGTTGGTGAAAATTGGTTTTCAAAGTTCATAAAAGTTTTGTTTTCAAGCAATCTAACACATATGTACTCCATGAATTTCTAAAAATTCTATAGATGGAACTTCTTTTTGTGAATGGTGGCGTTGGAAAGAAAATTTGAAAATCTAGTTCCAGTCCAAATTTCATGATTTTTGGAGCATTAGAAACACGGCTGTTGAATTTTGAATATAACACTTACTTTCTGGTGGAATTTCTTATAGGAATGTGCTCACCTAATTTCCATAGTGTCTGCTTCGATTCATTTGCCGCTTCTCTGGTTTAATCTACACACAAAAATAGTATGTTAGAGATGAAGTCAAAAGTCACCTTGCCTCCCCGGTAACGGTGCTGTTTGCAGTGCTTGATCGAGTTTTAAGAGTGTCACATTGTAGTACAGCTGAAAAAGTGTTCAAAATAAATAATTTTTTTACTTGAATTTAAAGTCCGAGGTTGAACACAAGGAGCAAATGGAATTCACGCACTAAGCTCAATAATAAATGCAAATTGAACACATAATACTACTCAAAATCTAATCAAAAATATAAAGCATGGGTATATGGATAATACGAATAAATGTAGCTAAAAATAATGGAGAGCTTATGAAGAATTGGATGTCTGATTACAAAATCAGACGTCTTAAAAATGATGTGCTACAGTGGCTACCTTTCTCTGATTTCTTTCATCTGCTTGTTCTCCTGTTCTTCTTTCTCTTTCTCTTTGTCTTCCTTCTTCTCTATTTCTAGCATCTCCTTACTTTTTCTTCTTCTGATTTTGGCTTCTCTCCTCTTTAGCTTTGCCTTTCCTTTTGCATCCTCTGCCTTCAGTTTCTTCCTTCCCTTCTTTCTCTCTCTGATTCTTTACCGGCTGCCTTTCTGCTTCTTCCTTTCCCTTGGCTTCTTCTTCCTTCCTTCTTCGGCCTTTCTCTTCCTTAAGTTTCTTCCTCCTTCCTTGGCTTCTTCTTGCTTCCTTCTTTCTTCTTCGTTGCCTGACCTTTTCTTCTTCTCTGTATTTGGCTAAGTGTGGAGCGAAGCTTTCCACAGCAAAACCCCTCTTCCCCTGCGTAGCATTCCTCTCTTCTATCTTCTCTATTTTGGTTTGCTCTCCCAGAGCCACATCTGGGTTGGGTAATCGGACCTAACGGTGACCCGAGTCCAGGCTCACCGGCGTGGGTGGTGAGTGAGGAGTGAGTCGATCGGGTAAACGGGTTGTGGCCAGGTCTGCATGCGTAGTGCCGTGGATGAGGCCGTGACAGGGGGAGAGAGGGACCTCACCTTGTCAGTAGGAGGCAACATGGCTAATGCAGAAATTCCTTTTATGCAGCCACATTCACTCGTCCAGTTCCGAGGTGGGACTCAATTTCCCACCTCCCTTGCACGCACCGCAGCAAAGATGTATAGATCAATTGGCAAGGCTACGTGGGTTGTTGACTCCAATTGGGAACTTGAGCGCGCTCGTGCCTCAAGTCCATGCTGCCTAGGACTTAACCAGGAGCTGCAGTAGCTAGAACACAAGAAGCGAGCTCCAAGCTTCCTCATCCATGGATGCCGGTGTGCCTGAAATCATGAGCACGGCCTTGCGGCCACGTCAAAACTTCCAGGGAGATTCGCCAAGGCATGGCGAATAGGTTGCAGTGGTTGACGTTATATGGGAAGCCTTGAGTGAGCATGCCTAGGGTTCTCTATGGCTGTGTGAGTGGGTGTGTTCGATGGCACTTTTGGGTGGTCGACGGAGAGATTGGAGTAGAGGGAGATGACCAGTGAGGTGTTGCGGAGGTCGTAGGGTGGTTGGCGAGGTCGATGAAGGTGTCAAGCGACGGGAACACGGTTGAACGTCGGGTTGCTTCGCTAACGTGTTCGGTTTTGAAAAACCTGTCGTTGTAGTTTGAAAGCAAAGAACTCATGTTCAACAAATAAAATTTATACCGAAATCGAAATTCCAAGTCGAACACAGGGAGGCGGATGTTTGATTTAAAAACTATGCATTTGTTTTTATTTGTCACGAAATAATTCAATTGATTAGAACTACTGATAATAAATAAAAGAGAGAAAGAGAGAATAATGGAGAGAATAATACAAACAAAAATCAAAAGAGATACAGAATGCACATGGAATTCATTATCAAAAGGGATTGTTAATTACACTAAATATTACGACTAGAAAGCGGGAAAATGATTACACTAGAAAGCGATAAATCTACTCTAGAAAGCAGTAAAAAAATGGAGAGAGAAATATCCTCCTCGACGATCGCTTGGAGGATGAGCTGAACTACTCTAGAAGGCAGTAAATCTATTCTAGAAAGCAGTAAAAAGAATGGGGAGAGAGATATCCTCCTCGACGGTCGCTTGGAGGATGAGCCGGACGGGACGACGCCTGGACGAAGGAGGATGAAGCAGGATGAAGGAGGACGAAGCAGAAGAACGGGAACGGGGTAGCACGTCATCGTCATCATGGGATCCACTTCCGAACAAGGATGAAAATTTGGACTTTATCTCGCGAGGAGCATCCTGGGTGTGGGACAAGCTTCCCTTGAGCTTTGGAGAGGTAGAGAAGAGAAGGAAGGGATGAGAATTTCGTGTGGAGGGGTTCTCCTTTTATAGTTGCAAGGAGTGGGGGCAAATTGGTCATTACATCTTTAAAACATTAAATAAGGGGTCCTTAGTGATGGATAAAATCGTCGCTAAAGCCCCATTGTGGGCTCGCCTGCTCGCACGCACAACGCTTGCTCACGTTCAGCCATCCTCAGTCGTTCGATTGCAAGATCGGAAGGCTTAAATCGCGCCTTCGCCCTCCTCACTGTGCACCCGCTCGCGTGTGATGCCGCGTCCTCACCGCACGTGCAATAGCGCGTGGGTGCTATCGGGTGTGTAGAGCCATTCGATTGCGATCTAATGCTCGCCCGCACCCACTCGCCCGCTTGCGAAGACTCAATCCCGCGTCTGAAGGTAGCAGAGCGCCTTATCCATTGCGTTGTGCGCGTGGATGGGGCAGGCGGCTGAAGCTTTGAACGCGCGTTGGATTCTCTTTCGAAAGGTAGCGGTGGACCTAAGGGTCGGTTGGGCAGCTGAGATGGCACCACGTGGTGCCATCTTGGCCGTCCATCTTCTAGATGATGTAGATGGTGCCATGGGTGTCGGATTGACTTGATTTTTGCATCGTTAGGCTGCAATCGTCGATCCAAATCCATCAATGTACTCGGATTTGTCGCTTGAAGTGTGGTTTACACCATCTTAGCCCTTGATCTTCTAGGGTTCCCTAGTCATTATCTGATGCTACAGATGCCTGATTAGGGCAATCTTGGAGTCATTGAACTCCAATCGTCGCCCTGATCACATCTGTATGGTTGGATCTTCGATCCGAGGCCCTGATAAAAGGTTTACCCTATCCAAGCACATAAAAGGAGACAATTAACCTCCATTTTATTCAAACTACTTTAAGTGCAAGATGATGCATGTTATGCAATATTTATAGCTTGCAATGCAATCCTATGCTTAAGAACATGCATAAATAGACATCTCAAGTATTGTAAACGTGTTTACATCATACCCCCATGCCTATCTTTTGCTAGTCCCTAGCAAAAACTATATGGTATTTATAAAAGAATTAGGTTGGATTATTTGGGCATAAGTTATTTTCAATCATTAAGAAATTATTTATTTAGGATCTGAACTTTCAAAGACACAACAGTGCCCGAGTATCTGCCAAAATGCAGACCGCCTCAAGCCCTCGCCTTATTCAAAGAAAATTTTCTTTTTCTCCTTTTCCTCTTTTCTATTTTCTTTTTTTTTGGATTTTCAAGTTTTAGGGTTAAAGGGTGACTTTCTACGGCCATTCAACTCACCCAAGATTTGATGAGAACCCTAAGTTCTAAGTATCTTATTGTGAATGTGATAGACTCATTGACCGGTAATTAAAACGGACTTCGGATTTCTACGCCTCTAGGTAACCTCAAAAAGAATTCTACCTAAAGGTGTATCTTTACAATCGGTAGCTTTCTCCCTACTTTATTTTTATTTTTTATTTTTTTGCAGGGTCAACACAAGGGTAAATCCAGTGTATATCTCCCTGATTTATTCTACTTCTCCGCTTCTTCCTAAGTGTTTTGGGAATTTTTAGTGCATTTACTGAGCTGGGTTCTAGACAACTGTCGATGAGCTGTTACCACCGACAACTTGCCAACCATACTCATGCGACGAAGTACGGCTTATTTCTTTTTTCTTTTCTCCTTTTCTTTTTTAGATATATATATATATTTTTTCTTTTTCTTTTTTAAGTAGGTGCCTTCCCTGGTCTAAAATTTACCTAAAGGCAGCAAAAAGAGAAAGATCCAGTGACTGGGCTCTGGACAACCTACCTATGGGCTGTTACCGATGATAACTTGCCAGCCATATCACCCTAGAAGTTTCATTAGCTACCCAATTTTCATTAGAATCGCCAAACAACGAGTCAGTGCAAAGAAAGTGTGTAGATGCTAGAAAATCAAAGTTCCTTCAAATCACAGGGCGGGTTGATAAGTCGTGTACTTATCACCTAAACTTATTTACTCCAATTAAAATAGAATTTAGGTTGGTGAGGACTCAAAAACAAATCCACATATTAGTGGATACACAGGCTGATTAAGTACAAAGACCTGAAGGGTCTTTGTGTTCAAATCATAATGTAGTATTTCCTAAGATTGAAAATTTTCTTAAACCCAAGTTCTCTTTCCTAATTCCAATGTTTTTTTTTAATAAAAGAAAATAAAACAAATCTACGAAGCTGATGAATAAATTTAGAGATGAATGTCCACCCCCATGCCTATCTAATGCAATGTCCTCATTATATTAAAAAGACATAAAACAGAGTGGAATAGCATAGAAAGCACCTGAATTACGTAAATGTTAGGTCCGCTCAGAGATAGAAACTAAAAAGAACTCTATATGTGCTGAATTTAGTGCCTTCAGCTAGGCACACTATACAAAGAAGAGAAATGAAGAATTCATAGGTGCAGGTCAGAATCAGAATAAACAGAAGAAACCTCTGACCTGTTAGCAAAGGTCCATAGATGTGGACCAGATTATGGTGCAGACCCATACCCCATAATCGAGAATATCTTAGGTTCTAGATAAAAATTACCCAAAACAAAAAATCTATATGCAAGCGGGGTCGGGCCTGCAATTTATGAGGATGCAACCCAAGACAAAAAAGTCGGGTTACAGAGAATTCAAGCTCAAAAGGATAATCGTTGAATGTGTGCTTGGATTTGACATCCTTAAACAAATGTCGTAAGGGTCCTAGTTTGATAGTTTCAACTTAATAGGCACCCTTCGACTCAGTCTTGTACTTCCTCTAGAATTAGCTTCCCAAATCAGAACTTCCCAACTCCTATCCTCCCCAATTAGTGATGTAAATACATTTACACTACTTAAGATGTCTATTTATGCATGTTCTTAAGCATAGGATTGCATTGCATGCTATAAATAATGCATAACATGCATCATCTTGCATTTAGAGTAGTTTGAAAAAAATGGAGGTTAATTGTTTCCTTTTATGTGCTTGGATAGGGCAAACTTTTTATCAAGGCCTTGGATCGAAGATCCAACCATACAGATGTGATCAGGGCGACGATTGGAGTTCAACGACTACAAGATCACCCTAATCAGGCATCTGTAGCATCTGATAGTGATCGGGGAACCCTAGAAGATCAAGGGCCAAGATGGTGTAAATATGCACTTCAAAAGACAATTCAGACCGCATGGATGGATTCGTATCGACGATTGCAGTCTAACGATGCAAAAATTGAGTCAATCCGACACTCGTGGCACCATCTAAAACATCCAGAAGATGGATGGCCAAGATGGCACCACGTTGCGCCATCTCCGCCATCCAACCGTCCCCCAGCACCGCTATACCTTCTCTTCTTCAATCAGAACACCTCTTCTCCACCGTTGGATCAAGATCCAACGGCTATGGATGCGGCGCCTTGATTACGTCCGCACGACCATTTGTGCTCCGCAGTGCAGTGGGCGAGGATGCTATCATGAGCAGCCGACGCGTGATCGAGTCTTTGCAAGCGGGCGAGCGGTGCGGAATCATGCGAGCAGGCGAGAGTCATATCTTGATCGGGCAGCTACGGGTGCTCAATAGCGCTTACGCGCTATCGCACGCCCTCGCCTCACGCGGCATCGGACGCGGGCGGACACACATTGAGGAGTGGGGGAGGCGCATCTTAAGCCGTCCGATCTCGTGATCGGACGGCTGAGATTCAGCGAATGTGTCGCATGCGTTAAGCGTGTGTGGAAGCCAGTAGCCGTGCATTCAACGCCCACGATGCCCACGTTGGGGCTTTAGCGATGATTTTATCCGTCACTAAAAACCCCTTATTTAATGTTTTAAAGATGTAATGTCCAATTTGCCCCCACTCCTTGCAACTACAAAAGGAGACCCTGTCCACATGAAATTCTCATCCCTTCCTTCTCTTCTCTACCTCTCTAAAGCTCAAGAGGAGCTTGTCTCACACTCGGGATGCTCCTAGTGAGATAAAGTCCAAATTTTCGTCCCTGTTCGGAAGTGGATCCCGCGACGACGACGACGTGCTACCCCGTTCCCGTTCTTCTACTTTGTCCTGCTTTGTCCTACTTCATCCTCCTTCATCCAGGCATAGTCTAGTCCGGCTCATCCTCCAAGCGACCGTCGAGGAGGATATCACTCTCGCCATTCTTTTTACTACTTTCTAGAATAAATTTACTGCTTTCTAGAGTGGTTCAGCTCGTCCTCCAAGCGACCGTCGAGGAGGATATTTCTCTCTCCACTCTTTTAATGCTTTCTAGAGTAGATTTACTGCTTTCTAGTGTAATTGTTTTCTGCTTTCTAGTTGTAATAGTAAAACAAACAATCTCCTTAATGGTGAATTCCCTGTTTATTCTACATCTTGTTTTGATTTCTGTTTATAATATTCTTTCTCTCTTTTACTCTCTCTCTCTCTCTTCTATTTATTGTAAATAGTTAGATAGTTTCAAATTTTATTACTTTATGACCAATAAAAGCAAACTCGTAGTTTTTAAATCAAACGTCCGCCTCCCTGTGTTCGACCCGAAATTTTCACTTCAGTATAAATTTTATTTGTTGAACACAAGTTCTTCGCTTTCAAACTACAACGACAGGTTTTCCAAAACCAAACACGTTAGCATAGTAACCCGTACGTTCAACATTTTGGCACCGTTGCCGGGGAGGTGATGCTCTTTGATTTCTCTTCGCATTTTTTAACTTACAAATCATTTACCTCACTTCTCTCCTTTCTTATTGTGTTTGCAAGTACTCTTTCTAGACAAGCAACAACGGTAGATTGGAGTAAAGTGTTGTGGAAGGTTCTGTAAGTTATCCCCCACCTCCCACTCATTAGATTTCATTTCACCACATAATAATACAAACATCAATCAACCTAGGTGTTCTTATAAACTCTAAGGTTAGATTGTTTGTTGTTTGACACCCACACCCACCCCAACCCCCACATTAAAAAAATGAAAAATTAAAAAATTTCACAGAGGTACACAACCTCATCTGATTTTCAAACTCAACTGGTAAATCGATCTTTGGAGCTGGCACACACATTCAAACACATAATTGAGTAGAAATCAGATTAGGTAATCACTTGTGTGCCTAATTAAGTGGTGCAACAGGCCAATTGTTTGAGTTGATTGCGCCGTACCACTCTACTTAAAATCAACTCATTAAGTAGCTGCCACTTAGGTTCAACTATTAGGGATTTACCAGGCACTCCACATTCTTTTTAAGTTTTAAAGGAAAATATTTTCACCCGAGCTTTCAAAACCTGGTGTGCCAACGAAACTTGCTTGAAAACACCTAAAGTTGAATCTTAAAAGCTACTAAGCAAGATTTGAACTCTAAAATTCACCACATCAAAAATAATCTTGCTTGAAAACCATTGGTTGTGCACGCACACACAAATCAACCAATCATTAAGGGCACAACCCATTTAGCGGGCCCATCACATTCCAAAGCACATTCAAACCTACCCCTAAATAAAATAGAGTAGATGTTGGCCTTAAGGATTGGACTCGCTCTTCAGAACCCAGAACGAGATTATTTTCGATTAGTCTGTTTCTACTATTCAATCTAATGTCTAGCTAGGGGAGCAGAATCAAACAATCGTGGCTGGGGGGTACACTAGGAACCGGAGGCGCAAGCCAAAGGAAGAACCTTCTCCCCAATCCCTCCTTCTAACTAGTTGGATTGAACATACAGAAGTAGATCAAATCGTTTCTCTATCTTAAGATGGGTTTTGGGAGTTTGTAGGTCTATAAGCTAACCCACTTAAGGACATGTTTGATTGTTTGTATTGCAGGGCACCTTTCTTCCTCCCGTCTCTCATGAATTCTTCCACATATTACATGCATTCCTACTCTTTTCCTCCTGTTTTGAATTATCCTCAACATGACGATTATCCCGGCTCGTGCTATAATCAACCATCAGTCAGTTGGGATAACTCGGATTGGGGATACAGTTCCAAACCTCCGTGTTTAGGGTCTAACCCTGAACACTTTGATTGTGATTTCTATCCTTCTCGGAGTCACACCGATTATAGATCGTTAACCTTTCATGAACAACCTAATACGATCTACAATCAAGAAGGATACACCGATCTTTACCCATCCTCTGATTACACTGCCTTTAGGTCATCACTACCTTTTAAGCAATCTGAAATAACCTATTATCAGGAAGGGTATAACGAATCTCAATTCGTTAATTCTCTTGCATTGACCCCAAACCCACCTAACCTTGAACAAACTCATTTGGTTTAGGTTAACCAGGTTCAAGATAAGGTTCTGGGTAACTTGAGGAATATCATTCAATCTTTAGAAGTTCAGCCAATACCTTGCATTGAGAGATTGGAGCCCCTGATTGAAATGATTGATGATTTAAACAAGTCTTTGTTGGATTGGCTCCAGGATGTTAAGGATAAGAACTCGAGTAAGTTTCTACTTGGGAAATTAGCAAAATTGAGGATGAGATTCGTGGTCGCTTTGATTCAATCATGGTATGATTCCCAGGATGAACTCCCTTCAGGAAAGACAATGATAGAATCTACTCGGCACCTGTTGGGGGGCACACGTGTTACAAGGCTAACCAGATTGAATTAAAGCAACCAATTAAAGAAGATCTGATTTCTTCACCTGAGATCCCTGAGCCGGGGTACAAGGAAACGTATGTCTCCTTGGAACAGAAAGGGACAGATGATTTTGGGACATACATTGATATGGATCCTAATTTCTTTGAAAGTGAAGACTCAAGTTGCAAAGTCTCACACAAGTTTACAGAACACAATTTTTGTGAGATGGTTGGGCCTGAGGAATCTGAAAAATCATTTGATGGCCCAAGAATTGAGGAAACTGATCTTATTAGGGCTAACATTACGGATCCAGAATCGCATTTTCTGGAGGATTCAATTCAATGCCCTGATTGTCAGTTACACCCCGTTGAGCTTATTGATGATTCTATTTCTGAGATAATTAGATTGAAGTCAATTTCGATTCTACCACATCATTTAGACTTGGAGATTTCAAATCGGGTGATTAATACACAAGAGGTCCTGGAATTTGACATGCTGATTGAGGAGGATAGGAGCTGGGAAGTTCTAATTTGGAAAGTTAAATTTGGAGGAAATAGAAGATTGAGTCGAAGGGTTCCTTTTAAGCTGAAACCATCAAATCAAAACCCTTACGACATCTATTATGAGGATGTCCAACTCAAGCACGCATTCAATGATTATCCTTTTGAGCTTCAATTCTCTGTAACCCGACTTTTTGGTCTTGGGTTTCATCCTCATAAATCGCAGGCCCAACCCTGCTTGCATACAGATTTTAGGTTTTGAGTAATTTTTATCCAGAACCTAAGATATTCTCGATTATGGCGTATAGGTCTGTACCACAATCTAGTCCACATCTGTGGACATCTACTGACAAGTCAGAGGATTCTTATGTTTATTCTGATTCTGACCTGCACTTGTGAATTCTTCATTTCTCTTCTTTGTATAGTGTGCCTAGCTGAAGGCACTAAACTCAGCACATATACAGTTCTTTTTAGTTTTTATCTTGGAGCAGACCTGACATTCATGCAATTCAGGTGCTTTCTATGCTATTCCACTCTGTTTTATATCTTTTTAATACAATGAGGACATTGCATTAGATAGTCATGGGGGGTTGGATATTCATCTCTGAATTCATTCGTCAGCTCCGTAGATTTGTTTTATTTTCTTTTATTAAAAAAAAAAATGGAATTAGGAAAGAAAACTTGGGTTTAAGAAAATTTTCAATCTTAGGAAATACTACATTATGATTTGAACACAAAGACCCTTCAGGTCTTTGAACTTAATCAGCCCGTGTATCCACTAAAATGTGGATTTGTCTTTCGAGTCCTCACCATCTTAATTCTATCGTAATTGGAGTAAATAAGTTTAGGTGATAAGTACACGACTTATCAGCCCACCCTCTGATTTGGGGAAATTTTGAGTCTTAAGCATCTGCACACTATCGTGTCACTAACTTGTTGTTCGATGATTTTAACTGAAATGGG
Organism: Thalassia testudinum; assembly: GCA_037157565.1. Lineage (NCBI taxonomy): Eukaryota > Viridiplantae > Streptophyta > Magnoliopsida > Alismatales > Hydrocharitaceae > Thalassia > Thalassia testudinum. The sequence continues at coordinate 117,244,211 of JAZHRO010000073.1, forward strand.
TAGCTAATGAACTTTCTAGGGTAATATGGCTGGTAAGTTATCGTGGGTAACAGCCCATAGGTAGGTTGTCCAGAGCCTAGTCACTGGACCTTTTTCTTTTTGCTGCCTTTAGGTAAATCTTAGACCAGGGAAGCCACCTACTTAAAAAAAGAAAAAAAAATCAAAAAAAAAAGGAGAAAAGAAAAAAGAAGAAATAACCACACTTCCCGCACGAGTATGGCTGGCAAGTTGTCGGTGGTAACAACTCATCAACCGGTTGTCCAGAACCCAACTCAATAAATGCACTGAAAATTCCCAAAACACTTAGGAAGAAGCGGAGAAGTAGAATAAACTGGGGAGATATACACTGGATTCACCTTTGTGTTGACCCCGTAAAAAAATAAAAGTAGGGAGAAAGCTACCGGTTGTAAAGATACACCTTTAGGCAGAATTCTTTTTGAGGTCACCTAGAGGCGTAGAAATCCAAATTCCATTTTAACTGCTGGTCAATGAGTCTATCACATTCACAATAAGATGCTTAAAACTTAGGGTTCTCATCAAATCTTGGGTGAGTTGAATGGCCATAGAAAGCCACTCTTAAACCGTAAAACTTGAAAATCCAAAAAAATTAGAAAAGAGGAAAAAGAGAAAAAGAAATTTTTCTTTGAATAAGGCGAGGGCTTGAGGCGGTTTGCATTTTGGTAGATACTTGGGCACTGTTGTGTCTGTGAAAGTTCAGATCTTAAGTAGATAATTTCTTAATGACTGAAAATAAACTCAAGCCCAAATAATCCAACCTAATTCTTTTATAAATACCATATAGTTTTTGCTAGGAACTAGCAAAAGATAGTCATGGGGTATGATGTAAACACATTTACACTATTTAAGATGTCTATTTATGCATGTTCTTAAGCATAGAATTGCATTGCATGCTATAAATATTGCATAACAAGCATCATCTTGCATTAGAGTAGTTTGAATAAAATAGAGGTTAATTGTCTCCTTTTATGTGCTTGGACAGGGAAAACTTTCTATCAGGGCCTCGGATCGAAGATCCAACCGTACAGATGTGATCAGGGCAACGATTAGAGTTCAATGACTCCAAGATCGCCTTAATCAGGCATCTGTAGCATCTGATAGTGATCGGGGAACCCTAGAAGATCAAGGGCCAAGATGGTGTATATCCAAACTTCAAACACGGATGGATTCGAATTAACGATTGGAGCCTAACGACGCAAAAATCAAGTCGATCCAACACCCGTAGCACCATCTACAACATCCAGAAGATGGATGGCCAAGATGGCACCACGTGGCGCCATCTTAGCCGTCCAACTGGCCCCCAGCACCGCCGCACCTTCTCTTCTTCAATTAGAGCGGCACTGCTCCGCCGTTGGATCAAGATCCAACGGCTGTGGATGCGGCACCTTGATTACGTCCGCGCGACCATTTGTGCTCCGCAGCATAGTGGACGAGGATGTTATCGTGAGCAGTCGACGTGCGGTCGAGTCTTCGCAAGTCAGCGAGTGGTGTGGAATCGTACGAGCGGGTGAGCGTCAGATCTTGATCCCACATGCTATCACACGCCCGTGCCTCACGCGGCATCGCATGCAGGCGGGCACGCGTTGAGGAGCGGGGGAGGTGCATCTTAAGCTGTCCGATCTCGCGATCGGATGGCTGAGATTCAACGAACGTGTGGGATGCGTCAAGCGCGTGTGGAAGCCAGTAGCCGTGCGTTCAACGCCTACGACTCCCACGATGGGGCTTTAGCGACAGTTTTATCCGTCACTAAAGGGCCCTTATTTAATCTTTTAAAGATGTAATGTCCAATTTTCCCCACTCCTTGCAACTATAAAAGGAGACCCCCTCCAAACGAAATTCCCATCCCTTCCTTCTCTTCTCTACCTCTCCAAAGCTCAAGAGAAGTTTGTCCCACACCTGGGATGATCCTCGCAATATAAAGTCGAAATTTTCATCCCCGTTCGAAAATGGATCCTGCGACGACGACGACGTGCTGCCCCGGTCCCATTCTTCTGCTTCGTCCTACATCGTCCTACTTCGTCCTCCTTTGTCCAGGCATTGTCCCGTTCGACTCGTCCTCCAAGAGACCATCGAGGTGGATATCTCTCTCCCCATTCTTTTTATTGCTTTCTAGAATAAATTTACTACTTTCTAGAGTAGTTCAGCTTGTCCTCCAAGCGACCGTCGAGGAGGATATTTCTCTCTCCATTCTTTTAATGCTTTCTAGAGTAGATTTTCTACTTTCTAGTGTAATTATTTTCTACTTTCTAGTTATAATAGTGAAACAAACAATCTCCTTAATGATGAATTCCCTATTTATTCTACATCACGTTTTGATTTCTATTTGTAATATTCTTTCTCTCTTTTACTCTCTCTCTTCTATGTATTGTAAATAGTTAGAGAGTTTAAAATTGAATTTCTTTGTGACAAATAAAAACAAACGCATAGTTTTTAAATCAAACGTTCGCCTCCCTGTGTTCGACCTGGAATTTTCATTTCGGTATAAATTTTATTTGTTGAACACGAGTTCTTTGCTTTCAAACTACAACGACAGGTTTTCCAAAACCAAACACATTAGCGTAGTAACCCGTACGTTCAATAATCAGAATGTTAAATTCTGAGACCTCTTGCATGTTAATCACCCCGTCTGAAATCTCCAAGTCTAAATGATGTGGCTGAATCAGAATTGACTTGGGTCTAATTATATTAGAAATAGAATCATCGATAAGCTTAACAGGGTGTAACTGACAACCAGGGTATTGAATTGAATCCTCTAGAAAATGCGATTCTAGATCCATAATGTGTGCCCTAATAAGATCAGTTTCCTCAGTTCTTGGGCTATCAAATGATTTTTCAGATTCCTCAGGCCCAATCATCTCACAAAAATCGTGCTCTGTAAACTCGTGTGTGTTGAACGAGAATCTACGCTAACGTGTTTGGTTTTGGAAAACCCGTCGTTGTAGTTCGAAAGCGAAGGATTCGTGTTCAACAAATAAAATTTATACCGAAATAAGAATTCCGGGTCGAACACAGGGAGGCGAACGTTTGATTTAAAAACTTCGCGTTTCTTTTTATTTTGTCACGAAGAAATTCAATTTAAACTATCTAAGTATCTACAACAAATAAAAGAGAGAGAGGGAGTAAGAGAGAGAGAAGGAATACTATACATGGAAATCAAAATGAGATGTAGAATAGATAAGGAATTTATCATAAAAGAGTTCTTTCGTTACAACTAGAAAACATAAAATAATTACTCTAGAAAGCATTAAAAGAATGGAGGGAGAAATGTCCTCCTCGACGATCGCTCGGAGGACGAATAGACTACTCTAGAAAGCAGTAAATCTATACTAGAAAGCAGTAAAAAGAATAGGGAGAGAGAATCCTCCTCGACGGTCGCTTGGAGGACGAGCCGGACGGGACGACGCCTGGACGAAGGAGAACGAGGCGGGACGAAGGAGGACGAAGCAGAAGAACGGGAACGAAGCAGCACGCCGTCGTCGTCGCGGGATCCACTTCCGAAGGGGGACGAAAATTTGGACTTTATCTCGCGAGAAGCATCCCGGGTGTGGGACAAGCTTCTCTTGAGCTTTGGAGAGGTAGAGAGGAGAAGGAAGGGATGAAAATTTCGTATGGAGGGGGTCTCCTTTTATAGTTGCAAGGAGTGGGGGAAAAATGGACATTACATCTTCAAAATAATAAATAAGGGGTCTTTAGTGACGGATAAAACCATCGCTAAAGCCCCGCCGTCGCCGTCGCCGCCGCGCCCACGCGCGCCCGCTCGGCTGCCCTGCGCGCGTAACGCATACGCACGTCCGCGTCGTCTCAGCCGTCCGATCGCGAGATCGGACGGCTTAGATCGCGTCCGCGCCTGCTGCGTAGCGCGCCCGCCCGCGTGCGATCGAGCATCCACCAGAGCGTCCAATTGCGCGTCGGCGCTATCGGGCGCCACGTGGCGTCATCTTGGCCGTCCGTCTTCTGGAAGTTGTAGATGGTGCCACGGATGTCGGATTGACTCGATTTTTGTGTCGTTCGGCTGCAATCGTCGATCCGAATTCATCCGTGTGGTCGGATTTTCCATCTGAAGTGCGGATTTACACCATCCTGGCCCTTGATCTTCTAGGGTTCCCCGGTCTCTATCTGATGCTACGGATGCCTGATTAGGGCGATCTTGGAGTCGTTGAACTCCAATCGTCGCCCTGATCATATCCATACGGTTGGATCTTTGATCCGAGGCCCCGATAAAATATTTGCCCTATCCAAGCACATAAAAAGAGACAATTAACCTCCATTTTATTCAAACTACTCTAAATGCAAGATGATGCATGTAATGCAATATTTATATCATGAAATGCAATCCTATGCTTAAGAACATGCATAAATAGACATTTTAAGTAGTGTAAATGTGTTTACATCATACCCCCATGCCTATCTTTTGCTAGTCCCTAGCAAAAACTATATGCTATTTATAAAAGAATTAGGTTAGATTATTTGGACCTGAGTTATTTTCAATCATTAAGAAATTGTCTACTTAAGAACTGAACTTTCAAAGACACAACAGTACCCGGGTATCAGCCAAAATGCAGACCGCCTCAAGCCTCGCCTTATTCAAAGAAAAATTTCTTTTTCTGTTTTTACTCTCTTTTTTTTTTTTTTTTTGGATTTTCAAATTTTAGGGTTTAAGAGTGGCTTTCTACGGCCATTCAACTCACCCAAGATTTGATGAGAACCCTAAGTTTTAAGCATCTTATTGTGATTGTGATAGACTCGTTGACTGGCAATTAAAACGGACTTCGGATTTCTACGCCTCTAGGTGACCTCAAAAAGAATTCTGCCTAAAGGTGTATCTTTATAACTGGTAGCTTTCTCCCTACTTTTATTTTTTTTAACGGGGTCAACACAAGGGTGAATCCAGTGTATATCTCCCCGGTTTATTCTACTTCTCCGCTTCTTCCTAAGTGTTTTGGGAATTTTTAGTGCATTTTCTGAGCTGGGTTCTGGACAACCGGTCGATGAGCTGTTACCACCGACAACTTGCCAGCCATACTCGTGCGGCGAAGTGTGGCTTATTTCTTTTTGTTCTTTTCTCCTTTTTGATTTTTTTTTTTTTTTAAGTAGGTGGCTTCCCTGGTCTAAGATTTACCTAAAGGCAGCAAAAAGAGAAAGGTCCAGTGACTGGGCTCTGGACAACCTACCTATGGGCGGTTACCCACGATAACTTGCCAGCCATATCACCCTAGAAGGTTCATTAGCTACCCAATTTCCGTTAAAATCGCCAAACAACGAGTCAGTGCAAAGAAAGTGTGTAGATGCTTAAGACTCAAAATTCCCTCACATCAGAGGGCGGGTTGATAAGTCGTGTACTTATCACCCAAACTTATTTACTCCAATTAAAATAAAATTCAAGTTGGCGAGAACTCGAAAAACAAATCCACATTTTAGTGGATATACGGGCTGATTAAGTCCAAAGACCTGAAGGGTCTTTGTGTTCAGAACATAATATAGTATTTCTTAAGATTGAAAATTTTCTTAAACCCAAATTCTCTTTCCTAATTTTGATTTTTTTTTTTTAAAAAAAAAATAAAACAAATCTACGAAGCTGACGAATGAATTCAAAGATAAATATCCATCCCCCCATGCCTATCTAATGCAATGTCCTCATTGTATTAAAAAGACATAAAACAGAGTGGAAAAGCGTAGAAAGCACCTGAATTGCGTGGATATCGGGTCCGCTCCGAGATGAAAATGAAAAAGAACTGTATATGTGCTGAGTTTAGTGCCTTCAGCTAGGCACACTATACAAAGAAAAGAAATGAAGAATTCACATGTGCAGGTCAGAATTAGAATAAACAGAAGAATCCTCTGACCTGTCAGCAGAGGTCCACAGATGTGGACCAGATTGTGGTGCAGACCCACACCCCATAATCGAGAATATCTTAGGTTCTGGATAAAAATTACCCAAAACCTAAAATCAGAATGCAAGCGGGGTCGGGCCTGCGATTTGTGAGGATGCAACCCAAGGCCAAAATGTCGGGTTACAGAGAATTGAAGCTCAAAAGGATAATCGTTAAATGTGTGCTTGAGTTTGACATCCTCGAAACAAATGTCATAAGGGTTCTGATTTGATGGTTTCAGCTTAAAAGGAACCCTTCGACTCAATCTTCCATTTCCTCCAAAATTGACTTCCCAAATCAAAATTTCCCAGCTCCTATCCTCCTCATTCGGCATATCAAATTCCATGACCTCTTGTATATTCATCACCTCGTCTGGAATCTCCAAGTCTAAATGATGTGGCAGAATCAAATTGACTTGGGTCTAATTATCTCAGAATTAGAATCATCAATAAGCTCAACAGGTGTAACTGATAATCAGGGCATTGAATTGATTCCTCCAGAAAATGCGATTCTGGATCTGTATCGTGTGCCCTAATAAGATCAGTTTCCTCAGTTATTGGGCTATCAAATGATCTATCAGATTCCTCAGGCCCAATCGTCTCACAAAAATCATGATTTGAAAACTCGTGTGAGACTTCGCGACTTGGATCTTCACCATCAAAGAAATCAGGATCCGTATCAATGTATGTCCCAAAATCAGTTGTCACTTTGTGTTCCCAGGAGACATACGTTTTCTCGTAACCCGGCTCAGGGATCTCAGGTGAAGAAATCAGATCATCCTTAATTGGTTGCTTTAATTCAATCTGGTCAGCTTCGTAACACGTGTCCCCCCCAACAGGTGCCTGAGCGGGTTCTGTCATTGGCTTTCCTGAAGAGAGTTCATCCTGGGAATTATTCCAAGATTGAATCAAAGCAACCACGAATCTCATCCTCAATTTCGCTAATTTCCCAAGTAGAAACTCACCCGAGTTCTTATCCTTAATATCCTGGAGCCAATCCAACAAAGACTTATTTAAATCATCAATCATTTCAATCAGGGGCTCCAATCTCTCAATGCAAGGTATTGGCTGAACTTCTAAAGATTGAATGATATTCCTCAAGTTAGCCAGAACCCTATCTTGAACCTGATTAACCTGAACCAAATGGGTTGGTTCAGGGTTGGGCGGGTTTAACATCAATGTAGAGGAATTAACGAATTGAGATTCGTTATACCCATCCTGATAATAGGTCATTTTAGATTGTTCAAAAGATGGAGATGACCTAAAGGCAGTGAAATCAGAGGATGGGTAAGGATCAGTGTATCCTTCTTGATTGTAGATCGCATTAGGTTGTTCATGAAAGGAGGACGATCTATAATCGATGCAACTCTTAGAAGGATAGAATTGAGAATCAAAGTGTTCAGGGTTAGACCCTAAACACGGGGGTCCGGAATTGTATCCCCAATCCGAATTATCCCAACTAACTGATGGTCGATTACAATACGAGTTGGGATAATTGTCATGTTGCGGATAATTCATGACAGGAGTGAAAGAGCGGGAATGCGTGAAATATGTGGAAGGATTCATGAGACACAGGAGGAAGAAAGGTGCCCAGCAATACAAACAATCAAACCTGTCCTTAAATGGGTTAGCCTACAGACCTACAGACTCCCAAAACCCGTCTTGAGATAAAGGAACGATTTGATCTACTTCTGTCTGTTCAATCCAACCAGTTAGAAGGAGGGACTGGGGAGAAGGTTCTTCCTTCGGCTTGCGCCTCCGGTTCCTAGTGTACCCCCCAGCCGCGATCGTTTGACTCTGCTCCCCTAGCTAGACATCAAATTGAACAGTAGAAACAGACTAATCGAAAATAATCTCGTTCTGAGTTCTGAAGAGCGAGTCCAATCCTTAAGGCCAACGTCTACTCTGTTTTATTTAGCGCTAGGTTTGAATGTGCTTTGGAATGTGATGGGCCCTTTAAATGGGTTGTGCCCTTAATGATTGATTGCTTTGTGTGTGCGTGCACAACCAGTGGTTTTCAAGCAAGATTATTTTTGATGTGGTGAATTTTAAGGTTCAAATCTTGCTTAGTAGCTTTTAGGATTCAACTTTAGGTGTTTTCAATCAAGTTTCATTGGCACACCAGGTTTTGCAAGCACAGGTGAAGATATTTTCCTTTAAAGCTTAAAAAGAATGTGGAGTGCCTGGTAGATCCCTAAGAGTTGAACCTAATTGGCAGCTACTTGATGTAAACACATTTACACTACTTAAAATGTCTATTTATGCATGTTCTTAAGCATAGGATTGCATTTCATGATATAAATATTGCATTACATGCATCATCTTGCATTTAGAGTAGCTTGAATAAAATGGAGGTTAATTGTCTCCTTTTATGTGCTTGGACAGGGCAAATATTTTATCGGGGCCTCGGATCAAAGATCCAACCGTATGGATATGATCAGGGCGACGATTGGAGTTCAACGACTCCAAGATCGCCCTAATCAGGCATCCGTAGCATCAGATAGAGACCGGGGAACCCTAGAAGATCAATGGCCAGGATGGTGTAAATCCGCACTTCAGATGGAAAATCCGACCACACGGATGAATTCGGATCGACGATCGCAGCCGAACGACACAAAAATCGAGTCAATCCGACATCCGTGGCACCATCTACAACTTCCAGAAGATGGACGGCCAAGATAGCGCCACGTGGCGCCATCCCAGCCGCCCAATCGGCCGCAGGGGTCTTGTGAAGACTGCGCACCATCTCCTCTCCGCCGTTGGATCTCGATCCAACGGCTGCGGTCGCGCGCGTTTAAAAACGTCCGCGCGACCATTTCGCCCGCGTAGCGCAGCGGCGACGCAGCTGCGGGCGAAGCGGAGGTCGCGGGTTCGAGCCGCGGAGAGTGGGGTCGAAGGCGCGGGCAAGCGGGCGCGCACGAGCGTCGGATGAAGATCCAACGGCCGTGCGCGCCCGATAGCGCCGACGCGCAATTGGACGCTCTGGTGGGCGCGCGATCGCACGCGGGCGGCGCGCTACGCAGCGGGCGCGGACGCGATCTAAGCCGTCCGATCTCGCGATCGGACAGCTGAGACGACGCGGACGTGCGTCTGCGTTACGCGCGCAGGCCAGCCGAGCGGGCGTGCGTGGGTGCGGCGGCGACGGCGACGGCGGGGCTTTAGCGACGGTTTTATCCGTCACTAAAGACCCCTTATTTATTATTTTGAAGATGTAATGTCCATTTTGCCCCCACTCCTTGCAACTATAAAAGGAGACCCCCTCCATACGAAATTTTCATCCCTTCCTTCTCCTCTCTACCTCTCCAAAGCTCAAGAGAAGCTTGTCCCACACCCGGGATGCTTCTCGCGAGATAAAGTCCAAATTTTCGTCCCCCTTCGGAAGTGGATCCCGCGACGACGACGGCGTGCTGCTTCGTTCCCGTTCTTCTGCTTCGTCCTCCTTCGTCCCGCCTCGTTCTCCTTCGTCCAGGCGTCGTCCCGTCCGGCTCGTCCTCCAAGCGACCGTCGAGGAGGATAACTTCTCTCTCCCATTCTTATTTACAGCTTTTCTAGTGTAAAATTTTCCTGCTTTATAGTGTAATTGATTTCCCGCTTTCTAGTGTAACTTTAATTTCGTTTGCTTGTATAAACAATTGAAATATTGAATGCATGTTCTCTTTCTCTCTCTCTCTCTCAATTTGATAGCTCCATTGTAATTATTTCGCCTTGTTTATCAAAAATCCTAAAAAAAACATAATTGCGAATATAGATCAACGTAGCCTCCCTGAGTTCGACCCGGAATTCTTATTTCGGTATAAATTTTATTTGTTGAACACGAATCCTTCACTTTCGAACTACAACGACGGATTTTCCAAAACCAAACACGTTAGCGTAGATTCTCGCTCAACATTTTGGCGCCGTTGCCGGGGAGGCAACGATTTCCGATCTTTTCTTCGCATTTCTTGCACTTTATTTGTTTTCTAACTAGCTTTCTCTTGTGTCTATTGTTTTGCAGAGACCTCCATCAAGGAATCAACAAGCGGTAGACTGGAGTAAAGTGCAGTTGAAGACAACTGTAAGTGCTCCCCTATTCTTTCCCCCTCCATAGATTTCATTCGCCACATTAAATCCAAATTCCAATTAACCTAGGTGTTTGCATAAATCCTAGGAATAGTTTGGTTGTTTGGATTTCTACTCACACTCATTTCACCCTCATTCATAAAAAAAAAATAATAACAAAAAGATAATTTTGTGGGGTAACTTTCAACAAACACACAACACACACCCACATTCAAGGCACTTGATTAACTTGATTTGTTTTCTACTCAACCGGGTTCTGATCTGTGGAACCGGTACACACAGAGCAACACATAACAGAGTAGAAATCATTCTAGGTTAACCATCTTTGAGTGCCTAACTTAGTGGTGCAATTGTGGCCAATTGTTTGAGTTGTTTGGGCCGCACCACTTTATTTAAAACCAACTCATCAAGTAGCTCCTCCTTAGGGTTTTCAATCTAGGTATATTCTAGGCACTCCGCTTTCTTTCTGATTTTAAAGGAAAACTATCTTCACCCGTGTTTTACAACTTGGTTTGCCTAGAAATTTGATTGCAATTCACCTAATTTGAAACCCTAAAGGCTACTTAAGCAGGATTTGAACATTAAAATTCACACATTATAAATAATCTTGCTTGAAAATCCTGGTTGTGCACTCACTTACACAAATTTCAATCAATCATTAAGGGCACAACCCATTATAAGGGCCCATCACATTCCATAAGCACCACAATCCCAGGCCGTAATAAAATTGAGTAGACGTTGGCTCTAAGGTTTGATTCGCTCTTCAAGGCCTAGTCTGAGATTGTTTTTTATTAACCTACTTGTACTGATTAATCTGATGTCTAGCTAGGGGAGTAGCGTCAAACGACCGCGGCTGGGGGGTACACTAGGAACCGGAGGCGAAAGCCAAAGGAAGAACCTTCTCCCCAGTCCCTCCTTCTAACTGGTTGGATTATACAGACGCAAGTAGAGTAAATCAGTTACAGTCTTAAGGCTGGTGTTGGGAGTTAGTAGATCCTTAGGCTACCTCACTTAAGGACAGCCTTGTTTTGTTGTACTGCAGGGTCCCTATCCCCGGTCCTTCCGACCTACTCCTAGTTTATGCTGGGAAGACGGTCATTGAATCCCCGATTAGAAGGACCATTAGAACATTCTAGGAGGCGCAAGTTAGATTTTGGTCAATTCGATCCCATGGCCGAACAACAGCCTCTTCTGCCTGGAAATCCACAGGAAGAATTTCGAAGGCAGCTGGAACAAATGCAGAGAATGCAAGAATGGTTCCAGAGAATGCAGGGCGTTCAGCCCTTGAAGGATTTTTATGATCCTTCAAATTACGGGGAACGTCCCGGCGTCCAGATTCCAGCCGGTGACGTAGAAATCAAGCCCCAGGTGTTAAGCCTGATTAAACATTATCATGGGCTTGGCTCCGAGGATCCGTTTCAACACTTGGAGGACTTGACCACTTTGGTCCAGACCACCAAGTCTCGAAACGTAAACGAGGAGCAAATGATCATGAGGCTCTTCCCTCACTCTCTTAGGGATAAGGCCGCGCATTGGTATAGGACAATAGGAAGACCAATTACAACTTGGAATGAGTTGAAATCGGCCTTTCTGAAGAAATTTTTCCCAGTCGGTCGTACCAATGCTTTAAGACGGGCAATCACTACTTTTACCCAGCGGCCGGGGGAGCAGTTTCATGTGGCCTGGGAGCGATTCCAGGACTTATTGCGGAGGTGTCCACACCACGAGGTGCCGAAATGGCAACTCGTGCAGATTTTTTATCATGGGTTGACTGAGCAACTCAGAAACCATGTGGATGCTTCTTGCGGAGGCAATTTCCTTAATAAAGATGCAGATAGTGCACATGATTTATTTGAGGAAATGAGTGAGAATTCAATAAATCATGCCTCCATGGATACTTTTAACCGGTCCCAACAACCCAGATCAAATGTCAATGAAGTCCATGACTCTCATTCATTTGATATGGAATTGATTTGTAATAAACTTGACAAAGTGGGCTTGGTTGCTAAAAGAATGGAAGAGTGGATGGCTGGCAATTCTGTGAACAACTCTCAATCCACTCAATCCCAAAATTCGGGATTCCATTCTTCACGAGCTCTTTCTGGACGGGAGTTCGTGAATCAACTTGATGCGACTCAACATATGAGTCAGCATTTTTCGGAACCCCATGGGTTCCCAACTGGGGCCTTTGATCCCAGTTTTTCTAATCCTTCCTTTTCTTTCTCTCCATCCTCACTTTATGAGGATGTCTGTGCTGTACAAGAGAATGCTAGATCCAACCCCTACTCGAATGCCTATAATCAAGGTTGGAGAAACCACCCTAACTTCTCTTGGAAAAATCCGGGGCAACAGACCCAATTCCGACCCAGCAATTATGCTCCGCAACGACCAATGGGTCAGGGTCAAGTATATACTCAGTTGCCTCCGAATCAGGTCAATCAGCCAGCTTGGAATGCCCGTCAACCCGCAGGGCAGGCTGATTTGAACCATCAAATAGTAGAGATGCAAGGATCTATGCTCCAGCTCATGCAGCAAATGAAAAACTCACTGGACAACTTGCAATCCGGGCTCATTGCTAACTCTCGCCAACCCGGATCTCTACCATCCCAACCCGTACCCAACCCACGAAACATTACAAATTCGGGCAATCAAGCCCAAGGGTACGGAAATCAGAGGGACCCATACGCGCATGCTCAGGTGGTTGAGCAGGGTTCCTCATCTTCTTCTTCTGTAAATCAACAATTCATGGTCAATCAAGCCCCTCCAATCTTTCCTAACCCTCCTCAAGACCCAAATTCTTACGCTTCTGCAAATTCTGTCACTTTGAGAAGTGGTAAGAAGACTCAGGATCCACAACCACATTATTCTAATCTTTTGAATCCTGAAGAATCTGAGGAGAGAGAAGAGAATTCTAAAGGAGAAATCAAGGCTCAGGAATCCGATTCCAAAGATCTGACTCGTGTTCCTTTTCCTGAAGCCTTAACCAAAGCAAAGAAGAAGAGGTCTGTTGATAGCAATGAGGAGCTTCTGAATTTATTTAAGAATGTTGAGATCAATATCCCGCTCCTTGATGCTATCAAGCACATACCGACTTACGCAAGATTTTTAAAGGAATTATGTACACAAAAGCGTAAGTCGAGAGAATCTGTTCCGAGGAAGGTGGTACTCTCCGAGCAGGCTAGTTCTGTTATCCTGCACTACCTCCCTCAGAAAAGGAGAGATCCTGGTGCTCCTTTGATTTCTTGCGTTATCGGAGATTACACATTTGATAGAGCACTTTTGGATCTCGGTGCATCCATCAACCTAATTCCGACTTCTCTTTACGAGAAGTTTGGGTTAGGCGAACTTCGGCCAACTTCAGTAACACTACAGTTAGCGGATCGTTCGGTCACAAACCCGCGAGGCGTTATTGAAGATGTTATAGTTAAGGTCAAGGATTTTTATTTTCCTGTAGATTTCCTTGTCCTTGACATGGATGTACCAGATAATCTGAGGAACACGCCCATCATTCTGGGGCGTCCGTTCCTGGCTACCGCAAAGGCCAACATTAATTGTGAAAGCGGGGTAGCATGGAAATCGCCTTTGGGGACCAACGTATGAAATTAGATATTTTTAAGGCGATCAATAAATTTGAGGATTGTGGAGTTATTGAGGAACTTGATGAGGATAATATTAATATTGAAACTTGTTTGACAGTTTCTTCAATTGAAAGTTCCTCTTTGGTTGATGAATTTGACCCGCAACCCTCTGACTTAACATCTTCGGAAGAGGTTACTGATTTTGTCCACTCACAACCTCTCCCTCTTGTTGAATCTTCAGCATCTACCCGACCATCAATCATCACCCCACCCCAGCTCGAATTGAAACCATTGCCTGAGAATTTGAAATATCAATTTTTAGGACCTCAGAATACGCTCCCTGTGATTATCAGTGCTAAATTGACAAAGGAGCAAGAGATTAAATTGATTAAGGTTCTAAAGGAACATAAGGAGGCAATTGGTTGGACCATTCATGACCTTAGGGGGATCGAGCCATCTTACTGCAATCATAGAATATTTTTGGAAGATGGATCCCGCCCTTCTCGCCAGATGCAGAGGAGATTGAATCCAAATATGCGAGAAGTGGTCAAAAAGGAAATCATCAAGTGGCTCGATGCAGGAATTATTTATCCAATCTCTGACAGTCCCTGGGTAAGTCCCGTTCAGATTGTTCCAAAGAAAGCCGGGATTACTGTTGTGACTAATGAGAAAGGAGAATCTGTCACAACTCGTTCAGCTTCATCTTGGAGAGTTTGTATTGATTACAGGAAGCTGAACACTGCCACTAAAAAGGATCATTTTCCCCTGCCCTTCATTGATCAAATCCTGGAAAAATTAGTCGGGCAGAAGTACTTCTGTTTTCTTGATGGTTACTCGGGATACAATCAAGTTCCTATCCATCCCGAGGATCAGGAAAAAACTACTTTCACCTGTCCCTACGGAACCTTTGCTTTTCGTAGGATGCCTTTCGGGTTATGCAATGCACCTGCGACTTTTCAAAGGTGTATGCTAGCCATATTTTCCGACATGGTGGGAGAGTTTATGGAAGTCTTCATGGATGATTTCTCCGTTTTCGGAGAATCATTTGACTCTTGTTTGGTTAATTTGGAAATGATTCTTAAGCGATGTATCAAGACACGATTGGTCCTTAGCTGGGAAAAGAGTCATTTCATGACCCAAGAGGGCATCGTTTTGGGTCATGTAATCTCTGAACGGGGAATTGAAGTGGATAAAGCTAAGGTTGATGCTATCGCTAAACTTCCTCCTCCCACATCAGTTAAACAAATCAGATCATTTCTTTGCCATGTGGGATTTTATCGAAGATTCATCAAGGACTTCTCGAAGGTTGCCCGCCCTTTGAGCAATCTTCTTGCCAAAGAAACACCGTTCGTTTTTGACGAATCATGCCAAAAGGCATTTGATTTCTTAAAAACGGCAGTCACCTGTGCGCCAATTTTGCAACCACCTATTTGGACAACCCCATTTGAGATCATGACCGATGCTTCTGATTACGCGGTCGGGGCTGTCCTGGGTCAGAAAATTGATCGAAAGCCCTTTGTCATTTACTACGCTAGTAAAACTTTGGATGAAGCCCAGAGGAATTACACTGTTACTGAAAAGGAATTACTCGCTGTAGTATTTGCGTTGGAAAAATTCAGGGCTTATCTCTTGGGGTCTCATGTTATTGTTTATACCGACCACTCGGCCTTGAGACATCTCTTGGCTAAAAAGGATGCTAAACCCCAGCTTATTCGTTGGATTCTTCTTCTTCAAGAATTTGATCTTGAAATCAAGGATAAAACCGGGGTACAAAATGTGGTGGCGGATCATTTGTCGAGACTCCTAGGTGATTCTTCTTGTCCGGACATTCCGATTGCTGACACTTTTCCGGACGAAACCATTCTTACAGTTTTAGGTGTCCACACCCCATGGTTTGCTGACATTGTTAACTATTTGGCCGTTGGTCAAATCCCCCAGGATTGGACCAAGCAACAACGGGATAGACTCAAATCTGAGGCCAAATACTACTTTTGGGAGGACCCTGAACTGTATCGCATCGGCTCTGATCAGATTATTCGCCGATGCATACCGGAGAATGAATTCAACAGTATACTTGAGTTCTGCCATGCATCTGGGTGTGGTGGACATTTCTCCGGGAAAAAGACGGCTGCAAAAATTTTGCAATCTGGCTTCTATTGGCCGTCTTTATTCAAGGATGCCCAGGAGTTCTCACAGTCATGCCCTCGATGCCAGGCACTCGGGAGCATAACTAAGAGAGACATGATGCCCTTAAACCCTATTTTTCCTGTCGAAATTTTCGATGTTTGGGGCATTGATTTCATGGGACCCTTTATCCCTTCATTTGGACATCAGTACATTCTTGTCGCTGTTGATTATGTGTCTAAATGGATTGAGGCAATTCCCACCCGAACCAATGACCACAAGGTGGTCATCAACTTTGTCAAGAGAAATATCTTCAGTAGATTCGGGATTCCGAGGGCTATCATCAGTGATGGTGGCACTCATTTTACTAATGCCCAATTCCGGAGTTTATTGGCCAAATACGGGGTTAATCATCGAATTTCCACACCTTACCATCCCCAAACGAATGGACAAGCCGAGATCTCTAATCAAGAGATCAAGAACATTCTGCAAAAAACGGTTAGGCCCGATCGCAAGGATTGTACTCAAAAGCTTGAGGACGCTCTTTGGGCCTACCGTACGGCGTATAAAACACCTATCGGCATGTCTCCATTCCGTCTGGTGTATGGAAAGGCGTGTCATCTACCCGTAGAGATTGAACACAGGGCATTCTGGGCAATCAAACAATGCAATCTAGATCTAAATCTAGCTGGGAAGACCAGGAAACTCCAATTATCTGAGTTGGAGGAGCTTAGAAATGATGCTTATGAGAATGCCAAGATCTACAAGGCTCGGACCAAAGCTCTACATGATCAAATGATTTCCCGCAAGAGCTTTGAGCCAAACCAGAAGGTCTGGTTATTCGATTCTAAACTTAAGCTCTTTCCTGGTAAACTTAGATCTAAATGGAGTGGCCCATTCATAATTGATCAGATTTTTCTAAATGGTGCCATTCAGATTTCTGACCCAAAGACGGGTAACACCTTTAAAGTCAACGGTCAACGTCTGAAGCCTGTTGTTGACCATAATCTTCCAGAACCCGTTTCAGACTCTGTTGCTCTAGCCATTCTGTGACTTCTTTGGCTGGACTTCGCCTAGCTGACGGCATTAAACTCAGCAGTTGTACATATAACACAAGGCTGATACGAGCTTCATATCCAGGTGACATATTTCATATTCTACCCTTTCTTTCATGTCTCTTTTTCAATGAGGACATTGCATCAGCTAGGCATGGGGGGGTGGATTCATTTTTGAATTAGTTGGTCAGCTTTGTGAAATCCATATAAAAAAAAAAAAATTAGGAAGGATTAGTTGGACATTAGGACTTTTCAATCCTAAGAAATTTTACATTAGGATCTGAACACAAAGACCCCTCAGGTCTTTGGACTTAATTAGCCTGTGTATCTACTAAAATGTGGATTTGTCTTTGAGTTCTCGCCATCTTAATTCTATTATAATTGGAATAAATAAGGTTGGGTGATAAGTACACGACTTGTCAACCCACCCTCTGATTTAAGGGAATTTTGAGTCTTAAGCATCTACACACTTTCTTTGCACTGACTCGTTGTTTGGCGATTTTAATGGAAATTGGGTAGCTAATGAACCTTCTAGGGTGATATGGCTGGCAAGTTATCGTGGGTAACAGCCCATAGGTAGGTTGTCCAGAGCCCAGTCACTGGACCTTTCTCTTTTTGCTGCCTTTAGGTAAATCTTAGACTAGGGAAGCCACTTACTTAAAAAAAAAAAAAATCAAAAAGGAGAAAAGAACAAAAAGAAATAAGCCACACTTCGCCGCACGAGTATGGCTGGCAAGTTGTCGGTGGTAACAGCTCATCGACCGGTTGTCCAGAACCCAGCTCAGAAAATGCACTAAAAATTCCCAAAACACTTAGGAAGAAGCGGAGAAGTAGAATAAACCGGGGAGATATACACTGGATTCACCCTTGTGTTGACCCCGTTAAAAAAATAAAAGTAGGGAGAAAGCTACCGGTTGTAAAGATACACCTTTAGGCAGAATTCTTTTTGAGGTCACCTAGAGGCGTAGAAATCCGAAGTCCGTTTTAATTGCCGGTCAACGAGTCTATCACAATCACAATAAGATGCTTAAAACTTAGGGTTCTCATCAAATCTTGGGTGAGTTGAATGGCCGTAGAAAGCCACTCTTAAACCCTAAAATTTGAAAATCCAAAAAAAAAAAAAAAAAAACAGAAAAAGAAATTTTTCTTTGAATAAGGCGAGGCTTGAGGCGATCTGCATTTTGGCTGATACCCGGGCACTGTTGTGTCTTTGAAAGTTCAGTTCTTAAGTAGACAATTTCTTAATGATTGAAAATAACTCAGGTCCAAATAATCTAACCTAATTCTTTTATAAATAGCATATAGTTTTTGCTAGGGACTAGCAAAAGATAGGCATGGGGGTATGATGTAAACACATTTACACTACTTAAAATGTCTATTTATGCATGTTCTTAAGCATAGGATTGCATTTCATGATATAAATATTGCATTACATGCTTCATCTTGCATTTAGAGTAGCTTGAATAAAATGGAGGTTAATTGTCTCCTTTTATGTGCTTGGACAGGGCAAATATTTTATCGGGGCCTCGGATCAAAGATCCAACCGTATGGATATGATCAGGGCGACGATTGGAGTTCAACGACTCCAAGATCGCCCTAATCAGGCATCCGTAGCATCAGATAGAGACCGGGGAACCCTAGAAGATCAAGGGCCAGGATGGTGTAAATCCGCACTTCAGATGGAAAATCC
Source organism: Thalassia testudinum (assembly GCA_037157565.1). NCBI lineage: Eukaryota > Viridiplantae > Streptophyta > Magnoliopsida > Alismatales > Hydrocharitaceae > Thalassia > Thalassia testudinum. Next base: position 117,262,604 of record JAZHRO010000073.1, read on the forward strand.
GACCACACGGATGAATTCGGATCGACGATCGCAGCCGAACGACACAAAAATCGAGTCAATCCGACATCCGTGGCACCATCTACAACTTCCAGAAGATGGACGGCCAAGATAGCGCCACGTGGCGCCATCCCAGCCGCCCAATCGGCCGTAGGGGTCCTGTGAAGACTGCGCACCGTCTCCTCTCCGCCGTTGGATCTCGATCCAACGGCTGCGGTCGCGCGCGTTTAAAAACGTCAGCGCGACCATTTCGCCCGCGTAGCGCAGCGGCGACGCAGCTGCGGGCGAAGCGGAGGTCGCGGGTTCGAGCCGCGGAGAGGGGGGTCGAAGGCGCGGCCGAGCGGGCGCGCACGAGCGTCGGATGAAGATCCAACGGCCGCGCGCGCCCCGATAGCGCCGACGCGCAATTGGACGCTCTGGTGGGCGCGCGATCGCACGCGGGCGGCGCGCTACGCAGCGGGCGCGGACGTGATCTAAGCCGTCCGATCTCGCGATCGGACGGCTGAGACGACGCGGACGTGCGTCTGCGTTACGCGCGCAGGCCAGCCGAGCGGGCGCGCATGGGTGCGGCGGCGACGGCGACGGCGGGGCTTTAGCGACGGTTTTATCCGTCACTAAAGACCCCTTATTTATTATTTTGAAGATGTAATGTCCATTTTGCCCCTACTCCTTGCAACTATAAAAGGAGACCCCCTCCATACGAAATTTTCATCCCTTCCTTCTCCTCTCTACCTCTCCAAAGCTCAAGAGAAGCTTGTCCCACACCCGGGATGCTTCTCGCGAGATAAAGTCCAAATTTTCGTCCCCCTTCGGAAGTGGATCCCGCGACGACGACGGCGTGCTGCTTCGTTCCCGTTCTTCTGCTTCGTCCTCCTTCGTCCCGCCTCGTTCTCCTTCGTCCAGGCGTCGTCCCGTCCGGCTCGTCCTCCAAGCGACCGTCGAGGAGGATAACTTCTCTCTCCCATTCTTATTTACAGCTTTTCTAGTGTAAAATTTTCCTGCTTTATAGTGTAATTGATTTCCCGCTTTCTAGTGTAACTTTAATTTCGTTTGCTTGTATAAACAATTGAAATATTGAATGCATGTTCTCTTTCTCTCTCTCTCTCTCAATTTGATAGCTCCATTGTAATTATTTTGCCTTGTTTATCAAAAATCCTAAAAAAAACATAATTGCGAATATAGATCAACGTAGCCTCCCTGAGTTCGACCCGGAATTCTTATTTCGGTATAAATTTTATTTGTTGAACACGAATCCTTCGCTTTCGAACTACAACGACGGATTTTCCAAAACCAAACACGTTAGCGTAGATTCTCGCTCAACACTACTAGATGAGTTGATTTTATTTGAAGTGGTGCGGCCCAAACAACTCAAACAACTGGCCTAATGCACCACCTAATTAGGCACACAAATGATTACCCAATCTGATTTCTACTCGATTATGTGTTTGGATGTGTGTACCGGCTCCTAAGATTGGTTTACCGGTTGAGTTAGAAAATCAGATGAGGTTGTGTACCTCTGTGAGATTTTTTTTATTATTATATTTTTTTTAATGTGGGGGTTGGAGTGAGTATGGATGTCAAACAACAAACAATCTAACCTTAGAGTTTATAAGAACACCTAGGTTGATTGATGTTTGAATTATTATGTGATGAAATGAAATCTAATGGGTGGGAGGTGGGGGATAACTTACAAAACCTTCCACAACACTTTACTCCGATTTACCGCTTTTGCCTGTCTCGAAAGAGTACCTGCAATTACAATAAGAAAGGAGAAAAGTGAGGTAAATGATTTGTAAGTTACAAAACGCGAAGAGAAATCAAAGAGCGTTGCCTCCCCGGCAACGGCGCTAAAATGTTGAACGAGAATCTACGCTAACGTGTTTGGTTTTGGAAAACCCGTCGTTGTAGTTCGAAAGCGAAGGATTCGTGTTCAACAAATAAAATTTATACCGAAATAAGAATTCCGGGTCGAACACAGGGAGGCGAACGTTTGATTTAAAAACTTCGCGTTTCTTTTTATTTTGTCACGAAGAAATTCAATTTAAACTATCTAAGTATCTACAACAAATAAAAGAGAGAGAGGGAGTAAGAGAGAGAGAAGGAATACTATACATGGAAATCAAAATGAGATGTAGAATAGACAAGGAATTTATCATAAAAGAGTTCTTTCGTTACAACTAGAAAACATAAAATAATTACTCTAGAAAGCATTAAAAGAATGGAGGGAGAAATGTCCTCCTCGACGATCGCTCGGAGGACGAATAGACTACTCTAGAAAGCAGTAAATCTATACTAGAAAGCAGTAAAAAGAATAGGGAGAGAGAATCCTCCTCGACGGTCGCTTGGAGGACGAGCCGGACGGGACGACGCCTGGACGAAGGAGAACGAGGCGGGACGAAGGAGGACGAAGCAGAAGAACGGGAACGAAGCAGCACGCCGTCGTCGTCGCGGGATCCACTTCCGAAGGGGGACGAAAATTTGGACTTTATCTCGCGAGAAGCATCCCGGGTGTGGGACAAGCTTCTCTTGAGCTTTGGAGAGGTAGAGAGGAGAAGGAAGGGATGAAAATTTCGTATGGAGGGGGTCTCCTTTTATAGTTGCAAGGAGTGGGGGCAAAATGGACATTACATCTTCAAAATAATAAATAAGGGGTCTTTAGTGACGGATAAAACCGTCGCTAAAGCCCCGCCGTCGCCGTCGCCGCCGCGCCCACGCGCCCGCTCGGCTGGCCTGCGCGCGTAACGCATACGCACGTCCGCGTCGTCTCAGCCGTCCGATCGCGAGATCGGACGGCTTAGATCGCGTCCGCGCCTGCTGCGTAGCGCGCCCGCCCGCGTGCGATCGAGCGTCCACCAGAGCGTCCAATTGCGCGTCGGCGCTATCGGGCGCGCGCGGCCGTTGGATCTTCATCCGACGCTCGTGCGCGCCCGCTCGCCCGCGCCTTCCACCCGCTCACCGCGGCTCGAACCCGCGACCTCCGCTTCGCCCGCAGCTGCGTCGCCGCTGCGCTACGCGGGCGAAATGGTCGCGCGGACGTTTTTAAACGCGAGCGACCGCAGCCGTTGGATCGAGATCCAACGGCGGAGAGGAGACGGTGCGCGGTCTTCACAGGACTCCTGCGACCGATTGGGCGGCTGGGATGGCGCCACGTGGCGCCATCTTGGCCGTCCATCTTCTGGAAGTTGTAGATGGTGCCACGGATGTCGGATTGACTCGATTTTTGTGTCGTTCGGCTGCGATCGTCGATCCGAATTCATCCGTGTGGTCGGATTTTCCATCTGAAGTGAGGATTTACACCATCCTGGCCCTTGATCTTCTAGGGTTCCCCGATCTCTATCTGATGCTACGGATGCCTGATTAGGGCGATCTTGGAGTCGTTGAACTCCAATCGTCGCCCTGATCATATCCATACGGTTGGATCTTTGATCCGAGGCCCCGATAAAATATTTGCCCTATCCAAGCACATAAAAAGAGACAATTAACCTCCATTTTATTCAAACTACTCTAAATGCAAGATGATGCATGTAATGCAATATTTATATCATGAAATGCAATCCTATGCTTAAGAACATGCATAAATAGACATTTTAAGTAGTGTAAATGTGTTTACATCAGTGTGAGACTTTGCAAATCAAATCTTCACCATCAGAATCAAGATCCGTAATAATGTATATCTCAAAATCATCTGTTACTTTCTGATCCATGGAGACATACGTTTCCTCGTACCCCGGCTCAGGGATCTCAGGTGAAGAAATCAGATCTTCCTTAATTGGTTGCTTTAATTCAATCTGGTCAGCCTCGTAACATGTGTCCCCCCCAACAGGTGCCTAAGCGGGTTCTATCATTGGCTTTCCTAAAGGGAGTTCATCCTGGGAATCATCCCATGATTGAATCAAAGTGACCACGAATCTCATCCTCAATTTTGCTAATTTCCTAAGTAGAAACTCACCCGAGTTCTTATCCTTAATGTCCTGGAGCCAATCCAACAATGACTTGTTCAAATCATCAATCATTTCAGTCAGGGGCTCCAATCTCTCAATTCAAGGTATTGGCTGAACTTCTAAAGATTGAATGATATTCCTCAAGTTAGCCAGAACCTTATCTTGAACCTGATTACCCTGAACCATATGAGTTGGTTCAGAGTTAGGTGGGTTTGGGATCAAAGCAGAGGAATTAACGAATTGAGATACGTTATACCATTCCTAATAATAGGTCATTTCAGATTGTTCAAAAGGTGGTAATGACCTAAAGGTATTGTAATCAGAGGATGGCTAAGGATCATTGTATCCTTCTTGATTGTAGATCGTATTAGGTTGTTCATGAAAGGTTGATGATCTATAATCGATGTGGCTCTGAGAAGGATAGAAATCACAGTCAAAATATTCAGGGTTAGACCCTAAACACGGAGGTCTGGAATTGTATCCCCAATCCGAGTTATCCCAACTAACTGATGGTTGATTACAATACGAGTTGGGATGATCGTCATGTTGATGATAATTCAAAACAGGAGGGAAAGAGCGGGAATGCGTGTAATATGAGGAAAGATTCATGATATACAAGAGGAAGAAAGGCATCCTGCAATACAGACAATCAAACCTGTCCTTAAGTGGGCAAGCCTAAAGGCCTACAGACTCCCAAAACCAGTCTTAAGATAAAGGAACGATCTGATCTACTTCTGTCTATTCAATCCAACAAGTTAGAAGGAGGGACTGGGGAGAAGGTTCTTCCTTCGGCATGTGCCTCTGGTTCCTAGTGTACCCCCCAGCCACGATCGTTTGATTCTGCTCCCCTAGCTAGACATCAGATTGAACAGTAGAAACAGACTAATCGAAAATAATCTCGTTCTGGGCTCTGAAGAGCGAGTCCAATCCTTAAGGCCAACATCTACTCTGTTTCATTTAGGGCTAGGTTTGAATGTGCTTTGGAATGTGATGGGCCCTTTATCTGGGTTGTGTCCTTAATGATTGATTGATTTGTGTGTGTGTGCATAACCAGTGGTTTTCAAGCAAGATTATTTTTGATGTGGTGAATTTTAAGGTTCAAGTCTTGCTTAGTAGCTTTTAGGATTCAACTTTAGGTATTTTCAAACAAGTTTTGTTGGCACACCAGGTTTTGAAAGCACATGTGAAGATGTTTTCCTTTGAAGCTTAAAAAGAATGTGGAGTACCTGGTAAATCCCTAAGAGTTGAACCTAAGTGGTAGCTACTTGATGAGTTGATTTTATTTGAAGTGGTGCGGCCCAATCAACCCAAACAATTGGCCTGTTACACCACTTAATTAAGCACACAAGTGATTACCTAATCTAATTTTTACTCAATTATGTGTTTGAATGTGTGTACCGGCTCCAAAGATCAATTTACCGGTTGAGTTTGAAAATCAGATGAGGTTGTGTACCTCTGTAAGATTTTTTTTTAATTTTTCTTTTTATAATGTGGGGGTTGGGGCAGGTGTGGGTGTTAAACAACAAACAATCTAACCCTAGAGTTTATAAGAACACCTAGGTTGATTGATGTTTGTGTTATTTTGTTGTGGAATGAAATCAAATGGGTGGGGTGTGGGGGATAACTTACAAAACCTTCCACAGCACTTTACTTCAATCTACCACTTTTGCCTGTCTCGAAAGAGTACTTGCAATCACAATAAAAAAGGAGAGAAGTGAGGTAAATGATTTATAAGCTAGAAAACGCGAAGAAAAATCAAAGAGCATCGCTTCCCCGGCAACGGCGCCAAAATGTTGAACGTTGGGTTGCTACGCTAACATGTTCGATTTTGAAAAACCTGTCGTTGTAGCTTGAAAGCGAAGAACTTGTGTTCAACAAATAAAATTTATACGGAAATTGAAATTCCGGGTCGAATACAGGGAGGTGGACGTTTGATTTATAAACTACGCATTTGTTTTTATTTGTCACGAAATAATTCAATTGATTAGAACTGCTTACAAAAAATAAAAGAGAGAGAGAGAGTAAGGGAGAGAATAATACAAACAAAAATCAAAAGAGATATAGGATGCACATGGAATTCATTATCAAAAGGGGTTATTCATTACACTAAATATTACGACTAGAAAGCGAGAAAATAATTACATTATAATGCGGTAAATCTACTCTAGAAAGCAGTAAAAGAATGGAGAGAGAAATATCTTGCTTGACGGTCGCTTGGAGAATGAGCTGAACTACTCTAGAAAGTAGTATATCTATTCTAGAAAGGAGTAAAAAGAATGGGGAGAGAGATATCCTCCTCGATAGTCACTTGGAGGATGAGCCGGATGGGATGACACCTGGATGAAGGAGGACGAAGCAGAAGAACAGGAACAGGGCAGCACGTCGTCATCGTCAGGGGATGCACTTCCGAATGGGGACGAAAATTTGGACTTTATCTTGCAAGGAGCATCCCAGGTGTGGGACAAGCTTCCCTTGAGCTTTGGAGAGGTCGAGAAGAGAAGGAAGGGATGAGAATTTTGTGTGGAGGGGGTCTCCCTTTATAGATGCAAGGAGTGGGGGCAAATTGGCCATTACATCTTTAAAACATTAAATAAGGGGTCTTTAGTGACGGATAAAACCATCGCTAAAGCCCCATCGTGGGCATAGTGGGTGCTGCTCGCACGAGCCCGCTCGCCTGCTCGCCCGTGCAACGCTTGCGCACGTTCAGCCATACTCTACCGTCCGATTGTGAGATCTTACGGCTGAAATCGCGCCTTCGCCCGCCTTGCTGCGCGCCCGCCCACATCCGATGCCATGTCCTCACCGCGCATGCAATAGCGTGTGGGCACTATCGGGCGCTGTTTGCACCTCAAAACACGCCTATAATAACGCCTTCTTATGCTATTTTCTAGCATTAACTATGTATATTATAATCCTATAGCCACATTTGTAAAAACGGTTGCATGCATGCATTTAATCAAGAGAGGAAGAGGAGTGAAACAATCACCTGCATAGTTACATTTTTCTTCAAGTGCCTCCTTGCAAAATCACCCTCTTTTTATTTTTCCTCTTGATTTCTTCTTTTCTCTCCTTCCCGCGGCTGCACTCTTCCCGCAGCTGCATGCAACGCAGCACTTCTTCCCGTCACTTCTCCCTGCCAACGCCACTCCCTATGGCTGCAACTTGAGCACCCTCTCCCTGCTGCAGCCGGCACACCACTCTCTCCTCCTCTATAAGTAGCTGCAGCTTCATCCTCGCAAGGGAGGCTGCTGCAGCAATGAAACAAACCCATAGCCATCTTCTCCACCGTCTTCCCCTCCCATACATCGGCCCTCCGTCGAGGAGGCACCCGGCGAGCAGGAGAACCCACTGTGGTGCACACCACCACAGTGGGAGCACCACCGCCCAGCTCTTCGACGAGCCGGTGGGCGTGGTGCATTCCCTCGCTTCATTTTTTTCTCTTTAACGCCATTGCCGCCGCTCCAAGCTTCGAAGCTTGAAGCCACGGCAGCAGCAGCCACGCAGCAGCAGCAACAGGTCCTCCCGCTCCTCCGCGACCGTCCCCGCAGCCGCCCGTCGACTTCGCGCGCGCCTGCAGGGCCATTCCCCGCTCAACCTCCGTCCTGACGTCCCCGCAGTTGCACCTGTAGCCGTCCGCCGCGCGCACTGCAGCGGCCGGCTACGGCCTCGGGCCGCCCCCTGCCCTCCTCCGCGACCCTCCGCGACCACCTGTAGACCTCCTCCACGCTCGCTCCTCAACGCCTTCGCCCGCCCGTCGCCTTCGCGCACGCCTGCAGGAACCCTACGCGAAGCCACGCCCGCATCCGCCGTCTTCAGACGTCTGCCTCCGCCTTCAGACGACGCAGCGTCAGACGTCCACCGGATGCGGCAGACGTCTTAACTCGCGCATCCGCGATCGCTCGCTCGCCCGCTCTCTCTCTCTGCTGATCTCTCCCGCCCGCTCCCGCTCTCTCTCTCACGTATTCTCTCTCTCTCTTTTTTACTCACTAACAGACACACACTCACAGCAACGCACACACACACACATTCACCGATGCACACACACCTATACCAACACATACACACACACTCACACACTTATAGTAACATATATATAAATATATATATATATATATATACATAGTATATCTATATAGTTATGTATACATACACATATATATAATATATATATATATATATATATATCTACTTATATATACATCTATATACTTATACATATACTTATATATATATAGACATATATACTTATATACATATATATATAGTAATATATATATATATATATATATACTTATATACATATATATACACATATATATCTATATATATATATCTATACATATATAACTATACATTTATATATATATATATAGATATATTTACTTATATACATACATATGTACATATATTTTCATGTTATTTATTATACGCTGTATCGCGGGAATATCTGCAGCAGTTGCTGATATTCCCTGATACACGCGTACAAAAAAAGCGTGGTCCCATACATCATCCATCCTCCATCCACACTCCACGCGGCACCTAGTCGTGTTGGTTGCATCTCTCTAGACGTCGACTGACTCGACATAGTGCTACACTCCATCGCCACCTCCACCCCCACCCCTTTATATATATACTACATATATATATATACATACTATATTTACTTTCTGTTTATTTGCTTTTCTGTTAGTAAAAAGATAAAAAAAAATACATAAAAAATAAAAGATAATCTTTGACTTGCAGGTACCTCGTCTTGCGAGTAGCAAGACTTGTTTTGGGACTTTGTTTGGCTAAAAGCCAAGGACACAATTTTGAGGGTGTGCCTCAAGAACAAGGATTACCATAAAAAAACCTAAATAAGAAAAACACCAAAAACACAATTAACGAACGGAAGAGACGCGTTTTAAGGAAAACGTAGAAACTCGACTTTAACCCCACTTCCCTGTGTTCGACCCTGGGCTTGAAAGTGATAAGATAAAATCAATTAGGCCAGGTTAAAAATTTTGTAAAGAGATGGTTAGGTCCAAATTAGGTTAACCACTATACACATTTCAACGATAAAAGTATCATATTAACAACCTATCCGGGCCGACCCATCACACTTTTCTGGCGCCGTTGCCGGGGAGGTGCGCTTTCGAGTAAGTTTCTATCCAATTCCTTTAAATTTGTCTCTTCTCTCTTCACGGGTATTGTTGTTTTTGGTGTGCAGGTGAACCTGGTGGAAGGAGAAGAAGGCTGACGAAGTCGAGGACGTGAGCAGATCCAAGGCGGGAACGAGAGCGTGAAGACGCCGACATCGCATTGGAGCTTCGTACACATTGCCGAACAAGTAGGTTTTCTTTTCTCATCAAATTAGGGTTAACTTGCCACCACAATAAAAAAAAAAAAAAATTTAAAACTAAAAACTAGAAAAACTTCTTGGGATTTCTTGAGGGCAAGTGGATTAAAATTCACTTGATTGATTGGTTGTCTTCACTCCCACTGCCCCGGGATTTCCCGCCTTACTTCGCATAGCGAAAATCCGAGAATCTTGATTCTTAGATTTTTCGCCGTGGGAAGTATTCTTTGAGGCAAAGAAAAAGATTGCTTGTATCCCTCTTTTGCCTCACTTATCTTTAATTCAGGATCACATTTTTGGTGGGGAGACTTGGAATTGAGTTGATTCCAACCCCACCACGACTTTTCAAACTTGCTTATGATTCGATCCTGAATACTTCAACCCCAACAATTTTAGTTTCTTTATCTGTTGGTTGAAGCCTTGTGTGTGGATATCTTTCTGGTGATTGGGAGCACTTGAATTGAAGTGCTTTGGCTCCCTTTCACATTGGTATAAAATTGATTCGCGCATCCACACATAGAAATCTCCATTTAGGGTAGCCCATTGCATTTTAGCATGCATTAACTAACTGATAATTGAAGAAGGGTTTCTTGGGCTTTAGAAAAAAAAAACCTGTATTATTGCAAAACCCGGAGATTGGTTGAATTGATAATTCAGGAAAATCCTAAAATTCATACTACTTAAGGTTGAACTCTAAAAACCATTCACCAATTAAAACTTCAATTCGAGGAGATTTCCCTGTTGCATGCTTGTTCTTACACACTCTTAAAATCAATCACTTGGGCATTACCCGTAAACAACGCCCTTCACATTCCAAAAGCACTTGACCCTAAGCCTCTAATTAACATTGGTGGTAACTTGACCCTTTGTAAGGATTGGAGGTCTAACTACCTACGTATAGCGGCTACATGCTGGTGAGAGTTCCCGCGTGCTATCGGGTGTCTAAGATTGGGGCAAACGGCCTTTCAATCTGGCCCGGTGGTTCCGCGGTGCTCGCATTCGGTTCCGTAGTTCGTGATAGTAGGTAACTTAGATCTTTAAGTCTAAGGGAACACTGTCGAGGTTAGGAACTTGATTGTATTGATTTGTAATCAAGTGTACCTTTACGGCATCATTTCTCTCATCTCTTCTCCCTACTCATCTCCTCAACTCTTCCTCCGGTAGTGCATGTTTGGGAGGAGGTCACAAAACCCTGAATTGCTTGTGTTGACTGATAAATCTAGAAAAAGAGCCGAATCATCCTCCTCCTCCACAAACATGGCACACACCCCCGCCTCACCACTTCGTCACAATTCCAATTCTTTCAACACCAGGCTTATCCCGAGAAACCCTGCAAGACCTTCCTTATCTAGTGTCGCGCCAAGCGACTCGGTAAGTCATGTGGAACTGGCTTCTGCGAGCCAGTATGTCAACACGGAGGACCAAGCCTTCGTGTACTCGGACACATATGCGGACACGTCTTCTGGCATAGAAGATGCCTGCACCCTGGGGAACAACCCGTTTTCTGCCACGTATAACCCAATGTGGCACAATCATCCCAATTTTGCATGGTCCAACAACCCACAGCGTCGAAACCTCGCTGGTGGACCAATGCGATCGTCCGCACCCGTCATCCCAAGGGCCCAGTCTAATCCTATGGCAAATCTGCCAACAGGCCCTTGTGTGCAGAAAACCAAACACGCATCAAAACCTCTTGATAAATTGATGCGAATGATGACGGAAATGTCAAAGCGCCGTAAAGAAAACATGACCTCTCTTCAGCATTTGGCGCAGCAGAATGCTGAGATCAGTCAACTAAGCATGGCGACTCGATCTCAGGGCACATTTCCCGCCCAACCTGTTCCAAACCCGCAAAACTTTGTACCCTGTGGTCCGCAACCACAGGTACAACCTTCTCAGGAACAGGTTCATCAAATTCTGCAAGCTCCGAGTATTCCTCCAGGATTTCAGGTTAATCCCGCTGCAGCACCGCATTCTTATGCTGATAGTGATCACATCAAGGATGACACGTCTGACGAGGACGTGACTGTCAGTACGTGTATTGAACTAATTGGAGCCGATTCAGACTGCTGCGAATTACCTGACGACTGCCTGACCAGCACAAACTGTGACGTTCCCCAATCCCTCCCTATTCCTATACCTTCTCCTGACCAGACTTCTGATGAGGTTTTTTCCGCTTCCCATACCTTGTGGTCTGAGTCATCGCCGAGCTGCTCACCGCCGGTCCACACTATGGAAGACCGGACTGCCCTTTCTTTCCCGCTAAATTAGGCGGATTTGCAAATCCACACTGGGACCTTGAGCCCACATCTTACTCACCGGGGCTATTCCCTTTTGGATCCATCTATCCAAAAAGCCCCCCTTCTTGGCCAATCTAAGGGCCAACTTCCTCTTCCTGATCTGTTTTCTGATCCGCCTGGGAAACTCTCGTCCTAGAAAACGCCAAATCTCTCACCATCCACCATTACTTTTCACGCCTCTATCGCGATTACTTCGCTTTTCTCTTCACCACCCACCATCCACCCACCCTTCCACCCTGATTTATACCCTGAACCTCAGCTCCTGTTACCCGATCTGTCGTCCGTTCTCTACCTTTCCCTACATGCATATGAGGACATAGCATTGTTTGGCATGGGGGGGTGGATAGGCATCCATAGGATCCGGGTATTTTATGGTATCAGACAATTACCACCTATTTATAAATATGCAAGAAAAAGAAAAAAGAAAAGAAAAAAGATAAATATATATATATATTAGTAATAAATGGTGTTTAGTAATGATCTAAAAGCTGAAACAAAAATACAATAAGTGTTTATGGATATTCAACCTCTGTTTTTGAAGATTTTCCAGGCCACAGAAGCTTGATTCGCTCAGGCTCGGCTTAATTCACTTAAAGTATTGACGAAATAGATCAAAAGCTCTCTTAACTAAGGACGTATTCTTGTACCTGAGACACCAGTACAGGATCCGTTGGTTTGCTTTTTCTTGAGAGCTTAAGTAAACTTGGTTCACACTACACATATCAGGAAAGACCAGGTGAACATAAGATCCAACCCTAGTGTTCATTAGGGAAGGTGGAGTCCTTACCCGTGCGTGCAGGTAGACTTTTTATCCCAGGCTTTAGTCTTGTGTTTAGGAGCGACTCTTTCCACCAAAAAGAAACTCTCGCACCAAAAAGAAAAAAAGTGTGCTTCAAAATGTGTTGTAAGAGATATACTAACACGTGTTTCAAAAAAAAAAAAAAGAGATGTTTTAAAAGAGTCAGTATATCTCATAAATATCTGTATACTTTGTTTTTCGGTGAGCCACAAAAAAAAAAAAAAATCAGAAAATGGGAGTTGAGTTTTCTGTAATCATCTTAAGGGTCAATCCAAAAACACGAGCTGAAACTAGGACCAACTTGTACCTAAAAATTCGTGAAACCCTGGGAGTGAGTCTTAAGGTTCATCTGGTCAGTCTTGATCCTTCACTATGCACAACCATAACCTCTTGAGCTCTCGAGTACGGCAAAACCTCCCGGGTCTTGGAAATCGTATTTAGGGTTTAAATATCAAGAGTCCTGGTTAGTTGAGAGATGATCTTTGTCATGTAAGACTTAAAGTACTGGTAATCTTCTCTACAATTAGTTCTCACAATATCCGATAATAAACACACCGATATCACCTCAGAAGAAAATCTTTAGCTTAAGATCATTTCTAAATACAGTTTTGCTAGGGACTAGCAAAAGATAGGCATGGGGGTATATGTTTGCACTTCAAAACACGCCTATAATAATGCCTTCTTATGCTATTTTCTAGCATTAACTATGTATATTATAATCCTATAGCCACATTTGTAAAAACGGTTGCATGCATGCATTTAATCAAGAGAGGAAGAGGAGTGAAACAATCACCTGCATAGTTACATTTTTCTTCAAGTGCCTCCTTGCAAAATCACCCTCTTTTTATTTTTCCTCTTGATTTCTTCTTTCTCTCCTTCCCGCGGCTGCACTCTTCCCGCAGCTGCATGCAACGCAGCACTTCTTCCCATCACTTCTCCCTACCAACACCGCTCCCTATAGCTGCAACTTGCGCACCCTCTCCCTGCTGCAGCCGGCACGCCACTCTCTCCTCCTCTATAAGTAGCTGCAGCTTCATCCTCGCAAGGGAGGCTACTGCAGCAATGAAACAAACCCGTAGCCATCTTCTCCACCGTCTTCCCCTCCCATACGTCGGCCCTTCGTCGAGGAGGCACCCGGCGAGTAGGAGAACCCACTGTGGTGCACACCACCACAGTGGGAGCACCACCGCCCAGCTCTTCGACGAGCCGGTGGGTGTGGTGCATTCCCTCGCTTCATTTTTTTCTCTTTAACGCCATTGCCGCCGCTCCAAGCTTCGAAGCTTGAAGCCACGGCAGCAGCAGCAGCAGGTCCTCCCGCTCCTCCGCGACCATCCCCGCAGCCGCCCGTCGACTTCGCGCGCGCCTGCAGGGCCATTCCCCGCTCAACCTCCGTCCTGACGTCCTCGTAGTTGCACCTGTAGCCGTCCGCCGCGTGCACTGCAGCGGCCGGCTACGGCCTCGTGCCGCCCCCTGCCCTCCTCCGCGACCCTCCGCGACCACCTGCAGACCTCCTCCATGCTCGCTCCTCAACGCCTTCGCCCGCCCGTCGCCTTCGCGCACGCCTGCAGGAACCCTACGCGAAGCCGCGCCCGCATCCGCCGTCTTCAGACGTCTGCCTCCGCCTTCAGACGACGCGACGTCAGACATCCGCCGGATGCGACAGACGTCTTAACTCGCGCGTCCACGATCGCTCGCTTGCCCGCTCTCTCTCTCTGTGCTGATCTCTCCCGCCCGCTCCTGCTCTCTCTCTCACGTATTCTCTCTCTCTCTCTCTCTTTTTTACTCACTAATAGACACACACTCACAGCAACGCACACACACACACATTCACCGACGCACACACACCTATACCAACACATACACACACACTCACACACTTATAGTAACATATATATAAATATATATATACATATATATATATATATACGTAGTATATCTGTATAGTTATGTATACATACACATATATAATATATATATATAATATATATATATATATAATATATATATATCTAGTTATATATACATCTATATACTTATACATATACTTATATATATATAGGCATATATACTTATATACATATATATATATATACATATCTATATACATATATATAAACATATATATATAGTAATATATATATATACTTATATACATATATATACACATATATATCTATATATATATCTATACATATATAACTATACATTTATATATATATATAGATATATTTACTTATATACATACATATGTACATATATTTTCATGTTATTTATTATACGCTGTATCGCGGGAATATCTGCACCAGTTGCTGATATTCCCTGATACACGCGTACAAAAAAAGCGTGGTCCCATACATCATCCATCCTCCATCCACACTCCACGCGGCACCTAGTCGTGTTGGTTGCATCTCTCTAGACGTCGACTAACTCGACATAGTGCTACACTCCATCGCCACCTCCACCTCGACCCCTTTATATATATACTACATATATATATATATACATACTATATTTACTTTCTGTCTATTTGCTTTTCTGTTAGTAAAAAGATAAAAAAAAATACATAAAAAAGAAAAGATAATCTTTGACTTGCAGGTACCTCGTCTTGCGAGTAGCAAGACTTGTTTTGGGACTCTGTTTGGCTAAAAGCCAAGGACACAATTTTGAGGGTGTGCCTCAAGAACAAGGATTACCATAAAAAAACCTAAATAAGAAAAACACCAAAAACACAATAAACGAACGGAAGAGACGCGTTTTAAGGAAAACGTAGAAACTCGACTTTAACCCCACTTCCCTGTGTTCGACCCTGGGCTTGAAAGTGATAAGATAAAATCAATTAGGCCAGGTTAAAAATTTTTTAAAGAGATGGTTAGGTCCAAATTAGGTTAACCACTATACACATTTCAACGATAAAAATATCATATTAACAACCTATTCGGGCCGACCCATCAGGCGCGTGTAGCAGTTCGATTGTGATCTGACGCTCGCCCGCTTGCGAAGACTCGATCACGCGTCTGAAGGCAGCCGAGCGCCTTATCCACTACGCTGTTCGCGTGGATGGGGCGGGCGACTGAAGCTTTGAACGTGCGTTCAAGGCCGTTGCATTGAGATTCAACGGTCCAGATTGCGTGTTGGATTCTCTTTGGAAAGGCAGCGGTGGACCTGAGGGCCAGTTGGATGGCTGAGATGGTGCCACTTGGTGCCATATTGGCCGTCCATCTTCTGGATGATGTAGATGGTGCCACAGGTGTCGAATTGACTCGATTTTTGCGTCGTTAGGCTGCTATCGTCGATCCGAATCCATCCATGTGGTCGGATTTGTCGTTTGAAGTGCAGATTTACACCATTTTAGCCCTTGATCTTCTAGGGTTCCCCAGTCACTATCTGATGCTATAGATGCCTCATTAGGGCGATCTTATAGTCGTTGAACTCCAATCGTCGCCTTGATCACATCTGTACAGTTGGATCTTCGATCCGAGGCCCCGATAAAAAGTTTGCCTTGTCCAAGCACATAAAAGTAGACAATTAACCTCCATTTTATTCAAACTACTCTAAATGCGAGATGATGCATGTTATGCAATATTTATAGCATGCAATGCAATCCTATGCTTAAGAACATGCATAAATAGACATCTTAAGTAGTGTAAACATGTTTACATCAAACAACTCACCAGAGGTATGGCTGGAGGTGGAGAAGGTGATGGTGATCGGTGGCATCAAGGGGTGTTTTTGAGAAATAAAGAGGGGGAACGGGAGTAGGAGAGAGAGGGAAGCTAACAAACTTAAACTAAGGACAAAGGAGACAGGAGAGGCATTGCCAGAGATGAAGATCTTCTTAGACGAGGCAGCGGCGAAGATGAGGGTAGAGGTGGCATCAGGGCTGGTTTGGCCGATGCGGATGAATGAGAGGAAGGCAACCCAACCACTGGTATTGTGGTTGGGCGATGAGAGAGAGAGGGAGGAGCCATTAGAGCTTGCGGAGGTGTTGTGGCCGGCGAAGAGAGAAGAATGTAGGGTGGACCAACCCAATTCCAAGCTGAGGAGATGTGGCTGGATCAGGGGTTGCTTAAATAGGCTTTTGGGGATGTATTTGTGCCTGGAAGCCAAGCATCCAAGCAATGTATGTCTGCCGAAGTTGGAAGCTTCAAAAAGACCCAAATCTCTCATGTGTTTGCATGTGAGATTGGGTACAAATTAGGGCTCTGTGATGGGTTCATACTGGAGGAGATTACTCAGAGAATCTCCCTTTCAATTTTGGGAGGGATTCTCTGAGCAATTGAGGAATCGCCTTCTAAAGTTCACCGGAGTAGGATTCTCTCCACTATAATGGCTGAGGGATCTACTTTCAAAGAATGATGAAGCTAAGGGGGGTTTCTGTAGATGTTTTTGAAAGATAGGGGTATAAATGTAATTAGGTTAGACTTATTTGGAAAGTAGGTCAAGATGAATTCCCCTTAGGTCCAAATTTTGCTACAAACCTAATTTGTAACTAAGGAATCCAATGATGAAGTTGGATTTTGGGTTTGACCACGTTTGACTAGGTAATTTACGTAAAAATCTAATTTAGGATAAATATTTGTTTGAGACCCCATTCTAGGTCAAAATAGGTTGCAATGGCCAATTTGAAAGTTTGTTACCCTAGAGAATATTTTTCTATGATTTTTAGATGGCTTAGGTGAATTTTATCTTGACCAGAACCTTGTTTAATCAAGTAGGTCTGTTTTAGGGTTACAAGAAGTTATTTAATTCCCAGAACTCACATGAACCCTTTTCTGTTTGAACCAACCCACTTTTTATCTTGTTAAGACCTTTCGAACTTTGTTTAGCAATTGAGAAACCTGTTGTTGTATTACAATGGTAAAATTGTAGTTTTACCCCATGTTTCTTGCTTTTCTCTCAAGGTGGTTATTCAATGAATTAGGACCTCTAGTTCGTTATGTAGGAGCTCTTGTTCTCTTTTATGGGTCAAAATGAGCTAGTTAATGCTCATGATGGTGTTCCCATCATATCCCCATGCCTAGCTTTTGCTAGTCCTTTAGCAAAATTTTAAGGTTTTAACTTCGATTCTCAACCATGAGTTCCTTTGATGTTCAAAAACATGATGTGTGCTCTCTTCTATAGATTAGGTTAGAATGTCGATAATAGGCCTAGAGGTACTCAAGTACCAACCAAGATCTAGACCTAACCAGCTCTAGCCTTAGTCTTCCATGAAGGCTTTTAAGGCCCACAGGTACTATCTTAAGGTTCGTTGGACTCCACGGTTAAAGCACCCGTGCTTGTAACATATTTTAACCTCGGTTTAGTTTGCAGTGCATTTTTTTTGTAAGAGAGAAGAATTTTCTTTGTTTGGAGAGTTTTCTCTCTCTTTTCCTTTTATTTCTAGCTTCGGATTGGCTTCTCAACACGACCTGTATCGGATTCCTAATCCCCATCATCAATCCTCAAAGGGTCCCTGGCAATAGATGCTTTGTGATAGCACCGCCCATGGAAAACCCCAGAACCCTAGCTTTCGAGATTTTGAGATAATCCCACCCATGGCGTTCTGTAGCTAAGTCCAGACCCTGGCAATCGACATTTCATCATAATGTCGCCTATGGCATCTGAACCAGCGTAGGGTGCTTACATGCCCCCAGTAGGGTATGTAAATATCCTAGGAGACAAGCACCAAGGAGACGATATGTTATTGCGCATCTTCGAAGGGATTTCCTACCTCTCCGTGCTGGGAACTCATCCAAATCAACTTGTGTTGATCGGCCGCTCCTAATCTAGGCGACTTTTCTCAGAGTAGCTTAAATGCATTTGTGTGATTTTGATACTTATACGCACTGAACCAGATTGTGTGTGGATTGGGGTGTTTAGGTTATCTAGTCCCGCAAACTAAAGGTCAGTTAACGAGGTCGAATACTCCCTAAGCCTTAGGCCTAATAATTAGGCTTTCCATTTTCCCCAACCTCTTAAGGATTATCCATATCGTAGCAAATACATGAATTTTTAAGCCTAGGAGTATAGCCCAAGAGGCGTAAGATCAGCGCTCCTACTAATCTCTTCTGTGTTTCCTTAGCACTTTTTTCCTTTCATTTTCTTTTTCTTGATATGGTCTAGAACTCAATTAATCCCTTAATTTCTTACTAATAACTATCACTTTTCTTTTCTTTTCAACTTGTGCTCCTTTTTAACATTTTTCACTTTTCCCCTTTTTCTCCTCACGATTTGTATGGCCTCAAAATTTTCTTTTCTCCATTTTTTCTTGTTCTGTTTAACAAATTTCTATTTTTTTGGTATTTTTTGGAATATGTGATTTTTTGTGAGACCCCTTCTGAATTTTGATTTCTGTATGTTTGCACTTTACCACCCCCATGCCTAAGTTTTGCAATGTCCTCATTGTAAACGGAGGGTGTGAAACTGGTTTGAGTTCAAGGATTTTGGAACAGGTTTATCGGGTGGGCGAACGGGTCGGGAATGACTGTTGTAGATGATTTCAAGCTCTGGCACATGTACCAGAGGTGGGATCAACTATTCAAAAAATTGAACTCAAGGTGCAATAGACGTGAAGTACAGAGGTATAATTAGAACGATCTTGGGTTTTTGGAATGACGGGTTACCTCTCATTAAGCGCAAAATTCAACGCCTTCAGTCGAGCAGGAAATGGTATGAAGAGAGAGTGGTCAAATCCGTTGAGTTTTGTAGAACAAGCACCTTGATTAAAAGCCTAGTTGGTCCAACTAGGTGCTTGTTCAGATCAACAGGCTGATGATGCAGCCCAAACCAAATCAATCTGGTGGGTTGATAAATGTAGATCAAGAGATGTGGAACCCACCATATACTATGGAGCTCGGAATGATATGGAAGTGTGAATCCAGAGTTTGGCTGAGTCGAATCAGCCTGGCCGAAGTAGGGATCCTTAAAATAATCAGTGGATGATGCGGAAACCCTACAGGAATGATCAAAGAATGATGGGCCATGATTTATAGTCTAATCAATGTCAAAAACCTGATAAAGATGTGGAGGTGAATCATCTACAATTGGCTCAGTAAGAGGGTAATTAGAATAGAAATTGAGTTCGGTTGCAGGTCGGGGTTGAAAACGGGTTTGGGTGGGTTCTATATATGTTGAGGAGGTGGCTTCAATAAGAATTATGTATGAGGGCTCCTTTAAAAAGGAATTACATGTGGGTTCATTTAGAGAGTCCTCATAGTAGCCATTAAATTCAAAAGTGAATATCTGAAGAGTTTTTATAGGATGAAGAGAATCTGGGTCAAGAAAAGATTCAAATTTTGGGTTGTAGTCACTCTCGGCACTTTCTGATTTTGATTCCTGAGGATCGAAAAGAAATGATTCCATCTCAATGGAACCTGAATTTAAGTCAACGACTCAGGATCAGGGACCTCAAAGTCGGAGTTGAAGAATGAATCATGTGAGCTGAGGTTATAGATTGGCTCGTCGTAGTCAGGAAATAATGGTTCTCCAAAATCATGGTAAGATTCAAAATCATCAGAGAAATTGTGAGAATCAAGTTTTGAGTTCGATTCGAGATCAGAGGTTCCACCATCAAAAGATGTAGACTTAGCAACCTAACTTGGGTGTAGCCTATTCTTTGATTCTGATCTCAAAGAGGTGTCCTTATTTGGTCTAGGCTCGAGTTCTAGGCTTATAGGAAAGATCCAATCAAAACCCCACTCTTCCAACTCGATTTCTGTATCATAGATTGGCGTAACTTCTGAGAAATCAATCTATATCTCTGAGGATGTTGGAGAGGGATATTCATCAAACAAAGGTCCAGAATCATAACCTTCACATAAACTTTGATCTTCGTCATACTGGGCATTATAATCTTCCCAACAAGTTTCAGATCCAGATTCTAGGCTGAGGATGTGGGTTGAATTACTAGAATCTAGGTCAGAATTGCCTTTGAGGGTCACCTTATCAGAATAAGGGGCAGGATTTACACCCTCGAGAGGTTTTATTTTAATCTCATCATTACAGGAGTCTTGGAATTCTATGCCAGGATTTTGGTTTTCTATGGCTGGCTCAAAATTGTGTTCTCCTGCAATTGGGACTTCCCAACCTAATTCAAGATCAGGCATGTTATATTCCATCTGGGTTGGGAATCCACAACAACCTTGTGCCTCAAACCTAGGATTTGGGAAATTAGATTGATCCTTACTACTATTCCAAGATGTTTCATGAACTGTTTGGGGCATGTACGGGTATTTCTGATCGATAACTTGTTTCAACAATCTCATCATCTCTTCCCATTTTTCAAGATCATCTTGGTGTTTTTCCCAAACTACAGAATTTGTTATACATTGGAGATATTCAAAGTTATGCAATTTTCTATCTCAATATATCTTATTATGAGAATGTCTCGGGTTGATCCTTTTGTTGCTTCTGTTAATAATAATTGGGCACAGTTTATGATGAAGGTTGTTGTTGTTGGTATACTAACCTGAATGACTTCTACAGGTTTTGAGGTTTTCTACTCAATCTCATAAAATTCAAGGGCATCCTCAACCATTCTATCTCTCATGGATCTTTGTGATTCAGGTTTCTTGAATGGTCTTCCTAAGTAACCAAGCCGCATATTTGAATCAGATGGTGGAATCAAGATGTAGAATTTGAATTCAAGTCTTAGAATGAAGTGATTTGATCTGAATAGAGACTCCCAAAGAAAATATGTGTGTGCTCTCAAGAGAAGGGATTTGGGATTGGATGTGATGTTGACCCAATCAAGGAACCCAAAGATGTTTGGATGACTATGGAGGTTCGGGGCGGATGATACCTCTGGATCAGAAAGTCGTCCACCTGAGAATTACCTAAGCAGCCAGAGAGGGAGAGTCCTACAATGACCCCTACATGGTAGAGTGCCCCCACGAGTTACAGGGTTTTCCCCACCCGACCTCTCTTGTCACTGAGGGTCCAGGTAGACAAGAATGGATAACTTGACCTCTTAAGTCTACCGATTTTATATCATAATTTGTGACTTTTGATTTCACTTGAATTACCAGTTGTTTTGACTTGTGACCTAATTTGGAGGTTGGTTGTCCTACAGTGTACTCCAACTTCACCTGACCTACCCTAAAGAAGGCAGAATGACTCTAGGTCAAGACCTAGAAATCACCCTGATTTGACTCCCAGGTTATTAGGTCCAAGTATTTTAAGGGTTCAAGTGAGTTGAGAGTCTGATTTTAGGGTTTTTCTTGATTAGATCTTTGCAATCAAGGGTTTGGGTAACACACAAATGTGGGTGGGGTTGTTTCCTTTTATGCAGGCAAGTGTGAACTAGCACTCCAAAACCCTAATGTAGAAACCCTAATTTGGCTCTATTTCCAAGTTCAGTTTGAGTTAAATGTTCTCCTTGGACTTCAAATAAGAAGTGTGTAGTCCAAGGATGTGAGAAATTAAGCGTAATCCCTAATAGGGACAGGAATTTTTGGGGTAGGATCTCTAAATAGAATCGCTTCAACTTCAATAAGATTTGAAAAAAAAATTTCGCAAATTAGGAAGCTTTGCCTTTGAAATGATAAGTACTATGAAAAGAAGGCAGATGATTCCTAATTGATTGTTTCCTTCTTGTCTTTCCAAGATTAGGAGGTTGATTAGGGAAGAATAGAGAAGTTACCTACCCTATAGTGGTTGATTTGCGTGGGAGATCACCTCGTGAAGTACCTTGCAAAATCAAAATAAAGCAAATAGGGCAAGTTAGTGCTCAAATATAATCAAAATAACGTAGAGAATAGTGGTGAAATGCACGTTGATCCCTGGCAATGATGCCAAAATGTTTATCGCACTTGATCGGGTTTTAAGAGTGTTACGTTGTAGTACAGCCAAAAAAGCATTCAAAACAAATAATTTTATTACACAAATTTAAAGTTCGAGGTCGAACATAGGGAGCAAATGGAATTCACGTACTAAGCTCAATAATAAATGCAAATTGAACACATAATACTACTCAAAATCTAATTAAAAATATAAAGCATGAGTGTATGGATAATAAGAATAAATGTAGCTAAAAGTAATGGAGAGCTTAATGGAGAGCTTATGAAGAATTGGACGTTTGATTACAAAATTAGACGTCTTAAAAATAATGTGCTACAGTGGCTCTCTTTCTTTGATTTCATTCTTCTACTTCTCCTGTTCTTCTTTCTCTTTATCTTCCTTCTTCTCTGTTCTCTGGCATCTCCTTCTTTTTTCTTCTTCTGATTTTGGCTTCTCTCTTCTTCAGCTTTGCCTTTTCTTTAGCTTCCTCTGCCTTTAGTTTCTTCCTTCCCTTCTTTCTCTCTCTGATTCTCTGCTGGCTACCTTTCTACTTCTTCTTCCTCCTCCTTGGCTTCTTCTTCCTTCCTTGGCTTCTTCTTCCTTTCTTCTTTGGCCTTTCTCTTCCTTATCTTTCTTCCTCCTTCCTTGGCTTCTTCTTCCTTCGTTCTTTCTTCTTCACTGCCTGACCTTTTCTTCTCTATATTTGGCTAAGTGTGGAGAGAAGCTTTCCACAGCAAAACCCCCCTTCCCCTGCATAGCATTCCTCTCTTCTCCCTTCTCTATTTTGGTTCGCTCTCCCAGAGCCACATCCGGGTAAGGTAATCAGACCTAATGGAGACCCGGGTCCAGGCTCATCGGCATGGGTGGTGAGCAAGGAGTGAGTCAATCAGGTAAAAGGATCGCGGCCAGGTCCGTGTGGGCAGTGTCACGGATGAGGCCGTGAGAGGGGGAGAGAGGGACCTCATGATGTAAACACATTTACACTACTTAAGATGTCTATTTATGCATGTTCTTAAGCATAGGATTGCATTTCATGATATAAATATTACATAACATGCATCATCTTGCATTTAGAATAGTTTGAATAAAATAGAGGTTAATTGTCTCCTTTTATGTACTTGGACAGGGCAAACATTTTATCGGGGCCTCGGATCAAATATCCAACCGTATGGATGTGATCAGGGCGACGATTGCAGTTCAACGACTCCAAGATCGCCCTAATCAGGCATCTGTAGCATCAGATAGTGACCCAGGAACCCTAGAAGATCAAGGGCCAGGATGGTGTAAATCCGCAATTCAGATGACAAATCCGACCGTACAGATGAATTTGGAACGACGATCGCAGCCCAACGACACAAAAATCGAGTCAATCTGACATCCGTGGCACCATCTACAACTTCCAGAAGATGGACGGCCAAGATAACGCCACGTGACGCCATCTCAGTCGCCCAAACGGCCGCTTGCATCTTGTGAAGGCCCCGCACCCGATCACGCTCCGCCATTGGATCTTAATCCAACGGCTGTGGGCGCTCGCGCTTAAAAGCGTCCGCTCGACCATCCGCGCCCCATAGCGTAGTGGTCGAGGGCGCTATCGCGAGCGTCGGGCATGGGTTCGAGCCGTGGCGAGGAGCGGCAGGCGCGGGTGATTTGGATCGGGTGGAGCGTCAGATGGAGATCGGACTGCCGCGCGCGCCTGATAGCATCGATGAGCGATTGGACGCGCAATCGGACGCGCAATCAGACTCGCGGGTGGGTGCGCAACGCAACGGGCGGAGATGCATCTTAAGCTGTTCGATCTCGCGATCGGATGGCTGAAAATCGGCGAACTTGCGCAAGCCGTTGAGCGCGCGAGCAGGCGAGAAGGCGCGCGTTAGCCGGCCACGACGCCCACGTCGGGCCTTTAGTGACAGATTTATCCGTCACTAAAGACCCCTCTTTTATTATTTGAAGTTGTAATGTCCATTTTGCCCCCACTCCTTGCAACTATAAAAGGAGACCCCCTCCATATGAAATTCTCATTCCTTCTTTCTCCTCTCTACCCCTCCAAAGCGTAAGAGAAGCTTGTCCCACACCCGGGATGCTTCTCGCGAGATAAAGTCCAATTTGCATTCACCTTCGGAAGTGGATCCCACGACGACGACGGCGTGCTGCTTCGTTCCCGTTCTTCTGCTTCGTCCTCCTTCGTCCTGCTTCGTTCTCCTTCGTCCAGGCGTTGTCCCGTCCGGCTCGTCCTCTAAGCAACCGTCGAGGAGGATTTCTCTCTCCCTATTCTTTTTACCACTTTCTAGTATAGATTTACCGCTTTCTAGAGTACTTTTGCTCGTCCTCCAAGCAATCGTCGAGGAGGACATTTCTCCCTCCATTCTTTTAGTGTTTTCTAGAGTAAATTTATCGCTTTCTAGAGTAATTGTTTTATGCTTTCTAGTTGTAATAAACAATCTCTTCAATGAAAATTCCTTGTTTATTCTTCATCTCATTTTGATTTCTCTGTGTAATATTCTCTTTCTCTCTTACTCTCTCTCTCTTCTATTTATTATAAATAATTAGATAGTTTTAAATTGAAATATTCTGTGACAAATAAAAAAGAAACGCGTAATTTTTAAATCAAACGTCCGCCTCCCTGTGTTCGACCTGGAATTTTAATTTCTGTATAAATTTTATTTGTTGAACACGAATTCTTCGCTTTCGAACTACAACGACAGGTTTCCCAAAACTAAACACGTAAGCGTAGCGATTCGCAAAAACCATTCAACATTTTGGCGCCGTTGCCGGGGAGGCGACGCTCTTTGATTTCTCTTCACGTTTTGTAACTTACAAATCATTTACCTCACTTTTCTCCTTTCTTATTGTAATTGTAGGTACTCTTTTGAGATGAGCAAAAGCGGTAGATTGAAGTAAAGTGTTGTGGAAGGTTTTGTAAGTTATCCCCTATTCTTTCCCCCTCCATAGATTTCATTCGCCACATTGAATCCAAATTCCAATTAACCTAGGTGTTTGCATAATCCTAGGAATAGTTTGGTTGTTTGGATTCTCACTCACATTCATTCCACCTTCATTTATATAAAAAAAGAAAGAAAACAAAAAGATAATTCTATGGGGCAATTTTCAACAAACACACAACGTACACCCACATTCAAAGGCACTTAACCAAATTGATTTGTTTCTACTCAACCAGGTTCTGATCTGTGGAACCGGTACACATAAAGCAACACATAAAAGAGTAGAAATCATTCTAGGTTAACCATCTTTTTGTGCCTAACTTAGTGGTGCATATGTGGCCAGTTGTTTGAGTTGTTTGGGCCGCACCACTTCAATTAAAATCAACTCATCAAGTAGCTGCCAATTTGGTTCAACTCTTAGGGATTTACCGGGCACTCCACATTCTTTTTAAAGTTTAAAGGAAAACATCATCACCTGTACTTGCAAAACCTGGTGTGCCAATGAAACTTGTTTGAAAACACCTAAAGTTGAATCCTAAAAGCTAGTAAGCAAGATTTGAACCTTAAAATTCACCACATCAAAAATAATCTTACTTGAAAACCACTGGTTGTGCATGCACACACAAATCAATCAATTATTAAGGGCACAACCCATTTAAAGGGCCCATCACATTCCAAAGCACATCCAAACCTAGCCCTAAATAAAACAGAGTAGACGTTGGCCCTAAGGATTGAACTCGCTCTTCAGAACTCAGAATGAGATTACTTTCCATTAGTCTGTTTCTACTGTTCAATCTGATGTCTAGCTAGGGGAGCAGAGTCAAACGATCGCAGCTGGGGGGTATGCTAGGAACCGGAGGCGCAATCTGAAGGAAGAACCTTCTTCCCAGTCGCTCCTTCTAACTGGTTGGATTGAACAGACAGAAGTAGATCAAATCGTTCCTTTATCTCAAGATGGGTTTTGGGAGTCTGTAGGTCTGTAGGCTAACCCATTTAAGGACAGGTTTGATTGTTTGTATTGCAGGGTGCCTTTCTTCCTCCCGTGTCTCATGAATTCTTCCACATATTTTACGCATTCCCGCTCTTTCCCTCCTGTTGTGAATTATCCTCAACATGACGATTATCCCAACTCGTATTGTAATCAACCAGCAGTTAGTTGGGATAATTCAGATTGGGGATACAATTCCGAACCCCCGTGTTTAGGGTCTAACTCTGAACACTTTGATTCTGATTTCTATCCGTCTCAGAGCTACATCCATTATAGATCGTCTTCCTTTCATGCACAACCTAATACGATCTACAATCAAGAAGGATACACCGATCCTTACCCATCCTCTAATTTCGCTGCCTTTAGGTCATCACCATCTTTTCAACAATCTGAAATGACCTATTATCAGGAAGAGTATAACGAATCTCAATTCGTTAATTACTCTGCATTGATGTCAAACCCGCCCAACCCTGAACCAACTCATTTGGTTCAGGTTAATCAGGTTCAAGATAAGGTTCTGGCTAACTTGAGGAATATCATTCAATCTTTAGAAGTTCAGCCAATACCTTGCATTGAGAGATTGGAGCCCTTTATTGAAATGATTGATGATTTAAACAAGTCTTTGTTGGATTGGCTCCAGGATGTTAAGGATAAGAACCCGGGTGAGTTTCTACTTGGGAAATTAGCGAAATTAAGAATGAGATTCGTGGTTGCTTTGATTCAATCTTGGAATAATTCCCAGGATGAACCCTCTTCAGGAAAGCCAATGACAGAACCCGCTCAGGCACCTGTTGGGGGGGACACGTGTTACGAGGCTGACCAGATTGAATTAAAACAACCAATTAAGGATGATCTGATTTCTTCACCTAAGATCCCTAAGCCAGGTTACGAGGAAGCGTATGTCTCCTTGGAACAGAAAGTGACAAATGATTTTGGGACATACATTGATACGGATCCTGATGGTGAAGATTCAAGTTGCGAAGTCTCACGCGAGTTTTCTGAACACGATTTCTGTGAGACGATTGGGCCTGAGGAATCTGATAGATCATTTGTTAGCCCAATAACTGAGGACACTGATCTTATTAGGGCACACATTACGGATCCAGAATCGCATTTTCTGGAGGAATCAATTCAATTCCCTGATTATTAGTTACACCCTGTTGAGCCTATTGATGATTCCAATTCTGAGATAATTAGACCCAAGTCAATTTTGATTCTACCACATCATTTAGACTTGGAGATTTCAGACGGGGTGGTGAATATACAAGAGGTCCTGGAATTTGATATGCTGAATGAGGAGGATAGGAGCTGAGAAGTTTTGATTTGGGAAGTTAATTTTGGAGGAAATGGAAGATTGAGTCGAAGGGTTCCTTTTAAGCTTAAACCATCAAATCAGAACCCTTACGACATTTGTTTCGAGGATGTTCAACTCAAGCACACATTCAACGATTATCCTTTTGAGCTTCAATTCTCTGTAACTCGACTTTTTGGTCTTGGGTTGCATCCTCATAAATCGCAGGCCCAACCCCACTTGCATTCTGATTTTAGGTTTTGGGTAATTTTTATCCAGAACCTAAGATATTCTTGATTATGGGGTGTGGGTCTGCACCACAATCTGCTCCACATCTGTGGACCTCTGCTGACAGGTCAGAGGATTCTTCTGTTCATTCTAATTCTGACCTGCACTTGTGAATTCTTCATTTCTTTTCCTTGTATAGTGTGCCTAGCTGAAGTTACTAAACTCAGCACATATACAGTTCTTTTTCATTTTCATATCGGAGCAGACCTGACATTCACGCAATTCAGGTGCTTTCTTCGCTTTTCCACTCTGTTTTATGTCTTTTTAATACAATGAGGACATTGCATTAGATAGGCATGGGGGGGTGGATATTTATCTCTAAATTCATTCGTCAGCTTCGTACATTTATTTTATTTTGATTAAAAAAAAATCGAAATTAGGAAAGAGAATTTGGGTTTAAGAAAATTTTCAATCTTAGGAAAAACTACATTAAGATCTGAACATAAAGACCCTTCAGGTCTTTGAACTTAATCAGCCCATGTATCCACTAAAATGTGGATTTGTTTTTCGAGTTCTTGCCAACTTGAATTTTATTTTAATTAGAGTAAATAAACTTCGGGTGATAGTACATGACTTATCAATCCACCCTCTGATTTGAGGGAATTTTGAGTCTTAAGCATCTACACACTTTCTTTGCACTGACTCGTTGTTCGGCGATTTTAACAGAAATTGGGTAGCTAATGAACCTTCTAGGGTGATATGGCTGGCAAGTTATCGTGGGTAACAGCCCATAGGTAGGTTGTCTAGAGCACAGTCACTGGACCTTTCTCTTTTTCCTACCCTTAGGTAAATCTTAGACCAAGGAAGCCACCTATTTAAAAAAAAAAAAAAGGAGAAAAGAACAAAAAGAAATAAGCCAAACTTCCCCACACGAGTATGGCTGGCAAGTTGTCGGTGGTAACAGCTCATCGACTGGTTGTCCAGAACCCAGCTCAGTAAAAGCACTAAAAAATTTCCAAAACACTTAGGAAGAAGCAGAGAAGTAGAATAAACCGGGGAGATATACACTGGATTCACCCTTATGTTGACTACGTAAAAAATAAAAGTAGGGAGAAAGCTGCCGGTTGTAAAGATACACCTTTAGACAGAAGTCTTTTTGAGGTCACTTAGAGGTGTAGAAATCCAAAGTCTGTTTTAATTGCCGGTCAACGAGTCTATCACAATCACAATAAGATGCTTAAAGCTTAGGGTTCTCATCAAATTTTGGGCGAGTTGAATAGCCATAGAAAGCCACTCTTAAACTCGAAAATTTGAAAATAAAAAAAATTAGAAAAGAGAAAAAGAGAAAAAAGAAAATTTTCTTTTAATAAGGTGAGGGCTTGAGGCGGTTTGCATTTTGGCTGATACCCGGGCACTATTGTGTCTTTGAAAGTTCAGTTCCTAAGTAGATAATTTCTTAATAATTGAAAAATAACTCAAGTCCAAATAATCTAACCTAATTCTTTTATAAATAGCATATAGTTTTTTCTAGGGACTAGCAAAAGATAGGCATGAGGGTATGATGTAAACACATTTACACTACTTAAGATGTCTATTTATGCATGTTCTTAAGCATAGGATTGCATTTCATGATATAAATATTACATAACATGCATCATCTTGTATTTAGAATAGTTTGAATAAAATAGAGGTTAATTGTCTCCTTTTATGTGCTTGGACAGGGTAAACATTTTATCGGGGCCTCGGATCAAAGATCCAACCATATGGATGTGATCAGGGCGACGATTGGAGTTCAACGACTCCAAGATCGCCCTAATCAGGCATCCGTAGCATCAGATAGTGACCTAGGAACCCTAGAAGATCAAGGGCCAGGATGGTGTAAATCCACACCTCAGATGATAAACCCGACCACACGGATGAATTTGGATCGACGATCGCAGCCCAACGACACAAAAATCGAGTCAATCCGACATCCGTGGCACCATCTACAACTTCCAGAAGATGGACGGCCAAGATAGCGCCACGTGGCGCCATCTCAGCCACCCAAACGGTCGCTTGCATCTTGTGAAGGCTCCACGTCCTCTCGACCATTCGGGGCCCAAAGACTATCGCGAGCGTCAGGCACGGGTTCGAGCCGTGGCGAGGAGCGGCAGGCGCGGGCAATTGGGCGCGGGTGGAGTGTCAGATGGAGATCGGACTGCCGCGCGCGCTTGATAGCATCGACGCGCAATTGGACGCACAATCAGACGCGTGGGCGGGCGCACAACGCAACAGGCGGAGACGCATCTTAAGCCGTCCGATCTTGCGATCGGATGGCTGAAAAGCGGCGAACGTGCGCAAGCCGTTGAGCACGCGAGCAGGCAAGGAGGCGCGCGTGAGCCGGCCACGACGCCCACGTCGGGGCTTTTGTGACGGATTTATCCGTCACTAAAGACCCCTTTTTTATTATTTTGAAGTTGTAATGTCCATTTTGCCCCCACTCCTTGCAACTATAAAAGGAGACCCCCTCCATACGAAATTCTCATCCCTTCTTTCTCCTCTCTACCCCTCCAAAGCTCAAGAGAAGCTTGTCCCACACCCGGGATGCTTCTCGCGAGATAAAGTCCAATTTTCATTCCCCTTCGGAAGTGGATCCCGCGACGATGACGGCGTGCTACTTCGTTCCCGTTCTTCTGCTTCGTCCTCCTTCATCCTACTTCGTTCTCCTTCATCCAGGCATCGTCCCGTCCGGCTCGTCCTCCAAGCAACCGTCGAGGAGGATTTCTCTCTCCCTATTCTTTTTACCACTTTCTAGTATAGATTTACCGCTTTCTAGAGTAGTTTTGCTCATCCTCCAAGCAATCATCGAGGAGGACATTTCTCCCTCCATTCTTTTGGTGCTTTCTAGAGTAAATTTATCGCTTTCTAGAGTAATTGTTTTATGCTTTCCAGTTGTAATGAACAATCTCTTCAATGAAAATTCCTTATTTATTCTACATCTCATTTTGATTTCTCTGTGTAATATTCTCTTTCTCTCTTACTCTCTCTCTCTCTCTTCTATTTATTGTAAATAATTAGATAGTTTTAAATTGAATTATTCTGTGACAAGTAAAAAAGAAACGCGTAGTTTTTAAATCAAACGTCCGCCTCCCTGTGTTCGACCCGGAATTTTAATTTCGGTATAAATTTTATTTGTTGAACACGAATTCTTCGCTTTCGAACTACAATGACAGGTTTTCCAAAACCAAACACGTAAGCGTAGCGATTCGCAAAAATCGTTCAACACCTCACCTCGTGAGTAGGAGGCAACAAGGCTAATGCAGAAATTCCTTTTATGCAGCCACACCCGCTCATCTAGTTCCGAGGTGGGACTAAATGTCCCACCTCCCTTGAACACACCACAACAGAGATGTATAGCTCAATTGGCGAGGTTGCGTGCACTGTTGACACCAATTGGGAACCTGAGCACACTCGTGCCTCAAGTCTGCGTCGCCTGGGACTCACACCTAAAGCAACAGTGGCTGGAACACAAGAAGCGAGCTCCAACCTTCTTCATCCATGGCAGCTGGTGTGCTTGAACCTGAAATCATGAGCATGGCCTTGCGGCCGCGTCAAAACGTCTAGGGAGATTCGCCAAGGCACGACAAATAGGTGGCGATGGTTGGCATGGCGTGGGAATGCTTGAGTGAACATGCTTAGGGTTCTCTATGGCTGTGTGAGTGGGTGTGTTCGGGGGCACTTTTGGGTGGTCGACAGAGAGATTTGAGCAGTGGGAGATGATCAGTGAGGTGTTTCGTCGTAGGGTGGTTGGCGAGGTGGATGGAGGTGTGGAGAACCGGGAAAACCTCGTCGGAGTTATGGTTGGAGGTGGAGAAGGTGATGGTGATCGGTGGTGCTGAGGGGTGTTTTTGAGAAATAAAATGGGGGAACGGGAGTAGAAGAGAGAGCGAAGCTAACAGACCTAAACTAAGGACGAAGGAGATAGGAGAGGCGTTTGGGCTGGTATGGCCAACATTGGAGATGAAGATCTTCGTAGATGAGGCAGCGGCGAAGACGAGGGTAGAGGTGGCCTCAGGGCTAGTATGGCCAATGCAGATGAATAAGAGGAAGGCAACCCAACTACTGGTATTGTGGTTGGGCGATGAGAGAGAGAGGGAGGAGCCACTGGAGCTTGCGAAGGTGTTGTGGCCGGCAAAGAGAGAAGAATGCAGGGTGGACCAGCCCAATTCCAAGCTAAGGAGATGTGGCTGGATCAGGGGCTGCTTAAATAGGCTTTTGGGGATGGATTTGTGCTTGGAAGCCAAGCATCCAAGCAATGTATGTTTGCCGAAGTTGGAAGCTTCAAAAAGACCCAAATCTCTCATGTGTTCGCATGAGAGATTGGGTACAAATTAGGGCTCTGTGATGGGTTCATACTGGAGGAGATTACTCAGAGAATCTCCCTTTCAATTTTAGGAGGGATTCTCTGAGCAATTGAGGAATCGCCTTCTAAAGTTCACCGGAGTAGGATTCTCTCCACTATAATGGCTGAGGGATCTACTTTCAAAGAATGATGAAGAAGCTAAGGGGGGTTTCTGTAGAGGTTTTTGAAAGATAGGGGTATAAATGTAATTAGGTTAGACTTATTTGCAAAGTAGGTCAAGATGAATTCCACTTAGGTCCAAATTTTTCTACAAACCTAATTTGTACCTAGGGAATCCAATGGTGAAGTTGGATTTTGGGTTTGACCACGTTTGACTAGGCAATTTACGTAATAATCCAATTTAGGATAAATGTTTGTTTGAGACCACATTCTAGGTCAAAATAGGTTGCAATGGCCAATTTGAAAGTTTATTACCCTAGAGAATATTTTTCTATGATTTTTAGAGGGTTTAGGTGAATTTTATCTTGACCAGAACCTTGTTTAATCAGGTTGGTCTGTTTTAGGGTTACAAGAAGTCATTTAATTCCCAGAACTCACATGAACCCTTTTCTGTTTGAACCGACCCACTTTTTATCTTGTTAAGACCTTTTGAACTTTGTTTAGCAATTGAGAAACCTGTTGTTGTATTGCAATGGTAAAATTGCAGTTTTACCCCATGTTTCTTGCTTTTCTCTCAAGATGGTTATTCAGTGAATTAGGACCTCTAGTTGGTTATGTAGGAGCTCTTGTTCTCTTTTATGGGTCAAAATGAGCTAGTTAGGTCTCATGATGGTGTTTCCATCATGTGCCAATTTGTTTGGGGTGTAGATCACGTAAAAGATGAAGATATCGTAGTATAGTGCGAAATATGTCTCGACAAATAAAATTAACGGAACTGGGAGTCTCGGTCGATCACAGGGAGGCAGAAAAATGCCTTTGATTTCATGCACTTATTCTAAATCTAATTAATAAATAATAGACACAATGAATCATGATATATATATCACATAGAGCGTTTGAACATGAATTTCATACGTGAAACTAAACTAAATGATAACATGAATATAAACTACTTATGGAATAGAATAAGGGCACCATGTGTAGATCATGGTGGCCTTTTGGAGAGGTTGAGAAAAGCAATGACAATCCGATAGGGTGACCCAACGGATTTTTCAGACGGAGGCAGAGAAGACAGGAAGAAGAAGAAGAGAGAGAGGTAGAAGAAGGAAGAAGAAGGAAAAGAATGAAGATAGAGTTGAGAGTTGTCCCCGCCAAGGGGAGGCCCTTAGGTCCTTTTATAGCTTTCCTTCTTCTTGTGCAAATCCTTCCCCAATCGACTTATTCTGGTGCTATCATGTGGCACTTTGTGTACCCTCAGATGCAGATTGCACGGCTCCCTCTCTTTCACGCCATCACATTTTTGCTTTTGCCGCATGGCTTCAAATCCCGGCTTAACATCGGCAGCAGCACCGCGCCTTCACAAATCCTAAGCGTGATTCACATGCCTTCCTGATCTCGGAACAACCCGCACGATCACGCCATGTGGATGCATCTCAGCCCTCCAATCTCACATACCTGCCTGCACGTGCCCACCCGCGACGCCACATTAATTTTTGCGTAGCTTAGGGCTCAAACCTGCGTCCCACGAATACGTGCACGTGCGAGCCAACATGCTGCGTAAAGCCTTTTTCATATATACGTGCTTATTTATATTTATACTGATCGAATCTGGGTGGCGACATGGTGCATTCGTGGCTATTGGATGAAGATCCAACGGCCCACACTACAAGGAAAGGTGCCTTCAGGAGTTGGGGGTGCGGCGAGGGGCAACTACGATGGTGCCACGTGGCGCCATTGTAGTCGTCCATTCTTCTCTTTATATCTGATGACATAGGCCTCTGGTTAAGTTGGTTTCTACACCGTTGGACTAGGAAGGTCGATCTAGATCCATCCGTGCGGTTGGATTTGTCATCTGAGGTCTAGATCTTCTTCAATTCGCCCCTTGGCTCTTGCTCTTCTGCAGACTCCCTAAGGTGCTACGGGAGTCTGATTGATGCAATCTTGGAAGCGTTGGACTCTCGTTGAAGTTCTAAATAGATCCATGCAGTTGGATCGGCCATCTACAGTCCTGAATTACCTGCAATGAGTAATACCTCTCAAGTAGTGCAATTTTATGCATAAAACACATATATCAACTAAGATGCAGAATATGATGCATATTCTTGCTGAATGTTCATGCTATGCTATGTTCTGGCTTAATTTTGGTGAATTAAGGCCTATGATTACTGTGCAATCAAATTTGGAACTTCCATATCTAATACAAGTCAATAGGAAAATAGAGATTATTGACCCTAACTACCACGCCTTCCACCACACCCCGCGGGATTTTGATAGAGCAATTTGCCAATTGCAGTGCAATAGGGATGGGTTTCAGATTTCCCAATGCAAATTTTTGAAACAATGATGGTAGGTACGTGGTTAATGGAAGATCCTAAATCCAGCAAGGCACAAACAAAATTGCAGCCTTTGATGCTACATGAAATGAGAGGGGTGCTTGGGTCTTTCTGCTTCGGTGGTAGTTTTGACAATATAGCACAACTCGTATGAGGCAAGAGAACCACCGGATTCTTAGTTTTCTTTTGCTGTCGCCTAGGTGTAGTGTAGTCTTTAAAGAAACTGGCAACAGTAGGGATGTGGTCGATCACCTCTAACAAGGGAACCTTGATTTCAACATCCTTGAATAAATCACGCAGACTATCAAAGGTTTGCATGTTCTTTTTCTTGCCTTTTGGCTCCCTTAGTAGAGCCTCAAGGAATGGGATCGACTTTAGCACCAGTTTGGGTGTATCATCCTTACGAGAATGCAGTGCGCAATCCGGATGAGAGGATGATGAAGAGGATGGGCTAGGATCAGGTTGAGGCGGATCGACGATTTGTTTACCACTCCTCATAGTAATCGCATTGGATGTCACAAGTCCAGTGGTATCATAGGGCAGACGTGGGTTCACAATAAGGACATATGGTTGTTGTGTTGTAGTGGGATTAGCCTGAAATCCCAATGGAGTACTCAGAGCTTGTAGATCTGATGAACCTACCCTTGAGAAAGTCGTACCTGTGGTTATGAACCACGAGGTACAAAATTTTTTGGCTTTGGAATAAGTTGGGTAGTAAGAGTGCCTTGAGATCGAGTCGTCATGTGCAGTTGACTAACCTCTGCATTCTGCTGTGCCAATTGGATTTGAAGAGAGGTCATGTTTTCTTCATGGTGCTTGGACATTTCCATCATCATTCGCATCAATTTATCAAGGAGACTTAATGTGTGATCCATCTGAGGTGCGCAAGGGCCT
This sequence comes from Thalassia testudinum, assembly GCA_037157565.1. Classification (NCBI taxonomy): domain Eukaryota; kingdom Viridiplantae; phylum Streptophyta; class Magnoliopsida; order Alismatales; family Hydrocharitaceae; genus Thalassia; species Thalassia testudinum. Next base: position 117,297,909 of record JAZHRO010000073.1, read on the forward strand.
GGCAGTGGATTTGCTGAAGGATTATATTGGGCCCTTAGGATGATGGGAGCGGATGATCGCATTGTTCCACCAGCAGAGTTTTGGCACTGAGGGTTGTTGGACCATGCGAAGTTTGGATGGTTGCGCCACCCTTGGTTATAAGTAGTAGACTATGTGTTGTTCCCTAGGGCGCAGACGTCTTTGAATTCTAAAGAAGAGTCTGCATATAGTATTGCATCTGAGTACATGGAGGCTTGGTCCTCCATTTCATAATATTGGCTAGCAGAAGCCAGATCCACATTACTTACAAGTCGTTTGGTGCAATACTCGATAAGGATGGTGCAGGTCTTGCGGGATTCCAAGATATCATCCTGACTTCAGAAGGATTGGGTTTGTGACTTGGTGAAGGAGTTGATGTGTGAGCCACAGGACGTGTATGGTTGGCCAAAAATTCATCCAGCTTCTTGTAAATGAGGGAGACTTCATCCAATTTTTGAGCAATTACATTTAAGTCGGTGGATGAGTGAGAAGGTTTCATGTCAACCTCATGTGCTTCGCTACGAGGTGTGCTAGTCCAATTAAAGGTGACGATGGAAGCATTATTCATAGAATTCTCACTCATATTTTCAAATAGTTTGAATGCTCCATCCTCATCTTTATTCATGAAATTCCCTCCGCAGGAAGCATCAGCAATCTGCCTTAAAGTTTCATTTAGCCCATAATAGGAAATTTGGCCTACATGCCACTTAGGCAGACCGTGGTATGGACATTTCCTGAGGAGGTCATTATACCTTTCCTAGGCCTCATGACATTGCTCATGACCTTTCCCAGGCCTCATGACACTTCCCTTCTCTCTTGAGACTATGCCAGCTAGAGGAACAGCCAGGCAAGGAGGACATCCAGGAGGAGGTCTTTAGGGTGGAATCCTTCCACCCTTGGAGGAGCAAGAGCACGCTCATCTAGGACTTGCCAAGGAGAAGCAACATCTCTAGAGGAGCACTTCAAGGAAGGGATTAGGAGAAATACTTTTCAAGCCAGGAGCAGTTGAGCTTGGAGCAAGGATCTTCTCTTCTTCACCAACATCACCAGGAGGATTTCTATTTTCATTATTTTTCTATTTGTTTAAGTAGTAGAAGCATTTCTCTACTAATAATATTGTAAAACATTTTTCTCCTTAATCAAAGTTGCCCTTCTATAATTTTGTTGCATCCTTTTGATTGCTTTTACTTTAGTACATTTCACTCCCTCTCTCTAACTATCCTAGGTCTCCACATACCTAGGGTGAGCTTAGAGAGAGGTTACTCTTGTCACTTAAGTTATAGCAATTAGGTGTAGTTTTTCCTCACATACTATCATGTTGTTGCCCATTATTTCGAAATTCCAAAAAAATATCATATTCAAAAATCACAAAAAGAAAGTTGATTTCCTAATATCAAGCGAGAGTATTCAAAATTGCATTTTTGCCTCCCTTGGGATGATCTGAATACTTTCCCAAGTACTCGATTTTTATAAAGTTTAAAAGCGATCAAATTTGCATCTTACAATGATAAAAATCTTAATTTCAAATTGCACTTTTCTTGCATCAGGGTGCCACCATAATATTCCCCCTTTCCTTAAAGTTAGATTAATGGAGAGCAAAGTTGGGTACGTCTCCAATTTAATTCTAACGAGGATTCGACATCTCTGCAAATCTACCAGGAACCAATAACCAAAGCAACGGAAATCTGAGGGTGCCACGGAGACGTATCCCCCCCATTCTCTAGTTTATTTAAAGGGGACCTAAGTTCCCCTCCCTCTCCAACTTAAATCCAAGGGTGGCTGGACTCTCTTATAAATTTCCCATTCCAAAATCTTCAGCCCACCTTCCACGTCAAAACCACATGCACATCCATGAATTTGCCAACCAATTCCAGCATCCATTATTTACGTACCTACTTTCCATCAATTGGCAACCTTGCATGACTATGAATGCTAATATATCATATCCTTACCCTCCACTTAAATCCTAAGGCTCCCATTGCACCATGTCATCGATCCCAACCTAAACCAATTAGCCAATCACAAGCCACCATCCCCCTTTGCTAGTCCACCACCATTAGATGCCCATCTAAGGGCTTATGTTGATTTTGAGGTGGTGGCATCACTACAACCATTCATCATATCCAAGGGCCCTCATTTCATCTTATCCCTATAAAAACACTACCCCTCCTTTTCCTACACATGAGCAGTCTTAGTTAATTCTTAGCATATCTTAGTTCACCTTAGTCTCCCATAGCCCTATTTCCATTAGTGCATGCCCACCATCCTTCCACCACCTTTCCTCCACCTTCAATCCTCTTCGGTCTTCATCTTCTTCCTCCCGACGCGTTGGATTTGAAGCTCCATCAAAAGCTTCCACAGGCATCCCTCAAGCAGCTTCACCTCTCTTCCACAATTCTCTCTTTTCTTCTATTTTTATTTTTCCTGTATTTTCATTAATTGCTTTTGTAAGAACTCTTCATTATTTGCAATAAAGTCAATTTTTCTACGATATCCTCTCTTGCAATAGTGGTTCAATATTTACATTTCTGCTATCTTATTAGTTTGCTATTTATTTCCGATTGCTAGTCTATTCTAGAAAAAGATAAAAAATGATTAAAAAAATAATATGAAAGTTTTCAAAAATAGCGACTGCCTCCTTATGTTCGACCTAGACTCCCAGTAGTTTAGAAAAATTTTTATTTCTCATTTTATTTTTCACTACAACGATCTTGACTTTTTAAAATCGCTAATATTTATCACACCAAGTTCCCAAGAAGGTTGGACTAACCATAATTACAAATGGGAAGGGTGAAACCATCCAAACATGGACAACCTCTTCTTGGTGTACGTGTATGCATTGATTACCAAAAATTAAATGTCACCTCCAAGAATGATCATTTTCACTCCCCTTTATTGATCAAATTCTGGAGTGTTTAACTTGACAACAATTTTACTCTTTTCTTGGTGGTTATTCCAGCTATAATCAAATTGTTGTCCACCCTGAGGACCAAGAAAAGACCACATTCACTTGTACATTCAAAACCTTTACATTTCGAAGAATTTCATTCGGTCTATGCAACATACCTGCTACTTTCAACGGTGTATGCTTGCAATTTTTTCAGAATTGATAGGTGAGTTCTTGGAAGTTTTTATGGATGACTTCACAATTTTTGGAGACTCTTTTGAAAATTGTTTGAATAACCTAGATACGAGTCTCCAAAAATGCATAGAAGTCAATTTGGTCTTTAGTTGGGAAAAAATTCACTTCATATTCCAGGAAGGCATCGACTTTGGTGATGTTACTTCCAAAAATGGAATTGCAGTAGACAAAGCCCAGATTGATGCCATTTTTCTAGACTTCCCTTTCCTAACTCTATTAAAAAAATCAGATCATTTTTTGGGCATGCGGGATTCTACTGCTGATTCATAAAGGACTTCTCCAAGATCTCCCATCCCTTGAGCCAATTATTGATTAAAGACCAACCTTTTGACTTTAAACAACTATGCTTGGAGGGCTTTGAAAAACTAAAGAAGGATGTTACTGAGGCACCTATTTTACAAGGACTAATTGGAACTATCCTTTTGAGCTTATGACAGATGCTTCAAATTATGCGATTGGAATTGTTTTATGGAAAAAAATTGATAAGAAGCTCATTATGATCTACTATGCAAGTAAAACCTTATATGACACACAACATAATTACACAATAACTGAAAAAGTACTTGCAATTGTGTTTGCCTTAGAGAATTGCATATCATATCTATTGGGATTGCACATCACTATTTACACAAACCACTCAACCCTCAAATATTTGCTAAACATGAAAGATGCAAAACCTCTCCTTATTCATTGCATTCTCTTACTCCAGGACTTTGACCTGCAAATCAAAGATAAGGTAGGGTAGCAAAATGTAGTGGCTGAACATCTCTCCCATCTTTCGATGAATAATGTGCTAATCCCTCCAGACATCTTCCCTAACGAGACCCTCCTCTCTATCAACAACCTCCCTTGGTATGCAAATATCGTAAATTATCTGATGACTAGACGAGTCCCTCATGATTGTTCAAAATCCAAAAGGGACAAGTTCTTCACCGATATTAAACACTATTTCTGTGAGGAACCCAACCAGTTCCTTATTTACGCTGACCAGGTCATTTGGCGATGTGTTCTCGAGTTAGAATTTTATAGCATTTTGTACCACTGTCAAGTGATGGCCTATTGTGGACATTTCTCGGGTAAAAAGACTACAACAAAAATTTTAAATTCTAAACTCTTGTAGCCCAGGATACACAAAGATCCTCAAGAATTTGCTCGGTCCTGTGTTCGTTGCTAGAGCAACGGCAACATGACTAAAAAGGATATGATGCCCCTAAACTCGATCCTCAAATTTGAAATATTTGATGTTTGGCAGATCGACTTCATGGGACCATTCATCACTTCTTTTGGGTATCAATATATACTTGTAGCGCTAGACTACATGTCAAATGGATTGAAGCGATACCCACATGCACCAACGATTATTGGGTTGTCATGGACTTTGTAAAAGAGAACATCTTTTTGCAATTTGAAGTTCCTAAGGCAATTATCAGTAATGGAGGTTCACACTTCACCCACTCCCAATTCCGTCAACTATTAGCTATATATGGGGTCAATCACAAAAGTTCTACTCCTTATCACCCTCAAACCAATGGGCAAGTTGAAGTTTCTAATTAGAAAATTAAAGATATATTGCAAAAAATAGTTAGACTAAAAAAGAAAGACTGGTCCAGCAAGCTGGATGATGCTTTATGGGCCTACCATACTGCTTTTAAAACTCCCATTAGTTTGTCCCCGTTCCTATTGATTTATGGAAAGGCGTTCCACCTCCCAGTTGAATTGCAACATAGGGGTTATTCGGTAATGAAAGAACTAAATTCCAATATTAATGAAGATAATAAACAAAAAAATTCAATTAACTAAACTAGAAGAAATTTGTCAATTTGCATATGAAAATGTATGTATTAACAAATATCGAACAAAACCTTTTCACGACAAATGCATCATTTGAAAATCTTTTGAACTTAACCAACACATTTGGCTTTTTGATGCACGATTGTAAATTTTCCTAGGAAAGTTAAAATCCAAATTTTCTGGCCCTTATATTGTTCTTAAAACCCATCCTATGGTGTTGTCGACATTTTTGATCCAAAAATGAACAATTCTCTAACTATGAATGACCAACATTTAGTGCTCTATCTGGAAATTACTCCAAGCCAACCTTTAGAAACCCAAGACCTCCATGACATTCTCGATAGTTGATGCACATCACACCCAACTAAAAAGGTGTAATAGACAACCCTTATTGGGAGGTAACCCAACATCCCATGTTTTCCTATTTTTCCTTTTATTTTGCATTCATTACAGGTTCTGTAAAACCTCGATCCAAATCCGAACCATCTCCTTCCCAAGTGATATCTTTTATCCTTTCTTATTCATGCAGACACTACATATCTTAAGCACGGGGGTTACTTTAATTTAAGTCAGAAATTTTATGTTTTTCAGAAGGGATTTTTACATAGATGCCACTTAAAGCAATTAAAATTATTTGTATACCACTAGGTTGCAACTATTGTTATTAATGCTACTAAAAAGAATGGCCCTTTTACGAAAATATCTCTTGGGTTAAGGTTCGTCTGATTTGAGTTAACGAACGTTTGTTTCTACCATCAACTTCTCCACCCACATCACTCTTCCAAGGGTGGCGCCAACCATCATCCATAACTACCATCAAAAGTGATGCCAACCTTACCATAACCACCATCGTGTTGGCGCCAACCATGGTGGTTACCAACCATCATCACTCCTTCATTTGGTGCCAACTATATCCAACCTTTCACCATGTAACCACCATTTAAATCACCACCTTTTAACTATTGATCTTGGCACCAACATGACCACCATCAACATCCATGCCAACCCTCCAACTCTAGGTAGTTAACTACCATAGTTGGAGCCACATTATGGTACCCTTCCACCACCACATAACCATCACCTTCCTTCCCTATAAAAGCACCACTAACCACCACCTAAAAATCATCCTTGGCTACCATCATTCTTCTACCAAATATTCATATCATATACCCAAGTAGGAAAGTGGACGTTGGGTCTAAAAGGAAGCCTACCACCCCCTTCGAGTCACCAACATCTCCATTCTTCACTCCAAGGAGCATGCCAAGGACCCATATGAGGAGGACGTCTAGGGGAGAAGCAAAGGATCTGCTACCATCCTTGATTTGCTAAGAGAGACCAATATCACTATTGGAGTAAGAGGAGCACCTTCTTCAAGCCCAAGAGCAGCAAAGGTTGGAGCAAAGACTACCTCAGGCACTACTTCGGAGACTTCTATCTCACATTTTTTTTATCTTTAATATTGTAGTAGTTAAGCTTTCCTATATGCTTTGGAATTATTTGTGCGAAATCCTTCAAATCAAGTGAGTTTCTCAGGTACCATACTTGTGTGGATTATTCTTCATAGTTATAAAAAAAATCAATTGCCTTTCAATTTTTGTCTTCATAATTTCATGTTTCTTTAGTTTCGTAGTCGTCTACACTACCTTCCTAATTATCCTAAGCAACACTCGCCTAGGGTAAGCTTAGGAGGGTTTGATTTTTGTTTTTGCTTTTCATGATTTATATGTTTTTGAAAACCCTAGTTCTCTATTGCCCTATTTTCAAAACCAAAAAAATTTCACAAACTTAAAAAGTAAGAAAAAATCAAGATTTCAAAAGAGCAAAAATGCATTCTATAATTTTATGACTTGCTTCCCTTGGATGACCTGAAAGCTCACTACGGTACTCAATTTAGAAATTTAAAAGTGCTTGGAAGCACCTGTTACAATTGCACAAAAATTCGTATTTACAAATCATGCAATTTTCCGCACCAGGTATCCAAAAGAGTTCGGACTTGGATTTATTAATAGTTCTTTCTTGATTTTCTTTTGGCTTGAATTACTAAAGCTTGCTTCTTAGTAACCTAATCCATATTTAGTAGAGTTTGGTTTTTGGTGGGCAATAAACTTGTCCAAGTTCTCCTTACACTTAGTAAATTTTGCTAGGTCATCTAAGAGTTGGTTTGATTTTTCCTTCAAGTGAGCTATCTTAGTTTCAAGTTTCTAAATGTCTTCCTTAAAACTCTTAATGTCTACCTTTAAGAAATCATTTTCTACTTCTATAAGTATGTTCTTGGTTTCTTAGTCCTTAATAGTCACTAACTGAGCTTTGTTTTCAAATTTCATACCTTTGCGTGCAGGTGTACAAAGGTACCTCAGGTTCCTCCTCGCTTCCGCTATCGTCCTCGTGGGCTGTGAGACACACGGTCTCCTCATTTGAGATTTGGTTTTCTTCTTTTTCTTCCTCTGAGCTTGATTCTTTGTGAGTCATCTCCAATATCCTCCATATCCTGTAGGCAATGGCGCACTTTGAGATCCAATTAAGCTCATCGGGACTCAATGCACAATACAAGGCACTCATAGCCTTAGCATTGAGATTCAACTGGTAGATTTGATCCTCATAGGCTTCTCCAAAAACATGAATTCGCTTTTGCATTTTCACACACTGCGTAGTCGTGTGCCTACAACAACATCTTCATTCTAGGTTTCCAATAAGAATAGTTCACAACCTTCGAAGAGTGGTAGATGGGTAGTGGACTATTCGTTGGTGCAGCCAGTGGCTATAACCTTCTCCTTCATTGGATCTTTGCTTGGATGTTACTCCAATAAATGTGATAACCTACTCTGATACCAATTAAATTGCAGTAGAGAGGGGTAAATGGTGCGGGCTAAAATGCAAAAATGAAATAATAAAATAATCTCACAAAAGCAAGCCACAAATATGCATAAGGATATTTAGGTGGAAACTTTACGAGTAGAAACCAACACCTAAGCCTCTTAACTTAAAATTTTATGATAAATTGAGTTGATCAAATCCACTACATATCACTTCAAACCAAGGGTGATACAACCTCAACACAGTAACACTACTTATACGAGGGTAGTGCACCTCAAGACCACTCTTTTCCACAAAGAGTATTTTGCCACCAAGAAAGGTAGGAATCCACAAATCGAATACCCAACTACAATATGACAAAATAAACAAGATCTTATAATGACTCTAAAAAAATAATGTAGTAGAATGGGGAGTATAGACATCACTAGAGTAGAATGGTGAGATGTTGGATGAAAGAGGATGAAGATGGAGGACGAAGGATGAATAGGGCGACGTCGCAACAGGATCCTCTTCCCGAATGGTGGTGAGAGGACAACCGCAGGATGCTCCACAAACGAGGGTGAGAAGATGGAAAAATTATTTTTATAACTCTAATGGAGCATCCAGGTTTGGGATGAGTTCATAGAACTTTGGAGGGGGTGAGAGAAGAGAGGAAGGGATGATGAAAATGAGTGGTAGGGTTCTCCTTTTATAGTTGTGGAGATTGGGGGCAAAAAGGTCTTTGACCTCGACAAGGCCAGCAGCTTGTGGAGGACAGAGGCAAGAAGGTGCTGGAGTTGGAGAGTACTACATAGCCGGAGCTTGATCCTGAGATGGTGATGGCATTCTTCACCTCTGATCCTTCTATGTAGAAGAACTACGACCTGATCTCAAAGGAGATCGATAAGTATACCCTAGCAACCATGCAGTCTCTCTTAGAGGGAAAGTAGACTTTAGTAGAGGAGCTATGCAACTGGTCTATGGACCAATTTCTATCCAAGTGGGACCGTAAAAAGGTCAATGGTCTGATTGTTGATAGGGCTCCCATAGAGTCGCCTAAGGACTAGCTGGGGAACTCGACTCCTGAAGAGGAGGATGACAATCCGAGTCCTTCAAGAGTCATGGAGCTACCTGCTCGACTAGTAAGCCCACTTGGCACTATCACTTCACAACCTCAGACTCTTGGAGCTGACTTCTTCGACGACTTTAAGTGAAGCCGCATTGGTTTTGAGAGTGTTGTTTCTTTTTCTCCCTTTGTTGACTTTTTTTGTGGGCACTTTGAGGTAAATTTAACAAACACAACCATGAAATGAACGGAAAAAGAAAGAAAAATTCTATCTTTATTGTCTTTTCTCTTTCACTTTCTTTTTATACATGGTATAATCGCAAATTGCTCTCATGCCAAGTATGCAGGATTGGTTTGCCGCCTAGGGTCTGTAACTTGTAGAAGTCGCCTGGATTGACTTTTCGAATTTTATAAGGGCCCTTTGATGAATCGGATTCTCACGTAGAAAGGATTGGATTTTGGCAAACCTGTCATCGTAGATTGATTCGCTAAAAAATTCGTTGATCAAATAAAATTTATAATCGAAACTTTAAAAGTAAGTCCCAGGTATAACATAGGGAGGTGAACATTTGGTTTGAAAATCAGCACTTCACTTTTTATTTGTTTTTCTTGTCATTTTTATCTTTTCTAATTTTTTTGGTAATTTTATGAAGAAAGAGATTCGGTCGATGAAAACTTTATCTACTTGCACAATATATGAGAAAGAGAGTGATGATAACGTCATCATCAACCATATCTAGCTTTATTTAGTCATAATCAAGGATAAAATACTCTTACATAACAGCTAGAGGACCATAATTCATTGCATAATCATTCTGAGAGAAAGATAGTAAAATAGGGGTAAAATTATAGCTTTAACAATATATCTCAATTGTAGAACAATCAAGAGATTTGTAAGGGGTTAATCAAAGGTCAAATGATTTTAAAAGTCTAACAAGTGAGTCCGTACAGACAGAAAAGGGTTTTCGCGCATTTCAGGAATTAAATGACATCTCAAACTCTAAAACCAGACTTGCTTAATCTATTGAGGTTCTGGTAAGGACAAAATTCACATAAACTTCTAAAAATCATATAAAAATATTCCCTAGGGTTTGGTACCTACAATTTGACCATCAGAATCCATTTTAACCAAAAATAGAGCCACAGACAGACCTATGACCTAATTTGGGTTTTTTAATAAATTACCCAATCAAGAGGTCAAAACTAAAATCCAACTTCACCATTGGACTCCTAAGGTCTAGATTAGATTTTTATCAAAATTTGGGTCTAATGTGAGATCATATTGACCTAGTTTGCAATTTGGTCCTGTTTGGGTCTTTCTCTTACACACAGGCCCCTAACTTTCAAAATCCATCCAATTAGGCCCCTATCTTTGGCATCACTCCTTTCAAACAGGTCCCTCTACCATTATCGTGGAGGAATCCTTCTCTGATAACCTTTATTGAAGAGAACTCCTCTGATCAATGGATCCCTTCCAAAATTGGAAGATAGATTCTTTGAGAAGTTCTCTTTCTAATGAATGTAGTCTTGAGCCCCAAAACCTTTCCAATCTCTCATGTGAATGCAAGAGAGATTTGGATAGCTTTCGAGTTTCCAACTTTGACGGCCTTCCAATCTTAGAAAGCTTGCTTCCCAAGGTCTAACCTCTCCCTGAGACCTATAAAAGGAACCCCAATGCAAGGCCGTGCTTTCCAAGCTTGATTCTGGTCGTGAAACCCCCCCTTTCTCTCTCCACTCCAGCCGAGAAGCTCCGCAAGCTCCAGGGACTCCTCCTGATCTCCATCGTTCGTCCGCAATACCAACAGCCGGATTTCCTTCCTCTCTCTTGTCCGCTCTTGGTCATACCAGCAGGAGCCTCCTTCCTATCGTCGTCGCAGCTTCTACCTCACCGGAGCCTTCATCTTCTCTAGAGCCAGTGTACCCCCAGTAAGGGGAATCCTCCCCTTTCATCTAATTATCTTAGGTTAGATTAGATCCTTAGTTCTCTTAGGTTAGTTTTATACCCTCAAAAACCAAAATATCCCCTCGACGCTGTCAACCACCCTCATCTTCTCCATCTCCGGCAATCCCTCCAACGAGGCGCTCCCATCACTACACCACTCCATATGCCTCGCCATCCATCCCTACACCTCCACCTCGATCCCAGGAGCAAAAGCCCTAACCTAGTTGGGTCTATTGCCCCTTCAAACCCTCTGCCAAACACCACGCTTTCTGCACCAACAGTGTGAGGTTGTCAGACCTCCTCACTCTGCCAATCACCTCCGCACCACCACGGTTACGTTCGTCATCGTCCGGCGACGCTTCCTGAGTTGTTTTGACATGGCTGAGAGGCCATCTTTTGAGTTCAGGTGCTGGGACTATAATGCCATTAACGTAGGAGTTTAAGCTTGCTTGAAGCTCGCTCCAGGTTTCGCTAACTCCAGGCATCCGCTCCAGGTGACGCGGCTCGAAGTCTTGAAGAGATCTAGGTCCTTAATTGCAGTGGATAGAAGCATCCTCACCCTCAATTCGAAGCAGGTCCACGTACAGCTACTGTGTAAGGAAAGAGCAGAGACTTATAGGCCCACATCGTGGACTTTCGAAGTGCAACTGTGGCATAAAAGGAAAAAGTGATTGGGGCTTATCGCCTCAAGTCACTTGGGGGGTGAGGCCCCCTGCACCCCTTCACCTGCCTCACCCGTGACACCACCACATGAGCCTTGCTCCGATCTGGCCCACCTATGCCTGTGCACATTTCGACTGCTACCCCACGCCAGTAGCCCTGGTCCCGGGTGCGCTCTAGACTGATAACCCGACTACTCGATACTATGCATGGCCCTGGGAGGGCGTGAAAGAGGAGAACCCTAAGAGAGGAAAGAAGAGAGCACCCGGGGTTAAGGGGTGTTTTGCTTCCCTGTGTATTGGGCTAACACTTAGCCGCATTTGAAGAAGAGCTGCCTGTTTGCACCTCAAAACACGCCTATAATAACGCCTTCTTATGCTATTTTCTAGCATTAACTATGTATATTATAATCCTATAGTCGCATTTGTAAAAACGCTTGCATGCATGCATTTAATTGAGAGGAGAAGAGAATGGAATAAATGGCTTGCATTTTTACATTTTTCTTCAAGTGTTTCTTTGCAAAAGTCCCTTCTCTATTTTTATTTTCATCTTTTCTTCTTCTTCCCGCGGTTGAATTTCCTCCCGCAGCTGCATGCAACGCCATGCGGCTTGTCCTTCCCGCGCCTCTCCCTGCTGTCCTTCCCGCACCTCTCCCTGCAGCTGCCATTCTCCCCCATTCCCCGCATGCCCCGCCTTTTTCTCTCATTCCCGCGGCTGCCTTCTTCCCGTAGCCGCATGCAGCACCCCCGCCTCTCCCTGCTGTCCTTCCCGCGCCTCTCCCTGCAGCAGCCACCCCGCCTCTCCCTGCTGCTGCCATGCCTCCCCGCCATGCTCTCCTCCTCTATAAAGCCGCAACTCTTCCTCGCGACAAAAAAGGAGGGACGTTGCTGCAATACGCAGCTGCGGCAGCTGCTGAAAAATCGCCACGCTACAGTCCACCACCTTCCTCGCCCGTTCTCCCCTCCCATACGCCGGCCCTCCGTCGAGGAGGCACCCGACGAGCAAGAGAACCCACTGTGGTGCACACCACCACAGTGGGAGCACCACCGCCCAGCTCTTCAACGAGCCGGTGGGCGTGGTGTGTTCTTTTCTCTTTGTTTGCATCTCCACGCCATTGCTGCCGCTTCAAGGTCCGAAGCTTGAAGCAGCAGCAGCAGCAGCAGCCCAGCGGCGATAGCAGCAGCAGCAGCACCCCCGCCTCCTCCGCGACCTTCCCCGCAGGCGCGCAACCCTCCGCGCGCGCCTGCAGGCCCGTTCCCCGCCTCCGTCTCCGTTCTGTCCACGCCGCAGTTGCAGCCGCAGCAGGCCGCTGCGCGCATTGCAGCGGCCGGCTACGGCCTCGCGCCGACCCCCGCGACCCTCCGCGACCACTGCAGAACCTCCCCTCGCACCTCCGCGACCTTCCCCGCAGGCGCTCAGCTCTCCGCGCGCGCCTGCAGGGCACTTCTCCGCTCAGTCCTCTGCTCTGTCGCCTCTGCCATTCCACCCGCGACCGGCCGCTGCGCGCACTGCAGCGGCCGGCCAGGCCTTCGCGCCGACCCCCGCGAACCGCTGCAACCCTCCGCGACCGACTGCAGACTCCCCGCCGCCCTCTCCGAGCACGCCATCGCCCGCTCTCCTTCTCTCACGTATTCTCTATCTCTCTCTCTCTCTCTCTCTCTCTCTTTTTTCACTTACAGCAACACACACACACCCATTCACCGACACACACACTCACACACTAATAGTAACTTATATACATACATATATATATATATATATATATATATATATATATATATATATATATATATATATATATACATATACATATATCTATATATATATACTTATATATACATAGTATATCTATATAGTTATGTATACATACATATAATATAATATATATATACATATACATATATAATATATATATATATATATATATATATACACATACTCATATACATATATATATATATACATATCTATATACTTATACATATACACATATATATATACATATATATCTAGATACATATATACTTATATACATATATATATATATATATATCTATATAGTATTATATATATATACTTATATACATATATACATAGCTATATACATATATACATACATATATATATATATATATATATATACACCTATATATATATATATATCTATATATATCTATACATATATACTTATACATTTATATACATACATATGTACATATATTTTCACGTTATTTATTATACGCTGTATCGCGGGGATATCTGCACCAGTTGCTGATATTCCCTGATACACGCGTACAAAAAAAAGCGTGGTCCCATACATCATCCATCCTCCACGCGGCACCTAGTCGTGTTGGTTGCGTCTCTCTAGACGTCGGCTGACTCGACATAGTGCTACACTCCATCGTCACCTCCACCCCCACCCCTTTATATATATACTACATATAAATATATATCTATAGCTACTATATGTACTTTCTATCTGATAGCTTCCTTCTTAGTAAAAAGATAAAAAAAGGTATAAAAGTGAAAAGATAATCTTTGATTTGCAGGTACCCCCGTCTTGCATGTAGCAAGACGTGTTTTGAAACTCTGTTTTGGCTAAAAGCCAAGGACACAATTTTGAGGGTGTGCCTCAAGAACAAGGATTACCAGAAAAAAACCTAAATAAGAAAAATACCAAAAACAGAATAAACGAACGGAAGAGACGCGTTTTAAGGAAAACGCAGAAACTCGACTTGAACCCCACTTCCCTGAGTTCGACCCTGGGCCTAAAAGTGACAAGATAAAATCAATTAGGCCAGGTTAAAAATTTTGTAAAGAGATGGTTAGGTCTGAATTAGGTTAACCACTATACACATTTCAACGATAAAAATATCATATTAACAACCTATCCGGGCCGACCACCATAACTTTTCTGGCGCCGTTGCCGGGGAGGTGCGCTTTCGAGTAAGTTTCTATCCAATTCCTTTAAATTTGTCTCTTCTCTCTTCACGGGTATTGTTGTTTTTGGTGTGCAGGTGAACCTGGTGGAAGGAGAAGAAGGCTGACGAAGTCGAGGACGTGAGCAGATCCAAGGCGGGAATGAGAGCGTGAAGACGCCGACATCGCATTGGAACTTCGCACACGTTGCCGAACAAGTAGGTTTTCTTTTCTCATCAAATTAGGGTTAACTTGCCACCACACAAAAAAAAAAAAAATTTGAAAACTAAAAATTAGAAAAACTTCTTGGGATTTCTTGTGGGCAAGTGGATTAAAATTCACTTGATTGATTGGTTGTCTTCACTCCCACTGCCCCGGGATTTCCCGCCTTACTTCGCATAGCGAAAATCCTAGAATCTTGATTCTTAGATTTTTCGCCGTGGGAAGTATTCTTTGAGGCAAAGAAAAAGATTGCTTGTATCCCTCTTTTGCCTCACTTATCTTTAATTCAGGATCACATTTTTGGTGGGTAGATTTGGAATTGAGTTGATTCCAACCCCACCACGACTTTTCAAACTTGCCTGTGATTCGATCTTGAATACTTCAACCCCAACAGTTTTAGTTTCTTTATCTGTTGGTTGAAGCCTTGTGTGTGGATATCTTTCTGGTGATTGGGAGCACTTGAATTGAAGTGCTTTGGCTCCCTTTCACATTGGTATAAAATTGATTCGCGCATCCACACATAGAAATCTCCATTTAGGGTAGCCCATTGCATTTTAGCATGCATTAACTAACTGATAATTGAAGAAGGGTTTCTTGGGCTTTAGAAAGAAAACCTGTATTCTTGCAAAACCCGGAGATTGGTTGAATTGGTAATTCAGCAAAACCCTAAAATTCATACTACTTAAGGCTGAACTCTAAAAACCATTCGCCAATAAAAACTTCAATTCGGGGAGATTTCCCCGTTGCATGCTTGTTCTTACACACTCTTAAAATCAATCACTTGGGCATTACCCGTAAACAACGCCCTTCACATTCCAAAAGCACTTGACCCTAAGCCTCTAATTAAAACTGGTAGTAACTTGACCCTTACTAAGGATTGGAGGTCTAACTACCTGTGTGTAGCGACTACGTGCTGGTGAGAGTTCCCGCGTGCTATCGGGTGTCTAAGACTGGGGCAAACGGCCTTTCAATCTGGCCCGGTGGTTCCGCGGTGCTCGCATTCGGTTCCGTAGTTCGTGATAGTAGGTAACTTAGATCTTTAGGTCTAAGGGCACACTGTAGAGGTTAGGAACTTGACTGTATTGATTTGTAATCAAGTGTACCTTTGCGGCGTCATTTCTCTCATCCCTTTTCCCTTCTCATCTCCCCAATTCTTCCTGCGGTAGTGCATGTTTGGGAGGAGGTCACAAAACCCTGAATTGCTTGTATTGACTGATAAATCTAGAAAAAGAGCCGAATCATCCTCCTCCTCCACAAACATGGCACACACCCCAGCCTCACCACTTCGTCACAATTTCAATTCTTTCAACACCAGGCTTATCCCTGGAAACCCTGCAAGACCTTCCTTATCGAGTGTCGCGCCAAGCGACTCGGTAAGTCATGTGGAACTGGCTTCTGTGAGCCAGTATTTCAACACGGAGGACCAAGCCTCCGTGTACTCGGACACATATGCGGACACGTCTTCTGGCATAGAAGATGCCTGCACCCTGGGGAATAACCCGTTTTCTGCCACGTATAACCCAGGGTGGCACAATCATCCCAATTTTGCATGGTCCAACAACCCGCAGCGTCGAAACCCCGCTGGTGGACCAATGCGATCGTCCGCACCCGTCATCCCAAGGGCCCAGTCTAATCCTATGGCAAATCTGCCATCAGGCCCTTGTGTACAGAAAACCAAACACGCATCAAAACCTCTTGATAAATTGATGCGAATGATGACGGAAATGTCAAAGCGCCATAAAGAAAACATGACCTCTCTTCAGCATTTGGCGCAGCAGAATGCTGAGATCAATCAACTAAGCATGGCGACTCGATCTCAGGGCACTTTTCCCGCCCAACCTGTTCCAAACCCGCAAAACTTTGTACCCTGTGGTCCGCAACCACAGGTACAACCTTCTCAGGAACAGGTTCATCAAATTCTGCAAGCTCCGAGTATTCCTTCGGGATTTCAGGTTAATCCCGCTGCAGCACCGCACTCTTATGCTGATAGTGATCACATCAAGGATGACACGTCTGACGAGGACGTGACTGTCAGTACGTGTATCGAACTAATTGGAGCCGATTCTGACTGCTGCGAATTACCTGACGACTGCCTAACCAACACAAACTGTGACGTTCCCCAATCCCTCCCTATTCCTGTACCTTCTCCTGACCAGACTTCTGACGAGGTTTTCTCCACTTCCCATACCTCGTGGTCTGAGTCATTGCCGGGCTGCTCACCGCCGGTTCACACTATGGAAGACCGGATTGCCCTTTCTTTCCCGCTAAATCAGGCGGATTTGCAAATCCACACTGGGACCTTGAGCCCACATCTTACTCACCGGGGCTATTCCCTTTTGGATCCATCTATCCAAAAAGCCCCCCTTCTTGGCCAATCTAAGGGCCAACTTCCTCTTCCTGATCTGTTTTCTGATCCGCCTGGGACACTCTCGTCCCAGAAAACGCCAAATCTCTCACCATCCACCATTACTTTTCACGCCTCTATCGCGATTACATCGCTTTTCTCTTCACCACCCACCATCCACCCACCCTTCCACCCTGATTTATACCCTGAACCTCAGCTCCTGTTACCCGATCTGTCGTCCGTTCTCTGCCTTTCCCTGCATGCATATGAGGACATAGCATTGTTTGGCATGGGGGGGTGGATAGGCATCCATAGGATCCGGGTATTTTATGGTATCAGACAATTACCACCTATTTATAAATATGCAAGAAAAAGAAAAAAAAAGAAAAAAAAAAATATATATATATATTAGTAATAAATGGTGTTTAGTAATGATCTAAAAGCTGAAAAAAAAAAAAAAAAAAAATACAATAAGTGTTTATGGATATTCAACCTCTGTTTTGAAGAATTTCCAGGCCACAGAAGCTTGATTCGCTCAGGCTCGGCTTAATTCACTTAAAGCATTGACGAAATAGATCAAAATCTCTCCTAACTAAGAACGTTTCTTGTACCTGAGACACCAGTACAGGATTCGTTGGTTTGCTTTTTCTTGAGAGCTTAGGTAAACTTGGTTCACACTACACATATCAGGAAAGAGCAGGTGAACATAAGATCCAACCCTAGTGTTCATTAGGGAAGGTGGAGTCCTTACCTGTACGCGCAGGTAGACTTTTTATCCCAGGCTTTAGTCTTGTGTTTAGGAGCGACTCTTTCCACCAAAAAGAAACTCTCCCACCAAAAAAAAAAAAAGAGAGTCTGCTCTGTCAAAATGTGTTGTAAGAGATATACTGACAGGTGTTTCAAAAAAAAAAAAAAAAAAAGATGTTGCAAAAGAGTCGGTATATCTCATAAATGTCTGTATACTTTGTTTTTCGGTGAGCCACAAAAAAAAAAAAAAAAAAAAAATCAGAAAATGGGAGTTGAGTTTTCCGTAATCATCTTAAGGGTCAATCCGAAAACACGAGCTGAAATTGGGACCTACCTGTACTTAAAAATTCGTGAAACCCTGGGAGTGAGTCTTAAGGTTCATCTGGTCAGTCTTGATCCTTCACTATGCACAAACCATAACCTCTTGAGCTCTCGAGTATGGCAAAACCTCCTGGGTCCTGGAAATCGTACTTAAGGTTTAAATTTCAAGAGTCCTGGTTAGTTGAGAGATAATCTTTGTCATGTAAGACTTAAAGTACTGGTAATCTTCTCTACAATTGGTTCTCACAATATCCGATAATAAACACACCGATATCATCTCAGAAGAAAATCTTCAGCTTAAGATTATTTCTAAATACTATTTTGCTAGGGACTAGCAAAAGATAGGCATGGGGGTATATGTTTGCACCTCAAAACACGCCTATAATAACACCTTCTTATGCTATTTTCTAGCATTAACTATGTATATTATAATCCTATAGTCGCATTTGTAAAAACGCTTGCATGCATGCATTTAATTGAGAGGAGAAGAGAATGGAATAAATGGCTTGCATTTTTACATTTTTCTTCAAGTGTTTCTTTGCAAAAGTCCCTTCTCTATTTTTATTTTCAGCTTTTCTTCTTCTTCCTGCGGTTGAATTTCCTCCCGCAGCTGCATGCAACGCCATGCGGCTTGTCCTTCCCGCACCTCTCCCTGCTGTCCTTCCCGCACCTCTCCCTGCAGCTGCCATTCTCCCCCATTCCCCGCATGCCCCGCCTTTTTCTCTCATTCCCGCGGCTGCCTTCTTCCCGCAGCCGCATGCAGCACCCCCGCCTCTCCCTGCTGTCCTTCCCGCGCCTCTCCCTGCAGCAGCCACCCCCGCCTCTCCCTGCTGCTGCCATGCCTCCCCGCCATGCTCTCCTCCTCTATAAAGCCGCAACTCTTCCTCGCGACAAAAAAGGAGGGACGTTGCTGCAATACGCAGCTGCGGCAGCTGCTGAAAAATCGCCACGCTGCAGTCCACCACCTTCCTCGCCCGTTCTCCCCTCCCATACGCTGGCCCTCCGTCGAGGAGGCACCCGACGAGCAGGAGAACCCACTGTGGTGCACACCACCACAGTGGGAGCACCACCGCCCAGCTCTTCAACGAGCTGGTGGGCGTGGTGTGTTCTTTTCTCTTCGTTTGCATCTCCACGCCATTGCTGCCGCTTCAAGGTCCGAAGCTTGAAGCAGCAGCAGCAGCAGCAGCCCAGCGGCGACAGCAGCAGCAGCAGCACCCCCGCCTCCTCCGCGACCTTCCCCGCAGGCGCACAACCCTCCGCGCTCGCCTGCAGGCCCGTTCCCCGCCTCCGTCTCCGTTCTGTCCACGCCGCAGTTGCAGCCGCAGCAGGCCGCTGCGCGCACTGCAGCGGCCGGCTACGGCCTCGCGCCGACCCCCGCGACCCTCCGCGACCACTGCAGAACCTCCCCTCGCACCTCCGCGACCTTCCCCACAGGCGCTCAGCTCTCCGCGCGCGCCTGCAGGGCACTTCTCCGCTCAGTCCTCTGCTCTGTCGCCTCTGCCATTCCACCCGCGACCGGCCGCTGCGCGCACTGCAGCGGCCGGCCAGGCCTTCGCGCCGACCCCCGCGAACCGCTGCAACCCTCCGCGACCGACTGCAGACTCCCCGCCGCCCTCTCCGAGCATGCCATCGCCCGCTCTCCTTCTCTCACGTATTCTCTATCTCTCTCTCTCTCTCTTTTTTCACTTACAGCAACACACACACACCCATTCACCGACACACACACTCACACACTAATAGTAACTTATATACATACATATATATATATATATATATATATATATACATATACATATATCTATATATATATACTTATATATACATAGTATATCTATATAGTTATGTATACATACATATAATATAATATATATATACATATACATATATAATATATATATATATATATATATACACATACTCATATACATATATATATATATATACATATCTATATACTTATACATATACACATATATATATACATATATATCTAGATACATATATACTTATATACATATATATATATATATCTATATAGTATTATATATATATACTTATATACATATATACATAGCTATATACATATATACATACATATATATATATATATATATATATATATACACCTATATATATATATATATATCTATATATATCTATACATATATACTTATACATTTATATACATACATATGTACATATATTTTCACGTTATTTATTATACGCTGTATCGCGGGGATATCTGCACCAGTTGCTGATATTCCCTGATACACGCGTACAAAAAAAAGCGTGGTCCCATACATCATCCATCCTCCACGCGGCACCTAGTCGTGTTGGTTGCGTCTCTCTAGACGTCGGCTGACTCGACATAGTGCTACACTCCATCGTCACCTCCACCCCCACCCCTTTATATATATACTACATATAAATATATATCTATAGCTACTATATTTACTTTCTATCTGATAGCTTCCTTCTTAGTAAAAAGATAAAAAAAGGTATAAAAGTGAAAAGATAATCTTTGATTTGCAGGTACCCCCGTCTTGCATGTAGCAAGACGTGTTTTGAAACTCTGTTTTGGCTAAAAGCCAAGGACACAATTTTGAGGGTGTGCCTCAAGAACAAGGATTACCATAAAAAAACCTAAATAAGAAAAATACCAAAAACAGAATAAACGAACGGAAGAGACGCGTTTTAAGGAAAACGTAGAAACTCGACTTGAACCCCACTTCCCTGAGTTCGACCCTGGGCCTAAAAGTGACAAGATAAAATCAATTAGGCCAGGTTAAAAATTTTGTAAAGAGATGGTTAGGTCTGAATTAGGTTAACCACTATACACATTTCAACGATAAAAATATCATATTAACAACCTATCCGGGCCGACCATCACTGCCCCCTTGTGCATGCAGAGAAAGAAGGAGAAGGAAGAGGAGGAGAGGTTCTGAAGAAAAAGAGAAGGCTTGTGCTTGCCTTCTGTTAAGATAATGGTGCTTAACAGAAGGCAAGTGTTAAGCACAAGCCTTCTCTTTTTCTTTTTATCAAATCACCAACAGAAGCAATCAAATCACCATTATTTCAAATCAACTAACAATAGGCTTGTGCTTGCCTATTGTTGGTTGATTTGAGATAATTGATGGTTGAATGCATGCTTAAGCTTTAGAGGATATAAGTAGTGATTCAAATCACCATTATCTTTTATTTTCTTTCTTTTTATCCTCATATTCTTGAGATACATTGGATTTCACTGAATATTTAATGTGATAGGCTACTATTCATTGAAAATCTATACTTTGGATAATTTTTGGTGCTTATTTACATTATTTGTTGAGATTAGCATGTGAATTCCATATTTGCTCATAGCGAACAACATCGGACTTTCATTCGAGTATAAATTATATCTGTTTTAAGCGATTTTGTCCTATACTACAATGCATCTCTTAAACAAAGATGAATTTGCTATAAAACATTTTGGTGCCATTTCTGGGGAGCAACGTGCAATTTACCGCTATTCTCTTGCTATATTTTTTATATTTGAGCACTAACTTGCCCTGTTTGCTTTGTTTTGATTTTGCGAGATACTTTGTGAGGAGATCTTCTACGCAAATCAACCACTCCAGGGTAGGTAAGTTCTCTATTCTTCCCTAATCAACCACCTAATCTTTGGAAGACAAAAAGGAAACAGACAATTAGGAATCAGCTGCCTTATTTTTCATAGTAATTATCATTTAAAAGACAAGCTTCCTGATTTACAAAATTTTTTTTTTTCAAATTTGATTGAAGATTGAGATGATTCTATTTAGAATTCCCTACCCCAAATTTCCTGTGCCTATTTGGGATCACGCTTAATTTCTGATCATCTTGGACTACTCACCTTCTTGTTTAAGTCCAAGGTGTACATGTTAAGATCAAATTTGATGCAGAATAGAGCCAATTAGGGTTTGACATTAGGGTTTGGAGTGCTAAAACATTTTTTTGCCTAAATTAAAGGACAGTTACCCTTCCACATTTGTGTGCTACCCAAGCCCTTGATTGAAAAGTTCTAATCAGAAAAACCCTAAAATCAATCTCTAATTTCACTTGAACCCTAAAACCCTTGGACCTAATAACCTAGGAATAAAATCAAGGTGATTTCTTGGTCTTGACCTGGATCTCATTCTACCATCTTTAGGGCAGGTTAGGTGATGTTGGTCTACATTATAGGCCAACGAACCTCCAAATTAGGTCACAAGTTGAATTAACTTCTAATGAAGTGAAACTCAAGGCACAAATTAGGACATAAAATTGGTAGACTTAAGGTCTTAAGTTCATACATTCCGGTCTACGTGGACCCTCAGTGACAAGGAAGGTCAGGTGGGGGAAACCCTGTAACCCGTGGGGACACTCTATTGTGTTGGGTTCATTGTGGGGCTCTCCCTTCCTAGCTACCCAGGTAATTCTCGGGTGTGCGAATTTCTGATTCAGAGTTATCATTCGCCTCGAAATTGCCTTATTCATCCAAAAATCTTTAGGTGCCTTGATTGGGTCAAAAATTCACATCCAGTCCCTCATCCCTTCTATTTAAAGCACATGCACAAATCCTTTTGGGGATTTCTAAATTTAATCTAATCAGCTTTAAATCTAATCTTGAGTTTTGATTCTACATCTTGATTCCACCACTTGATTCAAAAATGCGGCCTAGCTATATAGGAAGACTATTTAAGAAACCTGAGTCCCAAATGAGCATGAAAGAAAAGATAGTTGAGAATGCCTATAGAAACCATGAAGAATATTATAAAAGGGATATTCATGAAAGATTTCTAAAAACAACATACATCATCGCAAACCGTGCAAGGATAATATGGACACAAATGAACCACGGTTCAACCCAGGATAATCTACTAGCAGAACACGGTGAATTGGTGAAATTACACAACAGTGAATGTTTGTAATGTTGGTCAAACCCTTCATTTTTGGAAAAACTCCAGGAATTTTTCGAGGAACGGGGAGAATTGCTGAGTAAGTTATATAGAACCATTGATAAAAAATACCCGTCAGAAGTTAATAAAACATCTTGGAGTAAGTCTAATGATCAACACAATTTCCCAAATCCTGGGTTCAATGATAATAGTTGTTGTGGATCTCCAACCCAAATGAATTCAAATTCAAATTTCATAGCAATTGACATTCCTGATCTTGATTAGGGTTGAGAGGATCCAATTGCAAGTGTTCTCGATCTTGAGCTTTCCCTAGAGATACAAGAGCCTAGTTCACCAAGTTTAGATTTCCCAGACACCTGTGATGCTGAGATTAAGTCAGAACCTCTCAAGGGTGTAAATTCCATCCCTTATTCTGATAAGGTGACTCTTGAGAGCAATTCTGACATCCCTATAGAGCCCAACCTAGATTCTAGTGATCCAACGCATGCCCTTAACCTAGAATCTGAATCTAAGCCTTTTTTGGATGATTACAGGGCCCCGTGTGTCGGAAATCAGATTTTGAATCTAGATTATGATTATGGGGCTATATTTGATGGATGCACCTCTCAAACCTCCTCAGAGATACAAATTGATTTTTTGGAAGTCATGCCTATCTATGATATAGAAATCAAGGAGTTGGAAGAGTTAGGAATTGATTGGGTCTACCCTACGAGCAAAGAACCCAAACCTATGCCTAATAAGGACACCTTTTTGAGTTTAGATTCTGAGAATAAGCTAGATCCAAGTAAGGTTACTAATTGTCTACATCTTGATTTACTCAGTGGTGGAACCTTTGATCTCGAATCAGATTCAGAACATGATTCTCGCAAGTTCTCCGACGATTTCGAATCGTACTCTGATTTCGGAGAACTGTTGTTTCCTGATGACTACGAGCCAATCTATGACCTCAGCATACATGATCCATTCTTCGACTCTGACTTTGAGGTCCCTAATCCCGAGATCATTGATTCAAAATCAGGTTCCATTGAGATGGAATCATTTCTTTTTTATCCTCAGGAATCAGAAACAACAATTGCTAAGAGTTTCTACAATCCAGAGTTCAAATCTTTTCTTGACTCACATTTCCTTGATCCTATAAGCACTCTCCAGGCATTTACATTTCATTTTGATGGGTTCTATGAGGACTCTCTAGATACAACTACATTTGAACATTTTCTAGAGGATCCCTCACATATAGTTATTCTTGAAGCCACCTTTTCTAGACATACAGAGCCTTCCAAAACCCATTGTCAACCCTGACCCACAACCGGGCTCAATTTCTACTTTGACTCTCCTCTCGATGATCTAGTAGCATATGATTCCTCACCACATTTTGATTTGGTTTTGGACTTCGATCAGACTGATAATCACTTCCCTTCCTTCTTTGATCACTCCTGTAGGGTTCCTACATCATCCACCGACCCTTTTTCATTTGATGATCCTTACTCTGACCAGGATGATTTGATTTGGCCAAACCCTAGCTTTTCACTTCCACATCATTCCGAGCTTCATAGTATCTGGTGGGCACCGCATCCCTTGATTGACATCTATCAACTCGCCAGATTGATTGGGCTTGGGCTGCATCATCAGCTTGCTGATCTAAACAAGCACCTAGTTGGACCAACAAGGCTTTTGATCAAGGTGCTTGTTCTAGAGGACTCATCTGATTTGACCACTCCTCCATTTTCTACTAGGAAGAAGGCATTGAATGTAGCGCTTAACGAGAGGCAACCCGTCATTCCAAAAACTCAAGATCCTTCTGATTATCCTTTTGTACTTCGCGTCTAATGCACTTCGAGTTCAGTTTTAGAACAGACGACTCCACATTTGGTACTCATACCAAGCTTGAAATTGTTCGCAACCGTCATCCCAACCCATCCACTCACCCATTTATCCTATTCTAACTCCTGAACCCTAAGTGTTTCATACCCTCCATTTACATTGAGGACATTGCAAAACTTAGGCTTGGGGGGGTGTTAAAG
Source organism: Thalassia testudinum (assembly GCA_037157565.1). Taxonomy (NCBI): domain Eukaryota; kingdom Viridiplantae; phylum Streptophyta; class Magnoliopsida; order Alismatales; family Hydrocharitaceae; genus Thalassia; species Thalassia testudinum. Next base: position 117,322,811 of record JAZHRO010000073.1, read on the forward strand.
TGCAAACATACAAAAATTCAAGCTTATGAAAGTTTCTCACAAAAAAATACATATTCAAAAAAAATGAAAAAAATAAAAAAATTGAAAAAGAACAAAAAATTGGGAGAAGGGAGGAAATTTTGAAAAATTAAATGCATATCATTCTTGAGGAGGAAAAGAGAGGAGGTGATTTAGAGGTCAAAAAGGAGCAACAATTTGAAACAAAAAGAGTTAGTCATTAGTAAAAGATTAAGGAATCTAATTAAGTTCTAGACCAAATCAAAAGAAAGAAATAAAAAGTCAAAAAATGCTAAGAGATACAGAGATTAGTATGAGTGCTGATATTAGGCCCTTTGGGCTGTGTTTTGGCTTAAAAATTTACGTATTCGTTAAGATCTGGATACTCCTCAAGAGGTTGAGGAAAATGCGAAGCTTAAATATTAGGTCTAAGGCTAAGGGATTATTCGACCTCGTTAACTCACCTCTTGTTTTTTGGGACTCGATAACCCAAGCACCCTAATCCACACGCAAGTCTGGTTCAGTGTGCTTAAATATCAAAATCACGCAAAAACATTAATTCTGTTCTAAAAATGTGATTGCATAGCATTCATGGGTCCTAATCAACCTAGATAATGTCTAAACCTAGCTTAATTTGTGGATATTGCACTCATATCTTGCATATCATGCATTGCATCAGTCTATTTAGAATAATATGAGATATCTTGCTATTTAATGGTTTTTATTACTATTTGCAGGTAATAAAGTGATCCAGAATGAAGGAGATAGTGGAATAAAGAAATAAAAGAAAAAGAAGATTGATCCAGATAAGAGGAGCGAGGAGGATAGCCTTATCCCTACCCTTAGAAACCCTAGGACAGCCATCCCAAACCCAAAATGACTTCTATTAGGACACCTTAGCCTCAAGACAAAAACATGGATAGAACTATCCATGTTGTTATCCACCCTATCCCTCTCCCAAACACTTAGGAACTAAAACCCACCTCAGAAAACCTAAAACCCACTCTCCAACATCTTTTAAGATGTCCAGACATCTGGCTGGACATCTGATTTCTATAGAATAACAATCCAGGAAGGCAGAACTCATACTGACACAGAATCAGACATCTAATTTAATGTCTAGACGTCCAATTTTGTAATATAAGACACCTGACCACTATTCTTGACATCTGATACTACTCTCTGGTTCCTAATTTTGGTGTTGGAAGCCCTAGCTTGCCTATTTTGACCTAGGAAGCCCACTAGACACCCTAGGAAACCTAATTAGAGACCTCCTAAGCCTAGTCGACTATCCATAGCCCTAATCCAATTGAACCATCCCATACCTAATTGGGTGCATCTACAGTTGATTGGGTGCACTTGAACTCAATTAGATCCACCTAGGATCTAATTGACTCATACCTATTAGGGTTCCCCTAGCCTAATCACTTGCGCACGTCTAATTAGACATGACCTAGGGATAATTATGTTAACTCCTATCGAATTAGACTTTCCTAAGCCTAGTTAGGTCCATACCCACCTAATCTAGATTGACCCAACCTATTTAGAACCTAATCCTACCAAAACCCACAACCTAGTCCTACGAAAAATACACACCCACACACACCTTCCTATTCTACCCCTACCAAACCCATGCACACTCTCTTCGAAACCCTACAAACTTGTGTCAAACCTAGATCCTAAAACGATGGCATTAGCTATTTTTGGAGCCACCAAAAGTGGCAACCAAATGGAGCCTTCCCATAAGGACAAAGAAAGAGCCACGAAATTGCACTCCCATTTCCATTCACTCTCTTCCTCTCTCAACTTGCCACCACACCTTCTCCTCTCCCTCTCAAGGCCATCCTCCTCCTCCAAGGCTCCCTCCATGGACGGCTAGGAAGAAGCTCTCCTCCAAACTTCTTCAAGCGTGGCAAGAAGAATAGCATGAGGATGCAACACCAAGTGTGCGTGCCTTCTTCCTCCACCACAGAAGGTCCATGCCCCATTTGTTTTCCTCTTAAACGACCATAGGGGAGACCATCTTCAAGGTCTTCTCAAGGACGGCCATTGGTAGAGAAAGGGTGCAACACCGTCCTCTCTCCACTTGGGTGCACACGCCTCCTCTCTTTCTCCCCCTTTTTCCTCATCTTGGTTGGCCACAAGGTTTCCCATACCTTGCTTGGTCATCCTCTCTTGTTGGTAGGCATGTAGATGGGTTTGCATACCCAAGGTCTAGCCTACACTCTCACACAAGGCCAATGGACCAAGTGGCAACCTTCCGACGTGAGGGATTTTCACTATTTATATGCTTTCTAGTGTTGATGTGTTGACATTTTTATGCATAAATAATATTGTGTGACCATTGTTCTATGATTGATTGTCTTTGTCTTCATGCAACTAGGTTTGTCACACTATGCACGACCACGATGGCTTCATTTAGATGTACATAGTCACTTAGGTTTTTGCTAGTTTATCTAGATCTAGGTTTCATTTCACTTTTCAAAATAAAAATCTAAAACACAAAAAAAAAGCTCAAAAGACAAAAAGACCAAAAATGTTAGGTTAGATTTAGGCTAGAAAAGTTGATTCAAATATCAGCTTGTTTTCACACCTCCTAGAGACGAATGACTGGGTCTCAAATTCTAAAAAGAAAAGAAATCTATGTGAGTTTTGTAATCAATTAAATATTTTGATCAAGGGTTTAGTGCGACTATACTACGATTTTTGACAATTTCAAAATGTGCGAAAATGCACTTGTCAAATGGCGCCATTGCCGGGGAGGCAACGCGCGAGTTTAGATTTGGATTTCTTTAACTTCTGTTTGATTTGATTGAAGGGTGTCAAGACTAGGATCCACGCACACATCGACCCATGGTGAAGACCACAGGTATTTTCTTCATCCTCTAGTTTGTTGCTTTCTTAGGTTAGAAAAAAAAAATATATATATATATATATATTCAAATTCAAATTTTTGGATTTTAATTTAAAAAAAAAATTCTTTCTTTAGTATGTGTTTTAACTTGGAAACTATTTAAACGCACCAAAGTCAGATTTAGAAATCCAGCCAGAAATTGTTAATGATTTTGAAAAATTCATTTCTGTTAAATTAGGTATCCAAAAATCTTGGGATTTGATTTGATAATAGGGTTTCAAATCAAATTTCCAATGCCACCATTTATTTGGAAAAATTCACACTGTGTGAATTTTAAAAATTCATACAGTGGAAGGGGGTCAGAATAGTCTGCACTATGATTTTATATAACTTTTAACATTAAGTCAGACCTCCACATAAATCAGATCTATTTGAAAATTGTGGAGTTGGAAAGCCACTGAAACCTAGTACTTTTGTAAATTTTCAAGAATTTTTGTATTTCCTTTGATATTTTTTCAAACTGCACTTCTCGTGGGGGGTTCATCTAGTCTATTTGACCTTCTAGAACATAAAAATTCATAAAAAATTGCATGAAATAGTAAAAATATTAAAAAATATTCCCTAAAAAAGTTATTGACAAAGGAAGATCTCTATCAAATTTCATTCCATTTTGATTTATTCACTGATTTTGGGAGCATTTTCAAGTCAAATTAAGGTCTGACTACAGATTGTTAGAAGATGCATAAACCCTGGGTATTTCACATTAGGGTTTAAATTTAGGGACGCAAAAGAAACTCGTCTAAGCCTGATTTGTGTGTGATTGCATGAGAGGGAATTTGCTGTGATTGGTTGTCCACCCCCTCACCCACTTAAATTGAAATCTATTTACATTTCAACCTATGCAACTAATTAGGTAAATTTCATTTAGTGGTGGTGCATTAGGACCATTGTTTTCTCTGATTGGGTTGCACCACTTCTATTTTATTGGACTTAATAGCATCATATAGACCTATCTAATATTAGGGTTTCCACACTAGGGTAGAGCAAATTTCCATGCCATACTAAAAGGAAATTCATATAACAATTGGGACTTGCAAAAACTGTTGTGTGCTCCACCACAACCTTATTTGAATTGACTTAAACAAGGAAACCATAAAAGAAAAAAAAATTAATACAAACACTTGAACCATAAAAGCCACTACACCAATTAAAGCTTGATTGAAAACCCTCTATTTGTGCACCTCACACTCTAAATCCAAATTTAAGGGCAACACCCCCAAAACGGCCAATCACATTCCAAGAGCACTCTAAGCCCAAGCCTAAAACTAAGTAGACGCGCCCTTGGCAGGACTAACTTACTTGGTAACTGAAATTTAATTAGGTTAAAATTAAGGCCTTGTCTATTTGGACCAACTGGTGACAAGAAAGGTTGGTGCGGTAACCATGTTAACCTCTAGTGGTGTCCTGTCGTGCAGGGTGTCCTAGGGGGTCCCACCCTTCTGTCCAGGCAAGTAATTTAAGGGTTGGTTTAACCCAAGTCAAATTCAGGGTACTAGGTTTAGATCCAATTAGGGTATACCATTTAAGAATATCTTGTTTGCTTGATTTGGGGCTCTCTCAACTTTCTTCCTAGGCCTTTACCTTATTTCCACCAGACCCTTGTAGCTGGTTGAGTCTTCCTGAGGAAGACTATTCTCTTATCTCTAATAGCCATGAGCCTATATCATTCTTTTGACCCTCAGGGTCCTCCATCTCCCAACCCAACCATGATTTTGACTCCTCCTGGTTGGGAGACTCATCCTAACTAGCTGGGATATGATCATCCTTATCCCCCAGCTTATTTAGAGCCTGAACCTCATGGATCCGACCCTTATCTAGATCAGAACCAATTGAAAGCCATAGTTGCTGAATTCCAAGAATATAACAAGGACTATACAAATCAATGTGCTAAGCTCCTGGAGCAAATTAGATGATCTCAGGCACAATCTCAATCTTTTCACTCCTCCCAGGAACAAGAGACTTGGAACAAGCAGCCTAGTGGGTCTAGTGACCCATATTTTGGATCCACTAGCTACTCTACTGATTCTTGCTACCATGGGGAGGCATCCTGGACTCAGCCAACCCAAAAAGTACCTTTGGACCAAATCCGTAATTTGGGTAGATCATTTGAGGAATGCACTATTTCTGATACACCTGTACCTGATGATATATCACTGAGGAATTGGAATAATGGATCACAAGTACAGGACCACACAACAGGTTCTCAATCAACTCCCTCTATAGTCAGCCCCACTCACGGTGATACACCTATTGATTCATATCCGGATTCGTATAACCCTGAGTAGAGAGACAACCCTGATCTTTCATGGCCACCACAAAGACTGACTCAGACTGAACATCAATCTAGGTCAGCCCAATACTCCACTCAAACCACTTTAGGGCAACCATCTAGTCCAGACCAACCCGCAACCACCCTTGAAGATATCATGAACATTGTGTTGGACTTTGACAAGAAAAATGAAGAAAGGATGACTAAGTTGGAAAATCAAGTGAAATCTCAAGGGGATCAAATCAAGAGACTTCAAGAATCACTTTATCCCCGGATGCACACTCCTTTTCACTCCTATTCTCTACCTATTCTTCCAACCCCTCCTCCAATCTATCATACATGCCATTGTGCGAGGGCCAAATTTGTGGCCTCTAAAAGGAAGAGAAAAGCTAAGAGCCCACCCAAACGATCTGATTTGGACTCAACCAAAAATCATAAGGCTAAACCTACATCCAACTCTGACTCAGACTCTAGGGACAAAAAGAAGAAAAAGGCTTCTGAAGTTGATTTGACCTATTTACCCTTTTTTGAGGCCTTAATGAAAGAGTCACAAAAGAAGAAAAAGACTTGCACACCTAAAGAGGTGGTTTTATCAACTAACATAAGTGCATTTGTTTTTGGCACTCTACCACCCATAAACCCTGGAAAACCTTTCATATCTTGTGCATCAAGGGATTCACCTTCAATAGAGCCCTTGTAGATCTAGGGTCTTCCATTAGCTTGATTCCTACCACCCTTTTTGATCGCACCAAACTTGGAGATCTGCACCACACACCTATCACCATTAGAATGGCAGATGGCTCCATCAAAACACCTAAGGGGGTAGTTCAGGATGTGATTATTAAAGTGCAAGGTCTTAGCTTTCCAGTTGATTTTATTGTCATGGACATGAATATACCGGAGAAGCTAAGTAATTCACCCATCTTTCTGGGTCGACCTTTCTTGGCTACAGCCAATGAACGGATTGACTGTTGCTTAGGATGTATGGAAATGAGTAGCGACAATGAGAAGATTCACTTTGATATTTATGCAGCCACTAGGAAAATGAAGTCAGGATATTTTTTAGATGATATGGAAAGTGAGTCGAAGGGTAATTCGTAAGAAACCATGGCAATTGACACCTGGGTAGAACCACATGACCCGAATCAACAATCAACTAGATTAGATAAGTCACCCTCAATACCAAATGAAATCATTGATAGCATGGTTGACTATCTTGATCGACCTAGCCCAATTTAAACCCCTGCCCCTTTCAATGAATCCCATATTACTCAATTGATCAAAATGGTTCACGAAATAAAAGAAGCCAGTGCTAGAGAATATGATGATATACGAAAAGTGCTTCATAGAATCCAGGATGAGCAACAAAAATCAAAAACATTTGAATTTGGGTCGGGTGCACCACAACAGATCTGTGATTTGGTGGTGGTCATGTAGGATTCTGTTAATCAAACACTTGAGGTGGATGATATTGAAGTTCCTAGTGAAGTAGAGGATGGAGATTTATTCGAGAATCGTGATCTTGATTTAGGGCCTGAATACCAATCATTTCATTTTGGGGAACCAAGTATTAAGGGACCTGAATACGATTTTGTTGCATTTGAGAATACCCATGGAGACATTGATGAATTAATTGAAATGATATCATACACGGAGCAATAAAATCAAAAATACTGTAACAAATCCTCAATCAATGATTTACCCATTGCACTTTCATGGAGGGACTCACTACTAAATCTAATGCCCAACTTCATCTAAGTAAGAAGAAGGAAATATCCCCTTATGAAAAGGATATTCAAGAAATTGAAATACTATTGGGGATAACATATGATGAGTTATCAGAGGAAGCTAAAAATTTTGGGGAATCATGTGATAATTGGGAATTAGAATTGAAAATTTTCTAAGAGAAAAAAGAAGATGATACCTAATCATCTTTGGTAGAGACGGAGAATGATCACTGGACCTTGATTTCCAGATCTGACCACACTACTTGGGTCGTGCCTTCCATTCATCACCATTATCAGGACCCATATGGCTTTACCCCACACGACTCTACCCATACCCCTACCACCCACAGTCTCCATCACCTCTTTGGGATGCCTTCACCTTCATTTCTTCCAGGCACCCGCAATTATCCGTCTTTCTTCTATAGCATCTGGCTGCAGATAATCCCATTCCCCATCTACATATTTTTCCGATTATTTGGGCTTGGAATTCATGGACAGATGGTCCACTTTTGCAGTCCACTGTTGGCGAATGAGACTAAAATTCTTATCATTTTACTCTCTATTCTCAATACTGTATTGATATATCCTTTTTGAGTGTACGCCCGGCTAGAGGCGTTAATCTCAGCACTTATATATAGCATATTTTATTTGTCATATTTTCCCTGCATATTCAATTTTAGGTGTTGGAATAAGCGGAACGTCAAAATTCAGGAGCGAATCCAAGTGAATTCTACCCATTCACTCCCTCCCATAATTTATTTTTCATTATATTCATGCATGAGGACATGCAAGAAAGTAGGCATGAGGGGGGTAGTAATTGCAAACTAAATTTTTTTTTTCTGCCAACACCTAGGAAAAATCTTTCGTACATCATGCTAATTGCACTTTAGGGTTTTTAAATTAAGAACAACCGACTCCACCTCCAATGTTCGTATTGGAGCTAAAAATTGTTTGCAACAGCCACTTTGGACTCATGGATTCACCTTTTTGTTCTAAATTTAGGGTCAAGCTGAATATAAGCCGAATTAGGAAAATTTTCGAAGTGCAACTTTGAAATGTTACAAATAGCATTTATATATATTACATTCATGAATAAGATTTTTATCAAGAGAATGTATTAAGGATTTCATCCTCTTGTTGATTCCTGTAATTTGGAATCCAGTACAGTTTTTACACATACGTAGAATTTGCAATGGATTCATGGTGAAGGATGATAAACGTCATTAGTCTGTCGAGAAGAAGTAGTACTTCTTTTCTTGAACCCCTGGACAGTGTTTTGGGGTCAGGCAGATTTTCTTCCAAAAATCCACCAAATAATGTGAGATGAGAGTAGAGGGTACTGGTGCTCTAAGATTAGTGCAAGGAATCTGGAATCCTAGATATTTAGGCGATGATAGTTAGAGATTAGGCATAGTTTTAGCTCTCTATTCCTGCGTATACATTTTTGTGTGAAATATTAAGAGCCACCAAATAAGGCAAATACGCGGAGAGTGAGTTTTCATAAAACAAGGGCTAAGATGGATGGTTATGACCATTCTTCACAGAATCCTCGGCTGAAGGAGGGTATGGATGTCAAGGTCAGACATACACCGTCCTACCTATCTCTGCTGGTGCCGTGAGTAGGCACTTCCACTAAATAAGCCACCCAATATCTCTTGAGTACCACCAATCCCTAATAATGCCTCCTCAATAAAGTTCATGAATGTATGGTAGCTTATGTTGTGTTCAAAAAAAATTATACATAGAAAAAAAAAGAAAAAAGAAGAAAAAGAAAAAATGCAAAAAGGAAAAAATTAGAAAAAAAAAGAGAAAGCAAAGAAAAAGAGTGTATGAATATTTAGTGTTTATTTTAGTTGCATTGAGGCAATGCCACCAAATAAATTTGAGATCCACCAAATACGGCCTTAACCTATCTTTCTATGTTTCTGACCGCTCGAATACTGGCTGAGGAATTCTGACTTAGTGTTAAGGTTATGAGAACTCAATTAAAGTGTTAATGCCAAGTGAGACCACCAAATACAGATCATACATGAGAATCTGGTGAGATTGTGAGCTCTAAAAAAATGAGAGAGAAAGAGAAAGAGAGAATGAAGAAAAAGGAACCAAAAGAGATCATAGTTTTTCTCATCTTTATCTTAGTTGAGTTACATAATAATTTGAGAATCTAGATTCTATAGTACTAATTTCTATGTAGCACCAAGTCAGAGTGAGCCACTAAATAAGCACATCCATCTCCCTCGAACATTCTCTACCTAAGCTTAAAGCCGGGGTGGAATTCATAGAATATCTTGAATACCTCAAGGGAAGAAGTCTGTCTATCCTGCAAGAATTTTACTAGGGGTTAAGTATAGAATTTAGAGGTGAATTAGGTCTTTCACTTGAATTCGTTGCAAAAGCTACATAGCTACACTTTCACGTATCTGGATTTGTAGATATCTGGATGAAACAAAAGGAGAAAAATCTTTAGTCAAGCTCTTTGATAAAAAGAATAAGCTGTCCTTTAGGGTTCGAATTTGTAAATAACTTAGTCATGCATTTAGTCTTGAATTTGCTAGGGACTAGCAAAGTTTAGGCATGGGGGTATGATTGCACAGCAATCATGGGTCCTAATCAACCTAAATAATGTCCGAACCTAGCTTAATTTGTGGATATTGCACTCATATCTTGCATATCATGCATTGCATCAGTTTATTTAGAATAATATGAGATATCCTACTATTTAATGGTTTTTATTACTATTTGCAGGTAATAAAGTGATCTAGGATGAAAGAGATAGTGGAATAAAGCAATAAAGGAACAAGAAGACCGATCTAGCTAAGAGGAGCGAGGAGGATAGCCTTATCCCTACCATTAGAAACCCTATGACAGCCTTCGCAAACCCAAAATGACCTCCAATAGGATGCCTTAGCCTTAAAACCCAAACATGGATAGAACTATCCATGTTGTTATCCACCTTATCCCTCTCCCAAACACTTAGGAACCAAAACCTACCTTAGGAAACAAAAAACCCACTCTCCAACACCTTTTAAGATGTCCAGAGATCTGGCTGGACGTCTGATTTCTGCAGAATAATAATCCCAGAAGGTAGAACTCATACTGACACAGAATCAGACACCTAATTTAATGTCCAGATGTCCAATTGTGTAATATAAGACATCTAACCACTATTCTGCACGTCTGATACTTCTCTCTGGTTCCTAATTTTGGTGTTGGAAGCCCTAGCTTGCCTATTTTGACCTAGGAACCCCACCAGACACCCTAGGAAACCTAATTGGAGATCACCTAAACTTGGTCCACTATCCATAGCCCTACTTATCCTATCCCTAATCCAATTGATCCATCCCATACCTAATTGGGTGCATCTATAGTTGATTGGGTGCACCTGAACCCAATTAGATCCACCTAGGATCTAATTGACTCATACTTATTGGGGTTCCCCTAGCCTAATCACATGCACACATCCAATTAGACTTGACCTAGACCTAATTAGGTTCACTCCTATCCAATTAGGATTTCCTAAGCCTTGTTAGGTCCATACCCACCTAATCTAGATTGACCCAACCTATTTAGCACTTAATCCTACCAAAACCCACAACCTAGTCCTACAAAAAATACACACCCATGCACACACACACACACACCTTCCTATTCCACCCCTACCAAACCCATGCACACTCTCTTGGAGGCCCTAAAAACTTGTGTCAAACCTAAATCCTAAAAAGCTGGCATTAGCTATTTTTGGAGCCACCAAAAGTGGCAACCAAATAGATCCTTCCCATAAGGACAAAGAGAGAGCCACGAAATTGCACTCCCATTTCCATTCACTCTCTTCCTCTCTCAACTTGCGACCACACCTCCTTCTCCAGGGCTCCCTCCATGGATGGTTAGGAAGAAGCTCTCCTCCAAGCTTCTTCAAGGGTGAAAAGAAGAATAGCATGAGAATGCAACACCATGTGGGCGTGCCTTCTTCCTCCACCATAGAAGGTCCACACTCCATTTGTTTTCCTCTTAAACGACCATAGAAGTGACCATCTTCAAGGTATTCTCAAGGATGGCCATTGGTAGTGAAAGGGTGCAATACCCTCCTCTCTCCACTTGGGTGCATACGCCTCCTCTCTTTCTTCCCCTTCTTCCTCATCCTGGTTGGCCACAAGGTTTCCCATACCTTGCTTGGCCATCCTCTCTTGTTGGTAGTCATGTAGACTGGTTTGCATACCCAAGGCCTTGCCTACACTCTCACACAAGGCCAATGGCCCAAGTGGAAAATTTCTGGCATGAGGGATTTTCACTATTTATATGCTTTCTAGTGTAGATGTGTTGTCATTTTTATGCATAAATAATATTGTGTGACCATTGTTCTATGATTGATTTTCTTTGTCTTCATGCGACTAGGTTTGTCACACCGTGCACAGCACCATGGCCTCATTTAGATGCGCATAGTCACTTAGGTTTTTGCTAGTTTATCTAGATCTAGGATTCATTTTGCTTTTCAAAATAAAAATCATAAACACAAAAAAAAAGTGCAAAAGATAAAAAGACCAAAAATATTATGTTAGATTTACGTTAGAAAAGCCGATTCAAATATCGACTTATTTTCACGCCTCCCACAGACGAACAACAGGGACTCAAATTCTAAAAAGAAAAGAAATCTACGTGAGTTTCAAAATGCGCGAAAATGGACTTGTCAAAATGCTACCAAGATTAGGCACTGCTTATCAACACAAGTTGATTTGGATGAGTTCTCGAGCGGAGAGTTGGGAAATTTCCCTCGAAGATGTGCAATAACATACCATCTACTCGGTGCTTGTCTCCTAGGATATTTAAATATCCTACTGAGGGCACGTAAGCACCTTATGCTGATTCAGGTGTCATGGGTAGGATTATCCTGAAATGTCTATTGCCAGGGCCTGAATTTAGCTACAGAATGCCATGCGTGGCACTATCTGAAAGTGTCAAAAGCCAGGGTTCTAGGGGTTGCCATGGGTGGTGCAATCTCGAAGCATCGAAAGCCAAGGACCCTGCGAGGATTGATGGTGGGAGCTAGGAATCTGATATAGACCATGTTTTAGAGCCAATCCGAAGTTAGAAATAAAGAAGAAAAAGAGATAGAAAACTCTCTGAAAAATGAAAAAAAATTCTTCTCTCTCTCTCTTAAAAAAATGCTCTGCAAACTAAACCTGGACCAACCATGTTTTAAGCATGGGTACTTTAACCGTAGAGTTCAACGAACCATAGGTTAGTTCCTACAGGCCTTAGAAGCCTTCACGGCAGACTGAGGCTAAAGCTAGTTAGGTCCAGATCTTAGTTGGTATTTGAGTACCTCTTGTCCTATTATTAGCATTCTGACCTAACCTACAAAAGAAAGCACAAAACAAAAATGAACATAAAAAGGCATGGCCTAGAATTTGAGTTAATTCCATGAGATTTTACTAAAGGACTAGAAAAAGTTAGGCATGAGGGTATGATGATAACATCATCATTAGCCATATCTAGCTTTATTTAGCCATAATCAAGGATTAAATGCTCCTAAATAATAGCTAGAAGACCATAATTCATTGCATAATCATTTAGAGAGAAATACAGTAAAATAGGGGTAAAACTGCAGTTTTAATAGCATATCTCAATTGCAAAACAATTACGGGATTTCTAAGGAGTTAATCAAAGGTCAAATGGTCTTAAAAGTCTAGCAAGTGAGTCCGTACAGATAGAAAATGGTTTTCGCGCATTTTAAGAATTAAATGACATCTGAAACCATAAAAATAGACCTGCTTAATCTACTGAGGTTTTGGTTAGGATAAAATTCTCATAAACCCTCTAAAAGTCATAGAAAAATATTCTCTAAGGTTTGGTACCTTCAATTTGACCATCAGAACAGTCTTGACCTAAAATAGAGCCATAGACAAACCTATACCCTAATTTGTGTTTTTGCATAAATTACCCAGTTAGATGAGGTTAAAAACAAAATCCAAATTCACCATTGGATTCATTAGGTCCAATTTATATTTGTCTCAAAATTTGGGCTTAATCTGAGATCATCCTGACCTAGTTTGCAATTTGGTCCTCTCTAAGTCTTTTCTCTCACACACATGCCCCTAACTTTCAAAGTCCTTACAATTAGTCCCCTATCTTTATCGTCGCTCTTTGCAAACAGGTCCCTCTGCCATTATCGCGGAAGAATCCTTCTCTAGGGACCTTTGATTGAAGAGAACTCCTCCTTTAATCAATGAATCCCTTCCAAAATTGGAAGGGAGAATCTCTGAGAAGTTCACTTTCCAATGAATCCGGTCATGAGCCCCAAAATGTTCCAAATCACTCATGCAAATGCATGAGAGATTTGGGTATCTTTTGAGTATCCAACTTGATGGAAACACCATCATGAGCCATAACTAACTCAATTTAGTCATTATCAAGGAATAAATGCTCATACATAACTATCAGAGAGCCATAGTTCATTGCAAAATCATTTTGAGAGGAAGACAAGAAAATAGGGTTAAAACTATAATTTTCCATCATATCTTGAATGCAGAATAACCGTGGGTTCTCTCAGGGGTTAGTTAAGGGTCAAATGGCCTTAAATGTCCAATAAGTAGGTTAATACAGATAGAAAAGGGTTTTCACGTGTTTTGAGAATTAAATGACTTCTAAAATCCTAAAAATAAGACCGACTTAATTAACTGAGGTTCTAGTCAAGATAAAATTCACCTAAAACCTCTAAAATTCATAGAAAAATATTCTCTAGGGTTTGGTACCTTCAATTTGACCATCAAAACCCGTCTTGACCCAAAACAAAGTCCTAGACAGACATTTGCCCTAATTTGGGTTTTTGCATAAATTACTAAGTCAAACATAGTTAAAACCTAAATCTATCTTCACCATTGGATTTCTTGGGTCCAAATTAGGTTTGTACCAAAATTTTGGCCCAATCTAAGATCATCTTGAGCAAGTTTGCATTTTGGTCCAGTAAGACTCTTTCTATCTCATTCAGACCATTAGCTTTTTGAATTCGTCATCTTTACAAAAAGGTCCCTCTGCCATTATCGCTTAAGAATCCTACTCAGGTGATCTTCATTTGGAGAGATCACCTTGATTGATTGACGAAACCTTCCCAAAATCAAACCGGAGATTCTTTAGGAAATCCTCTTTCAATTGGGACCAACCTTGGATCTCAACTCCTTCCCAAAAGCTCGTGCGAACGCTTTGAAGGAATGGGTATCCAATTTTTGCGTAAGATCGAAGGTTCCCAAGCTTGTTTACAAGCTTGGAATTCCATCCAAAGCCCTATTTAAGCACGCCCAATGCATGGTCGTGCTCTTCAGCTAGGTTTTGGCCAAAAAAACCCTTTTCCTAACCCTACCTCTGGCCTCCTCCAACCTAGCTCCAGTCAACATCCTCCCCTGTCGTCCCATGGCCTCCCAACGGCCAGATTGGGAGCATCTTCTTCCACCCTGACTTCTTCCGCCTCTCGACGATCAAATTAGAGGTAATTTGACCCCTTCTTCGCCGTTGTCCCCCTCCCGGAGGATTCATCTTCCCCACGTCCGGCCATCACACCAGCATGAATTTTCTACTTCCTTTGACCATTATATTAGGTTCTTTAGCTTCCTCTACTTCCCTCCTTTTTTCCCTCTTTCTATCCCTCAAATTGACCACCGACCACACATCTCCCCAACCATCTTCTTCCGATCCAGCGATGACCACCGCTCCACCGCACGAATTGTGCCGCTATCACCTTCATCAGCTCTGTTGTACTCCACTCTTCAAAACCCTCTCTCCATTCACTTTCTCATCCACCCAATCACGCTACCGAACAAACCCACCACCGGCTTCCTTCCCCAACTCCGATCGGCCACCACACACCCCAATCCGCCACGAAACCACCGCCAACATACACCATGTCCTTCGGTGAAGGTCTTATGCTGGTTTAACTTGGCTGTAAGGTCATATTTATGTTTTTCAGGTCTCGCTGTCCACTACTGACGCTGCTTCCATCTCTGACTTCATTCAAGTTCCGTCGACTGTGTTCTTCGCCAATTCCATGCCCAGGTTGCGAGGCTTACCTCCAGGTTGCATTCCAGGTTGCCAATAGGACACCATAATACGCTCATCCACAATCGAAGGTGCCATCACCTACTGCTGCGTGAAGGAAGGGTGGGACATTTAGTCCCACCTCGGAAACTGACAGAGGCCTATAGCCGAATAAGTTGTTTTTGTCCCATAGCCTTATCTCCTCAAGTACTCACAAGGGGTGAGGTCCCTACATGCGCCTCATGCACCTCACCCTCGACACCAAACCTGCAGGTCTAGCCAATCCAATAACTTGTGTAAACTAAGCACTCCGCGCTCACCACCCACGCTTGTAAGCCTGGTCCTAGGTGTGCGCCTGCCCATTTACCCGACTACAACCCTGACTGTGGCCTTGGGAGGGTGGACCCTAAGAGGAAGAGAGAAAGAAAGAGAGGGCGAGGCTAGGGAGGGTTTTGCCCTGTGCGCACTTGGCCAAATCTGAGTGCCTCCCTTAACTGTCAGAAGAAAGGAAGAAAAGAGAAGGCATAGAAGGAGAACTTGAGAAGAGCAGAAGAAGAAGGCTTGTGTGTAAAGAAGAGAAGGAAGGAAGAGAGTAGCTAAAGTAGGAAAGAAAGAAAAGAAGAGGAAGGGAAGAAGGTCAGAAGAAGAGAAGAGAAGCCAAGAAGAAAAGAGAAGAAGAAGAAGAGTGCTAGGGAAGCACTGTAGCATCGGTTGGTTAAGTTGTCTGATTAAAAGACCCGACGTCTATTTTGAGACTTTATTTGGTTATCTAAGTACCTAAGTTTGATGGTTGATGGCACTATTGCATTATATACATATATGCTTAAATTAAATAATTGGTGATCTAAATCACCATTATTTTTGCTTTGATATTCTTTTTGCCATATGTTAAACTCATGCTTTATATTGATTATCATTTCTGAGTTATTTCTTATGCTCATTTACTTTTTAATTGAGATTAGCAATTGAATTCCTATTTGCTCTATGTGTTCGACCTCGAACTTCATTCCTGATATTCGAGTAATAAATATTACTTGTTTTTCACGCTGATTCGATCTATACTACATTGCGTCGATTTTAAAAATTGTTTCGGAGCAAACAAAATTTTTGCGCCATTGCTGGGGAGCAACGCGCAATTCACCGCTATTCTCTGCATTATTTGATTATATTTGAGCACTGACTTGCCCGATTTGCTTTATTATTATTTTGCGAGGTACTTCAGGAGGAGATCTTCTACGCATAACAGCCACACCAAGGCAGGTAACATCTCTATTCTTCCCTAAACAACATCCTAATCTTGGGAAGACAAAAAAGGAAACAATTAATTAGGAATCACTTGCCTTATTTTTCATAGTAATCATCTTCTAAAAGGAAAATTTCTTGATTTGTGAAATTATTTTTCAAATCTGATTTGAGTTTAAAGTGATTTTGTTTTAAATTCCCTACCCTAAATTTCCTGTGCCTATAAGGGACCATGCATGAATTTCTAATCTTCTTGGACTACGCACTTCTTGTTTGAAGTCCAAGTAGAACATTTTTGAAGATCAATTGGATGAAGAATAGAACCAATTAGGGTTTCAATTTTTAGGGTTTTGGAGTGCTAGTTCACACTTGCCTGCATAAAAGGAAACAAACCCACCCACATTTGTGTGCTACCCAAGCCCTTGATTGAAAAGATTTAATCAACAAAATCCCTAAAAATCAAGCTCTAAATTCACTTGAACCCTAAAATATTTGGACCTAATAACCTGGGAATCAAATCAGGATGATTTCTAGGTCTTGACCTAGATCACATTATGCCATCTTTAGGGTAGGTCAGGTGAAGTTGGTCTACATTGTAGGCCAACCAACCTCCAAACTATGTCACAAGTTGAATTAACTTCTAATCAAGTGAATCAAAGGCACAAATCAAGACATAAAATTGGTGGACTGAAGGTCCTAAGTTCACACATTCCTGTCTACCTGGACCCTCAGTGACAAGGATGGTCGGGTGGGGGAAACCCTGTAACCTGTGGGGATGCTCTACTATGTAGGGGTCTTTGTGGGACTCTCCCTTCCTGGCTGCCCAAGTACTTCTCGGGTGTGCAGATTTTTGATTTAGAGGTATCATCCACCTCAAAATTGCCTTAGTCATCCAAAAATTTTTGGGTGCCTTGATTGGGTCAATATCACATCCAGTCCCTCATTCCTTCTACTTAGAGCACATACACATATCATCTTAGTGAATCTCTTTCGGATCTGATCAACTTCAATCTAACCTGAGTTTTGATTCTACATCTTGATTTCACCACCTGATTTGAAGATGCAGCCTGGCAATTTAGGAAAACCATTGAAGAAACCTGAATCTCTGATATCCATGAAAGATAGAATGATTAAGGATGCCCTTAGATTTTATGAGATTGATGACAAAGCCTCAAATCCAATTAACGATAATTAGGTTAATGTGCCAATAACAACAACCTTCATCATAAACTGTGCCCAATTAATTATAACACAAGTAACAAATGGATCAACTCGGGATATTCTCATGATAGGATACATTCAGTTAGAGAAATTACATAACTTTGAATATCTCCAATGCATGACAAATTCTATACTTTGAGAGAGACACCAAGATGATCTTGAAAAATGGGAAGAGATAATAAAATTATTAAAATAGATTATTGATCAAAAATACCCGTACATTCCCAAGCAGTTAGCGAAACATCTTGGAACAATACTGAGGATCAATCTGATTTTCCAAATCCTAGGTTTGAGAAGCAAGGTTGTTTTGGACCCCCAACCTAAATGGAATATGATCCAACTTATATACAAATTGATACGCCTGATCTTGAAATGGAGGATCCAATTGCAGGTGAGCATGATTTTGAACCAGCCCTCGAAAATCAAAAGACTGGTTCACCAGGCTTAGATTTCCTAGACACCTGTTAATCGATGTAGCTCTGAGAAGGATAGAAATTAAAATCAAAGTGTTCAGGGTTAGACCCTAAACACGAGGGTCTGGAATTGTATCCCCAATCCGAATTATCCCAACTAACTGATGGTTGTTTACAATACGAGTTGGGATAATCGTCATGTTGAGGATAATTCACAACAGGAGGGAAAGAGCGGGAATGTGTGAAATATTTGGAAGGATTCATGAGACTTGGGAGGAAGAAAGGCGCCCTGCAATACAAACAATCAAACCTGTCCTTAAATGGGTTAGCCTACAGACCTACAGACTCTCAAAACCCATCTTGAGATAAAGGAACGATTTGATCTACTTCTGTCTGTTCAATCCAACTAGTTAGAAGGAGGGACTGGGGAGAAGGTTCTTCCTTCGACTTGCACCACTGGTTCCTAGTGTACCCCCCAGCCACGATCGTTTGACTCTGCTCCCCTAGCTAGACATCAGATTGAACAGTAGAAATAGACTAATCGAAAATTATCTCATTCTGGGTTCTGAAGAGCGAGTCCAATCCTTAAGGCCAACGTCTGCTCTATTTTATTTAGGGCTAGGTTTGAATGTGCCTTGGAATGTGATGGGCCCTTACAATGGGTTGTGCCCTTAATGATTGATTAAGATTTGTGTAAGTGCATGCACAACCAGGGTTTTCAAGCAAGATTATTGATAACATGTGAATTTTAGTGTTCAAATCTTGCTTAAGTAGCTTTTAGGGTTTCATATTAGGTGAATTGCAATCAAGTTTCTAGGCAAACCAAGTTATAAAATACGGGTGAAGATTGTTTTCCTTTAAAATCAGAAAGAAAGTGGAGTGCCTGGAATATACCTAGATTGAAAACCCTAAGGAGGAGCTACTTGATGAGTTGGTTTTAAAATAAAGTGGTGCGGCCCAAACAACTCAAACAACTGGCCAGAAATGCACCACTAAGTTAGGCACTCAAAGATGATTTACCTAGAATGATTTCTACTCTGTTATGTGTTGCTTTGTGTGTACCGGTTCCACAGATCAGAACCCGGTTGAGTAGAAAACAAATCAAGTTGATCAAGTGCCTTGAATGTGGGTGTGTATTGTGTGTTTGTTGAAAATTACCCCACAAGATTATCTTTTTATTATTTTTTTTTTATGAATGAAGGTGGAATGAATGTGAGTGAAAATCCAAACAACCAAACTATTCCTAGGATTTATACAAACACCTAGGTTAATTGGGATTTGGATTTAATGTGGCGAATGAAATCTATGGAGGGGGAAAGAATGGGGGAGCACTTACAGTTGTCTTCAACTGCACTTTACTCCAGTCTATCGCTTGTTGATTCCTTGATGGAGGTCTCTGCAAAACAATAGACACAACAGAAAGCTAGTTAGAAAATAAATAAACTGCAAGAAATGCAAAGAAAAGATCGGAAATCGTTTCCTCCCTAGCAACGGTACCAAAATGTTGAACGTGTTTTTGCGAATCGCTACGCTTACGTATTTGGTTTTGGAAAACCTGTCGTTGTAGTTCGAAAGAGAAGAATTCATGTTCAATAAATAAAATTTATACCGAAAAGAATTCCGGGTCGAACACAGGGAGGCTACGTTGATCTATATTCGCAATTATATTTTTTTAGGATTTTTGTTAAGCAAGGCGATATAATTACAATCGAGCTATCAAACTAAGAGAGAGAGAGAGAAAGAGAACATGCATTCAATATTTCAATTGTTTATAAAAGTTACACTAGAAAGTGGAAAATCAATTACATTATAAAGCAGGAAAATTCTACATTAGAAAAGCTGTAAATAAGAATGGGAGAGAGAAGTTATCCTCCTCGACGATTGCTTGGAGGACGAGCCGGACGGGACGACGCCTGGATGAAGGAGAACGAAGCAGGACGAAGCAGAAGAATGGGAACGGAGCAGCACGCCATCGTCGTCGCGGGATCCACTTCCGAAGGGGAACGAAAATTGGACTTTATCTCGTAAGAAGCATCCTGGGTGTGGGACAAGCTTCTCTTGAGCTTTGGAGGGGTAGAGAGGAGAAAGAAGGGATGAGAATTTCGTATGGAGGGGGTCTCCTTTTATAGTTGCAAGGAGTGGGGGCAAAATGGACATTACATCTTCAAAACAATAGATAAGGGGTCTTTAGTGACAGATAAATCCGTCACTAAAGCCCTGACGTGGGCGTCGCTTCCGTGCCCACGCACGCCTCCTCGACTGCCCGCTCCTCAACGTCCAAGCACGTCCAGCGCTTTTCAGCCGTCCGATCGCGAGATCGGACGGCTTAAAATGCGTCCACGCCCGATGCATTGTGCGCCCCCGCACGTCTGATTGAGCATCCAATCACGTGTTGTTGCTATCGGCCGCGTGCGGCCGTCCGATCTCCATCTGACGCTCCACCCGCACCGAATCGCTCGTGCCTACCGCTCCTCGCCACGACTCGAACTCGCTCCCCACGCTCGCGATAGCATGCTCGACCACTGCGCTATGGGGCGCGGATGGTCGAGCGGGCGCTTTTAAATGCGAGCGCCCACAGCCGTTGGATTAAGATCCAATGGCGGAGAGCGATTGGGCGCGGAGCCTTCACAAGATGAAGTGGCCGTTTGGGCAGCTGGCATGGCGCGACGTGGCGCTATCTTGGCCGTCCATCTTCTGGAAGTTGTAGATGGTGCCACGGATGTCGGATTGACTCGATTTTTGTGTTGTTGGGCTGCGATCGTCGATCCGAATTCATCCGTGTGGTCAGATTTATCATCTGAAGTGCAAATTTACACCATCCTGGCCCTTGATCTTCTAGGGTTCCCGGGTCACTATCTGATGCTACGGATGCCTGATTAGGGCGATCTTGGAGTCGTTGAACTCCAATCGTCACCTTGATCACATCCATACGGTTCGATCTTTGATCCGAGGCCCTGATAAAATATTTGTCCTGTCCAAGCACATAAAAGGGGACAATTAACCTCCATTTTATTCAAACTATTCTAAATGCAAGATGATGCATGTAATGCAATATTTATATCATGAAATGCAATCCTATGCTTAAGAACATGCATAAATAGACATCTTAAGTAGTGCAAATGTGTTTACATCACCTGTAATAATGAAATTAATTCAGAACCTCTCGAGGGCGTAAATTCCACTCGTTATTTTGATAAGGTTGTCCTTGTGGACAGTTCTGACATCCCTATAGAGCCCAACCTAGATTCTAGTGATACAACCCGCACCCGTAATGTAGAATCTGGATCTTAGCCTTCTTGGGATGATTATAAGGCCCCATATGATGAAAATAAGAATTTGAATTTAGATTATGATTCTGGGCCTTTATTTGATGAATACATCTCTCCAACACCCTAGGAAACATAGATTAATTTTTCAGAAGTCATGCCAACCTACGACACAGAAACCGAGGAGCTAGAAGAGTTGGGTTTTGATTGGGCCTTCTCTACAAGCCAAAAACCTGAGTCCAAACCTAATAGGGACACCTTTTTGAGCTCGAAATTTGAGAATAGGCTAGACCCAAGTTAGGTTGCTGAGTCTACATCTTTTGATTTATTCTATGGTGAAACCTCTAATCCTGAATCAGATTCAGAACTTGATTCTCGCAAGTTCTCCGACGATTTTGAATCTTACTCTGATTTCGGAGAACTATTGTTTCTTGATGACAATGAGCAAAGCTTTGACCTCAGCATACATGATCCATCCTTTGACTCTAACTTTGAGGTCCCTGATCTCGAGATCATTGATTCAAAATCAAGTTCCATTGAGATGGAATCATTTCTTTTTGATACTCAGGAATTAGAAATAGAAATTTCCGAGTGTCTACAACCCAGAGTTCGATTCTTTTCTTGACTCAAATTTCCTCGATCCTATAAACACTCTTCAGGCATTTACCTTTGATTTTGATGGCTACTATGAGGACTCTTTATATAAACCCACCTTTGAAACCTTCCTAGAGAAGCCCTCACACATAATTATTCTTGAAGCCACCTCTTCCACAACATATGCAAAACCTTCCCAAACCCGTTCTCAACCTCGACCCGCAACCAGACTTAATTTCTACTCTGATTCTCCTCTCATTGATTTGGTTGCACATGATTCTCCTCCATATCTTTATCGGGTTTCGGACATCGATCAGACTACAAATCATGACCCATTCTTTTCTGATCACTCTCGTAGGGGTCCTACATCCTCTAGTGATTCTTGTTCATTTGAGGATCCCTACTCTGACCAGCCTAATTCAACTTAGCCAAACCCTAGTTATACACTTTCACATCCTTTTGAGCTCCATAGTAATTAGTGGGCACCACATCTCTTGATCCACATCTATTAACCCACCAGATTGATTAGGTTTGGGCTGCATCATCAGCTTGCTGATTTGAACAAGCACCTAGTTGGACCAAGCAGGCTATTGATCAAGGTGCTTGTTCTATAAAACTCAGCTGATTTGATCACTCCTTCATGACCATTTCTGCTCGGCTGAAGGCATTAAATTTAACGCTTAATGGGAGGCAACCTGTCATTCCAAAAACTCAAGATCCTTCTGATTATCCTTTTTGTACTTTACGTCTATTGCACTCTGAGCTCAGTTTTAAAACAGTCGATTCCACCTCTGGTACTCGTATCAGAGCTTGAAATCATCCACAACAGTCATTCTTGACCCATTCACTCGCCCGATTATCCTATTCTAATTCCTGAACCCATAACTATTTCACACCCACCGTTTACAATGAGGACATTGCAAAACTTAGGCATGGGGGGGTGATAAAGTGCAAACATACAAAAATTCACAATTTGGAAGGGTTCTCACAAAAAAAAATACATATTCCAAAAAACCAAAAAAGTAGAAAATTGAAAAAAGAACAAAAAAAAATGGAGAAGGGAGGAAATTTTGGTGAATTAATATCACTCTGGAGGATGGAAAAGGGGAGGTGATATAAATATCAAAGAGGAGCAACAATTTGAAACAAAAAGAACTAGTCATTAGTAAAAGATTAGGGAATCTACTTAGTTCTAGACCAAATCAAAAGAAAGGAATAAAAAGACAAAAGTGCTAAGGGACAAAAGAGATTAGTATGAATGCTAATCTTAGGCCTCTTGGGCTGTGATTTTAGGCTTAAAAATTCAAGTATCCATTAAGATCTAGATAGTCCTCAGGAGGTTGAGGAAAATGAGAAGCTTAAGTATTAGGTATAAGGCTTAGGGATTATTCAGCCTCGTTAACTGACCTCTGGTTTGTGGGACTCGGTAACCTAAGCACCCCAATCGACACACAGTTTGCTTCAGTGCGCTTCATTATCAAAATCATGCAAATGCATTAATTCTGTTATGAAAAAGCTACCTAGATTAGGAGCGGCTGATTAACACAAGTTTATTTGGAAGAGTTCCCATCATGGAGAGGTGGGAAATTCCCCTAGAAGATGTGCAATAACATACCATCTCCTCTGTACTTGTCTCTTAGGATATCTAAATATCCTACCAGGGGCATGTAAGAACCTTATGCTGGTTCAAATGCCATGGGTAGCATTATCACGAAATGTCAATTGCTAGGGTCTGGATTTAGCTACAAAACACCTGGGCGGGATTATCCCAAAATCTCGAAAGCCAGGGTTCTGGGGGTTTCCATGGGCGGTGCTATCTCGAAGCATCGATTGCAAGGGACCCTGCAAGGATTGATGGTGGGAGCTATGAATCCGATACAGACAGTGTTGTAAAACCAACCCGAAAATAGAAATAAAGAAAGAAAAAGAGAGAGAAAACTCTCCAAAAATACAAAAAATCTTCTATCTCTGTATTACAAAAATGCACTACAAACTAAACCTGGGCTAAACATGTTACAAGCATGGGTGCTTTAATCGCGGAGTTCAACGAACCTTAGGTTAGTTCCTATGGGCCTTAGAAACCTTCGCGACAGACTAAGTCTAGAGTTTGTTAGGTCTGGATCTTGGCTGGTACTTGAGCACCTCTAGGCCTACTATTGGCATTTTGACCTAATCTACAAAAGAAAGCACATAGCAGAAATCTAAGCATAAAAAGGCATATGGTCTAGAATTTGAGTTAATTCCAAAAGATTTTGCTAAGGGACTCGCAAAAGCTAGGCATACGGGTATGATGGGACCACCATCATGAGACATAACTAGCTCAATTTAGTCATTATCAAGGAATAAATGCTCCTACACAACTGCCAGAGAGCCATAGTTCATTGCATAATCATTTTGAGAGAAAGATAAGAAAATAGGGTTAAAACTGTATCTTTACAATCATATCTTGAATGTAGAATAACCGTGGGTTTTCTCAGGGGTTAGTAATGGGTCAAATGGCCTCAAATGTCCAATGAATGGGTTAATACAGACAGAAAAGCATTTTCATGTGTTCTAAGAATTAAATGACTTCTAAAACACTAAAAACAAGACCTGCTTAATTAACTGAGGTTCTGGTTAAGATAAAATTCACCTAAATCCTCCAAAATTCATAGAAAAATATTCTCTAGGGTTTGGTACCTTCAATTTGACCATCAAAACCCATATTAATCGAAAATAGAGTCCCAGACAGACATTTGCCCTAATTTGTGTTTTTGCATAAATTAGCCAATTAAACTTGGTCAAACCTAAATATACCTTCACCATTAGATTTCTTAGGTCCGAAGTAGGTTTGTACCAAAATTTTGGCCTAATATGAGATCATCTTGACCAAATTTGCTTTTTGGTCCAGTTAGACTCTTTCTATCTCATTTAGACCCTTAACTTCTTGAATTCCTTGCAAATAACCCCCCAATTTTGTCATTGTCTTCACAAAAAGGTCCCTCCACCATTATCGCTCAAGAATCCTACTCTAGTAAGCTTCATTTGGAGAGATCTCCATGATTGATTGATGAAACCTTCCCAAAATCAAACAAGAGATTCTTTAGGAAATCCTCTTTCAATTGGGACCAACCTTGGATCCCAACTCCTTCCCAAAAGACCGTGTGAACGCTTTGAATGAATGGGTATCCTATTTTTGCATAAGCTCCAAGCTTTTCAAGCTTGTTTCCAAGCTTGGAACCGGAACCCCATCCTAAGCCCTATTTAATCACGCCCAATGCGTGGTCGTGCTCTTCAGCTAGGTTTTGGCCCAAAAAACCCTCTTCCTAACCCTACCTCTGGCCTCCTCCTACCTAGCTCTGGCGAGCATCCTCCCCCATCGTCCCACATCCTCCCAACAACCAGATTGGGAGCATCTTCTTCCTCCCCGACTTCCTCCGCCTCTCAACGATCACATCAGAGGTAATCTGACCCCTTCTTCACTGTCGTCCCCCTCTCGGAGGATTCATCTTCCCTACATTTGGCCATCACACAGGTGTGGGTTTTCTACCTCCTTCGATCGTTGGATTAGGTTCTTTAGCTTCCTCTACTTCCCTCCATTTTTCCCTCTTTCTATCCATCAAAACGATCACCGACCACACATCTCCCCCTCTGTATTCTTCCACTTCGGCGATGCCCAACCACCGCTCCACCGCAGGAATTGCACCGCTATCACCTCCATCAGCTCTGCCATGCTCCACTCTTCAAAACCCCTCTCTCCGTTCGCTTTCTCATCCACCCAATCATGCTACCAAACAAACCCATCACCAGCTTCCTTCCCTTACTCCGACAGGCCACCATACACCCCAATCCTCCATGAAACCACCACCAACATACTCCATGTCCTTCGGCGAAGGTCTTAAGATAGTTTTACTTGGTTGTAAGGTTGTATTTATGTTTTCTAGGTCTCACCATCCATTAACGCCGCTGCTTCCATCTCCGATGTCATTCAAGTTCCTCCAACCGTGTTCTTCGCCAATTCCATGCCCAGGCTACGAGGCTTACCTCCAGGTTGCATTCCAAGTTGCAAATAGAAGGACATCGTAGTATGTTCATCTGCAATCGAAGATGCGAACACCTACTACTGCGTAAAGGAAGGGTAGGACATTTAGTCCCACCTCGGAAACTGACAGAGGCCCGCAGTCGAATAAGTTATTTTTGTCCTATAGCCTTATCGCCTCAAGTACTCACAGGGGGTGAGGTCCCCGCTCGCACCTCACGCGCCTCACGCGCGACACCTAATCTGCGGGTTTGGCTGATTTGGTAACCCACCTACCTAAACACCCCTCGCTCAGTACCCACGCCGGTGAGCCTGGTCCCGGGTGTGTGCCTGCTCGTTTACCTGACTACCCTGACTGTGGCCTTGGGAGGGTAGAACCTAAGAGGAAAAGAGAAAGTAAGAGATGGTAGGGCAGGGAAGGGTTTTGCCCTGTGCAACACTTGGCCAAATTTGAGTGCCTCCCTTATGCGTAAGAAGAAAGGAAGAAAAGAGAAGGCACAGAAGGAGATGAACCTGAGAAGAGCAGAAGAAGAAGGCTCGTGCTTAAAGAAGGGAAGGAAGGAAGAGAGAAACTAAAAAAGGAAAGAAATAAAAGAAGAGGAGGATGGGAAGAAGGTCAAAAAAAGAGAAGAGAAGCCAAGAAGAAAAGAGAAGAAGAAGAATAGTGCTAGGGAAGCACTGTAGCATGTGTTGGTTAAGCCGTCTAATTAAAAGACCTGACATCTGATTTGAGGCTTTACCAGGTTATCTAAGTACCTAAGTTTCATGGTTGATGGCACTGTTGCATTATTTACATATATGCTTAAATTAAATAATTGGTGATCTAAGTCACCATTGTTTTTGCTTTGAGATTCTTTTTGCCATATGTTAAACTTATACTTTATATTGATTATCATTTCTGAGTTATTTCTTATGCTCACTTACTTGTTAATTGAGATTAGAGATTGAATTCCTATTTGCTCTTTGTGTTCGACCTCGAACTTCATTCTTGATATTCGAGTAATAAATATTATTTGTTTTTCGCACAGATTCGATCTATACAACAATGCGATGATTTTAAAAATCATTTTGGTGCGAACAACACAACTCTGGAGGCCTTCCAAGCTTGAGAAGCTTGCTTCCTAAGCTCTAACCGTTCCTTGAGACCTATAAAAGGAACCCTAGTGCAAGGCAGTGCTTTCCAAGCTTGATTCTGGCCGTGAAACCCCCCTTCCTCTCTTTTCTCCGACATAGAATCTCCGCAAGCTTTGGTGACTCCTCTTGATCTCCTTCATCGTTCATCCGCAATAGCAGCGGCTGGATTTCCTTCCTCTCTCTCATCCGCTCTTGGCCATACCAGTAGGATCCCCCTTCCTATCGTCGTCACTGCTTCTACATCATCGGAGCCTTCATCTTCTCCAGAGCCAGCGTACCTCCAGTAAGGAGAATCCTCCCATTTCGTCTGATTAGCTTAGGTTAGATTAGATCCTTAGTTCTCTTAGCTGAATTTTATACCCTCAAAAACCAAAAATATCCCCACAATGCTGTCAACCACCCTCGTCTTGCCCATCTTCAGCAATCCCTCCTACGAGGCGCTCCCTTTGCTACACAGCTCCATACGCCTAGCCATCCATACCTACACCTCCACCTCGATCCCAGGAGCAAAAGCCCTAACCTAGTTAGGTCTATTTCCCCTTCAAACCCTCTGTCGAACACTACACCTTCCGCACCAACAGTCTGAGGTCGTCAGACCTCTTCACTTCTCCAATCACCTTTGCACCTCCATGGTTAAGTTTGTCGTCGTCCGACGATTCTTCCTGAGTTGTTTTGACATGGCCGAGAGGCCATCTTTTGATTTTAGGTATAGGTACTGTAACGCCATTAACGCAAAAGCTTTAAGCTTGCTTGAAGCTCTCTTTAGGTTTCACTAACTCCAGGCATCTGCTCCAAGTGATGCGGCTCAAAGTCTTGACGAGATCCAGGTCCATAATTGTAGTGGATCGAAGTGTCCTCACCCTCAATTTGAAGTAGGTCCACGTACAGCTGCTGTGTGAGGAAAGGGCAAGGACTTATAGTCCCATATCATGGACTTTGGAAGTGAAACTGTGGCATAAAAGGGAAAAGTGATTAGGGCTTATCACCTCAAGTCACTTGGGGGGTTAGGTATCCCGCACCCCTTCACCTGCCTCGCTCGTGACACCACCATGCATGCTTGGCTGCAACCTGACCCGCCTATACCCACTCACACCTCGGCTACTACTGCATGCCGATAGCCCTGGTCCCTGGTGCGCTCCAGACTGATAACCCGACTACCTGGTACTATTTATGGCCCTGTGAGGGCATGAAAGAGAACCCAGAGAGTAGAAAGAAGAGAGCGCATGGGGTTAAGGGGGGTTTTGCTTCCCTATGTTTTGGGCTAACACTTAGTCACATCTGAAGAAGAGCTGCCCCCCTGTGCACGTAGAGAAAGAAGAAGGAAGAAGAAGAGAGGTTCTGAAGAAAAAGAGAAGGCTTGTGCTTGCCTTCTATTAAGATGTCTGATTTCTTGCCTACTATTGGTTTATTTGAGATAATTGATGGTTGACTACATGCCTAAACTTTAGAGGATATAAGTGGTGATTCGAATTACCATTGTCTTTTATTCTTTTTCCTTTTCTTCCTCATGTTCTTGAGATACATTGCATTTCATTGAATATTTAATGTGACATGTTATTATTCTTTGAAAATCTATACTTTGCTTAATTTCTGATGCTCATTTACATTAATTGTTGAGATTAGCAAGTAAATTCCATATTTGCTCCCAGCAAATGGCCTCGGACTTTCATTCGAGTATAACTTTTATCTGTTTTGAGCGATTTTGTCCTATACTACGATGAATCTCATAAACAACGATGAATTCGTGTTAAACAGAGAGAGAGAGAAACATCATGATTTATGAACCAATGATTGTTACAACTACGAAAGTGGGAAAATGACACTACTAATGCAAAAAATAGAGATAGGTGAGAAGAATCCCCCTTGACGGTTGCTTGGAGGATGACTCACTTTGACGATGCCCGGATGAAGGTGGTGAGGAGTTGGACGAAGGAGAACGGAGGTGGAGGAAGGAGTTCGGGACAGGGCATCGTCATGGCGAGGATCTACTTCCTGTAGTAGGTGAGATGACAGCCACGAGATGCTCCACGAACAGGAATGAGAGGCGGGAAAAACTCTTTAATTTCTAATCTAGTGGAGCATCCCAGGCTTAGGACAAGCTCTCTCTCGAGCCTTAGGGGTGGTGAGAGAAAGAAAGGAAGAGATGGTTTGGAATGGAAGGGGTCATGGGGTTTATATAGTGGAGGAATGGAGGTGTTTTGCATTCATAGGTCTTCAACGACATTTAAAATGTCACTAATGACCCACAAAGGTTGTTGCTAAACATTCAAGCGCCTCTGCTGGCATGAGGAGGCGTGGCTGTAGCTGGCATAGTATTCGGGGCGTAGATTGCGTAAAATATAAACACGTCATTGTAGCGCGAAATACGTCTCAACAAATAAAATTAATGGAACTGGTGAGTCCCGGTCAATTACAGGGAGGTAGAAAGCGCTTTTGATTTCATGCTCTTATTCTAAATCTAATTTCTAAATAGTAGAGACAATGAATCAGAATATATATATATATATCACGCAGAGAGTTTGAACATGAATTACATACATGTAACTATAAATAAACAAATTATAAATATGAATAAAACTATCTAGGTAACAGAACGAGGGCACCACGGGTGGTCCGTGGTGGCCTTCCTGAGAGGTTGAGGAGAGTAGGAACTATTCCACAGGGTGGCCCAATGGATTCTTCAGACGGAGGTAGAGAAGATAGGAAGAAGAAGAAGAAGAGAGAGGGGTAGAAGAAGGAAGAAGAAGAAGAGAAAGTTGAGAGTTATGTTCCAAGGGGGGGCCCTTTGGTCCTTTTATAGCTTTTTCCTCAAGCAAATTCTTTCTCGATCAGTTGATTCTGGTGCTGCCATGTGGCACTCTATTGCACCTTCGCATTTTCCGCATGCCTTCAAATCTCGCTCACGATCGGATAGCTTAGACAGCTGCAGGACTGCGCCTTCGCAAATCCTAAGCACAATTCACGCACCTTCTTGACTTCGGACAACTCGTGCAATTGCGTGTCCCACTCGCGGTGCACTCTGATCACACCACTTGGATGCATCTCAGCCCTTCAATCGTGCATATGTGCCTGCATGCACTCGCCCGTGACGCCGCATCAATTTTGCACTGCGCAGGGCTCGAACCTGCATCCCGCGCATGTGCGTGCACGCATGCGAGCCAACGCACTGCACAAAGCCTTTATCATATATATGTGCTTATTTATATTTATACTGATCCAATCTGGGTGGCACGTTCGTGCCCGTTGGATGAAGATCCAATGGCCCACACTACGAGGCAAGGTGCCTTCAGGAGTTGGGGGTGTGGCGAGGGGCGACTGCGATGGTGCCACATGGCACCATCGTGGCCATCCGTTCTTCTTCTCTTTATATCCAATGACGTAAGCCTCTGATTAAGTTGATTTCTGCACTATTGGATTGCGAACATCGATCCAGATCCATCCGTACAATTGCATTTGCCATCTGAGGTCCGGATCTTCTTCAATTTGCTCCTTGGCTCTTACTCTTCTACAGACTCCCTAGGGTGCTACGGGAATCTGATTGATACGATCTTGGATGCGTTTGACTCCCGTCATTATTCCGAACAGATCCATAAAGTTGGATTGGTCATCTGCAGCCCTGGATTACCTGCAATCATTAATACCTCTCAAATAACATAGTTTAATACATAAAACACATATATCAACTACAATGCAGAATACAATGCGTATGCATGCAGAATGTTCATGTTAAGCTAAGTTCTAGCTTAATTCAGGCGAGTTTGGACATATGATTGCTACACAATCATACCCCCATGCCTAAATCTTGCTTGTCCCTAGCTAGTGCAAGACTAAATACATTTTACCAAGAGTTAAACTAAAGATTTATTTCTTTTTGCTGCATCCAAAAATTTAGAATCCAGATAACTATGAATATATAATGTTGTAGCTTCTGCAACAGATCCAAGCGAAGAGTTGATATACATTTAAAGCTTGTACCTAACCCCTAGTAAAATTCTGTTGGGATAGGCGAACCTCTTCTCTAGGGGTTATAAGTATTTTCTGATTTTGGCCTCGGTGTTTGGTTTGGGTAGGAGATGTCTGAGTTAACTAGATTGTATTTGGTGGCTCATTCTCTTCTGGTGCTTCTTAGAGACTAGTATTTCAGAATTTATATTTCCAGATTATTGAATAAATCAACTTAGAGAGGGGTTGGAGAAATTGTGCTCTCTTTAATCTTTTGTACTCTTCTCTCTTTTTTTCTTTTTCTTCCTGAGCTCACATCTCACTAGATTTGCAAATGTATTTGGTGGTCTCACAAGGCATGACACTTTAATTAGGTTCTGATAACCCTACGACTAAGTTAGACTCCTCAGCTTGTATTCAGGTGGTCAGAAATATAGAAAAAGTAGGTTAAGGCTGTATTTGGTGGTTCGTGAGGGTGGTAGGTGTTTTTGCCTCAAAACATTTCAAAGCATTTAACTTGACTCACATTACGCAACTGTTTTACATAACACCCCTTTCTTTCTTGGTTTTTTTTCTTTTATTTTTTTCTTCTTTTTCTCTTTCGAGCAAATAACTCTTTTGTATGTAATTCTATAGGCACAATGCCACAACATGACTTACTGTTGTATTTATCAGCACAACATAACACGACATACATACTTTTATACGTGAGGCATTCTCGGGGATTTTTGGGATGACCAAGAGGATCTCGGGTGGCTTATTTGGTGGAAGTGCCTATTCTTGACACCGGGTAGGGAACATATTGGATGGCCTATTTCTGACCTTGACATCAATACCCTCCTTCAGCCGAGGTTTCCTTAGAGGATGGTCGTGACCATCCACCTCAGTCCTAGTTTTATCAGAACCCACTCTCTGTGTTTCTGCCTTATTTCGTAGCTCTCGTATGGAATTTCTCACAGATGTAGTACACAATAACTGAGAGTGAAAACTATACCCAACTCCAAGTGTCATTATTCAATTATTAAAGATTCTTTATACTAGCCGTAGAGCATCAGTACTCTCTACTCTCACCTCACATATGTTTTGGTGGATCTACTAGAAGATAGTTCACCTGACTCCTTGATTGCTGTCCAAGGGTTCAGGAGAAGAAGCGATGCTTCTTTTCGACAAACTAGAAATGTCTATCGGTTTTCACAGAGAATCCATTGCAAAATCTAAATGCAAGTGTGAAATTATACTGGATTCTAAGTCTAGGAATCTACTAAAGAATAACTCTCTAATAAAACCTCTTGATAAAATGATCTAATCCGCCAATTGTTGGTAGAAAATTTTCAATTTTTATGTGCTACCTTCCCATGCCTAAGTGTTTGCATGTCCTCATGCATGAATAAAAGAAATAAGGCAGGGTGTATGTGGATAGAAATCACCTAAAACTACTTCTGAGTTGTGGTTCAGTTCATGCCATCATTGCAATGCCATACACAATATGCAAAACAATATGCAAAACATTATGCAAAAATGAAATATGCTATGTATATATGGTATGTATGTCTGTATACGTGCTGAGTTTAATGCCACCAACTGGGAAACTCATCAGTCATACGTCCTCAAGAAGATGTATCATTTTGTCAGCAGGAGGAGGTTCCCGGGCAAAGAATGGTTTGAGGCGCTGGCCATTAACTGTAAAAACATGCCCAGATTTTGGGTCTCTAATTTGGACTACCTCGTTAGGATATGGGTGGACCACCAGAAACGGCGCAATCCACTTGGACTTGAGCTTTCCTGCAAAGAATTTGAGTCGAGAGTCAAACAACCAAACATGCTAGTTAGGTGTGAACTCCTTCCTCCGGATCTGTTGATCATGGAAAGCTTTTGTCTTGTCATTGTATATTTTTGCATTCTCATATGCTTCCCGCCTGATCACCTCTAACTCACTGAGCTAGAGCTTCCTTTCATAACCTCCGACCTCAAGGATAAAATTACACTTCTGCACTGCCCAAAAGGCATGCTGCTCCAACTCCACAGGAAGGTGACAGGCCTTTTTATACACCATGTGGTATGGTGACATTTCGAGTGGGGCCTTGTACGCAGTTTGATATGGCCATAGTGCATCAATCAACTGATCGGATCAATTCTTCCTATCAGATCTAACCATCTTTTGAAGGATCAGCTTGATTTGACGGTTTGACACTTCAGCCAACCCGTTGTCTGTGGGTGATATGGGGTAGCAATGCGGTGCTGCACCCCATATTTCTTCAATAATGATTTGAAATGGGCATGGATGAAGTGGCTTCCCCCATAACTTATCAGGGCATGGGGAACTTCGAATCATGCAAAAATAAATTCCCAGACAAAGGATATAACAGTCTTATGATCAGCTCATCTTGTCGAGATGGCTTCTATCCACTTTGAGACATAGTCTACTAAGGGGAGTATGTACTCAAAGCCATGTGAGTTTGGGAAGGGGCCCATAAAGTCGATGCCCGAGACATCAAACACTTTTATGACCAGAATGGATTGGAGAGGCATCATGTCTCTTTGGGTCATAGAACCAACTGCCTGGCATCACTTTTAGCACTTGGCAAACTCGTGTGTATCTCTGAAAATGGTTGGCCAGAAAAATCCCGACTGCAAAATCTTTGCAGCGATTTTTTGGCTCGAGAAATGACCCCCACAAGCATTGCTATGGTAGAAGGATAGCACACTGGAGATTTCCGAATCAGGGATGCATCTACGGATGATCAGATTAGCCCCAATGCAAAAGAGCAATGGCTTGTCCCAAAAATAGAATTTAGCCTCTGATATAAATTTGTGCTTTTGATCCTTGGATAATCCCATAGGTAGCCTGCCTACGACAAGATAGTTTACTATATCAGCATACCAAGGAAACTCCACAGCATTGATAGATAGTAGAGACTCATCTAGAAATCAGTCTGATATCGGCAGGGAGTATGGAATGTAGTCTGGGTCTAGTCGAGACAAGTGGTCTGCCACAACATTATGTGCTCTGGCTTTGTCGCGGATCTCGACATCAAACTCTTGCAAAAGAAGGATCCATCGTATAAGGTGAGGTTTGGCATCCTTCTTTGCCAACAAATGCTGGAGGGCTGAATGGTCAGTGTAAATGATAACTTTGAACCCAAGTAAGTTTGACCTAAATTTCTCCAACCCGAATACTACGGCCGGCAATTCTTTCTGAGTGACTGTATAGTTATGCTGAGCCTCGTTCAGTGTTTTGCTGGCATAGTATATTACAAATGGATGGCACTCCCAACACTGGCCAAGAATAGCTCCGACAGAGAAGTCAGAGGCATCACACATCATCTCGAAGTTGAGAGACCAGTCGGGGGTTGGAGAATAGGTGCACTTCAGGTAGCACTTCGCAAGGTCTCGAAAGCACTAAGACATGAGGAGTCGAATTCAAAAGGCATGTCAGTTACCAGAAGATTCGTTAATGGATGAGCAATTTTTGAGAAATCTCGAATGAATCTTTAATAAAATCTGACATGCCCTAAGAATGATCTGATTTGCCTGACAGAGCTAGGTGGAGGTAATCGTGAAAAGATTTCAGACTTAGCTCGGTAAACCTTGAGTCCACTAGAGGAGATCCTGTGACCTAGTACGATGCCATTCCTCACCATAAAATGGCATTTTTCCCATGAAAGTACTAGGTCAACTTCTATACATCACCTCAGAATCTTTGTGAGGTTATCGAGATAAGACAAGAAATCATCTCCAAACATGGAGAAGTCCATGAACACTTCTACGTAATCCCCGATCATGTCTGAAAAGATGGCCATCATGCATTGCTGAAAAGTAGCTGGTGCATTGTAGAGGCCGAAAGGCATTCGCTTAAAAGCAAATGTTCCAAAGGGACACGTAAAAGTTGTCTTGTGTTGGTCTTCCAGGTTGATTGGGACTTGATTGTATCCGGAGTATCCATCCAGAAAGCAGAAGAAACTACACCTAACTAGCTGTTCTTGAATCTGATCAATAAAGGGAAAAGGAAAATGATCCTTTTTGGTAGCCGAGTTTAGCTTCCTGTAGTCAATGTAGACTCGCGAAGAAGTTGCGGTGCGGGTTGGGATGGATTTGCCCAATTAATTTCTGATTACGGTGAGTTCCATCTTTTGGGGCACTATCTGAATGGGACTCACCCATTGGCTGTCGGAAATTGGATAGATAATGTCTGCGTCCAGCCATTTAATGATCTCCTTCTTGACAACCTCCAACATATTTGGATTTAGGCATCTCTGAGGTTGTCTCGATAGTCTCACCCCTTCATCAGTGTAGATATGGTGAGTGCAATATAAGGGGCAAATTCCATGGAGATCAGCAATGCCCCACCCAATAGCAGCCCTATCTGCTTGCAAAATGGGGATCAACCGATGTTCCTGATCTGGAGTCAAGTGAGCATTGATAATCACTGGATATGTCTTACTTTCTCCTAGAAACATGTATTTGAACGAATCAGGTAAGGGTTGTAGCTCTAGTAGTGGAGGGTGGGGAGGAAGGTTATGTAGGGGAGGAGAGGAAACAATAGCAGAAATTTGCTGATCTTGTTTCATGAAGAATCTGCATGCAGTGGTCATGTAATCCTGTCTTAAGATATCATTGTTGGATTGGATAGGATAGTCAGGATCAGGGGTGTTAGGAGCAGATGAACACCCATGACAACTAGATCCATGGGATGAAATGTGTATATCAGTAGTCTCAGTCCTGTGTGGATCGTGATCAAAGACCCTTGATAGTAAGGATGAATGTGCCATTGGGTCACTGCAGAGGAGCCCAATGTTCCTATAGAAAGCTGAATCTTCGTCATCACTATCCTCCTCGATCAAGTCATAATCAAAGTTCTTTGATGCCCTGAAAATGTCCAGTCTAAGCTTTTCATTTCCCAGGGCAATCTCCATGCACCCTGATGCACAGTCGATGTTTGCATGGGTGGTTGCCAAAAAGGGACGACCTAGGATAATTGGTGCATCAAGGAGATTAGGTGGAACCTCCATATCATGAACAAAAAAGTCCGCTGGAAGGCAGAATCCTTGGACTTTTACAATCACATTTTCAACCACCCCTCTTGGTGTTTTTATAGATCGGTCAACCAACTGTATGGTAACCAAGGTGGGCTTTAACTCCCCGAATCGAAATCGATCAAATACTACAGTGGGAGTTAGGTTGATGGACGACCCCAAGTCAAGAAGGGCCCTATCAAAAGCGGAATCCTGCAACAAGTAGGAAATCAATGGTGTGCCCGGGTCCTTTTTGGGCGGTAAGTTAGCTAAAATAACTGCACTGGCTTCCTCAGATAATACCGCATGTCGTCTGATCCTCTACTGCCGCTTTGGAGTACAATAGTCCTTAAAGAACCTAGCAATAGCTAGGATGTGATCTATCGCTTCGAGGAGAGGGACTTGAATGTGAACTTCCTTGAACATAGATTTCAAGTCCTTGAAATTCCACGTGTCCTTTTTCCATGCTGAATCTCATGTTAGGGTGATAGGAAAAGGGGCGGGAATTTTAGGGTCTAAAGGTTTCTTTCCTTTATCTAATGAAGATGGCTTGTGAGAGGAAGAGGGTTGTGAGCCATCTCGTGGTATGGCGCAGGAAAAATCGTTACCCGCTTGCCTAGGTAGTAGGTCCTATGCATTCTTTCCGCTCTTTAAGGTAACAACTTTTGTATCGGCATGTTGTAAATGTAGGGGTAGAGGAGTAGATTTGTCTGGATTCACAGGGTTTGGAAACAGAGGTGGCTAACTAAGCCCATAACCAGGAGGTACGGGAGGTGGTTGCATAAGTGCATGTGCCTACCCCTGTGGTGCTTGGAATCTAGGCGGGGTGCCCTGATTCTTTACATATCTCGGGTTCAGGACAGGTTGGGAGGGTAAAGTTCATTGTGATCTATGCTCTTGCATCATCTAGTTTTGTGTGTTCTGTATGCTTTGTATTTGGTCATCCATTGCCTTCATTATTTGGAGGTTGTCATGAGTAAATTTCAAAATAGATGCTTGTAGTTCCTCCTTTAGTGACTCCAAAGGGTCAGCCCGCATTGGACGGTAGTTGGTAGCTTGATGCAGCGGCTGATAGATAGAGCGTTGATTGCACCACAAAAATACACCTGCAATTGTGCCATCTTGTGCTATTTCCTAGCATTACCAGCGCATATTAGGTAGACATAGTCGCATTGTAAAAATACACGCATGCATGCATTTAATTAGGAGGGGAGGAGAGTGAAATAAATGGCCTTGCAATTAACATTTTTCCTCAAGTGCATTTTTGCAAAATTCACCATTTTTTATTTTCATTACTACTTGACTTTGAAACTCTTCCCACAGCTGGATGGCAACCTCTTCCTCTTCATGCCATTCCCTGCTCAAAACCCTCCCTGCCAGCCGCATGCAGCCTCACCACGCACAAGCCATGCATAGCCAGGGCATGCTTTCTCCTATAAAAAGAGGGCAGCTTCTTCCTTTGAAAGAGAGCCCGGTCCCCACGCCAAAAACCCAACACACAGCAGCTTTTTCTCCAGGCCACCATCCCCTCCCCTCTCCCTCCATACGTAGACCTCCTCCTCTGAGGAGACACTCTGCGGGCAGGAGTTGATTGCACTGCAAAAATACACCGGCAATAGTGCCTTCTTGTGCTATTTCCTAGCATTACCTATGCATATTAGGATTCCATAGTTACATTTTGTAAAAATACATGCATGCATGCAGTTAATTAAGAGAGGAGGAGAATGAAATAATTGGCCTCGCGATTACATCTCTCCCCAAGTGCTGCTTTGCAATATTCCCATCTCCATTTTTATTTCTGATTTTTAAATCTTTCTCCCCGTGGCTGCATGGAGCGTCGACTTCTTCTCTCAATGCCATGTCCTGCTTCACCTCTCCCAACAGCCGTAGCAGACCTCGCCCTGCCACTCCATACGCAAGCCATGAACAGCTAGGGCATGGCTATGCATGGCTTTCATCTCCTATAAAAAGACCACGGCTCCCTTTCCCACCATAAGCCTGGTCCCAGCCAAAAAAACCCACCTCTAGCACTTCTTCCAGGCCGTCCTCTCCTCCATTCCCCTCGATACGTCGGTCCTCCTTGGAGATGCCCGGTAGGCAGGAGCTCTCACTATGGTGCACACCACCACAGTGAGACCACCACCGCCCAGCTCTTCAAAGAGCCAGTGGGCGTGGTGGCTTTCTTCACTGTTTTTCCGTTCCAGCCATTCCAGCCATTGGAGCAGCTTCAATGTCTGAAGCTTGAAGCAGCAGCAGCAGCAGTAGTAGCCCCATCCCCTGCCACGCGCGCCTGCAGGTGCCTTCGCACTCCGTGCGCCCCTGCGTGCCTTCTCCTCCTCCGCTTTCTCCGCTCTGTCGCCCGCAATTGGCCACTGTACGTCACTGCAGCGGCTGACCAAGCACCCCAGCAGCACCCACAGACCTCCGCACACCCTGTTGCACCCCTTCGCTTGCGACCCAACCCCCTCCGTGCGCTCTGTCGGGAGGTTCCGCCTGCAAGCCACCAATCGACGCCACTCCGTTGCGTGCGCCGAGCCGGCCTCACTCACAGCACCGCTCACTACCGGTTGCGTGACGTGGACAACCACTGTAGCCATTGTTCACGCGAGTCATCGCGACACTGCGGCTATAGTGGGGTGACCGGAAAGCTTCTCACTTTCCCGGTCACCCGGCGCTCCACAACCGGCCCTCCCCCGTGCGGGCGCCTGCCCGCGTGTCACCGTCCGCGTCGCCCGCTCATGCCCACGCGTCTACCAGGCCTCTCCCAACGTCTGCTTCGCCCACTCCCCTTGCCTGCACTCGTTCGCATCGCGCACTCCCTTCGCCCGCGCTTGCGAGGTCTCGTTCTAGCCACTCTGCATGCACCTGCGCTAGGTCCTCTCTACGCCAACACTCCCACCTGTGTACTCTCCTCTGCGCGCATACAGGGCCCGCGTGTGGAAGCCCTAGACGACGTCCTTCGCACCCAGACACCTTAACTCCACCACTTAGCAGTGCGCCTGCCACTTCTCTCTCTCACTTTCTCTTTACACCGACGCACACACACACCTACACTAACACTTCCACACACCCACACACACATTTACACTATTATAAACATATATATATGTACACATAGACTTATATATATTGATATATATATACATATATTTATATACATATATATATATATACATATATATATACTTATATTTATACATATAGTAGTATCTATATACTTATGTATTAGTATAAAGACATACATATATATATATACATATATACATATACTTATACGTATAAACATACTTATATACATATATATCTCTATATAACTATATATACATATATACATATATATACATATCTCGATACATATACCTATATACATTTATTATTATTATATATATATATACATCTATACATATATATATCTATAACTACGTATACATACATCTATATATATATATACTTAGCTACATATATCTATATATACATATATTACTATATACTTATACATACATATATATACCTCTATATAGTTATATTTATACATACACATATATATATATATATACATGTACACTTATAAATATACATATATATATATATCTACATATATATATATATATACCTATATATTTATAACCATATATATATATATACATATAGACATATTTACATATATACATATATATAGTTTTTCACATTATTTACCATACGCTGTATCACGAGAATATCTGCACAGTTGCTGATATTCCCCGATACACGGGTACAAAAAGCGTGGTCGCATACATCATCCACCATTCATCCCACACTCCACGCGGCACCTAGTCCTGTTGGTTGCGTCTCTCTAGACGACGACCGACTCGACACCGTGCTACACTCCATCTCCACCTCCACCCCCACCCCTTTATATACATAATATATACCTATATATATACTGTATTTACTTTATTTCTGTTTCACTTTCCTATTATTAGAAAGATAAAAAGTATATATATATAAAAGAGAAAAGATAATCTTTGACTTGCAGGTACCCCGTCTTGCGAATAGCAAGACCCATTTTGGAACCTTGTTTTAGCTCAAAGCCAAGAACCCAATTTTGAGGGTGTGCCTCAAGGACAAAGATTACCAGAAAAAAATCTAAATAAGAAAAACACCAAAACACAATAAACGAATGGAAGAGACCCATTGTAGGAAAGGCGTAGAAACTTGATTTGTAACCCCACTTCCCTGAGTTCGACCCTAGGCCTAAAAGTTACAAGATAAAATCAAGTAGGCTAGGTAAAAAATTTTTGTAAAGAGATGGTTAGGTCTGATTTAGGTTAACCACTATACACATTTCAATGATAAAATCACCATATTAACAACCTATTCAGACTCGACAACATAATCTTTTCTGGCGCCATTGCCGGGGAAGTGCACCTTCAAGTAAGTTTCTATTCAATTCCTTTCAATTTTTCTGTTCTCTTTTCATGGGTATCTCTGTTTTTGTTGTGTAGGTAAACCTGGTGCAAGGAGAAGGCAGGCAGATGAAATCGAAGACGTAAGCAGATCCAAGGTGGAAACGAGAGTGTGAAGACGTCGACACCGCATTGGAGCTTCGCACATGTTGCCAAACAAGTAGGTCTTCTTTTTATAGCGACTAGGATTAACTTGTCACCTTAATAAAAAAAAAAAAACTAAAAACTAAAAAAAAAACTAGAAAAACTTCTTGGGATCTCTTGGGGCAAGTGGATTAAAATTCACCTATTTGATTGATTGTCTTCACTCCCACTACCCTGGGATTTCCCGCCGTACTTCGCATAGTGAAAATCCAAGAATCTTGATTCATGAATTTCTCGCTGTGGGAAGTATTCCTTGAGGAAAACATAAAAAGATTGATTGCACCCCTCTTTTGCCTTACTTATCTACAATTCGAGATAACATTTTTGGTGGGGAGACTTGGAATTGAGTTGATTCCAACCCCACCACGACTTTTCAACTTGCCTCAGATTCGATCCTGAGTATTTCAACACCAACAACTTTAGTTTATTTATTTGTTGGTTGAAGCCTTGTCTATGGACATCTTTCTGGTGATTGGGAGCACTTGAATTGAAGTGCTTGGCTCCCTTTCACACTAATATAAAACTGATTCATGGATCCACACATAGAAATCTCCATTTAGGGTAGCCCATTG
This sequence comes from Thalassia testudinum, assembly GCA_037157565.1. Lineage (NCBI taxonomy): Eukaryota > Viridiplantae > Streptophyta > Magnoliopsida > Alismatales > Hydrocharitaceae > Thalassia > Thalassia testudinum. Next base: position 117,363,746 of record JAZHRO010000073.1, read on the forward strand.
CATTTGAGCATGCATTAACTAATTGATATTGAAGAAGGGTTTGTTGGGCATAGAAAGAAAACTTTTATTCTCACAAAAACCCGAAGATTGGTTGAATTGGTAATTCAGCGAAATCCTAAAATCCATACTACTTAAGGCTGAACTCTAAAAACCGTTCACCAATTATGAACTTCAATTCGGGGAGATTTCCCCATTGCATGCTTGTTTTACACACCTGAAAAATCAATCACTTGGGCATTACCTGTAAACAATGCCCTTCACATTCCAAAAGCACTTGACCCTAAGCCTCCAACTAAAACTGCTAGTAACTTGACCCTTCTTAAGGATTGGAGGTCTAACTACCTGCGTGTAGCGTCTACGTGCTGGTGAGAGTTCCCGCGTGCTAACGGGTGTCTAAGACTGGGGCAAACGGCCTTTCAATCTGGCTCGGTGGTTCTGCGGTGCTCGCATACGGTTCTGTAGTTCGTGATAGTAGGTAACTTAGATCTTTAGGTCTAAGGGCACACTGTAGAGGTTAGGAACTTGACTGAATTGATTTGTAATCAAGTGTACCTTTGCAGCGTCATTTCACTCATCACTTTTCCCTTCTCATCTCCCTAACTCTTCCTACGGTAGCGTATGTTTGGGAGGAGGTCACAAAACCCTGAACTGTTTTAATTGACTGGTAAATCTGGAAAACATGCCGAATCATCCTCCTCCTCCACAAACATGGCAAACACCCCCACCTCACCACTTCGTCACAATTCCAATTCTTCCAACACCAGGCTTATCCCGAGAAACCCTGCAAGACCTCCCATATCGAGTGTTGCGCCAAGTGGCTCGGTAAGTCATGTGGATCTAGCTTCTGCAAGCCAGTATTTCAACACGGAGGACCAAGCCTCCATGTGCTCGGATGCATATTTACATGTGGACACGTCTTCTGGCATAGAAGATGCTTGCGCCTTGGGGAATAACCCGTTCTCTACCACGTATAACCCAGGGTGGAGAAATCATCCAAATTTTGCATGGTCCAACAACCCACAGTGCCAAAACCCCGTGAGTAGACCAATGCGATCGTCCGCACCCGTCATCCCAAGGGCCCAGTCTAATCCTATGGCAAATCCGCCATCAGGCCCTTGCGTACCGCAAACAAAACACACATCAAGTCCTCTTGATAAATTGATGCGAATGATGACGGAAATGTCAAAGAGCCATAAAGTGAACATGATTTTTCTTCAGCACCATTTGGTGCAGCAGAATGCTGAGATCAGTCAACTATGCATGGAGACTCGATCTCACGGCACTCTTTTCGCCCAACCTATTCCAAACCCATGAAACTTCGTACCCTGTGGACGGCAACCGTAGGTACAACCTTCTCAGGGATAGGTTCATCAAATTCTGCAAACTCTGAGCATTCCGTCGAGATTTCAGGCTAATCCCGCTGCAGCACCGCACTCTTATGTTGATTACGATTGCATCGAGGATAACACGTCTGACAAGGACATGATCGTCAGTGCATGTATCGGACTATTTGGGACCTATTCGGACTGCTGCGGTTTACCTATAAACACTGATGACTGCCTGACCAACACAAATTGTGACGTTCCCCAATCCCTCCCTATTCCCGTACCTTCTCCTGACCAGACTTCTGATGAGGTTTTCTCCGCTTCCCATACCTCATGGTCTGAGTCATCTCTGGGCTACTCACCGCCGGTCCACACTCTTGAAGACCGGATTGCCCTTTCTTTCGCGCCAAATCAGGCAGATTTGCAACGCCACACTGGGACCTTGAGCCGATATCCTACTCATTGGGGCATTTCCCTTTTGGATCCATCTACCCAAAGAGCCCCTCTTCTTTGTCAATCTAAGGGCCAACTTCTTCCTCCTGATCTATTTTCTGATCTGCCTGGGACACTCTCGTCCCAGAAAATGCCAGACCTTTCACCATCCACCATCACTTTTCACGTCGCTATCAAGATCTCTTCACTTTTCACTTCACCACCCACCATCCACCCACCCGACCATGCTGCTGTATACCCTGCACCTCAACTCTCATTACCCGATCTTTCGTCCTTTCTCTACCTTTCCGTGCATGCATATAAGGACATAGCATTGTTTGGCATGGGGGGGGTGGATAGGCATCCATAGGATTTGGGTATTTTATGGTATCATGCAGTTTCCACCTATTTATAAATATGCAAGAAAAAGAAGAAAAAAAATATATATATATATAATAATAATAATAAATGATGTTTAGTAATGATCTAAAAGCTGAAACAAAAAAAATACAATAACTATTTATGGATATTCAAACTCTGTTTTGAAGACTTTCCAAGCCACAGAAGCTTGATTAACTCAGGCTCAGCTTAATTCAATTGAGCATTGACAAGATAGATCGGAACCTCTCCTAACTAAGGACGTATTCTTATACCTGAGACACCAGTACAGGATTCGTTGGTTTGCTTCTACTTAAGAGCTTAAGTAAACTTGGTTCACACTACACATATCAAGAAAGACCAGGTGAGCATAAGATCTAACCCTAGTGTTCATTAGGGAAGGTGGAGTCCTTACCTGTGGGTGTAGGTAGACTTTTTATCCCAGGTTTTAGTCTTGTGTTCAGGGGAAACTCTTTCCACTAAAAAGAAACTCTCCCACCAGAAAGTAAAAAAGTGTGCTCCTTCAAAAAATGTTGTAAGAGATATACTGACACGTGTTTCAAAAAAAAAAAAAAGTTGTAAATAAGTCAGTATATCTCACAAATGTCTGTAAAGTCTTCGCCCTACAAGAAGTTCTTCAGGGCAGGTTACAAATACCTTGTTTTCCTGTGAGCCACAAAAATCAGAAAATGGGAGTTGAGTTTTTCGTCATCTTCTTAAGGGTCAATCCAAAAACATGAGCTGAAACTAGGACCAACTTGTACTTAAAGATTCGTGAAACCCTGGGCTTGAGTCTTAAAGTTCATCTGGTCAGTCTTGATCCTTCACTATGCACAAGCCATAACTTCTTGAGCTCTCGAGTACGGCAAAAACCTCCTGGGTACTGGAAATCGTACTTAAGGTTTAAATATCTAGAGTCCTGGTTAGTTGAGGGATGATCTATGACATGTGAGACTTAAAGTACTGATAGTCTTCTCTACAATTAGTTCTCACAATATCAAACAATAAACACACCTATATTGCCTCAGAAGAAAATCTTCAGCTTAAGATCATTTCTAAATACTATTTTGCTAGGGACTAGCAAAAGATAGGCAAGGGGGTATGATTGCACCGCAAAAATACACCTGCAATAGTGCCTTCTTGTGCTATTTCCTAGAATTACCTATGCATATTAGGATTCCATAGTTGCATTTTGTAAAAGTACATGCATGCATGCAGTTAATTAAGAGAGGAGGAGAATGAAATAATTGGCCTCGCGATTACATCTTTCCCTAAGTGTTGCTTTGCAATATTCCCATCTCCATTTTTATTTCTGATTTTTAAATCTTTCTCCCTGCGGCTGTAAGTTCCCTACTTGGAGGGGGTGAGATCAGTGTGACATAGAAAAATGCGTAATTGAAATATAAACAATCTCACAAATAGTCAATCACACAAAGACACAAAGTATTTTTAGGTGGAAACCCAAACCGGGTGAAAACCACCACCTAACCCTCTCGAGTTAGGATTTTCCGATCAACCTAGTTGATCAAATCCACTAACCGAATCACTTTAAAACGAGGGTGATTCAACCTCAGTACAACCACGCTACAAGTACGAGGGTAGCGTTCCTCAACCCCTTCTCTCCACGAGAAGGATTTTGTCCCACGAAGGAGACGGAAATTCGCAAAGCGAATACCCAACCAAATAATAAAGATAAAATAAACAACAAACCTATAGAGCCAACAAAGTAATAAACCTAAGCTTCTATAGGATTTAGGAAACTCCCCTTTGCAAGGAGTGCGTCGACGATGACGCGGGTGCGTGAGCCACGCAACGGCGCACTGTTGCTCTCGTAGACAACGGCGGGAGAGCAGGTGCGCGAAGGGAATGATGCTCTCAAGATGATGGAGCTTGAGCTTAGAGAGCAAGAGCTTCTTGGACACAAGAGAGTGGAAATACTTGATCTTAGTGTATCTTGGTCTCTCTAGGTGTATATTGTGTTTCTCTTGGTGTGTTTTTTTGTGTTGCAAAGGTTCCCCTCTATTTATAGAGGCCTTAGGAAGGCTTTGGAAGGCTTAGGAAGGGTTCTATAGCCGTTGGGTGCAAAGCCCAAGAGAATCAGGCCGAAATCAGGACAATGATTACATTTGACAGGGTCATCAGACGTCTAACTCTTGCATCAGACGTCTGATTTAAATGTCAGACGTCTGATTCTATGCGGGTTTCTCCCTGACATGGATCAGATCTAAGCAGGGTTTTTACGCAAGTCCATCAGACGACATACAGGACGTCTGGCACTATGTCTGGACGTCTGGAAACCTACTTTTACTGTGGGAATTGATTTCCAAACGTTGCAACGGCTAGAAAATCTCTGAGAAGTGATTTTGAGTTAGCCGAGGCAAAACGATCATTTATCAGACGTCTGGACAGTCCTATGGACGTCTGATAAGGCTCTAACGGTCATATCTGGAGTGTTTGCGAAGCCAGCCAACGGTCCACTAATTGGACGTCTGGAAAAGTCATCAGACGTCTCCTAAGACATCTGGTCGAAGGTCTGGACGTCTGATTTCATCAGACAGAACTAACTATGTCCTGCCTAACAGTTATCAGACGTCTGAAACAACAGTCAGACGTCTTAAAATACATTATCAGATGTCTGATTTGGGAATTAGATGTCTGGAAAGTCTGTTTGAACCCTATATTGGTTTTCTAAGTACTCTACATAAAACCTAAGTATCCTAGGGTTGTGCCGGTGTTCCTAGGACTACTGTTAGCGTTCTTTGAGGCTCTTTAACATGAAATATCTATGGAAATAAAGAGCAACAAAAGAAACGAAAAATACAAGTACAAAAGAAGGAAATCTATCCTATTCTTCATTTCCTTCCATCTTCAATCTTTCGCTCCACGCGAACGTCCTCTGTTTTCCGTCAAGCTCCTCCAATCCGTCCTGGATGCGAGCTCAAACTCCGTCTAAACACGTCCACATTTGCAATTGACCTGAAATCTAGGACTCAAATTGCAAATGTTAAATAACACGTGTTTTGTTATCATCAAAACAAATGATTGTGGTGCTCTAGCACCAACAATCTCCCCCTTTTTGATGATGACAAAATCGTAAGTAATGCATAAAAATCCTCCCCCTTTTTGACATTATCAAAAAGGTTTGATTGGTTTTAAAATTTCCTATAACTCCCCCTTAAAACATGCTCTTCTATGAGTTTCTTTTGACAAAGGTAATGTCCTCCCCCTTTTTGTAACAATGAGATAGCTATTATTTTTCTCCCCCTTACTAAAGGAAAATTAGCTACCTTATATCTCCCCCTTAAAAGTTGACAATTAGCTCATCTTTTTTTTTAACTCCCCCTATCTAAATGCTTATGATAAAAAGATAGGGTAAAGGGTTTTACCTCACCTACCATGGCCAAAAAAATGGCCTGAATGGTGGTGGTGGATGCCACATCGGATGGGGCTCCCATCCGTAGCTTGGAGCCCCGGGCATTGGCGCCGGTCTCTAATCTGGTGGTCGACGTGCGGCGGGTCCGTTGCTTGTTCACCGTCTTGTCGGTCTTCTTGTTCTCCTCCTTGGTCTACTCCTTGGTTCTCCCAACTTGAGTTGACCAGCTTTGAGCTTGTAGGTCCAATCCTTTATGCTGTAGTCATCCCTGAACCCTACAAAACAAGATTCTAATTTTTTCTTCAGTATCCAAGTGAGCTTGGATCCGGATCTGTTAGCGGGTCTCCTTGATGGAGATCCTTTCTCAATCTTAGGGCTATAAAAATTATCTACTTTATTGATTAATTTGTTAGAGTTTTCCCTAAGACATGCAATTTCTTTTTCTATAGTTTGCATCTTAGTCTTTAAATCATAGATTTCTAACTTTAGACTATCATTTTCCTCAATCAACTTATTATTTTCATTGATGAGGTTATGATTTTCTAATAATAGGTTATCATTTTTAGGACTAGCTTCTATGTCCTTAAGTTGTTTTTCTAACCTATCATTTTCATTTTTAAGAAAACTAAGGTTCTTCTTAATGCTTTTATTTTCTATCTTAAGTGATTTACTAATCTCAAATAGTTCATTAAAAGCTTCTTGTAAATCATAACTTACCTCATTGTCGCTGTCGCTTCCGCTTTCGCTGTCGCTATTGCTTCCTCTGGCCATGAAACCAAAGCAAGCGGTTTCTTCATTTTCTTCTTCTTCCTCTGAGCTGGTCTCCTCATGAGTGCCTTCCAACCTCCTCCATATCTCGTGGGCGGTGGTGCACTCTTGGATTCGTTCGAATTCTTTTGGACTCAATGCGCAATACAAGGCATTCATTGCCTTTGCATTGAGTGAGAGCTCTAGAATCTGCACCTGCGAGTAGCCTCCTTGGGGTCGCTTCGGGATCTCGTATGGGGTTTCGCAACATCCCCATACCTCGAATTCAGTGGCCTGGAGCCACGTCTTCATCCTCAACTTCCAATAGCTGTAGTTGTTCCCGTCAAAGTAGGGTGGTCGGACGGTGGACTGCCCCTCGGATATTTTGATTGCTGATGTGCTTCCCTCCATTTGATCTCTTGCCGAGTCTTACTCCGATCTCGCAAGACCTGCTCTGATACCAATTGTAAGTTCCCTACTTGGAGGGGGTGAGATCAGTGTGACGTAAAAAAATGCGTAATTGAAATATAAACAATCTCATAAATAGTCAATCACACAAAGACACAAAGTATTTTTAGGTGGAAACCCAAACCGGGTGAAAACCACCACCTAACCCTCTCGAGTTAGGATTTTCTGATCAACCTAGTTGATCAAATCCACTAACCAAATCACTTTAAAACGAGGGTGATTCAACCTCAGTACAACCACGCTACAAGTACGAGGGTAGCGTTCCTCAACCCCTTCTCTCCACGAGAAGGATTTTGTCCCACGAAGGAGACGGGAATTCGCAAAGCGAATACCCAACCAAATAACAAAGATAAAATAAACAACAAACCTATAGAGCCAACAAAGTAATAAACCTAAGCTTCTATAGGATTTAGGAAACTCCCCTTTGCAAGGAGTGCGTCGACGATGACGCGGGTGCGTGAGCCACGCAACGGCGCACTGTTGCTCTCGTAGACAACGGCGGGAGAGCGGGTGCGCGAAGGGAATGATGCTCTCAAGATGATGGAGCTTGAGCTTAGAGAGCAAGAGCTTCTTGGACACAAGAGAGTGGAAATACTTGATCTTAGTGTATCTTGGTCTCTCTAGGTGTATATTGTGTTTCTCTTGGTGTGTTTTTTTGTGTTGCAAAGGTTCCCCTCTATTTATAGAGGCCTTAGGAAGGCTTTGGAAGGCTTAGGAAGGGTTCTATAGCCGTTGGGTGCAAAGCCCAAGAGAATCAGGCCGAAATCAGGACAATGATTACATTTGACAGGGTCATCAGACGTCTAACTCTTGCATCAGACATCTGGAAGGCCACTTTAAGACGTCTGATTTAAATGTCAGACATCTGATTCTATGCGGGTTTCTCCTTGACGTGGATCAGATCTAAACAGGGTTTTTACACAAGTCCATCAGACGACATACAGGATGTCTGGCACTATGTCTGGACGTCTGGAAACCTACTTTTACTGTGGGAATTGATTTCCAAATGTTGCAACGGCTAGAAAATCTCTGAGAAGAGATTTTGGGTCAGCCGAGGAAAAATGGTCATTTATCTGACGTCTGGACAGTCCTATGGACGTCTGATAAGGCTCTAATGGTCATATCTGGAGTGTTTGCGAAGCCAGCCAACGGTCCACTAATTGGACGTCTGGCAAAGTCATCAGACGTCTCCTAAGACGTCTGGTCGAAGGTCTGGACATCAGATTTCATCAGACAGAACTAACTATGTCCAGCCTAACAGTTATCAAACGTCTGAAACAACAGTCAGACGTCAGACGTCTGGAAAGTCTGTTTGAACCCTATATTGGTTTTCTAAGTATTCTACAGAAAACCTAAGTATCCTAGGGTTGTGTCGAGGTTCCTAGGACTACTGTTAGGGTTCTTTGAGGCTCTTTAACATGAAATATCTAAGAAAATAAAGAGCAACAAAAGAAACGAAAAATACAAGTACAAAAGAAGGAAATCTATCATATTCTTCATTTCCTTCCATCTTCAATCTTTCGCTCCACGCGAACCTCCTCTGTTTTCCGTCAAGCTCCTCCAATCCATCCTGGATGCGAGCTCGAACTTCGTCTAAACGTGTCAATTGACCTGAAATCTAGGACTCAAATTGCAAATGTTAAATAACACGTGTTTTGTTATCATCAAAATAAATGATCGTGGTGCTCTAGCACCAACAGCGGCTGCATGGAGCGTCGACTTCTCTCAACGCCATGTCCTGCTTCACCTCTCCCTGCAGCCGCAGCAGACCTTGCCCTGCCAGTCCATATGCAAGCCATGCATAGCCAGGGCATGGCAGTGCATGGCTTTCATCTCCTATAAAAAGACCACGGCTCCCTTTCCCACCATAAGCCTGGTCCCAGCCAAAAAAACCCACCTCCAGCACTTCTTCCAGGCCATCCTCTCCTCCATTCCCCTCCATACGTCGGCCCCCCTCGGAGATACCGGGCAGGCAGGAGCTCCAACTGTGGTGCACACCACCATAGTGAGACCACCACCGCCAAGCTCTTCAAAGAGCCGGTGGGCGTGGTGGCATTCTTCACTGTTTTTCCGTTCCAGCAATTCCAGCGATTGGAGCAGCTTCAAGGTCTGAAGCTTGAAGCAACAGCAACAGCAGCCGCAGCCCCTGCCGTGCGCGCCTGCAGGCGCCTTCGCCCTCTACGTGCACCTGCGTGCCTTCTTCGCCTCTGCTTTCTCTGCTCTGTAGCATGCCCTGTCGCCCACAACTAGCCACCGCACGTCATTGCAGCAGCCGACCAAGCACCCCAGTAGCACCCACAGACCTCCGCACGCCCTGTCCAGCCCCTTCGCTCGCGACCCAGCCCCCTAAGCACGCTCTGTCGTGAGGTTCCGCTCGCAAGCCACTAGCCGACAACACTCTGCTGCGTGTGCCTAGTGGGCCTCACTCACAGCACCACCCACTGCCGGTTGCGCAGCGCGAACAACCACTGTAGCCACTGTTCACGCAAGTCATCACGACACTGTGGCTACAGTGCGGTGATCGGAAAGCTTCTCACTTTCCCGGTCACCCGACGCACCGCAACCAGCCCTCCCTGGTGCGTCCGCCCACCCGCGTGTCTCTACCCGCGCCGCCCGCTCACGCCTGCGCGTTTGCTAGCCCTCTCTCAACATCTACTTCGCCCACTCCCCTTGCCCGCACTCGTCCGCGTCGCACACTCCCTTCTCCCACGCCTGCGAGCACCCGTTCCAGCCACTCTGCGCTCGCCTGCGTTGGGTCCTCTTCGCGCCAACACTCTCTCCAGCGTACTCTCCTCTGCGTGCATACGTGCCCGCGCACAGAAGCCCTAGATGACACCCTTCACGCCCAGACACCTTAACTCCAACCCTCAGTAGTGCAGCTGCCACCTCTCTCTCTCTCCCACTCTCTCTCTCTCTCTCTCACTTTCTCTTTACACCGACGCACACACACACCTACACTAACACTTCCACACACCCACAGACAGATATACACTACTATAAACATATATATATATACACGTAGACTTATATATATTGATATATACATACATATGTTTATATACATATATATATACCTATATTTATACATATAGTAGTATCTATACACTTATGTATTAGTATACGTACATACATATATATATATATATATACTTATATATCTACTTATATATATATATATACATATATACATATATATATCTATATAACTATATATACATATATACATATGTATGCATATCAAGATACATATACCTATATACATATATTATTATTATATATATATATATATATTCATCTATATAGTATTATATACATACATACATATATATATATCTCTATATAGTTATATATATACATATACAATTATATATATACATATATATATATATCTACATATATATATACCTATATATTTATAACCATATATATATATATACATATAGACATATTTACATATATACATACATATATATTTTCACATTATTTATCATACGCTGTATCGCGAGAATATCTACACCAGTTGCTGATATTCCCCGATACATGCGTACAAAAAGCATGGTCGGCATACATCATCCACCATTCATCCCACACTCCACGGGGCACCTAGTCCTGTTGGTTGCGTTTCTCTAGACGACAACCGACTCGACACCGTGCTACACTCCATCTCCGCCTCTGCCCCCACCCCTTTATATACATAATATATACCTATATATATACTGTATTTACTTTATTTCTGTTTCGCTTTCCTGTTATTAAAAAGATAAAAAATATATATATAAAAGAGAAAAGATAATCTTTGACTTGCTGGTACCCCATCTTGCGAATAGCAAGACCCATTTTGGAACCTTGTTTTGGCTCAAAGCCAAGAACCCAATTTTGAGGGTGTGCCTCAAGGACAATGATTACCAGAAAAAAATCTAAACAAGAAAAACACCAAAAACACAATAAACGAACGGAAGAGACCCATTGTAGGAAAGGCGTAGAAACTTGACTTGTAATCCCACTTCCCTGAGTTCGACCCTGGGCCTAAAAGTCACAAGATAAAATCAAGTAGGCCAGGTAAAAAATTTTTTTAAAGAGATGGTTAGGTCCGATTTAGGTTAACCTCTGTACACATTTCAACGATAAAATCACCATATTAACAAACTATTTGGACTTGACAACAGGAGTCATCACTATGGTGCACAGCCACCACAATGAGACCACCACTGCCCAGCTCATCAAAGAGCTGGTGGGCGTGGTGTCCTTTCCCTGTTTCAACGTTCAAGCCATTTCAGCCATTGGAGCGGGAGCTTCAAGCTTTGAAGCTCTCAAGCTTCGCACAGCAGCAGCAGCTCCACCGCGCACGCCAGCAGTGTGGTGGTCTTCTCTTCCCTGACTTCTTCGTTTCCAGCACTTCTGCCATTGCTGCAGGCTTCAAGGTCTGAAGCTCCACGGTAGCAGCAGCAACAAGGTGGCAACAGGTGCTAGGACACCGCGTAACTGCATGCAGGCCACCGCGCGCACCTGCAGGCTGCCCTCGCCTCCAGCTTCTTCGCGCAAACACCGCTTCTCCCCACAGCCCAGTCGGCGCAGACCTTCTTCCTCACGCACCGAGCCACGTCCACGCCACCCACACTCACAGCATTGGGCGTACCTGGTTGCGTAGCTCGGCCAAGCACTGTAGCCACTGTTTATGCCAGTCTACGGAACACTGTGGCTACAATGCGGTGAACGGTAAGTTTCTCACTTAACCGGTCACCCGGCGCACCGCAACCGGCCAGCGCCAGCACCGGCATCCCACCCCGAGCCCGCTCCAGCGCCTGCCCGTGCATCTGCGTGCTGTCCTCTGCCAGCGCCTGCTCCAGATCTTCACCCAGTGCGGTGCGATGCAGACTCTCCTCTCCCCACACTCACTCCCTCCCAATGCGCACGTCCTCGCGCGGCTATGTGCTGCGCGTTGCGCTATGGCCATCAGACGATGCCTCTTAGCACGCAGATGGCTTAACTCTCCCAGCCTTCACTCCAGCAGCGCTCTCTCTCTCTCTCTCCCTCTCTCTCTCTCTCCTTATCTCTCACAGTACTCTCTCGCTATATCTCTGTACACACTCATACACACACACTCTCACTTATATATTATTATATACTTATATATATATACATATACATATATATATTGATATTTATACATATATTTACATACATATATATATACATACATATATATATATATACTTATATTTATGCATATAGTAGTACCTATATACTTAAGTATTAGTATATTTACATATATGTATATATTTGTATATACATATATATTTACATATATACATATACTTATATACATATATATGTATATATATACATATATCTATACATATATTAGTACTGATATAACTATGTATTAGTCTATATACATACATATATATATATATCTATATACTCATACATACAAATATATATATATATATATAAATACACATACATATATACATATATATCTATATAACTATATATACATATATATATATACATATCTATCTACATATATCTATATGTACATATATTACTATATACATACACACATATATATGTACATCAATATAGTTACATATACATACTTATACATATATATATATATATCTATACATATATCTATCTATACATATACTTCTATATATATATAGACATATATATATACACATGTATATATACATATATAACTACATATATATACCTATATATTTATAACCATATATATATATACATATTGATAAATTTACATATATACATATATATATTTTTTTTCACATTACTTACCATACGTTGTATTGCCGGAATATCTGCACCAGTTGCTGATATTCCCCGATACGTGCGTACAAAAAGCGTGGTCACACACATCTTCCGCCATCCATCCTGCACTCCACGTGGCACCTCATCTTGTTGGTTGCGTCTTTCTAGACGACGATCGACTCGACACCGTGCTACACTCCATCTCCGCTTCCACCCCCACCCCTTTATACATATATAGTATATACATATATATCTATACCATATTTACTTTATTTCTATTTCTCTTGCATGCCCATAAAAGATTAAAAAATATATAAAAGAGGAAAGATAATCTTTGACTTGCAGGTACTTCATCTTGCGAATAGCAAGACCCATTTTGGAACCCTGATTTGGCTCAAAGCCAAGAACCTAATTTTGAGAGTGTGCCTCAAGGACAAGAATTATCAGAAAAAAATCTAAATAGAAAAAAACACCAAAAACACAATAAACAAATGGAAGAGATTCATTGTAGGACAGGCGTAGAAACTTGACTTCTAAGCCCACTTCCCTGAGTTCGACCCTGGGCCTAAAAGTGACTAAGATAAAATCAAGTAGGCCAGGTTAAAAATTTTGTAAAGAGAAGGTTAGGTTCGATTTAGGTTAACCACTATACACATTTCAATGATAACATCACCATATTAACACACCTATCCAAGCCCAACCACCATCTTTTTTGGCGCCGTTGCTGGGGAAGTGCACCTTCAAGTAAGTTTTTATTCCATTCCTGTAATTTTTCTCTTCTCACACTCTTCTCTTCTTGGGTGTCTCTATTTTTGATGTGCCGGTAAACCTGTTGCAAGGAAAAGACAGGCAAACGAAGTCAGAGATGTGGGCAAATCCAAGGCGGGAATGAGAGCGTGAAGACGCCGACACCGCATTGGAGCTCCGCACACGTTGCTGCACAAGTAGGTCTTTCTTTCTTAGCAACCTAGGTTAACTTGTAACCTTAATAAAAAAAATAAAAACTAAAAAACTAGAAAAACTTCTTGGATCTCTTGGGGCAAGTGGATTAAAATTCACTTGTTTGATTGTTTGCCCTTACTCCCACCGCCTTGGGATTTCCCGCCTTACTTCGCATAAGAGAAAATCCAAGAATCTTGATTCTTGAATTTTTCACCATGTGAAGAATTCTTTGAGGTAAACATAAAAAGATTGATTTCACCCCTCTTTGCCTCACTTATCTGCAAATTTGGGATCACATTTTTGGTGGGGAGGCTTGGAATTGAGTTGATTCCAACCCCACCATGACTTTCCACTTGCCTAAGATTCGATCCCGAATAATTCAACCCCAACAATTTGATTTTCTTTATCTTTTGGTTGAGCCTTGTGTGGAAATCATTCTGGTGATTGGGAGCACTTGAATTCAAGTGCTTTGGCTCCCTTTCACACTAATATAAAACTAATTCGTGCATCCACACATAGAAATCTCCATTTAGGGAAGCCCATTGCATTGTAGCATGCATTAACCAATTGACATTGAAGAAGGGTTTGTTTGGTTTGGAAGAAAACTTGTATTCTTGCAAAACCCAGAGATTGGTTGAATTGGTATTTCAGCGAATCCTAAAATCCATACTACTTAAGGCTGAATTCTAAAAATCATTCACCAATTAAAACTTCAATTCGGGGAGATTTCCCCATTGCATGCTTGTTTTACACACTCTGAAAATCAATCACTTGGGCATTACTTGTAAATAATGCCCTTCACATTCCAGAAGCACTTGATCCTAAGCCTCTAACTAAAATTGGTAGTAACTTGACCCTTGTTAAGGATTGGAGGTCTACCTACCTGCGTGTAGCGTCTACGTGCTGGTGAGGGTTCCCATGTGCTATCGGGTGTCTAAGACTGGGGAAAATGGCCTTTCAATCTAGCCTGGTGGTTCCGCGGTGCTCGCATTCGGTTCTGTAGTCCGTGATAGTAGGTAACTTAGATCTTTAGGTCTAAGGGCACACTGTAGAGGTTAGGAATTTGATTGAATTGATTTGTCATCAAGTGTACCTTTGCGACGTCATTTCTCTCATCTCTTTTCTCTTCGTATCCCCCCCAATTCTTCCTGCGGTAGTGCATGTTTTGGAGGAGGTCACAAAAGCCAGAACTATTTGAATTATCTGACAAATTTAGAAAAGAAGCCGAATCGTCCTCCTCCACAAACATGGCTGCACGCCCACCCCCAAATCCCGAGGGAGGAAACCGCCCTCAGAACCCACCAAGTGGTGGAGCCTTAGATCCCATAACTCGCCTCCAAGCCCAAATGGAAATGTATAATGAACGAATTGAGGCCATTCGGGAAACATTGGAGGAAATGCAGAACCCTCCCGAATGGGAGGAACCAAAGCCTCTTAGCTCCTATCAAAATCCCACTACTACAGAGACCATAGGACAAATTCGGGTCCCCATGGGTGGGGACGACTTTAAACTGAAGCCTAACATAATTGGCATGATAAATTTTCACTTCCATGGTCTTGCAAGTGAAGATCATTTTCTCCACTTGGAAGACCTAACCCGATTGGTGGAAGCTGTTAAACCAAGAAATATCGGGTTACCTATAGTCCTCATGAAAATATTCCCATTTTCATTGCGGGATAAAGCATCGCAGTGGTTACACACCCTTGGGAGAACCATCCACTCTTGGGGAGAGATGCGAACAGTGTTTGTCAAGAAGCTCTTCCTAATCAGGCAAACCAATGCGCTTCGCCGTGCTATCACTTCATTTACGCAACAAAACGGAGAACAATTTCTTGAGGCATGGGAGAGATATAATGACCTCCTCAGGAAGTGTACGCACCACGGTCTGCCTAATTGGCATATAGCCCAGATTTTCTACTATGGGCTAAATGAGACTTTGAAGCAGATTGCAGATGCTTCCTGCGGAGGGAATTTTATGAATAAAGACGAAAATGGAGCATTCGAATTGTTTGAAAATATGAGTGAAAACTCCATGAGCAATGCCTCCATTGTTTCCTTTAATCATTCCAGCCAGCCTCGTAATGTCCACGAAGTTGACATGGGACCCTCCCATTCATCCACAAATCTCAGCCTTATCGCACAAAAAATGGATGAGGTCTCCGTCGTGTACAAGAAGCTGGACAAGCTTCTGGCCAACCCTACCCGTTCTTTGGGAAACACCCCCACTTCACCACTTCGTCACAGTTCTAATTCTTCCAACACCAGGCTTATCCTGAGAAACCCCGTAAGATCTTCCTTACTGAGTGTCACGCCAAGCGATTCGGTAAGTCATGTGGATCTGGCCTCTACGAGCCAGTATTTTGACATGGAGGACCAAGCCTCCATGTACTTGGATGCGTATTTACACGCAGATGCGTTTTCTGGCATAGAAGACGCTTGCGCCCTGGGGAATAACCCGTTCTCCACCACTTATAACCTAAGGTGGCGAAATCATCCGAATTTTGCATGGTCCAACAACTCGCAGAGCCAAAACCCTGCGTGTGGACCAATGCGACTGTCCGCACCCGTCATCGCAAGGGCCCAGTCTAATCCTATGGCAAATTCGCCATCAGGCCCTTGCGTACCGCAAGCAGAACACGCATCAACTCCTCTTGATAAATTGATGCGAATGATGACGGAAATGTCAAAGCGCCATGAAGAGAACATGACCTCTCTTCAACACCAATTGGCACAGCAGAATGCTGAGATCAGTCAACTACGCATGGTGACTTGATCTCAAGGCACTCTTCCCGCCCAACCTATTCCAAACCTGCGAAATTTCGTACCCCATGGTCGTCAACCACAGGTACGACCTTCCTAGGGGCAAGTTAATCAAATTCTGCAAGCTCCGAGCATTCCACCGGGATTTCAGGCTAATCCCACTGCAGCACCTCACTCTTATGTCCCTATTGCGAACCCTCCTCCACCTTATGATCCCACTAGACCCACATCGTCTAATGCTATCACTATAAGGAGCGGTAAGTAGACCGTCAATCCGCCTCGACCTGATCCTGGCCCGTCTTCTTCATCGCCCTCTCGTTCGGGATGCGCATCGCATTCGCGAGAGGACGATACACCCAAATTGGTGCCAGAATCAGTTCCATTCCCTGAGGCTCCACTGAGGGAGCCAAAAGGCAAAAAGAAAGATATGTAGGCCTTTGATAACCTGTGTAATTTGTTCAGGGATGTAGAAATCAAGGTACCCTTACTCGAGGCTATCAACCACATACCTACTGTCGTCCGATTTTTCAAAGGCTACACAACACCCAGGCGACAGCCAAAGAAAACTAAGAATCTGGTGGTTCTCTCACCTCATGCGAGTTGTGCTATACTGTCAAATCTACCACCTAAGTAGAAATATCTAGGTAGGCAGCTCATTTCCTGTAGCATGCAAGGCTGCAATTTTAACCGTACCCTACTTGATCTAGGATCTTCCATCAATCTTATACCGACCATCATGCTTGAAAAATTTTCCTTGGAAAATCTGAAACCCACCCCTGTCACGTTGCAGTTGGCAGATCGTTCTGTCAAAATCCCAATGGGTGTGGTGGAAGACGTGGTGGTTAGGGTCAACAGTCTCTGTTTTCCTATTGACTTTCTTATTTTAGATATGGAAGTTCCTAGCTCACTTTCTAATTGTCCGATCATCCTTGGTCGACCTTTCTTGGCCACAACCCGCACCCATATCGACTGCGAGTCGGGCTATATTGAGATTGCCGTTGAATCTGAAAAGCTCAGGATTAACATCTTCAACGAAGCCAAGAACTTTGGTTGCGATTGTATAGAGGATGACATGTCTGGCGAGGACATGGCTGTCAGCGCATGTATCAGACTAATTGGGACCTATTTTGACTGCTGCAGATTACCTGTAAACATTGACGATTGCCTGACCAACACATATTGCGATGTTCCCCCATCCCTCCCTTGTCCCGTACCTTCTCCTGGCCAGACTTCTGACGAGGTTTTCTCCGCTTCCCATACCTCGTAGGCTGAGTCATATCCGGGCTACTCACCACCAGTCCATACTCTTGAGGACTGGATTGCCCTTTCTTTCCCGCCAAATCAGGCGGATTTGCAAATCCACACTAGGACCTTGAGCCCATATACTTCTCACTGGGGCTATTCCTTTTTGGATCCATCCATCCAAGAAGCCCCTCTTCTTGGCCAATCTGAGGTCCAATTTCTTCCTCCTGACCTGTTCTCCAATCTGCCTGGGACACTCTCATCCCAAGAAATGCCAGATCTTTCACCATCCACTCTCGAGCTGAAAGAGCTGCCTAATACACTTAAGTATGTTTTCTTGGGACCAAATGAAACACTCCCTCTAATCATCAGTTCAAAATTGACCAGGGAGTAATAGTGCAAACTAACAAAGGTCCTCATAGAACACAAGGCAGCTATTGGATGGCCTTTATCAGACTTATCTGGCATTAGCCCCTCCTACTTCACTCACTGTTTATATACGGAGGAGAAGGCTCGACCTTCCCGTGAGATGCAGCAACATCTCAACCCTAACATGCGGGAGGTCGTTAAGAAAGAAATCATTAAGTGGCTGGATGTGGGTATAATCTACCCGATCAGCGATAGCCCCTGGGTGAGTCTGATTCACGTTGTACCCAAAAAGGCAGGACTCACCATCTGTGTCAATGACAGGGGCGAATCCATCCCTACACGCACTCCTACATCTTGGAGAGTGTGTGTAGATTACAGGAAGCTCAATGTTGCAACTAAGAAAGATCACTTCCCGCTACCTTTCATTGATCAAATCCTGGAGAGGTTAGTGGGAAATAAATTTTTCTGTTTCCTGGATGGATCTCAGGATATAACCAGGTGGCAATTGACCCCCAAGACCAAGAGAAAACCACTTTTACCTGCCCCTTCGGCACCTTTGCATTTAGAAGGATGTTGTTCGGACTTTGCAACATGCCAGCAACTTTCCAGAGATGTATGTTGGCGATATTCCATGACATGGTGGGTGACTTTCTTGAGGACTTCATGGATGACTTTTTGGTCTTTAGTCCATCTTTCGATGACTGTCTTGCCAACCTGACCCATATCCTTAGGAGATGTATTGATGTAAACCTCGTGCTTTCCTAGGAAAAAAGTCATTTTATGGTGCACGAGGGAATTATTCTCGGGCATATCATCTCCGATAGGGGTATCGAGGTTGACAGAGCTAAGCCTAATGTAATTGCTGATTTACCTGTGCCTGGCTCTATCAAACAAATCCACTTTTTCCTGGGACACGTCAGTTTCTATAAGAGATTTATCAAAGATTTCTCAACCCTTAACTCATCTCCTATCAACAGACATACCTTTCAATATGGGCCTCGACTGCATAAGAGCATTCACGCAGCTGCATAATGCTGTCACCAAGGCCCCTGTTCTCCGGCTGCCTGATTGGTCCCTCGACTTTGAACTCATGTGTGATGCTTCCGACCTTGCAATCGGAGCCATCGTGGGACAAAGACGCGATAGACACCCCTTCGTGCTGTACTATGCCAGTAAGACGTTGGACGAGGCCCAGCATAATTATACTGCCACTGAAAAAGAACTACTGGCGGTCGTCTTTGGGAAGGAGAAATTCCTCTCTTACCTTCGAGGCTCTCACGTTATTATTTTCACTGATCACGCTGCCATTCGCCATCTCATGCACAAGAAGGATGCCAAGCCTAGACTGATTGATTGGATCCTTCTGCTCCAAGAATTCAACATTGAGATCCACGATAAGGCTGGAGCCCAGAATGTTGTAGCTGATCATCTTTCCAGACTGGACCCTGACCATATTGGACTTACTCTGCTGATCAATGAAATTTTTCTTGATGAGCACCTATTGGCAATAAATGTGGCAAGTGCACCTTGGTATGCCAACATTGCCAATTACCTTGCTTCTGGATCCCTTCCACGTGGCTGGCCTAAAAACCAGCATGAGAGTCTCATGGCAGAAGCAAAGTATTATTTCTGGGATAATCCACTGCTTTTTCGGATAGGTGCTGATCAAATCATCCATCGCTGTGTTCCTGACAGCGAATTCCCCAATGTGCTATCCTTCTGCCACAATCATGCCTGCGGAGGCCATTTCTCTGGGAGGAAAACTGCAGCCAAGGTGTTGCAATGCGGTTTCTTTTGGCCCTCCCTTCACCAGGATGCACACAATTATGCCAAGCATTGCACTAGGTGCCAGTTGTTAGGGTCAATGTCACGTCATGACATGATGCCCTTGCAACCCATCCTAGCTGCAAAAATCTTCGACATTTGGGGAATTGATTTCATGGGTCCCTTTCCTCCTTCCAACGGCTTCGAATTTATCCTCGTGGCTGTTGATTATGTTTCGAAATGGATCAAGGCTATTCTCGCACGTCGTGATGACCATATTATATCCACTCGCTTTGTCAAACACCACATCTTTGTGCGCTTTGGGATCCCTTGAGCCATTATCTCAGATGGAGGAAGCCACTTTACCCATGCTTCTTTTCGGGCACTTCTGAGGAAATACGGAGTCCACCATCGTATTGCATCCCCGTATCATCCTCAGACGAATGGCTAGGCAGAGGTGTCGAACCGGTAAATCAAGCAGATTCTCCAGAAAATGGTTCAGCCTGACCGTAAGGATTGGTCCGATAAGCTAATTGATGCACTTTGGGCGTATTGGACCACCTTCAAGGCTCCCCTTGGTATATCTCCGTATAGAATTGTATATAGGAAGCCTTGTCATTTGCCCGTGGAGTTGGAGTACGACACTTATTAGGTGGTTCGCCAATGTAACCTCGACCCAGACCTGTGTGGTCGAGAAAGGAAACTCAAACTCCAGGAGCTGGAAGAGCTTCGTCGTGAAGCCTATGATTTTGCTTTAACCTTCAAGCAACGCACTAAGGCTTTTCAAGACAGCCGTATTCGGCAGAAAGAATTTGAGCCATCTCAGCAAGTTTGGCTCTACAATGCCTGGCTCAAATTCTTTCCTAGAAAATTGAAGTCCAAATGGATTGGTCCTTTCCTGGTCTCGAGACCATTTCCCAACGGGGCCGTTGAGATCGAAGATCCCAAATCTGGGAATAAATTTACGGTCAACGGGCAGTGTTTGAAACCCTATCTTACTCATGAACCTACCCCCGTTGGAGAAATCGTTGCCCTGCTGTAGGATAACTAATTCTTTACCTCATTCTGAGTCCAGCTGGGGACGTTAAATTCAGTGCTCGTTGGGAGGCACCCCAACAACACTCACCATCTACCATCACTTTTCAGTTCACTATTACGATCACTTCACTTCTCACTTCACCACCCACCATCCACCCACCCTACCACCCTACTGTATACCCTGCACTTCAGCTCTCGTTACCCGATCTTTCATCCTTTCTCTACCCTTCCCTGCATGGATATGAGAACATAGCATCGTTTGGCATGGGGGGGTGGATAGGCATCCTTAGGATCTGGGTATTTTATGGTATCATGCAGTTTCCACCTATATATATATATATAAAGGAAAAAAAAATGAAAAATGAAAATGGTGTTTAGTAATGATCTAAAGGCTGAAACAAAAATACAATAAGTGTTTATTGATATTCAACCACTGTTTGAAGACTTTCCAGGCCACAGAAGCTTGATTCGCTCAGGCTCGGCTTAATTCACTTGAGCATTGACAAGATAGATCAGAATCTCTCCTAACTAAGGACGTATTCTTGTACCTGAGACACCCGTACAGGATCAGTGGGTTTGCTTCTACTTGAGAGCTTAAGTAATCTTGGTTCACACTACACATATCAAGAAAGACCGGGTGAACATAAGCTCCAACCCTAGTGCTCATTAGGGAAGGTGGAGTCCTTACCTGTGCACGCAGGTAGACTTTTTATCCCAGGCTTTAGTCGTGTTTAGGAGCGACTCTTTCCACCAACAAAGAACTCTCCCACAAAAAAGAAAAGTGTGCCCCTCCAAATAATGTTGTAAGATATATATTGACATGTGTTTCAAAGAAAAAAAAAGATACAAATGTCTGTAAAGTCTTCTTCCTACAAAAAAGGTTCTTCAAGGAAAATACCCTGAGCCACAAATGTCAGAAAATGGGAATTGAATTTTCCGTCATCTTTTTAAGGGTCAATCCGAAAACACGAGTTGAAACTAGGACCAACCTATACTTAAAAATTAGTGAAACCCTGGGCTTGAGTCTTAATGTTCATCTGGTCAGTCTTGATCCTTCACTAAGCACAAGCCATAATCACTTGAGCTCTCGAGTACGGCAAAAACCTCCTGGGTCCTAGAAATCGTACTTATGGTTTAAATATCAAGAGTCCTGGTTAGTCGAGAGATGATCTATGTCATGTGAGACTTAAAGCACTGGTAGTCTTCTCTGCAATTGGTTCTCGCAATATCCAACAATAAACACACCTATGTTGCCTCAGAAGAAAATCTTCAGCTGAAGATCATTTCTAAATACAACACAAAAATGTTTTGCTAGGGACTAGCAAAAGATAGGCATGGGGGTATGATTGCGCCACAAAAATACACCTGCAATTGTGCCGTCTTGTGCTTTTTTCCTAGCATTACCAGTGCATATTAGGTAGACATAGTCGCATTGTAAAAATACACGCATGCATGCATTTAATTAAGAGGGGAGGAGAGTGAAATAAATGGCCTTGCAATTAACATTTTTCCTTAAGTGCATCTTTTCAAAATTCACCATTTTTTATTTTCATTACTACTTGACTTTGAAACTCTTCCTGTGGCTACATGGTAACCTCTTCTTCTTCACGCCATTCCCTGCTCACACCCCTCCCTGCTAGCCGCATGCAGCCTCGCCATGCACAAGCCATGCACAGCCCGGGCATGGCTGTGCATGCTTTCTCCTTCTATAGAAAGAGGGCGGCTTCTTCCTTTGAAAGAGAGCCTGGTCCCCATGCCAAAAACCCAACACACAGCAGCTTCTTCTTCTCCAGGCCACTGTCCCCTGCCCTCTCCCTCCATACGTAGGACCTCCTCCTCTGAGGAGACACTCTGTGGGTAGGAGTCCATCACTGTGGTGCACACCCACCACAGTGAGACCACCACCGTCCAGCTCATCAAAGAGCCGGTGGGGGTGGTGGCCTTCTTTCCCTGTTTCAACGTTCAAGCCATTTCAGCCATTGGAGCGGGAGCTTCAAGCTTTGAAGCTCTCCAGCTCCGCACAGCAGTAGCTCCACCATGCATGCCAGTAGTGTGGTGGTCTTCTCTTCCCTAACTTTCTCGTTTCCAGCACTTCCACCATTGCTGTAGGCTTCAAGGTCTGGAGCTCCGCGGCAGCAGCAACAAGGCGGCAGCAGGCCACCGCGCGTGCCTGCAGGCTGCCCTCACCTCCAGCTTCTTCGCGTAAACACCACTTCTCTCTGCAGCCCAGCCGGTGCATATCCTCTTCTATGCACGCTGGGCCATGTCGACACCACCCACACTCACAGCATTGGGCGTACCCGGTCGCGCGACTCGGCCATGCACTGTAGCAACTATTCATGCCAGTCTATGGAACATTGTGGCTACAGTGCGGTGATCAGTAAGTTTCTCACTTAGCCGATCACCCGGGGCATCGCAATCGGCCAGTGCCCATGCCCGCGTCCCACCCGCACGTCAGCGTGCGGTCCTCTGCCAGTGCCTGCTCCAGCTCTTCATGCAGCACGGTGCGCTGTGGCCTCTCCTCTCCCCGCACTCACTCCCTCCCAACGTGCACATCCTCGTGCGCCTATGCGCAGCATGGTGTGTTGTGGCCATCAGACGATGCCTCTTCACGTGCAGACGGCTTAACTCTCCCAGCCCTCACTCCAGCAACGCTCTCCCTCTCTCTCTCCCTCTGTCTCACAGTACTCTCTCGCTCTATCTCTGCACACACTCATACACTCACACTCTCACACACACACACTCTCACTTATATATTATTATATACCTATATATATATACGTAAACATATATATATTGATATATATACATATATTTGTATACATATATATATACTTATATTTATACATATAGTAGTACCTATATACTTAAGTATTAGTATACATACATATATATATATATACTTATATATAGATATATATATATATATACATATATCTATACATATATTAGTACTTATATAACTATGTATTAGTCTATATACATACATACATATATATATATATATATATACATCTATATACTCATACATACATATTTATATAAATATATATATATATATATATATATATATATATATATAAATATACATACATATATACATATATATCCATATAACTATATATACATATATATATATATACACACATATCTATCTACATATATCTATATATACATATATTACTATATACATACACATATATATATATATACATCTACATAGTTACATATACATACTTATACATATATACATATCTATACATATATCTATATATACATATACTTATATATATATACATATATATATACACATGTATATATACATATATAACTACATATATATACCTATATATTTATAACCATATATATATACATATAGATAAATTTACATATACATATATATATATATTTTCACATTACTTACCATATGTTGTATCGCGGGAATATCTACACCAGTTGATGATATTCCTCGATACACGCATACAAAAAGTGTGGTCACACACATCTTCCACCATCCATCCTGCACTCCACGTGGCACCACGTCCTGTTGGTTGCGTCTTTCTAGATGACGACTGACTCAACACCGTGCTACACTCCATCTCCGCCTCCACCCCCACCCCTTTATACATATATAGTATATACATATATATCTATACTACATTTACTTTATTTCTATTTCTCTTGCATGCCCATAAAAGGATAAAAAAATATATAAAAGAGAAAAGATAATATTTGACTTGCAGGTACTCCATCTTGCGAATAGCAAGACCCGTTTTGGAACCCTGATTTGGCTCAAAGCCAAGAACCTAATTTTGAGGGTGTGCCTCAAGGACAAGAATTATCAGAAAAAAATCTAAATAGAAAAAGAACCAAAAACACAATAAACGAATGGAAGAGATTCGTTGCAAAACAGGTGTAGAAACTTGACTTCTAAACCCACTTCCCTGAGTTCGACCCTAGGCCTAAAAGTGACCAAGATAAAATAAAGTAGGCCAGGTTAAAAATTTTGCAAAGAGATGGTTAGGTCCAATTTAGGTTAACCACTATACACATTTCAATGATAAAATCACCATATTAACACACCTATCCGGGCCCGACCACCAAGCGTGTCTATTGCTGTTGAGATTGGAATGGCTGCTACCTAGGATACGTGTTCTGCACATTCCCGTATTGTCTGGTTTGGTAGTGTGGAACTTGACTCAGTCTCTGTGTATTACTAGACCAGGCAAAATTGGCTTGCTAGCGCCAAACAGGGTTATATGTTTTAGAATACGGGTTGTTACTCCCGTATCCCTGAATGGCATTGACATCTTTGTAAGCCGAAGATGTCTTAGATGCGAATTCATCAAAAGAATGCACACTTGCATCATCATGTGATGCGAAACCTGGATTATACGGTGCCAGATCCATGTTGCTCACAGGTTCCTGGTATGTAGGATCCTGAGAAGATGGAGAGAAAACATCCCGAGTGACCGGATATATACGAGTAGAGGGAGCTCGGGATGCTTGAGAGGAGTGAGATGGAACAGTGCTGCCAGAAGATCTGGATCTCGCTTGCATCAATTCATCGAGCTTCTTATCGAGTAGATCCACCTTATCCAGCTTTTTGGTGATAATGTCCATGTTGGCTCGGGAAGATTCGGCTTGAGCTTCGTGGACATTAACTCGTTCTTGTCCTGGTCACTGGAACTAGTTCATTGAGGCAACATTCATCGAGTTCTCTACTAAGGACTTGAACAGTTCAAATGCGCTATTCTCATCCTTCGAGAGAAAATTCCCACCACTAGATGCATCGGCCAGGAACCGATGTGTGTCATCTAGCCCATGGAAAAATACTTGCACATGGTGCCATTTGGGTACACCATGGTGTGGGCACTTCCTGAGAAGATCGTGAAATCTGTTCCAGGCATCATGTAGCTTCTCTCCAGGACCCTGAGCAAAAGTTGTGATTGCGCGCCTCATGGCATTTGTTCGACTGATCGGAAAGAACTTTTGGAGGAATTCGCGACGTAATTCCTCCCAGGTTCCAATTGGCCTCCTGATGGTCTTGAACCAATAAGCATCTTTATCCTTTAGAGAAAAAGGAAAAAGCTTCATGAGAACAATTCCGATATTAATGTTCCTGGGTCGAACTGACTCTGCAATCCGACTCAGGTCTTCGAGGTGCTAGAAGGGATCCTCATTTGAGTTTCCATGGAAATGAGTCTGAATTAGACTTATGATATTCGGCTTTAACTCGAATGCATCTTTGGCAGTGGGAATCCAGACTTAAGGTGCTATGATTGTTGTCGCCGGATAATAGAAGTGCCACAGTTGTTCTCCGTTTGCTGGATGCTACATTGTATTGAGTGTCGTGAGAATCTGGTCAATGCTCTGCTCATATTTTTGTTTTGTTTCCTCAACCCTGGCTTCCAGACGAGCCATTGGATCCTGATTCTCAATGTCCTGACGAATTCGAGGACCAGGTTTAGCCATCTTGGCTAATCGGGTGGAAGAAGGTTGAGACTAGAGGTCGAGCGAAAATCACCTCTGCCGCCTTGGGTTTGGCTCCCAAGGTCCCGCGAGGTTAGGTCTTAATGGCCTTCTTCCTTGCATACACCAACTCAAAGGGTTGGTGTAGTCAAGCAGAACAAGGCTAAGGCCTTGTTATTCAAAGTGGTCCTTTAGATCGGATGACCTGATTTTTCGTTTAAGTTTGTGTTATTAAAACTTTGGCTAGAGACCAACTGTAAGGAGTTCCTGCCTCTCAGGCTAACCCAGCTAGTCTGGTTACGAGGGGACTATGGGGAAGGTTCTTCCTTTGACCTCCACCTCTGGTTCCGTTACCCCACAGCTGCAGTCGATTGACACTACCCTGCAGGCTTAGTCACCAGGTTCTGCAAGAGAGGTTGGAACTACCCAATAGTTTCAAGCCAAATGCAAGTTATTTGATGTATTTTTTGTGAATTCTTAACCTATTTCTTCAATGTAGTAGATGGTGGGCTGTCCACAAAGTGACTAGCCTCACCAACTAACTTTTGGACTTGTCAGGGTCCAAGTTAGTACAGTGTAGTCTTATTGGCTAATGCGCTTCTAAGTTATTTCAAATTAAAAATCACAGATCAAATATAAACTCTCAGGTAAATATGGAATCCAAATGATTTGAAACTTGGCAAGAAGATTTCTCTTGCAATAAGCTTTTCAGAGAGTATTTTTTCAGAATTTTTATTGTTTCCAACAAATAGTTATGAATTTTTAACTAGCAAGAGGTGAAATATAGGATTTAGAACCCCTGTTGGTTTTTTATGTTGGAAATGATATCAAATATGCTCCAAAAATTTTGTAAAAATATGATGTTGAAATCTAATTTGGTTATCTTTCACACTCCACAAATTTTGAGTCAATCTAGTTTGAATGTTTGCTAGAATTGATTTTCAAAGTTCATAATAGTTTTGTTTTCGAGCAATCTGACACATATGTATTCTACGAATTTTTAAAAATTTCACAGATGGAATTTCCTTTTCAGAATGGTGGTGTTGGAAAAGATAACTTGAAAATCTAGTTTTAGTTTAAATTTCAGAATTTTTCGAGCATTAGAAACACGGCTATTGAATTTTGAATATAACACTTACTTTTTGGCAGAATTTCCAATAAGAATGTGTGCACCTGATTTCTGCAACACCTACGTCGATTCGTCCATCGCTTATCCGATTCAATCCTGCACACAAAAATGAAATCAAAAGTCACCTTGCCTCCCGGCAACGGCACCAATTTATTTGGGGCATAGACCGCGTAAAAGATAAACACGTCGTTGTAGCGCGAAATACATCTCGACAAAAAAAATTAATGGAACTGGTAAGTCTCAGTTGATCACAGGGACACAGAAAGCGCTTTTGATTCATGCTCTTGTTCTAAATCTAATTACTAAATAGTAGAGACAATGAATCATAATATATATATCACGCAAAGTGTTTGAATGGAATTGCATACATGTAAATATAACTAAACAAATTATAAGCATGAATAAAATTATCTTGGTAACAGAATGAGGGCACCACGGGTGGTCCGTGGTGGCCTTCTGGAGAGGTTGAGGAGAGCAGGAACAATCCGACAGGGTGGCCCAATGGATTCTTCAGACGGAGGCAGAGAAGACGGGAAGAAGAAGAAGAGAGAGAGGTAGAAGAAGGAAGAAGAAGAGAAAGTTGAGAGTTATGTTCCAAGGGGGGGCCCCCTTGGTCCTTTTATAGCTTTTCTCTCATGCAAATTCTTTCCCGATCAGTTTATTCTAGTGTTGCCACGTGGCTCTCTGTGTGCCCTCGGATGTAGATCTCATGGCTCCCGCTCTCTCGCATCTTCGCATTTTCCCCATGCCTTCAAATCCCGCTCACGATCGAACGGCTTACATAGCCATAGCACCATGCCTTTGCAAATCCTAAGTGCTACTCACGCATCTTCCTAATTTCGTACAACCCGCACAATCGTGTGTCCCACCCGCGGTGCACTCTAATCGCGCCACATGGACACATCTCAGCCCTCCAATCGTGCATATGCACCTGCACATGCCTGCCCACGATGCTGCATCAATTTTGCGCAGCATAGGTCTTGAACCTGCATCCCATGCAGATGCGTGAGCATGCGCCAGCCAGCGCGCTACGCAAAGAATTTATCATATATATGTGCTTATTTACATTTATACTGAGCCAATCTGGGTGGCGACGTGGAGTGTTCGTGGTCGTTGGATGAAGATCCAACAACCAACACTATGAGGAGAGGTGCCTTCAGGAGTTGGGGGTGCGGTGAGGGGCGGCTACGATGGTGCCACATGGTGCCATCATGGTCGTTCGTTCTTCTTCTCTTTATATCTGATGACGTAGGCCTCCAATTAAGTTAATTTCTGCACCGTTGGACTACTTACGTCGATCCGGATTTATGTGCATACATCTAATCAGCCTAAAATGTCTATTAATGCGCGTTCTTAGTGTCACAATAGCATCATACATTGTAAATAGTGCATAACATTCATTATCTTGCATTTAGATCAAGTTCTATAAATTGTATAGTAATTGTCTCCTTTTTATGGTCAGGGACAGGGCGACTTTTTATCGGGGCTTCGGATCAAATATCCAATCGTACGGATTTGATCAGGGCGATGATTGGAGTTCAACAACTCCAAGATCGCCATAATCGGACATCTATAGCACTAGATAGAGACTGAGGAACCCTAAAGATCAACGGCCAAGATGATGTTAATCTGCACCTCAGATGACAATCCGACTGCATGGATGGATTCAGATTGACGATCGTAGCCTAACATGAAAATCGGTCCAATCTGACACCTGTGGCACCATTCACAATTCTCAGAAGATGGACGGCCAAGATGGCAACATGTGGTGCCATCTTAGCTGCCCAATCGGCCCCAAGGATTCGCAGCTACCTTTCCTTCTTCACCTGCCTGCTTGATCTTGACCGTTGGATGCTCATCCAATGGTCGCGAAGCCGTGCGCATAAATCCTCCACATGACACAAAGCCGCTCGCAACGTAGCAATTGGGCGTCTTCGCGAGATTAGGTGGTCGCACTTTCAAGCTGCAGGTGCGTGGGCGAGCAGAGCCACATGATGAGGATCGAACAGCGTTACACGAGCGATAGCGCCAATGCGCGATCAGACGTGTGGCGCTGATGCGTGATCGCACGCGGGAGCACGGTGCGAGCATGGATGGTTTAAGCCGTCCGATCTCTTGATCGGACGACTGTAAGTGCACGAACGTGTGCGTGCGTTGTGCAACGCAGAGGCGAGGAGGCACGCGATGCGCGCACACGAAGGCCACGTTCAAGCCTTTAGTGATAGATTTATCCATCACTAAAGTTCTTGAATTAATGTTTTTCAAATTGTAATGTCCAAAATGCCCCCACTCCTTGCAACTATAAAAGTAGACCCCCTCCATATGAATTTCGGATCCCTTCCTTCTCTTCTCTCCCTCTCCAAAGCTCAAGAGAAGCTTGTCCCATGCCCAGGATGCTCCTCAAGAGATAAAATAAAAATTTCACCCCCATTCCGAAAGCATATCCCGCGACAACGATGATGTGCTGCCTTGTTCCCGTTCCTCCTGCCTCAACCTCCTTCTTCCTACTCCGTTCCTCATCTTCCAAGCATTGTCTCATCTAGCTCGTCCTCCAAGCGATTGTTGAGGAGGATAACTTCTCACTCCCATTCCTTTTTCCAGCTTTCTAGAGTAGAATTTTCCTACTTTCTAGGGTAATTTCTTGCTTTCTTAGATGTAGAAACATTTTGCAACTTCAAGTGGTTGTTTTCTCTCTATCTCTCTCTCTGATTGTTTATATTGATTCCATTGCATTGTCATTACTCTGCTCTTTAAACAAAAACAAAAAAATATAATTGCGAATTTTGATCAACATAGCCTCCCTGAGTTCGACCCGGGATTTCTATTCCGGTATAAATTTTATTTGTTGAACCTAAGTTCTTCACTATTCAAAATACAACAAGTTTTCAAAACCAAATCCGATAGCATAGTCCTCTGATGTTTCAACATTTTGGCACCGTTGCCAAGGAGGTAACAGTTTTCCGATCTTCTTTTCGCATTTCACACACCTTACTGTCTTTTAACTTGCTTTCTCTTATGTCTATTATTTTGCAGAGACCTCTATCAAGGAATCGTCAAGTGGTAGATAAGAGTAAAGTGTTGTTGAAGATGAGTGTAAGTGCTCCCCATTCTTCCCCCTCCATAGATTTCAATTCATCACATTAAATTCAAATTCCAATTAACCTAGGTGTTTGCATAAATCCTAGGATTAGTTTGGTTGTTTAGATTTCCACTCACACTCACATTTCACCTTCGCTTATATAAAAAAAAATAAAAAGATAATTTTGTGGGGTAATTTTCAACATCCACACAACATACACCCACATTCAAGGCACTTAACCTACTTGATTTTCTTATACTCAATTGGATTATGATCTATGGAACCGGTACACACAAATTAACACATAAAAGAGTAGAAATCATTCTAAGTTAGCCATTTCTGTGTGCCTAACCTAGTGGTGCAATTGTGGCCAATTGTTTTAGTTGTTTGGGCCATAGCACGCAATCTAAAATCAACTCACCAAGTATCTTCTTCTTAGGGTTTTCAATCTAGGTTCTTACCAGGCACTCCACTTTATTTCTAATTTTAAAGGAAAGCAATCTTCACCCATGCTTGAAAACCTGGTTTGCCTCAAACTTGATTGAAATCAACCTAATTCTAAACCCTAAAAGCTACCTAAGCAAGATTTGAACATTAAAATCTACGCATCACAAATAATCTTACTTGGAAACCCTGGTTGAGCACACACTTACACATAATCAATCATTAAGGGCACAACCCATTTTAAGGGTCCATCATATTCCATAAGCACTACAATCCTAGGCCTCAATAAAATCGAGTAGACGTTGGCCTTAAGGACTAATTCGCTCTTCAGGGCCTAGTCTGAGATTGTTTACGATTAACCTACTTGTAGTAATTAATATGATGTCTAGTTAGGGGAGTAGTGTGAAACGACCATGGCTGGGGGGTACACTAGGAACCAGAGGTGCAAGCCGAAGGAAGAACCTTCTCCCCAGTCCCTCTTAAATGGCTGGATTGAGTAGACACAAGTAGAGTAAATCATCTATAATCTTAAGGTGGGTTCTAGGAGTCTGTAGATCCTTAGGCTACCCCACTTAAAGACAGGCTTGTTTTGTTGTTCTACAGGGTTCTTATCCCTAGTCCTTCCAACCTTCTAGTTTATGCTGGGAAGAAGGTCATTGAATCCTCGATTGGAAGGACCACAAGAGTATTCTAGGAGGCGTAGATTGGATTTTGGCTAAATCGATCCCATGGCCGATCAACAGCCTCCTCTACCTCCGGATCCATAGGAGGAATTTCGAAGGCAGCTGGAACAAATGCAGAGAATGTAAGAATGGTTCTAGAGAATGCAGGGCACTCAGCCCTTGAAGGATTTTTATGATCCTTCAAATTATAGGGAATGTTCCGGCATCTAGATTCCTACCGGAGACATAGAAATCGAGCCCCAGGTGTTAAGCCTAATCAAACATTACCATGGGCTTGGCTTTGAAGACCTGTTTCAGCATTTGGAGGACTTGAGCACTTTGGTCCAGACCACCAAGGTGCGAAACGTGAATGAGAAGCAAATGATCATGAAGCTCTTCCCCCACTCTCTTAGGGATAAAGCTGCTCATTGGTACAGGACTAGAAGAAGACCAATTGCAACATGGAATGAGTTGAAATCGACCTTTCTGAAGAAATTCTTCCCTGTTGGACGTACCATTACTTTGAGACGGGCAATCACTACTTTTACACAGCTCTCGGGGGAGCAGTTTCATGTGGCCTGGGAGCGATTCCAGGACCTATTGCAGAGGTGTCCACACCACGAGGTGCCGAAATGGCAACTTGTGTAGATCTTCTACCATGGGTTGACTGAGCAACTCAGAAATCAAGTGGACACTTCTTGCGGAGGCAATTTCTTCAACAAAGATGCAGATAACATGCATAATTTGTTTGAGGAAATGAGTGAGAATTTGATCAATCATGCCTCCATGGATACTTTTAACCGGTCCCAGCAGCCCATATCGAATGTTAATGAAGTACACTACTCTCATTCATTTGATATGGAATTGATTTGTAATAAACTTGATAAGGTGGACTTGGTTGCTAAGAGAATGGAGGAGTGGATGGCTGGAAATTCAATGAACAACTCTCGATGCACTCAATCCCAAATTTCGGGATTCCATTCGTCACGAGCTCCTTCTAGACGGGAGTTTGTGAATCAACTTGTTGCGGCTCAACCTGCTAGCTAGCATTATTCGGAACCCCACAGGTTCCAAACTGGGGGCTTTCATCCCAGTTTCTCTGATCCTTCCCTTTCTTTCTCTCCATCCTCACCCTATGAGGATGTTTGTGCTGTACAGGAGAATGTTAGATCCAATCCCTACTTTAATGCTTATAATTTGGGTTGGAGAAACCACCCTAACTTCTCTTGGAAAAACCTGAGGCAGCAGACCCAATTCCGACCCAGCAACTATGCTCCGCAATGACCAATGGGTCAGGGTCATGTTTATACTCAGTTGCCCTCGAATCAGGTCAATTAGCCAGCTAGGAATGCCTGTCAAATTGTAGGGCAGGCTGATTTGAACCGAAAAATGGTAGAGATTCAAGGATCCATGCTCCAGCTCATGCAACAAATGAAAACCTCGCTGGACAACTTGCAAATCGGGCTCATAGCTGACTCTCGTCAACCTGGATCTCTACCTTCCCAACTCGTACCCAACTCGCGAAATATCCTGAATCTGGGTAATCAAGCCCATGGATATGGAAATCAGAGGGACCCACATGCACATGCTCAGGTGGTTGAGCAGGGTCCTTCCTCTTGTTCTTCTTCTGCAAATCAACGATTCTTGGCTAATGAAGCCCCTCCAATCTTTCCTAACCCTCCCTAAGACCCAAACTTGTATGCATCTACAAATTCTGTTACTTTGAGGAGTGGCAAACAAACTCAGGAACCACAAACACACTTTTCTGATTTACTGAATCGTGAAGAACCAGAGGAGAGAAAGGAGAACTCTGGAGAAGAAATCAAGGCTCAAAAACCTGATTCAAAAGATCCGACGCATGTTCCGTTTCCTGAAGCCTTGATCAGTTCAAGGAAGAAGTTTGTTGATAGTGATGAGGAGCTTCTGAATATTTTCAGGAATGTCGAGATCAATATCCCGCTCCTCAACGCTATCAAGCATTTACCAGCTTACGCAAGATTTTTAAAGGATTTATGTACGTAGAAGAGTAATGACCGAGTCGATCTTTCGCTTTTAAGTCGTTTGTAGTTTAATGTGGTGGAAAAATCGACTAATCAATTTTTAACAAGAAATAACCACTCGCAGAGGAGCGGGTCGTTTCCACAGGGAGAAAATAACGTATTAAAATTCGCGCCACTTAAAAATGTTTGTTCGGAGTCAATTTGGACAAGAACCAAGCCAAGATTGCCTTTAGATTAAGGTTTAGGCAAGAAATAATGCTGAAATGGCAATTATGAGAAACTACAGGATATTTTCCGCAATGCAGAGTGAATAGAATATGAATAAAATCTGGCAATGGCAGAAAATGTAAATTTTAATCAACGTTTTACTGTAGCAAAACAGGGGAATTGTTCCCCGTTGTCTTGCGCGACGAGGAGCCGATGGCTGGGCGCGGGAAGCTCGGAGGAGGTCCCTTGGATCAAGGGCTTCGAATCGGTGGTGGCGGCGAGTCGCGCGGCGGTCGGAGGTGGCCGGACGAGCTCCGGCGGAGGTGCTGCAGCCGGCAGCTTGCGCAGCCGGTTGGCGTGAAGTCCGCCGCCTGCTGCTGCTGCAGGGGTGGCTGCTGCGGCTGGCGTGTGCGGTGAAGTGAGCGGTGGTCGGTTGGGCGGTCTGCAGATGGCTGTGCGTGGGCGCGCGGAGGGTCTGCTGAGGGCGCTGGCGCGCGGAGGCGTGGCTGCGGTGGTCTGCAGGCGCGGGGAAGAGGGCGTGTGTAGTGAGGCGTGCGCGGGACTGCTAGCGAGAGGGCGTAGGGGGGTGGTTCTGCAGGTGCTGTTGCAGATGGTGGGGCACGCACTGCAGTCGGTGCGGGAAGGTGCTGCGGGTGGACTTCAGACAGGTGCGCCGGTGGTTGCGCGTGGAGATGGCGAAGGCTGCAGGCGCAGGGAAGGTGGCGTGAGCGGGCGTGAGGGCTGGAGGTTGTGCACGCCTTGCATGCGGTTGGAGATGAGCGGGCTGCTGCGGCGTGGGTGGTGGAAGTGAAGTGAGAGGACGGAGATTGCTGCTGGAGTGGGGGTGGACTTCAGACGTCCGGGAAATTTCCCGGACGTCTTAAGTGACTGAAAGGGTGATTGCACAGTGGCTCGGTGGTGGTGGTTGGTGACGACGGCGAGGGAGATGCACGCTGATGTGCTCACGGTAATGCGGGCGAGCTCCGGATGGCGGTGTGGCCTGTCACACCACACGCCCACGGTGGTGGAGACTCGCCGCCACGGTAGAGGCCGGCAGTGTGGAGTGGAAGAGAGAGGTTCTCTCTGCACAGTGGTGGGTCGGTGGCGGAGGCCTCCTGAGCTCGGCTGCCTCCGTGCTCCTTTTGTAGTGTCTTGAACAATTTTGAAATCAGCCGCCGACCAGATCCACCGTATCCGCTCCCCCTTGAATGGCTTTCACTGCATCATGCGGGCGTTGGAGCGGCAGCCAGCCGTTCTGAAAGAAGACGAATAAAGAAAATATTATTAAAATATTAGGGTTATTTATGTATAGACCCTCAACTTCTATGTTAATAAAAACAATATACCTAATTGGTTATCTAATTAGATGAATGCTATTCTAAGCTAATTCTAAATGCACTTAAGATATGAATGTAATGTATGGATTATGTAATTAGATTAAAACTATGAATTAATCTATTTACATCCTAATTTATACTAAATAAATGTTAGAATTAACCTAATGTGTAGGCACTTAAATACTTAAATAGCCCACAACTATGGGCTAATCAAGTAACTCAAGAAAATTTATTCCGAGGATGGTGGCACTCTCCGAGTAGGCTAGTTCTATTATCCTGCACCACCTCCCTCAGAAAAAGAGAGATCCAGGTGCTCCGTTGATTTCTTGTGTCATCGAAGATTGCACTTTTGATAGAGCACTGCTGCATCTGGGTGCATCCATAACCTCATTGCGACTTCTCTTTATGAGAAGTTTGGATTAGGTTAACTTCGGCCAACTTCAGTAACGTTGTAGTTAGAGGACCATTCGATCATAAATCCGTGAGGTGTTATTGAAGATGTTATTGTTAAGGTTAAGAATTTCTATTTTTCCTATAGATTTCCTTGTCCTTGACAAGGATGTACTTGAAAATCTGAGGAGCATGCCCATCTTTCTGGGGCATCCATTCCTGGCTACCGCTAAGGCCACCATTAAATGTGAAAGAGGTAGCATGGAAATCGCCTTTGGGATCAATGAATGAAATTGGATATTTTTAAGGCAATTAATAAATTTGAAGATTGTGGATTTATCGAGGAACTTGAGGATGATAATGTGAATATTGAAACTTGTATGACGGTTTCTGCATTTGAAAGTTCCTCCTTTGATGATGAATTGGACCCACAACCCTCTTTGGCTGACCTGCCATCTTCTGAAGAGGTTATTGATTTGGTTCACTCTCAACCTCTTCCTCTTAATGAGTCATCAGCATCTTCCTTACCTTCAATCATCAGCCCACCCCAGCTTGAACTGAAACCATTGCCTAAGAATCTGAAATATTAGTTCTTAGGACCACACAAGACTCTCCTTGTGATTATCAGTGCTAAATTAACAAAGGAGCAGGAGATTAAACTGATTAAGGTCCTGAAGGAATACAAGGAGGCAATTGGTTAGACCATTCATGACCTTAGGGGCATCGAGCCATCTTATTGCAATCGTAGAATATTTTTGGAAGATGGATCCCGCCCTTCTCACCAAATGCAGAGGAGATTAAATCCAAATATGCGAGAAGTGGTCAAGAAGGTGATTATTAAGTGGCCTGATGCAGGAATCATTTATTCGATCTCTGATAGTCCTTGGGTAAGTCTCGTGTAGATTATTCCCAAGAAAGCTAGGATTACCATTGTGACTAATGAGAAAGGAGAATCTGTCACAACTCGTTCAGCTTCCTCTTGGAGGGTTTGTATCGATTATAGGAAGCTAAACACGTTCGCGAAAATGATCATTTCCCTCTGCCTTTCAATGATCAAATCTTGGAAAGATTAGTTGGGTAGAAGTACTTCTGTTTTCTTGATGGCTACTCAGGATACAACCAGGTTCCTATCCATCCTGAGGATCAAGGAAAAACTACTTTCACCTGTCCCTATGGAACCTTTGCTTTCAGTAGGATGGCATTCGATTTATGCAATGCACCTGCGACTTTTCAAAGGTCTATGCTAGCCATATTTTCTGACATGGTAGGAGAGTTTATGGAAGTCTTCATGGATGATTTCTATGTTTTTGGAGAATCGTTTGACTCTTGTCTAGCTAATCTTGAAATGATTCTTAAAGGATGCATCAAAACAAGATTGGTCCTTAGCTGGGAAAAGAGTCATTTCATAACACAAGAAGGCATCGTCTTGGATCATGTAGTCTCTGAACGAGAAATTGAAGTGGATAAAGCTAAGGTTGATGCTATCACTAAACTTCCTCCTCCCACATCTGTTAAACAAATTTGATCATTTCTTTGTCATGTGGGATTCTACAGATGATTCATCAAGGAATTTTCGAAGGTTGCTTGTCGTCTGAGTAATCTTCCCGCCAAAGAAACACAATTTGCTTTATACGAATCATGTCATAAGGCATTTGGTTTTCTTAAAATGGCAGTCACTTGTGCTCCGGTGTTGCACCCACCGATTTGGACAGCCCCTTTTGAGATCATGACCGATGCTTCTGACTACGCGGTCGGGGCTATTTTGGCTCAGAAAGTTGACAGGAAGCTCTCTGTCATCTACTACACTAGTAAAACTCTAGACGAGGCCTAGAGGAATTACACTGTTACTAAGAAGGAATTACTAGCCGTAGTATTTGCTTTGGAGAAATTTAGTCCTTATCTCTTAGGGTCTCATGTCATGATTTATACCGACCACTCGGGCTTGAGAGATCTCTTGGCTAAAAAGGATGCCAAACCCTGGCATATTCATTGAATTCTTCTGCTTCAATAATTTGATCTTGAAATCAAGGATAAATCTGGGGTACAAAATGTGGTGGCGGATCATTTGTCAAGACTTCTGAGTGATTCTTCTCGTCCGGACATCCCGAATGCTGATACTTTTCTGGATGAAAACATCCTTATAGTTTCAGATGTCCAAACCCTGTGGTTTGCTGACATTGTTAATTATTTGGCCGTTGGTCAAATCTCTTAGGATTGAACCAAGCAACAACAGGATAGACTCAAATTTGAGGCCAAATATTTCTTCTGAGAGGCCTTAAACTGTACTGCATCAGTGCTGATCGGATTTTTCGCCGATGTGTTCCGGATAACAAATTCAACAGTATACTCGAGTTCTACCATGCATCTGTGTGTGGTGGACACTTCTCTGGGAAAAAGACGGCTGCAAAAATTTTGCAATTTGGATTCTACTAGCCGTCTTTATTCAAGGATGCCCAGGACTTCTCAAGGTCGTGTTCCCGATGCTAGGCACTCGGGAGCATAACTAAGAGAGATATGATAGCCCTAAACCCGATTCTTCCTGTCGAAATCTTCGACGTTTGGGGCATCAATTTCATGGGACCCTTCCTTCATTTGGACATTAGTACATCCTCGTCGCTGTTGATTACATGTCCAAATGGATTGAGGTGATTCCCACCCGAACCAATGATCACAAGGTGGTCATCGATTTTGTCAAGAACATCATCAGTAGGTTCGTGATTCCAAGGGCCATCATCAGTGATGGTGGCACTCATTTCACTATTGCCCAGTTCCGTAATTTGCTGACTAAATATGGGGTTAATCATCGAATCTCCACACCTTATCATCCCTAGACGAATGGACAGGCCGAGATCTCCAATCAGGAGATTAAGAATATTCTACAGAAAACGGTTAGGCCTGATCGCAATGATTGGACTCAAAAGCTTGAGGACGCTCTTTGGGCCTACCGTACGAAGTACAAAATGCCCATCGGCATGTCTCCATTTCGTCTGGTGTATGGAAAGGCATGCCATTTACCTGTAGAGATTGAACATAGGGCATTCTGGGCAATCAAGCAGTGCAATCTAGATCTAAGTTTAGCAGGGAAGACCAGGAAACTCCAACTATCTAAGTTGCAGGAGCTTAGAAATGATGCATATGAGAATGCCAAGATCTACAAGGCTCGGACCAAAGCTTTACATGACAAATTGATCTACTGCAAGAGCTTTGAGCCGAACCAGAAGGTCTGGTTATTCGATTCTCGACTTAAGCTCTTTCTCGGCAAACTTAGGTTGAAATGGAACGACCCATTCATTATCAACCAGATGTTTCCAAATAGAGTCGTTCAGATCTTTGATCCAAAGACGGGTAATTCATTCAAAGTCAACGGTCAACGTTTAAAGCCTGTTATTGACTGTACTCTTCCAAAACTTGTCTTAGACACGGTTGCTCCAGCCATGTTGTGACTTCTTTGGCTGGACTTCACCCAGCTGACGACATTAAACTCAGCAAGTGTACATATGACTTAGAGCTGACTCGAGCTTTATATTCAGGTGATATCTTCCATACTCTACCCTTCCTTTCATGTCTCTTTTTATCAATGTGGACATTACATCAGCTAGGCATGAGGGGTGGATTCATTTTTGAATCATTTTGTCAGCTTTGTGAAATTCTTGTAAATTCTATTTCTCTTCTTATTTATAGATTAAAAAGAAAAAATTTGAATTAGGAAGGAATACTTGGACATTAGGACTTTTCAATCTTAGAAAATATTACATTTGGATCTGAACACAAAGACTCTTAAGGTCTTTGGGCTTAATCAGCTTGGGTATCCACTAAAATGTGGATTTGTTTTTCGAGTCCTCGCCAACTTGAATTCTATTGTAATGTGATTTAATAAGTTTGGGTGATAAGTACACGACTTATCAACCCATCCTCTGATTTGAAGGAACTTTAAGTCTAAAGCATCTACACACTATCTTTTCACTGACTTGTTGATCAGCGATTTTAACGAATATTAGGTAGCTAATGAACCTTCTAAGGTGATATGGTTGGCAAGTTATCGTGGGTAATAACCCATAGGTAGGTTGTCCAAAGCCTAGTCACTGAACCATTCTCTTCTTACTGCCTTTAGGTAAATCTTAGATTAGGGAAGCCACCTACTTAAAAAAAAAGAAAGTCAAAAAGAAAAGAAAAAGAAAAGGAGAAAAGAAGAAAAGAAAACAAAAGAAATAAGCCACATTTCGCTACACGAGTATGGCTGGCAAGTTATCGGTCGTAACAGCTCATCGACCGGTTGTCGAGAACCCAGCCAGAGAAATGCACTAAAAATTCCCAAAACACTTAGGAAGAAGCGGAGAAGTAGAATAAATCGGGGAGTTATACATTGGATTCACCCTTATGTTGACCCCATAAAAATAAAAGTAGGGAGAAAGCTACTAGTCTTAAAGATACACCTTTAGGTAGAACTCTCTTTTTAAGGTCACCTAGAGGCGTAGAAACCCGAAGTCCGTTCTAATTGTCGATCAATGAGTCTATCACATTCACAATAAGATGCTTAGAACTTAGGGTTCTCATCAAATCTTAGGTGGGTTGAATGGTCGTAGAAAGCCACTCTCTAACCCTAAACTCAAAAATCCAAAAAAATTAGAAATGAAGAAAAAGAGAAAAAGAAAATTTTCTTTCAATAAGGCAAGGGCTTGAGGTGATCTGCATTTTGGCAGATATAAGCACGCTATTGTGTCTTTGAAAGTTCGGATCCTGTGTAAAAGAATTTCTTAATGTTGAAAATAACTTATGTCTAAGTAATCCAACCTAATTCTTTTATAAATAGTATGTAGTTTTTGCTAGGGATTAGCAAAAGATAGGCATGGGGGTGTGACGTGCATACATCTGATCAACCTAAAATGTCTATTAAATAGTGTCACATTAGCATCATACATTGTAAATAGTGCATAACATGCATTATCATGTATTTAGATCAAGTTGTATAAATTGTATAGTAATTGTCTCCTTTTTATGGTCAGGGATAGGGCGACTTCTTATCGGGGCCTCGGATCAAAGATCCAACCATACGGATTTGATCAGGGCAACGATTGGAGTTCAACAACTCTAAGATTGCCCTAATCGGATATCTGTAGCACCGGATAGAGACCGAGGAACCCTAAAGATCAAGGCCCAAGATGGTGTTAATTTGCACCTCAGATGATAAATCCGACCGCACAGATGGATTCGGATCGATGATCGCAACCTAACAGCATGAAAATCGATCCAATCCGACACTCGTGGCACCATCCACAATACTCAGAAGATGGATGGCCAAGATGGCACCACGTGGTGCCATCTTAGCTGCCAAACCAACCCTAAGGACTTGCATCTGCCTTTCCTTCTTCACTCGCCCACTCGATCTCAATCGTTGGGTGCTCATCCAACAATCGTGAAGCCACATGCAGAAATCCTCCACGCGACACAAAGCCGCCCGCAGTGCAGCAGTTAGGCGTCTTCGCGAGATGAGGCGGTCGCGCATTCGAGCCATAGGCGCCTCAGATTGGAGAGCAGAAGAGTGGGCGTGCAGACGAGTAGAGTCACACGATGAGGATCGAATAGTGCTGCATGAGCGATAGCGCCCAAGCGTGATCAGACGCGTGGCACTGACGCGTGATCGCACGCGGGCACGCAGTGCAGGTGGGGATGGTTTAAGCCGTCCGATCTCTTGATCGGACCACTATAAGCATGTCGAAGTGCGCGTGCATTGCGCAACGCAGAGGTGACGAGGCACACGGTGCGCACACATGAAGGCCACGTTCAGGCCTTTAGTGACGGATTTATCCATCACTAAAGGTCCTGAATTAATGTTTTTCAAATTGTAATGTCCAAAATGCCCCCACTCGCAACTATAAAAGGAGACCCCCTCCATACAAATTTTGGATCCCTTCCTTCTCTTCTCTC
Organism: Thalassia testudinum; assembly: GCA_037157565.1. Lineage (NCBI taxonomy): Eukaryota > Viridiplantae > Streptophyta > Magnoliopsida > Alismatales > Hydrocharitaceae > Thalassia > Thalassia testudinum. The sequence continues at coordinate 117,405,002 of JAZHRO010000073.1, forward strand.
CCTCTCCAAAGCTCAAGAGAAGCTTGTCCCACACCCGGGATGCTCCTCAAGAGATAAAATCAATTTTTCGCCCCCATTCCGGAAGTGGAACCCGCGACGACGATGACGTGCTGCCTCATTCCTATTCCTCTTGCCTCGACCTCCTTCTTCCCACTCCATTCCTCATCTTCCAGGCGTTGTCTCGTACAGCTTGTCCTCCAAGCGATCATCGAGGAGGATAACTTCTCTCTCCCATTCCTTTTTCCAGCTTTCTAGAGTAGAATTTTCCTACTTTCTAGTGTAATTTCTTGCTTTCTTAGATGCACAAACATTTTGCAACTTCAAGTGGATGTTTTCTCTCTCTCTGATTGTATATATTGATTCCATTGCTTTGTAATTACTCCTCTCTTTAAACAAAAGCAAAAAAATATAACTGCAATTTTTGATCGATATAGCCTCCCTGAGTTCAACCTGAGATTTCTATTCCGGTATAAATTTTATTTGTTGAACCCGAGTTCTTCACTATTCAAAATACAATGACAGGTTTTCAAAACCAAATCCAATAGCATAGTATTCCGACGTTTCAACACGGATCCATCCATATGGTTGGATTTGTCATCTGAGGTCTGGATCATCTTCAATTTGCCCCTTAGCACTTGCTCTTCTACGGACTCCATAGGGTTCTACGGGAGTCTGATTGATGCGATCTTGGATGGGTTGGACTCCCGTCATTATTCTAAACAGATCCATATGGTTGGATCGGTCATCTGTAGCCCTGGATTACCTGTAAATATAAATACCTCTAAAATAACATAGTTTAATACATAAAACACATATATCAACTACGATGCATTATACATTGCGTATGCATGAAGAATGTTCATGTTAAGCTAAGTTCTAACTTAATTTAGGCGAGTTAGGACTTATGATTGCTGTGCAATCACACAGTGCACGGAGATCTCCAGCCGTTGAAATAGGCACGAATGGCAGAGATCGTGAGGAGGAAGCGCGTGGAGATGACATTTGAATCCTGCACCCACTAGCATTCAAATCGTGCACTCCATGGCAGCCATTGGATCCACCGTTGCACGGCTGGGAGGTGCCTGCAGATTGTGCCTTCGTTGATTTGAATCACGCTCATTGCACGATCGCGATGATCGAACGACAGCTAATGTGCCCGGTCGACTTAAATGAGCGCTGCAAATGGTGCATGTCTACCTTGGTGTGCGGTTGCACGTCACCGTCCAACGTTTGATCGCGCATGCGTCATCTTGACCGCTCAATCAAGATAGAGTGATCCAATTTAGTCGATGCTAGAGCAGGCGTAGAGGATCGAGGCTCGAACCCACGCCTCTCGTTTGTGGAGCGAGCGCTTTACAATTTGGCTAAGGAGCTACTTGGTTGCATGGAGATGAGGTGCGACCATGCTCCTCGATTGTTGGATGAAGATCCAAAGGTTGAGATCAATTCTTCCTTGAGATGCTTGAGGTCGGGCGATGAAAAGCACTTCTTATCCATTGGATTGAGATCCAATGGTTGGGATCACTCCTTACGTGAAGTTTGGGAGGCTACGTCTCGTGTAGGGTGTCCTGGATGGCACCATGTGATGCCATCTGGGCCATCTAACTTCTTTTAGAGGATGCTACGAAGCCTGATCGAGGTAATTTTTATGCTGACGGACTACAATCGTCGCTCTGGATCCATCCTTATGGTTGAATTCTTCATCCAAAGCTCGTAAAGATGTCGTATTGCCTCTTGGCCACATAAAGTGTTGGAATGAATGTAGAAAATATACAACTATCCTAAATACAATGCAATGAATGTTATGCAATATTTATGCTATGATATGCAATGCTAGGCCTGGGAACTATCATAAAAAAGCATTTTATCATGAATTCATGAGTGTTTATGATACCCCCATGCTTAATTTTTGCTAGTCCCTAGCAAAATTAACCTAAATGCTATGTATAATTGTAGAATTAGGATTTGATCACTTAGGCACGATTTGTTGGTTGCTTTAGAAGATTTCAACCAATGACCTAGTTACAAAAACTCAACAGTGCCCAGGTATTTGCCAAAATGCAAACCGCCCAAGCCCTCGCCTTATTTTAGAAGGGAAGGTACATTTTTTTGCTTTTCTTCTTTTCTAATTTTTTTGGACGTTTGGAGTTTGAGAGTTTCGGGATAACTTTTATAGCTACCCAACCCACCCAAGAGTCAAAAAAAACCCTAAGTGCTAAGCATCTTGTGAAAAGAGTAAAGACTCAGTAGGCGACCATTAAAATGGACTTTAGGTTTTTACGACCCTAGGTGACCATAAGAGTTTCTGCTTAAAGGTTTATCTTTCGAAATGGTAGATTTCTCCCTACTTTTTAAATTTTTTTATGGGGTCAACATCAGGACAAACCCAGTGTATATCTCCCCAGTTTATTCTACTTCCTCGCTTCTTCCCTAAGTGTTTTGAGAATTATTTGTGCATTTTTGTGAGCTGGGCTCTAGACAACCAGCCAATGGGCTGTTACCCACGACAACTTGCTAGCCATACTCTTGCGGTGAAGTGTGGTTTATTTTTCTTTTTTTTTCTCCTTTTTCTATTTTTTTTACTTATTATTTTTGGGTACCATGTTTTTATTTTTTAAGTAGGTGGCTTCCCTGATCTAAGATTTACCTAAAAGTAGTAAAATGAGTGTGGTCAAGTATCTGGGCTCTGGACAATCGGCAATGGGCTGTTACCCACGACAACTTGCTAGCCATACTACCTAGAAATTTCATTACCTAGAAACCATCGAAAAGTGAGTTAGTGCAAATAGTGTGTAGATGCTTAGACTTAAAATCCCCTCAAATCTGAGGGTGGGTTGATAAGTCATGTGCTTATCACCCCAATTTATTAGCCAAATTAAAATAAAATTTCTTGACGAGGACTCAAGACTAAGTCCACATTCGAGTGGAAGCCCAAGCTAATCAAGCCTGAAGACCTGAAGAGTCTAAGTGTTTAGGTCCTAAAGTATCAATTCCTAAAGTTTGGAACTCCTAATGCCTAAGTTTTCTTCTCCTAATTCTAGTTTTCTTTTTGAATAAAATAATAGGAAATTACTGTTACGAGCTAACATAATGATTATTTCATAAGATATCCACCCGCCCATGCTTAGTTAATGCAATGTTCTCATTGTTAAAATGAAAGCATGTAGGAGAGCAGAATTATAAGAATTACACCTGGTTTCCGCGAGATTCTGGTCAGCTCAAAATAGCCTTTACATGTGCTGAGTTTAGTGCCTTCAGCTAGGCGATGTTCAGCCAGTAGTGGTTAGGGCAAGGTGAGAGCAACCTTATCCGAGACGGGTTCAAGGAGCATGACGAGTCGATTGTTCACTTTAAAAGTCATTTGTAGTTTTATGTGGTGGAAAAATCGACTAATCAATAATTAAAAATAACCACTCGCAAAAGAGCTGGTAGTGTACACAGGGAGGCAATGATGCAATAATATCTCAATTATTTCGTATTCGTTCAATCTCGTGAGAAATCCGTAGTCAAATCTAACATGAAATGCAACGGAAAGAAGATGCACAATATCTTGAAAATGTAAGGGTAGATGTGCAATTTTTCCTCACTGAAATCTTCAATAAATATGTGATGATTTTATGCAATTTTTTGTTGACATGTATTAAAGAAAATTTGTGCACATTTAAATCCCAAAGCCAATGTCAAACAATGTTAATTACAAAAGACACGCAATTGTAATAGAGCTTGAGTATGAAATTGTAATTTTACCATAATAAAATATTAATAAATCAAAATTATTTTTCCAGGCAAAGGCATGAAATGTAATTACTAACTAGACTAAAAACAGATGATTTTACCTCTCTCCTCCTCCTGATTGAGAGAGAGGTTTAATCGAGGAGAGGTTCGCACAGGCGGTTGGCTGAAGTGAGGCTGTCGCGGTGGTGGCAGTCGCACGCCAAGCGGTGGCCGGAGCCAGCTTGCCGGAGGAGATAGGTAGCGGCGATTCTGGAGTTGCTGCTGGCACAGGTTGCACGAGGAGGTGGCGCACTTGCTGCAGGCTTGAGCGTGCATATTGCTCCACGGTGGTGGTGCGTTAGAGGTGGCGGCGAGGCGCGGAAGGAGCGGGCGTGGGCTCTGCAGGCAGTGCACGGTCTGTAGGTGGTGTGCGGGCTGCAGGTACGTTGGAGAAGTGCTGTAGGCTGGCACGAACGCTGGCAGGTGACTGCCTGCGTGGGCTGGTGCAGGTGTGAAGTCGGTTGCTACTGCAGAAGATGAGGCGCGCGGAGGTTGCAAGGAAGGCGCGCACAGGCTGGTGATGGCGCTGGAAGATGGAAGGGGAGTACGGTGTAGCGGGCATGAAGGCGATCTTGTGCAGCAAGGGCTTGCACCGTGGATGCTGTAGGAGGTGCGGCGTAAGTGTGCAACAGGAGGCACAGGTGTGACGTGAGCGGCCAGTTGCTGTTGGAGTGGGGGGTCAAAGCTTCAGATGTTCGGGAAAATTCCCGGACGTCTTAACTGACTGAGAAGATGAAAATGCAGCGGCTGCGGCGGTGGTTGTTGGTGATGACGGTGAGGGTGGTGCACGTTGAGGTGCTCACAGTAATGCGGACGAGCATCAGATGGCGGTGTGGCCTGTCACACCACACGGCCATGGTGGTGGAGGCTTGTCACCATAGTTGAGGCCGGTGGTGTGGAATGGACGAGAGACGAACTCTCTGGACACTGGTGGGTCGAGGGTGGAGGCCTCCTGAGCTCGGCTGCCTCTCTCCTTTTGTAGCCACTTGCATAGATTTGAATGGAGAGGCGGGAGTAGATCCACATTCTCCGCTCGTCCTTGAATGCAGGCTTCAGTGCGGTAGCTGGTGGCGTTGGAGTGGCAGCCGATGGCGTTGGAGCGGCAGTCGAAGGAAATGTAGCCATTCCTGCAAGAAGAAGAATAAAAAATAATGTTAGAATATTATGGTTATTTATATACAAACCCTCAACTTTTATGTTAACTTAAATTAATGTATGCAATGCACCTAATTGGTTAACAAATTCAATGAATGCAATTCTAAGTTAATTCTAAATGCATGTAAATATGAATGCAACGCATGAATTATGTAATTAAATTAGAAATATGAATTAATCTATTTACATCCTAATTTATGCTAAATAAATGTTAGAATTAACTTAATATCTAGGCACTTAAATACTTAAATAACCCACAAATATGAGCTAAGCAAATACCCCTATGCCTAGTTTTTGCTAGTCCATAGAAAAATTAAGCGAAACTTAGCACTCCAAGTAGACTATTCAACCCAATCGGTCTTCCTTTAGAGTCATATTATGTTCAGACTCTAGACCTAAGGTTCTCAAGTAGTTGCAAAGTTATAGACTAGGTCGGCTAAAGACAAGTTGCAGGCACAAGTTTCCATGATTTCTTACTCTACCCTAAGGTTTATTGATCCCTGAGATTAAAGCATCCGTGCATGTGCATTGGTCTGAATTATTTGAGTTAAAGGAAAAAGGATTTTTTTTTTTAATATTATATATATTTTTTGCTTGTTTCTTCTAATTCTAACCTCAGATCAGCTATCAACACGATCTGTGTCAGATTCATTGTCCCCATTACCATACCTCGAAGGGTGCCTGGCTTTCGATGCTTCGAGATAGCACCGCCCATAACGGCCCCAAGAACTCCTGGCAATCGACACTTCGAGATAGTATCACCCATGGATTTCTTAAGCGAATTCAGGCCTATTGCAATCGGCACTTTGAGAAAGGGCTGCCCATGGTACCTGAACCGCACAATGCACTTACATGCCCTAGTAGGATGGATATCCTAAGAGACAAGCACCGAGGAGGTAATATGTTATCATCGCATCCTCAAGGTGAGTATATACTCCACCTCTCCTGCAGCAGGAACTCTTCCAATCAAATTGTGCTTTCAAGCCTCTCCTAAGTCAAAACTAAGGGAACCAAATCTCTTTTAAGAAAGAAAGAAATTAAGTTGATTACCAGACCAAGTGTGTGAAATTTGGATGCTTGGGTTACAAGGACCCCGTAAACCAAAAGGTAGAACAAGACTCCAGGTACTACCCCACCTTTTAACTCAAACCCTAGCTTTCCTTCCTCAACCTCTTGAGGAATGGTCCGCAACTTAACTCCTACTTAAGTTTTTTAAGTCCACAAAGGACCCTAAAGGTCTAATGCTAGTAGCTCATTTAGCTTCTAAAGTTTGACCCTAGAATTAACTTAGTCTACCCTAGAGTTCTGATTTACTTAAGAATGCAAGACCTAGCCAGTTAAGCTCAGAACTTTTTTTTTTTGTTTTAATGCAAATGTATGCAATGAGTGCACTATGCTATGTATATTCCCAAGTACACCCCCCCATGCCTAAAATCTACGATGTCCTCATTGCATAGAAGGATATTACCTGGGTCAGAGCTGGGCTGCCATTCTATTGTTAGCGGCCGAATAAGCAAAGAACCTGCAAATCAGGTTCAAGGATTGCAGAAATAGGCCATAAAAATGAGCAAAGCAATGTTGTCCTAGAAAATAGGTAACCTGGGATGTTGGCGAGCTGTTGATGAATCCCGATAGCAAATGCTTGCCCAACTAAGATGGGAATGAAATCTTCCCAGGTCACCAGAGGAGGTTCTAAAGGATAAACACGTATAACAACCTCCAAAGGGGTAGGGGGAGGATGACAAGGATCCTCCAAAAGGAATGGGGAAGGAATGGTGTAGAGTTAGACCCCCAGGGTAATGGACTGACTAAAGAAATCATCAATCCATACCCGATACTCCATTACGGGAAATATTAGTTTGTTAAGCACCCCAGTCACAACAAAAGTGAGCAATTCTCTAAGGCAAGGATCGTCTAGGGTGTCCAAGTTTCGAGGTTGCGGGATAGCTATAAGATCTAGGTTGGGTTTAATCAGCTCGGTGTCCATCCCTAACACTCGTTCGAAGTCCTCAATTGCATCCCTAGCATTCCTTGCACCATGACATTTATCTTCGTGCGCTTCATCAAAAGTCACAATTTCGCCTTCAGATATAAGCGAATCAGAGGGTGACTTCGAAATAAATGAAGGCAGGTTGAAAGCAACAGATCTAGTGATTATCCTATTAATGTCATCCCGGGGTTTTTGTTCTTTACTCAAATCTTCCCCGGTGTCTATATGTGAATCCACATAAATCATAGAAGTTGCTTCCAAATTTTCCATCATTTCAACATGAGGAGAAATATCATCAATGGTTGTGCTAAGGAAACCTAATTTGGTCAAATTTGTGACATCCTCACGGGCTAACTATTCAAATAAGACATAATCACCCGTAGTGTCACTCCAAATCTTGAATGTAGGTTCCTCATATAATTCATCTTTCTCCTCATCATATGATTCATCATATACCCGAGGTCTAGAATCATTTAATATTTTAGTAGATCCCCTAGTGTGCTCTATCTGAGGTAAATGGTTTACACTGGTAACATCGGACTCCTCAGATAGGTCAATTTCTTCAGGGTTAGGTTCCCTAAGGGTGGGCTTGAGTTCCATCTCATGATCCGAAGGGAGGGTAGGATTAACAACTTGACTTCGACCCACTTCATCAAATGTCACGAAAATACTATCATATGGGTCGAGGTCTTCCAATGGTATCATCATTCCCTTCTTTTGACTCCAATATAATTCAGGTGGATACTCAAGCTTATCATCATCTTCCTCGGGTTGCCACCTTTCTTCATCCAATGCATAGCTACTTTCATATGTATCTTCCTCCCACTTAAGGCGTGGATCTCTCAAGGAACTGTCATCTAATGGGGAGGTTTCAAAATTGAACCTTGAAAGGTAGCTATTCTCCCCAAAATTTCCCTCCAACTTAAAGTGTAGCTCTCCCACGGGAGATGCATCTATTGTAGAGGGGTGTATGTCATCCTTAATGGGGTAGATTGGGTGGCTAATTTCATTTCTTTCTTGTTGGCCTACTCTTGAAGATTCTCCTAACAATTCAATCATTTCGTTTTGCATTTTCTGTATTTCCATCTTCAAATAGGATAGGTCATTTCTACCATGAGAGAAGTCAGGCTCAGGCTTATAGTACCTAGGAGTGTGTTGAACGTATACGAATCGCTAGGCTAACGTGTTTGGTTTTGGAAAACCTGTCGTTGTAGCTTGAAAGCAAAGAATTCGTATTCAACAAATAAAATTTATACCGAAAAGAACTCTGGGTCAAACACAGGGAGGCTACGTTAATCTATATTCGCAATTATATTTTTTTTTAAGATTTTTGATAAGCAAGGTGATATAATTACAATGGAGCTATCAGACTAAAAGAAAGAGAGAGAGAGAGAGGGAGAGAGAGAAAGAGAGAGAGAGAAAGAGAACATGCATTCAATATTTCAACTGTTTATACAATCAAACTAAATAAAAGTTACACTAGAAAGTGGGAAATCAATTACACTATAAAGTAGGAAAATTCTACACTAGAAAAGCTGTAAATAAGAATGGGAGAGAGAAGTTATCCTCCTCGACGATTGCTTGGAGGATGAGCCAGACGGGACGATGCCTGGACGAAGGAGAATGAAGTAGGACGAAGGAGGACGAAGTAGAAGAATGGGAACGGAGCAGGACGCCGTCGTCGTCGCGGGATCCACTTCTGAAGGGGAACGAAAATTGGACTTTATCTCGCGAGAAGCATCCCGGGTGTGGGACAAGCTTCTCTTGAGCTTTGGAGGGGTAGAGAGGAGAAGGAAGGGATGAAAAATTTCATGTGGAGGGGGTCTCCTTTTATAGTTGCAGGGAGTGGGGCCAAAATGGACATTACAACTTCAAAATAATAAATGAGGGGTCTTTAGTGACGGATAAATCCGTCACTAAAGCTCCCAACGTGGGCGTAGCTTCCGTGCCCACTCGGGCCGCTTCAGCTGCCTGCTCGCTCAACGCCATCGCACGCACTTTGGTTCTCAGCCATCCGATCGTGAGATCGGACAACTTAAGACGCATCTCCGCCTGCTGCGCTGCACCCGCATGGCGCGTGCGATCACGCGTGACGCCACACGTTCAATCCCACGTGAACGCTATTGTGCGCGTGTGGCCATCCGATCGCGATCCAACGCCCGCTCGCGCCCAATCGCCCGCTCCTCCAGCCCTCTGCTGCGGCTCGAACCCGCGCCCACCGGTCGTGTAAGCGCGCTCGACCGCTGCGCTACGGGGCGCAGATGGTCGAGCGGATGCTTTTAAGCGCGGCCGACCACAGCCGTTGGATCAAGATCCAACGGCGGAGAGCGAGCGGGTGCGAGGCCTTCGTATAATACGTCCGACCGTTTGGGCGGTCGAGATGGCGCCACATGGCGTCATCTTGGCCGTCCATCTTCTGGAAGTTGTAGATGGTGCCACGGATGTCGGATAGACTTGATTTTTGTGCCGTTGGGCTGCGATCGTCGATCTGAATTCATCCATGCGGTTGAATTTGTCATCTGAAGTGCAGATCTTCACCATCCTAGCCCTTGATCTTCTAGGGTTCCCCGGTCACTATCTGATGCTATGGATGCCTGATTAGGGTGATCTTGGAGTTGTTGAACTCCAATCGTCTCCCTGATCACATCCATACAGTTGGATCTTTGATCCAAGGCCCCGATAAAATATTTTCCCTGTCCAAGCACATAAAAGGAGACAATTAACCTCCATTTTATTCAAACTACTCTAAATGCAAGATGATGCATGTTATGCAACATTTATATCATGAAATGCAATCCTATGCTTAAGAGCATGCATAAATAGACATTTTAAGTAGTGTAAATGTGTTTACATCATACCCCCATGCCTATCTTTTGCTAGTCCCTAGCAAAAACTATATGCTATTTATAAAAGAATTAGGTTGGATTATTTGGACCTGAGTTATTTTCAATCATTAAGAAATTGTCTACTTAGGAACTGAACTTTCAAAGACACAACAGCGCCCGGGTATCAGCCAAAATGCAGACCGCCTCAAGCCCTTTCCTTATTAAAAGAAAATTTTCTTTTTCTCTTTTTTTCTTTTCTAATTTTTTTGAATTTTCAAATTTTAGGGTTTAAGAGTGGCTTTCTACGGCCATTCAACTCACCCAAGATTTGATGAGAACCCTAAGTTTTAAGCATCTTATTATGATTGTGATAGACTCGTTGACTGGCAATTAAAACGGATTTTAGATTTCTACGCCTCTAGGTGACCTCAAGAAAAGGACTTCTACCTCAAGGTGTATCTTTACAACCGGTAGCTTTCTCCCTACTTTTATTTTTTACGGGGTCAACACAAGGGTGAATCCATTGTATATCTCCCCAGTTTGTTCTACTTCTCTGCTTCTTCCTAACTGTTTTGGGAATTTTTAGTGCATTTTCTGAGCTGGGTTCTGGGCAACCGGCCGATGAGCTATTACCACCGACAACTTGCCAGCCATACTCGTGCGGTGAAGTGTGGCTTATTTCTTTTTGTTCTTTTCTCCTTTTCTTTTTTATTTTATTTTTTCTTTTTTTTAAGTAGGTGGCTTCCCTAGTCTAAGATTTACCTAAAGGAAGCAAAAAGAGAAAGGTCCAGTGACTGGGCTCTGGACAACCTACCTATGGGCTATTACCCACGATAACTTGCCAGCCATATCACCCTAGAAGGTTCATTAGCTACCCAATTTCTGTCAGAATCGCCGAACAATGAGTTAGTGCAAAGAAAGTGTGTAGATGCTTAAAACTCAAAATTCCCTCAAATCAGAGGGCGGGTTGATAAGTCGTGTACTTATCACCCAAACTTTATTTACTCCTATTAAAATAAAATTAAGATGGTGAGGACTCAAAGACAAATCCACATTTTAGTGGATACACAGGCTAATTAAGTCCAAAGACCTGAAGGGTCTTTGTGTTCAGATCCTAATATAAAATTACTTAGGATTGAAAAGTCCTAATGTCCAACTAATCCTTCCTAAATTTTTTTTTTTATAAGAAGAGAAAAACAATTTGTATAGATTTCACAAAGCTGACAAAATAATTCAAAAATGAATCCACCCCCCCATGCCTAGCTGATGCAATGTCCTCATTGAGAAAGAGACATGAAAGAAAGGGTAGAATATGAAAGGTGTCACCTGGATATGAAGCTTGTATCAGCCTTGTGTCATATGTACAAGTGCTAAGTTTAATGCCGTCAGCTAGGCGAAGTCCAGCCAAAGAAGTCACAGAATGGCTAGAGCAACAGAGTCTGAGACAGGTTCTGGAAGATTACAGTCAACAACAGGCTTCAAATGTTGATCGTTGACTTTAAAGGTGTTACCCGTCTTTGGGTCAGAAATCTGAATGGCACTATTTGAAAAAATCTGATCAATTATGAATGGGCCATTCCATTTAGATCTAAGTTTGCCAGGAAAGAGCTTAAGTTTAGAATCGAATAACCAGACCTTTTGTTTTGGCTCAAAGCTCTTGCGGGAAATCAATTGATCATGAAGAGCTTTGGTCCGAGCCTTGTAGATTTTGGTATTCTCATAAGCATCATTTCTAAGCTCCTCCAACTCAGATAGTTGGAGTTTCCTGGTCTTCCTAGCTAGATTCAAATCTAAATTGCATTGTTTGATTGCCCAGAATGCCCTGTGTTCAATCTCTATGGGTAAATGGCACACCTTTCCATACACCAAACGGAATGGAGACATGCCGATGGGCATTTTATATGCCGTACGGTAGGGCCAAAGAGCATCCTCAAGCTTTTGAGTCCAATCCTTGTGATCAGGTCTAACCATTTTTTGCATAATGTTCTTAATCCCTCGATTGGGATCTCAGCTTGTCCATTCGTCTGGGGATTGTAAGGTGTGGAAATTCGATGATTAACCCCATATTTGGCCAATAAATTCTGGAATTGGGTATTAGTAAAATGAGTGCCACCATCACTAATGATAGCCCTCGGAATCCCGAACCTACTGAAAATATTATTCTTGACAAAATTAATGACCACCTTGTGGTCATTGGTTCGGGTGGGAATCGCCTCAATTCATTTGGACACATAGTCAACAGCAACAAGAATGTACTGATGTCCAAATGAAGGGATAAAGGGTCCCATGAAATCGATGCCCAAACATCGAAAATTTCTACAGGAAGAATTGGGTTTAGGGGCATCATGTCTCTCTTAGTTATGTTCCCGAGTGACTGACATCGAGAACATGACCTTGAGAAGTCCTGGGCATCCTTGAATAAAGACGGCCAATAGAAGTCAGATTGCAAGATTTTTGCAGCCGTCTTTCACCCAGAGAAATGTCCACCACACCCAGATGCATGGTAGAACTCGAGTATACTGTTGAATTCATTCTCCGGTATGCATCGGCGAATAATCTGATCAGAGCCGATGCGATACAGTTCAGGGTCCTCCCAAGAGTAGTATTTGGCCTCAGATTTGAGTCTATCCCATTGTTGCTTGGTCCAATCCTGGGAGATTAGACCAATGGCCAAATAGTTAACAATGTCAGCAAACCATGGGGTGTGGACACCTAAAACTGTAAGAATGGTTTCATCCAAAAAAGTGTCAGCAATTGGAATGTCCAGACAAGAAGAATCACCTAGGAGTCTCGACAAATGATCTGCCACCACATTTTGTACCCCAATTTTATCCTTGATTTCAAGATCAAATTCTTGAAAAAGAAGAATCCAACGAATAAGCCGGGGTTTAGCATCCTTTTTAGCCAAGAGATGTCTCAAGGCCGAGTGGTCGGTATAAACGATAACATGAGACCCTAAGAGATAAGCCCTGAATTTTTCCAAAGCAAATACTACAGCTAGTAATTCCTTCTCAATAACAGTGTAATTTCTCTGGGCTTCATCCAGAGTTTTACTAGCGTAGTAAATGAAAGAGGGCTTTCGATCAATTTTCTGACCCAGGATAGCCCCAACTGCGTAATCAGAAGCGTCGGTCACGATCTCAAAAGGGGCTGTCCAAATTGATGGTTGCAAAATTGGAGCACAGGTGACTACTGTTTTCAGAAAATCAAATGCCTTTCAGCATGATTCGTCAAAAACAAACGGCGTTTCTTTGGAAAGAAGATTGCTCAAAGGACGAGCAACCTTCGAGAAATCCTTGATGAATCTTCGATAAAATCCCACATGGCCAAGAAATGATCTGATTTGTTTAACAGATGTGGGAGGAGGAAGTTTAGCGATAGCATCAACCTTAGCTTTGTCCACTTCAATTCCCCGTTCAGAGATTACATGACCCAAAATGATGCCCTCTTGGGTCCTGAAATGACTCTTTTCCCAACTAAGGACCAGTCGTGTCTTGATACATTGCTTAAGAATCATTTCTAAATTAGCCAAACAAGAGTCAAATGATTCTCCGAAAATAGAGAAATCATCCATGAAGACTTCCATAAACTCTCCCACCATGTCAGAGAATATAGCTAGCATACACCTTTGAAAAGTCGCAGGTGCATTGCATAACCCAAAAGTCATCCTACGAAAAGCAAAGGTTCCGTAGGGACAGGTGAAAGTAGTTTTTTCCTGATCCTCGGGATGGATAGGAACTTGGTTGTATCCCGAGTAGCCATCAAGAAAACAGAAGTACTGCCCAGCTAATTTTTCCAAGATTTGATCAATGAAGGGCAAGGGAAAATGATCCTTTTTAGTGGCTGTGTTCAGCTTCCTGTAATCAATACAAACTCTCCAAGAGGAAGCTGAACGAGTTGTGACAGATTCTCCTCTCTCATTAGTCACAACAGTAATCCCAGCTTTCTTTGGAACAATCTGAACGGGACTTACCCAGGGACTGTCAGAGATTGGATAAATAATTTCTGAATCGAGCCACTTGATGATTTCCTTTTTGACCACTTCTCGCATATTTGGATTCAATCTCCTCTGCATCTGGCAAGAAGGGCGGGATCCATCTTCCAAAAATATTCTATGATTACAGTAAGATGGCTCAATCCCCCTGAGGTCATGAATGGTCAAACCAATTGTCTCCTTATGTTCCTTTAGGACCTTAATCAATTTAATCTCTTGCTCCTTTGTCAATTTAGCACTAATAATCACAGGAAGCGTATTCTGAGGTCCTAAAAATTGATATTTTAAATTCTCGAGCAATGGTTTCATTTCAAGCTGGGGTGGGGTGATGATTGATGGTAGGGTAGATGCTGAAGATTCAACAAGAGGAAGAGGTTTTGAGTGAACAAAATCAGTAACCTCTTCCAAAGATGTCAGGTCAGAGGGTTGCGGGTCAAATTCATCAACCAAAGAGGAACTTTCAATTGAATAAACTGTCAAACAAGTTTAAATATCAACATTATAGTCATCAAGTTCCTCAATAAATCCAAAAACCTTAAATTTGTTGATCGCCTTAAAAATATCCAATTTCATTCGTTGGTCCCCAAAGGTGATTTCCATGCTGCCGCTTTCACAATTAATGTTGGCCTTTGCGGTAGCCAGGAACGGACGCCCCAGAATGATGGGCGTGTTCCTCAGATTATCTAGTACATCCATGTCAAGGACAAGGAAATCTACAGGAAAATAGAAATTCTTGACCTTAACTATAACATCTTCAATAACGCCTCGCGGGTTTGTGACCGAACGGTCTGCTAACTGTAGCGTTACTGAAGTTGGCCGAAGTTCACCTAACCCAAACTTCTCATAAAGAGAAGTCGGAATTAGGTTGATGGATGCACCGAGATCCAAAAGTGCTCTATCAAATGTGTAATCTCCGATAATGCAAGAAATCAAAGGAGCACCAGGATCTCTCATTTTCTGAGGGATGTAGTGCAGGATAACAGAACTAGCATGCTTGGAGAGTACCACCTTCCTCGGAACAGATTCTCTCGACTTATGCTTTTGTGTACATAATTCCTTTAAAAATCTTGCGTAAGCCGGTATGTGCTTGATAGCATCAAGGAGCGGGATATTGATCTCAACATTCTTAAATAAATTCAGAAGCTCCTCATTGCTATCAACAGACTTCTTCTTTGTTTTGGTTAAGGCTTCAAGAAAAGGAACATGAGTCAGATCTTTGGAATCAGGTTCCTGAGCCTTGATTTCACCTCTAGAATTCTCCTCTCTCTCCTCAGATTCTTCAGGATTCAAAAGATCAGAATAGTGTGGTTGTGGATCCTGAGTCTTCTTACCACTCCTTAAAGTTACAGAATTTGTAGAAGCGTAAGAATTTGGGTCTTGGGGAGGATTAGGAAAGATTGGAGGGGCTTGATTGACCATAAATTGTTGATTTGCAGAAGTAGAAGATAAGGAACCCTGCTCAACCACCTGAGCATGTGCGTGCGGGTCCCTCTGATTTTTGTACCCTTGGACTTGATTGCCTGAATTTATAATGTTTCGCGGGTTGGGTACGGGTTGGGATGGTAGAGATCCGAGTTGATGAGAGTTAGCAATGAGCCCGGATTGCAAGTTGTTCAGCGAGTTTTTCATTTGCTGCATGAGCTGGAGCATAGATCCTTGCATCTCTACCATTTGACGGTTCAAATCAGCCTGCCCTGCGGGTTGACGGGCATTCCAAGCTGGCTGATTGACCTGATTCGGAGGCAACTGAGTATATACTTGACCCTGACACATTGGTCGTTGCGGAGCATAGTTGCCAGGTCGAAATTTGGTCTGTTGCCCCGGATTTTTCCAAGAGAAGTTAGGGTGGTTTCTCCAACCTGGATTATAGGCATTCAAGTAGGGGTTGGATCTAACATTCTCTTGGACAGCACAGACATCCTCATAGGGTGAGGATGGAGAGAAAGAAAGGGAAGGATCAGAAAAACTGGGATCAAAGGCCCCAGTTGGGAACCCATGGGGTTCCAAAAAATGCTGACTCATAGGTTGAGTCGCATCGAGTTGATTCACGAACTCTCGTCCAGAAGGAGCTCGTGAGGAATGGAATCCCAAATTTTGGGATTGAGTGGATTGAGAGTTGTTCATAGAATTGCCAGCCATCCACTCTTCCATTCTTTTAGCAACCAAGTCCAGCTTATCAAGTTTATTACAAATCAATTCCTTATCAAATGAATGAGAGTCATGGACTTCATTGACATTTGATCTGGGTTGCTGGGATCGGTTAAAAGTATCCATGGAGTCATGATTAATTGAATTCTCACTCATTTCCTCAAATAAATCATGTGCACTATCTACATCTTTATTGAGGAAATTGCCTCCGCAAGAAGCATCCACATGGTTTGTGAGTTGCTCATTCAACCCATGATAGAAGATCTGCACGAGTTGCCATTTCGGCACCTCGTGGTGTGGACACCTCTACAATAAGTCCTGGAATCGCTCCCAGGCCACATGAAACTGCTCCCCCGGCCATTGGGTAAAGGTAGTGATTGCCCGTCTCAAAGCATTGGTACGACCGACTGGGAAGAATTTCTTCAGAAAGGCCGATTTCGACTCATTCCAAGTTGTAATTGGTCTTCCTATTATCCTATATCAATGCGCGGCCTTATCCCTAAGAGAGTGGGGGAAGAGCCTCATGATCATTTGCTCCTCGTTTACGTTTCGAGCCTTGGTGGTCTGCACCAAAGTGGTTAAATCTTCCAAGTGCTGAAATGGATCTTTGAAGCCAAGCCCATGATAATGTTTAATTAGGCTTAACACCTGGGGCTTGATTTCTACGTCACCGGCTGGAATCTGGACGTCGGGACGTTCCCCGTAATTTGAAGGATCATAAGAATCATTCAAGGGCTGAGCGCCCTGCATTCTCTGGAACCATTCTTGCATTTTCTACATTTGTTCCAGCTACCTTCGAAATTCTTCCTGTGTATTTCCAAGCAGAGGAGGCTGTTGTTTGGCCATGGGAACAAATTGACCAAAATCTAACTTGCACCTCCAAGAATGTTCTAACGGTCCTTCCAATCGGGGATTCAATGACCATCTTCTCAGCATAAACTAGAAGAAGGTCGGAAGGACTGGTGATAGGGACCCTGCAGCACAACAAAACAAGGCTGTCCTTAAGTGGGGTAGCCTAAGAATCTACTGACTCCCAAAACCCGCCTTAAGACTGTAAATGATTTACTCTACTTGCGCCTGTTTAATCCAACCAATTAGAAGGAGGGACTGGGGAGAAGGTTCTTCCTTTGGCTTTCGCCTCTGGTTCCTAGTGTACCCCCCAGTTGCGGTCGTTTGACACTACTCCCCTAGCTAGACATCAGATTAATCAGTACAAGTAGGTTAATAAAAAATAATCTCAGACTAGGCCATGAAGAGCGAATCAAACCTTAAGGCCAACGTCTACTCAATTTTATTAAAGCCTGGGATTGTGGTGCTTATGGAATGTGATGGGCCCTTACAATGGGTTGTGCCCTTAATGATTGATTGAGATTTGTGTAAGTGCATGCACAACAAAGGTTTTCAAGCAAGATTATTGACAATGCGTGAATTTTAGTGTTCAAATCTTGCTTAAGTAGCTTTTAGGGTTTCAAATTAGGTTAATTGCAATCAAGTTTCTAGGCAAACCAAGTTGTAAAACATGGGTGAAGATTGTTTTCCTTTAAAGTCAGAAAGAAAGTGGAGTGCCTGGAATATACCTAGATTGAAAACCCTAAGTAGGAGCTACTTGATGAGTTGGTTTTAAATAAAGTGGTGCGGCCCAAACAACTCAAATAGTTGACCACAAATTCACCACTAAGTTAGGCACTCAAAAATGGTTAACTTAGAATAATTTCTACTCTGTTATGTGTTGCTTTGTGTGTACCGGTTCCATAGATCAGAACCCGATTGAGTAGAAAACAAATCGAGTTGATCAAGTGCCTTGAATGTGGGTGTTTGTTGTGTGTTTGTTGGAAATTACCCCACAAAATTATCTTTTTGTCATTTTTTTATGAATGAGGGTGGAATGAATGTGAGTGGAAATCCAAACAACCAAACTATTCCTAGGATTTATGAAAACACCTAGGTTAATTGGGATTTGGATTTAATGTGGCGAATGAAATCTATGGAGGGGGAAAGAATGGGGGAGCACTTATAGTTGTCTTCAACTGCACTTTACTCCAGTCTACCGCTTGTTGATTCCTTGATGGAGGTCTCTGCAAAACAATAGACACAAGAGAAAGCTAGTTAGAAAACAAATAAAGTGCAAGAAATGCGAAGGAAAGATCGGAAATCGTTGCCTCCCCGGCAATGGCGCCAAAATGTTGAACGTAGACGAATCGCTATGCTAACGTGTTTGGTTTTGGAAAACCTGTCGTTGTAGCTTGAAAGCGAAGAATTCGTGTTCAACAAATAAAATTTATACCGAAAAGAATTCCGGGTCGAACATAGGGAGGCTACGTTGATCTATATTCGCAATTATATTTTCTTTTAAGATTTTTGATAAGCAAGGTGATATAATTACAATGGAGCTATCAGACTAAAAGAAAGAGAGAGAGAGAGAGGGAGAGAGAGAAAGAGAACATGCATTCAATATTTCAACTATTTATACAATCAAACTAAATAAAAGTTACACTAGAAAGCGGGAAATCAATTACACTATAAAGCAGGAAAATTCTACACTAGAAAAGCTGTAAATAAGAATGGGAGAGAGAAGTTATCCTCCTCGATGATTGCTTGGAGGATGAGCTGGACGGGACGACGCCTGGACGAAGGAGAACGAAGTAGGACGAAGGAGGACGAAGCAGAAGAACGGGAACGGAGTAGCACACCATCGTCGTCGCGAGATCCACTTCCGAAGGGGAACGAAAATTGGACTTTATCTCGCGAGAAGCATCTCGGGTGTGGGACAAGCTTCTCTTGAGCTTTGGAGGGGTAGAGAGGAGAAGGAAGGGATGATAATTTCATATGGAGGGGGTCTCCATTTATAGTTGCAAGGAGTGGGGGCAAAATGGACATTACAAGTTCGAAATAATAAATGAGGGGTCTTTAGTGACGGATAAATCCGTCACTAAAGCCCCCAACGTGGGAGTAGCTTCTGTGCCCACGCGCGTTGCTTCAGATGCCCGCGTGCTCAACGACATCGCATGTACTTTGATTCTCAGTCGTCTGATTGCGAGGTCGGACGGCTTAAGACGCATCTCCGCCCGCTGCGCTGCGCTCGCCTGGCGCGTGCGATCGCACGTGATGCCGCGCGTTCAATCACACGTGAATGCTATTGGGCGCGTGCGGCCGTCTGATCGCGATCCAACACCCGCCTCCGCCCAATCGCCCGCGCCTCCAACCCTCTGCTGTGGCTCGAACCCGCGCCTGCCAGTCACGTAAGCGTGCTCGACCACTGCACTACGGGGCACGGATGGTCGAGCGGATGCTTTTAAGCGCGGCCGACCACAGCCGTTGGATTAAGATCCAACGGCGGAGAGCAAGCAGGTGCGAGGCCTTCTTAGAATGCATGCGACCGTTTGGGCGGCCGAGGTGGTGCCACGTGGCGCCATCTTGGCCGTCCATCTTCTGGAAGTTGTAGAAGGTGCCACGGATATTGGATTGACTTGATTTTTGTGTCGTTGGGCTGCGATCGTCGATCTAAATTCATCTGTGTGGTTGGATTTGTCATCTGAAGTGTGGATCTTCACCATCCTGGCCCTTGATCTTCTAGGGTTCCCCAGTCACTATCTGATGCTATGGATGCCTGATTAGGGCGATCTTGGAGTCGTTGAACTCCAATCGTCACCCTGATCACATCCATACGGTTGGATCTTTGATCTGAGGCCCCGATAAAATGTTTGCCCTGTCCAAGCACATAAAAGGAGACAATTAACCTCCATTTTTCTCAAACTTCTGTAAATGCAAGATGATGCATGTTATGCAATATTTATATCATGAAATGCAATCCTATGCTTAAGAACATTCATAAATAGAAATTTTAAGTAGTGTAAATGTGTTTACATCAGAGTGTCTGTCCACCCATTATAATTATTCAGGGAGTGTGGGTTGGGTATTTCCATGGTGTGTGGGATATTGGGCAAAGCAAATCCCGCTCCTAGGTTCTGCTCACTGATTTGGGGCTTAACTAGGTCAATACTCCTATAATAGGAGTAAAACGGATCCCAATGATTGTCATTATGTCAATCAAGGGATGGACCATCTCGGCGTATGGGATCGAAGGATGCAGAGTGGGGGTAAGGGTGTAGGCAAGATGTGAAAGGATGAAAATCAATGTGGTCCATTTTAACTCACACCTCAATCAGAATTCCCCAAGCAAAACACAATTCAAAATGGACTTTTTAGGTCTTTCCCAATTTAGGCTTTTGATTTAAGTCAGATTGTAGGTGACAATACAATTTGTTCAATCAATTAACACGCTTACTGTCGACCTACGGCTCTCCTAAGAAGACCTAGTTGGAGCTTAGGTGTTCTTCCCTAAATATCAAATGGTAAAGCAACTCCAAAGATGGAAGATCAAGGGATGCAAGTAGGCCTAAGCCTTCCTTTGAAGCTTTGCTTTCGTGGTGCTTCTCAACTACCCCCAAAAATCCGTGACAGGGTGTCCCCCTCTTTTGATTTACAAAACCTTTGATCTCAAGTTCCGAACACTTCAAAATCCAACAATAGGAGGGCTCTTGTCCTAGTATTTCCAAACCTGAGTGTCTAAAAGCGTGCTGTGGTGCAAGCGAAATAAGTGTGCATACACCGCAAAAGATTTTCAATTTTGAATCGCACGCCAAGTTTTAAAATCAAATCCTTGGTTTTTAAATGCCCCTCCTTTAATTAGTCTTTTTTCTAGAAAATATGTGACCACTTGTTAGATTCATTCAATACAGATTAGGTGGTCTTCGCATTAAGTCCAAATGCAATGCGTGATCAAGAATAGGATCCAAAGTAAGAGAATGCATACCTTGCTTCAAGTAATCAACGATGCGAGAATGCACACAATGCAAAGAAGTAAATCTAGTGGCTGCTCATATATACCTAAATGGTTCGTCCTAGGGGCAGGCAGCTTCTAGCAGGCAGCTCATTTTTTTTTTTTAACTACTTATGCACAAACAAGTAAAGGTAAGCAATCCACAAAATAAACTAAAATTCTAAATCTAAAGAAAAGGGAACAGGTTCCCAAAAATTACCCAACACGGGCCTAAAACAAAATCGGGGAACAAACCCCTCAAAATATACCCCAGAACAGGGTTTTCAAACCAAATGTGTAATGAAAAGAAAAATAAATCCAAAGTCCTAAACCTACTCTAATTAAATCAGTGACTAAATGTACAAAGATGATCCTCGCGTCCTCGTCCTTCCCCTCTTTTGCTAGGTAGCTCGACCAATTTCTCCTCTAGCGACGTCAAGGGTGGCTCACGATGGCTAATTCCTTGCATAAATTTCTCGCATAAAAAAAATAATAAATGGTCAGATAACTGTGCAATGAGAAATAATCAAAAATAAACTCAGGTGAAATTACTGCATCTGTTGCATCCCCAGCGACGACGCCATTTGACGAGCCGATTGTTCGCTTTAAAAGTCGTTTGTAGTTTCATGTGGTGGAAAAATCGACTAATCAATAATTAAAAATAACCACTCGCAAAAGAGCGGGTCGTGTCCACAGGGAGGCAATGATGCAATAATATCTCAATTAGTTTGTATTTGTTCAATCTCGTGAGAAATCCATAGTCAAATCTGACATGAAATGCAACGGGAAGAAGATGCACAATATCTTGAAAATGTAATGGTAGATGTGCAATTTTTCCTCACTGAAATATTGAATAAATATGTGATGATTTTATGCAATTTTCCATTGACATGTATTAAAGAAAATTTGTGCACATTTAAATCCCAAAGCCAATGTCAAACAATGTTAATTACAAAAGCCACGCAATTGTAAGAGAGCTTGAGTATGAAGTTGTAATTTTACCATAATAAAATATTCATAAATCAAAATTCCTTTTCCTGGCAATGGCATGAAATGTAATTACTAATTAGACTAAAAACAGAGGATTTACCTCTGTCCTCCTCGTGATCGGGAAAGGTTGAATTGAGGAGTGGTTTGCATAGGTGGTTGGCTGAAGTAAGGTTGTCGCAATGGTGGCAGTCGTACGTCGAGTGGCGGCCGGAGCCGGCCTGCCGTAGGAGATAGGTAGCGGCGGTTCTGGAGTTGTTGCTACTGCAGGTTGCACGTGGAGGTGGCGCGCGTGCTGCAGGCTTGAGCGCACATATTGCTGCGCATTAGAGGTGCACTAGAGGTGGCGGCGAGGCGCGGAAGGAATGGGCGTGGGCTCTGCAGGTGATGTGCACTCTGCAGGTGATGCGCAATCTGCAGGCACATTGGAGAAGTGCTACAGGCTGACACGAACACTAGCGAGCGGCTGCATGCGTGGACTGGTGCAGGCGTGAAGTCGGTTGCTGCTGCAGAAGGTTCGGCTCGTCGAGGTTGGAAGGAAGGCACGTGCAGGCTGGGGATGGCGTTGGAAGAAAGAAGGGGAGTGCGATGTAGCGGGCATGAAGGTGATCTTGTGCAGCAAGGGCTTGCGCTGTGGATGCTGCAGGAGGTGCGGTGCAAGTATGCAACTAGAGGCGCAGGTGTGAAGTGAGCGGCCGGTTGCTGTTGGAGTGGGGGGTCGAAGCTTCAGACATCCGGGAAATTTCCTAGACGTCTTAACTGACTGAGTAGATGAA
Organism: Thalassia testudinum; assembly: GCA_037157565.1. Classification (NCBI taxonomy): domain Eukaryota; kingdom Viridiplantae; phylum Streptophyta; class Magnoliopsida; order Alismatales; family Hydrocharitaceae; genus Thalassia; species Thalassia testudinum. The sequence continues at coordinate 117,427,470 of JAZHRO010000073.1, forward strand.
AATGCAGTGGCTGTAGCGGTGGTTGTTGGTGACGACGGCAAGGGTGGTGCACGTTGAAGTGCTCACGGTAATGCAGACGAGATCCGGATGGCGATGTGGCCTGTCACACCACACGCCCACGGTGGTGGAGGCTCGTCGCCACGGTTGAGGCCAGCGGTGTGGAATGGACGAGAGACGAATTCTCTGCACAGTGGTGGGTCAGCGTTGGAGGCCTCTTGAGCTCAGCTGCCTCTCTGCTCCTTTTGTAGCCACTTGCATAGATTTGAACGGAGAGGCAGGAGCAGATCCACATTCTCCGCCCGTCCTTGAATGCAGGCTTCAGTGTGGCAGTTGGTGGCGTTGGAGCGGTAGCCAAAGGAAATGCACTCGTTCCTGCAAGAAGAAGAATAAAAAATAATGTTAGAATATTATGGTTATTTATATACAAACCCTCAAGTTTTATGTTAACTTAAATTAATGTATGCAATGCACCTAATTGGTTAACTAATTACATGAATGCAATTCTAAGTTAATTCTAAATGCATTTAAATATGAATGCAATGCATGAATTATGTAATTAAATTAGAAATATGAATTAATCTATTTACATCCTAATTTATGCTAAATAATTGTTAGAATTAACTTAATGTCCAGGCACTTAAATACTTAAATAACCCACAAATATGAGCTAATCAGAGCACATGGTCAACACAGGGTTCGAGACGTTGTCCACTAACCTTGATGGAGCTACCCATCTTTGGGTCAGAGATTTCGATGGCCCTGTTAGTAAAAATCCTCCTAATAACAAATGTGCTGTTCCACTTAGACGTAGGCTTACTGGGGAAGAGCTTCTGTCGAGAATCGAATAGCCAGACCATCTAGTTTGGCTCAATGTCTTTCGTGAAATCATCTGGTCAAGGAGGACTTTGGCCTTTGCCTTATAGATTCTGGCATTTTCATAAGCATCATTTCTAAGCTCCTCCAACTGAGATAGTTAGAGTTTCCTTGCCTTCTCGACCATCGCTAGGTCGAGATTACAATTTTTTATGGCCCAAATGCCTGGTGTTCTAACTCTATGTGTAAGTGACATGCCTTTCCGAAGACCAGACGGAAGGGAGAATATTGATAGGTGTTTTTTAAGCTGTACGATAGGCCCAAAGAGCATCATCTAGATTTTGGGTCCAATCTATCAGGCCTTACGATTTCTACAAAATGTTTTTGATCTCCTGATTGGAGGCCTCGCCCTGTCCGTTCGTCTTTGGGTGATAGGATGTGGAAATTCGATGATTTACCTTGTATTTCCCCAGTAAATTCTGAAATTAGGCATGAGTAGAATGTGTGCCACCATCACTGATAATTCCTCAGCAACGGTGCCAAAATGATGAATCAAATTCGTACGCGGAAAGGATTGGATTTTGGAAAACCCATTATCGTAGTATGATTTGGGAGAAAATCTGTTGATCAAATAAAATTTATAGTCGAAACTCGAAAAGTAAATCCTAGGTTGAACACGGGGAGGCGAATGTTTATTTGGAAAATCCAAGTTTCCTATTTTATTTATTTTTTTTGTCATTTTTATCTTTTCTAATTTTTTTGGCAATTTTATCAAGAAAGAGATTAGGTCAGTGAAAACTTTATCTACTTCACAATATATGAGAATAGAGAGAAACAATCATGTATTTATGAACCAATGTTTGTTACAACTACAAAAGTGGGAAAACTACACTACTAAAGCAAAACATAGAGATAGGTGAGAAGAATCCCCCTCGACGATTGCTTAGAGGATGACTCACTCTGATTGTGGCCAGATGAAGGTGGTGAAGAGTTGGATGAAGGAGAACGGAGGTAGAGGAAGGAGGACATGATGGGACGTCATTGCGGTAAGGATCTACTTCTCGAAGTAGGTCAGAAGACGGCTACAGGATGCTCCACAAAGAGGGATGAGAGGTAGGAAAAAATCTTTAATTTTTACTCTCCCGGGCTTGGGACAAGCTCTCTCTAGAGCCTTGCAGGTGGTGAGAGCAAGAAAGGAAGAGATGGTTTGCAATGGAAGGGGTCATGGGGTTTATATAGTGGAGGAATTGAGGTGTTTTACATGCATGGGTCTTTAGTGACATTTAAAACGTCGCTAAAGACCTGCTGAGGGTGTTGCTAAGCATTCAGGCACCTCTACTAGTATGAGGAGGCATGGTTGCAGTTGGCACAGTGCACAGAGATCTCCAGCTATTGGATCAAGTGCGGATGGCTAAGATCGCAAGGAGGAAGCATGCGGAGATGACATTTGAATCCTGCACCCACTAGTGTTCAAATTACATGCTCCCTAGCAGCTGTTGGATCCACCATTGCACGACTGAGAGGCACCCATAGATCGCGCCTTCGTTGATTTGAATCGCGCTCATTGCACGGTTGCGATGATCGGACAACAATTAACATGCTCGGTTGACTTAAATGAGGCTCTAGATGGCGTGCGATTGCCATGGCATGCGGTTGCACATCATTGTCTAGCATCTAATCTCATGTGCATCATCTGGACTGCTTGATCAAGGTCAAGCGAACCAATTTAGCCGATGCTGGAGCGAGCACAGAGGATCGAGGCTCGAACCTGCACCTCTCATTTACGGAGTGGGCACTTTACCATTTGGCCAAGGAGCTACTTGGTTCCGTGGAGATGAGGTGTGACCGCACTCCTCGATGCTGGACGAAGATCCATCGGTCGAGATCAATTCTTCCTTGAGATGCTTTAGGCCGGGTGATTCGGGCTGATTCGCATGCGAAAAGGTTCGAGTTTGGAAAACCCATTGTCGTAGTTCGATTCGCGAGAAAATTCGTTGATCAGATAATTATATCCGAAACTCGAAAAGTGAGTCTCAGCTCAAACACGGGGAGGCAAACGTTTTGTTTTGAAAATTACGCATTTTGCTTTTATTTGTTTTTTTTGTTTTTTTCTTTTCTAATTTTTTTAGTATTTTTAGCAAGCAATAGATTAGGTAGATGAATTCTTACCTAACTAATCTACTTGCAAAATATAAGAGAGAGAAACAATCACATATATCTCAACAAGTGTTTCTACAACTATGAAAGTAGGAAAAACTACACTGGAAAGCAGTAAAGATAGATGGAGATGTGAAGAATCCCCCTCAACGGTTGCTCGGACGATGACTCGCTCTAACGTCTCCTGGAGGAAGGTGAGGAGTGGGATCAAAGAGGATGGAGCTGGATGATGGAGGGCGGGTGTTGAAGCGGAAGATCTACGCAAAAGGATTGGATTTTGAAAAACCCAATGTCGTAGCATGTTTTGCGAAGAAATCCGTCAACAAATAAATTTTTACCAAAATTCGTAAAGAAATGTCAGGTCGAACACAAGGAGGCTATGTTGATCAAAAATCCGCAATTTTATATATATATATGCTTTTGGAATTTTTTTTTTATTTTAAAAGTGAGATAATCTCAATGAATTTGAAATTAACACTAAGAGATAGAGTGAGAGAAAGTGAGAGAGAGAACAATCACTTTGCAACTGAATATTGCTTTTACAGTAGGGAATGATTATAGCTAGAAAGCGAGAAATTCTATTCTAGAAAGCAATAAAGAAGGCTGAGAGATGTTATCCTCCTCGCAGTTGCTTGGAGGACAAGCTAGACGAGGCGACGCCTAGAAGGCGAAGGATGAAGAACGGAGCAGGAAGAACCGAGGGTGAGGCAAGGCGTCGTCGTTGTCGTGGGATCCACTTCCAGAACAGGGGGAGAAAACATTATTTTTGGCTCTAAAGGAGCATCCCAGGTTTGGGACAAGCTTCTTTAGAGCTTTGGAGAGGGAGAGAGGTGAAGGAAGGGATGATTGAAATGTGCGAGGCGTAGGCCTTTTTATAGGTGTAGAGGTTGGGGGTAAAAAGGTCATTTTATGTTAAAAACATTATTGCAGGGCCTTTAGTGATGGAATTAAGCGTCACTAAAGCCCCTAAACATCACACCCGCCTCTTCCTCTCCGCTGCTCTCATGCACAATCATGATCTTGAAATCGCAGCCATCCGATCTCGATATCGGATGGTCTAGAATCAATGAGCATCACTTCTTCTTCAGCGTAACCGCGTGCACGTGTGTGATTGTGCATCATCACGTGCATGCATGATCCACGCACCCAGTGCTGCAACGTCGTCGCTTAATCGATTGTTCGCATTCCATCTGATGCTCGAATTTGGCCCACGCACGTCGCCCGCTCGATTTGAGGAGGGCGGGGCTCGAACCTGAGCCCTCTTTATCGTGTATGGCGTCGAGACTAGCGTGGCAAGCCACCCTTTGAGGTGCGCTTTGGATCCAAGCGCACTCGCTCTCAACCATTGAATCAAGATCTAACAGCTGAGATAAGCCAAGCAGGTGAGGTGATAAACGCCAGTTTAACATTATTCTTATGCATTAAAACAAATCTAACTCTTAGGATTTTTCTCCACAAATGGGCTTTTGGGCTGCATTTAGGCATTAATTAGGTTAGGCATGCATTGCACCTTTTTGTTATCTTTTTAATGTCTTCTTGTGAGTTTTAGGGATATACAGATTGCCAGATCCCTAGAAGCCTAGCACTCAGGAAGGCAACTGGTGAAGGAGAAGCACTCACCAGTTGGAACTCAGCTTGATCCAGCTCACCATAGCTGGAATTCAGCTCACTTGAACTAGGGTTGGCTCATCCTAGCTCCATTTAGCTTATCTCAGCTAAATGGTAGCTCAAGAGATCTCATCTTAGCTCACCCTAGCTCAGGTCAGCTTAGATCCATCTCAACTTAGCTGAGTCTAGCTCAACTCAGCTCCCATTAGTTCATAGGGAGCTTTAGCTAGCTCAGCTAAGTTGACTGGAGTTCACCCCAGCTCAGGTCCAACTACATCCAGCTCCACTCAACTCCAGCTAGCTGAAGATGACTTCATTTCAGCTCAGGAAGCTCAAGTCCAGCTCCTGGGGACTAAGCTACCTCAGCTCCCTCAACCAACTTGATCATCCTCGGGAGCACTAGACCCATCTCACCTCCTTATGGCAGAAGCCAGCTTACTTTAGCTTTGCTTAGCAGCTAGCAAAGAACTAGGAAGCTAAGCCAGCTAAAGTAGGTCCATGCCATCCTCTTCAGCAACTGCCAGCTCCAGTTCAGCTCTAGACTTCTTTTGTCCAGCTCCTCTCCTCAAACCCTAGCTCCCATTGCCTACTCCTCTACTCCATTACTAGCTAAGCTAGCTTAGCTTATCTTAGCTAGGTTCCAGCTCCCTTGGCATTTATCACCCTAAAACCCTACTTAACTAGCTCCACCAACTAAGCCCTACCTAAGCTCACCTAAGCTAGCTCCATCCACTCCAATTTGGTGCCACCACCATCACCACCTTTCACCCCTCAACCACCACCAAAGGGCACCAAGAAGTTGGCGCCAACTTTTCCCTCCAAAAATGCCCTAATCTCCACCCTACACCTATGCCTAAAGCCCATCTCCACCTTCCATTTTCCCTCCAAAATTGCCCCCCTTCTAGAACACCATTTTGGCACCAAAATGGAGGCACCGGCTCCACCATGGTTGTCCACCAAGGGGTGGATTCAACCTATAAGTACCCCTCCTTGCACCCTTTAAGGTGGCGCCAAGTGATCTCCACCTTAGGATTCCTAACCACCATCCTAAACTCCATCTTAGCGACCCATTATCTCCATGCCAACTACCCCTTCTCAACCACTATATATACCCACCTAATTACCCACATTTTCCCATCCTCCCTATAGTTAAATCCATCCTATACCCACCTCACACCTACGACCAAGAAGAAGGAGTAGAGAAGAAGATTAAGGGGGCACATCACCCAGCCCTTTGGTGCCTTCTTCTCCCCATTCCTTCACCTTGTGCCACACCAAGAAGGAGGAGCATTGGAGGAGAATGGGTGGTGCACGCTCACCCTTGCAGGAAAGAATTGAGGTGCAGAGCATCCACATTGGAGGAGCATTCAAGGAAGGAGAAGAAGGCGACCTTTTCAACCCAAGTAGTACCTAGGCTTGGAGCAAGAGGACTCCCTTTTTCACCAGATTTTCCAAGAGGATTTGCATTTTTTATTGCTTTTATATTTTCCATTTTAAGTAGAAGCATTCCTCTAGATGTTTTTGTAAAACACAAATTCCACTAAATCAATTTGCCTTCTTTTCATTTTCTATTGCAATTACTTTATCTTTGTTCTAGCACTTTTTCACTTCCACTTCCTAATAATCTAGGCCTCCACGTGCCTAGAGTGAGCTTAGGGAGGGGTCATATTTGTCACTTAGGTTTTAGCTTGGTGATTGCAGGTGTTAGTTGCTCTTCCATCAACGATTCGCATTTTTCCTTCCTTATTTCAAAACATAAAAATTATATATTTGAAAGACCAAAAAGAAAGTTGATTTTGATTTTCAAGTAAGAGACATAATTTTGCAAACATTTGGCCTCCATGGACAACCCTAGATACTCCCCTATCTAGGTTATAAATTTTAAAAGTGAAAGTGAATTTACGCATTGCAACGACACTAAATTGCCTAATTAACAAATCCTGTATTTTCATTATCATGAGGAGAGAGAGAGGGCACAATGGTCCTCACCAATTTGGTTGGGCCGGTTTGGGTAGCCGAGATGGCACCACGTGGTGCCATCTTGGCCATCCATCTTCTGTGAATTGTAGAAGGTGCCACAGATGTTGAATTAGGCATTAGGCTGCAATCATCGATCCAAACCCATCTATGTGGTCGGATTAGTGATATGAAGTGCAGATAGACACCATCTTGGCCCTTGATCTTTGACCTTCCTCAAATTATATCTGATGCTACGGAAGTCTGATCGGGGTGATCTTGGAGTCGTTGAACTCCAACCGTTGCCTTGATCAGATCTTTACGACTAGATCTTTGATCTGAGGCCTCGATTAAAAGTCACCCTGTCCCTGGCCACCAAAAAGAAGAAATTACTATACAATTTGTCCAAAATTCATGATGATGCATGTTACGCAATATTTACAATGCGTGATGCTAATATGATACTAACAACGTGTATTAGTTGACATTTTTGGCTATACAGATGTATGCACATCAGCGGGATAGGATGGTGTCGCGACGAGGACCTTCTTCCTGAAGGGAGGTGAGAGGATGGCCACGAGATGCTCCACGATGGGGGATGAGAGGTGAGAACAAATGTTTGTTTTCTACTCTAGAGGAGCACCTCAGGCTTGGGACAAGCTCTCTCTAGAGCCTTGGAGGTGGTGAGGAGAAGGAAGAGACAGTGAAGAATGGAGGGGTATAGGTCCTTTTATAGTGGAATGGGAGAGGGTAATTCGTGTGTAGGGCATTAGTGATAGCTGCAATCGTCGTTGAAGATCCGCCCAACTGTCACTGAAAATCCACCCAACTGTCGCTGAAGATCCATGCCAACTCACACCGACTACTGCTGTGCTTGCATGGCCATCACATGCCGTGTCATGTGAGCATGCTGGTGTTGTGCTACTGCGTGCTATTCATGCTATGCTGGTGCTGCGGTACGGGTGCACAGGCCAGTGCGTACGCATCTGCGGCCCTACGCTAGCTGGTGCACCCTAATTGCTGATTTGAGAGGGGTCCATGGGTCTCGAACCCATGCCCCTTCTTTGCAAGCCAAGTGTTCAACCATTGAGGCAAGGCTACGTTTGAGTCACAAGGAGCGCATGGATGTTGAGAGGGCGGAGGAACCTCAGCTGTTGGATCTTGATCCAACAGCTGTGGTGTTAGATCTCTAACAGGCACCTTTAGTGGCTGTTGGCTGGTGTGGAGCAGCTTAGATGACCCTACGTGGCGCCATCTCAGCCATCCATCTTCTTTTTGTTGTAGAGGGTGCCACAGTGATCAGATCGAGATGATTTCTGCATTGCCGGACTGCGATCGTCCGTCCAGATTCATTCGCATGGTGGGATTCTTCATTTGCAGCCCGTACGGATGTCGAATTGCCCCCTGGCTATTGATCTTCCTCAAACTTTATATGATGCTACAGGATTCTGATCTAGATGATTTCAGAGGCGTTAGACTCCGATCGTCGTCCTAATCAGATCCGTATGGTCAGATCGTCCATCTGAGGTCCTAAAATAAATTTAATTCCCTCTTGGCCATGAAAATGATGTAATTAAGCTAAAATGTACACAACTACTCTAAATGCAGGATGATGCATGCTATGCGATATTTACAACATGAAATGTAAATCTAAGCCTAGGAACATGCATGAATAGGCATTTTATCCTCAATAATTTTGTCTACATCACCAGGTGATGAGGAGCACTTATCACCTGTTGGATTGAGATCCAATGGCTGGGATCACTCCTTGCATGAAGTTGGGGAGGTTGTGGCTCATGTAGGGTAGCCTGGATGGTGCCATGTGGCACCATTTAGGTCATCCATCTTCTTCTTCTTGTAGAGGATGCTACGAAGCTCTGATTAGGGTAATTTTTGTGCTGACAGACTAAAATCGTTGCTCCGGATCCATCCGTACGGTCAGATTCTTCATCCGAAGCCCGTAATGATGTTGTACTACCTCCTGGCCACATAATGTGTTGGAATTAATGTACAGGATATGCAACTATCCTAAATGCAATGAATGTAATGAAATATTTATACTATGATATGCAATGCTAGGCCTAGGAACTATAACAAATAAGCATTTTATCATGAATTCATGCATGTTATCACCCTCCCACAAGATGTCTAACTTCCCACTCGAATTTCTTGGCATGGTGACTTCACTTTTTTGCAAGACCAAGTCTCCGTTTGAGAACTTTTGCTTGTGCACTTACCTGTTGTAGGCAGTGGCTGTCGCCAACTTATATTTGAGCATCGCTTCTGGCGCTTTCTCCCTTAGTTCATCCAGGAGGTCCAAGGCATGCGAACTTGATCATCATTGGTAGCAGTGTTGCATAGTTGTGCCCAGTAGGTAGGAAGGATCGTCTCTATTGGTAACCGGGCTTCCATGCCATACACGAGGCTGAATGGTGTGTGTCTTGTGGAAGTCTTTTAGCAGGTCCTATAACCCCATAGTATGTTCGGCAGCTCATCCTCGCATCTTCCTTTGGCTGAATCCAGCCAATGCTTCACCATTGAAATGAGCGTCCAGTTGGTTATTTCCTCCTGTTCGTTTGCTTGAGGGTGACCAACAAATGTGAAGCATAGGCAGATATCCCAACTGGTACAAAATTCTTCTCACCTTTTACAGGAAAATTGGGAACCATTGTCAGTGACAATGTATTGAGGCATCCCATATCAAGCTATGATGTTCTTCTGAGCCATGGCCTTATCAAACGAACGAGATGACCTTATCGACTGTTGGGTGGCCATGGCCTCAGCATCGATCCATTTAGAGAAATAGTCGGTTGCCACCAGTATGAAATGCTTCTGAGTCGAGGCTGGTGGGAAAGGGCCAATGAAGTCCATGCTCCATGTTGCAAAGGGGATGGGTGACATTATAGGCACTAACTTTCTAGGAGACAAATGGTGTAGGGTAGTAAACCACTGGCACTTGTCACACTTGCGCACAAATTCTTTGCATTATTGCTTCATTTGGGGCTAGAAGTACCCTGCCTATAACAACTATGCCATGAGCGCCTTGAACCCTTCATGGTTCCTGTATACACTACCGTTGGCTTCTTGGAGAGTCTGTGTCGTCTCCTCTTTTGTAAGGCAGTGCAATAAGGGGGTGGAATACGCCTGGTTATACAATTTCCCTTCTATCAAAGTGTACCTAGAGGCCTTTAGGCAGAATGGCTTGGGTCGTGGTTCCCTTGAGAGCAGCTCGCTAGTATTCAGATAGGTGTTGATCATCCATAATACGGATTGCTATATCGTGAACATCTTGGGAGAGAGTACTGTTGGCTCATTCAAAGTTTGGAGACATATATCCTCATCCTACTTTAACGGGATTGTTGGGGTAAAAGGGCCAATACATCTACCAGGGGGTTGTCGAATCAAGGTATCTGCCTGATCGAGATAGTCTTAAAGTCTGACAACTCCTCCCTGACCTTGTCGACATACAAGATCATATTTGGATCCTAGGCTTAGTACTCGTCGCTGATTTGATTGAAGACCAACTAGAATCCGTGTAGACATCCTGTGAGGAGATGCCTCTTGATTTTACCACCTGGATGTTGGCTAACATGGCCTCGTATTCCGCCTGATTATTGGATCGTAGGAAGACAAGCTTAATGGTGTACTTATGAGTAATGCCATCTGGGGTGGTCAAGGCTATGCCAGCCCTAGATCCGATTGTCATGGATGAGTCATCTACGTATAACTTCCATGGTAGAGTGAGGGAGGCATCACAATCTGTAAATTCCACCACAAAGTCCATGGAGACTTATCCTTTGATTGATCTCCTCAGCTGGTTTTGGGTGTCAAACTCTACCAACTCCATAGCCCACATTATCTGCCGTGCAGACCCCGTGGGCTTATGTAATATTCGTCGCAGGGGGTAGTCAAACAGGATCACTATTATATGGGCCTAGAAGTACTAGCATAGCTTTCTGGCAGGAGTCATCAAAGCTAGCCTGAGTTTTTCAATGACCATATACTTAACTTCTGCACCTTAATAGGTCTTTCTAAAGAAGTATCCTGGTTGTTGCCCCCATTCTCATTCACTGACTAAGACGATGCTGACGGTGGACATGGATGTCATCAGGTATAAGGAAAGAGATTCCCCAGGCTTAGGAGCCATCAGGATGGGGGGGATTCTGAGCGCTTCTTTAACTTCCTCTAAAGCCTTCTAGCAATGAGGAGTCCAGTGGGTGATAGTATAGCCTTTGCCCTTTCTTATATAGTCAAAGAAGGGAAGGCATTTGCCAGAAGATTGAGACAAGTAAAGCAACACTTTTGCTGACCACTGACTGCATCCCTTTCAAAAGACTTGGTGGTTCCAAGGCCATGATCGCCTGGATCTTGTCAAGGTTTACTTTGATTCCTCTGTTAGAGACCAAGAACCCTAGGAATTTCCTAGATAAGACCCTAAATACACACTTCTTGGGGTTCAGGCGGAGGTGAGTGTTCCTTAAAACATGGAACACCTCCGCCAAGTATTCTAAATGTTGACGGAAGTTTGATCCTTCACCAACATATCATCTATGTACACCTCAGATGATTTTCCTATTAATAGAGAAAAAATCATATTTAAAAGGCGTTAGTAAGTTGCCTCAGCATTTTTCAAACAAAAAGGCATGACGCTATACTTTAATTGACCCCTATCTGTTATGAATGAGGTATGAGGTATGTCCGTTGGAGCAGGGCTGATCTGATGGTACCCACTGTAAGCATCTAGGAAGGACATGTGGGATTGACCACTGTAGGAATCCACTAAGGTGTCCACCCTTGGCAAAGAGAACTCATCCTTGGTAGGATTCTGCTAGGTTGGTGAAGTCCATGCACATCCGCCATTTGTCATTGTCTTTCTTCACCATGGCCACATTTGACAGCCATGCTGGGTACAGGGACTCTTCAATGAAGCTTACTTCAAGGACCTTTTAGACTTCTGACTCAGCTTGCTTGCCACTATTCAGTTGACTTGTGCCAGCGCACCTGTTTGACTATGCAAGCGCTTGCCTGAATGTTGAGGTGTGTTGGATTAGGGACTGGTCCATGCGTAGCGGATCATTGGTGGACAAAGCGAATACATCCACGTTGGCCTTGACCAAGAGTAGCAACTCTTGAACTTCGGAGGGATCAAGGTCCACTCTGACCTTGACAATCTTGCAAGCATTGACAGGGTATGGTTGTATAGCCATGGCTAAAGAACTTGGCTGAAGTTCTGAAGTCACTAGCGAATCAGTCAGATTTGTTTCCTGCTGGATAGCTTGGACTTGGCTTCTCTTCTTCCCCTATTTCTATGGCTTGGGGGGTCTTGGCTTCATGGATCATTCCAACTTGATCCTTAAGAGTTCTCGCCCAACCATTTGATCCCCATGTACTCTTCCTACTCCTCAAGGAGTTTGGAATAGCATGATCTGGAAATAAGAAGAGGGGATCAGTCGGAAAGCATGGGTTGTCAGGTAGCTGATAATGCCGTCAAACACCGCCGTCAATCCAGCCACTATGAATGTGGTCATCCAATTCAGGTGCCTGATCCCCATCACAGACAGATAATGGAAGGCTAATCTTGCATTTCAGCATGACCTTTGTGATTTCCAAACCCTACAACAGAGTGAGTTGACGGGGAGAGGTGCTTCTATTTGATGCCCAACATAAGCAGAGTCTTCCAAAATAAGACATCCATTGCATTGCCTTTGTCCACTAGGAGCCTCAGCTAGAATTGCTCTACCAGCAAGAGCGTTACTAGAAGTGGGTCAGTGTGCTTTGTTGGGCTTGGTAAGGAGGCGAACAATTTAGAGGCCACTTGCTTGACGGTACCTCTTTCACCCCACTGAAGGGTAGGGAATGTGCTATGGGCATCGACTTGGAGGGAATAGTTTGCTGACTTGGGGGGACATTGACCCCAAAGATGACCTCAACCTCCGTGCCTATGGCTTCAGGCGGCAAGAGATGAGCGTTTTGGGGTAACGCAGCCACTAACGCTAGGACCTGGTGGTGGTACTCTACTGGGGGGAGCCAAGGTGATACTGCCTGCTCTATCTAGTGAGCTGCTGACCCGTCTGGCTGCTAGTTCACGGTAAGGACCATGTTGACTCCTCGAAGATGCTGAAGCTTCTCCTTTTGGTAGTCCTCTAGAACCTCCATGGGTCTCTTGCCCTTTTCTTGGACCTCATTTCTCTTGACAAAATGGGCGAAGTTCCCATGCCTGATCTATGACTAGATCTGGTTGCGCAGATCCCGGCAGTCTTCAGTAGCATGCCCCCAGGCCTTCTAGCACTTGTAGTAGGGCTCTAACTCAACCTTTTTCTTAAGAGGCTTTGGCGGGGGTAGCTGATCCTTATCACTGGACCATACCTCTGTCAACATGTTCGCCTAGTTCATGGCAAGGGGAATGTGCTCTTCATTGAACTCCCACCTGGTCTGGCGGGATCCATTATTTCGGCCCTTGGCGAGTCGGTTGCTCTCTAATCATGGAAGTTAGCCTTTTGTTTGTTGAAGTGATTGCCACTGTAGATGGATACGGTAGCCTGCTAACTGTGCAGCAATCATAGGCCCTAATTCACCGGAATTAAGGTACAACCTAGCTTAACAGGCATTTTGCGTGCATATGACGGAGAGATTCTCGCTTATTTATGAAGATGATGGCAATAGAATGATATGTCATTGTGTTTTATGTGGTGGAAAATCTCTCAATAAAAAATAAATATCAAATTTAACCACAGTAAAAATGTCGCATCCATAGGGAGGAACATATTAATAAATTCACCAAATATTTTTTCTGTGTATTTGTTTAATCAAGTGCACAATCCGTACTCAAATCTGATGCGAAACAAGGAGAAAAGAAGGAACATGTGATAATTTAAGAATGTGAGGGTATGTATGTAATTTTCCTTCCTTGAAATACCTTGCAATGGCATGTAGCATAATTAATTTCAAGACATTGGTCTTTCACCTTTTAAGTTTGATCACATTTCATGCATGTATTTATAACTCTAAACCAACAGATAAAGATAGGAATGCATGTAAACAATACTTGTGAGGGCATCCATATAATTTTAGATGAATAAAATATTTGAAAAAACATAAATCTAATTACACCAATGGCATTGAATGTAAATTTTAATTGCTCCTGTATTGTAGCAAGATAGGGGATAACTCCCGCTGGCATGCGCGAGAGGAGGGATCGGCTGGAGAAGTGGTCGTGCAAGAAGGTCATCAGTGGTGAGGGCTGCGCGTGGAGGTCGTGGTGTGGTCGTTGGTGGTCGGTGGAAGCCGCCTAGAGGAGATGAAGCTCGTCAGTGAGGAGGCATGTCGGCAATGAACAGCTGCTGGAGGTGGCGCTGCGCAAAGCCGAAGGTGGTCAAAGGACTGAGACGAGATGGATGGCATAGAGGGCGCGTGGAACGGAGGGCGGAGCAGTCGGCCGTGTGTGGAGGACCTGCGGTGGTGTTTGGGTTCTTTTTGTTCGTGCAGTAGGTAGCGAAGGTGGAAGAAGAAGGAGAGGTAAGGGTGTGAGGTGCGCTGCACGTGGCGGCTGAAGCGCAGGCGGGCATGGTGGTTTGCTTGTGCTATTGCACACTGCGCGGTTGTGCGTTGTGCAGGCTGGCGTGGTGGCATGCTTGTGCTATGTGCGCTGCGAGGTTGCACGCTGCACATGGTGGCTGAAGCAAAGGCGGTGAAGCTGTTGGCAGAAGCACTGCAAGGGCGCACTGCAGGAGAAGGTGAAGTGCGTGCTTGGAGGCACGCAGTGGCAGGCTGGCGTGCGCTTGGTGAAGGTGCTGGTGGCGGTGTGGAGTTTAGGGTGGAGGCACGCACAGTGCACGTAGTAACATCTTCACGATCGTCCCCTCTCTCAAGCCCCTCCGCCTCTCTCTCTTTCTCTCCTCTCCCCCCACGAGTCAAGGGATTTTCAAAATCCCTTACTAAACATGGCCGGCGCTGTTGGGTTCTGTTGAAGGAGGATGGCCATAGGTTGAGATATTTGTGGGGGGGGAACTATCTTTTCACCCCCTGTTCTTTTCCACAATTGATCCTCATCCCTCTTCTTCATGATATTTAGCCTGATGAAGTAGATTAAGTGGAGAAGATGAGTGCGCTGTTGCGGGACCTGCATGACATATAAAATAATTACATAATAAGCAATAGAATAAATGTAAACTTAAATAATGACATATGCAATCACTTAATGACCTAATGTTATTATTAACAAACATACAATGTTAGAATTGAATTACTTAGGCGTAACAATAGTCCATTAAAATGGACTCATCAGCATACACATCGTACTTTGCATCCTAGATGATTTATATGTTTTAGACAAAATAATGTGCTATTTGAGAGGTATTAACAATTGTAGGTAACTCAGGGCAATAGATGACCAATCCAACCTTATGGATTTGTTTGGAATGAGGACAGGAGTCCAATTCTTCCAAGAGCACATCAATCAAACTCCTTTAGCACCCTAGGGAGTCCGTAGAAGAAGTAGGAGCCAAGGGACAAATTGAAGAATATCCAAAACCTCAGATGACAAATCCAACTGCACAGATGGATCCGAATTGATGTTTACAACTCAATGACATAGAAATCAACTCAATCGGGGACCTACATCATTAGATAAAAGAGAAGAAGATGGACGGCCACGATAGCACCACGTGGCACCATCGTAGCTGCCCCCCATCATGCACCAATCTTGGAAGGAAAGCCATGGGCCATTGGATCGTCATCCAATGACCATGATGCATCCAATGCACCCGTCTTCAGCCGCTTCATCAAGCGAGGGCAAGATCTCGAACATTGTATTTCCATCCAACGACCGAGGGTGGCTACACTTGAGATGGAAACCGCAACAAACTACGTGCGTAGCACAACGGAGAGTGCGCTTAACAAGCAACGCGCGACGCAGGTTTGAGCCGCGATGTCAGAGTCGGCCGTGCGCGGATGAAATTCAACCGCAGGATCTTCATTGGGCAGATTAGGTGAGGATGGGTGGCGGGCGCAGAAGCACCAGATGAAGACATGCGTGATAATGTGTGCCTTAAGAGTTGGCCAGGTGCAACGCATGCTTTTTAAGCATTCCGATCGAGAGATCAGATGGCTGAGAAGGCTTAGGAGTTGCGGCACGATTAAGCTACGAGTGGCAGGCATGTGGACGCAACGGCGACCGACAAGTGAGTGGAGGCCGTCAGATGCAAATCCATGGGTGCACAGTGCACCACATGTCAGCACCAGATCAAATCATGAATGGAAGAAGGATTTGGAAGGTTTAATCATGACCATTGATCTCCCAATCAATGGTTCTAATTAATCTGAAGCTTTTGCACGAAATTAAGGGCTCCAATGCCCTAAATGCCCTTCACAAAAGCTATAAAAAGAGGCCTAAGGGTCCCCTTTGAATTCATTCCATAGCTTTCTTCTTCTTCCTCCTTCTACAACTCCGCTCCCATCTTCCAATCTTCTTTGCCTCCATCTCTGCATCTCTGCCAGAAGCGTCTGTTGGACAACCCCAACGGATCATTGCTGCTATCCCCAACCTCTCCAGAAGGCCACCACGAACCACCCATGGTGCCCTTGCTCTGCTACATAGATGGTTTATGTTTTTGTTAGAATTTGTTTAGTTATATGTATGCAACTCATGTTTAAACTCTCTGATTGATATATATTGCGATTCATTGTCTACGCTATTTAGAAACTATATTTGGATCAAATGCATGAAATCAAAAGTGCTTCCTACTTCCCTGTGATCGACCGGGACTCACCAGTTCTGTTAATTAAATTGCTTGAGACGTATTTCGCGCTATACTACAACATGCTCATCTTTTATGCGATCTATGTTCCAAACAAATTGGCACTATTGCTGAGGAGGCACGACAAATTTTGATTTCATCTCTAACAGAGTATTTTTTTGTGCAGGTACAACAACACAAAGAGGCGAACGAGGCAAAGCAAGCATTGTGAAAATCAGGTGCACACATTCTTGTTAGAAACTCGGTTAGAAATTAAGTGTCATCTTCAAAATTCAATAGCCATGTTTTTGATGCTCCAAAAATCCTGAAACGTGGACTAAAACTAGTGTTCAAATTATCTTTGCAATGCTACCTTTCCCAAAAATAAATTCCTTTTTTGGAATTTTTAAAAATTCGTGGAGTACATACTGGTCAGATTTCTTGAAAATAGAACTTTTATGAACTTTAGAAATCAATTCTGACCAATATACAAATTGGATTTACTTTGGAATTGTGGGGTTTGAAAGATAATTAAATTAGCTTTCATTATCATATTTTTACGAGATTTCTGAACATATTTGTTTTGTTTCCAACAAAAAACCATCACAAGGTCAAAATCCTAGATTTGACCCCTGGTTTATTAATACTCTCTGAAAGGCTTATTGAAGAAAGAATCTTCTTGCCTGGTTTCAAATCATTTGGATTCCATCCTACCTGAGAATATACATTTGAATTATGGTCTTCAATTTGAAAAAAGATTTAGAAGTACATGAGCCAATTAGACTACATAGGCTAACTTGGACTCCGACGAGCCCAAGAGTTAGTCGGTGAGGAGAGTCACCTTGTGGACTGCCCACCATCTACTAAATTGAAGAACAGGTTAAAATTCACGAAAATATATCAAATAACCTGCATTTGGCTTGAAACTATTGGGTAGTTTCAACCTCTCCAGCAAAACCTGGTGTCTAAGCTTGTTGGGTAACAGAACTGAAGATGAATGCCAAAGAAAGAACCTTCCTCATATTCCCCTCGTAACAAGCCTAGCTGGGTTAGCCTGAGAGGCGAGAATTCCTTACAGTCGGTCTCTTGCCAAATTTTTATAATAACACAAACTTAAATGAAAATCTGGTCATCTGATCTAAAGGACCACTTTGATTAACAAGGCCTTAGCCTTGTTCTACTTGAGTACACCAACCCTTTGAGTTGGTGTATGCAAGGAAGAAGGTCGTTAGGACCTAAACTTGTGGGACCTTGGGAGCCGAACCCAAGGTTATAAAGTCGATTCTTGCTTGACCTCTTTTCTCAACTTTCTTCCACTTGAATAGCTAAGATGGCTAATCCTGGTCCTCGAGTTGGTTAGGACCCTCAGAATCAGAACTTAATGGCTCATCTGGAAGCCAGGGTCAAGGAAATGGAATAGAAATATGAGCAGAGCATCGACAGGATTCTCACAACACTTGACAGGATGTAGCATCCACCATGCGGAGAACAACTGTGGAACTTTTACGATCCGGTGGCAACAATTATGGCACCTCAGGTCCGGATTCCCGCAAGCGGAGATGCATTTGAGTTGAAGCTGAATATCATAAGTTTGATTCAGACTCATTTCCATGGAAACTCGAATGAGGATCCCTTCCAGCACTTTGAAGATCTGAGTCAGATTGTAGAGTCAGTTCGACCCAGGAATGTAGATATTGGAATTGTTCTCATGAAGCTTTTTCCTTTTCCTTTCAAGGATAAAGCTGCTTATTTGTTCAAGACTATCGAGAGGCCAATTGGAGCCTGGGAGGAATTACGTCGTGAATTCCTCCAAAAGTTCTTCCCAATTGATCGAACAAATGCTATGAGGCGTGTGATCATGACCTTTTCCCAAGGCCCTGGAGAGAAGCTGCATGACATTTGGGATATATTCCATGATCTTCTCAGGAAGTGCCCACACCATGGTGTACCCAAATGGCACCTTGCTCAAGTCTTTTACCATGGGCTAGATGACACACATCAGTACCATGGGCTGGATGACATGCATCAGTACCTGGCCGATGCATCTAGTGGTGGGAATTTCCTCGCGAAGGACGGGAACAGTGCATTTCAACTGTTAGCAAAGAACTCAGTGAATGCCGCCTCAATGAACTAGTTCCAACGACCTGTACAGCAACGAGTCAGTGTCCACGAAGCTTAAGCCAAGTATACCCGAGCTGATATGGGCATTATCACCAAAACTGGATAAGGTGGATCTGCCTGATAAGAACCTCGATGAATTAATGCGAGCAAGATCTGGATCTTCTCGCAGAAGTACTCCATCTTACTCCTCTCAAGCATCCTAAGCCCCCTCTACTCGTACATATCTGTTCACTCGAGATGTTTTCTCTCCATCTTTGCGGGATCCTACATACCAGGAACCCGTGAATGACGAGTCAATTTCCACTTTCGAAAATGATGATTAAGATGATTTGTCATTGTATTTCTAGGTGGTGGAAAATCGACTAACCAAAGTATTGAATTGAAATTAACCACTCACAGGAGAGTAGGTCGCATCCACAGGGAGGAATAGGTCTATTGAAACTCGCACCTGTTAAAAACAGATGTTCAAGATTAATTTGTCAAGAAATCAGATCAAAATCACTTTTTAATTGAGATAATAACACATTATCATGCTGATATTGTAATTATGCAAAATAAGAGGGAGATGCTCATGAAATCAACAGAATAAAATATTAATACCTAAAAATCCCTTCTCCCTCAATTGCACACAAATGTAAATTTTAATATCACCCAAAACAGAGGAATGCTTCTCTCACTTCGTCGTGCATCGGGGAGACCACGGCCGGAGGCGTAAAGCTCACCGAAGATCGAGTGGGGCAAGGGTTTTGCAATGGTGGTAGTGGCGAGTTGTGGCGTGGTCAGAGTCGGCCACATGGAGGGGAGGAGAGGTGGCAGGTGGTGGTGGCTACAGCTCTGTTAGTGCTGAAGCTCGCGAAGATGAGGGGGTGAAGCAATGGCTACTTGCTGCTGGTGGCACGGAGAGTCGTACGCCCACGCTGCTACTGTGCACGCAGCGAGCACACGTGCTTGAGAGCAGCTCTCCAGTGAGTCGGCTAGGGGGTCATCGGCCCTGCTGAGCACAGACACGAGGCTGACGTGTGGAGGAGAGGATCCTATTGTTATTTTTGAGTAGGTCAGCATGTGGCTGGAGGTGATGAGGGCACAGGGGCACGTGCACGTGGCTACTGCACATTGAAGTGTAGCGCATGTGTGTAGCTAGGGCTTGGGTAGGCGGTGGTCGCGGTGCTGCACTTGTGCCTGCAGATGGCCGCACGTGGTGCGCGTGGAGCGGCAACATGGATGATCGCACAAGACGTGGAGTTAGAGGTGGCTACTGCTGTGCATAGGGATGGTGTGGCGTTGGGTTTGTTTTTGGTGTGGTTCTAGATGAAGAATGAAGAAGAAGAAGAAGATGAGATGGGGCCAGGCTTTAGACGTCCGGGAAACCTCCCAGACGTCTTAACTAGAGGGGAAGATGAAGGTGCATGGCTTCGGTGGTGGTTGCTGGTGATGTCAGTGGTGGTAGTGCATGTTGAGGTGCTCACGGTAATCTACACAGTCGTTGATGGCACGACGGTATGTCACCCCACTTGCCTGTGGTGGTGTGGACTTGTGCACATGGTAGGAGGCCCAAAGTGGTGGAATGGAGTGCTCATCGCATGCACAGTGGTGGGTCGAGGGTGGTGGCCTACTGGGCTACAATGTAAGAGCCCTTCTTTTATGTTTGAAGGAACGTAGAGAAGATGGAGTGAGGACGATGAAGTGCAAGATTCACTTTCTTCAGCCATTAACGTGATCCTTCATTGTTCTAAGGTTGCTGCTGTAGAGAAAAAGAAGAGAATAAAAATAAAATGATTATTGGGTTATTTATATGTAAGACTCCATGCAATGCATGAAATGTAGAATGATGCAAACTAAAGTTGGCTATTTAAATGCATACTACCACATGAAATATGCATCAAAATAAATTAATAAACTACTCCATTTACATACTAATGTATGCTATTTATATGTCAATACTAATCTAATATCTAGGCATTTAAGTAACTAATTAGCCCATAAATTTGGGTTCATCAAATGCCCCCATGCCTAGTTTTTGGTAGTCCTTAGCAAATTCAAGCAATAACCTTGCTCTTCAAGTGGACTAGCCAACCCAATCGGTCTTCCTTTAAAAACATGTTAAGTTCAGACTATAGACCTAAGGTTCCCAAGTAGTTGTTATGTTACAAACTAGGTCGGCTAAGGATGAGTTGCAGGCACAGATTTCCCTGATTTCTAACCTACCCTAGGGCCTATTGGTCTCAGAGATTAAAGCATCCGTGCATGTGTAATGGTCTGATTTATTTGAGGTTGGTATGATTGCCAACCTAGAAAGAGGATTTTTTCTTTCGCTCATATATATATTTTAGTTTGATTCTTCTAAGTCTAACCCTAGATTAGCTATCAACATGGTCTGTGTCGGATTCATTGTCCCCATCACCAAACCTCAAAGGGTGCCTGGCTTTCATTGCTTTGAGATTGCATCGCCCATAGTGACCCCAAGAACTCCTGGCAATTGACACTTCGAGATAGTATCACCCATGGATTTCTAAAGCGAATTCAGGTCTGTGGAAAATGGCACTTCGAGATAGGGCCATCCATGGTACCTGAACTGCACACTGCGCTTACATGCCCCCAGTAGGATGGACATCCGAAGAGACAAGTGCCGAGGAGGTGACATGTTATCATCGCATCCTCAAGGTAAGTATATACTCCACCTCTCCTGCAGCAGGAACTCTTACAATCAACTTGTGTTTTCAAGCTTCTCCTAAGACAGAACTAAGAGAACCAAATTTCTCTCCAAGAAAGATATGAAGGTTATCATTATTTACACAAGACCAAGTGTGTGTGAAATATGGATGCTTAGGTTACGAGGACCCATAAACCAAAAGGTAGAAAAAGATACCAAGTACTACCAACCTTTAACTCAATCTCTAGCTTTCCCTCCTCAACCTCTTGAGGAATGGTCCATAACTTAACTTCTACTTGAGATTTTAAGTCCACAAAGGACCCAAAAGGTCTTCAACTTAGCTTCTATAGTTAGATACCTAGAGTCAACATAGTCTAACCTAAAGTTCTGGTCTTCCTAAGAATGCAGGGCCCAACTAGTTAAGCTTAATAATGCAAAATGTGTTTTTTTTTTTTTTTTAGATACAATATGAATGCGTGAATGCATTTCTTTTTTAATGTACTATGAATGCAACAATCTATAAACAGACTCCTCAAGTCCTATCCCCCCATGCCTGGTTCAAACAATGTCCTCATTGAAAGTAAAATGGCCAAAGGAAGATGTTACCTGAGGCAGGTAAGAAAGGAGCTAAGTCTCTACGATGGTGACCTCGTCAACCAGATGGCCATCCAAAGTAACGTAAGGTTTTAATCATTGGCTGTTGACGGTAAAGGGTGGTGCTGAAGAGGAAGGGCTCTTGATCTCCACAACCCCATGCGGAAACACTTTGGTGATAATGTAAGGCCCATCCCAACGTGACTTCAATTTCCCTCGAAAAGGATTAAGTCTGGAATTGAAAAGCTACACTTGTTGGTTGGGCTTAAAGGTCTTTCTAAGGATATACTTATCATGCAAGACCTTAGTTCTCTCTTTATAAGCTTGGGAGGTGTCATAAGCATCATTCCTTATCTCCTCAAGCTCAGTCAACTCCAATAAATGTGCCTTACCTGCTTGCTCTAAATCCATGTTGACACTTCAAATAGCCCAAAGTACCCTATGTTGAAGTTCAACAAGTGGCATGCTTTCCCATACACTATTCGGAAGGGAGACATACCCAAAGGGGTTTTGTAGGCCGTTCGATAAGCCCATAAAGCATCATCCAGCTTTTTGAACCAATCCTTCCTATTTAGCCTGACAGTCTTTTTCAAAATGTTCTTAATCTATCTATTCAAAACTTCCACTTGGCCACTCGTCTGAGGATGGTAAGGGTTAGCAATCTTGTGAGTTACTCCCTGACTACTGAGTAAACAATTGAAGTGGTGATTCCGGAAATGAAGTCCCCCATCACTTATAACTGTCTTGGGGCAGCCAAAGTGAGATATGATATTGGCCTTCTCAAATTTCAAGACCATAGAGTGGTCATTTGTGCGCATAGGAATGGCCTCTATCCACTGCCACCAAGATATACTCAAACCCATGGGATGAAGGGAAGGGACCCATGAAGTCTATCCCCCAAACATCAAATATTTCTGTAGGTTGGATAGGGTGCTGGGGCATCTCATTGCATTTCCCAATCGTTCCAGTCCATTGACAACGATTGCAGGCCTTAACAAAGTTATGGGAATCCTTAAATAGAGTAGGCCACAAAATATCAGACTGGAGAACCTTAAAAGTTATTTTCTTAGCACCAAAGTTTCCTCCACAATGAAGTTCATGGCAAAATCTCAACACACTTTATTGCTCCTCTTCAGGCACACAACATCTCAATACTTGGTCTTGCCCAAGTCTAAATAATTATGGCTCTTCCCAATGATGGAATCTAGCTTGGGAAATGAATCTTTTTCATTTCCACTCATCCCAAGAGCCCGGGGTTTCTCCAGTGACCAAGTAATTAATGGTATCAGCATACAAGGGTGAAGTCGGTGTTACCACCATAAGGGCTTCATCAGCAAATGTCTCACGGTTGTCTCCAGATGGAGAGTCATCAAGTGAGAGGCAAGATAGGTGGTCAGTCACTACATTTTCCACTCTTTTTTCATGAATCTCCAAGTCAAACTCTTGAAGGAGTGGAATCCACATAATTAAATGTGGCTTAGAGTCCTTCTTGGCAATGAGATGTTTCACTGCCACATGATTAGTAAAAATGACCACCTTAGACCCAACAAAATCAAACCTAAACTTTTTCAAAGCAAAAACAAGTAATTCTTTCTCAATGACGATGTAGTTTTGCTGTGGTTCGATTAAAGTCTTGCTGGCATAGTGTAGCACATGTGGTCTTCCCTCAACCCTTTGTCCAAGGACTACTCCAATTGCGTAATCCGAAGCATAACATATCAGCACGAATTGGAGTGTCCAATCTAGAGCTTGGAGAATAGGCATAGAGATCAAGGCCTCCTTCAAAGTTTGAAAGGCCTCAGCACACTTTAATGAAAATCAAAAGAAGATTCCTTCGCGAATAAGTCGCACAGTGGCCTAGAAATTTTGCTGAAATTCTTAATGAATCACCTATAAAAGCCTACATGGCGCAGAAAGGATCTAATCTATTTAACATTCATGGGAAATGGGAGTTTGGAAATAGAATCAACCTTAGCCTTATCTACTTCCAGACGTCGCTCAGACACAACATGCCCAAGTACAATTCTTTCTGTACCATGAAATGACTCTTCTCCTAGCTAAGAACTAAACCAGTCTCCTTACATCTCTTCAGCACATTCTCTAGGTGTAGGAGACGCTGGTTGAAAGATGAGCCGTAAATGGAGAAGTCATCTATAAAACCTCGACGCATTCATCAATCATGTCTGAGAAAATGGACATCATACATCGTTGGAAGTTTGCCGGTGCATTACATAATCCAAACGGCATACACCTGAATGCAAAAGTGCTATAGGGACTAGTGAAAGTTGTCTTATCCTGGTCGTCAGGGAAGACTGCAACCTGGTTATACCTAGAATATCCATCTAAAAAGAAGTAATACTTGTTCCCTGCCAATTTCTCGAGAATCTGATCAATAAAGGGCAAGGGAAAGTGATCCTTCTAGGTAGTGGTGTTCAATTTGCGGTACTCAATGCTGACCCTCCAGCCAGTTGAGGGCTTGGTCACCACTTGTTCTCCCTGGTCATTGGTTTCTACAGTAAAGCCTACCATCTTTGGCACCACATGGATTGGACTAACCCATTTGCTATCTGCAATGGGATATATGATCCCAGTGTCCAACCACTTCAGAATCTCCTTTTTAACCACCTCCTTCATGTTAGGGTTAAGACATCTTTGCATGTCTCCAAATGGTTTGATGGAATCATCAGTATAAATGTGATGCACGTATAGCGTAGAGTCTATACCGTTAATATCAGCGATTGTCTAAGCGATGGTTTCCTTGTGCCTTGATAAGCATTCTAGCAATGTTCCTTCTTGCACCTCAGATAGTGCAGATGAGATGATTACAGGCTGCGTATCATTTGGCCCAAGGAATACATACTTGAGAGAGTTTGGGAGGGGTTTCAGTTCAAGGTTGGGGGCTTGTATGGTTGAGGGTTTCATAATAGAAGTCCCCATCTCAGGTAATAGATCTACCTTAGATAGATATGATGGAGAGAGAGACTCCATAGAAACTCCAAGCAATTCCTTAAGTTCTAGTACATCCCCTTCACATTCCTCCAAGAGATGGGAATGCTCATTTAGCATGACAGGCTGAAGGGGGTCGTCAAATAAAATTGTAGGAGTTATCTCTTCAATCATATCATCTACCACCTCAACTTGGGAACAATCCTCAAATCCAACTTGTTTATAAGCATCAAACACATTAAGCCAAATTTTCCTATTCCTAAAGCCCATTTTTAACACCCTAGTGTGACAATTAATTGAAGCATTAGAAATCGCAAGAAAAGGGTGGCCCAAGATGATGGAGGTTTTCATTGGTTTGTCGGTAGGGTCAGTGTCCAATACTAGAAAATCAATAGGGAAGAAGAAATCCTCCACTCTCACGAGGACATCTTCTAGCAGGCCCTGTGGTGTCTTCAAAGATTGGTCTACAACTTGGAGGATTACAGGGGAAGGCTTTAGATTGCCTCCTCCAAGTTGTTCATATACATAGCTCAGAAGGATGTTTATCCCTGCAGATCAAGCAGAGCCTCGTCTATATGTAGGTTACCAACAACCTTTGAGATGTATGGGGCTCCTAAGTCCTTAAGTTTCGAGGGTGTCCTATGTTGTATAATTGAGCTAACAGAATCAGGCAGGACAACCTTTGATTGGACCTGTTTCCTTGATTGCTGCTTTTTTGTGCATAGGTCCTTTAGAAAGTGGGCATAGGACAGAATATGCCTGATAGCCTCAAGCAAAGGCAAATTAATCTGCACTTGCTTGAAAGTCTCCATGATTACGTCCATCCTATCTTTGGCTCCAGATGAGCTAGCAGAAGTCTCCACAGATTCAGATAAGTGCTCTAAAAAAGGCAGTCTTGGTGTCTGGGTGTAAGGGTTACCATGTCGGGTATGTGGGGGAATGGGGACAACCTCTTCCGATGAAGTGATTTCAAGCGGAGAAGAGTTGGGTGGCTCTTCTCTGGTGGGGGCGAAAGTCGAGGTGGATGGGTTTTCAGAAGGTGGGACTATAGGAGCATCAGGTTCAAAAATTTCTTTCCCACTCCTAAGAATAGTCACTGCCTAGGCATGCTCCCTAAAAGCAATCCCTTTCCGTTTAGGGTTCTCCTCAAATGAACTGGGAAGCTTCCCAGTCTCCCTTTTGCTCATGGCCTCGACAAGGTATCCAATTTGGGATTTCATCTCATTGACTACCTTGTCATGAGGTTGGATGATCATGTTTTGATTCTCCTGCATGGCCTTTAGCATGGCCTTAAGCTCATCCATCTCAGAAGTCTTAGGTGGTTGGGAGGGGTGGTCGTTTAAATTCTCAACACAGTTAATTAAGTTAATTAGGCTTAATTAAGTGCAAGAGAAAGTAACTTAGGTTAACTTAAATTAATGTTGATTGAGTAGTATAGGGTCAAGCTAACCTGACATTTTAGATTTTTAATTCTTTTTTAACTGGTTGAGTCCAGGTCGTTCACTGGGAGGCATAACTTAATTTGATTCATCATTTAATCCTAACTAGTAATTACTACTTAATCAATTAGAATTATAATTACCATACTTTAAGATCATGAATCTTGCGCAAAGGATATTTAATTAAAAACATGCAACATTCCAAGGCAAACATATTTACACATGAGATCAATTATTAAAAATAAGTAAACATGTTTATTTTTATTAATTTCTTTTCTTTTTCAAAAGATTTAAGGGAAGAGAGAAAAAAAATGCAATTAAGTATAAATGTCTTATTTATCAATTAAACTCTAAAGAAATTATATTAAAGTAAAATACAAAAAATTGGACGTCATAAAAAAATGAGCTTTTCTTTCTTTATTCTTTCTTTTGTTCTCTGTTTACTTTTCTTTCCTTTTTCCTTTACCTTTCTCCTTTGTTTTTCCCTTAAGCTCCACGAGCTCTTCTCCTCTTCTTCTATGAATTCCTTAAGTCTATTATCGTCTTCTCTTCTCTTTCTTTTCATCTTATCTTTCAACTGTGCATTTGAACCACATTTGAACCGAAACAAAAATTAGGTTTTATGGTTGGCGGCTCGGACCGGTCAGGGATACACAGCACCCCTCTTAGGGTGGGACTAGACCCAACTGGGTCCAAGCCTGGATTATTACATTTGGTTTATTTCTGGTTTAATCATCACATATGCATAGTCTCCAGCCTCCCAGGCCCACATGCACACGCCCGCTCACAGGCCCACGATCGCACACCCACAAGCGCACACACACCTGGGCACGTGCACCGCATGCACCCACACACACCATATGCTGTTTATGCACCCTGCATTAATGACCGAACAGCTTACAACATTTTTTACTTTTATCCCATGGCACGGTCTCTATTCTTACCGATGTGGGACTAATCTTGCCCCTTCCAGACCAGACTTTGGCTGGAGGCACAGGCCGACTCAGGGCTCCAAATCGAGCAAACTAAAGCTCGTTGGAAATCTCCAGAGTAGATCTAAAGGATTACAGCATCAATTTGATGCTGAAGATAGATTCTATGCTTCGATTTGAAGGGCAAAGATTGACAGTTTCCACGGCCATTCTGGCCTATAGATGAGTAACACAGGTCTAAAGACCTGCAGGAAGGGTCTTTGACCTCAGATGAGGTACTAAAGAGGTTCAGGAGCTAATTCCGCTCCTAAAGGTGAAGGAAAGGGGTACAGGAAGGCTTCTGGAAGGTGGAGAAACTCAAAAGCTTCAAGCAGAAGCTTCAGAGCTTCAAATTAAGCTCTGAAAAGCTCCATAGATAGCTTAAGGTCAGCTACATCTAATTCAACAACCTCTGAAGGTTGTTAGGAATCTATCTGGGCAGTGATTACATTGAAATCTCATCAAAATGGCACTGAAGTCAATATTGGGTTCAAATGAACCCAAACAGCATAGAAGTTGGATTCATCTAAAACCTTGATTAAAACTCATCCAAATTGAATTAATCTATCTAAAATCATCCCAGAAGTAATTTGAAGTTATCAATTTCTTGACTTGGAACCTAAATCATCATATCAGACCTAATTTTGACCATTGAACCTTAAAAATTGACTTTCATCATAAAGCATCCTCAGATGCAATTAACACTTCAAATCATCTCTATTCATCCTCAGGAACATGTTCAGGGTCTCAAAAGGAAGTTTTGACCTAGAAAACTAGGGTTTCAGGTTTTTCGCCTGGGCTCTAGAATTAGTTTGTTCGGTAGAACAAAATAAGGCCTATCTGAATGAAAGGTCTTCGAATTTAATCTCAGGACATCTATTTGATGCCTCTAAACCTTTAAAATGAAGCTTATCCCTATTGGACAGACTTCTCCAACTCTGCCAGAGTTGGAGAAGACAAGGGTCTAAATCTTGCCCCAAGTCTTAAAACTTCAAACTAAATATTGTAGAATAATCATTGAGCCTCAAGTAAGTGATCTGGAGCTTTTCAGGGAGTTCCATAGGTTGAAGTGTGCATCTTGACTCACCGGAGCTCGCTGGAGCTCTAATGAGTTTAGACATTAGCTAAAAGATAGTAAACAACATCAAAACATGCCATAGACGATCTGAAATGTTTCCTGAGGTCAAAAGGAACCTCAAGAACACATTTATTAATTTAATTATTAATCATACTGAAAGATAAGCATTGAATTCATAAGATCTGCAATCTGAGTTCGATAGAACTCAGGACATGTTCTCTCACTCAATTGAGTGGAGATATCAAGTAAGTGGAGTGTCGTGAAGGTTAATAGGAGATTAATTAGGTGGATAAACTCCTCCTGAGCCACCATTGACAACGAGCTCGGGAGGTTGAATGTGTTCTAGGCATTTTAATTATAGGTGATTATTAATTCAATTAAAGTGAGGATAGGGGCCCTTAAATGATGATTAAGTAATGGAGGGCTGATGTGAGCCATTTTCACGCATTTGAAAGTTGTCGGAAATCTTAGTATAGTCGCATAAAAACATTCATCAAAAATTAAAATTGTAAAATTAGGAGACTTGAGTCCCGATCGTTCGTCTCTGGGAGGTATTTGCTTTTACTTTTGAAATCGATCTTTTTGCTGCTCTACTTCATTTAAAAATGCACGTCGGTTTCCAATCTCCTAACTAAAACTTCGCCACTTCTGTTATTAACTCTGATTACATCCACGTGCATCAAATAAATTACGAAGGTGAACGTATGAGTTTCTGTGCACACGATTCTAGTAAGGTGTTGACTATTTATAGAGAAAGCATCTATCCTTAGATTTTCAATATCCTCGGGAAACGACGTGCTTGTTGCGAATAGATAAACAATTGAAAAGCAGGCAACTTGAATCACTCAAAAAGAATGCCAATTATTAAGTGCATGGTGATTTCAAACATATAGAGATATATATATAAATGCATTTTCATTCATTCCATTAGAGAGTTGTTTGCACAAGAAATTTAGAGGAAAGCTTGTACATAAATGCTTGAAACGGAAATCTAGCTACCAGAAAATGATTGCATACAAGAATCAATGGGGGGATTTGGCATGCATCATTGGGGGAGAAGTTAAGTGGTTGGGTCGTGTTTCGCGTGTTAGAAATCGAGGTTACAAGTAACCCGTCGTTGTAGTTGCAAAACACGTTGATCAAATAAAATTTATACCGAAACTCCAAGGGAGTCCCGAGTCAAACATAGGGAGGCGACGTTTACTTTACTTGAAAATCGTGCTTCATTTCGTTTCTTTTGGTATTTTAGGGTTTTGATATTTTTTTGTATTTTTGGAATAAAAGAAATCAAGAAAACATATGACAAGATAGAGATCTGGAACAAATCTGATATATATTACTTCTAATGTCAATTACAAAAAACTATGAAAGCATATAAAAAAAAGGGAGGTGAGAGGAAATCTCCCGAATTGGTTGTTCAGCAAGACGACGGTGCCTGGCGGAAGCTAGGATGAAGGAGGTGAGGAGCGGGACGATGGAGGTGAGATGCTGGAGGACGTCGGGTTGAGGAAAGCTTTGGTGTAGTTCCGGAATGGAGGTGAGAAGATGGAGTTGATCTGCTACTGGAATGGAGGTGAGAGGACAGCTCCAAGGTGACCTATGAAGGGAGATGGGAAGTTGGAGGAGTATTTGGTGGGGTATAGATTTGCTACACTAATAGGCACCTTGGGAGTTTGAGAACAAGCTCTAATGAAGTGTTGGTAGGCTTGCTAGAGCTTGGGAGTAGGTGGGAGTAGAGTAGGTAGAGATGGCTTGGAAGGGAGGGGGTGTAGTTCCTTTTATAGTGGTGGAGAAGAGGCAAAAATCGTATCTGGGTCTTTACTAAAGTCCACAAATGTTGCTGCAACTGTCGCTGAAGATCCACCCTTCAATTGTTCTTGCTGGCATGCACGAGCCTTTAGTGACATCCATAAACGTCGCTATAGCTATCGCTGAAGATCCACCTGTCAAATCCTCTTGCTGGCGTGCGCAGACCACTAGTGACAGCTGCAAGCATCACTAAAGGTGCATCGCCAAAGATCCGCGCGCCTCCCTGCTCACGTGTGCTCTGCTGGCACTGCGTGCTTCGCGCACCCGTGTTGTGTGCGCGCTGGAGTGTGCTGGCATGCACGTACGCGTATGCTACGCTGGCGCTACTGCGTAGCTGCTGCTGAGTGGCCTGCAAAATTGGAAATTGGGGGGGGGGGCTGCGGGGATTCGAACCCGCGCCCCTCCTTTGCAAGCCAGCGCTACCACCATTGCACCAACCCCTCCCTTGTGTCTTATGGAGCGGTTTGGTGTGTCTGCTTCCTAGTCGTTGGATCTTGATCCAACGACTAGGATTGAAGGGCACGGATGAAGGAGCTAAGCGGTCTTGCTGGACAGTGTTGGGCGGTCTAGATGGCGCCACATGGCGCCATCTAGGCCATCCATCTTCTTCTTCTTGTAGAGGGTGCTACGGTGCTCAGATCAAGATGATTCCTGCGATGCCGAACTGTGATCGTCACTCTGGATCCATCTGTATGGTCGGATTTTCCATCTGAAACTCGTATGGATGTTGCATTGCCCCCTGGCCATTGATCTTCGTCGGGCTTAATGTGATGCTACGGGACTCTAATCTGGACGATTTCAAAGGCGTTAGTCTCCAATCGTCGTCCCAATCAGATTCGTATGGTATGATCATCCATCCAAGTCTCTAAAATAAATCCTCTTTTCTCCTGACCATAAAAAGGACCTAATTAACCTAAAATATAAACTACTCTAAATGCAGAATGATGCATGCTAAGGGATATTTATATCATGATATGAAGTACTAAGCCTAGAAACTAACACAAATACGCATTTTACGATGAATTTATACATGTTTATCATACCCTCATGCTTACTTTTTGCTAGTCCGTAGCAAAATTAAACTATATGCTATGTATAAAGTCAAAACTAAGATTAGATCTCTTAGGCCTAAATCGTTTATTAACAATAGAAAATTTCAAGGTTCTAAACTACGAAAACTCAACAGTACTCGGGTGTCTACCAGAATGCAGACCGCCCAAGTTCTCACCTTATTTGAGATAGGAAGATATATATATTTTTATTTTTCTTCTTTTCTATTTTTTTGTACTTTTGGAGTTTGAGAGTTCCGGGATAACTTTTTACGGCTACCCGACCCGCCCAAGACCCGAAAAGGAATCTAAGTACTAAACATCTTTGTGAAAAGGTGATGGACTCACAAAAATAGCCGTTAAGATAGACTTCGGGTTTGTACGACCCTAGGTGACCTTGCCTAAAGGTTTATTTTTACGATCGGTAGCTTTCTCCCTACTTTCTTTCATATGGGGTCAACACAAGAGTGAACCCAGTGTATATCTCCCCGATTTATTCTACTTCCTCGCTTCTTCCCTAAGTGTTTTGGGAATTATTGTGCATTTTTCTTGTGAGCTAGGTTCTGGACAACCGACCGATGAGCTGTTACCACCGACAACTTGCCAGCCATACTCGGGCGGTGAAGTGTGATTTTATTTGTTTTTTTATTTTCTCCTTTATTTTTTTGAGTGTTTCTCTTTTTTCTTTTTCTAAGTAGGTGGCTTCCCTGATCTAAGATTTACCTAAAGGCAGTACAACGAAAATGGTCTTGTGGTTGGGCTCTAGACAACCGGCCGATGAGCTGTTACCACCGACAACTTGCCAGCCATACCACCCAAGTCGGTCCATTAGCTACCCAATTTCCATAAAAATCATTAGAAAGTGAGTTAGTGCAAAAAAATGTGTGTAGATGCTTAGGCTTAAAGTCCCCCCAAATCAGAGGGTGGGTTGATAAGTCGCATACTTATCATCCCAAATTATTTACCAAATTAAAATAAATTTTCATTAGCGAGGACTCGAGACTAAATCCACATTCGAGTGGACACCCAGGCTAATTAAGCCGAAGACCTGAAGAGTCTAGGTGTTTACGTCCTCTCGTATCATTTCCTAAGGTTAATAACTTCCAAATGCCTAAGTTCTCTTTTCCTAATTTCCTTTTTTTTTTTAATTTTCAATTTTTTTTAATTTTATAAGAAACTAAAAGAAATTCTACGGAGTTAACATAATTATTTCAGGAATTGATTATCCACCCCCCCATGCTTAAATGATGCAATGTCCTCATTGTAAAAATAAAGATATGAAAAGGGTAGAGTAAACAGAACATCACCTGAGTGTCATGAAAATCTGGTCAGCTCCGTAGAGAGAAGGGTGTATACACATGTGCTAAGTTTAATGCCTTCAGCTAGGCATAACATACATACAAAGAAGAAATTGAGAATTCACAAGTGCGGGTCAGAATCAAAATAAAAAGGTTGATCCTGAAACCCATCTGCAGAAGATGTTCAGAGACGTGGATGAGATTATGGTATAGACCCATGCCCCAGGGTCTAGTGGTTCTCAGGTTTTGGTTGAAAATCACCCAGAACTGAAGGTTGTTGTGTTTACGGGGCTAGGCCTACGGTTTAGTGGTGTGCAACCCAAGACCAAAGTGGCAAACAATAGGTAGATCTAGTTCACTAGTTTCAGATGTCCACTTAACATTCAGCTCAAAAAAATAACCAGTTATTCCAGGCTTGGGTCGCACGTGAAAGATATCATAAGGGTCCGTATAGAAGATAGGTGGTTTCAAGTCAATAGGTACCCTTATATCCAAACTTGTTTTTCCCTCAAAACTAACCTCCCAAATTTTCATTTCAACATTCCTATCCTCCAACATCAAGTTCTCAGGTTCTGGGACCTTTAGATATCATTCACCCCATATGATTCTCCCAAGTCCAGAAATCGTGGCTGAATCAAGATTGACTTGGGCACAAAGATCTCAGAAGTAAGCTCTTCGGGGTGCAGATGAGGATAGGGGCCACTAATTGAATCATCAAGATTCGGATCCTCCAAGTTAACCCCAATAGAATCCAAATCTTCAATAATTAGGCTATCAACTGGTTTGTTAGATTCCTCAAGCCCATTTCTCTCACTAAAATCCTCTTCCTTAAGTTCAACTGAGACTTCACCAAAAGATTCTTCACCCTCAGAGCCAAAGAATCTATGATCCTCATTTAGATATGTCTCAAAATCATACATCATTTCATGGTTCATGGAGACATATTTTTCCTCACTCCCTGGCTCGAGGATCTTGGGTGAATCAATCGATTCATTCTCAAATGGTTGCTCTAGCCCATCCTGGTCATCCCCAGTCTCAGAAAATGTATCCCCCCCGATAGGCGCCTGAGCAGGTTCAGACATTGGCTCTCCTAAAAGGGGTTCAACTTGAGAATCATCCCAAGATTTGACTAGTGCAACCATAAATTTCATCCTCAACCTCGACAATTTCCCAACAAGAAACTCGCCTAAGTCCCTATCCCTAACACTTTGGAGCAAATCCAATAGAGAACTATTAAGTTCATCAATCATTTTGATCATAGGCTCTAGTGCTTCAGTGCAAGGTGTTGGCTTAACTTCTAAAGATTGTATAGTGTTCCTCAAATTAGCCAACATCCTATCCTGGATCTGGCTCACCTGAACGGACTGGTTCGATTCAGTTTTGGTTGGGTTTGGGTTAAATCTAAGGGAGCCAAGATGTTGAGGTTCTCGGGTCCCTCCTTGAAAGTAGGTCATTCTAGGTTGTTTAAAGGATGGTGGTGATCTATATTCAATGGAATACCGGGGATCGTAGGTGTTATAATCATTATATCCTTCCTGATTGTAGATCGGATTGGTTTGGTGATCAAAGGATGAAGATCTATAATCATTACAGCTTTGGGAAGGATAATAATCATAGTCTTGTTGTCCAGGGTTAGGCCCTGGACACTAAGGTCCGGATTCATATCCCCAATCAAAGTCATCTCGGCTAGTGGATGGGTAATTACAAGTAAAGTCGGGATAGTAATCATCTTGGGGATAAGTGGTGGTAGGAGGATAGGATGGGAAATGCATGTAAGAAGTGGAAGGGTACATGGTGAAGTAGGAGGGAAAATAGAAGAGAGAAAGGTGCCCTGCAGTACAATCAACCAAACCTGTCCTTCTGTGGGTAGCCTAAAGACATACAGACTCCTAGGTCCTATGTTGAGATTATAGATGATTTAGTCTACTTTTATCCGATCAATCCAACCAATTAGAAGGAGGGACTGGGGAGAAGGTTCTTCCTTTGGCTTGTGCGTCTGGTTCCTAGTGTACACCCCAGCTGCGGTCATTTGATGCTACTCCCCTAGCTAGACATCAGATGGACCAGCAAAAGCAAATTAAGCGAAAAAAAATCTCAGTCTGAGCCCCAAAGAGCGAATCGATCCTTAAGGCCAACATCTACTCAGTTTTAGTTAGGCTTGGGATGATCGTGCTCTTGGAATGTGATGGGCCCTTAAGATGGGTTATGTCCTTAATGATTAATTAAAATGTGTGTGCGTGCACAACCAGGGTTCTCAAACAAGGTTATTTGATGATGTGTCTTTTAGGATTTAACCTTGTTTAGTAGCTTTTAGGATTTAATTCTTAGGTTGGTTCAATCAAGGTTTAGTAGAACACTCCAGGTTTTGAAAGCATGGGTGATGATATGTTCCTTTGAAAATAAAAAATAATGTGGAGTGCCTTGTTCAGCCTAAGAATCAACCCTAAGTGGCAAGCTACTGGATGGATCAATTTTAGATTGAGTGGTGCGGCCCAAATAGCTCAATCAATTAGCTTGTTGCACCACTTAGTTAAGGCACACAAGAATGCTTAACCTGTTCAGATTTCTACTCACTTATGTGTATTGAGTTGAAGTGTACTGGGTCCACAAGTCAGATGCTGGTTAAGTGGTAGAATTAAAGTGATTATGCACCTTATGATAAGAAGTTGTGGGTGTTAAGTGTGTAGCTTTCAGTTAAATCCCACAAGAGAAGAATATTTTATTTTAGTTTTTTTATATATGCGAATGGCGAGGTGAGTGAAGGTGGCAAACAAACAACCAAATCTATCCTAGGGTTTATAAAAAGCACCTAAGTTGATTTGAGTTTGAGTTATTAGGTTATGGAATGAAAACTAAGGTGGGGGTGGTGTGGGGGACACTTACAAAACACTCTACCCTCACTTTACTCTGGTCTACCGCACTTGTATCTCCATGATAGGGTACTTGCAAGATAGTAGATCAAAGACAAGTTGGGTTAATGCTATGTAAATGCAAAGAAACATAATAAAAAAAATAAAGTAAATTCCGTTGCCTCCCCGGCAATGGTGCCAAAATGGTTAGGTCGTGTTTTGCATGTTAGAAATCAAGGTTATAAGTAACCCGTCGTTGTAGTTGCAAAACACGTCGATCAAATAAAATTTATATTGAAACTCCAACGGAGTCTTGGGTCAAACACAGCGAGGCGACATTTACTTTACTTGAAAACCACGCTTCGTTTCATTTCTTTTTGGTATTTTAGGGTTTTGATATTTTTTTGTATTTTTGGAATAAAAGAAATCAAGCAAACGTATCACAAGATAGAGATCTGAAACAAATCTGATATATATTACTTCTAATGTCAATTACAAGAAACTATGAAAGCATATAAAAAGAGGGAGGTGAGAGGAAATCTACCGAATCGGCTGTTCTGCGAGACGACGGCTCCTGGCAGAAGCTCGGACGAAGGAGGTTAGGAGAGGGACAATGGAGGTGAGATGCTGGAGGACGTCGGGTTGAGGAAAGTTTCGACGTAGCTTCGGAATGGAGGTGAGAAGATAGAGTTGATCTGCTACTGAAATGGGGGTGAGAGGATGGCTCCAAGGTGACCTATGAAGGGAGATGGGAAGTTAGAGGAGTATTTGGTGGGGCAGAGATTCGCTACACTAATAGGCACCTTGGGAGCATGAGAACAAGCTCTAATGGAGCGTTGGTAGGCTTGCTAGAGCTTGGGAGTAGGTGGGAGTAGAGTAGGTAGAGATGGCTTGGAAGGGAGGGGGTGTAGTTCCTTTTGTAGTGGTGGAGAAGAGGCAAAAATCATATCTGGGTCTTTACTGACGTCCACAAACGTCGTTGCAGCTGTCGCTGAAGATCTGCCCTTCAATTGTTCTTGCTAGCGCGCACGAGCCTTTAGTGACATCCATAAACGTTGCTGCAGCTATCATTAAAGATCTGCCTATCAAATCCTCTAACTGTCATGCGTAGACCATTAGTGACAGCTGCAAGCGTCAATAAAGATGCGTCGCTGAAGATGAATGGATATGAAGTGCGCGGATCTTGATCCAACGGTTAGGATTGAAGGGCGCGGATGAAGGAGCTGGGTGGTGCTGCTGGCCAGTGTTGGGTGGTCTGGATGGCACCACTGGGCCGTCCATCTTCTTCTTCTTGTAGAGGGTGCTACGGTGCTTAGATCAAGATGATTCTTGTGATGCCGAACTGCGATCATCACTCCGGATTCATCCGTATGGTCAGATTTTCCATCCGAAACCCATATGGATGTCGCATTGCCTCCCTGGCCATTGATCTTCCTCTTGCTTAATGTGATGCTACGGGACTCCGATCTGGACGATTTCAGAGGCGTTAGTCTCCGATCGTCGTCCCGATCAAATCCGTTTGGTCTGATTGTCCATTTGAGGCACTGAAATAAATCCTCTTTTCTCCTGACCATAAAAAGGACCTAATTAACCTAAAATATAAACTACTCTAAATGCAGAATGATGCATGCTAAGTGATATTTATATCATGATATGAAGTGCTAAGCCTAGGAACTATCACAAATAAGCATTTTACGATGAATTTATTCATGTTTATCATTAAGACTACGCTACTAAGCATTAATAAAAGCAGTAAAAATTATGGAGAGCATAAACTAAATCTAGCAGAATAGAGGGCATTCAGGGGTGGTCCCCGATGGCCTTGGAGTGGTTGGGAGGAGAATGAGGGGCGGCCAATGTAGCTTAGGCCGACCCTTGGAGGGAGGAAGGATTGATCCAGCATACCGGCATGATGTCCTCCATGATGGTGGTGAGCTCGTGGATGTGGAGTAGTTGACCTAAGTGAAGGTGGGCATGCATGGAGCTAATGAGGTGAGTGGTGCCAATGGAAGCCAAGGATGTGAATGGGGTCACTTGGCCACTCATGTGGCCTTTTTATAAACCCAATGGCTTCTCTCTAGAGAGGTGTGGAACTCTCTAGAGAAGAGTCCAAGAGTGGCCGGCCAAGAGGTTATGAGATCCAAAAATTATGGATCTCAATTTGAATGCCTCTTGGTTGCTAATTTTGGCAACCAAGAGGTGGCGCCACTTCAAAGAGAGTTCTAGAGAACTCTAGAGAAGTGTGTGTGCATGAATGGGTGTGTGTGTGTGTGTGTGGTCATGCTCAATGTGGCTAGGTCACTTAGGTTAGGTCGTAAGGGGTTTGGTTTGGTGTAGGTCTTGAATTAGGGTTCAAAATCCTAATTGCTAAGGGGAAAATGCAATTAAACTTAACCTAAGTTTAATTGAATGAGTGTGATCCTATTTGAGAGTGAAATAACTCAGTTAGGTTGGGTTTAGGTCAATTGTACTCTCACCAAGTCCAATTGAACTTGTGTCGGTTGAATTCTAAGCTCAGTTGGACTCAATGAGTCCAATTGACTTAGGTGAAGGTAATTGACTTTGATCTAAGTCAATTGCGTTTGGTGAGGACCTAATTATGTCCTTAGGTAGGTCTAGAAGTGATGTACTAGGGTTAGGACACCTTAATTTAGGGTCCTATGTGGTTGGGATTTGGTCTAGGGGGCTAAAGATCGAAGATCAAGACTTGAATCTCAAAACAGGGACTCGAGACCCATACCAGACATCCAATAATGTGATCAGATGACTTATACTCAAAAATCAGAAGTCCAGACTTTAGTTCTTGACGTCCAATCTGAGTAAGGGGGAAATCACGGTTCTATTTTGGTATTTTACAGAAATTAGATGTCTGACAAAGTGTCTGGACATCTAATAACATTGCAGAAGTGGGTTTGAGGTGTGCGGGAGATGGCTAACGGTCCTAGATGTCCTATAACTTATCTGGATGTCTAGATAAGGGTTGGAGCTAGGGTTCTAGGGCTTCCTAGGGTGTTGTGACCTAATCTAACGGTGGCTAAGGCTTAGGGAAGTCTCTAGGCTATCCTAGGGCTAGGATGGATCTAAGCTCTTCACATTTTACTGCTTTATTTCTACATAATAGAATAGCAAATCTTTAATCCCCTTACATTATTGTTCCTATATCTAAACTAAGCCTTCTGCTCCAGCTCTGCTACAACTCCCGTTATTCCTGATCCAGCTTCAAATCCAGCTTCAGATCAGCTTATTGCCTGCAATCGACATAATGCACTTAATCAGCACATTATAACATTATTTTATGCAAAGCTAAAGTAAAGCA
Organism: Thalassia testudinum; assembly: GCA_037157565.1. Classification (NCBI taxonomy): domain Eukaryota; kingdom Viridiplantae; phylum Streptophyta; class Magnoliopsida; order Alismatales; family Hydrocharitaceae; genus Thalassia; species Thalassia testudinum. The sequence goes on from JAZHRO010000073.1 coordinate 117,465,858, forward strand.
GTAAAGATGTAGCTAATGCTTATGCATGCATAAATTACCCTAACTTATGCTAAGTTCTAGCTTAATCTAGGTCAATTAAGACCTATGAATGCTGCGCAATCATACCCTCATGCCTAAATCTTGCTAGTCCCTAGCAAATGCAAGACTAAATTATTTACAGCATGGGTCCCTAAGGGACTGATTATTTTATCAAGTGTATGCATAGAGATTTTTCTCCTTTTTGTTTTCATCCTATGCTCTACAAATCTAGACAATCGTGAAAGTGCAGCTATGCAGCTTTCGCAACAGATTTGAGTAAAAAAAACTGATTCACCTCTAAAGCCTATACTTGACCACTAGTAAAAATTCTAGCGGGATAGGCGAACTTCTTTCCTCGGGGTATTCAAAATATTCTATGAATTCCACCCCAGCTTTAGGCTTAGGTAGAGAATCTCAGAGGGAAAAGATTATATATTTGGTGGCTCACTCTCACTTGGTACTACATAGAGACTAGTACTATAGAATCTAGATTCCCAGACTACTAACTCAGCTTAGAGAAAGATGAGAAAAACTATGCTCCCTTTTGATTCCTTTGTATTCATTCTCTCTTTCTCCTTTTCTTTTTCTTTTCTTTCTTTTTCTTAGAGCTCACAACCTCACCAGATTCACATATACAATCTGTATTTGGTGGTCTCACTAAGCGTTAACACTTTAATTGAGTTCTCATAACCATAACACTAAGTTGGACTTCCTCAGCCAGTATTCGGGGGGTCAGAAACACAGAAAAATACGTTAAGGCCATATTTGGTGGATCTCAAATTTGGTGGTACTGCCTCAATGTAACTGAACTAAACATTCATTCTTTTTGCTTTTCTTCTTTTTCTATTTTTTTCAATTTTTCTTTCTTTCCATTTTTTCTTTTCTCAACATAACACAACTAGCACACATTCATGAACTTTATTGAAGAGGCATTATTAGGGATTGGTGGTACTCAAGAGACATTAGGTGGCTTATTTGGTGGAACTGCCTACTCACGGCATCGGGAGGGACGGATAAGACGGTGTATTTCTGACCTTGGCATCAATACCCTCCTTCAGCCGAGGATTCCGTAAAAAATGGTCGTAACCATCCACTTTAGCCCTAGTTTTATGAAAACTCGCTCTCCGCGTATTTGCCATGTTTGGTGGCTCTCAATATTTCGCACAAAAATGTATACGTGGGAACCGAGAGCGGAAACTATGCCTAATCTCTAAGTATCATCACCTAATTATCTAAGATTCTAGATTCCTTGCACTAATCTTAGAGCACCAGTACACTCACACTATTTGGTGGATTTTTGGAAGAAAAATCTGCCTGACACCCAAAACACTATCCAGGGTTTAGGAGAAGAAACACTGCTTCTTCTCAACAGACTAAAGATGTTTATCAGCCTTCACCATGAATCTATTGCAAATTCTACGTGTGTGTGAAAAGTTGTACTGGATTCCAAATTACAGGAATCAACTAGAGGATAGAATCCCTAATGCATTCTCTTAATAAAATAATCTTATTCATGAATGCAATATGTATATATGCTATGAACAATTAACCTCGTATAATTTGTACTTCGTGAAATTCCCGTATCGGGTTATAATCAGCTTGACCCTAAATTTAGAACAAAAGGTTAACGGTTGAGTCGGAAATGGTTGTTGCGGACGATTTCTAGCTCCAACGCGAGAATTGGAGGTGGAGTCGGTTGTTCTTTTATTTAGGGTTCTAAAGTACGTTTTACATGCAGCTCCGAGGTTTTTCCTAAATGTTCGCATAAATTTTTCAATTTTTGCTGTGTCTACCCCTCCATGCCTAAGTTCTTGCATGTCCTCATGCATGAATATAAAAGAGAATAAATAGACAGAGGGAGAATGGGTAGAAATCACCTGTAGTTGCTCTTGGAATTATATTCAGCACCGGCCAACCTGTTTATCATGCAATATACAAAAGGGAAATATGGTAAACAAAAATATGCTATGTATAAAAATGGTTATATATAAATGATGGTGGAATGTGGAGTGAATGGTATCTATACGTGCTGAGTTTAACGCCTCCAGCTGGGCGAGCACTCAATCACACATCCTCACTAAGACAAACAGTCTCATCAGGTGGAGGAGGTTACTGGGCCAAAAATGGCTTGAGGCACTGGCCATTTACCATGAATATATGCCCAGATTTTGAGTCCTTGATCTGGACTGCCCCGTTAGGATATGCCTGCATCACAACATACGGGCCAATCCATTTAGACTTGAGCTTCCTCTCGAGTAGTTTTAGCCATGAATCAAACAAGTAGATTCGCTGGTTGGGCGTGAATACTTTCCTCCGGATGTGGCATTCGTGAAAGGCCTTGGTCTTGTCGTTGTATATCAATGAATTCTCATAGGCCTCCCACCGAATCTCTTCTAATTCACTAAGCTGGAGTTTCCGTTCTTGACCTCCTGCATCGAGGTCAAGATTGCATTTTCGCACTGCCCAAAAAGTGCGGTGTTCTAGCTCTACAGGAAGGTGACAAGCCTTCCCATATACCATGAGATATGGTGACATTCCGAGTAGGGCCTTGTATGCAGTCCGATATGCCCAGAGTGCATCGATTAATTTGTTGGACCAGTCCTTCCTGTCTGGTCTAACCGTCTTTTGGAGAGTCAGCTTGATCTGACGATTAGACACTTCAGCCTACCCATTGGTCTGCGGATGATACGGGTGGCTATGCGGTGATGTACCCCATATTTCTTTAATAACGACCTGAAATGGGTGTGAATGAAGTGGCTTCCCCCATCGCTAATCAGAGCGTATGGTATTCCGAATCTCTTGAGGATATTCTACCGTACGAAAGAGATGATGGTCTTATGGTCAGCCTGTCTCTCCGAAATGGCCTTCACCCACTTCGAGACATAGTCGACAGCTAGTAATATGTACTCAAAGACATGCGAGTTCGGAGAAGGGCCCATAAAATAGATGCCCCAAACGTCAAACACTTCTACTACCATGACGGGTTGGAGTGGCATCATGTCTCTCCTGGTCATAGAACCGACTGACTGACATCATTTGTAGTGTTGGGCATAATTGTGTGTATCGCTGAAGATGGTTGGCCAAAAAAATTCCAATTGTAAAATTTTTGCAACGATTTTCCATCCCGAGAAATGACCACCACATGCATCATTGTGGCAGAAAGATAACATACTGGGGATCTCAGAGTCTGGGATGCATCTCCGAATAATCTGATCTGCTCCAATACGGAAGAGTAGTGGGTCATCCCTGAGGTAGTATTTGGCCTCTTCAATGAATTTGAGTTTTTGGTCCTTCAATAGGTTAGCGGGAATTTTCCCTATGACAAGGTAGTTCGCGAAATCCTCATACCAGGGGGACTCAACAGAATGAACAACCAAAAGAGATTCATTCGGAAATTGTTCGTGGATAGGCAAGGAATAAGGAATGTGATCTGGGTCCAATCTAGATAGGTGATCCGCAACAACATTCTGTTTTCCGGCTTTGTCACAGATTTTGATATCAAATTCCTGCAAAAGAAGGATCCATGTAATGATCCATGGTTTGGCATCTTTCTTTGCCAACAAATGCCGGAGGGCGGAGTGGTTAGTGAAGATGATGACCTTGGACCCTAATAAATATGATCTGAATTTCTCCAACCCGAATACTATTGCTACCAGTTCTTTTTCGGTGATAGTGTAATTGTGCTTAGCATCATTTAGTGTCTTGCTAACATAGTATATGACAAAGGGTTGTTTCTCCCGACGTTGGCCTAAAACAGCACCGACGGCAAAATCGGAAGCATCGCACATCATTTCAAATTCGAGTGACCAGTCAGGTGGTTGGAGAATCGGTGAATCAGAGACAACGCTTCATAAAGTCTCGAAGGCGCTGAGACATAAGGTATCAAATTCAAATGGGACATCGATAACCAGGAGATTCGTCAAAGGCCATGCGATTTTCGAGAAATCACATATAAATCTCTGATAGAAGACGACGTGACCCAAGAATGATCTGATCTGCTTGACCGAGCTAGGTGGCGGTAAGTGGGTGATAATCTCTGATTTAGCTCTGTCGACCTCGAGTTCCTTTGAGGTCCTGTGCCCTAGTGCTATGCCATCCCTCACCATGAAATGGCTTTTCTCCCAGGATAGTACTAGGTTTACCTTAATACACTGTTTCAGGATCTTGGTGAGGTTATCAAGACAAGATTCGAAATAAACTCTGAAAATGGAGAAGTCATCCATTACCACCTCCACATAATCCCCAATCATGTCAGAGAAGATGGCCATCATACAACGCTGAAATGTCGCTGGTGTGTTATAGAGGTCAAAGGGCATCCACTTGAAGGCGAATGTCCCAAAGGGGCATGTGAATGTGGTCTTGTCTTGATCTTCCGGGCTAATCGCTACATGATTATACTTGGAGTATCCATCCAGAAAGCAGAAGAAACTACGTCTGGCTAACCGTTCCAAGATCTGATCAATGAACAGCAAAGGAAAGTGATCCTTCTAGGTAGCCGTGTTCAGTTTCCTGTAGTCAATGCAGACCCGCCAAGATGTCGCAGTGTGGATCGGGATGGATTCGCCCTTATCATTTTTTATGACGGTGAGTCCTGCTTTCTTAGGCACTATCTGAATCAGACTCACCCACTGGCTATTTGTGATTGGATATATAATGCCTGCATCCAACCATTTAATGATCTCCTTCTTAACAACCTCTAGCATATTCTGGTTAAGCCGTCTTTGAGGTTGTCTTGAAGGTTTCACCCCCTCATCCGTGTAAATGTGATGAGTGCAATATGAGGGGTGAATACCACAGAGATCAGCAATACTCCACCCAATAGTAGCCCTTTGGTCTTGAAGCGTAGAAATCAATTGATGCTCCTGTTCTTAGGTTACGTGGGCATTGATAATAACTTGGTATGTCTCACTTTCGCCAAAGAACACATACTTGAGTGAGTCAGGTAAGGGCTTCAATTCAATCATGGGTGGGTCATAATCAGAACTGGGAGTGGGAGGAGCAGAATCGTGGGGGGGAATCCGCTGATCCATGTGCACGTGAATTCCCGCTGAGTCACTCCCTGCGAAATCGGTTTGACTGTGTTAGCGGGAAACCCGTTAGCTGTAGTCACATCTTCCTGCAATAACAGGGATGATTCAGTAATATATGAATCAGCATAGATGGATTCAGGGGTGCTGTGGTCAGAAGCACACCCTAAACAGTCAGATCCTCGGGGAGATATGTGTAATGCAGTGGTTTCAGTCCCATGTTGATAAAAGTTCGAGAACCCTGGTAGTGTAGACGAATGAGACATTGGGTTGTCACAAAGGAGCCCAATGTTATCGTAGTATGCTGAATCTTCATCTTCACCACCCTCCTCTATTCGATCATAGTCGAAGTTCCTTGTTGCCCTGAATATATCCAGTCGAAGTCGTTCATTGCCTAGGGCTATCTCCATACACCCGGATGCACAATCGATGTTCGCTCAGGCTGCCGCCAGAAATGGGTGACCCAAAATAATTGGTGCATCTCGGAGATTAGGAGGAACTTCCATATTGAGAATAAAAAAATCTATGGGAAAATAGAACCTGCGGACTTTCACGATCACGTTCTCAACCAACCCCTCGATGTTTTGACTGATCTGTCAGCCAGCTGAATCGTGACCGAGGTGGGTTTCAACTCCCCAAATCGAAATCGATCAAATACGGCAGTGGGAGTTACACTGATGAACGAACCCAAATCTAGATGGGCCCGATCAAATGGAGAATCCTGTAAGAAGAAGGATATGAGTGGAGTACCAGGGTCTTTCTTCTTTGGAGGCAAATCGGCTAGAATCACGGTGTTAGCCTCTTTCAACAATACCGCCTGTCGTCCAATTCTCGGTTGTCGCTTCAGGGTACAATAGTCTTTGAAGGACCTAGTGACAGCGGGAATGTGATCGATTGCCTCGAGGAGGGGGACCTGAATTGTACTTCCTTAAACATCGATTTTAGGCCCACAAAATTCCACATGTCCTTTTTCTGTACTGCATTTCGTGTCAGAGCCTCAAGAAAAGGGATGGGAATCTCAGGGTTATGTGGCCTCTTACCCTTATCCACCGCAGGGGCTCCTAAGATGGAGAAGGAGGCGAACTCACCTGTGGCGAAGGGTGGGAAAAATCACAACCCGCCTGCCTAAGTGGTGGGTCGAATGTCTTCCTTTCGCTCCTCAAAGAGACAGCATGTGCATCGACTTGCTGTCCATGAGGTGGTGGGGGAGCGGCAGGAGTAGAATACGTGGGATTCTGCAAAGGCAGCTGGCCTTGTGCGTAACCGGGTGGTGCAGGAGGTTCCTATAGTATGGCATGTGCCTGTCCCTATGGTGCCTGAAACCTAGGTGGGGCACCCTGGTTCTGCACATATCGAGGTTTCGAGACAGGTTGGGAGGGCAAGGCTCCCTGAGTCCTATGCTCCTACAATAGCTGGTTCTGCGTGTTCTGTATGGTCTGAATCTAATCAGCCATCGCCTTCATGATCTGCAAGCTATCTTGTATAGACTTCCTCATCAATTCTTGCAGCTCCTATTTCAATGCCTCCAAAGGTCAGCTCGCTTTAGAGGGTGGTTGGCCGCTTGGTGCAGCAGCTGGTATAACGAGTGGGGTTGCTGCTGCTGAGACGGGAATGGCCGCTGCATAGGATATGTGTTTTGCACATTCCCGTATTGCCTGGTCTAGTAGTGTGGATCTTGATGTGGTCTCTGTGGATTGCTAGACCAGGAGAAGTTTGGATGCTGGCGCCAACCAGGGTTATACGTCTCTGAATACGGGTTATTACGCCCATATCCTTGGATAGCGTTGATGTCCTCGTAGGCCGAAGATGTCTGAGATGTATATCCGTCAATGGGGTATGCATTATAATCTGTGGGTGGTACATAACCCTGGTCGTAGGGTGCCAGATCTAGATTATTTACGAGATCATGATATGCAAGATCTCGTAAATACGGAGAAGATGCATCCCGAGTGAGCAGATTAACTCGAGCAGGTGGGGCTCGAGGTGCATAGGAGGGTCTTGATGCGGCGGAGCTCAATTCAGATTGACCCTGACTAATCTGATCAATCTTCTTCTCGATTAAGTTTATTCCATCCAGCTACTTGGCGATGATATCCATGTCGACTCAAATAGACTCGATGTGAGCCTCGTGGACACCAACCTGCTGCTGACCAGGCTGCTCGAACTGGTTCATAGATGCGGCATTCATCGAGTTCTCCGCTAATGATTCAAACAGCTCAAATGAGTTGTTCTCATCTTTTGCAAGAAAATTCCCACCGCTAGATGCATCGGCCAGATACCGATGTGTGTCATCCGACCCATGGTAGAAAATCTAAGCTAAGTGCCATCTGGGTATACCATGATGTGGGTATTTTCGGAGAAGGTCGTGAAATCTGTCCCACGCTTCATGCAACTTCTCCCCAGCTCCCTGGGAGAAAGTCATGGTTGGGCGTCGCATTGCGTTCGTTTGACCAATTGGGAAGAATTTTTGCAGGAATTCACATCGTAATTCCGGCCAGGTTCCAATTGGCTTCCCAATAGTCTTGAACCAGTATGAAGCTTTGTCCCTTAGAGAGAATGGGAAAAGCTTCATCAGAAAATCTCGAGATCAATATTCCTGGGTTGAATCATTTCAGCAAGTCGACTCAGGTCCTCCAGGTGCTGAAATGGATCTTCGCTTGAGTTCCCATAGAAATGAGTGCTGATAAACCCAATTACATTGGACTTGAGCTCAAACGTGTCTTCGCCTATGGGAATTCTGACTAGTGGTGTGATGATAGGTGCGGTTGGGTTGTAGAAATCCCACAGTTTTTCTCCTCGCGGCAGGTGCTGCATCCTGTCAAGTGCCGTCAGAATGCGATCCATTCTCTACTGATGCCACTCTTCAGATTCGGCGACTCGGGCTTCTAGACAAGCCATCGAGTCTAGATTCTCGATATCCTGATCTAGTCTAGGTCCAGGTCCAGGATTTGCCATGGTGGCTCTTGGAGTAGAAGAAGTGGGGGGAGAAGATGGTCTGGGTGAGGTGACTCGCCTCCTTGGGAGTGGCTCCCAAGGTCCAACCAAGTGAGGTCGAACTGACCTCCTTCCTTGCATACACTACCCAACCCTTAGGTTGGTGTAGGCAAGCAAGACAAGGCTAAGGCCCTGTCAATCAAATGGTCCTTATGGATCAGGTTACCAGATTTTTTGTTAGAGGTTTGAATTCCTGAAGAGAAGTTCGTTGTTAAACCGATTGAAGGTGATTCCCACCTCTCAAGTTAACCCAGCCAGTCTAGTTATGGGGAAACTAAGGGGAAGGTTCTTCATTTGGATTACACCTCCGGTTCCATTGACCCCCGAGCCGTGGTCATTTGACACTACCCCACAGACTTAGTCATCAGGTTTAGCAAGAGATTAAAAACACTAAGTAGTGTGACAATGAACTCAAGTTGATTTTGTGTTTTAAAATTAATTTTAACCCATTTTCTTTAGTGGGGTTTTGCGGTGAGTGGCCCACAAGGTGACTAAGCTCACCATCTAACTAGACTTGATTAAGTCTAGGTTAGCCCAAAGTGTCATCTCTAGTTATAACCCTAAAGATTCAACCTAAGTTTCATGCACTTCTAAGGTTTTTTCTTTTTCTGTTTCAGTAGACCACAAAAGTAATGTTTGTTCTTATGATAATAATTGGAATCCAATTAATTTGAAATTTTGAGAGTTGATTCCTTTTTCAATTAGGCTTCCAGAGAATATTTTTTTGGAATTTTTATTGTTTCAATCGAATTTTTAGGAAATTTTGAATATCAGGGGTCAGATCTGGAATTTTGACCCCTGATCTATTTTTCGCTTTGAAACAATCCAAACAGCCTTCAAAATTTTTGGAAAAATATGGAAAATAAAGCCAATGAGATCGGCTTTCAAACCCCACCATTTCCAGTCAAAACAGATTCTTGAATTGCTCGAAAAATCTTTTCGAAATTTGAAAATTTTTTAATATGGGTCAGTCTGACCCCCATGCACTTCACTAATTTTTAAAAATTGTATACTTGGAATTTTTTCAAAATATCGGTGGCGTTCAAAAGATGGTTTGAGAATAAAGGTTTAGACCGAATTTCAAAATTTTTCTCTTACTATCATTTTGGCAATTGAATTTTTAAATGAAGCTTGAAATCTGACCGAAAATTAGAAGATGGTGAAATAGCTTTTTAAAGAGGTTTGAATTTGAAATCTAAGCTTTCCACCAAAAATGCCTTCTTTTTTTTTTGAAAACTTTTGCATGTTCCTTCTTTTCAAAGAGAAGTCTTTCAAAGATTCAAAGAAAATATCTTTTTTTTTCTTTTTTTTCTTCAAACTAACCTAGATTCGAAAGGAAACCTAATCTAGATTTTTTTCAAAATATTTCTTTTTGATTTTTTTTTCTTTTTCACGAAAAAGAGTAAAATCTCTTTTTTTTCTTTTTTTTCACAAAAAATTTTTCAAAGGAAAGTATGGAAAGTAAATCTACTCCTAGGGTTCAGGAAAAAAAAACTACTCTAAGGAGAGACGATGTGCACCGGAATTTTTCATTGCCGCGCTCGATCTGTGCACAGATCCCATTTTTCTATCATTTTTCCTACACATCAAAAACAAAGTGGAGAGATATTTGTTAGTGATAGTTTCAAAAGATCGAATTCATAGAAAATGACGTTGCCTCCCCGGCAATGGCACCATTTGACAGGAGCTGTTTTCGCGCATTTGAAAGTCGTCGGAAATCGTAGTATAGTCATGCAAAAACGTTCGTCAAAAATTAAATTTGTAAAAATTAGGATACTTGAGTCCCGGTCGTTCATCTCTGGGAGGCGTTTGCTTTTACTTTTGAAATTGATCTTTTTGCTGCTCTACTTCATTTAAAAATGCACGCCAGTTTCCAATCTCCTAACTAAAACTTTGCCACTTCTGTTATTAACTCGGATTACGTCCACGTGCATCAAATAAATTATGAAGGTGAACGTGTGTGTTTCTGTGCACACGATTCTAGTGAGGTGTTGACTATTTATAGAGAAAGCATCTATCCTTAGATTTTCAATATCCTCGGGAAACGACGTGCTTGTTGCAAATATATAAACAATTGAAAAGCAGGCAACTTGAATCACTCAAAAGGAATGCCAATTATTAAGCGCAATGTGATTTCAAACATATAGAGATATATATATATATAAATGCATTTTCATTCATTCCATTAGAGAGTTGTTTGCACAAGAAATTTAAAGGAAAGCTTGTACATAAATGCTTGAAACGGAAATCTAGCTACCAGAAAATGACTGCATACAACAATCAATGGGGGGATTTCACATGCATCATTAGGGGAGAATTTAATACTACACTACTAAGCATTAATAAAAGCAGTAAAAATTATGGAGAGCATAAACTAAATCTAACAGAATAGAGGGCATTCAGGGGTGGTCCCTGATAGCCTTGGAGTGGTCGGGAGGAGAATGAGGGGTGGCCAATGTAGCTTAGGCCGACCCTTGGAGGGAGGAAGAAATGATCTAGCATCCCTGCATGATGTCCTCCATGATGGTGGTGAGCTTGTGGAGGTGGAGTTGTTGACCGAAGTGAAGGTGGGCGTGCATGGAGCTAATGAGGTGAGTGGTGCCAATGGAAGCCAAGGATGTGAATGGGGTCACTTGGCCGCCCATGGGGTCTTTTTATAGACTCAATGGCTTCTCTATAGAGAGGTGTGGAACTCTCTAGAGAGTGTCCAAGAGTGGCCGGCCAAGAGGTTATGAGATCCAAAAAATTATGGATCCCATTTTGAATGCCTCTTGGTTGCTAATTTTGGCAACCAAGAGGTGGCACGACTTCAAAGAGAGTTCTAGAGAACTCTAAAGAAGTGTGTGTGCATGAATGGGGGGGTGTGTGTGTGTGTGGTCGTGTCTATGTGGTTAGGTGGCTTAGGTTTGGTCCTAAGGGGTTTGGGTAGGTGTAGGTCTTGAATTAGGGTTACAAATCCTAATTGCTAAGGGGAAAATGCAATTGAACTTAACCTAAGTTTAATTGAATGAGTGTGATCCTAATTGAGAGTGAAATAACTCAATTAGGTTGGGTATAGGTCAATTGGACTCTCACCAAGTCCAATTGAACTTGTGTGGGTTGAAGTCTAAGCTCAATTGGACTCAATGAGTCCAATTGACTTAGGTGAAGGTAATTGACTTTGATCTAAGTCAATTGGATTTAGTGAGGACCTAATTTGGTCCTTAGGTAGGTCTAGAAGTGATGTACTATGGTTAGGACACCTTAATTTAGGTTCCTATGTTGTTGGGATTAGCTCTAGAGAGCTAGAGATCCAAGATGAAGACTTGAATCTCAAAACAGGGACTGGAGACCAGTACCAGACGTCCAATAATGTGATCAGATGACTTATACTCAAAAATCAGAAGTCCAGACTTCAGTTCTGGATGTCCAATCTGAGTCAGGGGGAAATCAAGGTTCTATTTTGGGTATTCTACAGAAATTGGATGTCTGACAAAGTGTCTGGACATCTAATAACATTGCAGAAGTGGGTTTGAGGTGTGCGGGAGATGGCTAAGGGTCCTGGATGTCCTATAACTTTTCTGGATGTCCAGATAAGGGTTGGAGCTAGGGTTCTATGGCTTCCTAGGGTGTTGTGACCTAATCTAACGGTGGCTAAGGCTTAGGGAAGTCTCTAGGCTATCCTAGGGCTAGGATGGATCTAAGCTCTTCACATTTTACTGCTTTATTTCTACATAATAGAATAGCAAATCTTTAATCCCCTAACATTATTGTTCCTATATCTAAACTAAGCCTTCTGGTCCAACTCTGCTACAACTCCCGTTATTCCTGATCCAGCTTCAGATCCAACTCCAGATCAGCTTATTGCCTGCAATCGACATAATACACTTAATCAACACATTGTAACATTATTTTTTGCAAAGCTAAAGTAAAGCAGGAAAGATGCAGCTAATGCTTATGCATGCATGAATTTCCCTAACTTATGCTAAGTTATAGCTTAATCTAGGTCAATTAAGACCTATGATTGCTGCGTAATCAAGGGCCCCAGTGGAGGTGAATTACCCTTAGATACTTCCGCCATGGATAGCGAAAGCAGCTGGTGAAGGTGGAGATGGATTAAGTGATTAGGTGAATAAATCAGGGGATTAAAGTGTTAGAAGTGATCATGGTGGATTAAGGAAGATGATCAGTGAATTTAAAAGACAAAAGAGTGCTCCAATCAAGCTTAAAGTGCTCGCTGGAGCTGAGGAAGTTGACAGAAAATCTGCCATTAAATCTAACTAACCTACCTAATTAACTACTCTAATTAAACTACTTACCTAACCTATTGTTACCTGGATGAAGGGGCAGAGGATCTCCGTCGAAGGATCTTAATGGAGGAGGAAATCAGAAAGTGGAGGAAGAAGTTCGACGGGTGTAGGCGAAGCGTAGAGGTGAAACCCGACGTCAGCACTGCGTTAGTGGACTTAGTGGACGATAGCGGAGATCAGGAGCAAGTGAAGACAAACAGAGGAATATGGAGGAAGGTCGCTAGATTTTGGAGTGAATAGCCTATCTTCTAGCATAGTAGGGAAAGAGGGAAGGGAGCTAACCCCTTGATATCGGAGAGGTGGAGTATTTATAGGTTGTGGCGACTGAGGAGGGTAAGTCTAGAGGGAAAGAGGTCTAGGAGTGAAGTAACCACCGGCATCTTCTCTGATGCCGGTAAGGTTAACTTCAAGCCCTAAATAGGATTCAAGCATCATCCAGACCGATGGATGAAAAGAGGACGGTAAGCGCAAGCTCCAGGAGCTTGACACAGAAGAGAGGATGTCGGATAGACGGTGATCGGCGGGTATGGAAACCTCCTGTCATTAACTGTCGAAGAGGCTGAAGAAGAAATGAAGAGGAAGAAGAAGATGTTTATAGGGACATATCTGCAATGAAAGCTAAGGACCTAAGTGAAGAATAAGGCTTGATTGAAATAAAACTTAGGGACTGAAATGTAAACTAAGGATTTCAAGGTTTATTTTAATTTAAATCTTTTTCAACATTTTATATATGATTATAAATTAGACAAATATTATATTTAAACCTTGGATTTACATTTTTGACATTTTTAGCTTAATTTATTTAATTAAGTAAAGTTACTTAAGTTATTACATACTTAGTTATAAGTCATACTTAAGTTAATTAACACATTAATTAGGTAAATTGTTGATTACATTTCGAGTTCATTTATTAAATAAATTATTAATAATATTAATTGGATAATAATATAGCATTGTTAACTTATTTTAATGTCCTTTAATATTTTATCCCTTATTCTATAGTTAACCCATATATTTACATATTCCTAGCAAATTAACTAGGAAGACTAGTTAATTAGGGGTAATTAGAAGCCATGATGAGCCTCTCATCAAGGGGATAGGAGGTTGATTATACTGTTGAGTCTGAAAGGGTTGGGGTTTGTAATTCCCTAAATTGGAGACATTCCCCTCTCTCCATAAAAAAATTAGGGTGGTTCCTCCATCCCTCGTTATAAGTGTTTGAAAAAGGGTCATTATGAGGTCTGGGACGAAACACTTGGGAAACATTCAGGTCCGCTTGTACAAGGTCAGGGAATTGGGAGGCCAAGTGCCAATCTACAGTAGCGTGCGTATTGCCTTGGCAAATAGAACATTCAGAAACTTGTGGAGTATAGGCATTTGGCATGAGTTGGTTAGGGTTTGACATATGCCTTTCCATATTTTGGTTCAATAATTGAATTTAAAAGGATAAATTCTGGGTACCCTAGCCTCATTTGCGTTAATCTTTCGTTGCATAAGAATGGATTTCCTATCCAATTAGGAAGAATTTAGGTGGATAGAATTCTCACTCAAGGTCTCAAAAAGATCCCAAGCCTCATCTTCAGTTTTTGTAAGAAAGGTTCCTACACAGGCACCATCCATTGCTTGCCTGTGCTTGTCATTTAATCCAGTGTAGAACCTTTCTACAAGTTGCCATCTTAGCACTTGATGATGGGGACATAAGCGTAACAAATCTTTGAAGCACTCCCATGAATCATGAAATTGTTCTCCATCTTGTTGAGGAAAACCTATGATTTCCCTCCAATAGTGATTAGTTTTGCTCATGGGGAAGTATTTTTTCAAAAACTCTACCTTCAAGGCATCCCAAGTATCCACTTTACCATCTAGTGTGTGATACAAATGCTTCGCCTTATCCTTGAGGGAGAAAGGAAAGAGGGTTCGCATTTAGGCGTCATCAGTAACACCCTGCAATCTCACCGTGGAATAGACCTCAGTGAATTCCTCCAAATGCCTATAGGGGTCCTCCCTAGAAGTACAATAGAATGAGGGCAACAGAGATATGGTACTACTTTTGATTTCATATGGATTGTTCCCCCCAGGTCTTCTCAGTGTATGGCCAGGTTGGTTGGTAGGGACAAAATAATCTCTCAACGATCGTTGATTCTCCACTATCTCTTCTTCAGCCATCTCTCTTCCCTCTTGGTTGGCTCTCCTAATGATTCTTTCAAGTTCTGAATTAAACACAAGTTGTCTCCTCAGAGACCGCCTACCAAGCATACACTGCAAACACAATTCAAAAGAACTTTTATGTCTTTAATCAATTAAGGCCTTTGAGATTTTAGTCCAATTGTAGGTGACAATACAAATTGCCCAATCAATTACGTGCCCATTGTCTACCTACGAAATGCCTTAATAAAGACCTAATTGGAACTTAGGTGCTCTGCCCTAGAGTTCAAATGGTAAAGTACTCCAAGGATGGAAGATCAAGGGATGAAAGTAGGCCTAAGCCTTCCTTTGAAGCTATGCTTTCGCGATGCTTCTTAACTACCCTCAAAAATTTGTGATGGGGTATCCCCCTCCTTGGAGTTACAAAACTTTTGAACTTAAGTTTCAAGCACTTTGGTTTCAATGGTAGGAGAGTTCTTTCCTAGAAGCTCAAAAACCTAAGAGTGTCTAAATGCGTGCTTTAGTGCGTAGTCATGCACATGTTCATTCACCATAAAATTTTGAGTTTGAACCGCAGCACAATGCCTCAAATCAACTCCTTGGTTTTTACTATATTCCTCCTTTACTTAGTCCTTTTCAGAAATTTGTTGTGACCACTTGTTAGAACATTTCAAGACAACTTATGTGGTCTAGGAATTTAGTACAAATGCAATTGCGTGATCAAGATCTGGATGCAAAGTAAAAGGATGCATACCTTGCTTCCGGCAATCAGTGATGCAAGAATGCACACAATGTAGAAAATAAATCTAGAGGCTGCTCATACACACCTAAATGGTTCATCCTAGCGGTAGGTAGCTCGTGTTTTGATTTTATTTTTACCTACTTATGCATAAATAAAATCAATCCATGAAAGAGAAGAAAAACCTAAGTCCAAAGAAATGGGAATAGACTCCTGAAAAATTACCAACACGGGCCTAAAAGAAAGTCGGTGAAGAAACCCCTAAAATGAACCCCAGAACAAGAGTCTCAAGCCAAATGATTATGAAGTCTAAACTAAATCTAAGCTAATCTAATATACTATCAATTCTATCTATTGAGAATGGAGGAGTTGATGCTTGCAGCTTCCTTAAAATGTTCTCCTCCGAATTGTGGCTCAAGGTCCACCGCAATTTTGCGCACGGTGGCTATGTTGCTCCTAATGTGTGGCCAACGGATGATGCCAAGGGTTGCCTAATCTCTAAGGCTGGTGCGACAAGATGTAGAAGATATGTGTTACCTCGCACCAAAAAGATCAAAGTTAAATTGCCTAAAAAATAATGTGTGAACAAATACCTAGTTAAATGCGAGTTTAACAAGCCTATTGCCTCCCCGGCAATGGCTCCATTTGACTAGTTGATTTTTACTTTGGAAAATGATGATTAAGATGATTTGTCATTATATTTTTAAGTGGTGAAAAATTGACTAATCAAAGTATTGAATTGAAATTAACCACTCATAGGAGAGCGAGTCATGTCCATAGGGAGAAATAGGCCTGTTGAAACTCACACTGGTTAAAAATAGATGTTCACGATAAATTTCATCAAGAAATCGGATCAAAATCACTTTTCAATTGAGATAATAAGACATTATCATGCTGATATTGTAATTATGCAAAACAAGAGGGAGATGCTCATAAAATCAACAGAATAAAATATTAATACCAAAAAATCCCTTCCCCCTCAATGGCACACAAATGTAAATTTTAATCTCACACAAAACAGAGGAATGCTTCTCTCACTTCGTCACACATAGGGGAGACCACGGCCGGAGGCATGAAGCTCACCTGAGGTCGAGTGGGGTGAGGGCTTTGCAGTGGTGGTGGCAGCTAGTTGTGGCATGGTCGAAGCTAGCTGCACTGAGGAGAGGAGCGATGGTGGGTGGCAGTGGCTGCAGCTCTGTTGTAGCTGAAGCTCACGAAGATGAGGGGGGCACAGCAGTGGCTGCTTGTTGCTAGAGGTACGGAGAGTTGTACGCCAGCACTACTGCTGTGCGCACAGCGGGCACGCATGAGTGAGCACAGCTCTCCAGTGAGTAAATGAGGGGGTCACCAGCCCTGCTGAGCACGGACTTGAGGGTGACGTGCAGAGGAGAGGAACCTGCTGCTGTTGTTGAGCAGGTCGGCGCGTGGCTGGAGGCAATGAGGGTGTAGGGGCACATGCACGTGGCTGCTACATGATGAAGTGTAGCACACATGCGCAGCTAGGGCTTGGGTAGGCCGTGGTCGTGGTGCTATGCTTGTGCACGTGGGGCGGCAACATGGATGGTCGCGTGTAGCGTGCAATTGGAGGTGGCTGCTACTACGTGTGGGGATGGCATGGCGTTGGGTTTGATTTTGGTGAGGTTGTAGAAGAAGAACGTAGAAGAAGAAGATGAGATGGGGCTAGGCTTCAGACGTCCGGGAAACTTCCCGGACATCTTAACTGGAGGGGAAGATGAAGGTGAGTGGCTTCGGTGGTGGTTGCTGGTGATGGCGGTGGGGGTAGTGCATGCTGAGGTGTTCATAGTAATCTGCGCAACCACTGATGGTGCGACGATCTGTCGCCCCACCTGCCTACGGTGGTGTGGACTCGTGCACACAGTAGGAGGCCCAGAGTAGTGGAATGGAGTGCTCATTGCATGCACAGTGGTGGGTTGGGGGTGGTGGTCTGCTAGGCTACGATGCAGGAGCCCTTCTTTTATGTTTGCAGGAATGTGGAGAAGATGGAGTGATGACTACGACATGCAATATCCACTTTGTTAGGCCATTAAGGTGCTCCATTTCTCGGAGGCCGTTGCTACAGAGAAAAAGAAGAGAATAAAAATAAAATGATTATTGGGTTATTTATATGTAAGACTCCATACAATGCATGAAATGCAGAATGATGCAAACTAAAGTAGGCTATTTGAATGCATACTACCACATGAAATATGCATAAAAGCAAATTAATAAACTACTCCATTTACATACTAATGTATGCTATTTATATGTCAATACTAATCTAATATCTAGGCATTTAAGTAACTAATTAGCCCAAAAATAAGGGCTCATTAGTGAACAATGTGGATCTGGTGCCGCACAATCAGGGTTACGCACCACATGACGATGAAAGGGCATATTCTTTTGATGAATTTACATCTGAGACGTCTTCGGCCTACGAAGATGTCAATGCTATTCAGGGTTATGGGCATTACAACCCGTATTCTAAAATGTATAACCCCGGTTGGTGCCAGCATCCCAATTTCTCCTGGTCTGGTAACCCACAAAGACTGAGTCAAGCTCCACACTACCAGACCAGACAATACGGGAATGCGTAGAACACGTATCCTAGGCAGCAGCCATTCCCATCTCAGTAGCAACAAACTTGTTCTATCTATCAGCTGCTGCACCAAGCTGCCAACTATCCTCCATACCGGGTCGACCCTTTGGAGTCTCTGAAGGATGAATTGCAAGCATCAATTCAGAAATCGACTCATGAAAACCTGCAAATAATGAAGGCAATGGCTGATCAAATACAGAGCAACATAGCACGCAAAACCAGATGATGCAGGAGCATAGGTCACAGGGAGCTTTTCCCTCCCAACCTATCCCAAACCCGAGATATGTTCAGAATCAGGGCACCCTACCTAGATTCTAAGCACCACAGGAGTAGGCACATGTTGTTCTGCAAGCACCTCCCACACCAATTGGTTATGGGCTCAGTTAGCCACCTCTATTGCCAAACCTTGTGTATCCAAACCAACCTGCTCCTCTACCTCTTCATGGATAGCATGCCAATGAAAAAGCTATCACCTTAAGGAGTAGAAAGACTACACAGGACCCGCTACCTAAGCAAGCAGGTAATGATTTTTCCTACGCTCTACCGCAAGATGGCTCACAACCCTCTTTCTCTCACACACCATCTTTATTAGATAAAGGAAAGAAGTCTTTAGACCTTGAGATTCTCATCCCTCTTCACATGGCTCTAATGCAAGATTCAGCACAGAAAAAGTATACGCGGAATTTCAAGGACCTGCAATCTATGTTCAAGGAAGTTCACATTCAGGTCCCTCTCCTCGAAGTAATAGATCACATCCCTGTTGTTGCTAGGTTCTTCAAGGACTACAGTACTTTGAAGTGATAGTAGAAAATCAGATGACAGACGGTATTATCTGAGGAAGCTAGCGCCGTTATCTTAGCCAACTTACCGCCTAAAAAGGACCCGGGCACAACACTAATTTCCTACTTTTTGCATGATTCCCCTTTTGATAGGGCCCTTCTTGACTTGGGGCCGTCCATCATCCTAACTCCCACCGTAGTATTTGATCGATTTCGATTCGGGGAGTTAAAATCCATCTTAGTTACCATACAGTTGGCTGACTGATCAATGAAAACGCCGAGGGGGGTGGTTGAAAATGTGATCATGAAAGTCCAAGGATTCTACTTTCCAGTGGACCTTTTTGTTCTTGATATGGAGGTTCCTCCTAATCTACATGATGCACCGATTATTCTAGGTCTCCCATTTTTGGCAATTGCCCGTGCAAACATCAACCGTGCATCAGGATGCATGGAGATTTCCCTAGGGAACGAAAAGCTTAGATTGGACATTTTTAGGGCATCAAAGAACTTTGATTGTGATTTAATCAAGGAGGATGGTGAAGATGAAGATTCAACTTTCTGTGGGAACATTGGGCTCCTCTGTAGTGACCCAATGGCACATTCATCTTCACTATGAGGGGTCTTTTCATCCCATGGATTTGGTTGTCATGGGTGTTCATCTGCTTCCAACACCCCTGATCCTAATTATCTTGTCCTATCTAGCACTGATATCTTAAGGTTGGATTACATGACCACTGTAGACGGATTCTCCATTAGTCAGGATTAGTAGATTTCCGCTATTGCTTCCTTTCCTCCCCTACATAAACCCTCTCCCCACCCTCCTCTACCAGAGTTATAGCCCTTACCTAATTTGCTTAAGTACGTGTTTTGGGAGAAAGTGAGACGTACCCCGTGATTATCTATTCTCACTTGACTCCAGACCAGGAACACCAGTTGATCTCCATTCTACAAGCACATAGGGCTACTATCGGGTGGGGCATTACTGATCACCACGAGATTCGCCCCTCATATTGCACTCACCATATCTACATTGAAGGGGTGAGACCACTGAGACAACCTCAGAAATGCCTAAATCCAAATATGTTGGAGGTTGTCAATGTAGTTTCCCTAGTAGGAGGGGGTGACACAATAAAGTGCAGAATAAAATATAACAATATCACTAAATAAATAATCACACAATGCACACAATTATTTTTAGGTGGAAACCCAACCCGGGTAAAACCACCACCTAACCCTCTCGAGTTAGGATTTTTCGATCAACCAAGTTGATCAAATCCACTAACGTACTACTTAAATGAGGGCAGTACAACCTTAATTACAACCACACTACTTTATACAAGTGTAGCGTACATCAAATCCCTTCTCTTCACGAGAAGGATTTGGTCTCACGAAGGAGACGGGAATTTGCAAAGCGAATACCCAACATAAGCAAAGTAAAATACAAGAATAGTCCTATAGAGCCAACAAAGATATTTTTAACCTAAGCTTCTATAGGAGTTACGATGCTTCCCTTTGCAAGAAGTGCATCGATGACGTGGATGCGTGAATCACTCGGTAGCGCTTCGTCGCTCTCGTAATCGCGGAGGGAGAGCAGGTGCACAACAGGAATTAAGCTCTCTAGGTGTAGAATTTAAGCTTGGAGAGCTAGAGCTTGAGCTACTTCTCTTGGACACAAAAGATGTGGAAAGTATGTTGCTAAGTGTGTCTTGGTGTATCTTTGAGTGGCAAAGGTTCCCCTCAATTTATAGAGGCCCTAGGAAGGCTTTAGAAGGCTTTGGAAGGCTTCCATAGCCATTGGGTGCAAGCTCCAAGAAAATCAGGCCGAAATCAGGGTTATCATTACACTGACAGGGTTATCAGGTGTCTGATCCTAGCATCAGATGTCTGGAAAACCAGCTTAAGACTTCAGGGAACAAAGTTAGACATCTGATTTTAGGTGGGTTTCCTTCCTGACTTGAATCAGATCTAAACAGGGTTCTAGTGCATTGTCATCAGACGACATACAGGATGTCTGGAACTAAGTCTGGATGTCAGAAAACCTACTTTTCTGCGAAAATGGATTCCCAAGAGAGTGCAATAGCTAGAAAATCTCTGAGAAGAAATTTTGGGTCAGCTGATGGAAAACGGTTATGTATCAGACGTCTGGGATCCTCTACGGACGTTTGATACGAGGCTAACGGTCATTTCCTTCATTGTTTGCTAAGCGAGCCAACGGTCCACTAATTGGATGTCTGGAAAAACATTAGACATCTTCTGAGATGTCTGGACTAAGTTCAGGACGTCTAATTTCATCAGACAAAACTAACTAAGTCCACCCTAAATATAGTCGGACGTTTAAGTCAACATCAGACGTCTTAAAAGTATTTATCAGATGTCTGATTTTCAGATTAGATGTTTGAAAAGGCTGTTTGAACCCTATTTTGGTTTTCTAAGTTCTCTACAGAAAACCTAAGTATCCTAGGGTTGTGCAAGTGTTCCTAGGACTACTGTTAGGGTTCTTTGAGGCACTTTAACATGAATCTAAGTAACAAAATAAAGTGCAAGAAAAGAAACAAAAAATACATAGAGTACAAGAAAAGGAAATCTATCCTATTCTTCATCTCCTTCCTTCTTCAAGCCATTGCTCCTCGCGAAGCTCCTCTATTCTCCTTCAAGCTCCTCCAATCCGTCTTGGATGCGAGCTCGAACTCCGTCCAACCATGTCTCCATTTGCAATTAACTTGAAATCTACAACTTCAAGTGCAAATGTTAAATGACTCATGTTTTGTTATCATCAAAATAAATGATTGTGGTGCTCTAACACCAACAGTCAAGAAGGAGATCATTAAATGGCTGGATGTAGGAATTATCTATCCAATTTCTGACAGCTGGGGGGTGAGTCCCATTCAGATTGTTCCCAAAAAGGTGGAACTCACCATGATAAAAAATGAATTGGGAAAATCCATCCCGACTCGCACCATGACTTCTTGGCAGGTCTGCATTGACTATAAGAAGCTAAACTTAGCTACCAAAAATGATCATTTTCCTTTACCATTTATTGATTAGATTTTAAAATAGCTAGTCGAGCGTAGTTTCTTCTGCTTTCTAGATGGATACTGTGGGTACAATCAAGTAGCGATCAGCCTAGAAGATCAAGACAAGATGACTTTTACGTGCCCCTTCGGAACATTTTCTTTTAAACGGATGCCCTTCGGCCTTTGTAACACACCAGCTACTTTTCAACGATGCATGATGACCATCTTTTCAGACATGATCGGGGACTGCGTAGAATGTTCATGGACGACTTCTCCATGTTTGGAGACGATTTTTTCATCTTGTCTTGATAACCTCACAAAGATCATGAGGAGATGTAAAGAAGTTAACCTAGTACTTTCATGGGAAAAAGGCCATTTCATGGTGAGGGATGGCATCGTACTAGGTCACACGATCTCCTCTAATGGACTCGAGGTCTACCGAGCAAAGTCCTAAATCATTTCGCGATTAGCTCCACCTAGATCAGTCAGGAAAATCAGATCATTCTTAGGGCATGTCAGATTTTATCTAAGATTCATTCGAGATTTCTCTAAAATTGCTCGTCCATTAACGAATCTTCTGGTAACCGACACTCCCTTTCATTTCGACTCCTCATGTCTCAGCACTTTCAAGACCTTGTGAAGCGCTATTTCAAGTGTGCCTATTCTCCAACCTCCTGACTGGTCTCTCGACTTTGAGATGATGTGTGATGCCTCCAACTTCACCGTTGAAGCCGTTCTTGGCCAGCATCGGGAGCACCATCCATTCGTAATATACTACGCTACGAAAATGTTGAACAAGGCTTAGTGTAACTATACAGTCATTGAGAAAGAATTGTTAGCTATGGTATTCAGGTTGGAGAAATTTAGGTCACTTACTCGGGTCCAAAGTTATTATCTACACTAACCTTTCCGCCCTTCGACATTTGTTTTAAAAGAAGGACGCCAAACCCTTCCTTATCAGATGGGTCCTTCTTCTGCAAGAGTTTAATGTCGAAATCCGCGACAAAGCCAGAGACCATAATGTTGTGGTGGGTCACTTGTCTCAGCTAGACCTAGACTATATTCTGTACTCCCCACCGATATCAGACCGATTTTCGAATGAGTCTCTGTTGTCCATTGATAATCATAGATAAATTCATCATAAAATGCTTATTTATAATAGTTCCTAGGCATAGCATTACATATCATGTTATAAATATTGCATACCATGCATCATTCTGCATTTAGAGTAGTTGTATATATTTTAGGTTAATTAGGTCCTTTCTATGGTCAGGAGAGAAGAGGATTTATTTAGGGCATCGAATGGACGATCAGACCATATGGATCTTATTGAGGTGATGATTGGAGTCTAACGCCTCTAAAATCGTCCAGATCAAAGTCCCGTAGCATCACATGAAGCCTGAGGAAGATCAATGGCATGGGGGTAATGTGACATCCATACGAATTTTGGATGGAAAATCCAACCGTACCGATGGATCCAGAGCAACGATCGTAGTTCGACTTCGCGAGAATCATCTCGATCTGAGCATAGTGGCACCCTCTACAAGAAGAAGAAGATGGATGGCCCAGATGGCGCCATCCAGGCCCCCCAACACCAGCCAGCAGCCACCGCCTACTCCCTGCATCATCCGCGCCCTTGAATCCTAGCCATTGGATCAAGATCCAATGGCTGCGAAAAGTCTGCACCAAGCCCCTTCTTGCGACAGAAAGGATGACCTAGTGCATTTGTGGGAACGACAGTTCTTAAGGGAGGGGTGTGGGTTTGAATCCCCGCAGCGCCCCCAATTCTCAAATCAGCCGGGCAGCATTGCACGTAAGCAGTAGCGGTAGCGCAGCACGTGCACGTGTGCCAGCATGCACACTAGTAGGATGCCACGCGATCAGCGCGTGTGATGGGCAGCAGCGTAGCGCGAGTGTAAGCGCAGTTGGTGCTAGCTTTCAGTGACAGCTAGGCTGACCTACAGTGATGTTTACAATCATCGCGACTTCATTGCAAGCTAGCAAAGCTAGCAAAGGGCGTGAGCGGATGTGAGCTATCTACAGCAACGTTTCCAATGATGGTCTGGAGGTCGCTAAAGGTCCTTTACCATTTTTAGCCTCTTCTCCACTATAAAAGGACCTACACCCGCCCACTTCCAAGACATCTCTACCTACTCTACTCCCACCTACTCCCAAGCTCTAGCAAGCCTACCAACACTCCATTAGAGCTTATTCTCAAGCTCCAAAGGCTCTTATTAGTGTAGCAAGCCTCTGCCTCACCAAATATTCGTCCGTCTTCCCATCCCCATTCATAGGTCACCTTGTAGCATCCTCCCACCTACATTCCGATAGCAGATCACCTCTGTCTTCTCACCTCCATACTAGAGCCACGTAGAAGCTTTCCTCAACTTGACATCCTCCTGCATCTCACCTCCGTCGTCCCGCTCCTCACCTCCTTTGTCCGAGCTTCCACCAGGCGCCGTCGTCTCACCGAACAGCCGATTCGGGAGATTTCCTCTAACCCCCTCTCTTTTTATGCTTTCATAGTAGATTGTAATAGACATTGAAGTGATATCTAAATTATTTCTGTTCCATCTCTATCTTGTGATTCGTTTGTTTGTTTTCTTCCTACAAAAATACAAAAAAATAACAAAACCCTAAAATACAAAAAAGAAACAAATCGAAGAGCAATTTTGAATTAAAGTAAACGTCGCCTCCCTTTGTTCGACCTGGGACTCCCTTGAAGTTTCGGTATAAATTTTATCTGATCGGCGTGTTTTGCAACTACGACGATGGGTTACTTGTAACCCCGATTTCTAACATGCGAAACACGTGCAACCATCCATCAACTCTATTGAGTTTCCTTGGTATGCTGATATAGCGAACTATCTTGTCGCAGGCAGGCTACTTGTAGGATTATCCAAGGATCAAAAACTCAAATTTATATCAAAGGTTAAATTCTATTTTTATGGCGACCCACTGCGCTTTCGTATTAGGGCTGATCAGATCATCCGTAGATGCATCCCTAATTAGAAAATCTCTAGTGTGTTATCCTTCTGTCCCAGCAATGCTTGTGGGGGTCATTTCTCGGGCTGAAAGACCGCCACAAAGATTTTATAGTCGGGATTTTTCTGGCCAACCATTTTTAGAGATAGACACGAGTTTGCCAAGTGCTGTAAGCAATGCCAGTCGGTCGGTTCTATGAATCGGAGAGACATGATGCTTCCTGATGATGACATCATCATCAGCCATATCTAGCTTTATTTAGTCATATTTCATCATTAAATGCTCCTACATAACCACCAGAGGACCGTAATTCACTTCATAATCCATTCTGAGAGAAATGCAAGAAACCAAGCTTAAAACTATAATTTTACCATCTTATCATGAATGCAGAATAACCATCAGTTTCTCCAGGGGTTAATTAAGGTTCAAATGATCTTAAGAGTCTAACAAGTGGGTTGGTACAAACAGAAAAGGATTTTCACATGTTTTGAGAATTAAATGACTTCCGAAATCCTAAAAATAGACTTAATTAACTTAGGTTTTGGTTAGGATAAAACTCACCTAAACCCTCTAAAATTCATATAAAAATATTCTCTAGGGTTTTACATCCTTGATTTGACCATTGGAACCCATCTCGACCCAAAATAGAACCACAGGCAGACTTTTGCCCTAATTTGGGATTTTGCATAAATTACCCAGCCAAACTAGGACAAAACCAAAATCCAACTTCACCATTGGATTCCTTATGTCTAAATTAAGTTTGTACCAAAATTTGGGACCAATATGAGATCATCTTGACCTAGTTTACAATTTGGTTCTATCTGACTCTTTTCTCTCACATGTATGCCACTAACTTTCGAATAAATTACATTTGCGTTCCCACCTTTATCATCTTCTTCTTCAAATAGGTCCCTGCCACCCTCAAATCCAAATCCTAATGCTCTGGTGACCTTAATTTGCCAAGATCTCCAAGATTTCCTTCTAGTGTTTTCAGAATTAAATGACTTCCCCGTCCTTCCGACTTCCTCCCAATGTATGCTTGGAAGGAGGTCATTGAACCCTAGATTGGAAGGACCTTTAGACCATTCCCAGAGGCAGAGGCTAAGCTTTAGTGAAGCAGATCCCATGGCTAATCAACAACCAACTCCCTCGCTTTCAAACCAACAAGAGTTGATTCAGAGGCAGTTGGAAGAATTGCAGCAAATGTAGCAATGGTTCCAACGAATGAATGGTCAGGACGCTCGACCCTTGAAGGATTTTTATGATCCTTCAAATTATGAGGACCGTCTCGGCATTGTGATTCCCACCAGAGATGTTGAGATCAAGCCCTAGGTTTTGAGTCTAATTAAACAATTTCATGGGCTTGGCTCAGAGGACCCATTCCAACATTTGGAAGACCTGATCACTCTGGTTCAGACCACCAAATCGCAGAATATGCATGAAGAATAGATGCTCATGAGGCTTTTCCCATATTCACTCAAGGATAAGGCCGCACATTGGTATCGTACCATTGGAAGACCGATTGCTACCTGGACAGCTTTGAAATCGGCCTTCCTGAAGAAATTCTTCACAATTGGGCGAACCGATGCATTGCAACGACCAATTACCACTTTTGCCCAGCAGTAGGGGGAACCATTTCATGAGGCCTGGGAGAGATTCTAGGATTTGTTGCGGAGGTGTCCACACCACAAGGTGCCTAAATGGCAACTTGTGTAGATTTTTTATCACAGGTTGAATGATCAACTTCATAATCATGTGGATGCTTCTTGCAGAGGCAATTTCCTCAACAAGGACGTAGATAGCGAGTATGATTTGTTTGAGGAAATGAGCAAAAATTCTTTAAACCACACCTCCATGGAAACCTTCAACCGATCCCAACAAATTAGATAAAATTCCACTGAGGTCCAAGATTTACATCTGATATGGAATTGATCTGCAATAGATTAGATAAGTTAGATCTTGTTACTAAACAAATGGAAGACTAGATGTCCAGAAACTCTAACTTTTCTAGATCCACTCAATCCCAGGGATCAGGATTCCATTATTCGCAAGCTCCTACGGGATGGGAGTTTATGAACCAACTGGAACCAGCTTGACCTTCGAGCCAACTCTTCTCAGAATCTTATGGGTTCCAAATTGGGGCCTTGGATCCCAGTCTTTCTAATCCTTCTTCATCCTCATCTTATGAGGATGCTCATGCTGTGCAAGAGAATGTTAGGTCCAACCCTTATTCGAATTCCTAAAATTCTAGTTGGAAAAATCATCCTAACTTCTCTTGGAAAGATCAGGGGTAGTAGACCCAATATCGACCCAACAACTATGTGCTACAAAAACCAATGGGTCATGGTCGTGTATATACCCGGTTTCCCCAGAATTAGGTTAATCAGCCCATGTGGAATGCTCAACAACCCGCCGAGCAGGCTGACTTGAACCTGAAAATGGGAGAATTGCAAGGGTCAATGCTCCAACTCATGCAACAGATGAAAACTTCGCTGGACACCTTGCAATCCAGACTTAGTACAAACAACCGAAAGTCCAGATCTCTACCATCACAATCTGTACCAAACCCAAGGAATGTTCAGAATTAAGGTGCTAGGCCTCAAGGGTTTGGTAATGATGGGGAGTCGCATGCTCAAGCTCATGATATCTATCAGGCTACCCCAGCCCCTCCCGGAGAGAACCAAGTTCCAACCATAATCAACTGGAAGCCTCCTATTTTGCCCAACCCTCCCAAAGGCACTAACCAACCGCATTTTGCCACAGCAAAAACCATCACCTTGGTGAGTGGTAGTAGACACAAGGGACCTACCCAACCCCATGTCAACCCCATTAGGCCTCGTAGCAAAAATTCCAAACTCCCAACTAAGAATGTGATCAACAAAACATCAGAGTCTGATTCGGGAGTATGTTGCTGTTGTAGGGGAAAACAGAAAAAGTTGGAGGAGAAATTGAAGGAAAGGATGTCCTTACTTTAGGCTTTCAAATTGACAATCATTTTACTCGTCGTGGCTATCGGATCAATCCCTGCCTACTGATGAGTCCATTTTGATGGACTATTATTATGCCTAAGTAATTCAATTCTAACATTGTATGTTGGTTAATAATCACGTTTGTTCATTAAATGATTGCATGTGTCATTATTTAGGTTTACATTTCTTCTATTACTTATTATGTAATTATATTTCATGCAAGGTCCCACAACAATGCACTCATCTTCTCCAATTAATCTACTCTAATCGGGAAGAAGAGGGAGGAGGGTCAAATGTGGAAAAGAACAGGGGGTGGAAAGATATCTTTCCCCCCCACAAATATCTCCACCTACGGCCAACAGAACCCAACAAGTGCCAGCTAAAATTAGGAATGGATTTGAAAATCCCTTCATTAGCCCAAGGGAGAGGAGTTAAGAGGAGGCGTAGCGCAGGAGAGGTGGGCATCTGGATCTTCAGATCTTCTTCCTCGCCCTAGCGGGGAATTATCTCCACCTTCTCCACCGTGGAGAGGGTGGACCCTGTGAACAAAGCACGCACTGAAGCCACCTTCCACCACCTGTGCGTGTGCGCCCTTGCATTGCCTACAGCCAAGCCTTCCAGCCATCGTCGCACCCATCCCCGCACTACTGCCAGGCGGCCGCAAGCACTGCACCCTCCAGTGCCTTCGCGTGCCCACATCGCACCTTTCTAGCCTCATCGCCCTTTAAGCCTACGTCCAACCAATGCCCGCAGGCACTCACACCTCCAGCAAGGCGCTCGCAGACACAGTCCCCTCCAATGCCTTCACGTGCCAACACATCGCCTTCCACCTCCAGCGCCTTGCGCGCCCTCTACAGGAGCTGCTGGCCCACCGTCCTTCACTGCAGGCACTACACCACGGCCTGCAGGTGCCCCACCTCAGCGCCGTTGCGCACCAGAAGCTACTGCACCTTGCTCCCTTCACCGCCCTCTGCAGGCGCAGGCGCTCTCCACCCTTGCACCTTCTGCCCCGCAGGCGCCCCCACACCAAGTGCCTGCAGGTGCCCCTTCAAGCCCGCAGGTCCACAGCCGTGCCTTGCAGGTGCTGCAAAGGACCATTACTAGTGCCACCACTAGCACCCTTGTGCACGCACGCCCTGCATGCAGCTGCACATGCTACAGCAGTGGCCTCCTCCTCCAATAGGCCGGTGGCCATCCTCCTCCGTCCGGCTGCCGCCAGCCACCTCTGACCATCGTGTCACTACCGTTCCGAAGCCCTCGTCGAGGCGCACCTCCCCGTTGACTCTTGCTGCCAACCGTGTATGGCCACACACGTGACAAAGAGAGAGGAGAAATCCTCTGTTTCTGTTTCAATTAATAATTACATTCTATGCCATTGCCAATTTTATATTCATATTTTATTCAGGCCACATTGCATTGATGCACTCAGACTTTCCTCAAATTACTTGTGTTATGTGCATGATTCTACATTGAATTTCAAAGCAAATTTGCATGCAAGTTGAATTTATATGATATGCCATTACACATGCATCATATGCATAGTTTTGGAGCTTAATTCCTGACATGAAATTGCATAACTAACCCTGAACTTTTAAAGATATTGCAAGCTCCATTTAAAATAGCATATTCCTCGCATTAAAGTCGTTAAAGTGTTTGCTAACATTATATTCCTCTTCTTGTGAATTTATTGGTCTATTCCTTCTTGTGGATATGACATCTTTACTGTGGTTAAAATTGATATTTAGTTTTGATTGAGAGATTTCCACCACATTAATTACAATGACATTTCTTCTATTACTATCATAAGTAAGCGAAAGTACCTCCGTCAAAATGGCGCCGTTGCCGGGGAGGCAGCAGATGCAATAGATTCACTCATTATTTTTTTAATATTCTGAGTTGCATAGTTAACTGATCATTTTTTTTATTGTGCAAGGAATCTGACATGGCGACAGGCGCAGCAGAGCGATGATATCGAACTTGAACGACGTGCATTGCGAAGATGATCTTTTTGGTGGACCTTGACGCCACCTAGAGGCTAGCAACAGGAACACATGGCCCTTGATCCCATGCACATAGGCTTACGGATGAGCCTGTTTTTGATTTAGTCAGTAGAGCTTAGTTTAGATTTAGTTTAGATAGACATTAGAATTTAATTACTTTCTTTTGGACCCTTGTCGGGTACTTTTGGGAACGTGTTCCCAGTGCTTCTTTATTTCTTATGGCTCTTGTGTGCGGGAGCATATTTTTGGGACCGTGTTCCCATTTATTTAGATTATAGGACTATTCGAATTATTTGAATTGCATGTTTGTTATTTAGTTAGATTAGGTATGTTTGCTTATTATTATTAAAAAAAAGAATCGAATTACTTGCTAGAAGTTGCATATCTATAGGATGACCATCTTGGACTGAATGAGTAGCATCTAGTTTATTTTTACTACATTGCATTCATTATTACACATTATTTAGATTATAGGACTATTCAAATTATTTGAACTGCATGTTTGTTAGTTAGTTAGATTAGGTATGTTTGCTTATTATTATTATTAAAAAAAAAAGATCGAACTGCCTGCTAGAAGCTGCATATGTATAGGATGACCATCTAGGACTGAATGAGTAGCATCTAGTTTATTTTTACTGCATTGCATTCATTATTGCACGAAGAAAGCTGGAGTAAGGTATGTCTTCTCGTGAGCATCAATTACCTGTTATGCATATGCATTGAACCTAAATCTTGGACCACTAAAGTGCTTGAATCAAATTAATTCAGTGGTCACTTTAAAAATTAGGACTGCTAAGAGGTTGGACTTTAAAATCTGTGGCTGAAAATTATGTGCAAAAGGATCTTGTTTGCGAAATTTTAAAACTCAAAACACGATTGTATGTTTGCACACTTGAGACACTGTGCACCTCACACATAAGGTCACTAGATAAATTTCTACCTCTCCTCTTTTGCACCACAAGGGAAGTTAGTCAGAAATCAACAAGCCTATCCACCAAGTTACTTTGGTTCCTCATGTGTGGGCTTGATTCGAGAATTCCATCCCTTCTGAGTAGGTTATAGGCACCAACGAAGGTTGGCCTAGGAAGCGTAAGTTGTGCAAAACTTATTTGGCCACCAATTGAACATTTAATTCTAAAACCTGCAATCTATTAAAAATAAGATCCCACTAAATTTCCTTTTGCCTTGACAGTAGAACTCTCTAGGAAGTTTCTGCTCGTGTTCTGAATTCTTCTAAATCCTAAGAGAGTTAAAACTATTTTGCTTAATGAAATGGATCACCCTTACTCCTATCATTTAGATTATCAGAGTCAATACTTCCCATCTTTTAATCAGGATCCCATGCCCCGAGCATATCCATCCTTCGATGGGTACATTGATAATTCATGGGATCATTCTTATTCTTATCCTGGGAGTATTGGCCCGATAACTCCCACTTTTGAGCAGTGCATAGGAGCTGGATTTTCTAACCCTGGAATCCCTACTTCTATGCAAACACCCAACCCTCCCACCCTTCATGATTTTCCGTATCGAGGTTGGACTGATACCCCTAGTCAACCAAAGCCTAACATTGACTATCCTCCCCAACCTGATAATAGTAGCCTCTCCTCTTTTATGATAGAAATGCAAAAACAACAAAAACAAATGATGGAATCCACGGGAGAGATGTTGAGGAATAGTCAACAGTTAAATGAAGAAATAAAACAGCTTAGCTACACGCTTCCCAGTAATTCTGATCCCTACCCATACGACCATGATCATGAAAATAATTCTGAGGAACCCAATGACAACAGGGATCCAGTTTTATGTACCTATCACTTAGACTCTCCCAATGAGACATGGCCACTAGAGGACAACGATCATAGTGATTATCCACCCAAGCTTTATTGGAGTCAAAAGCAAGGGAAGATGGTACCTCTTAAGGACCTTGACCCCATTGACTGTATTCTCCTTACCCTACCAACCCGGGTCAAGGTTGTATTGTTCCTATCACTTCCCCTATTAATTATTTGGTGGAATCCCATTCTACCCTCAGTGAGCCTACTCCTGGCCCTCCACTTAGGGAATCAACACCTACCATTCAGCATCCTAAGGATTTAAATGCACCCAATGAAGGTGACCCTAAGAGAATGGAGGATGAATTAAATCAATTTTGGTCTCAAGGATATGAAGTTTCTATTTCAGAAAATGAGGATGCCCCAATAGAGGAACCTGGACTGAAAATCTAGAGTGAATCACAAGGGAATTATTTATTATTTAAGGATTTACCTCCATAGGATATAAATAATATGGTGAAATCCAGATTCCTCCTGTCTTTTGAGAGTCATCCTCCATCAAAACAAGAGTTGCTATTTGAGGAGGAAAAACAAAATAGTGAGAAGTCTTTATGGGAGACCCTCGGGGACAAAACATGTCAATTGAGGATTTATACCCCGAGAAGAATAACGAATTCAGTGATATAGGCTTGCTCCAAAACATTAATATTGATCTTCCTTTAGGAATAATTAAGGATACTGATCCAACTCCTAATGAATCACATATACACCTCGACAAAAGGTTGAGTGAACCAAACGAATCCGGGGATGAGCTTAATGATAATGATTCTGATATTTTAACCCTGCCATCAAAGAGTTGTAATTTGGAGTCTACCCTTAATTCAAATATGACTCCAATCATTAATGTTAGGCAGGGTAACCTGAAGTTGTCTACAACTGTTAGGGAGTATACACAATCTGAAACATTGTTGGAATTGCACCTAACACTGACTAAGCCCTCATTGGACTTAACCATTACCTTCCAACACTACAAACAACCATTATACTCCCTAACCAATCCTTGGCTCAGATCTGTGCTCATGTACATTCTTTTTGGAGAACATATCAGGCTAGTATATCCTCGGGTAGAATGGTGAGTGTGGATTGATGCTTGTACTTTTACTCTCGCCATTCAAGGGTTTGAAATATTAATGTTTATATCTTTTAAAACACATCCTGCTTTGGAGGATCCTTGTTATCCTCCACTTATTCCATTTTGGGAGGTCCCTTTTCATATTCCTTTTATTATTCCTAGACCTCCCAAGGTAGCCAACGAGGTTCTTCGCTTTCATATCTTCTGGCAAGCATTTGGTATTACATTGCATCATCAGCTTGCCAACATCCGTGGCTACCTGTTTTCTAGGCCCGCACTATTACGCATATATTTAGGGCCTAACCTTTTCTGTCTAGAACCAGACTTACAAGTTCCTTCTAAGTCTGGTTATTGACAAAAAATGCAGCGCTTGTTGGGAGGCAACCCAGCAGCCTGAATAACACTGTCATCAGGTGATTTCTTTCCTTTCTCCTCCTGTTTTAATTTTACAATGGGGACATTGTAGGATTTAGGCATGGGGGGTTGCATTTTGCATTTTAGGAAGTATTCATGCATTTAGGTTAGCATATAAAAAAAAAATTCTTTTCTTGAGCTGAATGGGTTAGTCCCTAGCAAAATACCTTTGTCATTGGAGGTTTTTCTTCTTGAATTATTTCTTAAGTTTAGAATCCAGTACATTTATTTCACGTGCACGTAGACTTGGTAATGGATCCTTGAGGAAAACCAATAAGCATTTGTAGTCTACTGAACCCTTGGACAGTTAATAGGGAGGCAGCCATGCTATCTTCTAGTGGATCCACCTCATATTTGAGAGAAGAAAGTGGAGAGATTACTGGTGCGCCAAGTCTAGTGAAAGAACTCTTAAGTTTTGGACAATTAGATGATGATACTTCAGAGTTAGGCGTAGTCTTCGCTCTTTGTTCCTGTGTGCGTACTTTGTGTGAATTCCTGAGAGTCACCAAATAAGGCAGATACACAGAGATTAAGTCTTAATAAAGCTATGACTATGGTGGATGGTTACGACCATCCTACATAGAGTCCTCGGTTGAAGGAGGGTAATAGTGTCAAAGGTTAGAAATACGCTTATCCTATCCATTCCTTCCCGGTGCCGACAATAGGCACTTCCACCAAATAAGCCACACAATTTCCTCTTGACCATCATCATTCCTAATAAGGCCTCATAAATAAAAGTCTGCATCATGTTGTGTTGATTGAAAAAGAAACAAAAAAAAAAGAGAGAAGAAGAAGAAGAAAAAACAATAATAAAAAAAAAGAGAAAGAAAAGGAAAACAAAAAAAACAAAAAGAAAAGAGTCCAGGGTTATCGTTGTAACATTGTTTCTGAGGCAACAAAACACCTATCACGTTCCACCAAATATGGCCCATACCTACCTTTCAGTATTTCTAATCGCTCAAATATTGGTTGAGGACTCTAACTTAGTTGTAGAATTATTAGGACTTTAATTGAAGTACGGATGCCATGTGAGGCCACCAAACAATGAGTACAATTACTAAATATGGCGAGATTTGTGATCTCAAAAAGAAAAGAAAGAGTGAGTGCCCAGGAACATCAAGAGAACACAGTTGTTTAGCCTCTCTCTAAGTTGACATTTCTCAGACTTTCCTCAAATTACTTTACTTGTGTTATGTGCATGATTCTACAATGAATTTCAAATCAAATTTGCATGCAAGTTGAATTTATATGATATGCCATTACACATGATCATATGCATATTTTTGAAGCTTAATTCCTGACGTGAAAATTGCATAACTAACCCTAAACTTTTAAAGATATTGCAAGCTCCATTTAAAATGGCATATTCCTCGCATTAAAGTCGCGAAAGTGTCTGCAAACATTATATTCCTCTTCTTGTGAATTTATTGGTCTATTCCTTTCTATGGATACGACATCTTTACTATGGTTAAAATTGATATTTAGTTTTGATTGAGAGATTTCCACCACTTTAATTACAACAACATATCTTCTATTGCTGTCATAAGTAAGCAAAAATTTCTCTGTCACCTATGCCATAGGTTTACTGAATGCATATAAAGAAAGGCATAGAGCGAAATCTGAAATCAATAGGAGAGTAGTTTTGTCTGATAACACAAGCACATTGATCCTAAACAAGCTACCTCCTAAGAAGAAGGACCCAGGAGCCCTGCTGATTTCCTGCACAATAGGAAGCATTACTCCTGATCGGGCCCTCCTCGACTTGGGTGCTTCCATTAATGTGATCCCCACCTCACTGCACATGGAATTCGATCTAGGCTCCTAAATCACACTGACATAACCTAGCAGTTAGCCGATAGATCCATTACAAAAGCAAGGGGTATTTTGGAGGATGTTTTAGTCAAGGTTAATGAGTTGCATTACCTTGTTAATTTCATGGTCTTAGACATGGAAACCCCAAAACAGCTCAACCACACCCCGATTATTTTGTGAAGACCTTTCCTAGCTACTACCAAGGTGAGGATTGATTGTGAATCGGGAAATATAGAAATGGCCTCAGGGGATAAGATAAATCAATTCAATATTTTGAGGTCTCAAAGAAGAATAAAATTAAGTGTGGTTCGATGGAGGAGCTTGGTAGAATAGAGGAAGTAATGGCCATACATACCTTAAACAACTTTCAATGGCCAACCCAACCCAAACTCAGGAAGAAGATCACATGGTTGTGGAAATAATTGAGGACAACAAAAATGTGACCAATTGTAGCAACGCAAGATGAGGAAGATATACATGAAATCAAAAATTTGTTGGATGATTCACATGATCAAGATAAACGCAACAACATCCTTATCCTGAATGCTTAGAGTTTGAGGTCCAACTTGTGGGTTGGAATTCTGAGGACTAGGATGGTTGGTTTAAGAAGCCAGAGTATGAGGATGAAATTGAACATTGGGGAAGAACTCTTCAAACATTAGGTATTCTAGAGTACCCACAAATCCCCAGCACATCACAAAACCCTCATCGTCCTTTTTCACCCAACCATTGCATAAATTTTATACCCAACCACTGTTGCTCTGTAATAAATCAACAAAACTCATATTGGAGACCATTTGGGCTCTCCCTACACCACCAGCTTGCCACTTTCATTGTTCATCACTTTGGCAAGCCCATTTTCACTCTCCGGGACCTACACCAGGGGGCCCAAAAACTGTGTTGTTGTGGCATCAATGTTTAGTTATTTTTTTATTGAGGACCTCGCCTAGCTAAAGGCACTAAGCTTGGCACATGTAAAGACTGTTCCAAGCTGACCAGAGTCTCATGGAAACCAAGTGCTATTTTTCCACTTCTACTCTCCTGCATGCTTTCATTTTTCACAATGAGGACATTGCAATAGATAAGCATGGGGGGTGGAAATATCTTATAATCATTTTGTCAGCTGTAACAGTAATTTCCTGCTTTCTTTCATTCTATTTAAAACAAAAAATTAGAATTAGGAGACGAGAACGTAGGCATTAGGAGTTGCAAACTTTAGGAGTTAATACTTTGAGACCTGAACACTTAGACTCTTCAGGTCTTCGAGCTTAATTAGCCCGGGTGTCCACTCGAATGCGGACTTAGTCTCAAGTCCTCGCCAATTCAAATTCATTTTTAATTTGGCTATTAAATTGGGATGATAAGTACGCGACTTATTGATGAGAACCTCATCATGAGCCATAACTAGCTCATTTTGACCTAATACAAAGGATAAAAGCTCCTACATAACTCAAGGAAAGGCTTAACTCAGAGAATTCTGAGTTTAAGGAGAAAATAAGTCATAAGGGGTAAAAATGCAATTTTACCAGTATAATCTGCATACAGGGTAATTCAGGGTCCAAACATAGGTCAAAGCAACCTAATAAGAATAAAAGTGGGATGAGATGATCTGACAAGGGCTACAGCAATTCCAAGGAACTAAATGATAATCTGTAACCTTAAAACAAACGCAATTCAATTCACCAGGTTCGAGGCAAAGTAAAAATAGAATAAACCCTCTAAAATTCATAGAAAAATAATCTCTAGGTTTAGAACCTTCAATTTGGCCTTCAGATCCCATTTTGACCTACATTGAGACCATGCCCAATTAATAACTTAATTTGGGTTTTTACGTAAATTGACCAGTCAAACAAGGTTTAATCTAGAAATAAAATTCACCATCAGATTCCTTAGGTCCTAATTAGTCATGTATAAAAACTTGAGCCTAAGAAGAAACCTACTTGACCAACTTTACACTTTGGTCCTCATATATTTACTTTTTGGCCCTCAACTTTTGAACCCTCGCATTTTGGCCCCTAACTCTCCTTCGTTCTTTGCGTTCAGGTCCTCCCTGCAAAACCTGCCAGCACCATGCTCCGGCGACCTTGCGCGGAGCATGGCGCCGCGCAGGGTGAGGGGGAGAGTCT
Source organism: Thalassia testudinum (assembly GCA_037157565.1). Classification (NCBI taxonomy): domain Eukaryota; kingdom Viridiplantae; phylum Streptophyta; class Magnoliopsida; order Alismatales; family Hydrocharitaceae; genus Thalassia; species Thalassia testudinum. The sequence continues at coordinate 117,502,672 of JAZHRO010000073.1, forward strand.
GGCAAGTAAACCGGGCGTGCCCTACGTCGTCATCCGTCGCAGGGACACCCCCCTGGTCGCTGTAACCCACCATACCGGCCGTGCGAACGCACGGACGGTATGGGTTTCCATCTCCGACGTCCTCCGGCGAGGGAGACACGTCGTCTCCCTCCGCCTTCCTCCCTGATTCGGTCCCTATAAATACCCCTGTCGCTCCACCGTTCTTCCCAGCTGTGATCTGACGGAGAAAACCCCCAACTTTCCTCTCCTCTCACTCCGGCAGACGCCCACCAGCTCCGGCGGTTCTTCCTCCTCCTCCTCTTCGCTCTGCCGCAATACCAGCAGCAGAGACTTCTCTCCCTCGCTCTTCCCGCGCCACGCCGCACCCAGCTGGCGCCTCTCCGGCCCTCTACTCGCCGCCGCCCCTTCCCCCGGGCATCTTCTTCTCCGGCGACAGTCGATACGACTGTCGCCCGCTCTGGCCCCTCCTCGTCCTGCTAAGTAGGTAGAACTCCTCCTCTTCCTCCCCTCTTCCTTTTCCTCACTTTAAACATCTACTGTTGCCCTCGATTCCGACCAATCACCCTCACCTTCTCCGCCTCCGGCCATCCTCCGGCGAGCCGCTCCCATCACTCCAGCATCCCACACGGCTCGCCGACCTGCACATAATCTCTGTCTCCTCACCCTGATCCATTTCCGCCCCTCCACTTCCCCCAAATCACCCCTGCAACTCCACCGAACAAACCCATCTCCCGACCCACAGTCCGACCTAGGGTAGCCCTTAGGCTCCGCCCCGCCGCCTGCACACCCCCCGACCACCTTCGCCGTGCCACGGCGAAGGTCCTCCGCGTTTCTGATTGGGCCGAGAGGCCATTTTTCTGTGGGCAGGTACCTGCGCTCGTCGCCGCCATTGTTGAAGCAAAGCAGCTTCTTCACCTGTTGCCCCAGGTGAGTCACGCCCAGGTTACGCTCCCAGACAGCGCAAGGCGCCTTCGCGAAGCACCAGGCTGCAGTCGAGTCGAAGCCCTCGCGCGAAGGTCTCGCGTAACGCTGTGATTACCGGCTGCTTCCTCCGCGCAGGCGCGAAATTGGGGTGGGACATTTAGTCCCACCTCGGAAGGCTCTGAAGGAACGCAGTGGTATAAAGCTAAAAAGTGCTGGAGGCTTATTGCCTCAGCACACGGGGTGAGGTCCCCTTCACCCGCCCGGTTACCCGGTCTCGTCCGCGCTCACGCCTCGCGGACCTGGCCCGACCCGACTTAGACTGACCTGCACTCCTCGCCCACCACTCATGCCGGTGGGCCTGGACCTGGGCGCGACCCGTACCCGGCAACCCGGCAGCTCTGGGGGAGCTTTCCTAAGAGCGGCTTCTGTGAGAGAGAGACGAGGGGGAGGGTAGAGATAGGTTTTGCCCCTCTGATCAAGCGGTGCAAGTTTGCAGGCACAGGTGAAGAAGAAGAACCGGAGAAGAAGACTGACGGAAGAAGAGCAGCCAGGACTGCTCGAAGCAAAGAGGAAAAGGCGAAGAAGAAGAAGACGAGCGAGGCAGAAGGACAACGAAAGCTGAAGGAAGGAGCACCGAGCGGCACTGTAGCAGCGGCGGTTTAAGTCGTCTGATTGGAAAATCAGACAACGCTCTGAAGGCAGAAAAGAGGAAGAAGAACAGGACATGGACCGCTCTGCAGAAAAAGAAAGAGACAAAGCAGAAACAAGAGCTGAAAGACGAAGAAGAACATCACCCACTGCTGCAGATAAAGAAGACAGAAAGAAGAAGAAGACCACAAGGAGATAAAGGAACCAAAAGCCAAAGAGAAGAGAAAAGAAAGAAGAAGACAGACGAGAAAGAAGAAGCCAACAAATTTTCATCTCTCTCTCTATCTATCTATATTTTTGTAAAAGAAACTTTGTACCCCTAGAATACAACTTGCTCCCTGAGTTCGACCTCGGGAACTCTTTTATTTCCGAGTAACAAATTATATTAAACTGGTAATCACCTCTCTATACTATACTACGAAGAAATAATAGAACTATAGAGGAAGTCAGCTACGCCAGTTTTTGGCGCCGTTGCCGGGGGGCAACGGCTATTCTAGAGGTAAACATTTCTGTTTCTTTTTAATTTCTGATAATCTCCTCGCTTTTGTGCAGCTACAGGAAATCAAGAAGACAAGCAACCGCACGACAACCACTCCAAGGACAGGTATTTGTTTTTTTTTCCTCTCGTTATTAACCCCTAAACTCTAAAGAGGAAGAAAAGAAAAAAACAAGCAATATAGGGCTAACCTGTCTTCCATACTTAGTAACCATAAAAAGTTGCATGTTTTCAACTCATTACTCCTGCACACTATTAAGGGTATTTAAGGGCTAACACATTCTTGCTTGAGCCCTAATTACCCAACAAAGAGCTAACTGGACCAAGTAAAGCCAACCTAGGATCCAACACTAGGGATTTAGAGACACACTCCTTAAGCAAGAATTGAGAAAACCAAATGAAGTGTTCCCAAGCCCTTGTCTGAAAATACCTATCCAAAGAGAACCTAAAACAATTGGCTCTCTAAAACACTTGAACCCTAAAAGACAAGACCTAAAAGCTCTCAAAGGAAACAAGAGGAAAAGTTGACCCCTTGGGTCAACCAACCTTAAATTAGGTCACTCTTTGCACTTAAAAGACTAAAGTTCAAGTGAAACCTTAAGCACCCTGATCTTAAAATAAAAATTGGTAGACTTAAGAGGTCAAGATCCCCATCCTGGTCTACCTGGAACCGCAGTGACAAGAGAGGTCGGGTGGGGGAAACCCTGTAACCCGTGGGGACGCTCTACCATGTAGGGGTCTTTGCGGGACTCTCCCTCTCTGGCTGCCCAGGTAATTCTCAGGTGGACGATCTTTCTGATCAAGGGGTCCATCTGCCCCGAACCTCTATAGTCACCCAACATTTTTTTGGGTGTCTTGATTGGGTCCAGCACCTGCTTATCTCATCCAGTCCTTCAGTATTTTTCAGGAGGTCCTTGAAACCTCCTATAGAAATTCACTCTCCCCGAGGCTAAGCCTCGGCTCCTTTGTTTTTGCAGAAATCATTCACATAGCCCCTCTTTCCTCTGATTCTGAACAAAATCCCCTTCTTCCATCTTGATTCAAACTTTGATTCTATATCTTGATTCCACCACCTGATCCAATTATGCAGTCTAATTACCTAGCAAGACTACCATTCAAAAAACCTGAATATCTGAGATCCATGAAAGATAAGATGATTGAGGATGCCCTTGAAATCTATGAAATCAAACCCTCAACACCAGTAGAAAACATTCAGGTTGATGTCCCAACAACCACAGCTTTCATCATAAACTGTGCCCAAATTCTATTGACTGAAATTTCAAAAGGATCAACCCGAGATATGCTCATGACAGGATACATTGAGATAGAAAAATTACACCAATCTGAATACCTTCAATGTTTGACAAATCCTGTACTTTGGGAACAACACCAAGATGCCCATATAAAACGGGTAGAAATGATGAAATCAGTAGAACAAATTATCAACCAGAAATACCCATATATACCAGAAATAGAGGATGAACCATCTTGGAACAATATTAAGGAACAATCCAGTTTCCCAGATCTCGAGACTGGGGCACAAAGAGGTTGTGAAATCCCAACCCAAATAGAAGACAATGTTGAATTAGGTTGGGATATTGCAGGAGAACACAATGATGAGCCAAACTTTGACCATGAATTGCCAAGCCTAGAATTTCAAAACTCCTGCAATAATGAGATCAGAACTGAACCTTTTGAGGGTATAAATTCCGCCCCTTATTTTGATAAGGTGGCCCTCGAAGGTTATTCGGACTTAGGTTCTAATAATTCTACCCACATCCTAAGCCTAAAACCTAGATCCGAAACTTATTGGGAAGATTATGAGGCCCCTTTTGAGAAAGATCAAATTTTTGCAGAATATGATTCCGGGCCTCTATTTAATGAATATCCCTCTCCAACATCTTCAGAAAATCTGATCGATTTTCCAGAAAACATGCCAATTTATGATACAGAAACTGAGGAGGTGGACGAGTTGGATTTTAATTGGGTCTATCCTACCAGCTTGGAGCTTGAGCCTAGACAGAATACCTTTTCGAGCCCAGAATTGACCTATAGGCTAGACCCCAATCAGGCTGCTGATTCCACATCTGATGATTTTTGCTGTGGTGGAATTCATGATCATGAATCTCATTTTCGCCAACTCCCCGACAATTTCAGATCTGACTATAATTGCGGAGAGATTCCCCTTCCTGAACACGCCAGGCCTATCTACGACCTCAGTTCTCATAACTCTGACTCCGACTCTGAGGTCCTGATTCCCGAGATCATTGATAACACAGATTCATTCCTTTTCGATCCTCAGGAACCAAAAACAGAAAATGCCAAGAGTGATTGTAACCCAGAATCCAAATTTTTTCTCGAATCCGATTTCTTTCATCCTACAGACACTCTTCCGGCATTTGATAGTTACCCAGAGGACTCTCTACAGGAAACCACCTATCATCCGTTTCTAGAAGAGCCCTCGTACACAATGGCCACCTCATCCGCACACACAGAACGGATCAAAACCTCTTCCCAACCTCGACCTGCAACCGGACTCAATTTCTATTCAGATTCACCTCTCACCAAGCCGATTGCATTTCCACATCAGGTTCTGAACATTGATCAGACTACATACCATGCCCCATCATTCTCTGATCACCCCTGTAGGGTTTCCGCGTCATTCATTGATTATTCTACGGATCCCTACTCTGACCAGGCTGATTCGACTCAGCAAAACCCTACGTTTACACTTCCACATCCATCTGAGCTTCATAGTATATGGTGGGTTCCACACCTTTTTATCCACATCTATCAACCCACCAGATTGATTGGGTTTGGGCTGCATCATCAGCCTGTTAATCTGAACAAGCACTTGGTTGGACCAACCAGGCTCTTAATCAAGGTGCTTGTCTTACAAAACGCTGCTGATTTCACCATCCCCTCTCCATCGCATTTCTTGCTTGGCTGAAGGCATCAAATTTAGCGCTCAACGGGAGGCAACCCGTCATTTTCCAAAAAATCCAAAACTTTTTCTGACACCTTTTTGCACTTGAAGTTCACACTTTAGGACAGCCGACTCCACCTCAGGTGCTTGCATCTGAGATTAGAAATCGTCCGCAACAGTCACCCCGACCCATTCACTCATCAAAACATCTGTCCTAATGTATGAACTAAGTTGAATAAAAACCCCCTAGGTTACAATGAGGACATTGCAAATCTTAGGCATGGGGGGGTATGAAAGTGCAAAACTTGTAAGAAAAGGTTTCAAACAAAAAAAATTCACATATGCCAAAAACACCATAAAAATTAAAAATTTTTGAAAAAGAATAAGAGGAAAAGAGGAGAAGGAAATTTTGTGAAGGAGTAGGAGAAAAGAAACAAAATGAAAAAGGAGCACAAAATTATGAGAAAAGGTGATAGTCATTAGTAAGGAACTAAGGAATTAACCTAAGTTCTAGACCTCATTCAAGAAAATAACTGAAAAGTGCATAATGAGATTAGTAAGAACGCAAACCTTAGGCATTCTTGAATAGACTCTTAGTACCCATTAAGATCTGGACACTCCTCAAGAGGTTGAGGAAAATGAAAAGCTGAAGTATTAGGTCTAAGGCTTAGGAAGTATTTGGCCTCGTTAACTAATTTTTGGTTTACGGGACTCAGTAACCTAAGCACCCTAACCTCACACACATCCTGGTTCAGTAAGCGTAAAAATCAGAATCACGTAGAAGCGTCACAGAATTCTGAAAAGAACACCTAGAATAGGAGCGGCCGATCAACACAAGTTTATTTGGACGAGTTCCCAGTGCGGAGAGACGGGAAATCCCCTCGAAGATGCGTAACAAAATATCATCTCCTCGGTGCTTGTCTCTTAGGATATTTACATATCCTACTGGGGGCATGTAAGCACTCTGCTGGTTTAGATTCCATGGATGGCATTATCTCGAAGTGTCAATTGCCAGGGTCTGGATTCAGCCACGGAACACCATGGATGGGATTATCTCGAAATCTCAATAGCCAGGGTTCCGGGGGTTGCCATGGGCGGTGCTATCTAAAAGCATCGATCGCCAGGAACCCTTGAGGATTGATGATGGGAGCAAGGAATCTAATACAGACCGTGTTGAAAAGCCAATCCTAGGCTAGAACTAAAAAAAAAAAAGAGAGAAAAAACTCTCCAAACAAAATAACTTTCTATCTCTCTCTTACAAAACGCACTGCGAACTGAGCCAGGGCTAAAATCATTTCAAGCACGGGTGCTTTAACCACAAAGTCCAATAAACCTTAGGTTAGTTCTTGTGGGCCTTAAAAACCTTTGCTAAGGACTGAGGCTAAGGCTAGACAGATTTGGATCTTGATTGGTACTAGAGTACCTTTTAGGCTTATGGTCAGCATTCTAACCTAATCTGAGCTCAAATGAAAAAGCACTTATCTAAAGCTATTAAGAACTTCATGGTCTAGAACAAGGGTTGAAACCTTAAGTTTTTGCTAAGGGACTAGCAAAAGCTAGGCATGGGGGTATGATGAGAACCTCATCATGAGCCATAACTAGCTCATTTTGACCCAATACAAAGGATAAAAGCTCCTACATAACTCAAGGAAAGGCTTAACTCAGAGAATTCTGAGTTTAAGGAGAAAATAAGTCATAAGGGGTAAAAATGCAATTTTACCAGTATAATCTGCATACAGGGTAATTCAGGGTCCAAACATAGGTCAAAGCAACCTAATAAGAATAAAAGTGGGATGAGATGATCTGACAAGGGCTACAGCAATTCCAAGGAACTAAATGATAATCTGTAACCTTAAAACAAACCCACTTCAATTCACGAGGTTCGAGGCAAAGTAAAAATAGAATAAACCCTCTAAAATTCATAGAAAAATAATCTCTAGGGTTTAGAACCTTCAATTTGGCCTTCAGATCCCATTTTGACCTACATTGAGAACCATGCCCAATTAATAACTTAATTTGGGTTTTTGCGTAAATTGACCAGTCAAACAATGCTTAAGATAGAAATAAAATTCACCATCAGATTCCTTAGGTCCTAGTTAGTCATGTATAAAAACTTGAGCCTAAGAAGAAACCTTCTTGACCAACTTTACACATTGGTCCTCATATATTTACTTTTTGGCCCTCAACTTTTGAACCCTCATACTTTGGCCCCTAACTCTCCTTCGTTCTTTGCATTCAGGTCCTCCCTGCAAAACCTGCCAGCACCATGCTCCGGCGACCTTGCGCGGAGCATGGCGCCGCGCAGGGTGAGGGGGAGAGTCTGGCAAGTAAACCGGGGGTGCCCTGCGTCGTCATCCGTCGCAGGGACACCCCCCTGGTCGCTGTAACCCACCATACCGGCCGTGCGAACGCACAGACGGTATGGGTTTCCATCTCCGGCGTCCTCCGGCGAGGGAGACACGTCGTCTCCCTCCGCCTTCCTCCCTGATTCGGTCCCTACAAATACCCCTGTCGCTCCACCGTTCTTCCCAGCTGGGATCTGACGGAGAAAACCCCCAACTTTCCTCTCCTCTCACTCCGGCAGACGCCCACCAGCTCCGGCCGTTCTTCCTCCTCCTCCTCTTCGCTCTGCCGCAATACCAGCAGCAGAGACTTCTCTCCCTCGCTCTTCCCGCGCCACGCCGCACCCAGCTAGCGCCTCTCCGGCCCTCTGCTCGCCGCCGCCCCTTCCCCCGGGCATCTTCTTCTCCGGCGACAGTCGATACAACTGTCGCCCGCTCCGGCCCCTCCTCGTCCTGCTAAGTAGGTAGAACTCCTCCTCTTCCTCCCCTCTTCCTTTTCCTCACTTTAAACATCTACTGTCGCCCTCGATTCCGACCAATCACCCTCACCTTCTCCGCCTCCGGCCATCCTCCGCCCTCGATACCGCTCCCATCACTCCAGCATCCCACACGGCTCGCCGACCTGCACATAATCTCTGCCTCCTCACCCTGATCCATTTCCGCCCCTCCACTTCCCCCAAATCACCACCTGCAACTCCACCGAACAAACCCATCTCCCGACCCACAGTCCGACCTAGGGCAACCCTTAGGCTCCGCCCCGTCGCTTGCACACCCCCCGACCACCTTCGCCGTGCCACGGCGAAGGTCCTCGGCATTTCTGATTGGGCCGAGAGGCCATTTTTCTGTGGGCAGGTACCTGCGCTCGTCGCCGCCATTGTTGAAGCAAAGCAGCTTCTTCCGCTGCTGCCCCAGGTGAGTCACGCCCAGGTTACGCTCCCAGACAGCGCAAGGCGCCTTCGCGAAGCACCAGGCTGCAGTCGAGTCGAAGCCCTCGCGCGAAGGTCTCGCGTAACGCTGCGATTACCGGCTGCTTCATCCGCGCAGGCGTGAAATTGGGGTGGGACATTTAGTCCCACCTCGGAAGGCTCTCAAGGAACGCAGCGGTATAAAGCGAAAAAGTGCTGGAGGCTTATTGCCTCAGCACACGGGGTGAGGTCCCCTTCACCCGCCCGGTTACCCGGTCTCGTCCGCGCTCACGCCTCGCGGACCTGGCCCGACCCGACTTAGACTGACCTGCACTCCTCGCCCACCACTCACGCCGGTGGGCCTGGACCCGGGCGCGACCCGTACCCGGCAACCCGGTAGCTCTGGGAGAGCTTTCCTAAGAGCGGCTTCTGTGAGAGAGAGACGCGGGGGAGGGTAGAGATAGGTTTTGCCCCTCTGATCAAGCGGTGCAAGTTTGCAGGCACAGGTGAAGAAGAAGAACCGGAGAAGAAGACTGACGGAAGAAGAGCAGCCAGGACTGCTCGAAGCAAAGAGGAAAAGGCGAAGAAGAAGAAGACGAGCGAGGCAGAAGGACGACGAAAGCTGAAGGAAGGAGCACCGAGCGGCACTGTAGCAGCGGCGGTTTAAGTCGTCTGATTGGAAAATCAGACGACGCTCTGAAGACAGAAAAGAGGAAGAAGAATAGGACAAGGACCGCTCTGCAGAAAAAGAAAGAGACAAAGCAGAAACAAGAGCTGAAAGACGAAGAAGAACATCACCCACTGCTGCAGATAAAGAAGACAGAAAGAAGAAGAAGACCACAAGGAGATAAAGGAACCAAAAGCCAAAGAGAAGAGAAAAGAAAGAAGAAGACAGACGAGAAAGAAGAAGCCAACAAATTTTCATCTCTCTCTCTATCTATCTATATTTTTGTAAAAGAAACTTTGTACCCCTAGAATACAACTTGCTCCCTGAGTTCGACCTCGGGAACTCTTTTATTTTCCGAGTAAAAAATTATATATTTGAAATGATGGCAATAACTGGCTATACTACAACGACATAACAATAAAACCCGGTTATCTCTTCACGCCATCGCCGTATCACTTATGAACCCACCCTCTGATTTGAAGGGACTTTAAGCCTAGGTATCTACACACATTTTTTGCACTGACTCACTTTTCGATAGTTTCTTCGAAAATTGGGTAGTGAATGAACTATCTAGGGTGGTATTGTTGGTAAGTTGCTGTGGTAACTGCTCATCGGCTTGTTGTCCAAAGCCCAGTCACAAAACCATTTTCATTATACTGCCTTTAGGTAAATCTTAGATCAAGAAAGTCACCTACTTAAAAAAAAAAGGAAAAAAAAAAGAAAAAGGAGAAAATAAGAAAACAAATAAGACCACACATCACCGCACGAGTATGGCTGGCATGTTGTCGGTGATAATAGCTCATCGGTCGGTTGTCTAGAACCCAACTCACAAAAAAATGCATAATAATTCCTGAAACACTTAGGGAAGAAGTGGGGAAGTAGAATAAACCAGGGAGATATACACTCGGTTCGCCCTTGTGTTGACCCCATAAATAAAAGTAGGGAGAAAGCTACTGATTGAAAAGATAAACCTCTAGGCAAGGTTACCTAGGGTTGTAGAAACCCGAAGTCCATTTTAACAGTCGCCTAATGAGTCTTTCACTATTTTCACAAGATGCTTAGCACTTAGAGTCCTTTTCTAGTTTTGGGCGGGTCGGGTAGCCGTAAAAAGTTATCCTGAAACTCTCAAACTCCAAAAGTACAAAAAAAATGTAGAAAAATAAAAAAATGTATTTTCCCTTTTCAAATAAGGCGAGGGCTTGGACGGTCAGCATTCTAGTAGGCACCCGGGCATTGTTGAGTTTTTGTAATTAGGTCTTAGGGTTGAGATTTTCTAAAGCAATCAACAAATTTTACCTAAATACTCGAATCTTGATTCTACTTTTATACATAGCATTTAGGTTCATTTTTGCTAGGAACTAGCAAAAAGTAAGCGTGGGGGTATGATAAGCACATATAAATTCATCATAAAATGCTTATTTATAATAGTTCCTAGGAAAAGCATTGCATATCATGTTATAAATATTGCATAGCATGCATCATTCTGCATTTAGAGTAGTTGTATATATTTTAGGTTAATTAGGTCCTTTCTATGGTCAGGAGAGAAGAAGATTTATTTTAAGGCCTCGAATGGACGATCAGACCATACAAATCTAAACGGGATGACTATCGGAGTCTAACGCCACTGAAATTATCCAGATTGAAGTCCTATAGCATCACATGAAGCCCAAGGAAGATCATTGGCCAGGGGGCAATGTGCATCCATATGTGTTTCGGATGGAAAATCCGACCATACGGATGGATCCGGAGTGACAATCGCAATTTAGCATCGTCGCAATCATCTCAATCTGAGCATCGTGGCACCTGCTACAAGAAGACGGATGGCCTAGATGGCACCAGGTGGTGCCATCTATGCCGCCAAACACCGGCCAGCAGCCACCGCCTACTCCCTTCATCATCCGTGCCCTTGAATCCAATTGCTGGGAAGCATCTGCACCGAGCTCCTCCTTGCAGCACAAAGGATGACCTAGCGCATTGGTGGGAACGACGGTTCTCAAGGGAGGGGTGCGTGTTTGAATACCTACAGCCCCACCAATTCTCAAATCGATCGGGCAGCACTTCAAGCAAGCAGCAACGGTAAGGCAGCGCATGCGTGCACACCAGTAGGATGCCATGCAATCAGCGCACGTGATGGTTGGCAACGTAGCGTGAGCGCAAGTGCAGTTGGTGGTAGCTTTCAGTGACAGCTGGGCTAACCTACAGCGATGCTTACAGCTATCACTACTTCATTGCAAGCCAGCAAAGCTAGCTAAGTGAAGTAAGCAGATGTGAGCTATCTACAGCAACGTTTCTAGCGATGGTGTGGAAGTCGCTAAAGGTCCTTTACCCATTTTCATCCTCTTCTCTTCCACTATAAAATGACCTACACCCACTCCCTTCCAAGCTATCTCTACCTACTCTACTCCCACCTACTCCCAAGCTTTAGTAAGCCTACCAACGCTCCATTAGAGCTTGTTCTCAAGCTCCCAAGGCTCCTTTTAGTGTAGCAAGCCTCTGCCTCACCAAATATTCATCCATCTCCCCATCCCCATTCATAGGTTGCCTTGGAGCCATCCTCTCACCTCCATTCCGGTAGCAAATCACCTCCATCTTCTCACCTCCATTCCGAAGCCATATAGAAGCTTTCTTGAACCCGACATCCTCCTGCATCTCACCTCCATCGTCCTGCTCCTCATCTCCTTTTCCGAGCTTCCGCTAGGCACCGTCGTCTCACCGAATAGCTGATTCAAGAGATTTCCTTTCACTCCACTCGCTTTTTATGCTTTCATAGTAGATTGTAATAAGCATTGAAGTGATATCTATACCATTTTCGTTCCATCTCTATCTAGTGATTCGTTTGTTTGTTTTCTTACAAAAATACAAAAATATAACAAAACCCTAAAATACCAAAGAGAAACAAATCGAAGCGTGGTTTTCAATTAAAGTAAACATCGCCTCCCTATGTTCGACTTGGGACTCCCTTGGAGTTTCGGTATAAATTTTATCTGATCAACATGTTTTGCAACTACGATGACAGGTTACTTGTAACCCTGATTTCTAACATGCGAAACACGTGCGACCATCCATCAACTCTATTGAGTTTCCTTAGTATGATGATATGGCAAACTATCTCGTTGCAGGCAGGCTACCTGTAGGATTATCCAAGGATCAAAACCTTAAATTTATATCAGAGGTTAAATTCTATTTTTAGGATGACCCACTGCTCTTTCGCATTAGGGCTGATCTGATCATCCATAGATGCGTCCCTGATTCGAAAATCTCTATTGTGCTATCCTTTTGCCCCAGCAATGCTTGTCAGGGTCATTTCTCGAGCCAAAAGACTACCGCAAAGATTTTATAGTCAGGATCTTTTTGGCCAACCATTTTTAGAGATACAAACGAGTTGGGCAAGTGCTGTAAGCGATGACAGTTGGTCGGTTCTATGACCTGGAGAGACATGATGCCTCCTGATGATGACATCATCATAAGCCATATCTTGCTTTATTTAGTCATATTCCATCATTAATTGCTCCTACATAACCACCAGAGGATTGTAACTCACTGCATATTCAATTCTGAGAGAAATGCAAGAAACCAAGGTTAAAACTGAAATTTTACCATCATATCATGAATGCAAAATAACCATGGGTTTCTCTAGGGGTTAATTAAGGGTCAAATGATCTTAAGAGTCTAACAAGTGGGTTAGTACAAACAGAAAATGATTTTCACGTGTTTTGAGAATTAAATAACTTTCAAAATTCTAAAAGCAGACTCACCTAATTAACTGAGGTTTTGGTTAGGATAAAATTCACATAAACCCTCTAAAATTCATAGAAAAATATTCTCTAGGGTTTCACATCTTTGATTTCACCATTGGAACCCATCTTGACCCAAAATAGAGCCACAGATAGACTTTTTCCTTAATTTTGGATTTTGCAAAAATTACCTAGGAAAACTAGGTCAAAACCAAAATCCAAGTTCACCATTGGATTCCTTAGGTCTAAATTAAGTTTGTACCAAAATTTGGGCCCAATATGAGATCATCTTGACCTAGTATGCAATTTGGTCCTTTCTAACTCTTTTCTCTTACCTGTATGCCCCTAACTTTCGAATAAATTACATTTCGACCCCTAACTTTATCATCTTCTTCTTCAAATAGGTCCCTATCACCCTCAAATCCTAATCCTAAAGCTCTGATGACCATAATTTGTAAAGATCTCCGTGATTTCTTGACAAATCCCTCTCAAAATTAAAAAGGAAACTCGTCAAGTAATTGCCTTCCCTTCTAGCTAGATCTAAAGTCCCAAAAGTCACCCAAATCCTCATGCGAATCCTTCAAAGGAGTGGGTCACCTATTCGATGACCTTCCAAGCTTGAAAGCTTGGCTTCCAAGCTTCAACCGACCCCTTACTACCTATATAAGGACCCCCAAACCTTGCCGTTCTCCCCACGCTCGAATTTGGTTGGAAATTGCCCACATTTCTCTCTCCTCTCTAGCCAAACAACTCCTCGATGTCCGACGACTCTTCCTGATCTTCCTTGTTGTCCGACCACAATACCAACGGCCGGATTTCCTTGCTCTTTCTCACCCTCTCTTGGCCGTACCAGCAAGAGCCGAAATTCCCCTAATCGTCGCCATCATCACACTATCGTTGTTCTTCCATAATGTCGGCCTACCAACGTCGACGTCGTTCTCCCTCCTTTCATCCGCTTAGAATAGGCAGTTAAGTCTCCCTAGTTCTTTAGATTAATTTCCCTTACCGAAATCCCAAAAAAGTTCCCTCGATACCACGAATCACCTCCGTCTTCTCAATGTTTGGCGATCAATCCATCAAGGCGTATCCGCCATTACACCCCTCCATCTGCCTCACCGCCACTCCCTACACCTTCACCTCGACTTCACGAACAAAAGCCCTAACATTTCCCGGTCGATTGCCCCTCCAAACCCTCCACCCAACTCACGCTCCTCCAGCTACCCTTCTCGAGGTCGTCAGGCCTCCTCACACATGCTCACAGCACACCATCACTCAATCTGACCCACCTAAGCTCTCACTCCTCGCTCACCAACCAGTATCGGTGAGCCTGGACCTGGGTACGCTCTTGACTCAAATACCTGATTACCCATTACTGTATAAGGCTGTAGGAGAGCAGAACCCAAAGAGAGAAAGAGAGAGCGAGCACAGGGACAGGGGAGTTTTGTTCTCACTGGCACTTGTGCGACACTTAGTCGTGAGGAGAAGAAAGGCTGAAGAAGAGTTGTGAAGAAGAAGAAGAGAAGGGAGAACTAAGGCAGAAGAGAAGAAACAGAAGAAAAATCATAAAGGGGTACTGTAGCAATGTCCTTTAAGACGTCTGATTGCAAAATCAGATGTCTGATCACATATTCCTTCCTTTGATTAAGATTTGAGTAATTATTCTACGTATTAGACTAATAATTGGTGATCTAAATTACCATTATTTTATCTAGAATTTTTTTTATCTCCTCATATACTCATGTTATACATTTCCAATTAGATTTTGAGTAATATATCATGCTCATTTACATTAATTCTTGAGATTAGCAAGTGAATTCCTACTTTCTCCCAGTGAACTACCACGGACTGTCATTCGAGCATAAATTTTATTTGTTTTTCATACTGATTCGATCTATATTGCAACGCGATGATTAAAACCCATTTCAGAGCGATTAACACCTCTCTAACAGAATCCATTTTCACACATTTTAAAGTTGTCAAAAATTGTAGTCGTGCTAAAACGTTCGTCAAAAAAAGATTTTGTAAAAGTAACGAGACTTTGAGTCCCAATCGTTTGTCTCTGGGAGGCATTTATGCAATTTTGAAATTGATCTTTTATCGCTCCACTTGCTTAAAAATTGCACGGTGGTTTATGGTTATTACGTATTTAAGCACGACATGCTTAGTTGCAAGAATATCAGGAAATAAAAGCAGGCAACATTGATCACACAAAATATATTGCAATAAGCTCATGGTGATTCTCAACACATAAACATATATATATATAGAAAAATTTCTTTCATTCATTCAAGAAGGTGTTTGCAACAAGGAACTAGAGGAAAGCTTAAAACATAAATCTAACTAATAGAAAACGATCGCATACAGGAATCTATGGGGGGATTTCGCATGCATCATTGGGGGAGAATAAAGAGCTACACTACTAAGCAGTAATAAAAACATGTAAACTATGAAGAACTAGCTACCAATCTAGCAGAAATATGGGCATTCGGAGGTGGGCTCCAATGGCCCTTGAATGGTTGAGAGGAGGAGGGGCGGCCAATGGTGCTTAGGTCGACCCTTGGAGAGAGGTTGGGGAGTTGATCTAGCATCTTGGCGTGGAGATGGTGGCAGCCATGGTGCACAACTTGTGGAGGTGGAATGGATGTGAAGGTATCTAACCTAAGTGTGAATGAGTGCCAAGAATAGGATGGGTCCAAATGGCCACCTGTTAGGTCTTTTTATAGACTTAAGGGAGACTCTCTAGAGAAGTGTGGAACTCTCTATAGAGAGCCCCATAAATGGCTAGCCAAGTGAGAGAGAGAGGTAGTTCTTAGATCCATAAAAAGTGGATCTCAATTTGAATGTCTCTTGGTTGCTAATTTTGGCAACCAAGAGTGGCGCCACCTTTGGAAGAGAGTTCTAGAAAACTCTATATGAGTGTGTGTGCATGAATGGGTGTGTGTGTGTGAGTGTGTGGCCGTGCCCTATGTGGCTAAATGGTTTAGGTTAGGTCCTAAAGGGTTTAGGTTGGTGTAGGCCTCAAATTTGGGTTGCAAACCCTAATTTCT
Source organism: Thalassia testudinum (assembly GCA_037157565.1). NCBI lineage: Eukaryota > Viridiplantae > Streptophyta > Magnoliopsida > Alismatales > Hydrocharitaceae > Thalassia > Thalassia testudinum. Next base: position 117,518,361 of record JAZHRO010000073.1, read on the forward strand.
AAGGAGGAGTTGCAATTAAAATTAACACAAGTTTAATTGAATGAGTGTGAACCTAATTGAGAGTGAAATAACTCAATTAGGTTGGGCTTAGGTCAATTGGACACTCACCAGTCCAATTTGACTTGTGTTGGTTCAGATCTGAGCTCAATTCAACCCTATGAGTCCAATTGACTTAGGTATTGGTAATTAACTATGATCTAAGTCAATTAGGTTTAGTGAGGACCTAATTAGGTCCTTAGGGAGGTCTAGAGGTGATATACTAGGGTTAGGGTACCTTAAGTTAGGTTCCTATGTGTTTGGAATTCGGTTTAGGCACCTAGAAATCCAAAATCAAGGCTTGAATCTCAAAACAGGAACTGGAGAACAGTTGTAGACGTCCAAGAATAGAATCAGACATCTTATACTCAAAAATCAGAAGTCTAGACTTGTTGTCTGGATGTCCAATCAGAGTTAGGAAGGATTCAAGGTTCTGTCTCGGGTATTCTGCAGAAATTGGATATCTGAACAAGTGTTTGGACGTCCAATAACACTGCAGAAGTGGGTTTAAGTTGTGCGGGAGTTGGCTAAGGGTTTTGGACATCCTATAATTCATCTGGACATCCAGATAAAGGTTGGAATTAGGGTTTTAAGGATTCCTAGGGTGCAATGACCTAATCTAAGGGTGGCTGAGGCTTAAGGATGTCTCTAGGCTATCTTAGGGCTTGGATGGACCTAAGTTCTTCACATTTTACTGCTTTATTCTTACTTAGTAGAGTAGCATACCTTAACTCCCTTACATTATTATTTACTACATCTAATCTATGTCATCTACTCCAGCTCTGCTGCAACAGCCGTTATTCTTCTATTCTCATAATCCAGCTTTAGATCCAGCTTATTACCTATAATTGACATAATGGACCTAACCAACGCGTTATAGCATTATTTTATGCATAGCTAAAAGAAAGCAGTAAAGATGCAACTAATGCTTATGCAAGCATGAAATACCCTAACTTATGCTAAGTTCTAGCCTAATTTAGGTCAATTAAGACCAATGATTGCTGCGAATCATACCCCCATGCCTAAATCTTGCTAGTCCCTAGCAAATGCAAGACTAAATTATTCACATAAGGGTCCCAAAGGGATTGATTATTTCATCAAGTGTATACTTAGAGATTTTTCTCCTTTTTGTTTTCACCCTATGCTCTAGAAATCCAGATAATCATGAAAGTGTCGCTATGTAGCTTTTGCAATGGATTCGAGTGAAAAACTAAGTCACCTCTAAAGCTTGTACTTGACCCTTAGTAAAAATTCTAGCGGGATAAGCGGACTTCTTCCCTCAGGGTATTCAAAATAATTTATGAATTCCACCTGGCTTTATGTTTAGGTAGAGAATCTTAGAGAGAAAAGATTATATATTTGGTGGCTCGCTCTCGACTTATGCTACATAGGGAATAGTACTATAGATTCTAGATTCCCAAATTATTACGTAACTCAACTCTGTTGAACGTTTTACGAATCGCTACGCAAACATGTTTGGTTTTGGAAAACCTGTCGTTGTAGTTCAAAAGCGAAGAATTCGTGTTCAACAAATAAAATTTATACCGAAAAGAATTTCAGGTCGAACACAGGGAGGCTACATTGATCTATATTCGCAATTATATTTTTTTAGGATTTTTTCATAAGCAAGGCGATATAATTACAATGGAGCTATCAGACTAAAAGAAAGAGAGAGAGAGAGAGAACATGCATTCAATATTTCAATTGTTTATATAATCAAATGAAATAAAAGTTACACTAGAAAGCGGAAAATCAATTACACTATAAAGTAGGAAAATTCTACACTAGAAAAGCTGTAAATAAGAATGGGAGAGAGAAGTTATCCTCCTCGACGATTTCTTGGAGGACGAGCCGGACGGGACGACGCCTGGACGAAGGAGAACGAAGCAAGACGAAGGAGGACAAAGCAGAAGAACGGGAACGGAGCAGCACGCCGTTTTCGTCGCGGGATCCACTTCCGAAGGAGAACGAAAATTGGACTTTATCTCGCGAGAAGCATCCCGTGTGTGGGACAAGCTTCTCTTGAGCTTTGGAGGGGTAGAGAGGAGAAGGAAGGGATGAGAATTTCGTATGGAGGAGGTCTCCTTTTATAGTTGCAAGGAGTGGGGGCAAAATGGACATTACAACTTCAAAATAATAAATGAGGGGTCTTTAGTGACGGATAAATCCGTCACTAAAGCCCCGACGTGGGCGTAGCTTCCGTGCCAATGCGCACCGCTTCAGCTGCCCGCACTCTCAACGCCATCGCATGCACGCTGAGTCTCAGCCGTCCGATCGCAAGCTTGGAGGGCTTAAAATGCATCTTCGCCCGCTACGTTGCGCGTCCACGCTGCGCGTCCAATCGCGCGTCGGCGCTATTGGGTGCACGCAATCGTTGGATCGCAATCTGATACTCCACGCGCCGCTCGCTTGCACCTGATTTGAGGCTCGCAGGACTCAATCCCGCGACCTCTGCATTGCCCGCCGCTTCATCTCCACTGCGCTACGCGGACGAAATGGTGGCGTAGACGAATCAGCCAACCGCATCCACAGCCGTTGGATCTTGATCCAACGGCGGAGAATCGATGCGGTGATTGAAGAAGAAGAGGTGCGGCGGTGATGGAGGCTGTTTGGGTAGTTGAGATGGCGCCACGTGGCGGCATCTTGGCAGTCCATCTTTTGGAAGTTGTGGATGGTGCCACGGATGTCGGATTGACTCGATTTTTATGTTGTTGAGCTGCGATCGTCGATCCGAATTCATCCGTGCGGTCAGATTTGTCATCTGAAGTGTGAATTTTCACCATCCTAGCCCTTGATCTTCTAGGGTGCCCCGATCACTATCTGATGCTACGGATGTCTGATTAGGGCGATCTTGGAGTCGTTGAACTCCAATCGTCTCCCTGATCACATCCATACAGTTGGATCTTTGATTCGAGGCCCCGATTAGATGTTTGTCCTATCCAAGCACATAAAAGGAGACAATTAACCTCGATTTTATTCAAACTACCCTAAATGCAAAAATAATGCATGTTATGCAATATTTATATCATGAAATGCAATCCTATGCTTAAGAACATGCCGAAATAGACAATTTAAGCAGTGTAAATGTGTTTACATCATACCCCCATGCCTATCTTTTGCTAGTCTCTAGCAAAAACTATATGCTATTTATAAAAGAATTAGGTTGGATTATTTGGACCTGAGTTATTTTCAATCATTAAGAAATTATCTACTTAGGAACTGAACTTTCAAAGACACAACAGCGCCCGGGTATCAGCCAAAATGCAGACCGCCTCAAGCCCTCACCTTATTAAAAGAAAATTTTCTTTTTCTCTTTTTCTCTTTTCTAATTTTTTTTTTTATTTTCAAATTTTAGGGTTTAAGAGTGGCTTTCTACAGCCGTTCAACTCACCCAAGATTTGATGAGAACCCTATGTTTCAAGCATCTTATTGTGATTGTGATAGACTCGTTGACCGGCAATTAAAACGGACTTTGGATTTCTACGCCACTAGGTGACCTAACAAAAAATTTGCCTAAATGTGTATCTTTACAACCGGTAGCTTTCTCCCTACTTTCATTTTTTTATGGGGTCAACACAAGGGTGAATCCAGTGTATATTTCCCTGGTTTATTCTACTTCTCCGCTTCTTCCTAAGTGTTTTGGGAATTTTTTGTGCATTTTCTGAGCTGGGTTCTGGACAACCGGTCGATGAGCTGTTACCACCGACAACTTGCCAGCCATACTCGTGCGGTGAAGTGTGGTTTATTTCTTTTTGTTTTGTTTTTTTTTTTTAAGTAGGTGGCTTCCCTGGTCTAAGATTTACCTACAGGCAGCAAAAAAGAGAAAGGTCCAGTGACTGGGCTCTGGACAACCTACCTATGGGCTGTTACCCACGATAACTTGCCAACCATATCACCCTAAAAGGTTTATTAGCTACCCAATTTCCGTTAGAATCGTCGAACAACGAGTCAGTGCAAAGAAAGTGTGTAGATGCTTAAAACTCAAAATTCCCTCAAATCAGAGGGCGGGTTGATAAGTCGTGTACTTATCACCCAAACTTATTTATTCCAATTATAATAGAATTAAGATGGCGAGGGCTCAAAGACAAATCCACATTTTAGTGGATACACAGGCTAATTAAGTCCAAAGACCTGAGGGATCTTTGTGTTCAGATCCTAATGTAAAATTTCCTAGGATTGAAAAGTCCTAATGTCCAGCTAATCCTTCCTATTTTTTTTTTTTTTAAATAAGAAGAGAGACAATTTATATGGATTTCACAAAGCTGACCAAATAATTCAAGAATGAATCCACCCCCCCATGCCTAGCTGATGCAATGCCCTCATTGAAAAAGAGACATGAAAGAAAGGGTAGAATATGAAAGATGTCACCTGGATATGAAGCTCGTATCACCCTTGTGTCATATGTACAACTGCTGAGTTTAATGCCGTCAACTAGGTGAAGTCCAGCCAAAGAAGTCACAGAATGGCTAGAGCAACAGAGTCGGAGATGGGTTCTGGGAGATTACAGTCAACAACAGGCTTCAGACGTTGACCGTTGACTTTAAAGGTGTTACCCGTATTTGGGTCAGAAATCTGAACGGCACCATTAGGAAAAATGTGATCAATTATGAATGGGCCATTCCATTTAGATTTAAGTTTACCAAGAAAGAGCTTAAGTTTAGAATCAAATAACCAGACCTTCTGGTTTGGCTCAAAGCTCTTGCGGGAAATCAATTGATCATGTAGAGCTTTGGTTCGAGCCTTGTAGATCTTGGCATTCTCATAAGCATCATTTCTAAGCTCCTCCAACTCAGATAGTTGGAGTTTCTTGGTATTTCCAGCTAGATTCAGATCTAAGTTGCATTGTTTGATTGGCCAGAATGCCCTATGTTCAATCTCTACGGATAGATGGCACGCCTTTCCATACACCAAACAGAATGGAGACATGTCGATGGGCATTTTATATGCCGTACGGTAGGCCCAAAGAGCGTCCTCAAGCTTTTGAGTCTAATCCTTGCGATCAGGTCTAACCATTTTTTGCAGAATGTTCTTGATCTCTCAATTAGAGATCTCAGCTTGTCCATTCGTTTGGGGATGGTAAGGTGTGGAAATTCGATGATTAACCCTGTATTTGGCCAATAAATTCCGAAATTGGGCATTAGTAAAATGAGTGCCACCATCACTGATGATAGCCCTCGGAATCTCGAACCTACTGAAGATATTTTTCTTGACAAAATTGATGACCACCTTGTGGTCATTGGTTCGGGTGGGAATTGCCTCAATCCTTTTGGACACATAATCAACAGCAACAAGAACGCACTGATGTCCAAATGAAGGGATAAAGGGTCCCATGAAATCGATGCCCCAAACATCAAAAATTTCTACAGGAAGAATAGGGTTTAGGGGCATCATGTCTCTCTTAGTTATGTTCCCAAGTGACTGACATCGAGAACATGACCTTGAGAAGTCCTGGGCATCCTTGAATAAAGATGGCCAATAGAAGACAGATTGCAAGATTTTTGGAGCCGTCTTTCTCCCGGAGAAATGTCCACCACACCCAGATGCATGGCAGAACTCAAGTATAATGTTGAATTCATTCTCCGGTATGCATCGGCGAATAATATGATCAGAGCCGATGCGATATAGTTCAGGGTCCTCCCAAAAGTAGTATTTGGCCTCAGATTTGAGTCTATCCCGTTGTTGCTTGGTCCAATCCTGGGGGATTTGACCAACAGCCAAATAATTAACAATGTCAACAAACCATGGGGTGTGGACACCTAAAACTGTAAGAATGGTTTCGTCCAGAAAAGTGTCAGCAATTGGAATGTTCGGACAAGAAGAATCACCTAGGAGTCTCGACAAATGATCTGCCACCACATTTTGTACCCCAGTTTTATCCTTAATTTCAAGATCAAATTCTTGAAGAAAAAGAATCCAACGAATAAGCCAGGGTTTAGCATCCTTTTTAGCCAAGAGATGTCACAAGGCCAAGTGGTCGGTATAAATGATAACGTGAGACCCTAAGAGATAAGCCTTGAATTTTTCCAAAGTAAATACTACAGCTAGTAATTCCTTCTCAGTAACAGTGTAATTCCTCTGGGCTTCATCCAGAGTTTTACTAGTGTAGTAAATGACAGAGGGCTTTCGATCAATTTTCTGACCGAGGATAGCCCTGACCGCGTAATCAGAAGCGTCGATCATGATCTCAAAAGGGGATGTCCAAATTGGTGGTTGCAAAATTGGAGCACAGGTGACTGCCGTTTTCAGAAAATCAAATGCCTTTCGGCATGATTCGTCAAAAACAAACGGCGTTTCTTTGGCAAGAAGATTGCTCAAAGGATGAGCAACCTTCGAGAAATCCTTGATGAATCTTCGATAAAATCCCACATGGCCAAGAAATGATCTGATTTGTTTAACAGATGTGGGAGGAGGAAGTTTAGCGATAGCATCAACCTTAGCTTTGTCCACTTCAATTCCCCGTTCAGAGATTACATGACCCAAAACGATGCCCTCTTGGGTCATGAAATGACTCTTTTCCCAACTAAGGACCAGTCGTTTCTTGATACATTGCTTAAGAATCATTTCTAAATTAGCCAAACAAGAGTCAAATGATTCTCCGAAAATAGAGAAATCATCCTTGAAGACTTCCATAAACTCTCCCACCATGTCAAAAAATATGGCCAGCATACACCTTTGAAAGGTCGCAAGTGCATTGCATAACCCAAATGGCATCCTACGAAAAGCAAAGGCTCCGTAGGGACAGGTGAAAGTAGTTTTTTCCTGATCCTCGGGATAGATAGGAACTTGGTTGTATCCCGAGTAGCCATCAAGAAAACAGAAGTACTTCTGCTCGGCTAATTTTTCCAAGATTTGATCAATGAAGGGTAGGGGAAAATGATCCTTTTTAGTGGCGGTGTCCAGCTTCCTGTAATCAATACAAACTCTCCAAGAGGAAGCTGAACGAGTTGTGACAGATTCACCTCTCTCATTAGTCACAACAGCAATCCTGACTTTCTTTGGAACAATCTGAACGGGACTTACCCAGGGACTGTCAGAGATTGGATAAATAATTCCTGCATCAAGCCACTTGATGATTTCCTTTTTGACCACTTCTCGCATATTTGGATTCAATCTCCTTTGCATCTGGTGAGAAGGGCAGGATCCATCTTCCAAAAATATTCTATGATTACAGTAAGATGGCTCGATCCCCCTGAGGTCATGAATGGTCCAACCAATTGCCTCCTTATATTCCTTTAGGAACTTAATCAATTTAATTTCTTGCTCCTTTGTCAATTTAGCACTAATAATCACAGGGAGCGTATTCTGAGGTCCTAGAAATTGATATTTTAAATTCTTGGGCAATGGTTTCAATTCAAGCTGGGGTGGGGTGATGATTGATGGTAGGGCAGATGCTGAAGATTCAACAAGAGGAAGAGGTTTTGAGTGAACAAAATCAGTAACCTCTTCGAAAGATGTCAGGTCAGAGGGTTGCGGGTCAAATTCATCAACCAAAGAGGAACTTTCAATTGAAGAAACTGTCAAACAAGTTTCAATATTAACATTATCCTCATCAAGTTCCTCAATAAATCCACAATCCTCAAATTTGTTGATCGCCTTAAAAATATCCAATTTCATTCGTTGGTCCCCAAAGGCGATTTCCATGCTACCGCTTTCACAATTAATGTTGGCCTTTGCGGTAGCCAGGAACTGACGCCCCAGAATGATGGGTGTGTTCCTCAGATTATTTGGTACATCCGTGTCAAGGACAAGGAAATCTACAGGAAAATAGAAATCCTTAACCTTAACTATAACATCATCAATAACGCCTCGCGGGTTTGTGACCAAACAGTCTACTAACTGTAGCGTTACTGAAGTTAGCCGAAGTTCACCTAACCCAAACTTCTCATAAAGAGAAGTCGGAATTAGGTTGATGGATGCACCGAGATCCAAAAGTGCTCTATCAAATGTGTAATCTCCGATAACGCAAGAAATCAAAGGAGCACCAAGATCTCTCTTTTTCTGAGGGAGGTAGTGCAGGATAACAAAGCTAGCCTACTTAGAGAGTACCACCTTCCTCGGAACAGGTTCTCTCGACTTTTGCTTTTGTGTACATAATTCCTTTAAAAATCTTGCATAAGCCGGTATGTTCTTGATAGCATCAAGGAGTGGAATATTGATCTCAACATTCTTAAATAAATTCAGAAGCTCGTCATTACTATCAACAGACTTCTTCTTCTTTGCTTTGGTTAAGGCTTCAGGAAAAGGAAGATGAGTCAGATCTTTGGAATCAGGTTCCTGAGCCTTGATTTCTCCTCTAGAATTCTCCTCTCTCTCCTAAGATTCTTCAAGATTCAAAAGATCAAAATAGTGTGGTTGTGGATCCTGAGTCTTCTTACCACTCCTTAAAGTTACGGAATTTGCAGAAGCGTAAGAATTTGGGTCTTGGGGAGGATTAGGAAAGATTGGAGGGGCTTGATTGACCATGAATTATTGATTTGCAGAAGAAGAAGATGAGGAACCCTGCTCAACCACCTGAGCATGTGCGTGCGGGTCCCTCAGATTTTCGTACCCTTGGGCTTGATTACCCGAATTTATAACGTTTCGCGGGTTGGGTATGGGTTGGGATGGTAGAGATCCGGGTTGACGAGAGTTAGCAATGAGCCTGGATTGCAAGTTGTCCAGCGAGTTTTTCATTTGCTACATGAGCTTGAGCATAGATCCTTGAATCTCTACCATTTGATGGTTCAAATCAGCCTGCCCTGCGGGTTGACGGGCATTCCAAGCTGGCTGATTGACTTGATTCGGAGGCAACTGAGTATATACTTGACCGTGACCCATTGGTCGTTGTGGAGCATAGTTGCCGGGTCAGAATTGGGTCTGTTGCCCTGAATTTTTCCAAGAGAAGTTAAGGTGGTTTCTCCAACCTGGATTATAGGCATTCGAGTAGGGGTTGGATATAACATTCTATTGTACAGCACAAACATCCTCATAGGGTGAGGATGGAGAGAAAGAAAGGGAAGGATCATAAAAATTGGGATCAAAGGCCCCAGTTGGGAACCCATGGGGTTCCGAAAAATGCTGACTCATAGGTTGAGTCGCATCGAGTTGATTCACGAACTCCCATCCAGAAGGAGCTCGTGAGGAATGGAATCCCAAATTTTGGGATTGAGTGGATTGAGAGTTGTTCATAGAATTGCCAACCATCCACTCTTCCATTCTTTTAGCAACCAAGTCCACCTTATCAAGCTTATTACAAATCAATTCCATATCAAACGAATGAGAGTCATGGACTTCATTGACATTTGATCTGGGTTGCTGGGACCGGTTAAAAGTATCCATGGAGGCATGATTAATTGAATTCTCACTCATTTCCTCAAATAAATCATGTGCACTATCTGCATCTTTATTGAGGAAATTGCGTCCGCAAGAAGCATCCACATGGTTTCTGAGTTGCTCATTCAATCCATGATAGAAGATCTGCACGAGTTGCCATTTCGGCACGTCGTGGTGTGGACACCTCCGCAATAAGTCCTGGAATCGCTCCCAGGCCACATGAAACTGCTCCCTTGGCCGCTGGGTAAAGGTAGTGATTTCCTGTCTCAAAGCATTGGTACGACCGACTGGGAAGAATTTCTTCAGAAAGGCCAATTTCAACTCATTCCAAGTTGTAATTGGTCTTCCTGTTGTCCTATACCAATGCGCGGCTTTATCCCTAAGAGAGTGGGGGAAGAGCCTCATGATCATTTGCTCCTCGTTAACGTTTCGAGCCTTGGTGGTCTGGACGAAAGTGGTTAAATCTTCCAAGAGCTGAAACAGATCTTCGGAGCCAAGTCCATGATAATGTTTAATCAGGCTTAACACCTGGGGCTTGATTTCTACGTCACCGACTAGAATCTAGACGCCGGGACGTTCCCCATAATTTGAAGGATCATAAAAATCCTTCAAGGGCTGAGCGCCTACATTCTCTGGAACCATTCCTACATTCTCTGCATTTGTTCCAGCTGCCTTCAAAATTCTTCCTGTGAATTTTCAACCAGAGGAGGCTGTTGTTCGGCCATGGGATCAAATTGACCAAAATCTAACTTGCGCCTCCTAGAATGTTCTAACGGTCCTTCCAATCGGGGATTCAATGACCGTCTTCCCAGTATAAACTAGGAGAAGGTCGGAAGGACTGGGGATAGGGACCCTGCAGCACAACAAAATAAGGCTGTCCTTAAGTGGGGTAGCCTCAGGATCTACTGACTCCCAAAACCAGCCTTAAGACTATAAGTGATTTAATCTACTTGCGTCTGTTTAGTCCAACCAGTTAGAAGGACGGACTGGGGAGAAGGTTCTTCCTTTGGCTTTCGCCTCCGGTTCCTAGTGTACCCCCCAGCCGCGATCGTTTGACGCTACTCCCCTAGCTAGACATTAGATTAATCAGTACAAGTAGGTTAATGAAAAATAATCTCAAACTAGGCCCTGAAGAGCGAATCAAACCTTAAGGCCAACGTCTACTCAATTTTATTAAGGCCTGGGATTGTGGTGCTTATGGACTATGATGGGCCCTTACAATGGGTTGTGCCCTTAATGGTTGATTGAGATTTGTGTAAGTGCGTGCACAACCAGGGTTTTCAAGCAAGATTATTGATAATGCGTGAATTTTAGTGTTCAAATCTTGCTTAAGTAGCTTTTAGGGTTTCAAATTAGGTCAATTGAAATCAAGTTTCTTGGCAAACCAAGTTGTAAAACACGGGTGAAGATTGTTTTCCTTTAAAATCAGAAAGAAAGTGGAGTGCCTGGAATATACCTAGATTGAAAACCCTAAGGAGGAGCTACTTGATGAGTTGGTTTTAAATAAAGTGGTGCGACCCAAACAACTCAAACAATTGGCCACAAATGCACCACTAAGTTAGGCACTCAAAAATGGTTAACCTAGAATAATTTCTACTCTGTTATGTGTTGCTTTGTGTGTACCGGTTCCACAAATCAGAACCCGGTTGAGTAGAAAACAAATCGAGTTGATCAAGTGCCTTGAATGTGGGTGTTTGTTGTGTGTTTGTTGGAAATTACCCCACAAGATTATCTTTTTGTTATTTTTTTATGAATGAGGGTGGAATGAATGTGAGTGGAAATCCAAACAACCAAACTATTCCTAGGATTTATGCAAACACCTAGGTTAATTGGGATTTGGATTTAATGTGGCGAATGAAATCTACGGAGGGGGAAAGAATGGGGGAGCACTTACAGCTGTCTTCAACTGCATGTTACTCCAGTCTACCGCTTGTTGATTCCTTGATGGAGGTCTCTGCAAAACAATAGACACAAGAGAATGCTAGTTAGAAAACAAATAAAGTGCAAGAAATGCAAACGAAAGATCGGAAATCGTTGCCTCCCCGGCAACAGCGCCAAAATGTTGAAGTTTTACGAATCGCTACGCTAACGTGTTTGGTTTTGGAAAACCTGTCGTTGTAGTTCAAAAGCGAAGAATTCGTGTTCAACAAATAAAATTTATACCGAAAAGAATTCCGGGTCGAACACAGGGAGGCTACATTGATCTATATTCGCAATTATATTTTTTTAGGATTTTTGATAAGTAAGGCATTATAATTACAATGGAGCTATCAGACTAAAAGAAAGAGAGAGAGAGAGAACATGCATTCAATATTTCAATTGTTTATATAATCAAACTAAATAAAAGTTACACTAGAAACCGGAAAATCAATTACACTATAAAGCAGGAAAATTCTACACTAGAAAAGCTGTAAATAAGAATGGGAGAGTGAAGTTATCCTCCTTGACGATTGCTTGGAGGATGAGCTGGACGGGACGACGCCTGGATGAAGGAGAACGAAGTAGGACGAAGGAGGAGAAAGCAGAAGAACAAGAAAGGAGCATCACGCCGTCGTCATCGCGGGATCCACTTCCGAAGGGGAACGAAAATTTGACTTTATGGGACAGCTTCTCTTGAGCTTTGGAGGGGTAGAGAGGAGAAGGAACGGATGAGAATTTTGTATGGAGATGGTCTCCTTTTATAGTTGCAAGGAGTGGGGGCAAAATGGACATTGCAACTTCAAAATAATAAATGAGTGGTCTTTAGTGATGGATAAATCCATCACTAAAGCCCCGACGTGGGCATAGCTTCCGCGCCCACGGGCACCGCTTCAGCTGCCCGCGCGCTCAATGCCATCGCACGCACGCTGAGTCTCAACCGTCCCATAGCGAGATCGGATGGCTTAAAACGCATCTTCGCCCGCCACGCTGCGTGCCCTCCAGCGTGCGATCGCGCGTCGATGCTATTGGGCGCGCATAGCCGTTGGATCGCAATCTGATGCTCCACGCACCGCTCGCTTGCGCCTAATTTGAGGCTCGCGAGACTCGATCCCGCGACCTCTGCTTCGCTCACCGCTTCATCTCTGCTACGCTACTCGGACGAAATGGTCGCGCGGACGAATTAGCCAGCCGCATCCACAGCCGTTGGATGTTGATCCAACGGCGGAGAATAGACGCGGTGATTGAAGAAGAAGAGGTGCGGCGGTGCTGGAGGCCGTTTGGGCGGCTTAGATGGCGCCACATGGCACCATCTTGGCCGTCCATCTTCTGGAAGTTGTGGATGGTGCCACGGATGTCGGATTGACTCGATTTTTGTGTCGTTGAGCTGCGATCGTCGATCCAAATTTATCCGTGCAGTCGGATTTGTCATCTGAGGTGTGGATTTTCACCATCCTAGCCCTTGATCTTCTAGGGTGCCCCAGTCACTATCTAATGCTACAGATGTCTGATTAGGGCGATCTTGGAGTCGTTGAACTCCAATCGTCGCCTTGATCACATCCATACGGTTGGATCTTTGATCCGAGGCCCTGATTAAATGTTTGCCCTGTCTAAGCATATAAAAGGAGATAATTAACCTCCATTTTATTCAAACTACTCTAAATGCAAAAATGATGCATGTTATGCAATATTTATATCATGAAATGCCGTCCTATGCTTAAGAACATGCAAAAATAGACATTTCAAGTAGTGTAAATGTGTTTACATCAAACTCAGAGAAAGACAAGAAAAATTATGCTCTCTTTTGATTCCTTTGTATTCCTTCTCTCTTACTCTTTTTCTTTTTCTTTTCTTTTCTTTCTTTTTCTTAGAGCTCACAACCTCACCAGATTAACATATATGATTTGTATTTGGTGGTCTCACTTGGCATTAACACTTTAATTGAGTTTCCATAACCCTAACACTAAGTTGGAATTCCTTAGCCAGTATTCGGGCAATCAAAAACACAGAAAAATAGGTTAAGGCCATTTTTTGTGGATCTCAAATTTATTTTGTGGTATTGCCTCAATGCAACTGAAATAAATGCTAAATATTCACTATTTTTTCTTTGCTTTTTCTTCTTTTTCTAATTTTTTTTCAATTTTTCTTTCTTTTCATCATTTTTTTTAACATAACACAGCTAGCACACATCCATGAACTTTATTGAGGAGGCATTATTAGGGATCGGTGGTACTCAAGAGACATTGGGTAGCTTATTTGGTGGAAGTGCCTACTCGTGGCATTGGGAGAGATGGATAGGATGATGTATTTCTGACCTTGACATTAATACCCTCCTTCAGCCGAGGATTCTGTAAAGAATGGTCGTAATCATCCACCTTAGCCCTAGTTTTATGAGAACTCGCTGTCTGCGTATTTGCCTTATTTGGTGGCTCTCAAAATTTCGCACAAAAATGTATATGCAGGAATCAAGAGTGGAAACTATGCCTAATCTATGAGTATCATCACCTAATTATCTAGGATTCCAGATTCCTTGCACTAATCTTAGAGCACCAGTACACTTTACTCTCATCTAACACTATTTGGTGGATTTTTGGAAGAAAATATGCTTGACTCCCAAAACACTATCCAGGGGTTCAGGAAAAGAAGCACTGCTTCTTCTTAACAGACTAAAGACATTTATCAGCCTTCACCGTGAATCCATTGCAAATTCTATGTGTGTGTGAAAGGTTATACTGGATTTCAGATTACAGGAATCAACCAAAGGGTAAAATCCCTAATGCATTCTCTTAATAAAATAATCTTATTCATGAGTGCAATATGTATATATGCTATAAACAATTAACCTCTTATATTCGTACTTCATGAAATTTCCCTTTTAGGTTACATTCAGCTTGACCCTAAACTTGGAACAAGAGGTGAGTGAGTGAGTCAGAAATGGCTGTTGCAGACGATTTCTAGCTCCAATGCGAGCATTGGAGGTGGAGTATGTTTTACATGCAACTTCAAGGTTTTCCTAAATGTTGGCATAAAAAATTTTTCAGTTTTTGTTGTATCTACCCCCCAATGCCTAAGTTCTTGCATGTCCTCATGCAGGAATATAAAAGAAAATAAATACATCATGGAGAGAATGGGTAGAAATCACCTGTAATTGCTCCAGAAATTATACATTCAGCATCGGCCAACCTGTCAGTATGCAATATGCAGAAAGAAAATATTCTTAAAGAAAATTATGCTATATATAAAAATGGTATGTATAGGTGATGGTGGAATGTGGGGTAGATGCTGAGTTTAATGCTTCCAGCTGGGCGAAAACTCAATCATACGTGCTCAATAAGATGAACAATCTCGTCTGGTGGAGGAGGTTCTTGGGCCAAAAATGGCTTGAGGTGCTAGCCATTTACCGTAGATATATGCCCAGATTTTGGGTCCCTGATCTGGATTGCCCCATTAGGATATGGATGAATCATAACATACGGGCCAGTCCACTTGGACTTGAGCTTCCATGTGAAAAGTTTTAATCATGAATCAAACATCCAGACTTGCTGGTTGGGCGTGAATGCTTTTCTCCGGATGTGGCGGTCATGAAAGGCCTTGGTCTTGTCCTTGTATATCACTGCGTTCTCATAGGCCTCCCGACGGATCTCTTCTAATTCGCTGAGCTGGAGTTTTTGTTCTTGACCTCCTACATCAAGGTCAAGGTTACATTTTCACACCACCCAAAAGGTGCGGTGTTCCAACTCTATAGGAAGGTGACAGGCCTTGCCATATACCATACGATATGGTGACATTCCGAATGGGGCCTTGTACGCGATCCGATATGCCCAGAGTGCATCAACTAATTTATCGGACCAGTCCTTCCTGTTTGGTCTAATCATCTTCTAGAGAATCAGCTTGATCTGACAGTTAGACACTTCAGCCATCCCATTGGTCTGCGGGAGATACAGGGTGGCTATACGGTGATGTACCCCATATTTCTTTAATAATGACCTGAAGTGGGCGTGGATGAAGTGGCTTCCCCCGTCGCTAATCAGAGAGTGAACACTTCTACAACCGTGATGGGCTGGAGTGGCATCATGTCTCTCCTGGTCATAGAATCGACCGATTGGCATCGTTTGTAGTGTTGGGCATATTCGTGTGTATCTCTGAAAATAGTTGGCCATAAAATTCCGACTGCAAACTTTTTGCAGCAGTTTTCTGTCCCGAGAAATGGCCACCACAAGCATCATTGTGGCAAAAAGATAACACATTGGGGATCTCAGAATCTGGGATGCATCTTTGAATAATCTGATCTGCTCCAATGTAGAAGAGCAGTAGGTCATCCTAGAGGTAGAATTTGGCCATGGCAGTGAATTTAAGTTTCTGGTCCTTAGATAGATTTGCGAGAATCTTGCCTGTGGCAAGGTAGTTCGCGATATTCGCATACCAGGGGAACTCAACAGAGTGAATTGCCAAAAGAGATTCATCTGGAAATTGCTCGTGGATAGGCAAGGAATAAGGAATATGGGCTGGGTCCAGTCTGGATAGGTGATCCGCCACAACATTATGTTTTTTGGCTTTGTCGCAGATTTCGATATCAAATTCTGACAATAAAAGAATCCATCTGATGAGTTGGGGTTTGGCATCCTTCTTTGCCAACAAATGTCGGATGGCGGAGTGGTCAGTGAAGATGATAACTTTGGACCCTAATAAATAAGATCTAAATTTCTCCAACCCGAATACTATTGCTAGCAGTTCTTTTTCGGTGACAGAATAATTGCGCTGAGCCTCATTCAGTGTCTTGCTAGCATAGTATATGACAAAAGGTTGTTATTCTCAATGCAAGCCTAAAACAGCACCGACAGCAAAATCAGAAGCGTCTCACATCATCTCGAAATCAAGCGACCAGTCGGGTGGTTGGAGAATCAGGGAATCAGAGACAGTGCTTTGTAAAGTCTTGAAGGTGCTGAGACATGAGGTGTCGAATTCAAAAGGGGTATCGACAGCAAGGAGATTCGTCAAAGGTTGTGTAATTTTTGAGAAATCATGTATAAATCTCCGGTAGAAGTTGACATGACCCAAGAATGATTTGATCTGCTTGACCAAGATAGGTGGCGGTAAGTGGGAAATAATCTCAAATTTATCTTGATTGACCTCGAGTCCTTTCTTAGAGATCCTGTGCCCTAGTACTCTGCCATCCCTCACCATGAAATGGCTTTTCTCCAAGGATATTACTTGGTTTACCTCAATACACCATTTCATGATTTTGGTGAGGTTATCAAGACAAGATGTGAAATCATCTCCGAAAACGGAGAAGTCATCCATGAACACCTCCACATAGTCCCCAATCATGTCAGAGAAGATGGACATCATACAATGCTGAAATGTTGCTGGTGCATTGCAGAGGCCAAAGGGCATCCGCTTGAAAGCAAATATTCCAAAGGGGCATGTGAATGTGGTCTTGTCTTGATCTTCCGGGCTAATCGCTACTTGATTATACTCGGAGTATCCATTCAGAAAGCAAAAGAAATTGCATCCGGCTAACCGTTCCAAGATCTGATCAATGAAAGGCAAAGGAAAGTGATCCTTCTGGGTAGCCATGTCCAGTCTCCTATAGTCGATACAGACCAACTAAGATGTCGTAGTGTGAGTCAGGATGGATTTGTCCTTATCGTTTTTCACAACGGTGAGTCCTGCTTTCTTGGGCACTATCTGGATCGGACTCACCCCTTGGCTGTCAGAGATTGGGTATACAATATCTGCATCCAGCCATTTGATGATCTCCTTCTTAACAACCTCTAACATATTCAG
Source organism: Thalassia testudinum (assembly GCA_037157565.1). Taxonomy (NCBI): domain Eukaryota; kingdom Viridiplantae; phylum Streptophyta; class Magnoliopsida; order Alismatales; family Hydrocharitaceae; genus Thalassia; species Thalassia testudinum. The sequence goes on from JAZHRO010000073.1 coordinate 117,535,413, forward strand.
GTTTAGCCATTTTTGAGGTTGTCTCGAAGGTTTCACCCCCTCATCCATGAAAATGTGATGAGTGCAATACGAGGGGTGAATTCCACGGAGATCAGCAATGCTCCACCCTATAGCTGGCCTATGGTCTTGTAGCATAGAAATCAATTGATGCTCCTGTTCTTGGGTTAAGTGGCCATTAATAATGACTGGGTATGTCTCAGTTTCACCCAAGAACACATACTTAAGTGAGTCAGGTAAGGGCTTCAATTCAATCACAGGTGGGTCAGAGTCAGAAATGAGAGTGGGAGGAGCAAACTCGAAGGTGGGAATCTGCTGATCCGTATGCATGTGAATTCCCACTGATTCACTTCCTGTGAGATAATCGGTTGTGACTGCATTAACGGGAAACCCATTAGCTGTGGTCATGTCTTCCTGCAACAATAGGGGCAATTTAGCAGTGTGCAAATTAGGATAGCTAGATTTAGGGGTGCCGTAGTTAGAAGCACACCCTAAACAGTTAGATCCTTGGGGAGATGTGTGCTGTGCAGTGGTCTAAGTCCTGTGTGGATCAAGGTCCAAGAACCCTGATAGTGCAGATGAATGAGACATTGGGTCATCACAAAGGAGCCCAATGTTACCACAGTATGTTGAATCTTCATCTTCACCATCCTCCTCTATGCGATCACAGTCAAAATTCCTTAATGCCCTGAATATGTCAAGTCGAAGTCGCTCATTACCTAGGGCTATCTCCATACACCCAGATGCACAATCAATGTTTGCTCGGGCTGTAGCTAGAAATGGGCGACCCAAAATGGTTGGTGCATCTCGGAGATTAGTAGGAACCTCCATATCGAGAACGAAAAAGTCTGCGGGAAAGCAAAATCCATGGACTTTTACAATCACATTCTCAACCACACCCCTCGATGTTTTTACTAATCTATCAGCCAGCTAAATTGTGACTGAGGTAAGCTTTAACTCCTCAAATCGAAATCGATCAAATACGGTAGTGGTTGTTAGGTTGATGGACGAACCCAGATCTAGAAGGGCCTGAGCAAATGGAGAATCTTGCAAGAAGCAGGATATGAGTGGGGTACTAGGGTCTTTCTTTTTTAGCGATAAGTTAGCTATTATCATGGTGCTAGCTTCTTTTGATAGTACCACCTATCGTCCAATTCTAGGCTGTCGCTTTGGGGTACAATAGTCCTTGAAGAACCTAGAGACAATGGGGACTTGATCAATTGCCTCGAGGAGGGGGACCTGAATGTATACTTCCTTAAATATTGACTTCATGTCCTCAAAATTCCGCATGTCCTTCTTCCGTACTACATTTCGCGTTAGAGCCTCAAGAAAAGGGACGGGAATCTCAGAGTCAAGTGGCCTCTTACCCTTATCTACTGTAGGTGGCTCCTGAGATGAAGAGGAGTCAAACCCACCTACGGCGAAGGGTGAGAAACATCAGGACCCACCTGCCTATGTGGTGGGTCGAATGTCTTCCTTCCGCTCCTCAATGAGATAGCATTTGCATCAGCTTGCTGTCTATGAGGTGGTAGGGGAGCGGAAGGGGCAGAGTATGTGGGGTTCTGCAAAGGCAGCTGGCCTTGAGCATAACCAGGTGGTGCAGGAGGCACTTGTAATATGGCGTGTGCCTATCCCTGTGGTGCCTGAAACCTTGGCGGGGTGCCTTGGTTCTGCACATACCGAGGGTTTGGGACATGTTGGGAAGGTAAGGCTCCTTGAGTCCTATGCTCTTGCAACAGCTGGCTTTGCGTGTTTTGTATAGTCTATATCTGGTTAGCCATCGCCTTCATTATCTTCAAGCTATCCTGTGTATATTTCCTCATCAATTCTTGCAACTCCTCTTTCAATGCCTCCAGAGGGTTAGCCCGCTTTGGAGGGTGACTGGCAACTTGGTGCAGCGATTGGTATATAGAACGAGGTTGTTGCTGCTGAGACGGGAAGGGATGCTACCTAGGGTACGTGTATTGCACATTCTCGTATTTCCTGCTCTGCTAGTGTGGATCTTGATGTGGTCTCTGTGAGTTACCAGACCAGGAGAAGTTCGGATGCCGACGCCAAACAGGGTTATACGTCTTTGAATATGTGTTATTATGCCCATATCCTTGAATATCATTGACGTCCTCATAGGTCGAAGATGTCTGAGATGTATATCCATCAAGGGGATATGTATTATAGTCTACGGGTGGTGCGTACCCTGGTCATATGGTGCCAGATCAGAATTATTTATAGGATCCTGATATGCAGGATCTACTAAATAAGGAGAAGATGCATCCCGAGTGAGTAGATTAACTCGAGCAGGAGGGTCTCAAGGTGCATAGGAGGGTCTTGGAGCAGCAGAGTTCAGGTCAGATTGACCCTAACTAATTTGGTGAATCTTTTTCTCAATCAGGTTTATTTTATCTAGCTGCTTGACGGTGATATCCATGCTGGCTCGAATAGACTCGGTGTGAGCCTCATGGACACCAACCTGCTGCTGACCAGGCCGCTAGAACTGGTTCATGGACGTGACATTCATCAAATTCTCTGCCAAAGATTCAAACAACTGAAATGCACTATTTTCGTCTTTTGCGAGGAAATTCCCGCCACTAGATGCATCGACCAGATACCGATGTGTGTCATCTAGCCCATGGTAAAAGATCTGCGCTAGGTTCCATCTGGGTATACCATGGTGTAGGCATTTCTAGAGAAGGTCGTGAAATCGGTCCCAGGCTTCTTCCAACTTCTCCCTAGCTCCTTGGGAGAAAGTCATGATTGCGTGCCTCATCGCATTTGTTCGATCGATTGGGAACTTTTGCAGGAATTCACGTCGTAATTCTAGCCAGGTTCCAATTGGCTTCCCAATAGTCTTGAACCAGTATGAAGCTTTGTCCCTTAGAGAAAATGGGAAAAGCTTCATTAGAACAATCCGAAGATCAATATTCCTAGGTCGAATCATTTCTGTGAGTCGACTCAGGTCCTCTAGGTGTTGGAACGGATCTTCGCTTGAGTTTCCATAAAAGTGAGTGCTGATCAAACTGATCACATTGGGCTTGAGCTCAAACGCATCTCCGCCTGTGGGAATCCTGACTAAGGGTGCAACGATCGGTGCGGCTGGGTCATAGAAATCCCACAGTTGTTCTCCTCGTGGTCGATGCTGCATTTTATCAAGTGCTGTCAAGATGTGGTCCATGCACTACCGATGCCGCTCCTCAAATTCAACTACCCGGGCTTCCAGATGAGCCATCAGGTCAAGATTATCAATATCCTGACCCGGTCTAGGTCCAGGTCCAGGATTAGCCATTGCGGCTAAGTAGAGATGGGGGGAGAAGATGGTCCTGGCGAGGTGACTCGCCTCCTTGGGAGTGGCTCCCAGGGTCCAACCAGTTCAGGTCTAAGAGACCTCCATCCTTGCATACACCACCCAACCCTTGGGTTGGTGTAGCCAAGCCAGACAAGGCTAAGGCATTGTGAACCAGATGGTCCTTATGATCTTGTGACCAGATTTTTCATTTTAGGTTCTAATTCCTAAAGAAAAATTCATCGTACAACCAACTGAAAGTTATTCCTGCCTCTTGGCTAACCCAACCAAGAGGTTGAAAGCACCCAGTAGTACGATAATGATTCGGGTTGATTTCGTGTTTTAAAATGGATTTTAGCCCATTTTTGTTCAGTTGGGGGTCTTTGGTGAGTGGCCCACAAGGTGACCAAGCTCACTGGCTAAGCACTAGACTTGATTAAGTCTAGTCTAGCCCAAATGTGGTCTCTAGATTGTAACCCTAAAGATGTAACCTAGGGTTCATGCAATTCTAGGGTTTTTTTTTCATTCTTTTGTTCTGTTCTTCTTCAGCAGACCACAAAAATAAAAGTAGTTCTCTAAAAAAAATTGGAATCCAATTAAACTGAAATTTTGTGAGTAAATTCTTCTTCTAATTATCTTTTGTAATTTTTTCTATTTTGACCAAATTTATAGAGATTTTTAAATGTCAAGGGGTCAGATCTGAAATTTTGACCCCTGGTCGATTCTTCAAATTGAAACAGTATCAAATGCTTTTCAAAAATTCAGGAAAAATATGAAAATTAAAGCCAATAAGATCATCTTTCAAACCCCACCATTTTTAATCAAAACAGATTCATTGATTACTCGAAATTATTTTTTTAATTTTGAAAAATCTGAAATCTGGGTCAGTCTGATCCCCTTGTACTTCGTGATTTTTTGAAAATTTTATGCTTGGAATTTTTTCAAAATAATGATGTCATCTGAAAGATGATTTGAAAATGAAGGTTTAACCTGAATTTCAGAATTTTTTGTTCACTACTTTTTCTGAAATCGAATTTTAAAATATACTTTGAAATCTGGTCGAAAATCAGAGCATGGTGGAGAAGTTTCTAAAAAGTGTTTTGAGTTTGAAATTCAAACTTTCCACGAAAAATATTTTTGTTTTTTTCCAAAAACTTTTGACATTTTTTTTTCAAAAAAAATTAAAAAAAAAACTTTTCAAAGTGTTTTGAAAAGTTTTTTTTTTTATTTTTTTAACTTTTTTTTCAAAACTAACCTAGGATTCAAAAATGAAACCTAATCTAACTACCTAGATTTTTGAGTTTTTTTTAATCAAAATGAATAAGTTTTTTTTTTCAAATGAGATTGCTGGAAGCAAATCTAACCTAGGGTTCACAAAAAAAACTAGACTAAAAAATATGATGTGCACCTAAAATTTTTTTTCTCCGTGCGCTCGAGTTCACAAATCTCATTTTTTTTGTCTTTCCTGCACATCCAAAGACAACCAGAGGAAGATTTGTCAGTGATAGCTCAAAAGATCGAAATAAAAAAAATGACGTTGCCTCCCCGGCAATGGAACCATTTGACAGAATCCGTTTTCACACATTTTAAAGTCGTCGGAAATCGTAGTATAATTGCACTAAAACATTCGTCAAAAAATGATTTTGTAAAAATAACAAGACTTTGAGTCCCGGTCGTTCGTCCCTGGGAGGCGTTTATGCAAATTTGAACTTGATCTTTTATCGCTCGACTTGCTTAAAAATCGCATGGCTGTTTTTGGTTATTACGTATTTAAGCACGACATGCTTAGTTGCAAGAAATCAGGAATTAAAAGCAGGCAACTTTAATCACACAAAATTTATTGCAATAAGCTCATGGTGATTCTCAACACATAGAGATATATACATATAGAAAAATTTCTTTCATTCATTCAGGAAGGTACTTGCAACATGGAACTAGAGGAAAGCTTATAGAGGAAGCTTAAAGCATAAATCTGACTAACAGAAAACAATCTCATACAGGAATATATGGGGGGATTTTGCATGCATCATTGGGGGAGAATAAAGAGCTACACTACTAAGCAGTAATAAAAGCATGTAAACTATGAAGAACTAGCTACTAATCTAGTAGAAATATGGGCATTCAGAGGTGGGCTCCGATGGCCTTTGAATGGTTGAGAGGAGGAGGGGCGGCCAATGGTGCTCAGGTTGACCCTTGGAGAGAGGTTGGGGAGGTGATCCAGCATCCTGGTGTTGAGATGGTGGCAGCCATGGTGCACAACTCATGGCGGTGGAATGGATGTGAAGGTAGCTAACCTAAGTGTCAATGAGTGCGAAGAATAGGATGGGTCCAAATGGCCACCCCTTAGGTCTTTTTATAGACCTGAGGGAGACTCTCTAGAGAAACATGGAACTCTCTAGAGAGAGCTCCAAAAGTGGCTGGCCAAGTGAGAGAGAGAGGTAGTTCTTAGATCCATAAAAAGTGGATCTCAATTTGAATGGCTCTTGGTTGCTAATTTTGGCAACCAAGAGTGGCGCCACCTTTGGAAGAGAGTTCTAGAGAACTCTAGATGAGTGCGTGTGCATGAATGGGTGTGTGTGTGTGAGTGTGTGGCCGTGCCCTATGTGGCTAAATGGTTTAGGTTAGGTCCTAAAGGGTTTAGGTTGTTGTAGGCCTCAAATTAGGGTTGCAAACCCTAATTGCTAAGGAGGAATTGCAATTAAAATTAACACAAGTTTAATTGAATGAGTGTAAACCTAATTGAGAGTGAAAGAACTCAATTAGGTTGGGCTTAGGTCAATTGGATGCTAACTGAGTCCAATTTGACTTGTGTTGGTTCAAAACTGAGCTCAATTGAACCCTATGAATCCAATTGACTTAGGTATTGGTAATTGACTATGATCTAAGTCAATTAAGTTTAGTGAGGACCTAATTAGGTCCTTAGGGAGGTCTAGAGGTGATATGAATTGGGTTTAGGGACCTAGAGATCCAAGATCAAGGCTTGAATCTCAAAACAGGAACTGAAGAACAGTTCTAGACGTCCAAGAAAAGAATCAGACATCTTATACTCAAAAATCAAAAGTCTAGACTTGTTCTCTGGATGTCCAATCAAAGTCAGGAAGGATTCAAGGTTCTATTTTGGGTATTCTGCAGAAATTGGACATCTGACCAAGTGTCTGGACGTCCAATAACACTGCAGAAGTGGGTTTAAGATGTGCGGGAGCTGGCTAAGGGTTCTGTATATCCTATAATTCATCTGGATATCTAGATAAAGGTTGGAATTAGGGTTTTAAGGATTCCTAGGGTGCGATGACCTAATCTAAGGGTGGCTGAGGCTTGGGGAAGTCTCAATGCTATCTTAGGGCTAGGATGGACCTAAGTTCTTCACATTTTACTGCTTTATTCCTACTTAGTAGAGTATCATACCTTAACTCCCTTACATTATTATCTACTACATCTAATCTAGGTCTTCTACTACAGCTTTGCTGCAACAGCCATTATTCTTCTATTCTCCTGATCCAGCTTATTACCTGTAATTGACGTAATGCACCTAATCCGAACATTATAGCATTATTTTATGCATAGCTAAAAGAAAGTAGTAATGATGCAACTAATGGTTATGCATGCATGAACTACCCTAACTTATGCTAAATTCTAGCCAAATTTAGGTCAATTAAGACCTATGATTGCTGTGCAATCACTCTCCAATCTATTCTTATCATAGAAGTGTTCGATGTCTGGGGCATTAATGTAAATATGTTTATATTACATAAAATATCTATTTATGCATGTTCTTAAGCATAGAATTGCATTATATACTATAAATATTGCATAGCGTGCATCATCTTGCATTTAGATTAGTTTCAATAAAATGGAGGTTGGTCGTTTCATCACCTCAACTCAGTTAATTAAGTTAATTTTACTTAATTAAGAGTAGAAGAGAGTAACTTAGGTTAACTCGAAATTATGTCAATTAATAGTATAGGGTTGAATTAACCTAACATTATAGAATTTTTAACTAGTTGAGTCCAGGTCATTCGCTGGGAGGTATATGTTATTTTAAATTCATTAACTAACTCTATTTGTCTTGTAAGTATAGGAGGTATAATTAAATTTATTGTAGAAACATGAATTTTGCAAAAATTGATTTAGATTGAAGAAATATGCAAAATCCCATATGAAATCTTATTTACAACATTTACCTCAATAGATTTAAGGCAAATGAAAGTTTGTCTATTCAAAACATGCCTTATTACAACAATTGAAAGCAATTAAAAATTAAAAATATAATAAGAAAAACTTCTTATTTATTTTATTCTTCAGCCTTCAGCCACTCTCTCTTCCTTTCTTCAACTCTCTTTCTTTCTTTCTATCTCTATTTTCCTTTTATTCTATTTATCCTTTATTTTTCTCTCTCTTTTTATTTCTCTTATTCTTTCGAGTTTCTTTTCTTTCTTCTCCTGTTCTGCCTTCTTCTCCCTTAGCATTTCCTTAAGCCTCTTCCTTGGTCTTCATGCCTGTTAACCTTCAGCCTTTATACCTGTGCGATTTCTCCTTATGCCTTTAGCTTTCTCCTTTCTTTCTCTATTAGCCTCTAGCCTTTCTTCTTCAACACTTAGCTTCTCAACAAAACACCTACTCTTCCTTTCCTTAAGCTGTTAACTGAATCGGGTTTTTCTTTTAACCAAAAATTGGTTTATGGTTTATGGCGAGGTCCTTTCGAGGATACATAGCACCCTTCTTAGGGTGGGGCCAGACCCTACTCGGTCCTCACCTGATTCGAGTTATTTGGTTTATTTTTTGTTCATTTTTCTTTCGAGCCAAACCGACCAAACCGCCTCCCAGGCCTCGCCCTCCCAGGGCCACAACATCGCACACGCCCACTTAGGCGCATACCCGTAGGCACACACATGCCCGCACACACACACACAGATGCTTGGACGCTCAGTTCTGATTTTGCGCCCAGCGCTTGACGACTGCATAGCCACAGTAGCAAAATCCTTTTATACCAAGGCACGTGCGGAAGGGTTTCCGATGTGAGACTTTAGTTTCCCCTTCCAGACCCGACTTCAACTGAGGATAACTTCTACCTCAGAGCTCCAAATCAAGCAAATCAAAGCTTGATGGAAATCTGTAGAATAGCTCTACAGGATTATGCTATCAATTTAAGGTGAAGGGAAAGTTTTCCTCTCTGATTTGAAGAACGAATCTAAGGGGTTCCTATGATGTATTTACTGCCTGGAAGTGAAATAATACTCACAGAGTCTATAAACTAGACTTTCTAACTTAGCTAAAGGTCTAAATGGTTTTTGCAGAAGATTCTACAATTGCTGGAGTGGGTTCTGAGATCTCAAAGCTTCAGGAACAACAGAGAAGCTTCAAGCTTCTTTGAAAGCTTCAGAGAAAGGATTTAAACTTAAAACAGGTGTAATAGACATAGAGGAACAATCTTAATCGATTTAAACAGATTCTAAGGGTTATAAAAAACTAATCTGGGTAGCAATCGCATTCAAATCTCAACAAAATCCCACTGCCATCAGTTTGGGTTCAAAAACAACCCAAACTGGTAGGGTATGAATTTTAATCAAATTTCAAGTCTAAGCTCATCTAAATCATTCTAATATTATTCAACAGAATCTCAGAATTAACTCAAGCTTCTCAATTCATCAAATCATGCTCAGAATCAGGGTATCCTACTCAAGTTTGACAGTGAAGCTTCAAATTTTGACTTTTTGATTCAAGCCTCTTAACAAGAAATTAAAGCTTAGAATAGGATCCTAACAACCTTAGAAATTCACTCAGTCTCTTAAACAGGTGTTCTAACCGTAGAAATTAAGGTTCCAGTTTCGTCACCTGAGCTCTTAAGGTGCTTTGTTCGTCAGAAGGATTAGGGGCTTGTTACAAAGATCTAAGGACAGGAATGACTTCAGTGCACTGCCCTGAAGCATCTAGACCCTTTAAGTGTGGCTTTTAAGCTTCTGCATAGGCTTCTCCAACTCCGCTGGATTTGAAGAAGACAAAGGTCTAATTACAACTCTAGTTATTAAAATTCCAAATAAACTTCCTCAAATTGATCAATGATCACAATTTCATCATTCTGGAGCTTTTAATCAACTTCTGTAGGCTGAAGTGCAAGTCTGACTCGCCGGAGATTGCCGGTGCTCTGGTGAGTTCATAAAAAGTGAAAAATGTGTACAGAAAGGTGAATTGTGCCATTTTTTATTTGAAAAAGTTCCTAAGGTCACAAGGAACCTCAGGATCTCATTTAGTTCCTCATTATCTCATTAGATGAAAGATTGAACAGTAAATTCAAGTTTGATTAGAATTTGAGTGGTTGAAGCACAGGACTTACTCTCCCACTCAGATAAGTGGTTGAGGTAAGTCAAAATAGTATTGCGATGATAAATATATAAATAATTTATAATTTAAACTGCTCCTGAGCCACCATTGATAGCGAGCTCAGGAACTTAGATGAAATTAGGCTTTTTCATTATAAATGATAATTAATCAAATTAAGATGTTAATTAGGATCCTTTGATGATGAATTGATGATTTAGGATCCAATGAAGGTGATTCTAGGTCAACTACTATTGACATGGACAGCAACAGTAGCTGTTGAAGGTGGATTTGGATTAGGCAAATCAATGATTGAATTAGTGATTTAATGATTAAGAAATGATCGTGGATGGTTAAAGAAGGTGGACCATGAATTCAAAAGACAAAATTAGGTCTCCAGCGAACTCAACGAGCTCGCCGGAGTCGAAGAAGATGATCCTTGAAATCTAAAATTACACTACACTATCTAACTAATTACCAAGAGAAACTACTACTCCTACTCCTACCTACTGTTACCTAGACGAAGGAGGTAGAGGAACTCCATCGAAGGCTCATGACGGAGGATGAAATCATAGGGTATTGAGGAAGATCTTTGATGGGCAAATGTGGACGAGGCAAAGGCACTCCTTGGTCAACACCTTTGTCTACAGATGCGGCTAACCTCGGCGAACTTCCTAAGCCAATCGTGGTGGACGGAGGAAGTCGGAAGATGATGTGGAAGGTCGCTAGAGTTGTGGAAGAATAGCCTATTGTGTTGGCTACAGTGAAGAAGAGGGAAGGGAGCCAACTTCAAAGAAATCGAGGGGGTCAAGGGCTATTTATAGTTGATGGTGATGAAGAGAGTAGTGAAGTCTGGACATGTGAGGAGCTAGAGGAGGTTAACCACCAATGTCGTCTCCGACGACAGTGAGGTTAACTCCCACCTAAAATTAGGAAAAAAGTATCATCCAGACCGATGGATGAAGATGGGATGGTGAGCGCAAGCTCCAGGAGCTTGGAGAAGGTGGAGTGACATCGGATGTGCGGTGATCGAGAGGTGGAAGCACCCTCAGTCGTTAGCTGTTCAACCGGCTGAAGAAGTAGTAGATAGGGACCTATACGTAATGAAACCTAAGGACCTGTACAAGAATTAAGGACTCGATTGAAATAAATTATAAGGATCTAAATGTAAACTTAGGTTTTTAAGGTTTATTTTAATTTAGATCTTTTCCAACATTTTATATATGATTATAAATAAGGTATTATTATATTTAGACCTTGAATTTACATTTTTGACCTTTTTAGGTTAATTTATTTAATTAGGTAAGGTTACTTAAGTTATTACATACTTACCTATACATTATGCTTAAGTTAACTAACTTATTAATTAGAGGAATGATTGTTAAGATATCGAGTCCAATTATTAATAATATTATTTGTATGTTAAAATAGCATTTTTAACTTATTTTAAGGTACTTTACTATATATCCCTTATTTTATAATTAACCTATATATTCTCATATCCTTAGCTCATTAACTTGGAAGACTAGTTAATTAGGGGTAATTAGAGATCATGATGAGCCTCTGATCATACCCCCAAGCCAAAGTTTTGCTAGTCCCTAGCAAAATTAACTAAAGATATGATGATTTAAAGCACTTGGTTTTAAATTAATATAAATAACAACAATATAGAGGAAAGCTTAGGTCAGAAAATTTTAGGTTTAATATAAGTAATTAATATATAGAGCACTTGTGAAAATTTTCTTACTTAGGCTTATACTTATAACATTTTCAAAACACACTTGAAACAATGTTGTTAACAAGAATTTTATTATGAGTTAGAACTCTCAAAAATCTCTTATTCCTTTGTAACTATTCTTAACCCAAATTAGAATACAAAGTGTTTTAAGGAAACAAAACTTAAGAGTTGGGAATTAAATTTTAACTCAAAAACTCAATAGATTTAAGTTAATCCTTTATTTATGATATTTGACTTTTATCAATATAAGTTTAAGCAAATTAACCAGATACTCATTATTAATCAAACTTAGAGTAGTAAAACTCTAATTTACTAGCCTACAGTACTAAGAACAACTTCTAGACCTAGGATTCTATCAACTCTTCTCCTTTGGGTCTCAACTTTAAATCCTCAAAACTTGATTTCTTAGGCTTCATTGCCTAATACCAAGGTTCAGTAGCTATGATTTTAAAACATCTGTGCTTAGTGAAGAGAGTTGTCCTAAAGGCATCCAAGTTGCAAAAATTTAGATCTTAGGACATCAATTTCCAATCCCAATTATTCCAATTCAAGCCTTTGGTTTGGCCTTACTCAGGTTTGGTTGCTTTCTCTTCACCAATTTTCTATCTTGAGGTCAACACTTTTTGTGTATATCTCCCCGATGGACCATTGGGTGTCTTATTCCTAATATTTTTATCTCCATATTTTTTTTCTTTTTCTATAGGTTAGAACACCCATATGTAGTGAGGTGTTCATTTTATTTGATGGAAGGAAGGGTAGCATCCATTTGTATTGTGATGCTTTATTTTTATGGAAATCTGCATAAGCACCCATTTGTAACAAGGCACTTAACTGTAGGGTGCTTTATTATTTTTTTCTTTCTTTGATTTTTTTAATTTCGCCCCTTCTCATTTTTCTTACTAACATTATTCTCCAAATCCTTTTTCTAGGTGAGTAGCACATCCTTTACCCTTTCAAGAACCGCCCTACATAAATCCTTGGACTAAAGAGGATTCAGAACCGATCTCTTAACCTCTGTGTTTCCATGGTCTCAGATGCCAATAAGACAATTCTAGGTGTGTGAATTTAGATGTTTAGGTTACTTAGCTCTCAAACCAGAGCTTGGACAACAAAGCCCTTCACTCTTAGGTTCTTTAAATTCTTAGTTTCCTCCAATAGGATCCATCAAGACAAAATTTACCAAGTCTAGTTATTGGTCTTTAGCCTGTAAGACTTGCAAACTAAAATTCTATTAACTCTCTATTTAATTACCTCTGAATATCTAGCCTTTTTACTTAACTTAATGATAAAATCAAATTTTGAAAAAGCAAAAGGATTACTTAATCTAATTGATTAGAAAGTTATAATTTAACCCCAAAACTTAAGTTTAAATCTTAATACACTTAATTTCTTAATTCAAGGTAAGAATAGAAAAACAAAGCTTAAAAGATTTAAAGATTCAAAATTCAAATAAAATCTTGTTTGAAAATTTTAAAAACAAAAGTGTGTTTTTACAAAATATTTAAGTAAAAATCTAAATATGAGTTGAATGCTCTTAAATACTCCATATGTACTCTATATACATTTTCTAGTTTCTGACCTAAAAGAAAATTAAGCTCTTAATTATAATAAATATAGATATATATATTTTTCTCTTCTTTCATCTTTATTATAGATGAATATACCCCTCTTATTATTTTTATGAATTTTCATTTTTCAAATTTTTGTATTTATATACTTTTGTTTTTATGTTTATAAGGTTTTCCAATTTTTATGAATTTAAAATTTTTCAAATTTTTATGAAATTTTTTATTTTAAAAATTTTTATCATTTTTATTTTTTTTAAATTTCGTGGATATTTAATTTTTGTATGTTTTTTATTTTTCTATCTATTTACACACACTTAAAGTGAAAATTTAACTTCAACACCCCCCAAGCCAAGATTTTACAGTGTCCTCATTGTAAGAAGGGTGAAAAGATATTACACTTCATTTAGTATAGGGTGATGGAAGGAGTCGAAAGGAGGAGATCAAAGATCTCTGCATGGATGATTTCAAATCTGACCAAAGGTCAGAGTGGTCAGTCAGACAAATGAAGGTAATCAATGAAATATGAAGTGAAAAATCAGATTAAGTGTAGAAGAAAAGGTATAAAATCGGAAATAACTATGTGCAAATGCTAAGTTTTACGCCTTCAGCTAGGCGTAAACCCTAGTGAAGAACTCCTAAAAAGAATAGGTATGTGGTAAAAACGTAGGAGTTTTGAAAGAATTGGTTGAAAAATAGAAAAATAGATAAAAACCACCTGGTCAAAACTCGTCCTGAAATTGCCTAGAATAGATCTCACAGAACCCAAAATCAGATTACTATATAAGTCTTAGAAAGATAAGAGTGAATCTCATAAAGATCATATCTGATTTAGGTTGAGATGTAGAATATTCAAGATTGAGGCAATTTAAAAGTGTTTCCAACCAAATTCAGAAGATCAGCAGAGTCAGTTTTTATTCTCAACAATAGGTGGATCATTTTGATATAAAATAGGCTGCTGATACTGGTTTGGTGGATTGTTTTCAGGGAGTATAGAGGATGGGTTCTGATTAGAATCAAATGCCTGATTAAGGAAATGGACTTGGCCTTGATTTTGCCTAGGGTTTTGAAAATTCCTAGGATTTGGAATTGGTTGAGATGGAAGAGTACCTGGCTGACGAGACTCAGCCAACTGCGTGATCTGATTTCATAAATTAGCCAATTCTACCTTACATTGCCTATAGATCTCAGCGAGAGCTTCAGCATTTTGTCGCTGACTCTCTGACATAGCTCTTAAAATCTGGTCTAGCTGTGTATCTCTAATAGGCCTAGAGTAATTCTGCATACTCATTGGATTAGGCCTTAAATTTGGTTGCTGAGGAGGCAATGGAGGTGGGTTAAAATGGGTCTGATTTGGATAATTTGGTCTTTGATTTTGGTTTTGATCAACCCAAGAAAAATTTGGGTGGCTTCTCCATCCAGGATTATAAGAATTTGAATAAGGGTTTAGTCTTGGAATATTTTCCTGGATGGCGTGTATACCAAAAGGATATGGCATGTTTTCTGCAAAAGGTATAGGTGGGGAAAAGAGTGGGTAAGATTGTGGGACAAAGGTCCCTCCTTGGCTTGGTGGAGTAGATAGAAAACCTAAGGAAGATGGATCTCTAGAATCTAGATTATTCACAAATTCCCTCCGCACAGGAATCTACGAAATAGGTGAATATGTGGGATTCGTAGCAAGTAGAGGCGTAATATTCTTCATCGTATTTCTGACCTTGTCAAGATGCTTTGCTATGATATCGACTTTGTCCAATTTTTTTGCAATTATTTCCAAGTCCTTTGAACAAGACGAGTTACCGATCTTGTGAATGCCCTTGTGCGGATTCTAATGATTCGTGTTTTCACCCAGCGTAAATTGCGACATTGATGCGTTATTGATCGAGTTTTCTGCCATCCCTTCAAATAATTCTAAGGCGGATTCTGCGTCGTGATTTAGGAAGTTCCCTCCACAAGAGGCATCGACTAGATTGCGAATGCCCTCTTGTAAACCGTAGTAGAAGATATGCATGAGTTGCTAACGAGGGATATCATGATGTGGGCATTTCCTTTGCAATTCATGAAAATGTTCCCACACTTCATGAATTGGTTCTCCTTGATTTTGATTGAAAGTAGTAATAGCTAGCCTTAAAGCATTAGTTCCACCAATAGGAAAGAATTCTTTAGAAAGGTGGATTCGAGTTCAGCCCAAGTTGAGATTGGTCTTGCAATTGTTCTATACTAATAAGCAGCTTCGTCTTTAAGGCTAAAAGAGAACACCTTCATTAGTAGGATTTCCCTATTCTGATTTTGAGGTCCAAGAGTTTGAGATAGATTCTTTAGATCTTCTATGTGTTGGAATGAATCCTTGGTTGCAAATCTATGAAAGTGAGGGATTAGACCAATGATATTCAACTTTAATTCAGGATCATTCTCCCCAATAGGTATCCTAACATTAGGCTTTACTAGTGCATTAGATGGCTTGTAGTAATCTCTAAGTAGAGGCCTTGGACGAGGAATCGGTAAATCAGGGATAACAAAACCCACCTCAGGTTGAGGTGGAGGACGGGTTTGAAGAGTATGAAGATTATTTAGGGCTGCTGTTAATAGATTTATTTGTCTACTCTGCTCAAGCATCCTAAGGTTCTGGTTTAGGAGCGCCTCATGAACATCAAAAGGAGGCATCTCCCCCTGACTAGAAGAGGAAGGGATCCCAGGATTTTGATTCTGCAATTGATCCATGAGGTAGATGGATCAGACGGAAAAACCATTGGTTGCTTATCTGCAACTGGCCTGGGATCACCTGTCAAAGACGTTGCAAGAGGTAGATGCAAAGATTGCCTCCCATCCATGAAATGAGAAAAAAAATGCAAATCCACACGCACACCACAAAAAAAAAAGTGGCGCAAAAAACCCGCAAAATAGTGCAAAGATGCAGGTTTTGCCTTCTTTCATAGGAAAGAAGAGATTCCTAAGATACACAAAAGTAATTTATGTCTACGTAGGTATCAAATAGAGTAATAGTATCAAAATACGCATCCTAATCTATGTCTACGTAGGTGCGTATCCTTAAGGCTTGAAGGTCTAAGGTCTATGATCGAGAATGCTCACTACTGTCTCCTCGGGGCTCTAGTAGTGAGACAGACTTGTTGATCTTCGGCCAAAGCCTGAAGAGGTGCAAAGAAGAGAGATAGAAAAGTAGACTCGTGTGACTCTGGTGATCGTGTTGTGTGCACGATAGCATGCAACAGATGATAGCGATAGAAAAACCCACATGCATTCTACATTCAGATTTAAGTCACAATTTTTAATTTTCCTTTTTTAGTTAATCTTTTTTAAAAATATATCAAATGAATTACAATGGCTGCTTTTTAAGTCTTTTCAAACAAAAATATGTGATCTTTTTTCTAAAATCTCAAAGACAGGGATCTACGAGGTTTTTTTCCTATTTTCCCGTTGATGTGAGAAAAATAGTAAAGAATTCCTGAGTCAAATTCGCAAAAGTGCTAGTAGAAAATGCACTCCTAAGAGTGTATGCCTATGATATGCTGCTGCTAGTTAGATAGGATGTATTTTTGTATTTTTTTTAAATGCAACAAATCAAACTACTCTGAAGACTAAGAATAGAAATACTTACAACAAAAACACGAAAACAGAAACAGAATCCTGCCTTCTCCTGAGATTACTTGCGAAGGTAAACCTGAAATGAAGACAGAAAATAAAACAAAACAAACACAACTAATTAGAACAAAAACATTAAAAACAGAAATATAATTACAAATACCTCCTATTTAGACAATTAAACCAAATAAATTTTAGTGAATTAAGAGATTGCCTCCCCAGCAACGGTGCCATTAAAATAGTCATTTCTTCACCTCAACTCAGTTAGTTAAGTTAATTTTATTTAATTAAGAGTAGAAGAGAGTAACTTAGGTTAACTCAAAATTATATCAGTTAGTAGTATATGGTAAAGTTAACCTAACATTTTAGAATTTTTAACTGGTTGAGTCCAGGTCATTTGCTGTGGGGTATATGTTATTTTAAATTTACTAATTAACTCTATTTATCTTATAAGTATAGGAGGTATAATTAAATTAATTGTAGAAACATGAATTTGCAAAAATTGATTTAGATTGAAGAAATATGCAAAATCCCATATGAAATCTTATTTACAACATTTATCTCAATAGGTTTAAGGCAAACGAAAGTTTGTCTATTTAAAACATGCCTTATTACAATAATTGAAAGCAATTAAAAATTAAAAATATAACAAGAAAAACTTCTTATTTATTTTATTCTTCAGCCTTCAGCCTCTCTCTCTTCCTTTCTTCTTCTTCTCTCTTTCTTTCTTTCTCTCTCTATTTTCCATTTATTCTATTTATCCATTAGTTTTCTCTTTCTCTTTTTATTTCTCTCTTATTCTCTTCAGTTTCTTTTCTTTCTTCTCCTGTTCTACCTTGTTCTCCCTTAGTATTTCCTTAAGCCACCTCCTTAGTCTTCATGCCTGATAGCCCTCAACCTTTATACCTGTGCGATTTCTCCTTATGCCTTTAGTTTTCTCCTTTCTTTCCCTGTTAGCCTCTAGCCTTTCTTCTTCAACACTTAGCTTCTCAACACAACACCTGCTCTTCCTTTCCTTAAGTTGTTAGCTGAACCGAGTTTTTCTTTTAAACAAAAGTTGGTTTATGGTTTGCGGCGAGGACCTTTCGAGGATACATAGCACCCTTCTCAGGGTGGGACCAGACCCTACTCGGTCCTTGCCTAATTCGAGTTATTTGGTTTATTTTTGGTTCATTTTTCTTTTAAGCTGAATCAGCCCAACCGCCTCCCAAGCCTCGCCCTCCTAGGGCCACAACATCACATACGCCCACCCAGGTGCAGACCCGCATGCACACACATGCCCGCATACACACACACAGATGCTCAGTTCAGATTTCGCGCCCAGCGTTTGACGACTGCATAGCCACAGTAACAAAATCATTTTATACCAAGGCACGCACGCAAGGGTTTTCGGTGTGGGACTTTAGTTTCCCCTTCAGACCCGACTTCAACTGAGGATAACTTCTAGCTCAGAGCTCCAAATCAAGCAAATCAAAGCTTGATGGAAATCTCTAGAATAGCTCTACAGGATTATGCTATCAATTTATGGTGAAGGGAAAGTTTTCCTCTTCGATTTGAAGAGCGAAACTAAGGGGCTCCTACGATGTATTTACTGCTTGGAAGTGAAATAATACTCACAGAGTCTATAAACTAGACTTTCTAAATTAACCAAACGTCTAAATGGTTTCTACAGAAGATTCTGCAACTGCTGGAGTGGGTTCGAAGCTCTTAAAGCTTCAGGAACAGTAGAGAAGCTTCAAGCTTCTCTGAAAGCTTCAGAGAAAGGATTTAGACTTAAAACAGGTGTAGCAAACGTAGAACATTCTTGATCAATTTAAACAGATTCTAAGGGTTATAACAAACTAATCTGGGCAGCAATCGCATTCAAATCTCAACAAAATACCATTGCCATCAGTTTGGGTTCGAAAAGAACCCAAACTGGGAGGGTATGAATTCTAACCAAATTTCAAGTCTAAGCTCATTTAAATCATTCTAATGTTATTCAACAGAATCTCAGAATTAACTCAAGCTTCTCAATTCATCAAATCATACTCCGAATCATGGTATCCTACTCAGGTTTGATTGTGAAGCTTCAAAATTTGACTTTCTGATTCATGCCTGTTAACAAGAAGTTAAAGCCTAGAATAGGATCCTAACAACCTTAGAAATTCACTCAGCCTCTTAAACAGGTGTTCTAAGCCTAGAAATTAAGGTTCCAATTTCGTCCCTTGGGCTCCTAAGGTGCTTTGTTCATCAGAGTGATTAGGGGTTTGTGATGTAAACACGTTTACACTACTTAAGATGTCCATTTATGCATGTTCTTGAGCATAGGATTGCATTACATGCGATAAATATTACATAACATGCATCATCTTGTATTTAGCGTAGTTTGAATAAAACGGAGGTTAATTGTCTCCTTTTATGTTCATTGACAAGGCAAACCTTTTATCGGGGCCTCGAATCAAAGATCCAACTGTGTAGATGTGATCAGGACGACGATTGGAGTTCAACGACTCCAAGATCGCCCTAATCAGGCATTTGTAGCATCAGATAGAGACCAGGGAACCCTAGTAGATTAAGGGCCAAGATGGTGTGAATCTGCACTTCAAACGACAAATCCGACTGCACGGATGAATTCGGATTGACGATCGCAGCCTAACAGTGCAAAAATCGACTCAATCTGACAATAGTGGCACTATCTACATCATCCAGAAGATGGATGTCCAAGATGGCACCACGTGGCGCCATCTTAGCCATCCAACCAGCCCTCAAGACCGTTGCTGCCTCTCCAAAGAGGATCTAGTGCACGATCTGGGCCGTTGCATCTTGATCCAATGGCTGTGGATGCGCACGCTTGATTTCATCCGCGCGACTATTTGGACGGTGTAGCGCAGCGGGTGAGTGCCTTATCGCGAGGTGCTGGCGCAGGTTCGATTCGTAGCGTGCAGGCGAGAGGCGCGGGCGAGCATCAGATCGTGATCGAACGGCCATGCATGCCTAATAGTGCCCACACGCTATTACATGCGCGGCGGAGATGCAGCATCGTACGTGGGCAGGCTCATGACGAGGTGGCGGGCGTAGCGCGATCTAAGCCACCCGATCTCACGATCGGACGACTGAGAATGGCTAGATGTGCGCGTGCGTTTAGCGCGCGGGCAAGCTAGCGGCCGTGCACGTGCCGCCCACTACGCCCACGATCTGACCTTTAGCAACGGTTTTATCCGTCACTAAAGGTCCTGAATTAATGTTTTAAGAGTTGTAATGACCAAATTGCCCCCACTCCTTGCAACTATAAAAGGAGACCCCCTCTACATGAAATTCTCATCCCTTCCTTCTCTTCTCTCCCTCTCCAATGCTCAAGAGAAGCTTGTCCCACACTCGGGATGCTTCTTATGAGATAAAGTCAATTTTTCATCCCCCTTTCGAAAGCGGATCCCACGACGACGATGATGTGCTGCCTCATTCCCGTTCTTCCCACTTCGTCCTCCTTCGTCCAGGCGTCATCCCGTCCGGCTCATCCTCCAAGCAACCGTCGAGGAGGATATTTCTCTCTCCATTCTTTTAATGCTTTCTAGAGTGGATTTACTGTTTTCTAGAGTAGATTTACTGCTTTCTAGTGTAATTATTTTCTGCTTTCTAGTTGTAATGTTTAGTGAAACAAACAATCTCTTTAATGATGAATTCCCTGTTCATTCTACATCTTATTTTGATTTCTGTTTGTAATATTCTTTCTCTCTCTTACTCTCTCTCTTCTATTTTTTGTAAATAGTTAGATAGTTTTAATCAATTGAATTACTTCGTGACAAATAAAGCAAACGAGTAGTTTTTATATCAAACGTCCACCTTCCTGTGTTCGACCCGGAATTTCCATTTCGGTATAAATTTTATTTGTTGAACACGAGTTCTTCACTTTCATACTACGACGACAGGTTTTCAAAATCGAACACATTAGCGTAGCAACCAAAGCTTCAACATTTTGGCACCGTTGCCGGGGAGGCAACGATCTTTGATTTTTTCTTCGCTTTTTCTAACTTATAAATCATTTACCTCACTTCTCTCATTTCTTATTGTGATTGCAGGTACGCTTTTGAGATGAGAAAAAGTGGTAGATTGGAGTAAAGTGCTGTGGAAGGTTTTGTAAGTTATCCCTCACCTCCCACCCATTATATTTCATTCCACAACATAATAACACAAACATCAATCAACCTGGGTGTTCTTATAAAATCTAAGGTTAGATTGTTTGTTGTTTGACACCCACACCTGCCCCAACCCCCACATTAAAAAAATAAAAATAAAAATAAAAAAAAATCTCACAGAGGTACACAACCTCATCTAATTTTCAAACTCAACCTGTAAACCGATCTTTGGAGCCAGTACACACATTCAAAGACATAATTGATTAGAAATTAAATTAGGTAATCACTTGTGTGCCTAATTAAGTGTTGCAATAGGCCAATTGTTTGAGTTGATTGGGTCATACCACTTCAATTAAAATTAACTCATCAAGTAGCTGCCACATAGGTTCAACTCTTAGGGATTTACCAGGCACTCCACATTCTTTTTAAGTTTTAATGGAAAACATTTTCACCTATGCTTTTAAAACCTGGTGTGCCAACGAAACTTATTTGAAAACACCTAAAGTTGAGTCCTAAAAGCTACTAAGCAAGATTTGAACCCTAAAATTCACTGCATCACAAAATAATCTTGCTTGAAAACCACTGGTTGTGCACGCACACACAAATCAATCAATCATTAAGGGCACAACCCATTTAGAGGGCCCATCACATTCTAAAGCACATTCAAACCTAGCCCTAAATAAAATAGAGTAGATGTTGGCCTTAAGGATTGGACTTGCTCTTCAGAGCCCAGAACGAGATTATTTTCGATTAGTCTATTTATACTATTCAATCTGATGTCTAGCTAGGGGAGTAGAATCAAACGATTGCGGCTGGGGTGTACACTAGGAACCGGAGGCGCAAGCCGAAGGAAGAACCTTCTCCCCAGTTCCTCCTTCTAACTGGTTGGATTAAATAGATAGAAGTAGATCAAATCGTTCCTTTATCTCAAGACGGGTTTTGGGAGTTTGTAGGTCTTTAGGCTAGCCCACTTAAGGATAGGTTTGATTGTTTGTATTGTAGGGTGCCTTTCTTCCTCCTGTTTCTCATGAATCCTTCCACATATTACACGCATTCCCACTCTTTTCCTCCTGTTTTGAATTATCCTCAACATGACGATTATCCCGACTCGTACTGTAATAACCATCAGTTAGTTGGGATAACTCGGATTGGGGATACAGTTCCAGACCTCCGTGTTTAGGGTTTAACCCTGAACACTATGATTGTAATTTCTATCCTTCTCAAAGCCACATCGATTATAGATCGTCATCCTTTCATGAACAACCTAATACGATCTACAATTAAGACGGATACACTGATTCTTACCCATCCTCTGATTACACTGTCTTTAGTTCATCACCACCTTTTGAACAATCTGAAATGACCTATTATCAGGAAGGGTATAACGAATCTCAATTCGTTAATTCCCCTGCATTGACCCCAAACCCGCCCAACCCTGAACCAACTCATTTGGTTCAGGGTAACCAGGTTCAAGAAAAGGTTCTGGCTAACTTGAGGAATATCATACAATCTTTAGAAGTTCAGCCAATACCTTGCATTGAGAGATTGGAACATCTGATTGAAATGACTGATGAGTTGAATAAGTCTTTGTTGGATTGGCTCCAGGATGTTAAGGATAAGAACCCGGGTGAGTTTCTGCTTGGGAAGTTAGCGAAATTGAGGATGAGATTTGTGGTTGCTTTGATTCAATCGTGGGATGATTCCCAGGATGAACCCTCTTCAGGAGAGCCAATTTCAGAACCTGCTCAGGCACCTGTTGGGGGGACACGTGTTACGAGGCTAACTAGATTGAATTAGAGCAACCAATTAAGGATGATCTAATTTCTTTACCTGAGATCCCTGAGCCAGGGTACGAGGAAACATATGTCTCCATGGACCAGAAAGTGACAAATGATTTTGGGACATACATTAATACGGATCTTGATTTCCTTGATTCTGATGGTGAAGATTCAAGTTGCAAAGTCTCATGCGAGTTTACAGAACACGATTTTTGTGAGACGATTGGGCCTGAGGAATTTGAAAGATCATTTGATAGCCAAAGAACTGAGGAAACTGATCCTATTAGGGCACACATTACTGATCTAGAATCACATTTTCTGTAGGATTCAATTCAATGCCATGATTGTTAGTTACACCCCATTGAACTTATCGATGATTCTATTTCTGAGATAATTAGACCCAAGTCAATTTTGATTCAGCCACATCATTTAGACTTGGAGATTTCAGATAGGGTGATTAATATACAAGAGGTCCTGGAATTTGACATGCTGAATGAGGATGATAGGAGCCAGGAAATTTTGATTTGGGAAGTAAGTTTTGGAGGAAGTACAAGACTGAGTCGAAGGGTTCCTATTAAGCTGAAACCATCATACCAGGACCCTTATGACATTTGTTCTAAGGATGTCAAACCCAAGCACACATTCAATGATTACCCTTTTGAGCTTGAATTCTCTGTAACCCGACTTTTTGGTCTTGTGTTGCATCCTCATAAATCGCAGGTCCGACCCCACTTGCATACTGATTTTAGGTTTTGGGTAATTTTTATCAAGAACCTAAGATATTCTTGATTATGGGGTATGGGTCTGCACCACAATCTGATCCACATCTGTGGACATTTACTGACAGGTTAGAAGTTATGTTTCTTCTGATTCTGACCTGCACCTGTGAATTCGTTATTTCTCTTCATTGTATAGTGTGCCTAGCGGAAGGTACTAAATTCAGCACATATATAGTTCTTTTTAGTTTCTATCTCAGAGTGGACCTGACATTCACACAATTCAGGTGCCTTCTATGCTATTCCACTCTGTCTTATGTCTTTTTAATACAATGAGGACATTGCATTAGATAGGCATGGGGGGGTGGATATTCATCTCTGAATTTACTTGTCAGCTCCATAGATTTGTTTTATTTTCTTTAAAAATAAAAAAAATTTGAATTAGGAAAGAGAACTTGGGTTTAAGAAAAATTTCAATTTTAGGAAATAATACATTATGATTTGAACACAAAGACCCTTCAGGTCTTTTGACTTAATCAGCCCGTGTATCCACTAAATTGTGGATTTGTTTTTCGAGTCCTCACCAGCCTAAATTCTATTTTAATTGGAGTAAATAAGTTTGGGTGATAAGTACACGTCATATCAACCCACCCTCTGATTTGAGGGAATTTTGAATTTTAAGCATCTGCACACTATCTTGTCACTGACTCATTGTTCAACGATTCTAATAGAAATTGGGTAGCTAATGAACCTTTCAGGGTGATATGGCTGGCAAGTTATCGTGGGTAACAGCCCATAGGTAGGTTGTCTAGAGCCCAGTCACTAGACCTTTCCCTTTTTGCTGCCTTTAGGTAAATCTTAGACCAGGAAAGCCACCTACTTAAAAAAAAAAAAGCAAAAAGAAAAGGAGAAAAGAAAAAAAGGAAATAAACCACACTTCGCTGCACGAGTATGGCTGGCAAGTTGTCAGTGGTAACAGCTCATCGACCGGTTGTCCAGAACCCAACTCAATAAATGTACTGAAAAATCTCAAAACACTTAGGAAGAAGCGGAGAAGTAGAATAAACTGGGGAGATATACACTGGATTCACCCTTGTGTTGACCCTGTAAGAAAAAAATATAAAAGTAGGGAAAAAGTTACCGGTTGTAGAGATACACCTTTAGGCAGAATTCTCTTTTTTAGGTCACCTAGAGGCGTAGAAATCTGAAGTCCATTTTAACTGTCGGTCAACGAGTCTATCACATTCACAATAAGATGCTTAAAACTTAGGGTTCTCAGCAAATCTTGAGTGAGTTGAATGGCCGTAGAAAGCCACTCTTAAACCCTAAAACTTGAAAATCCAAAAAAATTAGAAAAGAAGAAAAAGAGAAAAATAAATTTTTCTTTGAAAAAGGCGAGGGCTTGAGGCGGTTTACATTTTGGCAGATACTCGGGCACTGTTGTGTCTTTGAAAGTTCAGATCCTAAGTAGACAATTTATTAACGATTGAAAATAACTCATGCCCAAATAATCCAACCTAATTATTTTATAAATAGCATATAGTTTTTGCTAGGGACTAGCAAAAGATAGGCATGGGGGTATGATGTAAACACGTTTACATTACTTAAGATGTCTACTTATGCATATTCTTAAGCATAGGATTGTATTACATGCTATAAATATTGCATAACATGCATCATCTTGCATTTAGAGTAGTTTGAATAAAATGGAGGTTAATTGTCTCCTTTTATGTTCATGGATAGGGCAAACTTTTTATCGGGGCCTCGGATCAAGGATCCAACTGTACAGATGTGATCAGAGTGACGATTGGAGTTCAACAACTCCAAGATCGCCCTAATCAGGCATCTGTAGCATCAGATAGAGACCTAGGGACCCTAGAAGATCAATGGCCAAGATGGTGTGAATTCTCACTTCAAACAACAAATCCGACTGCACGGATGGATTCGGATCGACGATCGCAGCCTAACAGCGTGAAAATCGACTCAATCCGACAACCGTGGCACTATCTATATCATCCAGAAGATGGACGGCTGATTGCACTGCAAAAATACACCTGCAATTGTACCGTCTTGTGCTATTTCCTAGCATTACCAATGCATATTAGGTTTCCATAGTCGCATTTGTAAAAATATATGCATGCATGCAGTTAATTGTGAGGGGAGGAGAGTGAATAAAATGGCCTCGCAATTTACATTTTCTTCAAGTGTTGCTTCGCAAAATTCCCATCTTTATTTTTATTTCCATTTGTTTTGGAAATCTTTCTTCCCGTGGCTGCTATGCATGGATTGACTTCTTCCTCCTCGCGCCATGCTTCCCTACTCACAGCTCTCCCTGCCAGCCGCAGCAGCCCACTCCCTGCCAAGCCATGTGCAAGCCATGCACAGCCAGGGCATGGTTGTGCATGGCTTTCTTCTTCTATAAAAAGTGGGCGGCTTCTTCTTCATGGGCAGCTTGGTCCTCCACACCAAAAGAACCCACAATAGCTCACTTCCAGGCCACCTCCTCCCCCTCTCCCTCCATACGCAGGACCTCCTCCTCAGAGGAGACACTCTGCGGGCAGGAGTCTTCACTGTGGTGCACACCGACCACCGTGAAACCACCACCGCCCATCTCTTCAAGAGCTGGTGGGCGCGGTGGCCTTCGGTCCCTATTTCAAGTTCAAGCCATTGCAGCCATTGGAGCAAGAGCTTCAAGCTTTGAAGCTCCCAAGCTCCGCATAGCAGCAGTAGCTCCACTGCGCATGCCAGCAGCACGGTGGTCTTCTCTTCCCTGACTTCTTCGTTCCAGCACTTCCGCCATTGCCGCATGCTTCAAGGTCTAAAGCTCTGATACAGCAGCAGCAGCAAGGCGGTAGCAGGCGCGCAGGCCACCGCGCGCTTGCATGTAGGCCACCGCGCATGGCTGTAGGTGCCCTTGCCTCCCTCTCCACGCGCTCTATCGCGAACTTCTCAGCTCCTGTAACCGGCTAGCGCATACCTTCTTCCTCGTGCGCCAACCCACGCAAGCCAGCCACAAGCCTCCCGCACTCACAGCACCTGCAGCAAGCGGTCGCATGGCTCGCCCAGCCACTGTAGCCACTGTTCATGCGTTTCTGCGAAACACTGTGGCTACAATGGGGTGACCGGTGAGTTTCTCACTTAATCGGTAACCCGGCGCGTCGCAACCGGCCGCAGCCCGCATGTGCGTCTTGGCCCGCGTCGCCCGCCCGAGTACGTCTGCGTGTGCCCGCCTCTCCTAGTGCCTGCCAGCACCCGCTCCAGCTCTCCACGCAGCACTGGGCGCTGTAGTCCTCTCCGTGCCCATCGCCCTTCAGCGTGCGCTTCTCTATGCGCAAATGCACCTGCATGCGAGCCATGAAGCCTCAGACATGCACTGGGCTTGCGGATGACTTAACCCGCCTCCTCTTCACAGCAGCGCCATCTCTCTCTCTCTTTCACAACACTCTCTCACTCTCTTTACCGACACTTACACACTTACACTCACACTTTCATACACACACACACACACACCTATACACTATTATATACATATATATATATACGTATACATATATATATTGATATATATACATATATTTATATACATATACATATATATATATACTTATATCTATATATAGATAGTAGTATTTATATAACTAAGTATTAGTATACATATATATCTATATACATATATCTATATATTATATATATATATATATACATATATTCATATACTTATATATATATATATCTATACATATATTAGTACTTATATAAATATGTATTAGTCTATATACATACACATATATATATATATTTACATCTATATAGTTATATATACATACTTATACATATATATATATATACATACATATACATATATACATATATAACTACATATATATACCTATATATTTATAACCATATATATATATATATACATACATATATATATATTTTTTCACATTACTTACCATACGTGATATTGCGGGAATATCTGCACCAGTTGCTGATATTCCCCAATACAGGCATACAAGAAGCGTGTTCACATTCATCTTCCACCAATCCACCTTACACGTGGCACTTCGTCCTGTTGGTTGCATCTTTCTAGACGACGACCGACTCGACACCATGCTACACTCCATCTCCGCCTCCACCCCCACCCCTTTATGCATATATAGTATATACATATATATTTGTACTATATTTACTTTATTTCTATTTCTCTTGCATACCAGTAAAAAGATAAAAAAATATATAAAAGAGAAAAGATAATCTTTGACTTGTAGGTACTGCATCTTGCAAATAGCAAGACCCATTTTGGAACCCTGATTTGGCTCAAAGCCAAGAACCGAATTTTGAGGGTGTGCCTCAAGGACAAAAATTACCAGAAAAAAATCTAAATTGAAAAACACCAAAAACATAATAAAGGAACGGAAGAGATTCGTTGTAGGAAAGGCGTAGAAACTTGACTTGTAACCCCACTTCCCTGAGTTCGTCCCTAGGCCAAAAAATGACCAAGATAAAATCAAGTAGGCCAGGTTAAAAATTTTAGGTCCGATTTAGGTTAACCACTATACACACTTCAACGATAAAATCACCATATTAACAACCTATCCAGGCCCGACCACCAACAGCCAAGAAGGTGCCACGTGGCACCATCTCAGCCGTCCAACAAGCCCTCAAGACCACCGCTGCCTCTACAAAGAAGATCCAGCGCGCGATTTGGGCTGTTGGATCTTGATCCAATGGCTGTGGGTGCACGTGCTTGATTTCATCTATTTGGACGGCGTAGCACAGCGGGTGAGCGCTTTATCGCGAGGCGTTGGTGTAGGTTAGATTTGCAGTGAGCGGGCGAGCGTCAGATCGCGATCGAATGGCTGTGTGCGCCCGATAGTGCCCATGCACTATTTCAAGCACGGCGGAGACGCGACATCGTACATGGGTGGGCACGCACTGAGGTGGCATGTGTAGCGCGATCTAAGCCATCCAATCATGAGAATGGCTAGACGTGCGTGTGTGTTGAGCACGCAGGCAAGCGAGCGGGCGTGCGCTCGCTGCCAACCATGCCCACGTTCATACCTTTAGCAACGGTTTTATCCGTCACTAAAGGTCCTGAATTAATGTTTTAAGAGTTGTAATGACCAAATTGCCCCCACTCCTTGCAACTATAAAAGGAGACCCCCTCTACACGAAATTCTCATCCCTTCCTTCTCTTCTCTCCCTCTCCAAAGCTCAAGAGAAGCTTGTCCCATACCCGAGATGCTTCTCGCGAGATAAAGTCAATTTTTCGTCCCCCTTTCGGAAGCGGATCCCACAACGACGACGACATGCTACCTCGTTCCCGTTCTTCCCGCTTCATCCTCCTTTGTCCAGGCATCGTCCCGTCCGGCTCATCCTCCAAGCGACCGTCGAGGAGGATATTTCTCTCTCCATTCTTTTAATGCTTTCTAGAGTAGATTTACTGCTTTCTAGAGGATATTTCTCTCTCCATTCTTTTAATGCTTTCTAGAGTAGATTTACTGCTTTCTAGAGTAGATTTATTGCTTTCTAGTGTAATTATTTTCTGCTTTCTAGTTGTAATGTCTAGTGAAACAAATAATTTCTTTAATGATGAATTCCCTATTCATTCTACATCTCATTTTGATTTCTGTTTGCAATATTCTTTCTCTCTCTTACTCTCTCTCTCTTCTATTTATTGTAAATAGCTATATAGTTTTAATCAATTGAATTACTTTGTGACAAATAAAGCAAACGCATAGTTTTTAAATCAAACTTCTGCCGCCCTGCGTTCGACTCAGAATTTCCATTTCGGTATAAATTTTATTTGTTGAACACGAGTTCTTCGCTTTCATACTATGGTGACAGGTTTTCAAAACCAAACACGTTAGCGTAGCAGCCCGAGCTTCAACAGTTTGCTACAAAGATCTAAGTACAGGAATGACTTCAGTGCACTGCATTGAGGCTTCTAGACCCTTTAAATGTGGCTTTTAAGCTTCTGCATAGGTTTCTCCAACTCCACTAGAGTTGGAGAAGACAAAGGTCTAACTACAACTCTAGTTATTAAAATTTCAAATAAACTTCCTCAAATTGATCAATGATCACAATTTCATCATTCTGGAGCTTTTAATCAACTTCTGTAAGCTTAAAAGCAAGTTTGACTCATCGGAGCTCACTAGAGCTCCGGTGAGTCCGAAAAAAGTGAAAAACATGTACAGAAAGGTGAATCATGCCATTTTTTATTAGAAAAAGTTCTTGAGGTCATAAGGAACCTCAGGATCGTATTTAATTCCTTGTTATCTCATTAGATGAAAGATTGAACAATAAATTCAAGTTTGAATAGAATTCGAGTGGTTGAAGCACAGGACTTGCTTTCCCACTCAGATAAGTGATTGAGGCAAGTCAAAATAGTATTGTGATGATAAATATATAAATAATTTATAATTTAAACTACTCTTGAGCCACCATTGACAGCAAGCTCAGGAACTTAGATAAAATTAGGCTTTTTCATTATAAATGATAATTAGTCAAATTAAGATGTTAATTAGGATCCTCTGATGATGAATTGATGATGTAGGATCCAATGAAGGTGATTCTTGGTCAACTACTGCCACCATGGACAACAACAATAGCTGTTGAAGGTGGATTTCAATTAGGCAAATCAGTGATCGAATTAGTGATTTGATGATTAAGAAATGATCGTGGATGGTTAAAGAAGGCGGACAGTGAATTCAAAAGACAAAATTAGGTCTCCAACAAACTCAAGGAGCTCATCAGAGTCGAGGAAGACGATCCTTGAAATCTGAAATACACTGCACTATCTAACTAATTACCTATCTAAACTACTACTCCTACCTACTGTTACCTAGACGAAGGAGGCAAAGGAACTCCGTCGAAGGATCATGACGAAGGATGAAATCAGCGGGCATTGAGGAAGATCTCCGGTGGGCGAATGTGGACAAGGCAAAGGCACTCCTTGGTCAGCACCTTTCTCTAAAGATGCGGAAGACCTCAACGAAGTTGCTAAGCTAATCAAGGTGGACGGAGGAAGTCAGAAGATGATGTGGAAGGTAACCAGAGTTGTCCAAGAATAGCCTATTGGGTTGGCTACAGTGAAGAAGAGGGAAGGGAGCCAACTTGAGAGAAATCGAGGGGGTCAGGGGCAATTTATAGTTGACGGCAATGAAGAGAGCAGTGAAGTCTAGACATGTGAGGAGCTAGAGGTTAACCACCGACGTCGTCTCCAACGACAGTGAGGTTAACTCCCACCTAAAATTAAGACAAAAGTACCATCCAGACCGATGGATGAAGATGGGATGGTGAGCGCAAGCTCCAGGAGCTTGGAGAAGGTGGAGTGACGTCGAATGTGTGGTGATCGAGTGATGGAAGCACCCTCAGTCGTCAGTCGTTCAACCGACTGAAGAAGAAGAAGTAGATAGGGACCTATACGCAATGAAACCTAAGGACCTGTACGAGAATTAAAGACCCGATTGAAATGAATTCTAAGGATCTAAATGTAAGCTCAAGTTTTTAAGGTTTATTTTAATTTAGATCTTTTCCAACTTTTTATATATGATTATAAATAAGGTAATTATTTTATTTAGACCTTGAATTTACATTTTGACCTTTTTAGGTTAATTTATTTAATTAGGTAAGGCTACTTAAGTTATTACATACGTATGTATACATTATGCTTAAGTTAACTAACTTATTAATTAGAGGAATGATTGTTAAGATCTCGAGTCTAATTATTAATCAAATTATTAATAATATTATTGGATGTTAAAATAGCATTTTAAAATTATTTTAAGGTCCTTTCCTATATATCCCTTATTTTATAATTAACTCACATATTCTCATATCCTTAGCTAATTAACTAGCAAGACTAGTTAATTAGGGGTAATTAGAGATCATGATGAGCCTCTTATCAGAGGTTAATTGTCTCCTTTTATGTTCAGGGATAGGGAAACTTTTTATCGGGGCCTCGAATCGAAAATCCAATTGCACAGATTTGATCAGAGTGACGATTAGAGTTCAACAACCACATGATCACCTTAATTGGACATCTGTAGCATCAGATAGAGTCCGAGGAACCCTAGAAGATCAAGGGCCAAAATGGTGTGAATCCGCACTTCAAACAACAAATCCGATCACCCAGATGGATTCAGATCGACGATCGCAACCTAACGGCGTGAGAATCAACTCAATCCGATAACCGTGGCACCATCTACATCATCCAGAAGATGGACAGCCAAGATGGCACCATGTGGCACCATCTCGGCCGCCCAACTAAGCGCACGCATCAGCTGAATGCCACTGCATCAACACGTCCCTACCATTGGATCTTGATTCAACGGCAGCGACATGCCCGTGCTTAAGTTAAGCGCTTGACATAAATGCGCCCACAGCACTTTTGTCGAGTGCTCTACCGTGAAGTGCAGGTGTGCGTTCGAGCATCGCCACACATCAATTAGAGTGGAGGGGCATGCCCGATCGACCGCATGATCGCGATCCAGTGGCCACATGCGCTCAATCCAGATCACATGCCATCGCACGCGTAGGCACGTTATTAGGAGGCGTGGCGAGGATCTATCTCAGTCGTTTGATCTCACGATCGAACGACCGAGATTTGAAGGATGTGAACAAGTGTTGTGCCTTGAGAAGATGAGCGGGCATGCGCGTCGCCCCACTACGCCCACGTTCGGACCTTTAGCGATGGATTTATCCATCATTAATGGTCTTAAATTAATGATTTTCAAATTAAAAAGACCAAATTGCCCTCACTCGTTGCAACTATAAAAGGAGACCCCCTCCATATGAAATTCTCATCCCTTCCTTCTCTTCTGTCCCTCTCCAAAGCTCAAGAGAAGCTTGTCCCACACCCAGGATGCTTCTCAAGAGTAAAGTCAAAAATTTCACCCTCATTTTGGAAGTGGATCCCGCGACGACAACGATGAGCTACCCCGTTCCCATTCTTCCCACTTCGTCCTCCTTCTTCCTACTTCGTTCTTGGTCTTCCAGGCATCATCCCATCCAACTCATCCTCCAAGCGTTTGTCGAGGAGGATATCTCTCTCTCCATTCTTTTTTAATGCTTTCTAGAGTAGATTTACTGCTTTCTAGTGTAATCATTTTCCGCTTTCTAGTCGTAGTGAGTAGTGTAACAAATAACCTCTTTGATAATGAAATCCATGTTCATTCTACATCCCTTTTTGCTTTTGTTTGTAATATTTTCTCTCTCTCTCTTATATTTATTGTAAATAGATAGATGGTTTCCAATCATCTATTCTACTTCGTGATAAATAAAACAAACGTGTATTTCTAATCAAATGTCCGCCTCCCTGATTTCGACCTGGGATTTCTATTCCGGTATAAATTTTATTTGTTGAACACTAGTTCTTTGCTTTCAAACTACAACGACAGGTTTTTCAAAACCAAATACGATAGTGTAGTAACCCGTAGCTTCAATAGGTATCAACTTTATGGGCCCCTTCCCGAACTTGCATGGCTTTTAGTACATACTCCTTGTAGTAGACTATGTCTCAAAGTGGGTAGAAGCTATCCTGACAAGATGAGTAGATCATAAGACTGTTATATCCTTCGTCCGGGAATTCATTTTTGTGAGATTTAGAGTTCCCTATGCCCTGATAAGCGATGGGGGTAGTTACTTCATCCACACCCATTTCAGGTCATTATTGAAGAAATACAGGGTGTAGCGCCACATTGCTACCCCGTATCATCCACAGACCAATGGGTAAGCTGAAGTATCAAACCATCAAATCGAGCTTATCCTTCAAAAGACGGTTAGACCTGATAGGAAGGATTGGTCCGATCGGTTGATTGATGCACTATGGGCATATCGGACCACGTACATGGCCCCGGTCGAAATGTCACCATACCACATGGTGTATGGAAAGGCCTGTAACCTTCTTGTGGAGCTGGAGCATTGTGCCTTTTGGGTAGTACAGAAGTGTAATTTTAACCTCGAGGCCAGAGGTTATGAAAGGAAGCTCTAGCTCAGTGAGTTAGAGGAGATTAGATAGGAAGCATATGAGAATGCAAAAATATACAAAGACAAGACAAAGGCTTTCCATGATCGACACATTTGGAGGAAGGAGTTCGCACCTAACTAGCAGGTCTGGTTATTTGACTCCTAACTCAAATTCTTTGTGAGAAAGCTCAAGTCCAAGTGGATTAGGCCATTTCTGGTGGTCCACCCGTATCCTAACGAGGCGGTCCAAATTAGAGACCCAAAATCTAGGCATGTTTTTACGGTTAATGGCCAATGCCTCAAACCATTTTTTGCCCATGAACCTCCTCTTGCTGACAAAATGATACATCTTCTAAAGGACATGTGACTAATGAGTTGCCCAGTTTGAGGTGTTAAACTCAGCATGTATACATATATACATAGCATATTTCATTTTCGCATATTGTTTTGCATATTGTGTATGGCATTGCAGTAATGGCATGAGTTGAACGACAACGCAAAAGCAGTTCCAGGTGATTTCTATCAACATACACCCTGCCTATTTCTTTTATTCATGCATGAGGACATGCAAACACTTAGGCATGGGGGGTAGTCCATAAAAATTGAAAATTTTCTACAAACAAGTAGGGGATTAAATCATTTTATCGAAAGGTTTTATTAAAGATTTATTCTTCAGTAGATTCCTAAGCTTAGAATCCAGTATAAGCTCACATATGCATGTAGAATTTGCAATGGATCCATTGTGAAAATCGATAGACATCTCTTGTTTGTCAAGAAGAAGCATTGCTTCTTCTACTGAACCCTTGGACAACTTTCAGGGAGTCAGGTGAACCATCTTCTAGTAGATCCACCAAAACATATGTGAGATGAGAGTAGAGAGTCTACTGATTCTCTAAGGCAAGTGTAAGGAATCTTTAACTTTGAATAATTGAATAATACTTGGAGTTGGGCATAATTTTTGCTCTCTGTTCTGGCATACTAATTCTATGAGAAATTTCGTACGAGAGCTACCAAATAAGGCAAAAACATAGAGAGTAGGTTCTGATAAAACTAGGACAGAGGTGGATGGTCACGAACATCCTTTGTAGAATCCTCGACTAAAGGAGGGTGCTGATGTTAAGGTCAGAAATACATTGTCCTATCCATTCCCTACCTAGTGACAAGAATAGGCACTTCCACCAAATAAGCCACTCGAGATCCTCTTGCTCATCCCCAAAAATCCAAAATAATGCCTCATGAATAAAAGTACTTATGTTGTGTGCATTTTTGTGTTATGTCATGTTGGTAACGGCATTGTGCCAGTAGATATGAAAAAGGAAAGCATACAAAAGAGGTATTTGCTTGAAAAAAAAAAAGTGTTATGTTAAGAAGTTTGAGTTATGTAAATCAAAGTGTTTTGAGGAGAGAACACCTACCATTCCCATGAACCACCAAATACAGCCTTAACCTTTTTTTTTTATATTTCTGAGCGCCTGAATACAGGCTGAGGGGTCAGACTTAGTCGTAAGGTTATTAGAACCTAATTAAAGTCTGATCCCATGGAAGACCACCAAATACAGTTACAAATCTAGTGAGATGTGAGCTCAGGAAGAAAAACAAAAAGAAAAGAAAACAAGAGAAAGAGAGAAAAGAAAAAGTACAAAAGATTAAAGAGAGCACAGTTTTCCAACCTTTCTCTAAGTTAATTTATTCAATAATCTTGAAATCTAGATTCTGAAATACTAGTCTCTATGTAGCACCAGAAGAGAGTGAGCCACCAAGTACAATCCAGTTATCTCAGACATCTTCTACCTAAGCCAAAAGCCGGGGGATAAAATCAGAGAATAGTTTAAATCCTCGAGAGAAGAGGTTTGCCTATCATAATAGAATTTTACTAAGGGTCAAGTACAAGCTTTAAATGTATATAGACTCTTCTTTTGGATCCATTACAGAAGCTACAACATTACATATTCATGGTTACTTGGATTCTAAATTTTTGGATGAAACAAAAAGAAATAAACCTTTAGCTAAACTCTTGATAAAATGCATTTAGTCTTGCACTTGCTAGGGACTAGCAAGATTTAGGCATGGGGGTATGATTGTGCCATAATCATAGGCCCTATTTCCCCTGAATTAAGGTAGAACCTAGCTTAACATGGGCATTCTACATGCATACACATCGTACTTTGCATCATAGATGATTTATAAGTTTTATAGATAATAATGTGCTATTTGAGAGGTATTAATAATTGCAGGCAATTTAGGGCTGTAGATGACCGATCCAACCTTATGGATTTGTTTGGAATGACGATGGGAGTCCAACACTTCCAAAAGTGCATCAATCAGACTCCTATAGCACCCTAGGGAGTTCGTAGAAGAAGCAGGAGCCAAGGGAAAAATTGAAGAATATCTGGACGTCAGATGACAAATCCTACCACACAGATGAATCCAAATCGATGTTTGCAATCCATAGCACAAAAATCAATTCAATCGGAGGCCTACATCAACAGATACAAGAAGAAGATGGACAGCCACGATGGCACCACGTGGTGCCATCGCATCCACCCCTCACCATGCCCCAATCTTGGAAGGAAAGCCGTGGGCCATTGGATCATCATCCATTGGCCACGATGCATCCACGTTGCCCGCCTCCAGCCGCTTCATCAAGCGAGGGCGAGATTTCGGCCGTTGGATTTCCATCCAACGGTGAAGGGAGGCTGCACATGAGATTGAAATCCCAACAAACTACATGCGTAGCATAGCAGAGAGAATGCTTAACAACCAACGCACGATGTGGGTTCAAGTCGTAATGTGGGAGTCAGCCATGCACGGATGAAATTCAACCACAGAATCTTCTTTGGGAGGATTAGGCGCAGATGCGTGGCGGGCGCAGGAGAGTCAAATGAAGATGCACGTGATAATGTGTGCCTTAGGAGCTGGCCAGGTGCAGCGCACACTTTTTAAGCCATCCGATTGAGAGATCGAGCGGCTGAGAAGGCTTAGGAGTTGAGGCGCGATTAAGTGGTGAGAGGTAGGCATGCGGAGGTAGCGGTAAGCGGTGGGCGAGCGATGGCCGTTAGATGCAGAACCAAGGGTGCACAGTGTGCCACATGTCAACACCAGATCAAACCATGAATGAAAGAAGATTTGGAAGGCTTAATCAGGGTCGTTGATCTCCCGATCAACGAATCTGATTAATCTGAAGCTTTTGCATGAAATTAAGGTCTTTAATGCCCTAAATGCCCTTCACAAAAGCTATAAAAAGCGGCCTAGGGGTCCCCTTTGAATTCATTCCATAGCTTTCTTCTTCCTCCTCCTTCTACAACTCCTCTTGCTTCTTCTCGTCTTCTTATCCTCTGTCTCTGCATCTCCATCTGAAGCATCTGTTGGACCACCCCAATGGATCGTTACTGCCATCCCCAACCTCTCCAAAAGGACACCATGAACCACCTGTGTTGCCCTTGTTCTGCTACATAGATAGTTTATGTTTATGTTATAATTTTTTTAGCTATATGCAGGGAACTCATGTTCAAACTCTCTGATTGATATATATATTGCAATTCACTGTCTATGCTCTTTAGTAATTATATTTGGAACAAATGCATGAAATCAAAAGTGCTTCCTGCCTCCCTGTGATTGACTGGGACTCACCAGTTTTGCTAATTAAATTGCTTGAGACGTATTTCGTGCTATACTACAACACGCTCATCTTTTACGTGATCTACGCTCCGAACACCTACTCTCTCAAGGTCCTCTTCTCCTCAACAAGACCAAGATCGTCTCTGTATCCTTCTGCTAGCCAACTACGGGAGTGGAAAGAGTTGTCCTCCTCCGTGAACCTTGTATTCCTATCCCATAACTCTGCCATATCTCTAGGCAGGAAGTCGTCGATGTCATACCAGAACCTTTGAGTCAAGAGACCTTAGTTGAACTATTGGATGGCATTGTGGGGTCTCTTACACTTGAAATATTGAGCCTTGAATCGATCTTGGTATGACCGAAAGGACCCAACCTTTCTCTGTCGGGTTTTCGATAGCCTTTTTGGGTTATCTCTAATCCTTTGTTGTTTGGCAAAGTACTTGTATGATCTAAAGGACACAACTACATTAGAAGGGGGGATGGATAGTGTGGTAAAAATAATTGTTGCAAATAAAATAAACTACAAAAAAAGTACATCAAATATATAGTGGTTCCCTACTCACTTGAGTACTCCACTACCTAAGCCTCCCAGCTTAGGATTTTTAACTCGATTCCCTAAACCCCTTGGGAATCAATCTACTGAATGGGGTAATTAATGAACTACCTCACCCCAAGTACAAGAACAGGTTTGTTACAACCCAATGAGCAACAAACTCAATTACAAATAAGAACAGGTGTAGGACAAAAGAAATCTTACAACTAAATACCTAAGCCTCTCAATAATAATATAAACAAATATACCAATTAGAGAGACTAGAAAGGATGTGAAACGCCTTGAAAAAATGTGTGAAGACAACATGTCGACGAGTTTGCAAAGCATAGAGAAAATGAGAACAACAAACTACTTTTCTTGAAATATGGTTGAAATATGAAAATCTATCTTTAGGATTTTCTCTTCTTTTTCTTGCGTGCAAACTAAGAGTCCTAAGGTCATTTTATAGAGTTATGAACTTAGTAATATGTCTACTAAATGTTAGGACTTAAATCCCAACATTCATCTTCTCAAAATAAATTTTCTGGCCATTTAGTTTTAAGCTAATGGCTAACTGGTACTAGTACTGAAGTATAGGTACCGGTACTAGCTACTCACTATCTTTCTACAGCTAGCACATATGAGTCCTGGTACCGGTACTGGTTGAGTT
Organism: Thalassia testudinum; assembly: GCA_037157565.1. Lineage (NCBI taxonomy): Eukaryota > Viridiplantae > Streptophyta > Magnoliopsida > Alismatales > Hydrocharitaceae > Thalassia > Thalassia testudinum. The sequence continues at coordinate 117,573,303 of JAZHRO010000073.1, forward strand.
TTCATGCGATTTGTAAAATTAGGGTTTTATCGTTGTAACGCACAAAAATTGATTCACTTTTAAAATTTGTAAACCTAGATAGGGAAGTATCTAGAGTCATCCAAGGAGGCCAAATATTTACAAAATACATCTCTTACTCGAAATTGAAAATCACCGTTCTTTTTGGTATTTTTCAATATATAATTTTTTTTGTGGTTCTTGAAATAAAGGGGCAATGTGAAGTTGGTTCTAGGAAAAGACTACACCTAATTTACCAACTAAGTGAAAAAATTGATCTCTTCCCAAGCTCACCCCAGGCAAGTGAAAGCCTAGGATAATTGGAAAAAGGGTGTGAAAGTGCTAAAAACTAAAGCAACAATTGTGACAAGAATTAATTGAAAAAGAGGCAACATTAATTGATGGGAAAAACGTGTTTACAAAACATAACCTAGTAGAGGAATGCTTTTACTACTAGAAATTAAAGTACAAAATAATGAAAGACACTACTTGTGCTGATGATGTTGGTGAACAAGAGAGCCCTTGATCCAAGCTCAGTGGCTCCTGGGCTTGAAAAGAGCCTCTCCAACTCCTTCCTTCAATAACTCCTCCAAGGTGGTGTTGTCTTCCAAGGCAAACCCAACAAGAAGGGGGTGTGCTCTATGATCCTCCAAGGTGGATGGTACCACCTTCAAATCTTCTCCAAGGGTGGGCAGACAACACCCTTCTCCTCCAATGCCTGGCCGTCCTCCAAGTTGGAAACTTCCTCCTCCTTGGCGTGGCACAAGGAAGAAGAGAAAAGGGGAAGAAGGTGCCATGGGGGCTAGTAGGATGCCCCCTTACTCTTCTTCTCTTCTTCTCCTTCCTTGGTCGCGGGTTAGAGTGGATGTAGGGTAGAAAAGACTAAATGGAGGATGGGTTTTTAGTGGTGGGTATATATAGAGTAGGATGGAGGGGGGTTGGCTTGGAAATGACGAAGGGCTAGGATTAGCTTTAGGATGGTGGTTAAGGATCCTAGGGTGGAGTAATGTTGGCGCCAACTCAAAGCATGCAAGGGGGTAGTTATAGGTTGTGGTGTCTCTTGAGTTGGCACCAAAATAATGTTCTAGAAGGGGGCTTAGGTGGCTCCAACTTCGGGTTCTGGAAGCGGGGTAGGTGGATCGCTAGGATAGGTTGTAGGGTTAGATGTAGGGCCATGATGTAGGGGTGTTTTGGTGCCAAAAGGGAGGGCTTCTAGAAGGCTATTTTGGCAGCAAAACAAGGTGCCTTTCGGGTGTAGTTGAGTGGATAAGGGGTGTCTATCTTGGTGCCAAAATAGAGTAGAGGTGGAGGTAGCTTAGGTGGTCTTAGTTGGGCTTAGTTGGTGAAGGTAGTTACTGTTAGGTTGTCTTGATGGTTGGCCAAGGGAGCTGGAACTTATCTAGCTTAGCTAGTAGGGAGTTGGGTAGGAGGTAGAGGGATCTAGGGTTTAGAGGAGAGGAGTCGGAGAGAAGTCTAGAGCTGAACTTGAGCTGACAGCTGCTGAAGAGGATGGCATGGAGTTACATTAGCTGGCTTAGCTTGCTAGTTCTTTGCTAGCTGCTAAGCCAAGCTAAAGCAAGTTGGCTTCTACTGAAATATATTGAGGTGAGCTTGGTCTGATATTCTCGGGGAGGACCTAGCTAGTTAAGTAGCTAAGGTACTTTAGCTTAACTAAGTTGAGCTAAGTTGAGTCCCTGGGAGCTGGACTTGAGTTTCCTGAGCTAAGATGAAATCATCCTCAGCTTGCTGGAGTTGAGTGGAGCTAGATGTAGCTGGACCTAAGTTGGGGTGAACTCCAGTTAACTTAGGTGAGCTAGCTAGAGTTCCCAGTGAACTGATAGGAGTTGAGATTAGCTAGTCTCAACTAAGTTGAGCTGGATCTGAGCTGACTTGAGCTAAGGTGCGCTAAGATGAGCTCTCCTGAGCTGCCATTCAGCTGAGATGAGCTAAATGGAGCTAGGATGAGCTAACCTTAGTCCAAGTGAGCTGGAATCTATCTATGGTGATTTGGATCAAGCTAAGTTCTAGCTGGGTTGAGCTTCTTCTTCAACAGTTTCCATCCTGAGTGCTAGGGTTCTTGAGATCTGATTATCTGTATATCCCTAACACTCACAAAAACACCTCAAAAAGGCAACAAAAATGTGTGATGCAAGCCTAGCCTAGTTTATGCTTAATGCAACCCAAAAACCAATTGGCGGAGTTAAGATCCTAAGATCTAGGTTTGTTTTAATGCATAAGAATGATGATAAACTGGCATTTATCAGGTACTCATCATGGGTGCCTGTACTTGTGACTCCCAGGTTTGAGACTCACTAGGCACTGTGACCTACCTGCATCGGTACTCATCATGGGTACCGGTACTTGTAAGGTCCAAGGTAGAACCGAGTCTTCAAACTATGACCATCAAGTACCAGTACTTGTTGTTCACAGTTTGAGACATAGGCTTAAACCTGTGTCTTGCATATACCGATAGTGATGAACAGTATCGGTACTTGCTTTCAAGTACCTTTATTTAAGTGTAGTACTAATTAGTTCATTAGTCTGCTTTAACCACTAAAATAATATCTTTTAAAGAATACGTATTTTGAATGATCGTAATGTTAATCCTAATTTATCTCTAATAAATTTTATGATCTAATACTTAATTCTTTATTAAGAGGCATACATTCTAATAAAGTAGAAAAAAACCTTATCTAAAGGACTAAAGATCGGAGATGATCTTCTTCCTCCTCATCGTCTTTCCTCCTTGTTATCATGCCTCCTTGCCATAACCCAATGCTTGCCTTGATCTTTACCTATATATAAAAAATACTCAATTGCGAACATTAATTTACAATGATTTTGTTAACACCAAAACAAGATGTGGAATGAGGTTCCAACAGTACTAGCGGAACTTATCAGCTAGTTCTTGGAAGCAAGTGATCTATCTGGCTGGCAGTTCATTGAACCACTCATGGGCCATGCTGGACAGATAAGAGGGGAATACCTAGAAAAGTACTTCATCTAGGTAGCCAAGCACCAGCATCATTTGGCGGTAGCTTCCCACAAAACTGTTCGGGTCCGTCATACCGTCATATTGGGCCATGATGGGTAGTTTGAACTTCTTCGGCAGGGGGGCTGTCGTCACATCCTCTTTTAAAGGGTAGGTGGTGACGTAAGCACGTGGGCGTATACTCCTCATTGCTTAGCTAACCTTGTGGACGACTTTAGGTATCGAGCCCCCTCTGCTGATAGCCATGGGGTAAGCCCCGAACTACTCCCTCGACAATGGCGGGCATAGAGCTTTAGGCTGATTGCGAGGAACTTCCCCTTTATGGCTACTGAGCTAGGGTTTTAACTTCTCGAGCTATTCGCACAGGCAGGCGTTTTCCTCTTCCACCATGCGACGCCACTTCATTTGTTTGTCTTCCAAACAGGAGCTTTGGGGTTCCTTCGATTGGATCTTGCCTAACTCCTTGATTTGCTTGATATCAAGGAGTTTATTGGTGATTGACTACTGCTCAGCCTTTAGAGCCGCAAGCCTGACCTCGTACTCTTCTTCTCTCGCTTGCATCTCGATGAGGGGATCCTACACAAGGACCATGAGTAGTCGACTAGGTTGAGCCAACTTCTCCTTATTGGGCCTGACAAGCTAGGGACATGCTTTGGACATTGAGACGCTCAATTTTGCCTACACTGCCTCCTTCTCGGGATTACCGTAAGAGGAATTGCAAGTCATTGGGGCCATTATTAAGATTTTGGATAAGGAAACAGTATTAGATGATAATTGTTTTCCACATATGGCGCCAATTGATTGGTCTCCTTAGCTAAAGGAGGATCTGACTCAAAAATCAAACACACAAGCAATCACAGAAAAGAAACACGAGAATTGGTGACCCAGTTCCAGCGCAAGAGGTGTATGTCTACCAATTAACGGTCTCCTTGACGAAAAGAGGATCTGACTTAGCAATCAAATAGACAAGCAATCACAGAAAAGAAACATGAGAATTGGTGACCCAATTCCGCTGCAAGGCGAGTAAGTTTATGGGGAGGGCAGTGCTCCCAAACTTCCACTAGGATTAGCGGCAATACAGAATCTCTAGTTTTCTCTCTCTTAGATTATGTGAAGAGAACTCTCGATGGCTTCTCTTCTCTATTTATAGTACAGCAAGTATCCTAACAGCATAAAATCTTTCACAACGGTCCTTACAGATTTTCTGGCATGCCCGCTATTTCGCTATTAATAGCATTGGTAACGCCACTATTAATGCCCATGTGGGCATCGTGGTTGTTGTTGCCTCCTCTTCAACTTCGGTCAACTAGGCTCCTTCGGCAGGTTGGTCCTATCTAGATCTGCCTAGATGAAGGTAGGTTTGGACTCGTCTAACTGTAGGCAGGTTGGGTGGAGCCGGATCCGCCTATTTCCCTGGTATCCAGGTAGCCAGATCCTTCTTTGGGCTTCATGCAGAATTTTATGTCCAAGGGCACTTTTTGCACCTCGCAACACTACATCGGTGTAAAATAGGCCTTCAATAGTCCGATGGTTGTTAGTTGGTTGTTTATGTTTTGTCAAGTCAACTCCTAATTGATGCCCTATTGAAGTGCTCTCGGAATAAAAGAGTGTGGATTTGGGAATTGAGGGTCATTGGTCGATGCCTCAACAGTATCAATCGGTGACCCAAGCTATGGCTGATCGACCAAAACTAGGTTTCTCAAGGGTGATTTGGTAGAATGATTAGTCATTAATTGCATTGATTTCCAAGATAAAAGAGAATGTTGGAGGGTAATGAGCATGAATCGAGGGTTTATAAACTGCATTCTAGTATAGCCGAAACCGTTCGAACAACTTTTAAAATTTATAAATCGTAGGGAGCAATTAAATGCACAACTTATCACTATTAAACTTTCTCAAAATTTAAGCTCAGGAGCTTGATGTGATTAATTTAAATGTTTAAGTACAGATCTACCTAAAAAAGATTAATCACACAATTAAATAACACGATTGAGGAAATTATATTTTAATTAATGCTTAATCAAAGATAATCAAGAAATAATGTAATTAAGCACTAAATATACCAAGTCAAGAATGTTTAACATAAAATTCCAATGAGAATCCCAAATATCCAAAAATTAAAACCAATCCTCAATTTCTCAAAGAAATATTCAAATCGATCAATGAGAATTACAATTTAGTCGCTAAAAGCTTGCAATTTTTTAAAAATCGTCAGGGAAAGTGACGTGCCTGAAACGAGATTCCTTAAAACTCATGTCGTAGTATAGTCGAATCACACAAATCGACTTTTAAAAATTTGTATTTCTCAAGATGAAAGTATTTCTACGTTCGCTAGAAGCAATTAATTTCATGCATACCATTGTCTAATTATTTACAAATTGATTTGACAAACTTGTATTAAGTGTTAGTTTTCAAAAATCAAAGAAGTTTGAGATTGCACTTTATGAAATTAAAGATGAAATCAAGTACGAAGAATAATTGACCATAAGTTTTTTCACTTTATTATTTAATGATAAATAAAAAAATAGTTAGGTACTAATAAAATTAAGCACTAGATAATCAATATCAATAATATAGAACAAGATATTGTACTAAAAGTCCATACATAAGCAAATCTTTAACCAATTTAATCCAAGTACAAGCTAGTCCCTAAATTGTTAGAATTCAATCCTTGATTCCTCTCCAATAGGTCCTTAGTGATTTTTTGTATTTGCAGATAGGTCCTTCTGACACCCACCTTCTTCGTCGGAGATGTTGCTGGAAGGACGCCGAACTTTGGATCTTGCCCTAGGATGAGGTCAACGAATGGAGGAAGTGGTCGTGGGAGGTTAGCTAAAGTGGAGGCGGCCTTTAATTGGAGATCGAAGCGACGGTGGACGTGTGGGAGGTGGCCGACTTTGGGGAAGATGGTGGAGCTCCGGTGAGATCTCTAGCGTTACCTAACAAGCAAAATATGGGTCGTGCGACCCTAGTTAAATCCTTAAATGCTTCGACGTGGCACACCGAAGAAAAGCCCCATGTTTATTGTTGGCAAAGGTAGGTGGATGCACACCAGCAGAGGATGTGTCCTTGGCCATCGACTGTGGCGAATGGGTGAGGTAGAGGAGGCCACGGATGGAGCTCTAAAGCTCCAGAACCTCAATTGGAACCTAAGAGAACTAAAGCCCTAAACTAATTGGGTGAGAGAAGGCATGTGTGCGTGGGGCGAGGAAGCTCCGTAGAGCCTCCAATGTTGGTGACGGTGGCAGGTTCAAACAACCATGGTATTCTAATTAAACTACCCTACAACTCCTAATTATGTTAAGTAAAGACCCTATACTAATTGGATCGAAGGGAAAGGGGATACCGGTGGTGTTGGCGAGCTTGCCGACGATGAAGGAGGCGAGGAATTGGAGAGCGGACGAGGGGGTCTCAAGGGCCAAAGCTTTGTGTGAAGCTTCGAGGAAGAATGGGGAAGAAGATCCCCTACTCAATTGGGTACGAGTAGCGATGAGGATGTGAGGTCAAAGGTGCTCCAAGGTGCTCTACTAGCGCGACCAGGAAGAAGAAGAGGATGCCCACACCAATTTTTGCATGACCCTACTCAATGATTCACGGATGTTTTTTATAGACTATTCGTCTTGTGAATTGAAGGGAAAAAAGGGGTCTAAAAATGGTGGTTTTAAGGCAAGAATGGAGCTCTTTCTGATTGTGAAAATCAGGCTCCATTGAGGGAATCAGGAGCTGTAGCTTGCATAAACACGTAGAGGATCAAATGAGGATCAATACCAACAAATTTGGTAGGATTTGATCATGTGATTAGGGAAAACTCGACCCCTAAAGTTCGCCCACTGCCCAAAGGAGGAGCTTAGTCGGCCTTGTTGAAGGTGGAAGACAACCAGCATCATTATGTCGTCATCTAAGGACTAGGGTGCAAGAAAATTGGACCTAGATGTTGGAATTTCAAAAATTAAGGGTAGATATAAAGTAGGTCAATATATTATTCAAATGAGCCCAAAGTTTTGTAGTACCCTTAATTAGGCCCAAGGAATCTAATGGTGCCTTCCATTTTGGGTTTTGATGCAGTTTGGCTGGTAAATTTATGTTTTAACCTGGAATATATTAAATATTCACCTTGGTCTTTATTTTAGGTCAAATCAGGTTCATTTTGCAAAATTGATTGCTCCAAACTTTATGAAATATTTTTCAATGATTTTTACAAGGTTTATATTACATTTATTTCTACCTCAACCCTTCGAATTAAAGTAAGGTTGAAAATAGGATTTTGTTACTTGTAAATTGCCTATTATTTCATAAAATACTTAAATAAATTAATGCAAGCCCCCTTATTTCAATTTTAAGCTTATTTGACTTTAAATTAATTTTAGGTTCACCCCTTAGTTAATCTATACTTATATTTGCCTGTTAAAATAGTAGAATTAACCCATTTACCATTAATTCCTCTTAATTTGCAAAAGATTGAATTATGCCCTTTAAATGGTTTAATTATGTGAATCTATACTACGAAATTAGTCAATTTGAACTAGATATGAAGGATGATGGTGTTACCATCATACCCTCATGCCTACCATCTACTGATCCCTTAGCCAATTCTTAGAATATAGCACAGAATTACAGTTTAGAGGTTACTTCTGACATTCACCTCATTTAGAAATAACATTAATTTGTTAATCCTTGTCAGACTTCAGTAAAAACATAGATGCTCTTGTGCCTAAGACTTTGGATGACTCGACTCCTCAAGACACTAAGATCTAACAACTCCCTAATTTTAATCCACTTGATTCTTGATTTTTAAATATAAAGGCACACGGTTCAAGTTGGTCTTAGTTTCACTTCTAGTTTCGTTGTTATTCAGCTTGAAACACGTGTAGTGGAAGTGAATTGAGTTAAAGGTCCTAAACGTCAAATTAATAACCTATTGGCCTTAGTCGGCTACTCCCACATGAATTTGGCAGCTTACTAGCTTCTTGTTGGGGTCAACCTTAGGGTATATCTCCCCAGAGAAAGACAAATAAAGATCTAGCACCATTTTTTTTAGTTTCTTTTCTTTTCTTCTTTTTTTGCTCTTTCTTTATTTTGTTTTTCTCTTTCAGGTGCAAGTGTGAGGATTTTTTTGTGAGCCTTTTGGGGTGGTGAGGACATGTACACTGCTTACAAAGACTTACGTATACAAGCCCCACCAAAACAAAAATTAATTGCATGCACCTTATTAAGGAATTGTCTCTCCATCCTTCAAGGGCTGGATGCTATAAAAGAATTATTTTTTAACTCTACCTAAGTCCAATGTTTTATTAACCTTCTACTTGGGTCCTAAAACTCAATTTATGCATGTGAGGTTGTGTTCCGATCCTTCAAACTCCTAGACTAAAAGTGACAAAGAAACCAATTTAAACACTTGTGACCCTTAGTCCAAAAAATTAGATCTACCATCTTACTTAGTAGGGAAATTCAAGCCATGCTCAATCAAGCACGCTTGGCACGAAATATCTTTAGCAGAGGATGTAGGTGTCCTAAAACTAGACTAGAGCACAAACAACTTCAAATTTGACCAAGACTAACAAATTTAAATTTAGTGCATTCTTCTTCCTCTTCCTTGCCATTCTTTACAAATTTGCAATTCAGTTAAAAAGATTCTCCCCTCCTTTTGTTGGTGTTTTCTTTTGTATTTTTTTATGAGAGCCCTTCAAAGAATTGTACTTTTAGTCGGTTGCACTTTAATACCCCCCCATTCCTAAGTTTTTCAATGCCCTCATTGCAAAAGGGATGGGTTTGAATTCATCTTAGTTCATATTTTAGAACAAGATTATAGGTGTGGGTGGGTGGGTTAGAAATGACTGTTGCAAACAATTTTAAGCTCCAATAGGAAGATTGGAGGTGGAGTCAGTTGTTCTGAAATATGAGCTTTGAAGTGTAATAGGAATGGTATTCAAAGAGAATAAGGAAGGTCTCAGGTTTTTGGAAAATGATGGGTTTCCTCCTATTAAGCACTAAGTTTACCACCATCGATTGGGTGCAATACGACTCAAGTGGAATGAAGGTCAAAAGATTCTTCAGCCAAGTTCGAATCAGTCAATTCAAGAAATGGTTTGAGTCTTTGCCCATTCACAAAAAAAGGGTTCTAATCTTGGCTAAGTTTATTGATTTCAATAGCTCCATTTCCAAAGATCCTCTAGACTAGGAAAGGTCTGGTCCGCTTTGATCTTAGTTTGCCTGAGAAGAGTTTGAGTTAGGCATCAAAAAGAAGCACTTTCTGACTAGGATAGTAAGTTTTTCGTGCAATGTGCTTAACATGAAGGGCCTTAATCCGACCCTTGTAGATATGCAAGTTCTCATATGTTTCATTCTATAATTCATCGATCTCACTCATCTATAATTGAAGATGGATTGCAGCCTTCCCGAGATCCAAATTGCACTTCCAAATTGCCTAGTAGGCCTTATGATTCAACTCTATAGGAAGGTGACATGACTTCCTATACACCAGTCTAAATGGAGAAATACTTAACTGGGTTTTATGGGTGATTCTATAAGCCCATAATGCTTTCGGAAGCTGTGTCGACCAATCTTTTCTATCAGATCGAATGGTAACCTAAAGAATCCTTTTGATCTTTCGGCTGGAAAGCTTGACCAGTCTATTGGTTTGCAGGTGATATGGAGTCGAAATTCTATGTGACAGCCCATATTTCTTCAATAGGGATTGAAAGTGCACATTCACTAAGTGGGACCCTGATTGCACAGTAATAATGGGACTTAAATGACCTTAATTAAGTTAGAACTTAGCATAACTGTAGTGTAATACATGCATAAACAGCATACATTGCATCTTTCCAGTTTTATTTAGATATGCATAAAATAATGTTATAATGTACTGATTAGTGCATTATTTGGATTGTAGGCAATAAGAAGCTCAGGAGATGGCCTGATGTTGGATCTGAAGCATGGAAGAATCTAGAGATGCAGCAAAGCTGGAACAGAAGCCTTGGAATAAAGAAATAATGTAGGGAGAGGTATATTACTCTACTCGGTAGAATTTTAATGTAGAGTTAAATTATGAAGAACATAGGACTTTGCCTAGCCCTAGGATAGCCCTAGAGACCCTCCTAAACCCTAGCCACCCTTAGATTACGTCACCTTAGCCTAGGAAGCCTCAAAACCATCATTCCAACCTATATTTGGATGTACAGGTAGGTTGTTGGACGTCCAGAACCCTTAGACACCACTCACAGGCCTAGAACCCAATTCTGTTGGAAAATTGGACGTCCAAACAAAGTGTCTGACATCCAATTTCTATAGAATTCCATGAAAGAACCCAAACTCCTCCCTGATTCAACTCTAGACATCCAAACCAGAGTTTTGGACTTCTGATTTTGAAGTATAAGTCATCTGATTGTAAAATCAGATGTCTGGAACCATTCTCCATTCCATGTTTTTGAAATCAAGCTTAGATCTTGATTTCCTAATCCCTTAAACCTAATTCTATACCCTAGGGAACCTAAGTTAAGGTGCCCTAAGCCTAGTACACCATCCTATGACCGTCGTAAGAACCTAATTAGGTTCTCACCAAGAACAATTGACTTGGATCAGGTCAATCACACTTCACTTAGTCAATTGGATTCATAGAGTCCAATTGAGCTTAGATCTCTACTAACAGAAGTCCAATTGGACTCAGTGAGAGTTCAATTGGCTCAAGCCTAACCTAATCGGGTATCTTCTCTCCTAATCAGACACACATCCACTCAATTAAACATGTGATAAGTTTAATTGCACATTCACTTTAGTATTAGTGTCCATAACCCTACCTAAACCTAACCACCTAAACCTATAGGACTCAACCTAAACCACCTAGCCACACACATAAGTCACGCACACAGACCCACATACACACACATTGCTGCCAACTCTAGAATTCTCTAGAGTCTTCCAAAGGTGGTGCCACTTTGAGTTGCCAAAAATAGCAACCAAAGTGGTCCACTCTTAGATCCACAATTTGTGGATCTAAAAAGACCAACTCAAGACCAAGTGGACAGCCACCTAAGGGTCTCTCTAGAGTCTTCTATAGTTCTCTAGAGAGAGCACTTGAAGGCCGCCCAAGAGTCTATTTAAAGACCTTCTTGGATGACCATGCACCGAATCTTGGACTCTCCATTGGTGACTCCTCCCTCCATTTCCATCTCCATGAGCTCCCTCTACCTCCAAGCACTAGTGGACGTCTAAGAGAAACTCTCCACCACCTCTCTAAGGGTCGTCCTAGCCACCATTGTCTGCCCCTCTTTCTCCTTCCTACCACCTCAAGCTTCACAGGCCATTGGAGACTACCTCCAATGCTCTCATTTCCTATAGATAAGTGCTCTTCATAGTTTAATTTTCACATTGAATTTACTGCTTAGTAGTATATGTAATTCCCTACTTGGAGGGGGTGAGATCAGCGTGACGAGAAAAAATGCAGAATTGAAAATATACCAATCTCACAAAATAAACAATCACACAAAGTACACAAAGATTTTTAGGTGGAAACCCAAATCGAGTGAAAACCACCACCTAACCCTCTCAAGTTAGGATTTTCCAATCAACCAAGTTGATCAAATCACTTAAACGAGGGTGATTCAACCTCAATTACAACCACGCTACTTTATATGAGGGTAGCATACCTCAAACCCCTTCTCTTCACAAAAAGGATTTTGTCCCACGAAGGAGACGAGAATTTGCAAAGTGAATACCCAACCAAATAGCAAAGTAAAATAACAAATATAGTCCTATAGAGCCAACAAAGATTTAAGCCTAGCTTCTATAGGAATTAGGAAACTCCCCTTTGATGGAAGTGCATCGAATCGATGACGCGGGTGCGTGAGCTACACGACGGCGTAATGTCGCTCTCGTGACTACGGCGGGAGAGCGGGTGCGCAAATGCTTGATGCTCTCAAGATGAAGAACTTGAGCTTGGAGAGCAAGAGCTTTTCTAGGACATAAAAGAGTAGAAAGTATATTGCTTGGGTGTGTCTAGGTGTGTGTTTGTGTGCAAGTGGTTCTTCTCTATTTATAGAGGCCTTAAGAAGGCTTTCGAAGGCTTTGGAGAGCTTCCATAACCGTTGGGTGCAAAGCCTAAGAGAATCAGGCCGAAATCAAGAATAATCATTGCACTGACAGGGTTATCAGATGTCTGATCCTGGCATCAGACGTCTGGAAAACCAGCTTAAGACATCTGGGAAAAAAGTCAGACGTCTGATTTTAGGCGGGTTTCCTTCCTGACTTGAATCAGATCAAAATAGGGTTCTAGTGCAAGTCCATCAGACGACATACAGGACATCTGGCACTATGTCTGGACATCTGGAAACCTACTTTTTCTGCGGGAATGAATTCCCAAGAGATTGCAACGGTTAGAAAATCTCTGAGAAGAGATTTTCAGGTTAGTCAAGGCAAAACGGTCATGTATTAAATGTATGGAAAGGCTTACGGACGTCTGATAAGGCTCTAACGGTCATATCCTTCAGTGTTTGCTAAGCCAGCCAACGGTCCACTAATTGGACGTCTGGCAAAAACATCAGACATCTTCTAAGACATCTGGACTAAGGTCTGGATGTCTGATTTCATCAGACAGAACTAACTAATTCCAGCCTAAATGTTATTAGACGTCTGAATCAACAGTCAGATATCTTGAAACTCATTATCAGACATCTGATTTTGGAATTAGACATCTGAAAAAGTTGTTTGAACCCTATATTGGTTTTTTAAGTTTTCTACAGAAAACCTAAGTATCCCAGGGTTGTGTAGGTGCTCCTAGGACTACTGTTAGGGTACTTTGAGGCTCTTTAACATGATATTCTAAGGAACAAAAAGAGCAAGGAAATAAAGACAAAAGTACATGAAAGAAAAAAAATAGAATTCTATCCTATTCTTCTTGTCCTTCCACCTTCAATCTATCGCTCCTCACGAATCTCCTCTATTCTCCATTAGGCTCCTCCAATCCATTTTGGATGCGAGCTCGAACTCTGTCTAATCATGTCTCCATTTGCAATTGACCTAAAATCTAAGACTCCAAGTGCAAATGTTAAATGACACATGTTTTGTTATCATCAAAACAAACGATCGTGGTGCTCTAGCACCAACAGTATAGTCTTCCTCTACTTGAGTGTTGCATGCATAATCTTCTGTAAATACACGCATGCATCCATTTTTCTACTAGCTTGAATCATCTCTTTAATCATTCATGTACAAGCTTTCCTCCAAAATCAATTGTAATGACAACATTTGTGATGGAATGATATCATTATTTTGTCTATCTCTACTATGATCATGAGTTGCCTGATTTGATTGCCTATTACAATGCAACAAGATGTCAGTTCCAGATATAACATCATCATCAGCCATATCTAGCATTAATTAGTTATAATCAATAGATAAATGCTCCTACCTTATCGCCAGAAGACCATAATTTATTGCACATCCATTCTGAGAGAAACACATTAAAATAGGGGTAAAACTATAGTTTTAATAGAATATCCTAAATGTAGAATAGCCATAGGGTTTCACAGGGGTTTATTAAAGGTCAAATAGTTATAAATGTCTAATAAGTGGTTTCATGTAGACAAAAACGTGTTTTCACTTGTTTTGAGAATTAATGGACATCAAAACCCTAAAAATAGACTCAATTAATTGAGGTTATAGTCAAGATAGAATTCACCTAAACCTTCTAAAAATCATAGAAAGATATTCTATAAGGTTTGGTATGCCTACTTTGACCATTGGAACCCATTTTGACATAAAATGGAGTCTCAGTTGGACAGTTGCCCTAATTTGGGTTTCTATGCAAATTATCCAATCAAACTTGGTCAAAACTAGCATTCAAATTCACCAGCAGATTCTTTGGGTTCAAATTAGGTTTATACAAAAATTTGGGCCGAATCAAAGATCATCTTGACCTAGTTTACATTCTAGTCCAATCTGACTCTTTTTCTTACACACACACACCCCTAGCTTTTGAAATTCATTGCAAGAAGGCCCCTAATTTCATCATATTCTTTGCAATCAGGTCTGTCTGCCATTATTGTGGTGGAAGTCCTACTCCGGTGACCTTCAAGTTGGGATGTCTCCTTGATTAATTCGTGGATCTCTTCCAAAATTGGAAGGGAGGTTCCTGGGAGAATCCTCTACGATCTAAACCTAATCTTGGGCTTTAATTCTTTCCCAAAGGATCATGCGAATTAATGTAGACACATCTATTTTGGTTAAAATGCCTATTAATGCATATTCCAAGGCTTAGATTTGCATTTCATGTTATAAATATTGTATATCATGCATCATCCTACATTTAGAGTAGTGTATATTTTAGGTTAATTGCATTCTTTTTATGGCCAGGAGGGAGAAGATTTATTTCAGGCCCTCGGATGGACAATCTAACCGTACGGATTTGATCAGGACAACGATCAGAGTCTAACGCCTCTGAAATTGTCTACTTCGGAATCCTGTAGCATCTATTAAGTCCGAGGAAGATCAACGGCTAGGGTGGCATTGCGGTAACCTTACAGGCTTTGGATGAAAAATCCAACCGTATGGATGGATCCGAAGTGATGATTGCAGTTCGGCAGCACGGAAATCAACTCAATCCAAGCACCATGGCACCCTCTGCAATAGAAAGATGGATGGCCTAGATGACACCACGTGGCGCCATCTAGGTCACCCAACACCGACCAGCAACAACCGCCCAAGCCTCTCCCATCCGCACCATCAGATGTAGGCCACTGGATCTTCATCCAACGACCATAGGCGTGCCACGTCTCTTAAATGGTTATGAGGTCTTCTTGACACAACGACCCCCATAGCTCAATGGTCTCAAGTGTTGCACCCAAAGAAGGGGCGTGGGTTTGAATCCCGCAACCCCCCCAATTCTAAATCAAATTTGCATGCACACGCCAGCATAGAAGCAAAGGCAGCGGCCACATAGTGCGAGCACATTCGCTCGCTAATCACGCACTAGCGCAGCATAGAAAATGCGAGCATGCAACAAGGCTCGAGGAGGAAGCGATGCCAGCGAGGCTGTGCATGATTTTTTTATCAACATTTAGGGTGGGTCTTTAGTGACACTTGCAACTGTCACTAATGGCCCATGACCCAGATGCAAATTTGTTCTTCCTCCTTTACTATAAGAGGACCTACCCACCACCATTCCAAAGCATCTCTTCCTTTCTTCCTCTCACCACCTCTAAGGCTTTAGAAAGAGCTTGTCCCAAGCCTGGGATGCTCCTCTAGAGTAGAAAAAAAAATAGTTTTCCCACCTCTCATCCCCATTCATAGAGAATCCCATGGTTGTCCTCTCACTACCCTTCTAGAAGAAGATCCTCACCACGACGTCGTCCTGCCCCATCCTTCGTTCTCCAGCTACATCCTCCTTCATCTCCCTCCTCACCATCTTCCTCCAAGCGACGTCAGAGTGAGTCGTCCTCCGAGAAACTTCAAGAAGGATTCTCTCAGTTCTTTCTATCCTTTTTCGCTTTCGTAGTGTAATCTTTCTCACTTTTGTAGTTGTAAAAAACATTTGATTACAAATCCATGATTCTTTCTCTCTCTCTTATATTTTTGCAAGTAGATTAGCTAGATAAGTAACTATCAATATGATCTCTTGCTTTCTAAAAATTCCAAAAAAATTGTAAAAGATAAAAATGACAAAAACAAATAAAAGCGAAATGCGGATTTTTCAAAACCAAACGTTCGTCTCCTCATGTTCGACACGGGACTTACTTTTCTAGTTTCAGTTATAAATTTTATCTGATAGACGCCTTTTGCGAGCTATGATGACGGGTTCTTCAAGCCCCTAATTTTAATTCCCATCATTTTGGTGCCGTTGCTGGGGAGGCAATGCTCTTTGGTTTTTTTTTTCGTGTTTTTCCTGCTTACCTAACTTTTATCTCACTTTTTCTTTGATATTACTGTGATTGCAGGTACTCATTCTAGGCGAGCCAGAGCAGTTAGATCGGAGAAAAGTGGCGATGAAGGTTTTGTAAGTTTATCCCCACCACCCCCACCCTAGTTTTCATTCCATAACCTAATAACTCAAACCCAAATCAACTTAGGGACTTGGATAAACCCTAGGGTAGATTTTGGTTGTTTGATTGTCACTCCACTCATCTCAACCCCGCATATATAAGAAAATTAAAAAAGAAAACCTCTTTTCTTGTGGGATTTAATTGAAAGCTATACACTTAACACCCACAACTTCTTACCCTAAGGTGCACAATCACATCGATTCTACCACTTAACTTGGATCTGACCTACGGACGGGGTACACTTAACTCAACACATAAATGAGTAGAAATTTGAATAGGTCAAACATTTCTGTGTGGCTTAACTAAGTGGTGCAATAGGCCAATTACTTGAATTGTTTGGGTCGTACCACTTAAGATAAAAGCGATCCATCAAGTAGCTTGCCACTTAGGGTTGATTCTTAGGGCTGAACCAGGCACTCCACATTTTTTCTCTAATTTCGAAAGGAATACATTATAACTAGTGCTTTCGAAACTTGGAGGGTTCTCTTGAACTTGATTGAATACACCTAAGATTAAACCAAAAAGCTACTAAACAAGGTTAAACCCTAAAAGACACATCAGCAAATAACCTTGTTTGCAAACCCTAGTTGTGCACACACACACATTTTAACTGATCATTAAGGGCACAAAACATTAAGGGCCCATCACATTCCAAGAGCATGATCATCCGAAGCCTAACTAAACCTGAGTAAATGTTGGCCTTAAGGATTGATCCGCTCTTCGAGGCTCAGATTGAGATTTTTTTTTATTAATCTACTTCTACTGGTCCATCTGATGTCTAGCTAGGGGAGTAGCGTCAAACTACTATGGCTGGGGGGTACACTACCAACCGAAGGTACAAACCAATGGAAGAATCTTCTCCCCATCCCCTCCCACTAACTGGTTGGATTGACTGGATAGAAGTTGACCAAATTGTTTATAATCTCAAGACGGGTCCTGGGAGTCTATAGATCTTTAGGCTAACACACCTAAGGATAGGTTGATTGCTTGTATTGCATGGCTCTTTCTTTCTCTTCTAATTTCCCTCCTTACTTCACCATGTATCCTTCCACATCTTTCACACATTTCCAATCCTATCCTCCTACCACCACTTATCCTTAAGATGATTACTATCTCAACTTGACTTGTAATTACCCATCCACTAGTTGGGATAACTTTTATTGGGGATACGAATCCGAACCTCAGTGTCTAGGGTCTAACCCTGGATAGCAAGACTATGATTACTATCATTCCTAGAGCTACAATGATTATAGATCTCCACCCTTTGATGATCAACCTAACCAGATCTACAACCATGAAGGATATGTTGATTATAACACTTACCCTCCCCAGAATTATGCTGAATATTGGTCACCTCCATTCTTTGAACAACCTGAGATGACCTACTATTAGGGAGGGACCCAAGAACCTTAATATCTTGACTCCCCTAGATTTAACCCGAACCCACCCAACCTTGAACCAAACTAGTCAGGTCTAGTGAACTAGATCCAGGATAGGGTGTTGGCCAATTTTAGGAACACTATACAATCTTTAGAAGCTCAGCCAACACCATGCACTGAAGCATTGGAACCTATTATCAAAATGATTGATGAACTTAATAGTTATCTACTGTATTTCCTCCAAAATGTTAGGGATAGGGACTTGGGTGAGTTTCTGATCGCGTTTTTGTGTGGTTTGTTAAATTAGGGATTTAAGTCGTTGCAATGCATAAAAATGGGTTCGCTTTAAAAATTTATAAGACCTAGATAGTGGGGTATCTAGGGTCATCCAAGGTGGCAAGTTTGCAAATCAAAATCCCTTGCTTTAAAGATGGAACTCAACTTTCTTTCTGATGTTTTTGAATATATAGTTTTTATGATTTTGAAATAACAGTAACACGTGAGTTTTTGTTGATAGCGAGAAAACAACTAATACCTATTTCAATAAAACTAACCCTAAGGTGATAGGTAAATCCTCTCCCTAAGCTCACCCTAGGCACGTGGAGGCCTAGAATAATTAGGGAGAGGGAGTGAAACAAATGCTACGAAAAAAATGTAAAAAGCTACACAACAAAAATTGAAAGAAGGCAACTTGAATTAAAATGAACTTGTTCTACACAAAACTCATAGAGGAAAGCTTCTAATCTACTTGAAATGCAAGAAGATAAAAACACAAATCCTTCAAATGAAATGATGAAGAAGATGATGGCTTCTCACTCTAAGCCTGGTAGCTCTCGGGCTTGAAAAGAGTCCTCAAACTCATTCCTTGTAAAGATCCTTCAGATGGTGTCCTCCAAGGTCGAAGCTACCACCTTCAATTCTCCTCCTTCAAGGGTGGGTGTCCACCCTAGGTCTTTCTCCTTTTCCTAGCCATCCTCCTTGAAGTGAGATGCTCCTCCTCATTGGTGTGGCACAAGAAGAAGAGAGTGGGGAGAAGAAGGCACCAAGGGGGTGGATGGTGTGCCCCCTTAATCTTCTTCTCTACCTTCTTCTCTTGGCCATAGGGTGTAGGTGGGTTTAGGTGGAATTAAACACTAATGGAGGATGAAGAAAATGGTGGTAGGTGATGGGCTTTTATGGAAGTGGCTGGGGGTGGTTGGCGTGGCCTTTAATGGAGGGCTAGGATAGGCTTTTGGGTGGTGGTTAAAGATCTAGGGCTAGGAGTAAATGGCACCAACACAGGGGTCATCTAGGGTGGTAGTTATGGTGGTGTTGGTGGCTTTTGGTAGTGGAGAGACACCACCACTTTGGCGCCAACCTAGGGTCTTCTAGAAGGGGGGTTAGGTGGATGGTGGAGATGGATTTAAAGGGAGACATGTGGTGGAGATGAAGGGGATTTTGGAGGGAAAAAGTGGCGCCAAAATGGAGGTGGCTATGGTGGTTTTTGGCACCAAAATTTTGGAGTATTTTGGTGGTCGAGTGGGGTGGAAGGGTGCCTATGGTTGGCACCAAGAGTAGGGTTGACAAGGTAGCTAAGGTGGACTTAGTGTTGGGGTTAATTGGTGGAGCTAGTTAGGTGGGGTTTTAAGGTGGTAAATGTCAAGGGAGCTAGAGCATAGCTAAGCTAAGCTAAGCTAGCTTAGCTAGTAGTGGAGTAGAGGAGTAGGCAATGGGAGATAGGTTTTGAGGAGAGGAGAGAGATATGAAGAGTCCGGTGCTGAACTGGAGCTGGCAACTGCTGAAAAGGCTAGCATGGGGCTACTCTAGCTGGCTTTACTTGCTAGTTCTTTGCTAGCTGCTAAGCCAAGATAAAGTCAGCTAGCTTCTGCTGAATTGAGCTAAGGTGAGCTAGGTCTGGTGCTCTCAGGGAGGATTGAGCTGGTTAAGGCAGCTAAGGTAGCTTAGCTCAATTAAGTTGATCTATGCTGAGTCCTTGGGAGCTAGACTTGAGCTTCCTGAGCCAGAATGAAGTCATCTTCAACGGGCTAGAGTTGAGTAGAGCTGGATGCAGATGGACCTGAGCTGAGGTGATCTCCAATCAACTCAGCAGAGCTAGCTAGAGCTCCCTATGAACTAATGGGAGATGAGATGAGCAAGATTCAGCTAAGTTGAGCTGGATCTGAGCTAACCTGAGCTAGGGTGAGCTGAGATGAACTCTCTTGAGCTACCATTCAGCTAGGATGAGTTGAATGAAGTTATGATGAGCTAATCCTAGTCTAAATGAGTTGGATTCCAACTATGGTGAGCTGGATCAATCTGACTTCTAGCTAGTTTGAGCTTCTCCTTCACTTGTTTCCTTCCTGAGTGCTAGGGCTCTAGGGACCTATTAATCTGTTCATCCCTAACACTCACAAAAACACATTAAAAAGACAATAAAAAAATTGCAATGCATGCCTAACCAAATTTATGACTAAATGCAACCCAAAAACCTATTTGCAAAGCAAAGCCCTAAGAGCTAGGATTGTTTTAATGTGAAAGAATTATGATAAACTGGCATTTATCACATCCCCATGCTTATCTGTTGCTAGTCTCTTAGCAAAACTTTAATTTTTACAAAATGAAATTTTTTGGAAATCTAATTCTTTTGACTTTTCAGGAAAAAGAGACGATTGGACCTTGGTTGGTTTAAACACAAGAGGTACGGGATTTGTTAAAGATAAATATCGGGATTTGTTTTCGGATCCAAAAATTAGACAAAATGGGATCAATATATCCTCCAGAAAATTCGCAGATTAACTCCTTATTAATTTAGATGACTTGAAATTTTTGTTTTTAGGATTTTTCTAGCTCTTGAATCGGATTTGCAACTTGCAATAACCTTTAAAACCTTGTGTTTGTGCTTGTGAAAATCCAACATTTATATGGGCATGTTTTTATTTTAAAACTTTTTTTCTTTTGCCCCCATGCTTATTTCTAGCTTAGTCTTACAATAGATGTGTCAGGATCATCATTCCCTTCACCAATCCTCGAGGGGGCTCTGGCGCCAGTACTTCGGGATAGCACTGTCCATGACACCACCTCGGAGCTCACAACCCCAAGACACAATGTAGTGTAAAGTGGCGCTCCAAGCAAACTCAAGTTCTTACTTTGACACTATAGGTAGGGCACCGTCCAAGATACTTGAGCTGCTAAAATGCGCTTTAATGCTTCGTCTAAAGGTATGAAATATAGATATGGAGCAGTGCTGACGTGGTAACATGTTGGCATCGCATCCTCAAAGGAGGCATTTTCCACCTTCTCGGCGGTGGGAACTCAAACCAATGATTTGTTTCATACTTTTTACTAAGTCCAAACAAGGGTGGCTTTTTTCTAATTTTTAGTGATTTTTAGGTGTTGGCTTGTGTGTGAAATTTGACATAGAAAGTTTCGCAAGAAATGCAAGTTTTTGAATCAAAAAATAAGCCAGATACTTTCCATGTTACAAAAGAGGATCAAGTCTCCTAAACTATCATGAGTTCAAGTGGAATTCTCAAGTAGGATATCTGATCCACTCTAAAAATAGACCCTGAAATTCTAATGATCAGATCCATACCCTCATCCGTAGTTTGTTAAAGATTAAATCCCATTATACCAAAAGTAAGTTTTTCAACCTTAGTCCCGATTTGAAATTTTTCCTCAAACAGTTTTCAACATTTTTATTTTTTTGGGTATGTAAGTGGAAAATAAAATGACTAAAGAAAAATGCATGTTTTTAGGTATTGGAAATCCTAAATCGATCGTCAAAGTTTTAAAAACACCCCCCTTTGTTTAAGATATGCTATGTCCTCATGCATTAGAAGGGAAAGGGGATCACCTTAGTGAAGAGCGGTCGAGTTTAGGATGGTCAAAACCTGAAAAAAGAAAAGAAAAAGGAAAGCAAAAAATGATGGGTTATCTCTCATCCAGTGCTATCTTTTAAGCCATTTAGCTGGGCTTGAAGGTATGCACGGAAGACGGAAAATCGTGTAAATAATTAGACACTTGGTTGCCCGCATAAAATGTGTCTTCTTCTGGATCCCTAGAAAATTGATTATAGGAAATATAGGGATCAAAGTTGGATGGAAAATGATAAGTGTAGCCCGAGTCTGGCCATGGTTTTAAATCAGGTTGAATGCTAAACTTGGTTGGGTCTGGTGGCAGGTCTAATGGAAAGGATTTGGGGGAAGAAGGGTGAAGGGTAGGTGAGATTAGTGTGGAAAGGTGAGGTGAGGGAAGAGTGGGTGCGTCAGGGTGATCAGGGGGTTCATCAGGAATGGATTTTTGGTCAAGACAAGTCTCCAAATCATAGATTTCGCCGACCACTAATTCTGAATCTAAGTCCTCAAAAATATTGTGGTTGGTAAGGGTATCTATCAACATTGTCTCCACCATATTTGAAATTTTAGTATCTGAGTCCTCAAAAAAGTTATCATCATGGAATCTCTTGGAGGATTTAAAAATTTATAGAGTGATAGTTTGGCCTACGTAGGTGATATACGTTTTGCTTGTGTGGCAATTGATATTTGCCTTTGCCATGGCCAAAAAGGGGCATCCAAGGATTATTGGGGCATTCAATAAAGATTCAGGTACCTCAATGTCAAGGACTAGAAAGTCTGCAGGGAAGACACAATTCTGGACCTTGACCAAAACATCCTCAATAATCCCACTAGGTTTAATTGTAGATCGGTCGGCTAATTGCAAGGTAACCTCGATGGGTTTTAATTCACTGATCTGAAACTCTTCAAATAAAATAGTGGAAATGATACTAACTGAGGAACCAAGATCAAGGAGGGCACGATCAAAGGTAATATCATTAATAATCACTGAAATTAATGGCGCCCCCGGATCTTTCATCTTAGGAGGCAGCTTGCTCTGTATGATAGAGCTTACTGTCTTTGAAAGATGTACTTGTCCTAGATTTTTGGCGTACCTTTTAGGAGTACAGATCTTCAAAAATTTGGCATAAGCAGGTATATATTTGATGGCATCTAGGAGAGGAATATTGATTTGAGCTTGCCCAAATAGATCAGTGAGTTTTTCTTTGGTGGGCTCAAATTTCTTTCTTCTATTGGTGGTGAGGTAGAGAGCTTGTGGAAAAGGGATAGGAGTCTTGTCTTGAGATTTTTGTGTTTCTTTTTCTTCCAGATGGGGTGGTGGAGAGTCAATTTGCACAGGGATGGGGATTTCACCAAGTTTTTGTGAAGGCCCAGGATTAGTGGTAGTTTTCCCACTCCTCAACGTAACTACATGTGCAGTTAGATTATTATTTGGAGGAGGTGGGGGGGCCTGTGGTTGTGGAAGCCTGGGAGGCTATTGAGGTGGTGGATTATTAGTAGGCTGATTCGGGTATTGTGGATTTCTGCCCAAATATTGGTTCCATAGGTGATTAGGGTTAGGCATGGGTTGGGAGGGAAGATGTCCGGTAGGTCTTTGAGTGGGAGTAACCCCAATTGATTGTTCAGATTTGTGATGGTGTGGGTTACTTCCGTCATTTTTGTCTGCATGTCCTGTAGGGTTCTCATCATTTGGGCATTGATGTCTTGTTGGGATGGCCCAGGATGAAAGGTTGGATTAGATCTATACCCATTAAATTGATTTGGTTGGGAAGGAACCAGATTATTCCAAGAGTAGTTCGAGTATTTGTTACAATTGGAAGAATTTTTAAATGGCTCCTGGATGGTAGAAATATTTTGAGTGGGGTTAAGATCTGGATAGTTGTAATTCCCCAGTGAATCATGGGCAACCTTTGAATACTGGTAATAATCAGCAGTAGTGTTGAGATTGTGCAAATTTTCTCTCCATGGAAAGTTAGGTTAGGTTAGATGTGGACTGTGTGGAACTTGGGTTGATGTGGCAAGCCTTTCCTCAATCTTCTTTTGGTTAATGTGCATCTGGTCGAGTTTTTGGGCGATCGTTTGAAGATCATCTTGGGTGACAGCGATAGCTTGGGTGTCTACTTCATGAACACTGAACTGTGGGTTTGGAGTTCTGTAAAATGTGTTCATGGAAGCTTGATTAAATGAGTTTTCACTCATTTCTTCAAAAAGGTCATAGGCAGTTTCAGCACCCTTATTTAAGAAGTTGCCGCCACATGAGGCATCGATGAAATGTCAGGTTTGTTCTTCTAATCCATGATAGAAGATCTGCATGAGCTACCAAAAAGGAATCTCATGGTGCAGGCAACTTCTTAAGAGATCTTGAAATCTTTCCTAAGAATCATGGAAAGTCTCACCAGATTTTTTTTCAAAGGTCATAATAGATCTTTGCAAGGAATTAGTACAACCTATGGGAAAGAATTTCTTGAGGAAGGTGCTCTTGAGCTGAGGCCAAGTTGTGATGGGTTGGCCAATATTCCTGAACCAATAAGCGGCCTTTTCTTTAAGAGATAATGGAAAATGCCACATCAGCCATAGGTCTTCTTGCACATTTCAGGAATGGGTTGTTTGTGCAAGAAGAGTCAGCTCTTCAAGATGGCTGAAAGGGTCTTCCCTAGGAAGGCCATGAAAGTGTTTAATCAGGTTCAGAACCACCGGCTTGATCTCGAAGTCCCCCTCTGGTATGACCACCCCTGGTCATTCCTCATAATAAGACGGATCATAAAAATCTTTTAGAGGAATAATAGCCTGCTAATGGGGTGGTGGGTTTGGCCTTTGATAGGCTAGGTTTTGGATGTTCCTAGTTAATGTTTGTTGGTTGGCATTTAATTTAGCAATCTGCTTAGCCATCATTGTCAAGAGATCAGGCGGGGGGGCTTGATGTTGTGATTGAGGCAAATCAATATTAGGGAGATCTAGGTGCTGGAAGTCAAATGTGGGGGAGTTATGGGTGGAAGGGTCAGAGTTAGGGTTAGTAGTGGGGTTAGAGATGGGATTAGAGTTGGAAGTGGAAGGGTTAGTGGACCTATTTTGTTGATTTTCCATATTTTTAGAAGAAGATAGAAAAAGTGGCCTTTTCTTGCGGGGGGCAAAATCAAATGGTCCTTCTAAGTGCAGATTTTGAGACCGTCGCCCGTGCATAAAATGGAAGAACGGGAGGAGAGGAGAAGAGATGGAGATGAGAGAAGTGTGCACTCAAGCAATCAAATTCTTGGCCTAACTTAATTGTGACTCCCTAGAAATTAACCTAAGACTTGATCTACCTAGGAAATAAGTAATCAACAGTGAATACCCGTTCCGTCAACAAATCTAGCTAAGTTGCTTAAGAGGAGGTTTGGGCCCAAGCATTTCCCAGGAAAGTCCCCAGGTGCTTGTACAAACCCACACCTGGTTGTTTGACACGGTCTCTTAGCCTGAACACCAGATATAGATGATAGAATTGTATTAACTAGAGAAAACTTAAGTCCTATATAGCAAGCCTAAATTGATGAAACCTTAGGGGTCAAGTTGCTACAGAATTTAATTAGGTCTAGGATACTAAAGTGCACACGGAATGTGGATGGTGCTAATTGGGTTATTGCCTATTATTTCAATTTTTGGTGTGTGTACAGGAATTGGAAAGTGGTTCCAATTTCAAACAAGTTATCACATAAATTTTGTATTTCTGTCTTTTAGGATTCAATTTAATTTAATGTGTTTTAGCATTTCTCTTTTTAAATGTTCAAACAAGTTTGAAACTTCCACAATCAAAGGAAAACAAGTTGTCTTGGTTATGATGTGTTTCCTTTATGTTGTGTGACTAAAAAGAAAGAAAGAAACCCTAATTGGATTTGAACCCTAATACAGAAATTTAACTACCAATGAATCTTTTTTAGGCTTCTTGATTAAGTAGTGGTCCAAATAATGCAACCAATACCACTACTTTATGTAAAATCAAACAAGGATTCCAGAAAATATTTTTTTAAGATTTTAGGAATTTGTTTGATATTTTTTTTGAATTTTTATTTATGCTGGTGTAAAAGTCTAGAATTGATACCTGTGGGTATTTTGGACTTTTCAATACCACCACTAGCCTGAAAAATTTTGGTGATTTTATGTGATGTGTATAATTTCACACGGATTCCAGAAAGCTAAATTTCGCAAAAATTGGGTGAGCATAAAATTTTAAAAATTAATAGATATTAGCAAAATAGGAAGATCAGAGGGTGTGACCCCTCGACAGTCCATGAATTTTTAAAAATTAAATACAAAGACAACTAATTTGAAATTTGGAATAGACATTCCTACTTTGATTTGGAATCATTATGTGAAATTTCAAGATTTTTAAATACTTGTGGTGTTGGGAATTGATTTTTGAAGTCTGGATAGAAATATAGACCCAAAAAATAGAACACCAACAATAGGATTGGAGTGGTGTTTAATGAAGCATACAAGCAAACAATGGATTTTTATGGGAACCACTCCACTTAATTAAGATGTTTAGGAACCTGAAAGCCAATTTTAATCTTTTTTTGGTTGTCTTTTAGCCTAAATGTGACAAGAAATGGGGAACCAACCTAAAATCGTGGGAAGAAAAGAAACTTTGAGCTCTTGCTTCCAAATTCCCACTTTCTTCCTGTAGTTCCTGCACACACGAGAGAAAAGAGAGATAAGGGGATGAGATCCACTTTAAGCAAGAAAATCAATTAAAATGCAAAGCCGTGCCTCCCTGGCAACGGTGCCAAAAAGTGATTGCATTTTTGCGCGGTTTGTTAAATTAGGATTTTAAGTCGTTGCAACGCATAAAAATGGATTCGCTTTAAAAATTTATAAGACCTAGATAGTGGGGTATCCAGGGTAGTCCAAGGAGGAAAGTTTGCAAATCAAAATCCCTTGCTTTAAAGATGGAACACAACTTTCTTTTTGATGTTTTTGAATATATAGTTTTTATGATTTTGAATAATGCCAACACGCGAGTTTTTGTTCATAGCGAGAAAACAACTAATACCAATTTCAATAAAGCTAACCCTAAGGCGACAGGTAGAGCCTCTCCCTAAGCTCACCCTAGGCATGTTGAGGTCTACAATAATTAGGATGAGGGAGTGAAACAAATGCTAGGAAAAAAATGTAAAAAGCTATGCAACAAAAGTTGAAAGGAGGCAACTTGAATTAAAATGAACTTGTTCAACACAAAACTCATAGGGGAAAGCTTCTAATCTACTTGACATGCAAGAAGATAAAAACACAAATCCTCTAAATGAAATGGTGAAGAAGATGATGACTTCTTGCTCCGAGCCTAGTAGCTCCTAGGCTTGAAAAGAGTCCAACTCCTTCCTTGTAAAGCTACTTCAGATGGTGTCCTCCAAAGTCGAAGCTACTGATTGCACCGCAAAAATACAATTGCAATAGTGCCTTCTTGTGCTATTTCCTAGCACTACCTGTGCATATTAGCATTCCATAGTTGCATTTGTAAAAATACATGTATACATGCACTTATAAGTCCCCCATCACTTATAATGGTCTTGGGGTAGCCAAAACAAGATATGATATTAGCCTTCACAAATTTCAAAACCACAGAGTGGTCATTTGTGCACATAGGAATGGCCTCTATCCATTTAGAGACATAATCAACTGCCACCAAGATATATTCATAACCATGTGACAATGGGAAGGGGCCCATAAAGTCAATTCCCTACACATCAAAAATTTCAACAGATTGAATAGGGTGTTGAGGCATTTCATTCCTCTTCCCAATTGTTCCAGTCCGTTGACATCTAATACAGGCCTTAACAAAATTGTGAAAATCCTTAAATAAGGAAGGCCACCACAAACCGGACTGGAGAACCTTAAAAGCAGTTTTCTTGGCACCAAAGTGTCCTCCACAATGAAGTTCATGGCAAAAACTCAGCACACTTTGTTGTTCCTCTTCAGGTACACAATATCTCAATACTTGGTATTGTCCAATTCTAAATAATTCTGGCTCTTCCCATTGAAAATATCTTGCTTGGGAAATGAATCTCTTTCTTTTCTGCTCATTCCAAGAGCCAGGAGTTTGTCTAGTGACCAAGTAATTTATGATATCTGCATACCAAGGTAAAGTTGGTGTTACCGCCATCAGAGTTTCATCGAGAAATGTCTCGCGAATGTCTCTAGAAAGAGAGTCATTAAGTGGAAGGTGAGACAGGTGGTCAGCAACAACATTTTCTACTCCTTTATTTTCACGTATCTCCAAGTCAAATTCTTGAAGGAGTAGGATCCACCTAATCAAACGTGGCTTAGAATCTTTCTTAGCAATGAGATGTTTCACTACCGCATGATCAATAAAAATAACCATATTTGACCTAAGCAGATAGGACCTAAACTTCTCCAGAGCGAAAACTACAGCAAGTAATTCTTTGTCAGTGATGGTGTAGTTTTGCTAAGGTTCAATTAAAGTCTTGCTAGCATAATGCAACACATGAGGTCTTCCCTCAACCCTTTGTCCAAGGATTGCTCCCACTGCATAATCCGAAGCATCACACATTAGCTCAAATGGGAGTGTCCAATCAGGAGCTTGGAGAATAGGCATAGAGATCAAGGTCTCCTTTAGAGTTTGAAAGGCCACATCACACTTTGAATCAAAATTGAAGGAAGATTCCTTTGCCAACAAGTCGCAAAGTGGCCTAGAAATTTTACTAAAATTTTTAATAAAGTGCCTATAAAAGCCGACATGGCCTAGAGAGGATCTAATCTGTTTGACGTTCGTGGGCAATGGGAGTTTGGAAATAGAATCAATCTTGGCTTTATCTACTTCCAAACCTCGCTTGGATATAATATGCCCAAGTACAATTCCTTTCTGTACCATGAAATGACTTTTCTCCCAGCTGAGGACTAAACCAGTCTCCTTACATCGCTTCGACACATTCTCCAGGTGCAGGAGACACTGGTCGAAAGACGAGCCATAAATGGAGAAGTCATCCATAAACACTTCAGCACACTCGTCAATCATGCCCGAAAAAATAGACATCATACACCGCTGGAAGGTTGCAGGGGCATTACATAATCCAAACGGCATACGCCTAAATGCAAAAGTACCATAAGGGCTCGTGAATGTCATCTTCTCCTAGTCATCAGGGAAGACTGCAACCTGGTTGTACCCACAATATCCATCGAGAAAGCAATAGTACTTATTCCTTGCCAATTTCTCGAGAATTTCATCAATAAAAGGCAAGGGAAAGTGATCCTTCTGGGTAGCAGTGTTCAGCTTGCGGTAATCAATACAGACCCTCCATCCAATTGAGGGTCTAGTGACAGGTTGTTCACCTTGGTCGTTGAATTCCACAGTAAAGCCGAGTAGGACTTACCCATTTACTATCTGCAATGTGATATATGATCCTAGCGTCCAACCACTTCAAGATTTCCTTTTTGACCACCTCCCTCAGATTAGAGTTCAGACGTCTCTGCATGTCCCTAAATGGCTTGATGGAATCATCAGTATAAATGTGCTGCATGCAGAGTGTAGAGTCTATACCTTTAATGTCAGCAATGCTCCAAGCAATAGCTTCCTTGTGCCTAGATAGGCATTCAATCAGGGCTCCCTCCTGTGTCTCGGATAGCACTGCCGAAATGATAATGGGGAGCATATCATTAGCACCTAGGAAGACGTACTTGAAAGTGTCAGGGAGGGGTTTCAACTCAAGGTCGGGGGCTTGTATGGTTGAGGGTTTCATAATAGATGTCCCCATCTCAGGTAGCAGATCTACCTTAGGCAGAGATGATGGGGGAAGAGACTCATTAGAAACACCCAGCAATTCCTCAAGTTCTACTATATCCCCTTCACATTCCTCCAAGAGATGGGAATGCTCACATAGCATGACATGCTGAAGGGGGTCATCACATAACATTGCAGGGGTTTCCTCTTCAATCAGGTCATCTATCACCTCAACTTGAGAACAATCCTCAAGTTTGGCTTGTTTGTAAGCATCAAACACATTAAGCCGGATTTTCCTATTCGCAAAGCCCATTTTCAATGCCCCAGTATTGCAATTGATTGAAGCATGCGAAGTTGCAAGGGAGGGGCACCCAAAATGATGGAGGGTTTGGTTGGCTTGTTGGTAGGGTCAGTGTCCAAAACTAAGAAGTCAACAAGAAAGAAGAAATCCTCCACTCTTACGAGGACATCTTCCAAAATTCCCCGTGGTGTCTTAAGTGATCGATCAGCAACTTGAAGGATTACAGGGCTAGGCTTCAGATTGCCTCCCCTAAGTTGTTCATACACGTAGCTCGGAAGGATGTTCACCCTCGCACCCAGATCAAGTAGAGCCTCATCAATTTGTAAGTCACCAATAACTACTGAGATGTATGGGGCTCCTAGGTCCTTAAGTTTCGTGGGTGTGCCATGTTGAACAATTGAGCTAATAGAATTAGGCAAGACAACTTTTGATTGGACCTATTTTCTAGATTGCTACTTTTTCGTGCACAGGTCCTTTAAGAAGTGGGCATAAGACGGAATCTGCCTGATAGCTTCAAGCAAAGGCAGGTTAATCTGCACTTGCTTGAAAGTTTCCATGATCTCATCTGTCTTATCTTTGGCTCCAGATGAGACAACAGAAGTTTGCCCAGAGGTGGATAAGCACTCTGGAAAGGCCACTCTCGATCTTTGGGTGGAAGGGTTGTCATGTCGAGTAAGGGGTGGAACAGGGGCAACTTCTTTTGGTGAGGTGATTTCAAGTGGAGAAGATTTGGGTAAGTCTTCTCAGTGGGGGTGAAAGTTGGGGTGGATGGTTTTTTAGGGGGTGAATCTATAGGAGCATCAGGTTTGGAAATTTCTTTCCCACTCCTCTGAATAGTCACTGCCTGAGCATGCTCCCTAAAGACAATCCCTTTTCCTTTAGGATTCTCCTCAACAGCACTGGGGAGCTTCCCAGTTTCCCTCTGTCTAACGGCCTCAACAAGGTGTCCTATTTGTGATTTCATCTCATGTATAGCCTTGTCATAAGATTGGATGATGGCACTTTGACTTTCTTGCATAGTTTTCAACATCACCTTCAATTCATCCATCTCAGAGGTCTTAGGTTGGTCAAAGGTCTAAGGTTGGTTCATATGATTGTTTTGAAAGGATTGTGGTTTGTAATTCCCTGAATTTGAGACATTTCTTTGTCTCCATGAAAAGTTTAGGTGGTTCCTCCATCCCTCATTATAAGTGTCGGAAAAAGGCTCATTACGAGGTCTAGGATGGAACCCTTGAGCGACATTTAGATCCTCTTGTACAAGCTCAAGCAATTGGGAGGCCAAGTAGCAATCCACAGTGGCGTGTGTATTGCCTTGGAAAATTGAGCATTCAGAAGCTTGGGACGTTGAGGTGTTAGATACGAATGGACTCGGGTTCGACATAAGCCTTTCCATGTTTTGATTCAATAATTGAATCTGATAGGCTAAATTCTGGGTGTCCCTTGCCTCATTCGCCTCCAACTTTCTTTCCGTGAGAGTAGGCTTTCTATCCATGTAGGCAGAATTCAAGTGAATAGAATTCTCACTCAAAGTATCTAAATGGTTCCAAGCTTCATCATCAGTCTTAGATAGAAAGGTTCCTGCATAGGCACCATCCACAGTTTTCCTATGCGAATCATTAAGTCCGGTGTAGAACCTTTCAACCAGTTGCCATTTAGGCACCTGGTGATGTGGGCAAAGTCTTAGCAAGTCATTAAAGCTCTCCCATGCATCATGGAAAGCTTCCCCATCCTTTTGAACAAAACTCATAATTTCCCTCCTAAAGTGATTGGTTTTGCTCATGGGTAAGCACTTCTTCAAAAACTCCTTCAAGGCATCCCAAGTGTTAATATCATCAAGGGTGTGATACCAATACTTGGCTTTGTCCTTAAGGGAGAAGGGAAAGAGGGTCCGCATTTGCGCATCATCAGTAATGCCCTTCAGCTTTATCGTGGAATAGACCTCGGTGAATTCCTCTATATGCCTGTAAGGGTCTTCCCTTGTAGTACCATAAAAAGAGGGTAGCAAGGATATGGTACTGCTTTTGATCTCATAAGGATTGTCCCCTTTATGTCTACGTAGTGTAGGGCTAGCTTGATTGGTTGGAATGAAATATTCCTTAAGGCTCCTTTGACTGGCCATTTCTACCCTTTGAAGGTTTCTTCTTAAGATTCTTTTAGGTTCAGGATGAAACACAAGTTGTCTCCTAAGAGAACGCCTACAAAGCATGCACTACAAACACAATTCAAAAGAACTTGTTCGATCTTTACAAATTTAGGCTTTTGACTTTAGTTCAAATTGTAGGTGACAAAGCAAGTTGCCCAATCAATTATGCGCCTATTGTCAACCTTTGAAATGCCTAAAAAGACATAGTTGGAGCTTAGGTGCTCTTCCCTAAATCTCAAATGGCAAAGCAAATCCAAAGATGGAAGATCAAGGGGTGAAAGTAGTCCTAATCCTTCCTTTGAAGCTGTGCTTTCGCGGTGCTTCTCAACTACCCCCAAAAATCCTTGACAGGGTATCTCCCTCTTTGGATTTACAAAACCTTTGATCTCAAGTTCCGAACACTTCAGAATCCAATGGTAGGAGGGTTCTTGTCCTTGTCGTTCCAAGACTTAGGAGTGTCTAAATGCATGCCATGGTGCAAAAGATATAAGTGTGCATACACCGCAAAAAGATTTTGAATTTTGAATCGCACACCACGTTTGAAAATCAAGTCCTTGATTTTTAGATGTCCCTCCTTTAATTAGTCCTTTTTCAAGAATATATGTCACCACTTGTTAGATTGCTTCAAGATAAATTATGTGGTCTTCTAATTAAGTCCAAATGCAATGCGTGATCAAGAGTAGGATGCAAAGTAAGAGAATGCGTACCTTGCTTCCAGCAATCAACGATGTGAGAATGCATGCAATGCAAAGAAATAAATCTAAAGGCTGCTCATACAAACCTAAATGGTTCGTCCTAAGGGCAAGCAACTTCTAGCAGGTAGCTCATTTTTCTTTTATTTTGTGTTTTTTTTTTAGCTACTTATACACGAGCAAATAAAGGGTAAACAATCCACAAAATAAATTAAAAACCTAAATCTAAAGAAGAGGGAACAAGCTTCCAAAAATCAGCCTCAATTACTACAAGGGAGAGAAAACAGAAATGAAACTTATGAAATGTAAAATCTCCTATAGAGGGAGAATCCAGGTCTCCTTCATCTTCCCTACGTCTAAGCATCGCTCAAGATTGACATCTTCTCCCCGATGTGCTTGTCGCCTCTCTCAAATTCCTTGCACAAATTCCCCGCATAGAAAAAAATAATAAATGGTCAGATCACTGTGCAATGGGAAATAATCAGAAATGAAATCAGGTGAAATTATTGCGTCTGTTGCCTCCTCGGCAATGGCGCCATTTGATAAGATTGTTTTCGCTTTCGAATTATGTTATTAGATGATTTGCCATTTTAGTAACAAAGTGGTGGAAAATCGCTTAACAAAACAACTACAATAAAAATTAAACAACTCGCAGAAGAGCGGGTCATGTCCATAGGGAGGCAATGATGCAATAGAATCTCGATTATTTCATCTTCTTTCAATAAAGTATGAAATCCATAGTCAAATCTGACATGAAATGCAATGGAAAGAAGACGCACAATAACTCAAAAATATTAGGGTAGATATGCAATTTTTCTTCACTGAAATATTCAATAAATATGTGCTGATTTTATGTAATTTCCAATTGACATGTATTAGAGAAAATTTGTGCACATTTTAATCCAAAACCAATGTTAAAACATGTGAATAATAATAACCACACAATTATCAGAAAGCATAAGTATGCAGTCACAATTTCACCATAATAAAATAATCATAAATTAAAATTGATTTTTGTGGCAATGGCATTCAAACGTAAATAATAATTAACATAAAAGCAGAGCATTTTACCTCTCTCCTCCTTACGCATGGGAGAGAGGTTCAATCAAGGAGCTACTCCTACAAGAGGTCGGCTGAGGCGAGGCCTTCACGGTGGTGGCAGCGGTGCATCATGAGATGGCCAGAGCCAGCCTGCCAGAGGAGAGGAGTGTGGCGGTGGTGTAGTCTGCTACTGCCGTGCGTGCTGCAGGTGCAAGGAGAGCATCACGCGTGGGTGCTGGGGGTGCTGCAGGCACACGGAGGCGCGGAGGCGTGGGTGCGCGGGCATTCTGCAGAGCCCACAGGCACACACGGGCGTGGTGGGGGCATCGGCAGCAGGTGCTGCAGGGAACCACTAGAGCATGGGCGCGTGGAGGCATGGCTCAGCAGGCCCACAAGGGGTAAGCGGGCGTGGGTGCTGGAGCGTGGGCTGCTGGCGCATAGGCGTGAAGGCACGTGGAGCGTGCGCTGTGGGCAAATGGAGGTGCGGTGCAGGGTCGCTGGAGGTTTTGGAGGAGGAGAGGAGGCGCGGGCATGCTGGCTGGGCTGGAGCGGCGTGGTGGTTCTGATGGAGCGAGGGGAAGCTGCTAGCACGTGCGGTGGCTAAGGTGAGGGTGCGCGCACGCAGGTGGCTGGTGCTGCAGCGTTGAAGTGAGGGCACGGTGGGCTGGGTGAAGGCACGATGGGTAGATGGCTGATGGCTAGAACTGAAGTGAGAGCGCGCACGATGTTGTCTGATGGAGAGGTGGAAGGCATGCTTGGCTGGGAGTGGGCATGAGTTGCTGGCTAAGATGAAGAGTTGCAAAGACTCTTTGGCGGTGTGGGCTGTCACCCCACACACCCACAGTGGTGAGTCGTTCTACTGCGGTGAGGCTGGTGGTATGGAATGGAAGAGGAGCAAGGTCCTCTAAACACAATGATGAACAAGGGTGGTGGCATCCTCAACGGCAGCTCTCCCTCCTCCTTTTGTAGCTATAGCCATGATTTCAAATTCAAAATGCCATAGCATAAATGTGATGCGCAGGAGGAGGAGGTGAAGCCGAAGCCGGAGGAGTTACCTGTGCAAAGGATAAAAAGAATAAAGAATAAAATGTTATGGTTATTTATGCATAAGCCCTTAACTTCTATGTTAAATTAAAACAATGCAAGTAATTCACCTACTTGATTAACTAATCAAATGCATACAATTCTAAGTTAATTCTAAATGCATACAATGAATGAATTATGCAATTAGGCTAAAAATATGAATTAATTTATTTACATCCTAATGTATGCTATCTAAATGTTCAAATTAATTTAATGTCTAGACATTTAGATACTTAAATAGCCCACGAATATGGCCTAATCAGTGCATGCAAGGTAGAAGATCTTAAAATCCTGTTTTGCTTCCACCATTAGTAAGAAATCCCAGGAGAAGACTTATTTATCCAGGATCTAAATCTAAATGCTCTGCAATAGCTAACTTGGGAAGACCTGAGAAGCACATTCCGAAAGAAATTCCTCGTAGGAAAAACTAATGCTCTTGCATGTGCCATAACAACCTTTACGCATAATCTCGGAGAACAACTACATGAGGCTTGGGAGAGTTTTAATGATTTAGCTAGGAAATGCACCCATCATGGGATTTCGAAGTGGCACTTGGCCCATATTTTCTATTATCGGTTGAGTGATAATCTGAAGAATTTTGTTGATGCAGCATGTGGGGGCAATTTCTTGAGTCAAGGTGTTGAGGGATCCTTTCAATTATTCGAGAATATGAGTGAAAATTCTCTCAACAATGCCTCACTGTCCACCTTTAACAGAGCTTATCAACCAAGGAGTGGAGTTTATGAAGTTAACAATAATTCAAACTTGGTTGATATAGAGCTAATTGCACAACGATTAGATAAGGTGGAACTCGTGGGAAAGAATGTGAAGAATTTGGATAAGAACCGAGATAACCTTCTAAAGGGCGAGAATTCCTTAGGTACACAATCCAGATTAAATCCTATGCCTACCCAAAGAGTGCCTATCTTAACCCACAACCAATTCCCCAACCTCTAGGTTAGGAATCAGTGCATAACATCCGTGACCTAACCATGGATCCTGATAAACACACATGAATTCATGATAAAATGCTTATTTATGATAGTTCCTCGACTTAGCATTACATACCATGTTATAAATACTACATAACATCCATTGCATGGCATTTATGATAGTTGTATGTTTTGTATATTAGTTCATTTTATATGGCCAGGAGGCAATGCGAAATCCCTACTAAATTCGGATGAAAAATCCGACCATATGGATAGATCCGGAGCGACAATCATAGTCCGACAATAAAGAAATCACCTCGATCCGAGCACCGTGGCATCCTCTGCAAGCAATGAAGAGTGGACGGTCTAGATGTTGCCATGTGGCACCATCAAAAGTCCCCAAGGCCACTACCCACATCTCCAAAGGTCACCCATCAAGTGATCTCAGCCGTTGGATGAAAATCCAAGGGCTGAGAGCCTGCCCTCACCACGTGGCTGCAACTCCTTTTCGCCACACACCAGTAGACGTGGTGCAACAGTGAGGACGAGCGCTCTCAAGGAGTGAGCGCGAGATCGAGCCGCGATTCGTCGTGCCCGCTATAGTGCCAGCTGCAATAGGGCCGCTTGATCTCAATCAAGGGGTTGAGATTCCCCACGTGCAATCCAATGCTGCCCATCGATGTGAAGGTGCATGCAGATCACACGCACGCCATCTGGGGCATGCATTTAAGTCAACCTTGAGCAGTGCCCACCGTCCGATCCTCACAATTGCGCGAGGCATGTGATTCAAATTAAAGCACGTGCGATCTGCGGGTGCGCCTCAACCGCGCGATGCCTCATCCGACGGCTGCCAGCACACGTGCCAACGGTGCGAATTTCAAATGTTGGCAGGCGCATGCTCTCCTCTCACAATCACAACTGTCCACGCCTAATCCAACGGCCAATGATCGTTGCGCCTACGACAGCTGCAGTCGAGCATTCAAGCGCTAGCCAAGGTGTGTGAATGCTTTAGCAACGTCTCTGGCGAGTCTTTAGCAACGTCTTTAATGTCACTAAAGGCCCATGCACTCAAACCACCTCCATTCCACCATTATATAAACACCCCTACATGCCTTATTCCAAACCATCTCTGCCTACTCTACTCCCACCTACTCCTAAGCTCTAGCAAGCCTACCAACACTCCATTAGAGCTTACTCTCAAGCTCCCAAGGCTCCTTTTAGTGTAGTGAACCTCTGCCTCACCAAATATTCCTCCATCTTCCCATCCCCACTCATAGGTCACCTTGGAGCCGTCCTCCCACCTCCATTCCAGTAGCAGATCATCTCTTCCTTTTCACCTCCATTCCAGAGACACGCTAAAGCTTTCTTCTACCCGACGTCCTCTTCCATCTCACCTCCATCATCCCACTCCTCACCTCGTTTGTCTAAGCTTCCGCTAAGCACCATTGTCTCACCAAACAACTGATTCGGGAGATTTCTTCTCACCTCCCTCTCTTTTATGTTTTCGTAGATTATTGTAATAGACATTCATGCAATACATCACCTTTGATTCTATCTCTCTCTTGTGATTGATTGTCATTTTATTTCAAAAGTGAAAAAAAAAAACAAAACCCTAAAACACCAAAAAGAAACAAATTGAAGCATAGTTTTCATACAAAGTAAACATCGCCTCCTTGTGTTCGACCTGGGACTCCCTAGGAGTTTTGGTATAAATTATATTTGATCATGAGTTTTGCAACTACGATAGGTTACTTATAACCCTGATTTCAAACACGTGAGACCCGTGCGATCATTTTGGTGCCGTTGCCGGGGAGGCAATGGAATTTACTTTATTATTTTCTGTGCTTCTTTGCATTTACATAGCACTAACCCTACTTGTCTTTGATCTACTGTCTTGCAGGTACCCTAGCACAGAGATCCAAGTGTGGTAGATCAGAGTAAAGTGCGGGTAGAGTGTTTTGTAATTGTCCCCCACATTTGCCCCCACTAGTTCATTTTGCCACAATCATAACCAAGACCTAATCTACTTAGGGGTTTGCATAAACCCTAGGATAGACTTTGTTTGTCTTGTTTGCCACCTTCACCCACATCTTATAAAGAAAAACAAAAAGATACTTTTTGTGGGACGAATCAATTTACACACTTTATACATCCACATCAGAGGCACATAACTGGACTTGATTTTCATCTACTCAATCGGGATTCCGACCTGTGAACCCCGTACACGAATTCAACACATAAAAGAGTAGAAATCATATTAGGTAATCACCTTTGTGTGCCTTAATCGGTGGTGCATTTGAGTCGATTGATTGGATTGTTTGGGCTGCACCACCTAATCTAAAAGAGGTTCATTTTGTAGTTGCCCCATAGGATTCAATAACTAGGTCAATCTAGGCACTCCATATTTTTCTTTATTTCTAAAGGAAAATACTTGAACACGTGCTTTTAAAAACAAACTTGGTTTGCCTCACAAAACTTGGTTGAAAGCACCTAATATTTGAATCCTAAAAGCTATTAAGCAAGATTTGAACTCTAAAACTCACCTCATCATTAATAATCTTGCTTGAAAACCACTTGGTTGTGCACATTCACACATTCTCAAACAAATCATTAAGGGCACAACACATTAAGGGCCCATCACATTCCAGAAGCACCATTGTCCCAAGGCAAATTAAAATTGAGTAGATGTTGGCCTCAAGGACTAGTTCGCCCTACGGGATCCAGATTGAGATTATTCATGATTAACCTACTTACACTAGTAAATCTAATGTCTAGCTAGGGGAGTAGCGTCAAACGACCGTGGCTAGGGGGTACACTAGGAACCAGAGGCACAAGCCAAAGGAAGAACCTTCTCCCCAGTCCCTCCTTTTAACTGGTTGGATTGCCTAGACATAAGTAGAGTGACCGATGGCAGTTCTCGTGCATGTTCTGAAAATAGAGATCTCGTCATAGTACAGTGTGAAAAAATGCTCGTCAAAAATAATTTATAAAGATAACGAGACTTGGAGTCTCGATCATTCGTCTCTTGGAGGCATTTTGGAAATGTAATTTAGAAATCGATCTCACTCGCTTTACTTATTCAAAATTGCATGTCGATTTATGCTAAGTTCGTATTGATGCACAAAATGTTGTTGGTAGATTATCAGAAATTGAAAACATGCAACTTTAATCATACCAAAAGATGATAATCAGGCACATGGTGATTTTCAACATATATATATAAAGATGTTGATAACAGAGTTACAGAGCACCAGTAGTGGAATACTTGCACAGGGAATGAAAAAACTAACACCTAACAGAAATGACTGCATACAGGAATCTACGGTGGATTATGCATGCATCATTAGGGGAGAACTAAGGAGCTACACTACTAAGCAGTAATAAAAGAAATAAATCTATGAAGAACTATGCTACTTATCTAGCTAACAGAACGAAGGGCATTCGGAGGTGGGCTCCGATGGCCTTTAAATGGGTGAGAAGAGAAAGAAGGGAGGCCAATGGTGGGTAGGCCAACCCTTGGAGAGAGGTTTGAGGTGATCTAGGCCTAGTGTGGAGGTGATGGAGATGCCATGCTGTGCTCGTGGAGATGGAGGTGGAGTAATGGAGGTGGAATGAAGCCAAGAGACCAAGATGGACCAACTGGCCACCCTTAGGTCTTTTTATAGGCCTAAGGGAAGCTCAAGAGAGTTATAGAATTCATTAGAGAGGCTTATGGTGGGAGCTCGTGTGAGAGGGAGAGAGTGGATGGATGGGTGATTTTCAGATCAACATGGTGTATCTAAAACTTGAATACATCTTGGTTGCTATTTTTTGTAATCAAGGCAACAACACATGGTAGAGAGTTCTAGAGAACTCTAGGCTAGGTATTTTCGTGTGGATGGTGTCTGTGGGTGTGTGTGGGTCGAAACCTAGGTGGCTAGGTTGATTAGGTTAGGTTCTAGTAGGTCAATGTAGGTCTCAAACTAGGGTTGTAAACCCTAATTCATTAAGGTAAAATGCAATTAAACTTGATACAAGTTTAATTGGATGTGTGAAACCCAATTGAGAGAAAAAAAACTCAATTAAATTAGGTTTAGGTCAATTGGACTCCCACTGAGTCCAATTAGACTGTATATGCTAAGATCAAGGTTCAATTGGACTCAATGAGTCCAATTGAATAGGCTGATGGAATTAACTAAGATCCAAGTCAATTAGGTTTTATTGAGACCTAATTAGGTCCTTAGGGAGGTCTAGAGGTGTGGTACAAGGGTTAGGACACCTTAATTTAGGTTCCTATGGGGTTGGAATTGGGTTTAAGGACCTAGGAATTCAAGATCCAAGGTTGAATTCAAAAATAGGAACTAGAGAGCAATTCCAGACAACTAATAATAGTGTCAGACATCTTATTGTGAAAAATTAGAAGTCCAGACTTGTTGTCTAGACATCCAATCAGAGTCAGGAAAGAATCATGGTTTTATCTGCAGAAATTCGACATCTTAAAATGTTGCAAAAGTGGGTCTTAGGTGCGCGGGTTGTGGCTAAGGGTTCTGGACGTCCTGTAACTCATCTGGACATCCAGATTGAGGCTAGAAATAGGGTTTTAGGGCTTCCTAAGGTATAGTGACCTAACCTAAGGGTTGCTAAGGCTTGGGGATGCTTCTAGGCTATCCTAGAGCTAGGATGAACCTAAGTTCTTCGTAATTTACTACTTTATTCCTACTTAACAGAATAGCATACCTCAATCCCTTACATTGTTGTCTACTACATCTTATTCTTGGTCTTCTGCTCCAGCTCTACTGCAACTCTAGCTTTAGGCCCAGCTTCAAATCAAGTCTCAGATCCAGCTCCTGAGCTTCTTATTTCCTATAATTTATATAATGCACCTAATTATTATATTATAGCATTATTCTATGCATAGCTATAGGAGGAACAGTAAAGATGCAAATAATGCTTTTGCATGCATGAACTACCCTAACTTATGCTAACTCCTAGCTTAATTCTGGGCAAGTAGGACCTATGATTACTGTGCAATCATACCCCTATACCTAAATCTTGCTAGTCCCTAGCAAATGCAAAGCTAAATTATTCACAGAAGGGTCCCTAAGGGATTGATTATTTTAGGAAGTATATTTCTATAGATTTTTCTCCTTTTTGTTTTCATTCTATGTTCTAGAATTCAGACAAATGTGTAAGTGGAGCTATGTAGCTTTTGCAACAGATTCGAATGAAAGGCTTGATTCACCTCGAAAGCTTGCACTTGACCCCTAGTAAAATTCTAGCAAGATAGGCGAACTTCTTCCTATGGGGTATTCAAGAATTCTATGAATTCCACACCAGCTTTAAGCTTGGGTAGAGAATGGCTGAGGGATATGGGTGTTTATTTGGTGCCTCACTCTCACTTGGTGCTACATAGAGATTAGTACTTCAGAATCTAGATTCCCAGATCATCAAGTAACTCATCATATAGAAAGACGAGAAAAACTGTGCTCTCTTTTGGTTCCTTTGTATTCATTCTCTCTTACTCTTTTTTTTTAATTTTTAGAGCTCACAATCTCACCAGATTCTCAAGTATGATCCATATTTGGTGGTCTCACTTGGCATTAACACTTTAATTGAGTTCTCATAACCTTAACATTAAGTCAGAATTCCTCAGCCAGTATTCAAGTGGTTAGAAACATAGAAAAATAGGTTAAGGCCATATTTAGTGGGCCTCAAATTTATTTGGTGGTATTGCCTCAATGCAACTGAAATAAACACTAAATATTCACACTCTTTTTTCTTTTCCTTTTCTTCTTTTTCTAAATTTTTTTTCTTGTTTTTCATTTTTTTTCATGTTTTTATTTTTTCTTCTTTTTTTTTCTATGTATAATTTTTTTTTAACACAACACAAGCTAGCATACATTCATGAACTTTATTGAGGAGACATTATTAGGGATAGGTGGTACTCAAGAGACATTGGGTGGCTTATTTGGTGGAAGTGCCTACCACGACACTAGGATAGATGGGTAGGATGGTGTATTCCTGACCTTGACATCAACACCCTCCTTCAGCCAAGGATTCCGTGAAGAATGGTCGCAACCATCCATCTTAGCCCTAGTTTTATGAAAACTTGCTCTCCACGTATTTCCCTTATTTGGTGACTTTCAATATTTTGCACAAAAATGTATACGCAGGAATCGAAAGCGAAAACTATGCCTATCTCTGAGTATCATCACCTAATTATCTAGGGTTCCAAATTCCTTACACTAATCTTAGAGCACCAGTACACTCTACTCTAATCTCACACTATTTGGTGGACTTTTAGAAGAAAATCTTCCTGACTCCCAAAACACTGTCCAGGGGTTTAGGAAAAGAAGCACTACTTCTTCTCAACAGACTAATGACGTTTATCAGGCTTCACCGTGAATCCATTGCAAATTCTACGAGTGTGTGAAAAATTATACTAGATTCCAAATTACAAGAATCAACTAGAGGATAAAATCCCTAATGCATTCTCTTAATAAGATAATCTTATTCATGGATGCACTATGTATATATGTTATAAACAAGTAACCTCTTATTTCCATACTTCATGAAATTTCCCTTATCAAGTTATATTCAGCTTGACCCTAAATTTAGAACAAAAGGTGAGCAGGTGAGTCGGAAGTGGCTATTGCGGATGATTTTCAGCTCTAATGTGAGCATTGGAGGTGAAGTCGGTTTTTCTTTTATTTAGGGTCCTAAAGTACATTTGACATGCAGCTCCAAGGTTTTCCTAAATGTTGGCGTAAAAATTTTTCGTTTTGTCTTATC
Organism: Thalassia testudinum; assembly: GCA_037157565.1. Taxonomy (NCBI): domain Eukaryota; kingdom Viridiplantae; phylum Streptophyta; class Magnoliopsida; order Alismatales; family Hydrocharitaceae; genus Thalassia; species Thalassia testudinum. Next base: position 117,615,209 of record JAZHRO010000073.1, read on the forward strand.
TACCCGCCCATGCCTAAGTTCTTGCATGTCCTCATGCATGAATATAAAAGAGAATAGGTACAACAGGGAGTAAATGGGTAGAAATCACCTGGAATTGCTCCTGAAATTTTAACGTTCATCATCAACCAACCTGACAGTATGCAATATGCAAAAAGGAAATATGCTAAAAGAAAAAAATGCAATGTATAAAAATGGTATGTATAGGTCATGGATGCAGAGTAAATGCTGAGGTTAATGCCTCCAGGTGGGCAAAAACTCAATTAAATGTATCAGTTCTTGCATAAGAGACTGTCAAGATTAAGAGAAATGGAGATGTGAACTAGTTGATTGTGCACCCCTACTCCAAAAGGTCTAGCTATAAGAAAGTGTGGAGTAGTGCTGGAATATAAAGGATAATCAGAGGGGGGATCATGATTTTTATCAGCTGATTTATCATGTCCCAAAATTCAGTAGGAAGTTGTTGAGGGAGTAGATCATAATGTAGCTCAGAACTAGAATCTGAGTCATAAGGATCCTCATAACGATAATTGACAACAAAGATCATGCCCTCTCCAGGCTATGGATCATATGGGGGTACCCGTGAAAGTAGACGATCAATGGGGAGGTCACTGAAATCCTCATCAGAAATTACTTTATCCTCATCAGTAGTCATCTCTGATTCATCAGAAGTTGACTCTTCCAGATCTGAGTCAAGCCATCCATTAGATTTACTAGGATTGTAGGTGTGTACCCAGCTCATTCTACTCAAAGCTTCACCCTTATATGCATTGGGTTCCTCAGTAATTCCTACCTCAGGTAGCATATCCATTTCTTTGGTCAAAACATCCATAGTTACTTCTGGTCTTCAGATGTCAGGATCAGGAATAGAAAGTGTCATCTCAGAATCTCTAACATCCGAATTAGGTATGTTGGTGAAAGAAGAAGAGTGCTGATCAGAAGATGTTGGCTCTAGCATAGGTTCACCTACAATGGGATGTGGCCTTGATTGATCAGTATTGTCACATGCAATATTTGCCTCAAGATCCATATCCTCAAATGGATCTACTTCCCTTATCACGGTTGGGTTATCTAAACCAAGAGGTATCTCCCAGGATTCAGGATAATCCGATTGTGGCTCAGTCCTGGAGATATCAGTCCTTTCCTCAGTTTCTTGGATGGAGTTCTCAGATGAACCCATTCGAAACATTTCCTACTCTTGTCTCATATCTAAGCTGGATTCTTCTTCCCCTGAATTATCTTCTGCCATCTGCTACTGAGAATCTCCTGTGTGTTCGTCTGACATAGTCATTTTAGAATCTTCAAGGTTTTCAAGGCTATTTTCCACTTGATATCTCAAAAGTAGTTCTTGAGTTTCCCGATTTTGTCCAATTAGCGTTGTTATCCCTGTTGTTCCCTGAAGGAGCTCCATCACAGCTTGTTGATACGGAATCTAGCTTTGTCTTTGGTTCAGCTCAGTGATAGCTTGGATTTCGTGTAGATAGGATGCGGCCTTTTCCTTAGTGCTAACTCTAGCTCTCTATATTTTGTAATGCAGTTGCATATGCACTAGTAGTTCTTCAGGGGTTCCAGGGGGCGAATCATGTCTACCCATATTCCATGGGTGAGATGTAGGAGTATGAAATCCATATCCTAGGTTATAAGATGCGGTCCTTTGAGGAGCCGAATAGTACGAGTCATAATGTCCAATGTCAGAATATGGGTTAACCATTTTGATAACCCAAGGAAAAGGATCAGGCGAAGCGAAAGGTCATCTTCGCCACCTTGGGTTCTGATCCCAAGGTTAGCTGATTTAGTGACCTAGGCTCTTAGATAAGCTCGTGGGTCCAACTCTTCTGGATCCTGATTAGGTCTAGATCCAAGGTTAGCCATTGTGGGTAAGCGAGTGGAAGAAAAAGGTGGGGGAGAAGATGGTCTGAGCGAAGTGATGAATCGCCTTCGCCACCTTGGGAGTGGCTCCCAAGGCCCAACCAATTGAGGTCTGAGTGACCTCCTTCCTTGCATGCACCAACCAACCCTTAGGTTGGTGTCGCCAGCGAGACAAGGCTAAGACCCTATCAATCAGATGGTCCTTATGATCAGATGACCAGATTTTTCATCTAAAATTCTAATTACGAAAGAGAAAATTCGTCATTCAACCAACTGAAAGTAATTCTCGCCTCTCAAGCTAACCCAGCCAGTCATGTTACGAGGGGATTAAGGGGAAGGTTCTTCCTTCGGTTCATGCCTCCAGTTCCATTACCCCTTAGCCACAGTTGTTTGACACTACCCCGTAGACTTAGTCACCAGGTTTGGCAAGAGCGATTGAAACCAACCTGTAGTACAACAACTAATTCGGGTTTATTTCTTGTTTTAAAGATAATTTTAACCCATTTTTTTTCACTGGGGTTTAGTGAGTGGCCCATAAGGTGACCAAGCTCATCGACTAAACCTTAGACTTGATCAAGTCTAGTCTAGCCGAAATGTGTGGTCTCTAGAGTGTAACCCTAAAGGTGTAACCTAGGGTTCATGTAATTCCAGGATTTTTTTTTTCTTCTTCAGTAGACCACAAAAGTAAGAATAATTCCATAATAAAAATTGGAATCAGAATAAGTTGAAATTTGGAAAGTATATTCCTTTTTCAATTATCCTTTTAGATAATATTTTTTTGTAATTTTTACCTTTTCAACCGAATTTAGAGATTTTTAAACGTCAAGGGGTCAGGTTTGGAATTTTGACCCCTGGTTGGTTTTTTGCTTTGTGACAGTATCACATGATCTTCAAAAATTCAGGAAAAATATGTAGATTAATACCAATGAGATCAGCTTTCAAACCCCACAATTTTTAGTCAAACAAGATTCGCAGATTGCTCAGAATTGATTTTTGAATTTTGAAAATTTTCAAATCTAGGTCCGTTTGAACCCCTTGCACTTCATAAATTTATAAAAATTTTCTATTTTGAATTTCTTCAAATGAATGGTGCCGTTTGAATGATGGTTTGAAAATGAAGGTACTACTAGAATTTTAGAAGTTTTCGCTCATTAATTTTTAAACAATTGAATTTTTAAGTCAAATTTTAAAATCGGGATGAAAATCAGAGAATGGTAGGAAAGCTTTTGAAAGGTGTTTGAATTCAAAATTCAAACTTTTCACCAAAATGATTTTTTTTGTAAAAACCATTGAATTTTCTTTTCAAGGGAAAACCTTTTTTCAAATTTTTTTTTTTGCAAGCAAACTAACCTAAGATTCAAACGGAGACCTAGTCTAACTACCTGACTTTTTTATTTTTTTTATGAAAATAAATAGGTTTTTTTAAAAATGAAATTGCTAGAAAAAAATCTAACCTTGGGCTCGAAAAAGGGAAATCCTAATCTAAGATGTGCATCTGATGATTTTTCTATGCCTGATGTGTGCGCAGATCCCATTTTTCCTGCTTTCCTACACATCCAACAAATAAGCAGAGGAATATTTGTCACTAAAATCTCAAAATATCGAAATCAATTACATTGCCTCCCCGGCAATAGTGTCGTTTGACAGATGGCGGTTCTCACGCATGTTTTGAAAATAGAGATGTCATCGTTGTATAGTGCGCTCCAAAGAAAGAAAATCCCTTTGTCACTCTCTTACAAAAAATGCACTGCAAATTGAATCGAGGCTAAAATATGTTTCAAGCACGGGTGCTTTAACCACGGAGTCCAACGAACCTTAGTATAGTTCCTGTGAGCCTTAAAAACCTTCGCGGCAGACTGAGGCTAGAGCTGGTCAGGTCTGGATCTTAGTTGGTACTTGAATACGTCTAGGCCTATTATCGGCATTCTAACCTAAACAAAAGAAGAAAGCACTCATCATAGTTTTTGAACATCAAGGAACTCATGGTCAAGAATCGAAGTTAAAATCTTAAAATTTTGCTAAGGGAATAGAAAAAGCTAGGCATGGGGGTATGATGGGAATACCATCATGAGCCCTAACTAGCTCATTTTAACCCATAAAAGCAAACAAGAGCTCCTACATAACCAACTGGAGGGCCTAATTCACTAAATAATCATTCTAAGATAAAAGCAAGAAACAAGGGGTAAAACTGCTTTTTTACCATAACAGTACAACAACAGGTTTTCCCAAGGGCTAAACACAGGTCAAATGGTCTTAACAAGATAAAAAGTGGGTTGGTTCAAACAGAAAAGGGTTTGTGTGAATTCTTTGAATTAAATGACTTCTTGTAACCCTAAAATAGATCCACTTGATTAAATAGGGTCAGATCAGGATAAAATTTACTTAAACCCTCTAAAAATCATGGAGAAATATTCTCGAGGGTTTAGAACCTTCAATTTGGCCATTAGGACCTATTTTGATCTAGAATGGGGTCACAGACAAATATTTGCCCTAAATTGGGTTTTTGCCTAAATTTCCCATTCAAACGTGATCAAACCCGAAATCCAACTTCACCATTGGATTCCTCAGGCCCAAATTAGGATTTTACCAAAATTTGGACCTAAGGGGAACTCATCTTGACTGACTTTGCAAACAGGTCTGACCCAATTACATTTCACCCCTATCTTTCAAAAACCCTTACAATTGACCCCCTAGCTTCTTCTTCATTCTTTGCAATTAGGTCTCTCTGCCATTATAGCGGAGGGAATCCTACTCCAGCAAGCTTGAAAGGGCAATTTCTCCCTGATCTCTCAGAGAATCCCCTTCAAAATTGAAAGGGAGATTCTCTGAGAAATCCCCTCCAATGTAAATCCAATTAGAAGCCCTATTTGGTACCCAATCTCTCATGCGAATGCATGAGAGATTTGGGTCTCGTTTGTGTTACCATTGCCGGTGACCTTGTTGTGCTTGGAAGCTTGGCTTCCAAGCACAAAATCGATCTCCAGGGCCTATTTATGACACCCCAATTCACCCCGCATCACTTAAGCTTGAAATCAGCCGGAGAACCCCCTTAATTTCATCTCTCCTCGTCCGACCGACTTGCTCATCAAGCTCCAGCGACCTCTCCTACTCTCTCTCATTACTTAGCCACAATACCGGTGGTGGGTTCCTCTTCCTTACGCTCGTCCGCGTCTCACAGCACCCGCTGACGCCCCTACCTTCCCTTCATCCTCGCCGACCACCCTCACTGAGCCAGACGCCATCCCTACCTCCCCATTCGTCTCTTCACTCCCAGATAAGTCTCTCTCACTCTCTACATTCTTTTCCCCTCCTTATTTCCTTCAAATGACCACTGCCGCACTCCACCACCATCATCCCCTTCACCTCTGGCCACCGCTCCGACAAGTTTGCTCCACCTCCACTAACCACCTCCCTCCTTGGCAGCTGGTCCATAAGCACCTCCCTGAGTCACTGATCATAACCCTCCACTCACAACACTCAACCAAATGCACCCCCGAACACACTCACACACACGACTGCAGTGTTTCCTAGGCATGCACCCACAGGCATTCCCACGCCACACCGACCACCTCTACACATTCACCACACCTTGGCGAAGCTCCCTGAGCATTTTAATGTGGCCGTGGGGCTGTTATCATGATTTCAAGTCTAGGGGCTCACCGCCATTGATGCAAAGCCTAAAGCTTTCTTGCCAGCTTCTCCAAGTTGTGCCCGCTCTAGGACACAGTCCCAAGTCACGCGGAGAGCCTTCACGAACGTCTCCATCCATCCAATTGGTGTCGAACGCTGAAGTTGCAGCTGCAATCAAAGGACGCCCCTCTGTTGCAGGCATGCATGAAAGGAGGTGGGAAGATTGTCCCACCTTGGAAAGATTTGGAGCACTGCACCTACATAAGTTGATTTTCTGCATTGGGCTTATCGCCTCCAACTCACGAGGTGAGGTCCGTCTCACCCGAGCCGATGCCTTGTCCGCGACCATGCCCCACGGACCTGGTTACCCGACTCGACCAGCATACCTTGCCCACCACCACACGCCAGTGGGCCTTGTCTCGGGCACGTACCTAACCTGATTACCCGAGAAGCTGTGGCTCTGGGAGAGCGAACCTAAGAGAGAAAAGAGAGAAGAGAGCTCGTGCGGGTAAGGGGTAGGTTTTGCTCTGCTAGTCGAAGAGAAGAAGGAGAAGGTAAGGAAAAAGGCTATGGGCTAAAGCCAAGGAAGAAGAAGGAGAAGGCTGAAGTCAAAAGAGAAAGGAAGGGAAGAAAAATACTGAAGGAAGAAGAAGCTGAAGGCAAAGGAAAGGTAGCCAGCAAGAGAAAGAGAAAGAACAAAGCCAAAGGAGAAAAAGAAGGCAAAGGAAGAGAAAGGCAAAGGAAGAAAGGCAGATGCCAGAGAACAGAGAAGAAGGAAGATCAAGAAGATTGAAGACAAAGGCAAAGAAAAAGAAAGAAGAATAGGAGAAGAAGCAGAAGAAAGAAAAGAAACCAAGCACTGTAGCATTAGCATTTTAAAATGTCTGATTCTCAAATCAAATGTCAAATTTTGAGTGCAGTTGGCATAGATTGGTTTCTTTAGTATTTTGTGCCTTACATTTATTCCTATCTTTTTGCACTATAACATTGATCTTATTGCATATTATATTCTTTCAAATTCTTAAGTTATGATCTTGATTTCTAAACCCTAATTTGCTCCTTGTGTTCGACCTCAGACTTTAAACTTTGAGTAATAAATTGTATTTGTTTTGAATGCTTTTTCGACTGTACTACAACGTGACCTTTTTAAAACCTGATCAAGCGCTCTTAAAAATAATTTATAAAGATAGCAAGACTTGGAGTCCCGGTTGTTCATCTCTGGGAGGCATTTTGGAAATGCAATTTAGAAATTGATCTTGCTCGCTCTACTTACTCAAAATCGCATGTGGATTTATGTTAAGTTCGTATTGATGCACGACATGCTGTTGCCAGAATATCAGAAATTGAAAACATTCAATTTTAATCACACCAAAAGATGATAATCAGGCACATGGTGAATTTCAACATATATATGTATAAAGATGATGATAACAAAGTTGCAGAGCACCGGTAGTGAAATGCTTGTACAGGGAATGTAAAAACTAACAGCTAACAGAAAATGACTGCATACATGAATCTACGGGGTTTATGCATGCATCATTGGAGGAGAAGTAAGGAGCTACACTACTAAGAAGTAATAAAAGAAATAAATCTATGAAGAAATATGCTACTTATCTAGCTAACAGAACGAAGGGCATTCAGAGGTGGGCTCCGATGGCCTTTGAATTGGCGAGAAGAAAAAGAGGGGCGGCCAATGGTGGGTAGGCCAGCCCTTAGAGAGAGGCTGGAGGTGATCTAGGCCTACTGTGGAGGTGATGGAGATGCCATGTTGTGCCTGTGGAGATGGAGGTGGAGTAATGGAGGTGGAATGAAGCCAAGAGATCAAGATGGACCAAATGGCCACCCCTTTGGTCTTTTTGTAGATCTAAGGGAAGATCTTAAGAGAGTTATGGAATTCTCAAGAGAGGTCTCTGGTGGGAGCTCATGCGAGAGGGAGAGAGTGGATGGATGGGTAGTTTTTAGATCCACATTTGGTGGATCTAAAAATTGAATGCATCATGGTTGCTATCTTTAGTAACCAAGGCAATAACACATGGTAGAGAGTTCTAGAGAACTCTAGCCTAGGTATTTTCGTGTGGATGGTGTGTGTGGGTGTGTGTGGGTCGAAACCTAGGTGGCTAGGTTGATTAGGTTAGGTTCTAGTGGGTTTAGTTCAATGTAGGTCTCAAATTAGGGTTGTAAACCCTAATTCATTAAGGTAAAATGCAATTAAACTTGATACAAGTTTAATTGGATGTGTGAAACCCTAATTGAGAGTAAAACAACTCAATTAAGTTAGGTCAAGGTCAATTGGACTCTCACTAAGTACAATTGGATTGTGTATTCTGAGATCAGGGCTCAATTGGACTGAATGAGTTCAATTGAATAGGCTGATGGAATTGACTAAGATCCAAATCAATTAGTTTTAGTGAGGACCTAATTAGGTCCTTAGGGAGGTTTAGAGATGATGTACAAGGTTTTGGGCACCTTAATTTAGGTTCCTACGGGGTTGGAATTGGGTTTAGGGACCTTGGAATTCAAGATCCAAGCTTGAATTCAAAAATAGGAACTAGAGAGTAGTTCCAAACGTCTAATAATAGTGTCAGACATCTTATAGTGAAAAATCAGAAGTCCAGACTTGCTGTCTGGACATTCAATCAGAGTTAAGGATGAATTAAGGTTCTATTTGCAGAAATTTGACGTCTGACCAAGTGTATGGACATCTTAAAATGCTGTAGAAGTGGGTTTTAGGTGCACAGGTTGTGGCTAAGGGTTTTGGATGTCCTGTAACTCATCTGGACGTCCAGATAGAGGCTGGAAATAGGGTTTTAGGGCTTCCCAAGGTATAGTGACCTAATCTAAGGGTGGCTAAGGATTGGGGAAGCTTCTAGGTTATCCTAGGGCTAGGGTGGACCTAAGTTCTTCGTAATTTGCTGCTTTATTCTTACTTAACAGAATAGCATACCTTAATCCCTTACATTATTGTCTACTACATCTTATTCTTGGTCTTTTGCTCAAGCTCTACTACAACTCTGGCTTCAGGTCCAACTTCAGAGTCAATCTCAGATCCAGCTCCTGAGTTTCTTATTTCCTGTAATTTATATAATGCACCTAATTAGTATATTATAGCATTATTCTATGCAGAGCTATAGGAGGAACAGTAAAGATGCAAATAATGCTTATGCATGCATGAACTACCCGACCTTATGCTAAGTCATAGCCTAATTCTACACAAGTATGACCTATGATTGCTACGCAATCATGGAGTAAATCGTCCATAATCTTAGGAAGGATTCTGAGAGTCTGTACCTTTAGGCTACCCCATCTAAGGACAGGCTTGTATTCTTGTGCTGCAGGGTTCCCTCTCTTCCCCATCCTTTCGACTTCCTTCTAGTGTATGCTTGGAAGGTCATTGAATCCTAGATTGGAATGACCTTTAGACCATTCTAGGAGGCAGAGGTTGAGCTATAGCCAAGCAGATCCCATGGCTGATCAACAACAACCTCCCCCACCCCCAAACCAGCAAGAGCAATTCATAGGCAGTTGGAAGAATTGTAGCAGATGCAGCAATGGTTCCAACATATGCATGGTCAGGGCACTCAGCCCTTGAAGGATTTTTACGATCCTTCGAACTATGGGGAATGTCTTGGCATCATGATTCTCACTGGAGACATAGAAATCAAGCCCTAAGTCTTAAGTTTGATTAAGCACTTTCATGGGCTTAGCTTGGAGGACCCATTCCAGTACTTAGAGGATCTGACCACTTTGGTTCAGACCACCAAAGCAAGGAATGAGAACGAAGAGCAAATGATCATGAGGCTCTTCCCCAACTCTCTTAGGGATAAAGTTGCACATTGGTATTGGACCATAGGAAGGCCGATAGAAACTTGTGCTGCTCTTGAGTCGATTTTGCTTGAAGAAATTCTTTCCTATCGGAAGGACCCATGCCTTGCGATGGGCGATTACCACTTTCACCCAACGGCCGGGGGAACCATTTCATGGTGCCTGGGAGCGATTCTAGGAACTTTTGAGGAAGTGTCCACACCACAAGGTGTCGAAATGGTAACTCGTGCAGATTTTCTATCATGGGTTGGTTGAGCAACTACGTAATCATGTGGACGCTTCCTGCGGAGGCAATTTCCTCAACAGGGATGCAGATAGCACATACGACCTATTTCAGGAAATGACCAAGAACTCAATTAATCACGCCTCCATGGATGCATTCAACCAGTCCCAACAACCCAGGTCAAGTGCTAATGAGATCCTGGATTCCCATTCATTTGACATGGAATTGATTTGTAATAAATTGGATAAAATGGACTTGGTTGCTAAGAGAATGGAAGAATGGATGTCTGGGAATTCAGGAAACACTTCTATACCTACTCAATCCCAAAATTCAAGATTCCATTCCTCATGAGCGCCCATGAGGCAGGAATTCGTGAACCAACTTGATTCGGCTCAACCTGTGAGCCAGGATTTCTCGAAACCTTGTGGGATCCAAACTGGGGCCTTTGATCCCAGTTTTTTTGATCCTTCCTTCTATCCATCGTTGTCCTATGAGGATACGTATGCAATGCAGGAGAATGTTAGGTCCAACTCGTATTCCAACAATTATAACTCAGGTTGGAGGAACCACCCTAACTTCTCCTAGAAAAGTCGGGGGCAATAGACCCAAACTCGACCCAGCAACTATGCATCTGAAAGATCTACGGGTCAGGGTCAAGTATACACCTAGTTTCCCCCGAGACTGGTTACTCAGCCATCTTGGAATGCCCAACAATCTGCAGGGCAGGCTGAGTTAAACTAGAGGATGGTAGAAATGCAAGGGTCCATGCTTCAGCTTATGCAGCAAATGAAGACATCATTGGATAACTTGCAATTCAGGTTAATTGCTAACACTTGACAACCTGGATCTCTACCATCCCAACCCGTACCCAACCCGCGTAATGTGAAAAATCAAGGCAATAGAGCCCAAGGGTACGAGAATCAAAGGGACCCACATGCACATGCTAAGGTGGTTGAGTAGGGTCTCTCATCTTCTTCTTCTAGTTACATGACTAACCAAGGCCATCCAATCTTCCCTAACCCACCTCAAGACCCAAACTCGTATGCCACTACAAGCTTTGTCACCTTGAGAAGTGGAAAGAAAACCTGGGACCTTAAATTACCTTCTAGATGCCAAAACCCTGGGGAGCTTGAGAGAGAAGAGGAGGAGATTGAAGAAGATAGTAAGGCCTAGGGACTGGAAATTGAAAATACCACCCATATCCCGTTCCCTGAAGCCCTATTGAAAACCAAGAAAATCAAAACCCTAGATAGCAACAAGGAGGTGAACTCAGGCCAACCTCAGTAATGCTACAATTAACAGACTGATCGATCACCACACCGAGAGGCTTTATTGAGGATGTAATTGTCAAGGTCAAGGATTTCTATTTTCCTGTAGATTTCCTCATCCTTGACATGGATGTACCTAATGATTTGTGGAATATGCCCATCATTTTTAGCGTCTGTTCTTAACTCCCACCAAGGCCAACAGAAACTGTGAAAGTGGTAGAATGGAGATCGCCTTTAGGGATAAAAAGTTAACTCTGGATATTTTTAAGGCGATAAGAGGATTTGAGGATTGTGGATTCATTGAGGAGCTCGAGGATCAGGATCTTGAGACTTGTATGACAATCAGTGCACTTGAGGACTCCACCAGCTTTAGGGAACCCAACCCACAACCCTCCGTGATAGACCTGCCACACCCTGAAGAGGTTGTTGATTTTGTTCATTCCCAGCCTCTTCCACTGAATCATCCTGATGAATCTTCATCAGCATCCTCCCTACCTTCTATTCTAAACCCACCCCAGCTGGAATTAAAAGCATTGTCCAAAAATTTGAAATATGAGTTCTTAGGACCTGAAAACACACTCCCTGTGATTATTAGTGTTGATTTGACAAAGGAACAAGAATCGAGGTTAATACGGTCCTTAAGAACAACAAGGAGGCAATTGGTTGGACCATCCACGGCCTTAGGGGCATCGAGCCATCTTATTGTAATCATCATATTTTCGTGGAAGATGGATCTTGCCCTTCTTGCAAAATGCAAAGGAGACTAAACTCGAATGTGTGAGAAGTGGTCAAGGAGATAATCAAGTGGCTCTATGCTAGGATTATTTACCCAATCTTGGATAGTCCGTGGGTTAGCCCCATTCAGATTGTATCTAAGAAGGCGGGAATAACCATTATGACTAACAAGAAAAGGGAAACCTTCACCACTCATTCAACTTCTGCTTGGAGAGTCATTATTGACTATAGGAAGCTGAACATAGCCATTAAAAAGGATCACTGTCCCTTACCATTCATCAATCAAATCCTTGAAAGGGTAGCTAGGAAAAAATATTTTGCTTCCTGGATGGTTATTCGGGATAAAACCAAGTCCCTGTCCATCTTGAAGACCAGGAAAAGATAACCTTCACATGTCCCTACGGAACCTTTGCATTCCATAGAATGCCTTTCTGGCTTCGCAATGCTCCTGCGACTTTTCAAAGATGCACGTTGGCCATCTTTTCTGACATGGTGGGAGATTGTCTTGAGGTATTAATGGATGATTTCTCCATTTTTGGAGATTCTTTTGAGTCTTGCCTAGCTAACTTGGAATTGATCCTCTAGAGATGCATCAAAACATGACTGGTCCTTAGCTGGGAAAAGAGCCACTTTATGACTCAAGAGAGCATTATCCTGGGTCATGTGGTCTCTAGTCGGGTCATTGAAGTTGATAAAGCTAAGGTGGATGCTATCTGTAGACTTCCTCCACCCACATCCGTAAAACAGATCCACTCTTTCCTTGGGCATGTTGGTTTTATAGAAGATTCATTAAGGATTTCTCGAAGGTTGCTCGGCCCTTGAGTAACCTTCTAGCCAAAGACACGCCATTCGAGTTTGATGAATCATGTAGTAAGGCATTTGATTTATTAAAAATGGCAGTCACTTGTGCCTCGGTGTTGTGACCACTGGTCTAGACTGTTGATGCTTGGCTTCCACTCAACTCAGTAACTAAGTTAATTTTACTTAATTACGAGTAGAAAAAGTCACTTAGGTTAACTCAAAATTGTGTCGGTTGTGTAGTATAGGGTCGAGTTAACCTAAGATTTTAGAAATTTTTATTGGCTGAGTCAAGGTCGTACGCTGGGAGGTATAGTTCATTTTAAATTCACCAATTATCTTTATTTTCTTTATAAGTTTAGGAGGTATATTAAGTTAATTTTAAGAGCATGAATTTTGCAAAAATATTTAAACTATAAAGAATATACAAAATTCCATATGAAAAACACATTTACTCAAATGATGTACTTTATTAACAAGTAAACATGTTAGTTTTCTATTTTATTTCAAAGAAATTAAGGCAATAAAAGTTCTTTTATTAAAACATGCCTTATTACAAAATTTAAGAACAAAAAGTAACTAAAATGATGCAAGTAAAACAAATTCTTCTTTATAGTCTTCAGCCACTCTTTTCTTCTCCTCCTTTATTTCTCTCTCTTTTTCATTTTAATTCTCTATCTCGAGCTCTCCTTCTTACCTCTCTTCTTCTATTCTGTTCCTGCCTCTTCTCTTCCCTTAGTCTTTTCCTTCCTAGTTCCCTTAGTAGAGCCTGTTCTCCTTTGCTTCCTTAGCCTTCAGCCCAACACTTAATCTTAGCCTTCAGCACTTAACCATCAGGTCCTCTTTCCTTTGGACCATCAGTTGAACCGAGTTTTTTTCACTTTTTAACCAAAAAATTATTTTATTTGCGATGAGGTCCTTTCGAGGATACGCAGCACCCTGAGACCAGGGTGAGACTAGACCCTACTCGTTCCTCGCCTGATTTCATTAGGTTCGATTTCGATTTATTTAATTTGATTCATACTTTCGAGCCAATCTGGCTCAACTAGCCTCCCAAGCCTCGCCCTCCCAGGGCACACTCTCGCTCATGCCCACTCGGGCACACACCCGCAGGCACACAAGCGCACACACACACATACACATGCTCAGATAGGTTCAGAATGCTCAGATCGGTAACTGGTGCACCGAGCGCTGACGACTAAAGAGACCATGTAACAAATTGCTTTTGTTCCCATGCGCGCGCTCAAGAATTACCGATATGGGACTATTTTAACCCCCGTCCAGACCCAACTTCAAATGATCACAACTCCAAACTCAGAGCTCCAAATCAAGTGATTTAAAGTTTATTAGAAAGCTCTAAGGTTACTCTATAGGATTGCAGGGTCAATTTAAGGATAAGAGGATGTTTTCCTCTTCAATTTGAAAGATAAAATTAGGGGTTCCTACGGGTTATTTACTGCTTGGAAATGGAAATTATCTTCACAGAGTCCTCAGATGGACTTATCTCTCTGATTTAAAGGTTTGTACAAGTTCTAAATATTAGTTCGCATCTACTAGAGTAAGTTTTAAGCTCTTAAAACCTTTAGGAACAACAAAGAAGCTTGAAGCTTCTCTAAAAGCTTCGGAGATTGAATTTCAGACTTAAAATAGATAGACAGACACAAAAGAACATTACTGATTGATTTGAACTAGTTCTAAGGGTTGTAATTGACTTATCTGGGCAGGATTCAAGTTCATATCTCATTAAAATATCACTGCTGTTAGTTTGTGTTCGAAAATAACCCAAATAGACAGGAATTAAAATCCAATCAAAATACATGTTTGAGCTCAGTTAAATCTCTCTAAAACCATCCAACAGAATCTCAGAGTCTGTTTAAGCTTCTCAATTCATCAAATCATGCTTAGATTCAGAATATCAAACTCATGTTTGACTATAAGGCCTCAAGTTTGACTTTTTTATTAGTGCCTTCTCCCAAGAAATCAAAGCCTAGAATAGGATCTTTTCCAAACCAGGAACTTATTCAGATCTTCAGATAAGTGTTCTAACCAAGATTTCTAGGGTTTCAGGCTCGGCACCTGAGCTTCAAAATGTGTTTGTTCGTCAAAGCAATTGGAAGGTTGTTACAGTTTTCTACGGGTTTAAACAGCTTCAGTGCATTGCACTGAAGCTTCTAGGATCCTTAAATTCTTCTTAGATTTCTCTGTCAGACTTCTCCAACCCCATCAGAGTCGGAGAAGACAAAGATCGATCTACATCTCCAGTGGCTATATCCTGAAATAAACATCTGCAAATTAATCAGTGATGAATATTATATCATTCTGGAGCTTCTCACTAAATCCTTAAGGCTAAAGCACAGATTTAGCTCGTCGGAGCTCGTCGGAGCTCCGGTGAGTCCAGAAAAAAATGAAAACTATGTATAGATTGTGAAATTGTGCCATTTTTTATCTAAAAAGGTTCTTGAGGTTGCAAGGAACCTCAAGAATTCAATTAATTCTCTATTTTCTCATTAGAGTTAAGATTTGACAGTGAAATTCATTTCTTTAAAGATCTTATTTGAATTAAGCTCAGGACTTGTTTAACCACTCAATTGAGTGGTCAAAACAAGTCAACAAGTGTTTATATTCATAAATATATATTTAATTTAGGATTTGAACTGCTCCTGAACCGCCATTAATAGTGAGCTCAGGAACTTAATTAAAATTAGGCATTTAATTTATATGTGGTAATTCTATGTATTATAGTGTTGATTAGGGTCCATAGATGGTGGATAGATGATGAAAGACCCAGTGAAGGTGGAATTAGCTCGACTACTGTCACCATGGACAGTGATAGTAGTCGGTGGAGGTGAAATATGAATTAGGCGATTAGGTGACCAATTAAGTGTTTAAATGTGCTAGAAGTGATTGTGAGAGATAAAGGAAGGTGGTCAATGATTTTAAAAGATGAAATTAAGGCTCTGGCGAACTCAAGGAGCTCGCTGGAGTCGGAGAAGATGAAACGAAAATCTGACATTAACTCTAATCTATGTAACTATCTAACTAACTAAGCTAACCTACTCCCAATCCTAATCTACTGTTACCTGGACGAAGGGGTCAATAGGGTTCCGCCGAAGGTTCATAGTGGATGACGAAATCAGAGGTGAAAGAAAGATCTCCGACGGGTGGAAGTGAGGTGAAACAGAGGATTCTTTAGGTCGGCGCATGTGTCAGAGACGCGGCAGACCATAGCGGATCTCCTCGGCAAGTCAAGATGGATTGAGGAAGTTGGAAATTGCAATGGAAGGTCACCGGAGTTTTGGACGAATAGCCTATCGAAGTCAGCTACAGTGTTAGAAGAGGGAAGGGAGCCAACTTGAGTGAAATCAGAGGGGTTAGGGGGTATTTATAGTAGTTGGCGGCGAAGAGAATGGTGGGGTCTGGCCAAGGAAGGAGCTTGAGGAGCTTAACCTCCGATGTGGTCTCCGACGATGGTGAGATTATCTCCCACTGGAAATTAGGATTTTCAGTTAATCGAGACCGATGAATGAAGTGGAGGTGGTGAGCGCAAGCTGCAAGAGCTTGGACAAAGAAGGTTGTTGTCAGCTGGGCGGTGACCGCGCAGTGGCATGACTCTTAGTCCCCAACTGTTAATTCGGCTGAAGAAGAAGAAGAGGGAAAGGGACTTAAATGTAATAAATCTTAAGGACCTGTGTGAAAAATA